>CM057461.1:49315000-50565000 GCA_030035585.1 Dugong dugon
GATATTCTTTTGATTGAATTCTATGACAGGTTTGGGGGTTCTTATGTTGTAAGAATGCTTCATTCCTTTTAAACTGTCTGATGACGCTTCTATGAAAATCTCCAATAAAATAAACTCTATTAGCATAAAAACCATTTTAGTTAATGTTCAGTGAATAAAGTCTTTATATTAACTAGAAATTGAACCAGTGGCCGATGGTTTCTAGACATTTACATAAAGATTCTCTCAAGGGTGCTCCATTAAGCAGCACTAAGGGGTTTAATACACAGAACTGTGTCTGTCTCTGAAAATTCTGTAAGAGACAGGCTCCTGATGTGGCAGGAAGGAGAGTGAACTGGGAGTCAGGAAGCTGAGTCCTGGTTCAGACTTTGTGAATCTGAATATGACAGTTTACTTCTTTAGGGTCTAATTCTTAATCTACAAAATGAAGATGCTGGTGATTGGCCTCGGTGGTTGCTGCTAGCTCTGTAACTCTGTGATTTTGTGATTCTTTTATTTACTTTCAAGAAGACAGGACATATAACTTTTAAATGATATATTACGTTTATCACATCTCCATGCCTTAACATGGTGTCTGGAATTATTTTTGAAGATGCAATATTTGGACTGAATTTCCTAATTAGTATTCAGAATAGTTACGGAAAAATAGCTTTTTTAGGTATAGCCAACTTTTGATTACCCATGGTAATGTGGGATAGCATATATGATTGAAATATGTATGAAGTCTTCATTCCTCATTTTATCTTCAAATTTATCTTTCTTTGTAAGGAGTGTTTGGATAGAGTTGCTGAAAAGTAACAATTTGAATATCATCTTCCGGCTGGGCAGAAAATTGCCTTTAGCGTCTTTGTGTAGCCTTATTTTTAACCACTTTGCTAAGAAAAGAATAGAATTCATAATGAAACCAGAAATGAACCTCATATTTTTGGGTTTTTTTTATATATATATCTCTTCAGAGGCACATTAGGCTCATGCCCACACTGTCCTTATCTGGCTTACACCCATATACACACTGTTCCATGTACATGCCCCAAGTTTTTGTGCCTTTATACTCACACTCTTCTACATTTTTTGAAAAACACTGTTGCTCTTAAATACACTCGTGGCTAAATTGTACCCATCCTTTAAATCCCAATTCCCTAGTCCTTGATATTTTCCCTAAGCACATGAGTCTTATTTTGGCGCTATAATTTGCTAGGTCTATGATCCTGAGAAAATTACTACGGTCACTCTGACTCTCAGTTTCTTCATCTGCCAAAGGCAAACAAGACCCAAATGTCAGGACTGTTTTAAAGTTTAAATGGTATATAATTTAGTCGTTCAACAAATATTTAAGTAGTAATGTCATAACCAGTGAACAAAATAACCCTGATCTCGTAGAACTTATATTCTAGTGAGGAGAAACAGGTAAATATATTAACAAGCAAAATATGTAGTTTAAGAAGTGGTGACAACAGAATAGAGAGGAGAGACGGTGGAGAGTGCTGAAAGTGGAGGAAGACTGAGATTTGAATTTTAAATGAGATGGTCTGAAAAGGGCTTACTGAGAAGATAGCATTGGAGCAGAGACCTAAAAAAGGATGAGAATATTTGAAGGAAGAGCTTTCTAGGCAGAAGGAACTGCAACTGCAAAGTCTCTGAGGTTGATACGTGCTTGGCATGTTCCAAGATCAGCAAAGATATCAATTGGCTAGTGCATAGTGAGATGAGAGCAGAAAGAACAAGGCCAGATCATACAGGGTCTTTTAGGCTAATTTTAGTCAGAACTTTGTCTGTGAATGGGATGGGGAGCCAATGGTGGTACTGAGGAGAGGAGTCACCTGATCTGACTTGCCTTTTACCTTTTATAAGTATCATCTGTCTTCTGTGTCGAGAATAGCCTTGCAGGAGTGGACATTTGTAGATATCACATAGGCTGTTGAATATATGACAGAGGAATTCAGGTGAGAGCTGGACATACTCTGTGCAAAGTCTCTCAGAGTATCTGACCTATAGTAGGCATTCTGTAAATATTAGTGACTCCTTCTTACTTCCCTTTCCTGATCTCCCCAGCCAGAAGCTATCTCTTTTTCCTTGGGATTTTCTATTATGGCATACATTGTTTTCTAACTATTATTTGTGTGTTTTTATTTCTCCTTTTAGCCTAAAAATTTCTCAAGGGCAATTTCTTGAGATTCTATTTTATTTATCTTTATATAGCCGATACAGTCCAGTGTAGGGCATTGTATACAATCATTATTCAAAATATTTTGGTGGAATGAATAAATTTGTGAATATACCCCTGTGGTTTTGGAAAGATTTATAGCAGAGTGTAATGCACCAAAATGTTGTGATAGTGGGGCATTGGTTAGTTGGGTTGATGAGAGTGAGGAAGCTATGGTAAGCTTGGAGTTTGGGGGGAGGTACAGATATAAGGCAGAAGTATATCCACATGACCCATGCATGTCAGTCTGATGTGGGATGTGTGAGAAAATGATGTGAGGAAGCACCACGAATCCTATTTTGGGAGGGGGTTATGTAAGGAGCAGGTGAGGGTATGTTTGGTGATCTGATGAGCAGCAGTATTCAAGAGGAGGAGGTCAGCACGCATGGGAGGACAGAAAAATAACAACTCAGGAAACACATGGTTGGCTGTATCTTAGGATATATTAGCAAGGAATAGTGGTTTATTTTTTATTAAGATAGAATAGGTATGGGAAGAGGCACTTATCCTGCCAGTGCATGTGAGAGATGCCAGGACAGGTCCAGCTAGGCATGCCATCCAGAAAATTTGGCCATCTTCATTTGTGCTTCATGCAGACATGTGGCCTTGAGGTCTGAGGTGGAGTTGTGGGATGCCCCAACAGGTGGATGATGCATACAAAGCATTCTCCTCATAGGAGGCACTTAGAAGTGTAGATGGGCTGTTGGCTGACCTCTGGGAATCTCTCTGTATATAGCAGGTTCCTAACCTTCACAGGGGGATTGAGATAGAATTGGCAAATTACTGGACTGGAAGCTTGGAATGATGCTGTATCTTTTAGGATTCTTGGTTCTAAAGTGACTGAATACTCAGTTCAAAGGAGCTGAAGCAAAAATGGTTTTTGTTGCCTCATCTCACTGAAAAAACTATAGAAAGTTATTGTCAAACAAGCTTGAGTCAGTGGTTCAGACAATGTCACTATGGACCTGGCTTCTTTGCAGTTCTCTCTGCTCTATCTTTGTCAGTGTCATCCTCATCCACACAGTGGCCTCTGGCGTCTTTAGGTCAAAGCATTTCCAAATATCACATCCTCGATACAATCTTATCTGATGGAAGAGAGCCTGTCTTTCTTGGCCACCAAACAGAAGCCCTGGACTTTAATCTGATTGGCCCCCCTTAAGTCATGTGCCCATCTTTCTTAGTTATCTAGTGCTGCTATAACAGAAATACCACAAGTGGATGGCTTTAACAAACAGAAGTTTATTCTCTCACAGTCTAATAGGCTAGAAGTCTGAATTCAGGGTGCCAGCTCCAGGGGAAGGCTTTCTCTCTCTGTCAGCTCTGGAGGAAGGTCCTTGTCATCAATCTTCCCTTCATCTAGGAGTTTCCCTGTGCAGGAACCCTGGGTCCAAAGGATGAGCTCTGCTCCCGGTGCTGCTTTCTTGGTGGTACAAAGTCCCCATTTCTCCTTGCTTGCTTCTCTCTTTTATATCTCAAAAGAGATTGTTTTAATACACAATCTAATTTTGTAGATCTCATCAACATAACTGCCACTGATCCATCTCATTAATATCATAGTGATAGGATTTGCAACACATAGGAAAATCTAATCAGATGACAAAAGAGTGGACAATCATACAATACTGGGAATCATGGCCTAGCCAAACTGATACACATTTTGGGGGGACACAGTTCAATCCATAACTCCATCTCTAACTAATCACTGATAATGAACTAAGATTACATTGGTGATCACAGGCCTGAACCTCAAGCTCTATTCTCAAAGTCAGAATGGAATTAGTTTACTCCGAAACAAGTGGATTCTGTGAGGTGGGAGTAGATACCTGAATGAAAATTAAGCTGCTTTTATTAAGTGACTTCTGGGATATGGTGTGGATTCATACCCACCAAAACAATAGCTATCTACTACAGGGATTATATAATCAGGACCCTAGCAGGAAACAAATTTAGATGGTTCAAGTGAAGAGACTTTAATGAAGGGATTACTTACAGAGGTGTGGGCAGGGTTAAGGGTACAAGAGGCTAGTGAGTCTCCTAGAGACTAGAATCTGCAGGAAGATGTAATCACTCCTAGGATTGAGGGATCAAGGGGAGGAAATATTGTTAATAGAGCCAAGTAAAAACTTGAGGCTTGGAGGAGGAGCTAGAGCTTTAGTTGTGGAGGAATACAGCTACAGCCAGATACAGGATTTGAAGCCTAGAGGGAATGATCCTTTTCTCTTCTTGCCCTCCAGTCTCCTGCTGGTGGTGCTCACTGGCAACCAGGGAACCTGTGTAATGCAATCCTTAGGGGTCAGCCTTCTGGGCACATAGTAGGGCAGAATATGCATTTTAGTGGGGGTCAAATGGAGACCAGCCAGCACAGAAAACAAATAAGAACCTCATTCCCATAACAGGGAAGTATATTGGGAAGGGACAGAAATTAGAGGTAGAAACTCTGATGCTAGAGTTTTGTTACCAGAAGAAGGTCCAGGTGAAGTGGGAGTGATCTTCCACATAGAGCACAGTGAGAAGTTCAGTGATTATTAAAGGGAGACAGAGTCTCAGGTCAGTCCAGTGTAGATGATGACTTGATTGTAAGCCTTCCCTTTGGTGGGGTATAGGTACCTGCTCACTTTTCCTGCTCCAAGTCTGAGCTTGCCTGGGAACTGGGGTGTGTCTGCTCCTGAAGACATGGGACTCACAAGGTCTCTGTTGGTGGGTTAAGTGGCTCATGACAGGGACAGAGTGATTGATAAACATTGTTTATCAAGGCAGAAGCCATCACTATAGCATTTCACTGCCCTGATTCCTGTTGTTTTTATTTATATTCCTGTGCTGCCCAGGTTGGGATAGGTTTCTTCTCAAGCCTGACTTGAATACTTTCAGGAAAGTTCAGCTCAAGTAGCTGACTAAAGTGAAGTGAATGAGGGTGACCTTACCAGTCTTCATCCAGAACCCATTCTATGATCCTGGAAGGTAATTGCAGTCACCAACTACTGTGACAAATACGATAGTGGCACTGTGGCCAGGGGTTAAAAACAATCTCAGTTGCAGCAGGAAGTTTGAATTGTGCCTAGCAATGAGGCAACAAACAAAAGGAGCCCAGCACTGACTCCACAGGTGGACAAAGCAATTAACAGCCTCTCTTGCATCAGATAGGGCTGAAATAAGAGTGCCTGATGGAGATTTGGAAACTAGAGGAAGACCTGACTGAGCAATAAGACTTTTGGCTGACCCTAAATAATTTCAAAGCAGAACAAGGGTGGTACTATTTAGCAGTGGAAAAGAAAGCTTGGGTTGATGCCTAAAGAGAATTACGTGATGTTAAGAAAGGTCATTATTTATTACATAATCAAGTAGTGTAAACATATCCACAAGTTTGAGACAGTCTTTATCTGGCATTATTAGATCTTCAATTTAGGTGAGAATATTACGAAATCCAACCTACTTATCAACACTTGTGTAATGAGAATGAGAACATAAAAGGGAATGAAAATATATCCAGTCTGCAATGAAAGCAAATTTAATAGATGTAGATCTTTTTCTTTTTTGGTACTTTGTGGAATTGAATCCTAAATTTAACTTACTACAATTCTTTTTAAAGGAACTTCTTATCCAGGCTTTTTAAAATGAAGGATTTGCCTCTTAATGGAAATATGCATTTTATTATTAAAAGTGAATTTTATTTTGGGCTAATTGGGTAGTGTGGAGAGGGGAAACCAATTGGAAAAAGGAATATAAAAAGAAAGCTATCAAAAATAGTTAAAGGTCAAGGGATGGCATACCAAACCCCGTGGGCTTCTGTCCAGGAAATCCTTGTTGCCTTGTTTTTCCCTTGAATTTGCATTGACTGTTATCTGCCTAGGTGCCTGGAATGCCCCTCCTCTCATTTCCTCCAGCCAACTCTTCCTTGTCCTTCAAAATTCTAGGCACAGTTTGGCTCCCACATCTTCTATACCTGCTCGCTCCCAATGTCACTCCAGATATATCTGAGGATGCAAATATATGGTATGAAGCACTTATCGCACTGTATTGACGTGACTTCCTGACTGGTTTTCTCTATTAGACTGCCAGCCATTTGGGAGATTGAGCCAATGGAAGAATACTTATTTCTTATAGCTAAATTTACTTTAAAAATTATGTTTGTTATAATGAAGCAGAGTATTTCTATGCTTTGCCCCTTCCACTCACTAACAGATGGCTTGATAGCTTGCTCTGTAATATTCCAAAGATAGCCTGACCACGTATATTAGTTTGAACTCTTGACTGCAAGCGATAGAAACCCAACTCCAAATAGTTTAAGTAAAAGAGAGAATAGAAGAAGTAGTCTGGTGCATATTTCAACACAACTAAGGCATGATGAAGGCAGGAACATAGCTAGACTTTGGGAATAAGTGCAATTGGGGGCTCAAATGCTGTTGAGACTCTCGCCATTTTTCATTTTGGCTTCTCCATCTATTTGGGCCTCCTGCTTCACTTTCTCTGTAGAATGGCTTCCTACATGCAGAAGATATAGTTGCTGTCAGAAGATATAGTTGTGTGTATGTTTGATTAAAAGCTTTTCCACTAGAGTGAAACTAAAGAGTCTGACTTGACTTTCCTGGTCCCAAAAGTTCTGGATTCTAGGAAATGTTCCAGTTGGACCAGTTGGGGCTTCCCCTGCCCAGCCATCAGCTGCTCCCATGTAATCAGGTGGAGGGGGGTAGTTCCTGAAGCCGGACAAAATAGTACATGCTGTACACTCAATACATTATTCTACTATAGAGTAATTACATTTTGAGAGTTCTGCTTTCAGAACTATAGTTAACTCTAAAAACCAAAACCCAAACCTGTTACCATCTAATTGATTCCAACTCATAGCGACCCTATAGGACAGAGTAGCAGTGCTGCCCCATAGGGTTTCCAGGGAGGGGCTGGTGGATTCAGCAGACCTTTTGGTTAGCAGCTGAGCTCTTAACCACTACGCCATAGGCTGTCCATATTTATGGAAGGAAATGATAATAAAGACAAGTGCCCCAAACAGTTAAATACACTCTACTTTGGCATTTGAAAAGCATAATATAATTATTCTTATGGGAGATTTATTTTCTTCATTACGCTTTCTGTTGGCCAGCATTAAGATACAGTCTTTGCATTCATCAGCATAAACTAACAAGAGCATCAGAGTGAGAAAGGCAGCCTGGCTAATGAAAAAAAGTTGACTCGGGAGCAAAAGTATGCTGTGGTTAATTGTTAAAGCAAAGGTATTGCCAACTAACCAAAATTATTTTCAGTCTTTCAAAAGGTATTATTAAGATCTTGCAAGTGAATTTTTAAATGCCATTCTCAACTGGAATTTTCTTATCAGCTTGCTCTACTTTTCTCAGGGGATGACTGATATTAAAGTAAAAGAAACTGGCATGCTTGCTACTCACACCGGATGAGTAGATGAGTATAAAGCTAGATAGCCTTTTAAAAACATCATGTGTACAGCACTAAATATTTATCTGCATGTGTGTAACTTATATACAATGAAAGCTGATCCTAGATGTAAGTCAGTGGGTATGATTTTAAAAGTGACACATCTATATTACAGAAAAGGGAAGTAGAAAAAATGAGCTTAATTCTTTTTCCTTTTTATACTTCACAGGATGGGGAATGGTTAGGGATGATCCCTAGTCATAGGTCAATATTCTGTTTAATTTATAACAACTTTATTGGGGCCTGGGTTTGTGTGTGTGTGTGTGTGTGTGTGTGTATGTGTGATTGCATGCATGTGTGTACACACACAAGAGAGAGAGTGCTTCCTTGCGTGAGCACAAAAGAGCTCTGTGATTTAGTTATTATAGAGGAGACTCTGGTCATTTCATACCTGATAGGTTTATTGACATTTCCTGCTTTGTATATGTCTCCTACAGTAGCTAACAAATGATATGGGGTGGATTAGATGATCTAACATTTCTTCTAATTTGGATCCATGAGCTTCTGAAGCCAGATGCTAAGATGATGGACCAATTATATGAACCAGGAGCCAATAATTATTTCTGTATCAACCGCTGGGTTCCTTATAATTTAGTTAGAAACTTGATCTTACCACTTTTATACTCTAAAACTCTGGTTATCCATCAGATGGACACAAAATGTTAAAAGAAGGAAGTGGACTTTCTTCCTACTCTATGTTAATGAACCCAGCCCATCAATCTTTGTCCATATGTGTTAGACAGTCCCCTGGTGAATTGTATATTATTTCTGTTTCTGATTTGGCTAGAAATAACAATCAATCTCTCTCTCTCTTCCCTATCCCCGACTCCGTTCCTTCTCTTCTAACTGCCTCTCTTTCAGTCTTTCTCTGCCCTTAAAACATGCTTATTTGCGAGCATTCACAAAGCCAAATTGTCTATTACCTTTGTAAATGAACTAAATGAAGATTTTTCTGCAGTGACAGGAACTGCTGACCTCAAGTATAGTTGCTTTTATTTATACATCTTGAAACTAAAAGAGGTTTCTTTTGTATCATCATAATGCAATATGGATACTATGGATTTCTTTTCTTTCTTTTTTTAGTAAACAGCAATATTTGGCCCTTGTTGGATACTGAAACTTATCTTCAGGGAGAAAGGAACTTTGAAAGTTAGTTGCCATAAATAGAATACAAACAGCCTTTTGACTCCATAAAATAGATGGTTCTCTTCAGGAACTATTGATTCCAGTCTGTTACTATTGCACATCTAACTAAAATAGACATTGTCTGTGCGGCATGTGGGTGAGTGACAAGGCTTCTGCACTTAGAGCTTTTGCTAGAAAACTTGGAGGGTAGCCAGATGAGAGCATTGTAATGGACTTTTAAGAAGTTGGAATCTGTAAAAAATGTTTCCGGAAGAAAAGCTTTCAGTTTAGATAGTTGCATAGTTAACAATTATTAGCTCCAGAGAACTTATAATTAGCTCTAGTCAATTAAACCAACTTGTAGCTTTATGTCAGAGTAAATAGCTTGCATGGCTAAAATGCATGGATAAATTACTTAATTTGTGCTACTCAATTCCTTCACAAAAACTTTGTTTTTTGTGGATTTCTCTTGGTTGGTTTATTTGTTGCTATATACCATGTTACAGTGTTTTAATTTTTCACGTCTTATCATAAGCCTTTTTATTTTTAGTTTTGAATGACTGTAAATCATTTTATAGTAATAATAATGTTGTAGACCAATTATTTCACATATATTAATTTGTTTAATCCTTACAAGAACACTATGAGGTGGGTGCTGCTATTATCCTCATTTTAAGACGAGAAACAAAAACTGAGGTACAGAGAAAATAAGTGGACTGTTGAAGGTCCCAAAGCCAGTTCATGGCAGAGTACTCAATTAGCCGTGGTTTTCTTAACCACCCCCTTTTATCCACCCATTCTTAGATATTAAATAATTTCTTATACTTTATTACTAAAAATATAACAGGAGAAAACATCATAATTAATAAAGGGTTTCCCCCCAAATTTAGGATTTTTCCTTAGGATACATTCCCAGCAGTATAATAACATTTTTAAGGCTATTGATACACATAACCTTAATCATGTTCCTAAAGGTTGGTGGTTGTTGTTCCAAAAAAAAAAAAAAACCAAACAAAACCCATTGCCGTCGAGTCGATTCCAACTCATAGCGACCCAATAGGACAGAGTAGAACTGCCCCATAGGGTTTTCTAGCCTGTAACCTAGATTGCCAAGTCTTTCTCCCAAGAAGCGGCTGAGTGGATTCGAACCCCCAATCTTTCGGTTAGCAGCCAAGTGCTTAACTGTTGCGCCACCAGGGCTCATTAATGGATGATTACATTTATATAGTAATTTACTTGTGCATAGTACAGTAAACTATTGCTGTATCTTGATACTATATTTTAAAATCTTGGCTAATTTGACAGTCAAACATGGATTTTTCCCCTTTGTTTTATTTGCTTGTTTCTTTGTGTTGAATTTCTTCTATTGTGAATAAATTATCATGCCTTTTGCTGTTTTTCTATTAAGGTTCTAGTCTTATTCTCATATCTTTGGATAAGTTCTTTAACCAAAATATAAGCTTTGTTATATTTGCTGGACCACTACCCATCTGTCAGTTTGTCATACTGTGGTGACTTGTGTGTTGCCATAATGGTAGAAGCTATGCCACTAGTATTTGAAACACCAGCAGGGTAATCCATGCTGTGCAGGTCTGCAGAGCTTCTAGACTAAGACAGAGTAGAAAGAGAGGCCTGGAGACCTACTTCCAAAAATTGCTCAATGAAAATCTTGTTTACTATAATAGAATATTGTCTGATAATAGTGCTGGAAGATGATCCCCGGAGGCTGGATAGCACTACACAATAGCTGCAGTAATGGACTCAGACATACCAACGATCATGAAGATAGCATGTTATTGTTGTTGTTAGGTGCCGTTGAGTTGATCTGACTCATAGTGACTCTATGTACAACAGAACAAAACACTGCCCGGTCCTGCACCCTCCTCACAATTGTTGTTATGCTTAAGCCCATTGTTGCAGTCACTTTGTCAATCCATCTCCTTGAGGGTCTTCCTCTTTTTCGCTGACCCTCTACTTTACCAAGCATTATGTCCTTCTCCAGGGACTGCTCCCTCCTGATAACACGTCCAAAGTATGTGAGACATAGTCTCGCCATCCTTGCTTCTACAGAGCATTCTGGTTGTACTTCTTCCAAGACAGATTTGTTTGTTCTTTTGGCAGTCCATGGTATATTCAATATTCTTCGCTAATACCACAATTCAAAGACCTCAATTCTTCTTCAGTCTTCCTCGTTCATCCCCCAGCTTTCACGTGCCTATGAGGTAATTGAAAACACCATGGCTTGGGTGAGGTGCACCTTAGTCCTCAAGGTGACATCTTTGGTTTTTGACACTTTAAAGAAGTCTTTTGCATCAGATTTGCCCAATGCAATATGTCGTTTGATTTCTTAAGTGCTGCTTCCGTGGGTGTTGACTGTGGATCCAAGTAAAATGAAATCCTTGACAACTTCAATATTTTCTCCATTTATCGTGATGTTTCTTACAGGTCCAGTTGTGAGGATTTTTGTTTTTTTTTATGTTGAGGTATAATCCATACTGAAGGCTGCGGTCTTTGATCGTCATCAGTAAGTGCTTCAAGTCCTCTTCACTTTTGGCACACAAGGTTGTGTCATTTACATAACGCAGGTTGTTAATGAGTCTTCCTCCAATCCTGACGCCCAGTTCTTCTTCATATAGTCCAGCTTCTCAGATTATTTGCTCAGCATACAGATTGAATAGGTATGATGAAAGGATACAACCCTGATGCACACCTTTCCTGACTTTAAACCATGCAGTATTCCCTTGTTCTGTGTGGATGACTGCCTCTTGATCTATGTACAGGTTCCTCATGAGCACGATTAAGTGTGCTGGAATTCCCATTCTTCACAATGTTGTCCATAATTTGTTATGATCCACACAGTTGAATGCCTTTGTGTAGTCAATAAAACACAGGTAAACATCTTTCTGGTATTCTCTGCTTTCAGCCAGGATCCATCTGACATCAGCAATGATATCCCTGGTTCCATGTCCTCTTTCTGACATCAGCGATGATATCCCTGGTTCCACGTCCTCTTTTGAATCGGGCTTGAATTTCTGGCACTTCCCTGTCGATATACTGCTGCAGCCACTTTTGAATGATCTTCAGCAAAATTTAACTTGTGTGTGATATTAATGATATTGTTTTATAATTTCCACATTTGGTGAGATCACCTTTCTTGGGAATAGGCATAAATATGGATCTCTTCCAGTCGCTTGGTCAGGTAGCTGTCTTCCAAATTTCTTGGCATGAAGATGGCATAGGACCGGACAGTGTTTTGCTCTGCTATACATTGAGTCTCCATGAGTCGAAGCCAACTTGATGGCAATTAACAACAACATATTTGCTGGAAATATTTTTTCCAGTTCTTTGTCTTTCATTTTTGAGTATTTGTTTTTAGTAACCAAAGATGTTTCTGTTTTTACTTTTAAACACAATTTTTCCTCCTTTGTGATTGCTTCTGTTACTTCCAGGCTTAGAAAGTCCTTCTGTTTCTAAGATAACATTAAATTACATTTTTTCCTATGTTTTTTTTTTTTTTATTTCATGTTTGACTTTTTAATCAATCTGAAATTTATTTTTGTTACAGCGTTAGGTATGTATCTTAATTACAAACTGGTGGAAACATAAGTATTTTGACTACATCCTTCTATTTCAATGAATTGATTAAAACTTGGAAAAAAGGTCTTGGATAATACATAAACTACACTATCAACCTCTTAAATATCAAAATTGCAATAGCATATTATTTTCAAGATTCTTTTCTCTTTGCAAAGCAGAAGTGAAGAATTAAATTATTGTGCTTTTATCAGTAAATTATTGTTAGACATATGATCCTGCATATTTTTGTGTTTATCAATTTATATATATATATTTTGCTTTGATAAGCAAATATCACAAATGGAAACTAACTATAATTATCCAACCTTCCTTATTATTTGAGGTTCTGTGGTCCTCACTGAGGATAGTATCTTATTTCTAGACACCTGTTCTCATGCTGGCATTCAAAACTGAGAATCTTCTGTAAGGTCTCCTGATGGATAAATGACATTTGATGGAGAGTGAACAGTATTCCTGGATGTCAGAAGTCTTTTTTGTAGCTGTTGTTTTACTACTACTTCCAAAACATCAGCTATTGAAAACCCTATAGAACACAGTCCTTCTCTGACACACATGGGGTCACCATGAGTTAGAATTGGCTCAACAGCAATAGGTTAGTTGTGTTGGTAAGTTGCCATTGAGTCGATTCTGACTCCTGGTGACCCTGAGAGTAGAGAGCAGAACCGCACTCCTCCATAGGGTTTTTGAGGCTGTGACCTTTAAGCAATAGTATTGAATGATCAGATAGAAACAGAGTCAATTAAGATGACCATGTTGTCATTAGAAAATCAATACGTGTTTGGAATGAATATTAAACTCTGAAAGTAGGATGGATATATATGCATGTTGCAATATATACATACATATATTCTTAATAATTTGTGACTTGATATTTTAAGAAAAGCTTGATCTTACAAAAATGTTTGTCAAAATACTGGCTCTAATACTGAGACTCCCACATAATATGTAAATAAGTTTTCCAAAATGATATAAATGGCAATCTTTATTCTCCTAAAATAATTTTCCTGTCCATCATATTACTATTAATTATTTGAAAATCTTTATCTGTATTTTAGCTGCTTATTAAAATTAGTAGCAAATTAATATAACTATAATGATTTGGCAGTCTTGAATAAATTGTTTCCTTTACTTCACTCAAAGGGATTACACTTAAAATGCTTGGTAATCCAAATTTAGTGATTAATTTAAGAGGTTAGTTTATTACCTAGACTTGTTTGTGTTCAGACTGATTGTTTAAGAGGTGGTCTATATCCAGTTTTGAATTTTCTTTAAATGTAGGAATATGGAAGTTTTACAGGTTTAGAAGAAAGTCTATTGTCTTCTAGCATATTTTCCTTCTACTATGGTTATTTTTACACTGTGAGAATTTTTTATTAAAAAATAATTTCAGTCTTGGCACATCAAAGACAGCATAATTACTGAATGAATCTCCATAATTATGTCTCTTTTATAACTTACTTTTACTTATTTTTTTTGTTGTTCTAAAGAAACACACTAGTTAGGAGGGAGACAGGACCTACAAATATGAGGGTCAAAAGATGCTGGAGAACATGTAAATAAGAATAAAAGGAGAAAAGAGTAGAAGTGCTATAGTAATGTAAGTATTCTACAGGCTGCCTAGTAACAGAAAAGAATGGGTTCTTTGTTCTTGAGGAGATCATGGAAGAGATGAGATCAAAAGAAGATAGAAGTACCTGGACATTTATAAGAAGTCTTTTTAAACACAGGTAGTGCATCTAGTAGAAGTCCCTGTGGTGCAAACCTGTGGTGCAAGCCCCTGTGGTGCTCAGCTGTTAACTGAGGTTCAAGTCCACCTAGAGGTGCCTCAGAAGAAAATCCTGGCAATCTACTTCCAAAAAATCAGCCATTGAAAACCCTATAGAACACAGTCCTTCTCTGACACACATGGGTCACCATGAGTTGGAACTGGCTCAACAGCAATAGGTTAGTTGTATTGGTAGTTGCCATTGAGTCGATTCTGACTCCTGGCAACCCTGACAGTAGAGAGCAGAACCACACTCCTTCATAGGGTTTTTGAGGCTGTGACCTTTAAGAAGCAGATCACCTGGCCTTACTTCTGAGGCCCCACTGGGTGGTTTAACTGCTAACCTTTCAGTTAGTAGTTCAGTACTTAACCATTTGTACCACCCAGGGATTCCTTTTAACTGGTCACTACTCCTAGTAAATTATTTATTTTACTTAAAGGACTGTAGACTATCAAAATGGATAGAAAATGACAATAGGATCTAGTGCTCTACATGATTATGAACTAGAGGAAGGAATTTCTTCAAAATTTAGAAATTATAGAGAATATGGTAAAGAGAGAAAATGCTGTAACTGTTAGATGTATACTGAAAAAAAATTAGTAGATTTCAAAAGACTCAGGGCAAAGGTAGATATGATCACAGATATAGAGCAGGAATCCAGACTGAAATAGAAATCCAGACTGTGGTATTATTCCTTCTTCTATTGCCTGCAGGAGACATTGTTAAGTGATCTCAGCATTCTTTCCCACTTTGTCTGTAAACACCCCTGGAATCCTAAAATGGCACTCCAGGTAGTTGCTCCCAACTGATTGGTGTTGTTGCAAGAAATGGAACTTACTTGATATCCCCGTCTTGAAGAAAAATAGCTCAAACTAATACAAGTTCTAGAAGCCCTTCTCTATTAATCAAAACCTTTGAATTCAACAGTTAAATAGGTATAAAGCTTTCTAATTATTTTATTATTTAGCTCGCATTTTTCTATTTTATCCATGAAGATAACATCAGAGATGCTATATAACGTCTTGTTAAAATATAGAACACAGTGTCCAAGGGAGTAATTAGATCTATCAGTTTAGTTAGTTGTTGATGTTACTTGCCTTTGAGTCTGCCCCTAACTCATGGCAGCTGATTTTTGGAAGTAGATCACCAACTCTTTCTTCCTTGTCTTAGTCTGGAATCACCATTGAAACCTGTTCAGCATCACAGCAACACACAAGCCTCCACTGACAGATGGGTGGTGGCTGATCATGAGTTGCATTGGCCGGGAATTGACACTGGGTCTCTCACATGGAGGGGAAGAATTCTACAATGGAACCACCACTGCCCCATCAGTCTCATGGAAGGTGAGAATTCTACCACTGAACCACCACTGCCCCATCAAAAGAAAAACAAACCCACTGCCTTTGAGTCGATTCCAACTCATAGCAACCCTATAGGACAGAGTAGAACCGCCCCGTAGGGTTTCCAAGGCCGTAAATCTTTATAGAAGCAGACTGCCACAACTTTCTCTCGTGGAAAGGCTGGTGGGTTTGAACAGCTGACCTTTTGGTTAGCAGTCAGGTGCTTTAACCACTGTGCAACCAGGGCTCTTCATTGCCCCATGTGTTTAGTAAACCACCAAAAAAAGGAAATGAGATTAGTCTAGAGGACTGGTTCTTCAGGGGTGGTTTTGTCCCCTTGGGGACGATTGGCATTGTCAGAGGTGTGGAGAGGATGCACTACTGGCATCCGCTGGATGTTATAAAATATTCTACTATGTATAGGACAGCCCTTGGCAGCAAGAATTATCTGGTCCAAAATATCAATAGTGCCACTGTTGAGAAACTCCAGTTTAGAGCAGCAATTCTTGACTGGAAACATGTTGTTGTTAGGTGCCATCGAATTGGTTCCGATTCATAATGACCTTATTTATAACAGAACGAAACATTTCTGGTCCTTTGCCATTCTCACAATTATTGCTATGTTTGAGCCCATTGTTGCAGCCACTGTGTCCATGCATCTTGTAGAGGGTCTTCCTCTTTTACTGACCCTCTACTTTATCAAGCATGACGTCCTTCTCCAGGGACTGGTCCCACCTGATAACATGTGCAAAGTACGTGAGACAAAGTCTCACCAGCCTTGCTTCTAAGGAGCATTCTGGCTGTACTTCTTCCAAGGATGATGTGTTTATTCTTCTGGCAGTCCATGGTATATTCAATATTTTTTACCAACACCATTATTCAAAGGCATCAATTGTTCCTCTGTTTTTTTGGTGTAAAAGGAAAATAGAGTTGTTCCTTGCAAGTAGAAGCCCATATGAGTATGGCAGAACCCAGGGAATTCCCGGGGGATGCCTCCTTCTACTACTATGCCCAAAGGTAAGGTTAATGGAAGTTTTCCTGCAGCCCTACAGCAAAAATGTTAAGGACTCTGCTCCTATAAGATGGAAGTTTGGTTACCCCACTAGGCAAAGAATCCACTTGTTCTTCTAAATGCAAGAGGTGCACTGAATACAATGAATACTGGAGGAGGGAATTCTCAAATACTAGCTAAGGCAGAAATAAAACCTTAGTCTCGGTTTTTTATTTACTTACTGCTCCATTTTAAATAGGAGTTGCAATAATTAAAATGAGAACAATTTCCATTTGTAAATTGGTGTATTGGTAGTGTGTACTTACAGCTGAACTAGGGAAATTCTGGACACTTCCTGGAGATTTTGAACTCTGAGAGCAGTAGATCCATGAAATCAATCCCGGTGCAATTGCTGACTGTGACTTTGGGTCAGCTCCCTTTGGGGAGAAGAGTGATTTTATTGTAGTGGAATAGTTGGATTACAGAATTCTCGGGTGTATTGGATCATCTCCCTTTGTGTATGTAGAGGGTCATTATTTTGTTCTTGTGGTAGGGTAGTTGGATTACCAAATTGTTAGATGTAGAGGAAGCAGGGTGTGTTCGTGTATGCTAGAAGGCTAGGGGTTGGAATGTTGTAGACACCTTTTTGGAGTTGTGTTCAGCTACTGGCTTTTTTTTCTGGGACTAGCCCTCAAAACCCATGGCTGGGGTTTCATTGGCCATGTGGCGCCATGTATCCTTGTCTCTGTTGCCACAGTGGAAATATCCATCAGTGGATAACTGATTAAAGTTGAGCTACTGAGAGTCTCTCTTAGGGAGATTTGAAATTGATAATCTGATTGTTGTCGGGGCTGTAGCCATTAATAGGAGTGCTACAGAGAGTAAGTTTCCAAAGTCCTACCATAGAGGTCCTCATAGGCGACTTGATTTCTGCTTTTCCCAAAATTAGTTGTTGATCTCTTCCTTCATTTCCCTTGAGCCTGCCCAGTGTTCTACCAATTTCCTTTTCTATTTGGACTGATTGGGGTTTCTTTCTTTTTTTTTTTTTTCTTTTTCTTTCTACCAAGATTTGTATCTTATCAGGTCATGTAAGTAGATGGTATGAACCTCAAACAAAGATCCATACTTGAATTTTGACAGTAGACTAAATATCTAGAAGTGGCAATGAAGAGCAAGAAACATGTTGACCCCTTATCCTAAGAATGGGAGAAAAATGCCTTTTATTGGGGAGAGTTGAGAGGAATATGACTAATTTTGCAGAAGACAGTTTTCAGGTAATACGAGGAAATAGAACCAGTGTTAAGGCCTAAGGCTGAAGATGTTACCTAGTATGCTCACAAGAGAAGTAGGATTCCTAGAGGAACAGAGAAGGACTTGTACAGTAGATGTTCAGTAAATATTTGTCAAATATGGAAACAAATAAATTGTGGAGAGTGGTCTTTTCTCAATACAACCTCATTAAAGAATGCTGTGTGTCAAAATTGGCTGTGGATCCCCCAAATTATAGCTCACTTGCACAGTTACTTCCCCAGGCTGTAACTGCAGAGCCGTCTTTCTGTCTAGGGTGGTGGTCTTTTACCTGTCACTCATCTTTGGTCAATGGTACTTTAGTAGAGAGGTTCAAATATCTTAGAATTTTAGGGAGAAGAGTTTCCAATTCTCTATTTCTTTCTTCCCAGAAGACTCCTGGAGTCATGCAAACATTCCCACGTTCTCTCCAATAAATATCAGCCCCCATTCAGTTTTTATCAGTGGCTCTGGAAAAAAATTAAAGTTCCGCTTTCACCTGGTATGATAATGTGATATTAGTTAGGGTAATGCTAGTTGGGAAAACAAACTCCAAAATGTAAAATGAATTGAGCACAATAATTTATTTCTTGTTCATGTAATGCTACTGAAAGGGTGAACAGGTCAGTGAGTAGCCCTTCTCCTTGTAGTCATTTAGGGACTCAGGTGTAGAAGGCTTTATCAGCAGCATGTAGCTCCAAGATCGCCTTGGCATTGTGTTCTTCCCAGACAGATGTAAGAGGAAAAGAGCGTGGGGAAAAATTGATTAGAGTGGGATGTATCACTTCTCTTCACATTCAGTTGGCTAGAATTCAGTCTCGTGGTCATCTAACTGTAAGAAAGGCTGCATAATGTATCTAATTTGTGTCCAGGAAAATTAGAATACATATTTGGAGGAGCAGCTAACCATCTCTATCTCATGTGGTTACGCTATGAGTCGGAATCGACTTGATGTCAGCTGGTTTGGTTTTTGGTTGGTTGAAGCAAAAGAAAGTTGGTGACTTTGCTTTTCTTCACAGTTCCTGTAAGTTTCATGACTTAAAATTAAAGTTCATATTGAGGGGAGGAAAAGCAATAGATTTGAATAAGCTAAATTATGCACACTTGGCATTTTGCCACGTGTATTCAGAATCATGTATGCTCAGAATCACTAAATACATTTTCCATATTCAATCCTTTTTACCAAGCTGTAAAATCCTAAGCTAACAAATAGTCATCCTTCATAACAGTAATTCTAGGATCAAGAAAGATAAGTCAAGCTGAAATTTGCAGATTGGGTGGAAATACTAAAGTGAGTCAGGCTTGAGGAAGTACCCGGAAGCTAGCAGCTGGGATAGTGCTAGGGCTAGAATCCAGATATGCGGTAGGAACCAATACAGGCACACAAGGAGGGAGAAAATTAAAGGCTATATGCCTTTTTCAGGGACTTTCAGTACAACTCCTGCTAGGCAGCAGTCAAGCCCAGGGTGTGGACAGCCTTTTGAGAAAAAAGCAGGTAAATAGGCTCACCTGGCAGGGGGCAGAGTTGGGGAATGGAGCTTTTACAAGTCCTGACAGCACATGCTGGGAAGAACTTTCACAGGAACTCAGGATTACCAAATAGTTCTGGTTGCTTTTGTATTTGACATTACCATGTTGCAAAATAAGTAATATGAGGGGAAGTAAAACATAAGATTATTCACATTCAAGTTTATATTATTTTGTATTCACTGTGATGATTGAAATTGGGATGTGATTACATTTTCAGGTGCACAAAATGAAATTAAAATCATAACCTTCTCCTATAAGACCAATAAGAATGAAACTCAGTCAAGGGAAAAGAAGTTCTAATTGTTGATACTACTTGTGGTTTATGAGATATAAAAATGTTTACCAGATGACTAATTGTTAAGGAGCCCTGCTGGGGCAGTGGTTAAAGTGCTTGGCTGCTAACTGAAATGTTGACAATTCAAACCCACCAGCCACTTTGTGGGAGAAAGATGTGGCAATCTGCTTCCGTAAAGATTTACAGCCTTGGAAACCGTATGGGGCAGTTCTACTCTGTCCTATAGGGTTGCACTGAGTCAGAATCAACTCAAAGGCAATGGATATTGGGGTAGCTAATTGGTAATTCTGTGCAGTTATGGGAACATACTAACTCTGAGAACACCAAACATAGTGCCTCTTATAAAGAAAGGAAAATGTTTGTGATTACATGGTATGATGGTTAAAGTTTGTGTCAACTTGGCTGGGCCATGATTCTCAGTGTTTTGGTAGCTATGTAATGATGTAATTTGGCAGTTGTGTAATGATGTAATTATCCTCCATTTTGTGCTACTGTGTAATCACCTCCATGATGTGATCTGATGTAATCAGCCAGTCAGTTGTACGGGAGTTTCCTTGGGTGTGGCCTGCATCCAATATATATGGGTATTCTGGCAAAATTTGCTAGATTTTGCTCACTCTGGATCCTGCTCGTCATCTGACCTCTGATTCTTGAGACTTGAACCAATGGCCTGCCGTATTGCCTGCCAGTCTAGGGATTCATTGGCCTCTACAGCCTGTGAGCCAGCAGCCTGCTGTCTTACCTGCCGAATTTAGATTTCTCAGCCTCTGCAACCTGTGAGTCAACAGCCTGTCGTCTGACCTGCTGATCTGGGGTTCATCAGCCCCCACAGCTACATGAGTCAGGGGAAGCCTTCACCCTGACACCTGACCCACACACTTGGGATGTGCCAGCGTCTACAATTGTGTGAGCCATTTCTTTGAGATAAATTTTTCTCTCTCTCTCTATACATACACACTTCACTGGTTTTGCTTCTCTAGAGAACCCAGGCTGAGGCATAAATTTCTAACATTTCAGAAAATGACTCTCTAAATGGAAAACTCTCTTCAAAAATCTCTAGAGACAAAGTCTCAGAAGAAAAATATTTCCGATGAAATCCATTTATTAAAAGAATGCTTTTTCCAACATCTCTTGAAAGTGAAGAATCTCATTTTGAGTAGTCAGAGTTTTCCGGGTGTGATGGTAAGGTTGTGTGTCAACTTGGCTGGGCCTTGATTGTCAGTGGTTTGGTGGTTGTGATGTAGTTTGGCAGTTATGTAATGATGTAATCAGCTCCATGATGAGATCTGCTATGAGCAGCCAGTCAACTGAAAGGGACTTTCCTTGGGGGTATGACCTGACTCCAGTATGTAAATGGATATTCCAGCAAGGCTCTTGCTCTAGATCCTGCATCCTGCTTACTATCATCTGACCTCCAGTTCTTGGAACTTGAGCTAGCAGCTTACCTGCCAGTCTTGGAATTTGTCAGTCTCCATAGCCTGTGAACCAGTGGCCTGCTGTCTGACCTGCCGATCTTGGGTTTGTTAGACCCCGCAGCTGTGTGAGTCAGGTGAAGCCTCCAGCCTATGCCTGATCCACATTAAACTTGGACTTGCTAGACTCTACAACCACGTAAACTGTTTCCTTAAGATAAATCTTTCTCTCTCTCTCCTCTCTCTCTCTTTCCGCCTCTCTCCCTCCCTCTGTCTTCACTGGTTTTGCTTCTCTAGAGAACCCAGCCTAAGAAATTTGGTACCAAGAGCAATTCTAGAGAAACAAAATTGTAAGAATGAATTTTCTAAATTGGTTATCAACTGTGGATAATTTTAAAGATGTTGATGACTCTGTTTCCAGTAGTGTAGAGGGCACTCTAATCCACTGTGTTAGGTGGCAATAAAAATATGCAAAATACCACTACCAATATCGGTGAGAGGCAAGACTCTGAGTGACCACATGTTTAATACTTTTCTACAATTTTGTCAGAATGAGAAGTATAAGGAAGCTAGTTGGTTGGTCCTACTTTTGCTAGACAAAGTGGTAAAAGAAAGAGATGAGCTCAGTGCTTCAGAGTTAAAGTTCAAGCCCTGCATAAACTACCTCTAAGTTGCCACTTGTGCCCTGAAAGAAAGTGTTATTTCTTGTAGTAACTGAGCTGATATTGCCGAAAACCAAAGTCAGAGTCTTATTGTAAGAGTGGCTGAATTACAATGCCAAATGAATTTGAAACCTCAAATGTTGTCTGAAGTTAAAGTGAGGTCATTGATTGGGAAGAAATGGGATCCTGAAACTTGGGATTGGGACATATGGGCAGATAATCAAGAAACTGGGGACACTTAGCCCCTAAATTCTGTTGAATCACACCTGCCAACAGAGCCAACCCTCTCACTCCCGTCTGAAGAAATTACTCCATCTTTGCTAAGCCACCCTCCCCAGTAAAACCTTTAGCTCCACCTCCATCTGATAAGATTAACCCAGCTGTGTCTGAAGAGCCTTTGTCTGAGTCATCTGGGGAAGCATCTTAGTCATTGCCTGGGGCATTGCCTGAGACAGATGCCTTACATGACATTGCTGAATGTTCTCAGAACAAATCCCCACCACCCATTTTTACTTCTAGACCTGTAACTAGACTTAAGTCCCAGTGAGCCCCAAAAGGTTGACCTAGTAAGGAAGAAGTATCAATGACTCTGGACGTATTGGTAAAATATTTGCCTGCTAGAGGGTGGGAATTTAATCTGACAAAAATTCAGTCACCTTCCACCTCAGTGAAATTTCTAGGGGTCCAATGGTATGGGAAGTGAATTCCCAACCTCAGATGGTGTCTGAAGTTAAAGTGAGGGCATTAATTGGGAAGAAATGGAAATTAGAAAAATCTTGTGCCTGGTTTACAGACAGTTCTGTAGGCACCACTCAAAATTAGACAGTGGCAGCACTACAGCCCCGTTCTGGGACCTCACTGAAGGACATTGGTGAAGGAAAATCCTCCCAATGGGCAGAATTTCGAGCACTGCACTTGGTTGTTCACTTTGCTTGGAAGGAGAAATGGCCAGATGTTTGACTGTATACTGATTCATGGGCTGTGGCCAGTGGTTTGGCTGGATGGTCAGGGACTTGGAAGGAACATGATTAGAAAATTGAAGACAAGGAGGTGTAGGGAAGAGGTATGTGGATAGACCTCTCTGAATGGGCCAAAGAAGTGAAGATATTTGTGTCTTATGTGAATGCTCACCAAAGGGTGACCTCAGCAGAGGAAAATTTTAACAATTAAGTGGATAAGATAATGTATTCTATGGAAACCAGTCATCCTCTTTCCCTAGCCACTCCCACCATTGCCTAATGGGCTCCTGAACAAAGTGGCCATGGTGGCAGGGATGGTGGTTATGCATGGGCTCAGCAACATATACTTCCATCTACCAAGGCTTACTTGGCTACAGCCACTGCTGAGTGCTCAATCTGCCAGCAGCAGAGACCGACACTGAGTTCCCAATATGACACCATTCCTTGAGGTGATCAGCCAGCAACCTGGTGGCAGGTTGATTACATTGTACTGCTTCCATCATGAAAGGGCAGCATTTTGTTCTTACTAGAATAGGCACTTACTCTGGATATGGATTTCCTTCCCTGCACTCAATGCTTCTTCTAAAACTACCATTGTGGACTTAAGAATGCCTTATCCAGCATCATGGTTTCACACACAGCATCACCTTGGATCAAAGGATTCACTTCACAGCAAATAAAATGTGTAAGTGGGCCCATGCTCGTGGAATTCACTAGTCTTACCATGTTCCTCATCATCCTGAAGCAGCTGGCTTGATAGAATGATGGAATGGCCTTCTAAAGACACAATTACAGTGCCAGCTGCAAAGCAGTACCTTGCAGGGTTGAGGCAATGTTCTTCAGGAGGCTGGATATGCTCTAAACCAGTGTTTAATATATGGTACTATTTCTCCCATAGTCAAGATTCATGGGTCCAGGAAGCAAGAAGTGGAAACGAAGTTGCACCACTCACTATTACCCCTAGTGATCCACTCACCAAATTTTTCCTTCCTGTTCCTGCAACCCTATGCTCTGCAGGTCTAGAGGTCTTTGTTCCAAAGGGAGTAATGCTCCCACCAGGAGAGACAACAATTATTCCATTAATCTGGAAGTTAAGAATGCCACCTGGCCACTTTGTGTTCCTCACATATCTGGATCAACAGATAAAGAAGGGAGTTACTATATTGGCTGGTGTGATTGATCCTGTTTAACAAGGGGAAATTGGATTGATATTACATAATAAAGGTAAAGAAGAATATGTCTGGAATACAGGAGATCCCTTAGGGCATCTCTTAATACTACCATGTTCTGTGATTAAATTCAATGGAAAACTACAGCAACCCAATTTTGACATGACTAATGGCCCAGACTCTTGAGGAATGAAGATTTGGGTCACTTCATCAAGCAAAGAACCACAACCAGCTGAGGTGCTTGCTGAGGGCAAAGGGAATATGGAATGAGTGGTGGAAGAAGGTAGTTCTAAATACCAGTTTCGACCAAGTAATCAGTTATAGAAATGAGGACTGTAATTGTTATGAATATTCCTTCCTTTCATGTGTGCATCAAATATTTTTGTTTTCTTCACTAATAAAATATAAGATGTGAAAGGGGCTAGTGTGTTTTCGGTTGTATTCATCTTAATTGTATCATGTTAGGTGCAAGTATGATGTTGTAATTGTCTTTACTTAGAGGTTGTGTATGGTTTAAGGAAATGTGTACAGGTGTCATGTTGACAAGGGCTGCACTGCAATGGTCAAGGTTACGTGTCAACTTGACTGGGCCATGATTCTCAGTGGTTTAGCAGTTATGTAATGATGTAGTTATTCTCCATTTTGTGATATAATGCAGTCACATCCATGATGTGATCTGATATGATCATCTAATCAGTTGTAAGGGGAGTGTTCATGGGGGTGTGGCCTGCATTCAATATATATGGACGTTCTGGCAAAGCTCGCTGGCCTTTGCTCACTTCGTATCCTGCATGTGGCTCACCATCTGACCTCCAGTTCTTGGGATTTGAGTCAATGGCCTGCTGTATTGCCTGTCGATCTTGGATTCTTTGGCCTCCTTAGCCTGTGATCCAGCAGCTGGCCATATTATCTGATTGTCTTAGATTCGTCAGCCTCTGCTGCCCATGAGCCAGCAGCCTGCTGTCTGACCTGATGATCTTCAGTTTGTCAGCCCCTTCAGTTATGTGAGTGAGGAGAAGCCTCCAGCCTGATGCCTGACCCACGGACTTGGGACTTCCCAGCCTCTGCAGCCATGTGAGCCATTTTCTTGAGATAAATCTCTCTCTATATATATATGCACTTTACTTGTTTTGCTTCTCTAGTAAACCCAGCCTAAGACGCATGGTTACCCAAAACATTGTTCAGTGAGATTTCAAAACTACAAGCATAATATTTTTCTTTGTAGATTTATTGATATTATTGAATATGCTTTATATTTATACAGATCTTGCATGATTTTATCAGATGAGAAATTATATGGCAAATAAGGTAAAAGCCCCAAACCAAACCCATTGATGTCTAATCAATTCCAACTCATAACAACCTAATAGGACAGAAGAGAACTACCCGATAGGGTTTCCGAGGCTGTAATCTTTATGGAGGCAGACTGCAATATCTTTCCCCTGCAGACTGCTAGTGAGTTCAAATCACTGACTTTTTGGTTAGCAGCTGAGCACTTAACCGCTGCACCACCAGGGCTCCTTGCAAAGTAAACATGTATAAATTGTGGAAACCTTTATAACATTTGTATTATAAGGAAAGCAAGGAGACAGGGTGGAAAGTAGCAACTCCGTTGTAAAGTCAGATCTGGGCTCAAATACTGACTCGAATTCTCTAGTGTTGTGACCTTGGTCAAGTTATTACACCTTTCTATTTATTTTTTTGTTTGCTTTGTTTTTTCAGGTTTTTTTTTTTTTTTTATTGTGATCTAGGTGAAATTTTACAGAGCAAATTAGTTTCTCATTAGAGTTAATACGCAAATTGTTTTGTGACATTGGTTGCCAACCCCACAATTGTCAACACTGTCAGCTTCTTCGTTCCAAGTTCCTTGTTTCCATTTGTCCAGTTTTCCTATTCCTTCCTGCCTTCTCGTCTTTGTTTTTGGGCTGATGAGCCCATTCGTCTCATATACATGATTGAACTATAAAGCATGTCCCTCATGTGTGTTATTATTGGCCCTATAAACCTGTCTAATCTTTGGCTGAAGGGTAAACCTCAGGAATGACTTCAGTACTGAGTTAAAAGTGTGTCTGGGGGCTATATTCTTAGGGTTTCTACAGTCTCTGTCAGACAAGCAACCTGGTCTTTTTTCCTTTTTTTTAATTTGAGTTTTGTTCTACATTTTTCTCCTGCTCTGTCTAGGACCTTCTTACTTTTCCATGTAAAGTTAATAGTTAATGATTAGTTTTTCCATCTCATTAAAGAATGCTGTTGGTACCCGGATTGAGATTGCATAGGATTCATACATTGTTTTGGGTAGAAATGACATTTTCACAGTGTTGAGTCTTCCTATCTATGAGCATGGTATGTTTTTCCATTTATGTAAGTCTCTTTTGGTTTCTTGCAGTAGTGTTTGTAGTTTTCTTTGTATAGGTCTCTTACATCCCTGGTTAGATTTAATCCTAAGTATTTTATTTTTTTAGGGCCTATTATAAGTGGTATTGTTTTCCTGATTTCCTTTTCTTAGTTCTTTTTATTGGTGTATAGGAATCCAACTGATTTTTGTATGTTGCTCTTGTATCCTGCTACTCTGCTGAACCTTTCTATTAGTTCCACTGGTTTTCTGGTGGAGTATTTAGGGTTCCCTATGTATAGTATCATATAATCCGCAAATAGGGATCATTTTACTTCTTCCTTACTAATTTGGATGCCCTTTATTTCTTTTTCTTGCCTTATTGTTCTAGCTGGGCTTTCCAGCACTATATTAAATAGAGGTGGTGATAAAGGGCATCCTTGCCTTGTTCCCATTCTCAAGGGGATTGTTTTCAGCCTCTCTCCATTGAGAATGATGTTAGCTGTTGGTTTTGTATAGATGCCCTTTACTATGTTGAGGAATTTCCCTTCTGTTCCTATCTTATTGAGAGTTTTTATCAGGAATGGATGTTGGACTTTATCGAATGCCTTTCTGCATTGATTGATATGATCATGTGATTCTTTTGTTTTTATTTATGTGGTGGATTATGTTAATTGATTTTCTAATGTTGAACTATCCTTGCATACCTAGTATAGATCCCACTTGACTGTGGTGTATTATTATTTTTATATGGCGCTGAATTCCACTGGTAAGAATTTTGTTGAGAATTTTTGCATCTATATTCATGAGAGATATTGGTCTGTAATTTTCTTTCTTTATGGTGTCTTTGCCTGGTTTTGGTATCAGGGTTCTGCTGGCTTCATAGAGTGAATTTGCAAGTACCCCTTCCTTTTCTGTGTTCTGAAATAACTTGCGTAGTACTGGTGCAAGCTCTTCTCTGAATGTTTGGTAGAATTCTCCAATGAAGCCATCTGGGCCAGGTTTTTTGTTGTTGTTATTGGGAGTTTTTTTTATTACCATTTCAATCTCTTCTCTTGTTATCGGTCTGTCAGATTTTCAAACTTAGTTTTTATTAGTTTAGGTAGGTAGTGTGTTTCTAGAAATTTGTCCCTTTCCTCTAGGTTGTCAAATTTGTTGGATTACGGTTTTTCATAGCACTCTGTTATGATCCTTTTTATTTCAGATGGATCTATTGTAATGTCCACAATTTCATTTCTTATTTGGATTATTTGCTTCCTCTCCTGTTTTTCTTTTGTCAGTTTGGTGAATAGTTCGTCAATTTTGTTGGTCTTTTCAGAGGACCAACTTGTGGTTTTGTTGATTCTTTCTATTGTTTTTGTATTCTCTAGTTCATTTATTTCTGCTCTGATCTTTATTATTTCCTTTCTTCTGGTGGCTGTGGGATTCTTTTGCTGTCTCTTTCTATTTGTTTGAGTTGTAGGGCTAACGTTTTGATTTTGTGCCTTTCTTCTTTTTTAATGTGTGCACCTATTGCTATAAATTGACCTCTGAGCACTGCCTTAGCTGGGTCCCATAGGTTTTGGTATGATATGTTTTCATTCTCATTTAATTCTAGAAATTTTTTTATTCCATCTTTGATTTCTTCTATTACCTCGTGGTTTTTGAGCAGAGTGTTATTCAGTTGCCATGTATTTGATTTTTTTCCTTGCTCTTCCTGTTATTAATTTCTAACTTTTATGGTGTTGTGATCAAATAAGATGCTTTGTATTATCTCAGTGTTTTGTATTTTGTTGAGGGTTTCTTTGTGGCCTAAGATGTGCTCTATTCTGGAGAATGTTCCATGTGCATTGGAAAAGAATGTATCCTTTGCTTTTGTTGGGTGGAGTGTTCTATATATGTCTATGAGGTCAAGTTGGTTGATTGTGGGCTTAAGATCTTCTGTATCTTTGCTGAGTTTCTTTTAAAATGTTTTGTCCTTTACTGAGAGTGGTGTGTTGAAGTCTCCTACTACTATTGTGGAACTGTCAGTTTCTCTGTTCAGTGTTTTAGAGTTTGTCTTATGTATTTTGGAGCGCTGTTGTTGGGTGCATAGATTATTATAGTTATGTCATCATGGTGGGCTGTCCCTTTAATCATTACATAATGTTCTTCCTTGTCTTTTATGGAGGATTTTGTTTTAAAGTCTATTTTATCTGTGATTACTATTGCCACTCCTGTTTTCTTTTGATTGTTGTTTGCTAGATATATTTTTTCCATCCTTTGATTGTTAATATATTTATGTCTTTGTGTCTAAGGTGTGTCTCTTTTAGACAGTGTATTGATGGGTTACACGTTTTTATCCATTCGGTCACTCTCTATCTCTTTATGGGTGCATTTAATCTATTTATATTTAGTGTGATTATTGATAGGTGTGAGTTTATTGCTGTCATTTTGTAGTCCTTTTTTTGTAGTGCTGACGTTTTCTTTGTTCCTCTTACTCTCTGTGCTGAATTCCTTTTGTTTGTTTAATTTCTTTTCCTTTCTTTCGTTATTATATATTTTGTGTTTACTGAGACTCTATGTTTTTCTTCTTTATTTTTTTGAGTAGATTGGTTAACTTTCTTTGTGGTTACCTTGAAATTTACCCTCATTTTCCTAAGTTTTAGCTAGTCTTTTGTTACTTGATATTGCCTTGACTTCTTCTCCATTTGAAAGTTTTTTATCTATACTGTGTATTCCCCCTTTTATTGTTCTGTCATTGTAGTCATTTACAGATTGATGTCTCTAGCTCCTTGTTTTGAATCTTCTATTTTTTTTTTTTTTCTTGACAGTTCATTCTAATACTGCTCTCCAAATATGGTATTCACTTTAAGGTATTGTATTTAAATTTGTAACTAAATGACAATTTTCATTTGTTAGTACTAAGGTATTGGTGGCATTATTTGCAGATCATTTAAACCCTCTGTGTTTAATTCAATATCAATAGGATTTTTAAAAATAGAGTAACAATTTATAAAATATAGCAAAAGTCCAGTGCTAATATTGTTAGAATACAAATCCACAATCCTTTATCCAAAACCTTTAAGACTAGATGTGTTTAAGAATTAAGAATGTGTGTGTGTGTGTGTATACTTGCAAAGGAATTCAGTACATATTTCACAGAAAATAATGTTCTGTGTCTTTCATTGTCCCAGCAGAAAGGAGGGGACACATGCCAATTAGGATAATGGTGGTAAACTATATAAAGGCTCTATTTACCAAGGTGTGGACAAGGTGCAGAGAAACAACAAGGAATAGCTCAGTAGCTTGCGGCTAGTACTGTGGTGACTATTACTACCCCTAGGCCTGGAGTGGGGGTTGGGGGAGGGAACAGTTACTGAAACCTGGGGATCAATAGGCTTATGAGGAATGGGTCACCTTTCAGGTGCTGAGAACTTCAAACTAGAGACGTGCAATGGTGACTGTCTTAGTTATCTAGTGCTACTATAACAGAAATACCACAAGTGGATGGCTTTAACAAAGAGAAATTTATTCTCTCACAGTCTGGAGGCTAGATGCCCAAATTCAGAGTATCAGCTCTAAGGGAAGGCTTTTTCTCTCTGTTGGTTCTGGAGGTAGCTCCTTGTCATCAATCATCCCTTGGTCTAGGAGCTTCTCAGGACAGGGACCCCCAGGTCCAAAGGACACACGCTCTTGGCTCTTCTGGGTGGTATGAGGTCCCCATGTCTCTCTGCTTGCTTCTCTCTTTTACATCTCAAAAGAGATTGGCTTACAGGATTGTAGAGGCTGGGAAGTCCCAAGTCTGTGGGTCAGGCTGGAGGCTTCCCTGACTCACGTAGCTGCAGGGACTGGCAAACCCAAGATCGGCAGGTAAGCTGCTAGCTCAGGTCCCAATATCTGGAGGTCAGATGAACAGGAGCCAGCTGCAGGATCAAGAGCCAGCAAAAGCCTGAGAGACTTGCCAAAAAGTCCACGTATATTGGATGCAGGCCACACCCCCAAGGAAACTCCTTTTCAACTGATTGGCTACTCACAGCAGATCCCATCATGGAGGTGATTACAACATTATACAACTGCCAAACTATATCATAACTGCCAAGCCACTGAGAATCATGGCCCAGCCAAGTTTACACACAACCTTAACAATCACAGACAAGTGAAATGATTCTAGGTGTTCAGATATTAGTACAGGTTTTGCTTGCTCACATGTGAAATGGGAGTGGGGAGGTGGGGAGTATATCAGCAGTGTGTACAGCCTTGAGGAATCACATGGGCCAGAGAGTATATGAATCTTAACCTCACTCAGAGATGTCTGGGAGGGATTTGTTGATTGCCTATTATATGTTGGCCTGTCTAGACATGGCATGGGAGACAAAAATGAAGAAGGCAATGTCCCCTTTCCTTGAGTCTCTCATGCAATTGAGAGGTCTAGGAAAGCCCTCCTGAGGAGTGGGGCTACATCAGATAAGGCAGCAGTTACTCCAAACTCTTGATATTGGGGCTTGTTCTGGAGTTTGCCTTGGACCCCAGGGCAGATTCAGCCTTATATGGTGCTTCAACCCTAGGCCTCAAGCCTTCCTTGCTTACTATGTACTTCTGTCCTCACTTTGTTCATGACTGTACTTCAAGCCTAGTTTGACTGCTGGTCTGCTGAGACCTTGTGCTCATCTGACCACACTGTTAGCCTTAGTCCTGACAACATTTGTGCCCTCTGCAGAACTCTGTCTGGCCTCTTCCTGTAACCCCATGCTCCACCTTGATCCCAGCCTGCTTTAGTCTTCTGCATAGTCCCCGTTGACATGGCCTACAGCTTTCTGGCCAGAGGCAAGACACCAATAACTCTTAGGGGCCATTAGTTTCTTGAAAGTATATTGTCTTCCCCTTAGCTTTGTATACTATCTAGAAGTTGTTGGACTTTCTGGGATTTTTATTACAATTTCAGATACTTCCAGTTTTTGCTAACAGTTTTCATAGAACACTGTATCTCATTTGGCATGTTTCTTTTCTGCTTTAGTTAGAGTTCATTTATTTAAGGCTGCTTATTAATGTTTTGTGGGGAAAAATAATTGTTATACTGCCATTCTTTTAATAACTGAACATGTGTAGTATTTATGACCTGCAGACAGTGCTCTCATTTTGCTGCATTATGACTTTTATTCTCAGAGGCCTGTGGTTTTCAAATGCAATTGTTTTGAATAACCATCTTTAGAGTCGTTACCATGGTACTTAGATCTTGTAAACTAGCCATCCTACCTGATACTATATTCCAGTGAGTGCTGTGCTCACTGCTCAGCCTTTCAGATTGGATCTGATTTCTTGGGATTAAATTCCAGATGCTATTTTACAGCTTGTCATCTGCCTGTTTGGGGAAAGTTTCTTTGAGGTTGTAGGTCAGATGTGCATTCCCTGACATTTTCAAATTTTGTTTATAGGTCTCCACTTGTTGGTATTTTTTCTCTAATGGCAGAATAATTTGTTTTTATCTTCAGAATAATTGCAGGGTGGAAACAAATAATACTGGCTTAAAAACTACATCAAATGATTTCATTGGTTCTATTTTAGTAGCTTGGAATATTATGGAAAAGAAGTACACATTTTCTTCTGCTTTGACAGGAGAAACTTAAATGAGGAGATTTTTAGTCTATAAACATAACTACTTTTAAAAACACATATGATAAATATTATGGGAACAATCAAAGCTCATCTATCTAATAGCCTGTTCTGATATTTAGCCTTATTTTTCAGCTATGAGAAATATATATTAACATGCAGATACTCTCTTTAAAACAGTATATTCATTTCTTTTTAAGTGTACTTAGTTTCAATATGATTCCCATAGCCTTTTGTGTATTGTTTAAAAATGATTACTGAAAGAATTTTACTTTGAAGTACAGTACTTGAAATCTTCAGATCAATATCATCTTTTAAGCTTTTAATACAGCCTTATTTATGTCAGTCAAATCACTAGTTTGCTAAGGCAAAAGCTACTTGATTTCAGTACAATTATAACAGACTAATCAATCAATATTTCAAAATATAGGCTTTTATAATGAGATTCTATACGGATATTGATTTCATTTTCTGTGTTAATATAAAGAGCAAATGGTCTCAAACTTCGGTGAGACCTAAGTTTTGTTTTTAAAGTATTGTTTGAAAGTTAAAATGCTTTTTCCAAAGAATTAGTGTTATAATTGGTAGGTTCCCAGGCCCATCTTCAAAAGCCTATTCAAACCATAGTGTAGCTAAAAATGTTTTAATGGTGGCCATGCATTCTTGATTCTCTGAAACCACTCTTAAGTCCTGACTGTCTTTGTGGTTCTGTGAGTCGTGAGCATGAGAGGAAGTTTTGCAGGGGTAGGTAAGCAGTGTGTGGTGTAGTTAGGGTTGTTGGTGTTGTTGGGTGCCGTGGAGTCGGTTCCAAATCACAGCAACCCTATGTACAACAGAATGAAACACTGCCCAGTCCCACACCATCCTCGCAATTGTTGTTATGCTTGACCCATTGTTGCAGCTACTGTGTCAATCCATCTCATTGAGGGTCTTCCTTTTCTTCGCTGACCCTTTACTTTACCAAGCATGATGTCCTTCTCCGGGGACTGGTCCCTCCTGATAAACATATCCAAAGTGTGTGAGACAAAGTCTCGCCATCCTTGCTTCTAAGGAACATTGTGGCTGTACTTCTTCCAAGACAGATTTGTTCATTCTTCTGGCAGTCCGTGGTATATTCAATATACTCTACCAACACCATGATTCAAGGCATCAATTCTTCTTTGGTTAGGGTAGAATAGAAAAGGGATGCTGATTAGTTTAGGTGGGGTTTGGATATAGAAATTTCATGGGTAGCTAAGAGTTGCTAAGCATCAGGGCATGAACCAGAGTAAGTTGTGGTCTCTTGGGACTAGGAGCATCAGGGATGGTGCCTCTTTCTTTCGTAGAGGACCTTAGTGGTTCTGTAGGATCAGTGGTGGAGCAGTGACATGCAGCTCCTGATAGAGATCTTGGTGTTGGTAGCTGTTTGTATTTATAGGATCTTTGCGAACTCAGTGTTTTTAAGTCAGGGCATACAAGGATTTAGTTGCTAACTTTACAATTTTTTTAGGATCTGCAGGTCCTGGGCTTTTAAATGTTCCCTTGCTCTTTTAAATTAAATATTAAAAAAAACACATATACACTAATTTTTAATAAAAGCAACATCATTTTTCATAATTCTCCTGTGACTTTAAGGTAACACTTGATTTTAAGAAATTTTGAAATGCTACTTCATGTAATTCCAGAGTTTTCCAGACATTTTGTTGACTTTCAGTAGCAAATCTTTCATAATGTGGTAGTTTGTTCTAAAAATTGCTTTATTTTCTTTCTCAGGTTGTACCTTTTTGATATCAGTGTCTATATGCCATTTATCTTCCAAATATTTGCTCTCTCTTTTTAAAAGTTAAGCTTCTTAAGGCATGTTACAACTTTTCTGCACTTAAACTAGCTTAGATATTTTAATGGAAGATTTCAGCTTAGATGTTTTAAGGTGTCACTTTGTAATTCACACTAATGCCTAGATTTCTAAGATAATTCAGAATAAGAAGATAACAATTTAAATTAGGTAATCATTCTACATTTTTGTTTATGCATTTACTATCCCAAATAATTAAAATTCTACCCTAGGATTTTTTGTTTTTCTTTTTATAAAGCCTGATAAATTAAACAATATTCATCAAGCGTCTCTGTGGTTGTTGTCGCCTCTGTTAAGTAAAAATATTTCACATTTTAAAAATTCCTAAATAAACTTACCTATCCTTTTTATATTATTCTAATTCTTTCATAATACGAGTATGAGGTATGATATGATTTGAAAGTGCCTTGAAATAAAAGATTAATAAAGGTTTCTGTTAGTATATTTTAAAAATAGACCATATACAATTATATGCCAGTATTTATAAACTTGAATTTGAATAATATTCGCATTTATTCTTAATTTCTCTCATGGAAGGAAACATTTTACTTCCTAGAAGGAAAAACAAGGAGCATCTTTCTGGCTTATTCATCAAGTGTAGACCATTTGCCTCAATTGTAAAACTACAGAAGTGCAGGGCACGACAGCCTGCTATCAGTCAGCTAGTTGGTGGCCCGCCTCGTTCTGGTCTTCTTGTTCTTTTGTTCCAGCCTTTCCCCCAGCCAGAGTAGGGCAGAGGAACATAAAGCTGTCCCATCTCAAGATTTCTTTGATGTTCTTAGCAGAGTAGGTCATGCTTAGCTGGCATAAACTGCAGATTTGTTTTTTTTTTTTTTTTTGTGGGGAGTAGAAAAGGGTCAGAGAACTGATTTGAAGACCTCACTTAAGACATCTTAAATAGCTGCTTTAAATAATCCACTTTGAAAATCTTTCAAGTGTCAAAATGTCCTCATTAGTGTCTTACATTCCATTTCTTCTTATTTGACTCTGAGTATATTCAAATCCACCAACTGCTCCTTGGAAACCCCATGGGGCAGTTCTGCTCTGTCCTTTGGGGTCACTATGAGTTGGAATAGACTTGATGGCAAGGGGTGTTTTTTGGTTTATATTTGAAGAATAACTGCTGGTCTTTATCCTCATCATAATAATTCTTCATACATTTAATGATTGCCAGTGAGTCATCTTTATTTTCCGTGGTTAACAATCTCAGTTATTTTATGGTTTCATTATTGTTCTTATCTCATCTTTTATCACATATTTTCAGGTGTAAGAAAGTTAGGATGAGAAAATTCCTGAAGGTTAAGTTAACTTGAACTATTATCAAAGTAGTATATTTATATTGTTCACTCATTCATTCATTTATTCAATAAATTTTACCAAGTACCTATTTTAGACACAGAGTATATAGTGATACATTAAGATATAATTTCTCTCTTCATGGAGCTTATATTATATTGGTAGATAAGAAAATAAATGAAATACATATGCAATATGATTTCAATTGCATATAATTATCATAAAAATATAGAGTAGGGTAAGAGGGTAGAGGGAATCCAGGGTACGAGGAGTGTTTTGCACAGGATATCTAGGGACAGCCTCTCTGAGGAGGTGCCTTTTGACACAGATGAAGAGAAGGAGCAGGACATGGGAGTATATGGCAGAAGAGTGTTCTAGGTAGAGGGAGCAGTGAGTACAAAGCCTGTGAGGCATGAACAAGTTTGGCATGTTTGAGGAACAGCAGGAGGTTCACTGAACCTGGCACAGACCAAGCTTGGGGGAAAAGCAATAGATGAGGTTTATTATGTAAACAGAAGCAAGATGTGCCAGTGTAGAGGCTTTTTAGGCTATGGTTAAAATTGGAATTTATTCTAAGTGTGATGGAAAGCAATCGGAGGAGATTCTTAATCAAGAGTGTAATATTATCTGATTTACATTTTAAAAATATCTTCCTGGATGTTGTGTGCTGAACAAACAGAAAGACGAGGCAAGGGCAGAAGCTGAGACACCCGTTAGGAGGCTGTTTTATTTCTTCAGACAGAGATGGTGGTAGCTTGATTTAGATTGCTCTTCTTGACTTTTCTGTTATTCTTTTCTGGTAATGTATGTGTGATTGTTAAGAGCCTGGATTTGAGAGCCAGGCTGCCTGGGTTGAAACCTTGATTCCACTCCTTTTTAGCTGTATGACCTTAGGCACGATACTTAACCTGTCTGTGCCTCAGTTATCTCATTAGTAAAATGGGCATCATAATAGGACCTACCTCACAGGGTTGTTGTAAGGATAACATGAATTAATTCATAAAAAGCGCTTAGGATAGTGTGTGGCACATAGTAAATATTCAGTAAATGCTCTTGATAATGCTGATCCTGATGATGTTGCTGTTAAATTTCACTAGAGGCTGAAGGTAATGGCACAGTGTATATGAAAGTGTTAGTTCCGGAACCCTGTTTATGACAGCAGTGGAAATCTTGCAGCTGTGTTATTGAGGCTTTTACTGAAAACAGCCCTGAGTCTTAGAAGTAGTCTCTGAATGGTGCTTTGTGGAATTGTTCTTGGGTATACATTAGTTATTTCAGCTATGAGGAAAGGAACCCTGGTGGTACAATGGTTAAGCACTTAGCTGCTAACTGAAAGGTTGGCAGTTCGGACCTCCCAGCCACTGCTCAGGAGAAAGATGTGGCAATCTGCTTCCATAAAGATTTACAGCCTTGGAAACCTTGTGGGGCAGTTCTACTCTGTCTTACAGGGTTGCTATGAGTCAAAATTGACCCGCTGGCACACAACAGCAACAGCATATCATCTATTATTTCCCTGTAAATACAGACTTCCTAAAGGTATATGGTTATACTCTCCAACAAAATTAGGAAGATATCCTAAACATCAGTATTTTTTAAATAATTTTATTCTTTGTTGGTGAGAATATTTATTATTTTAACTATTTTAATTGTTTTAGATGATTATTTAATTGTTTTAGATGATAAATGTTTTTAATATGTGCTGTACTCCATGTGCTTGCTCTATTATTACCATATTTTATGCAAATATCACACACCTTCTGCATTTATTTGCCAGTGCACCCTCTTCCTGCGAGGTACTTTCATAAGTATGATACGCTAATTTTTTTACAGCAACATATGGAAGAGGATTGGCATGGCGGTGCTTGTGAGGGTGCCTCGCGGTGGGAGGGCACAGCTGGCAAACAAACCCAGAAGGCATGCGTTATTTGCGTAAAAATACGGCATAGCCTTTGTTTCTTCGCAGATCGAATGGCATCAATTTTTCTAGCTTTTTTTTGTCTTCCGCCATGCCACACTCCTCTCCTTCTCTTTCTTTTTTATGTGCACACACACTTCTCACAGACAAACATGCACACACATACAGACTTTTGGATCTTACAGTTAAGCTGAATTTTTGTCAAAAGGCCTAACAATCCCAGAGTGGATCAGCTGCCTCACCCTTCCTTTGGATGATCAGCATTACTCATCCCCTTAGATATTCTTGCTTCACTCTTTGCTCACTGCTGTTTTAGATATGCAGCACACTTAACCAAATTCTAAAGACATCAGGATGAACTAGGTATTATGTTTTGAAAGTCAAATATGGGTCAAAGGGACTGTTTTTTTTTTAAACCAAGTTTTACTTTCTAGTTTTTTTTATTTTAAATATAAAAAAGCACACTATGATTATTTATAGTTGGTAATTGGAACTTGGTAAAGTGCAGTCTAAACAGAGGAGTCACATCACTCTAGGGAGATTAAAAAAAGGTACCTTGTTATATAAGCCTATATAAAGCCACATCTCCAGACTAATTTTCAGATATGAAAGGGATAAAATTTATATTATGAACAGCTATAGATTTAACTTAGTAAAGCCTAAGATCGTTCTAGAAAACACTTCAACTGCAGTTCTTAAAATATGAAAGAGAAGATATTGATTGCACATTAAAATATCTTGAATGACACTTAAAATATTCTTCACACACACACACACAAAACAAAATTTCCAGAAAACAACCCACATAAACTTTTACAAAATCTTTATGGGAAACAGAGGCCTTATTTCATTAGCAGTGACTAGTTTAATATTAATGTATGTTACACCTTAGTCTTAATATTAAACCTGTTGCTTGTTGTAAAGTTGATTCTGACTTATAGCGAACTTATAGGACAGCATAGAACTGCCCCATAGGGTTTTCAAGGCTGTTATCTTTATGGAAGCCGACTGTCAAATCCTTCTCCCATGGAATGGCTGGTGGGTTCAAACCACGAACCTTTCGGTTAGCAGCCAAATGCTTAACCACTGCACCTCCAGAGCTCCTTTAGGGTTAATCCTAGAACCTTAAAAATAAGCTCACTTTCAATGAGAGATATAAAGCATCTCTTCCTAAAAGTCAACATGTACTTGATTGGTTATCTAATGCAATAATACAGGTACTCCCTGTGTGTGAATGTCCTACTTGTATACAACTCGTAGTTAGGAACCAACCCCTGTAAAGCCTATTATATTAAAAATTCGAGGCACATACAACGGTTCGTGATAACAAATGGGCACAACTGTGCGATGTGCATCAAAGTATTATTATTATGTTAAAGATGTTTCAGTATATCTGGAAGTGTTTTTAAAATTCTTTTTTTTTTTTTTTTAGCTTATTCCAATTTTTTTTTTTTATTGTACTTCAGGTGAAGGTTTACAGATCAAATCGTTTCTCATGAAACAGTAGTACACATATTGTTTTATGACATTGGTTAACAACCCCACAACATGTCAACCATCTCCCTTCTTGGCCTTTTTTTTTTTGGTGAAAATATACATAGCCAAAGATATACCATTTCAAAAATTTCTACATTCACAGTTCGGTGACATCAACTACGCTCTTCCAGTTGTGCTGCTATTCTCACTGTGGATGAAGGTTTACAGAACAAAATAGTTTCTCTTTAAACTGTTAGTACACATATTGCCCTATGACAGTGGTTAACAACCTCACAACACATCAACACTATCCTTACTCAACCTTGGGTTCCCTATCACCAGCTTTCCTGTCCCCTTCTGCCTTCTAGCCCTTGTCCCTGGACTGCTGTGCCTCATTAGTCCCATTTGGTTTCATGTGGCTGTCCACTCCCTGGCTGAACGGTGAACCTCGGAAGTAACTTCACCACTGGGCTAAAAGGGTGTCTGGGGGCTGTACTCTCGAGGTAAATGATTTTTTAATGTATAGAAAGGTACACTTTATACTATATACTAAGACAAACATTTGCCTAACTGGCATTAGATATGAACTGTTCCTAACTGTTCTGACTTACGTACAAATTCAACTTAAAGACAGACTTAGGAATGGAGCTTGTTCATAGTCCAGGGACAGACTGCCATAACTCAAATGCCTGGCAGTGGGACTCTGGAACACCCCCTCTGAACTGTGAAACTGTATTGCCTCCCATTATAATTAAGATAACTCATTTTTCTCTCTTAAAATGCCTTCAAAGATATTATGAAGAAATACCTTATCCAGCTGCAGAGGAACAGCCAACTACATTTATTTTTGGAAATGATAAGGGAGTTGTTTTGTCCTATACATAGACTTCTACAAGTAGAGCAATTGTGTAACATGGCCTAGCTGTGTAGATGACACTTTTTGCATGATTCATTTAACTACTTGCATTTGGTATCATTTCCCTTCAACCTGAAGCACATCTCATGCAGATTTACTGGCACATTCACGCTTCGTTTTCATTTTCGAAGCTCATTTACAAGTGCATGAAAAAGATAGGTTTTGGAACTACCCTATCCTTTATAGGCTTAATTTTTATTTTCCTCTGGAAAAGAAAATAATATAATGAAAAAAAACCCCACATTTACAGTACTACTCCTTTTATTCTAAGTGAAATACTGCTTATGGCTGGCTGTCTGTTAGCCCACGGATGTGTAAGTTTTAAACTGTGAGGCTTGACTGAAGATAAGAACCAAGTTGCTTAGAGTATCTGACTAAGGATCCTAACAACTCCTTTATACTTATTTGGAAAGATTCATTTTATATATCTTTTTTTGTTTTTGTCTCTAAACAGAAAACCCATGTGTATTTTTTAAATCAAATCCAGATTGCTTTGATTTGCTCTAATGTCCTGTAATTTCCAAGTCAAGGTGAACATTGGACTAGCCATTCCTTGGAGTGGTTCAAAATTGGAAAACAGTTTGACTTTATATTCATTTTAGATTAAGTGAGAAAGCAACTGGAGATTAAAAACTCTTCCAGTTCATACAAACTTGAGACTTTATGAGCTTTAGAATCAAAACACTTTTATACTGGTTACTTGAGACATTATACCCTGTCTTACTTAGTCTAAAAAAATAAAATGCATAAGGCTTATATCTATAGCCTTGCTTTAAAATTTTTTAAATACTAAAATAGTAGAATAAACAGAAATATTTGTTTACTCAACACACAAAATTAATATTTTTTTAACTTTTATTTTATTGTGGTAATATACATATCAAAATTTGCTGTTTTAACCATTTTTAAGTATACAATTTAGTGTCACTAATTACATTTACAATGTCGTGCAACCATCACCATCATTTATTTCCAAAACTTTATCACCCCAAACACAAACTTTGTACTCATTAAGCAATAACTCCTCCTTCCCCCCTCCTCTATCCCAAGCCTCTTGTAACTTCTAATCTACTGTCTGTTTCCATGACAAAATGAATACTTGGATGTTTTTGCTCCAGATTTTTTCCTTATAAAAATTGTGACACCACAGATGAAGTTGAAGTTTGCTTTGTTACCTCCTTTAGTCCCATCACCTTCACTGTCTCTCCACAGGCTACTGCTTTTATGAATTTGATCCCTCTAGTATCCTTCTAGTTCATTGTCATGGATTGAATGGTGTCCCCCAAAAAATGTGTGTAGCAACTTGGCTAGGTCATGATTCCCAGTATTGTATGATTGTGTACCATTCTGTAATCTGATGTGATTTCCTTATGTGTTGTAAATTCTATCACTGTGATGAGGTTATGCTAATGAGGTTTACATGATTAGATAGTGTCTTAATCCAATCTCTTTTGAGATATAAAAGAGAGAAGCGAGCCGAGACACATAGGAACCTCACACCACCAAGAAAGCAGTGCTGGGAGCAGAGCATGTCCTTTGGACTTGAGGTTCCCGTGCTGAGATGCTCTCAGACCGAGGAAAGACTGATGCATCACAAGGACCTTCCTCCAAAGCTGACAGAGAGAGAAAGGCTTCTCCTGGAGTAGATGCCCTAAATTTGGACTTGCAGACTACTGGACCGTGAGAGAATAAGCTTCTCTTTGTTGAAGCCATCCACTTGTGGTATTCCTGTTAGAGCAGCACTAGATGACTAAGACATTCATACTTCTGTCCTTTGCCTCACTAGTTTTAGGATTTGCTATCCTTAAATGAAGAGTCTCTGGATGGTGTGAATGGTTAATGTGCCTGACTGCTAACTGAAAGGTTGGCTGTTTGAGTCCATTCAGAGGTACCTTGGAAGAAAGGTCTGGTGATCTACTTCTGAAAAATCAGCTATTAAAACCTCATGGAGCACAGTTCTACTCTGACACACATGGGATCTCCATGAGTTGGAATTGACTTAACGGCAACTGGTTATGGTTATGGGTTATCCTTAAATGATTAACAAAGTCTGAAGTAGAGCCATCTTTTTAAAAAATAATTTATTTTATTGTTTTTTTGTTGTTGAAAATATACACAGCAGAACATACACCAATTTAACAATTCCTACATGTACAATGCATTGATACTGATTATATTCTTCAAGTTGTGCAACAAGTCTCAGCCTCCTTTTCCGAATTGTTCCTCCCCTATTAACGTAAACTCACTGCCTCCTAGATTTCCTATCTAACTTCCCGAGTTGCTATTATCACTTTGATCCCATATATAATCCAGAAAAAAACAAAGAACAAAAAACATGTTACTGTTGAGTTGATTCTCACTCATTGCAACTCTACAGAAGATAGTTCTTAAAAGAGTAAAGTACTCAAGATAGACATTTTTTACTAGTTAAGCTAAACTGTTGTTTGGTTTTAAGAAGACTTCAGGTGATGTTTTTGGTTTAAGATTTAAAGATTATCTCAGGGCAGTAATTTCAGGGGTTCATTCAGCCACCATGGCTCCAGGAAGTATGGAGTCCATGAGAATTTGAATTCTGCCTTTTCCTCCTTTTGATCAGAATTCTTCTATAGAATCTTTAATCAAAACATTCAGTAATGGTAGCTGGGCACCATCCAGTTCTTCTGACCTAGTAGCAAAGGAGTGGTTGTTCTGGAGGCAATTAGCCATGCATTCCGTTTCCTCCTCCTTTTCCTGACTTTCCTTCCTCTGTTGCTCCAGGCGAATAGAGAACAATTGTTGTGCCTTGGATGGCTGCTTGCAAGCTTTTATGAGCCTGGGTACTATGCAGTGAACTAGGAGGTAGAACAGAAGCGCGCACTAAACATGATTTTAGGCCAATTAACTGGGGTGTCTCATGAAACCATGACCTCCAAACCAAGAAACCAAATCCCGTGAGGTGTTTGGTTGTACATAAGCAGCCTCAGGAGCTGCTTATGGGGCACCAAGTTTCTGTTTACAGAGATGAAAATTTTGCATTGATTGAGGGTAAGTGTTGCATAGGTGATTAAATGTAATTGATGTCAATAAGTTGTGCATTGGTAAAAAGTTGAATTGACAAGTGTCATACGATATATATATTTAAAACAACAACAATGTGGATGCATCTTTAATACTTTACATTCAATCTGCTTTCTTGCATCAACCATTACATTGTTCAGTATTTTAGATCCACCCTATTTTTAACCTCCCTTCAATAAAAATTTCACTGTTGTTAAAATATCAATGCTTATTTAGATTTATTAATTCCTATGCTCACTATTTTTTTCTTGCATCTAATTCTTTCCTTACTGCTAAAATTTATTTTTTGGTGAAAGTTTGTGAGTGGTGAACTCTTCATTTTTGTATTTATGAAAATCTCTATATTTTACCCTCATTCTATGATAATTTAGATTGTTGGGTATAGAATTCTAGGTGGACAGTTATTTTTCTTCAGCAATTAGAAGATATTATTTCATTTTCTTGTAGTATTTGTTATTGCTGATGATGTCTGCTATCATTCTTTTTTTTTACTTTTTTTTTAATTGTTGTAATTAAATGTGGTTTACATTTCAAGTTAGTCTCCCATACAAATTTTTTTTTTAACATACATTGTTATGAGACCCAAACTGCTCACCCCATTCTGCAACAGCACACTCCTCCCCTCCACCCCTGATTCTCCATGAACATTCAACCAGCTCCTAACTCTCTCTGCCTTCCCCTCTCACCTCTGGACAGAAGCTGCCCCTTTGGTCTCTTATATCTACTTGTCTAAGAGGCACATTCTTCACAAGTATCACTTTATGTCCTACAGTCCAGTCCAATCCCTGTTTGAAGAGTTGGCCTCGGAAATTGTTTTAGTTCTGGGGTGATGGAGAGACCAGAGGCCATGCTTTCTGGGGCACCTCCAGTCTCAGTCAGACCATTAAGTCTGGTCTTCTTGCTAGAATTTGAGTTCTCCATCCCATCGTTCTACTGTTCCATCAGGGACCCTCTGTTATGTTCCCTGTCAGGACGTTCATTGGTGGTAGCCAGGCACCATCTAGTTCTTCTGGTCTCAGACTGATGAAGTCTCTGGTTTATGTGGCCCATTCTGTCTCTTGGGCCAATACTTTCCTTGTTTCTTTGGTGTTGTTCATTCTCCTTTACTCCAAGTGGTTGGGACCAATTGATGCATCTTAGATGGCAGCTTGCAAGCTTTTGGGACCCCAGATGCCACTCACCAAAGGAGGATGCACAACATCTTCTTAATAAGGTTTGTTATGCCGATTGACATAGATATCCCCTGAAAGCATGGTCCCCAAACCCCGCATCCCTGCTACTCTGTCTCTCAAAGTATTTGATTGTATTGAGGAAACTTCTTAGCTTTGGTTTAGTCCAGTTGTGCTGGCTTCCCCTGTAGTGTGTACTGTCCTTCCCCTCACCTAAGATCATTCTTATCTACTATCTAGTTAGTGAATAACCTTCACCCTCCCTCCCTACCCTGGTAACCATCAAAGAATGTTGTCTTCTACATTTAAACCTTTTCTTGAGTTCTTTTAATAGTGGTCTTATACCGTATTTGACCTTCTGTGCCTGACTAAATTCACTCACCATAATAAGTTCTATCTTCCACTAAGTTATATGATGTTTCACAGCTTCATCGCTGTTCTTTATCATTGCATAACATTCCATTGTGTGGATATACCATAGTTTGTTTATCCATTCGTCCATCAATGGGCACTTAGGTTGCTTCCATCTTTTGGCTACTGTGAACAGTGCTGCGATAAACATGGGTGTGCATATATCCATTCGTGTGACAACTCTTGTTTCTCTAGGATATATTCCAAGGAGCGGGATAGCTGGATCGTATTGTACGTCTATTTCTAGCTTTTGAAGGAAGTGCCAAATCGATTTCCAAAGTGGTTGTACCATTATACATTCCCACCAACAGTGTATAAGTGTTCCAGTCTCTCCACAACCTCTCCAGCATTTGTTATTTTGTGTTTTATGGATTAATGCTAGCCTTGTTGGGGTGAGATGATATCTCATTGTAGTTTTGATCTGCATTTCTCTGATGGCTAATGATCGTGAGCATTTCTTCATGTGTCTGTTAGCTACCTGAATATCTTCTTTGGTGAAGTGCCTGTTCATATCCTTTGCCCATTTTTTAATTGGGTGATTTGTCTTTTTGCTGTTGAGGTTTTGGAGTATCTTGTAGATTTTAGAGATTAAACGCTGATCGGATTTGTCATAGCCAAAATTTTTTTCCCAGTCTGTAGGTTGTCTTTTCACTCTTTTGGTGAAGTCTTTGGATGAGCATACGTGTTTGATTTTTAGGAGCTCCCATTTATCTAGTCTCTTTTCTGGTGCTTGTGCATTGTTACTTATGGTTTGTATTGTGTTTATGCATGTATTAGGGCTCCTAGCGTTGTCCCTATTTTCTCTTCCATGATCTTTATTGTTTTCGATTTTATATTTAAGTCTTTGATCCATTTTGAGTTAGTTTTTGTACATGGTGTGAGATATGGGTCTTGTTTCAGTTTTTTGCATATAGGTATCCAATTATGCTGGCACCATTTGTTAAAGAGACTGTCTTTTCCCCAGTTAAGGACTTTGGGCCTTTGTCAAATATTAGCTGCTCATAGGTGGATGAGCTTATATCTGGATTCTCAACTCTGTTCCATTGGTCTATGTATCTGTTATTGTACCAGTACCAGGCTGTCTTGACTACCATGGCAGTACAATAGTTCCTAAAATCAGGTAGTGTAAGGCCTCCCACTTTGTTCTTCTTCTTGAGTAGTGCTTTATTTATCTGGGGCCTCTTCCCTTTCCATATGAAGTTGGTGATATGTTTCTCTATCTCATTAAAAAACGTTGCTGGAATTTGGATCAGGATTGCATTGTATCTGTAGATTGCTTTGGGTAGAATTGACATTTTCACTGTATCGAGTCTACCTATCCATGAGCAAGGTATATTTTTCCACTTATGCAGGTCTCTTTTAGTTTCTTGTAGTTTTCTCTGTAAAGATCTCTTACATCTCTGGTTAGATTTATTCCTAAGTATTTTATCTTTTCGGGGGCTATTGTAAATCGTATTGATTTGGTGATTTCCTCTTCAAGGTTCTCTTTGTTGGTGTACAGGAATCCAGTTGATTTTTGTATGTTTATCTTGTATCCTGAAACTTTGATGAAATCTTCTATTAGTTCCAGTAGTTTTCTTGTGGATTCCTTAGGGTTTTCCATGTGTAAGATCATATCGTCTGTGAATAGAGATACTTTGACTTCTTCCCTACCTATTTGGATGCCCATTATTTCTTTCTCCAGCCTCACTGCTCTGGCTAGGACCTCGAGCACAATGTTGAATAATAGTGGTGATAAAGGGCATCCTTGTCTGGTTCCTGTTCTCAAAGGGAATGCTTTCAAAGTCTCTCCATTCAGGATGATGTTGGCTATTGGTTTTGTATACATGCCCTTAATTATACTGAGGAATTTCCCTTCTATTCCTATTTTTTTTGACAGTTTTTATCATGAATGGGTGTTGGACTTTGTCGAATGCCTTTTCTGCATCGATTCATAAGATCATGTGGTTCTTGTCTTTTGTTTTATTTATGTGATGGATTACGTTGATTGTTTTTCTAATGTTGAACCATCCCTGCATACCTGGTATAAATCCCACTTGGTCATGGTGAATTATTTTTTTGATATGTGGCTGAATTCTATTGGCTAAAATTTTGTTGAGGATTTTTTGCATCAATGTTCATGAGGGATATCGGTCTGTAATTTTCTATTTTTGTGGTGTCTTTACCTGGTTTTGGTATCAGGGTTATGCTGGCTTCATAGAATCAGTTTGGGAGTATTCCATCCGTTTCTATGCTCTGAAATACCTTTAGTAGAAGTGGTGTTATCTCTTCTCTGAATGTTTGGTAGAATTCACCAGTGAAGCCATCTGGGCCAGGGCTTTTTTTGTTGTTGTTGTTGGCAGTTTTTTAATAACCTTTTCAATCTCTTCTTTTGTTATGGGTTTATTTAGTTGTTCTAGCTCTGTTTGTGTTAATTTAGGTAGGTAGTGAGTTTCTAGAAATTTGTCCATTTCCTCTAGGTTTTCAAATTTGACAGAGTACAACTTTTTTTTCCCTTACAATGTTATTTATTTATTTATTTTGTTATTTACTTTTTTTATTGTACTTCAGTTGAAGGCTTACAGAACAAATAGTTTCTCATGAAACAGTAGTACACATATTGTTTTATGACGTTGGTTAACAACCCCACAACATGTCAACCCTCTAACTTCTCAACCTTTTTTTTTGGTGAAAATACACATAGCCAAAGATACACCATTTCAAAAATTTCTAAATGCACAGTTCAGTGACGTTGACTACGCTCTTCCAATTGTGCTGCTGTTCTCACTTAAGATGAAGACTTACAGAACAAAATAGTTTCTTATTTAACAGTTACTACACATGTTGCCTTATGACAATGGTTAACAGTCTCACAACACATCAACAATATCCTTACTCAACCTTGGGTTCCCTGTCACCAGCTTCCTTGTCGCCTTCTGCCTTCTGGCCCTTGTCACTGGACTACTGTACCTCATTAGTCCCATTTGGTTTTACACGGCTGTCTGCTCCCAGGTTGAATGGTGAACCTCAGAGATAACTTCACCACTGAGCTAAAAGGGTATCTGGGGGCCATACTCTCGGGGTTTCTCCAGTCTCCTTTAGGCCAGTAAATCTGGTCTATTTTTTTTTTTTTTTTTGGGAGTTAGAATTATGTTCTACATCCTTCTCCAGCTCTGTCCAGAACCCTCTGCTGTGATCCTGGTTAGAGAAGTCAGTGGTGGTAGCCGGGCACCATCTAGTTGTACTGGACTAAGTCCGGTGGAGGCCTTGGTAGCTGTGGACAGTTAGTCCTTCGGACTAATCTTTTCCTTGTATCCTGTTCTCTTCATTCCCTTGCTACCGAAGGGATGAGACCAGTGGAGTACTTTAGATGGCCGCTCACAGGCTTTTAAGACCCCAGACACTTCTCAGCGAGGTAGAATGTAGAATATTATCTTTATAAACTGTTATGCCAATTGAGCTAGATGTTCCCTGAGACCATGGTCCCCACAGCCCTCTGCCCAGCGATTCAGTCCCTCAGGGAGTTTGCATGTGTCTATGGGGCTTCCATGACCTTTCCTTGTACAAGTTGTGCTAGTTTCCCCTGTATTGTGTACTGTCTCACCCTTCACCCAAGATATCACTTATCTATTGCCTATTTAGTATTTCCCCCCCACCCCTCCCATCCCTGGTAACCAACAAAGATTGTTACATTTTATGTGTGAACTTTCTCATGGGTTTTTACAATAGAGGTCTCATACAATATTTGTCCTTTTGTGATTGACTTATTTCACTCAGCATAATGTCCTCCAGTTTCATCCATGTTATGAGATGCTTCACAGATTCATGGTTGTTCTTTCTCGTTGCATAGTACTCCATTGTGTGTATGTACCATAGTTTGATTATCCATTCATCTGTTGATGGACATCTAGGTTGTTTCCATCATTTTGCTGCTGTGAACAATGCTTCCATGAACATAGGTGTGCATATGTCTATTTGAGTGATGACTCTTATTTCTCTAGGATATATTCCTAGGAGTGGGATTGCTGGATTGAATGGTATGTCTATTTCTAGCTTTCTGAGGAAGCGCCATATCATTTTCCAAAATGGTTGTATCATTTTGCATTCCCACCAGCAAGAGCATAAGAGTTCCGATCTCCCTGCAGCCCCTCCAACATTTGCTATTTCCAGTGTTTTTGATTCGTGCCAGTAATGCCGGGGTGAGATGGTATCTCATTGTGGTTTTAATTTGCATTTCTCTAATGACTAGTGATCGCGAGCATTTCCTCATGTGTCTGTTGGCCATTTGAATGTCTTCTTTGGTGAAGTGTCTGTTCGTTTCCGTTGCCCATTTTTTAATAGGATTATTTGTCTTCTTGTTGTAGAGGTGTTAGATTTTCTTGGAGATTATGGAGATTAGACCTTTGTCTGACTTGTACTGTCCAAAAGTTTTTTCCCAGACTGTAGGTTCTCTTTTTACTCTTTGGGTGAAGTCTTTTGAAGAGCATAGGTGTTTGATTTTTAGAAGATCCCAGTTATCTAGCTTATCTTTTGGGGTTTGTGTGTTGATGCTTATGGTCTGTATCCTGTTAATGCCGTGTATTAAGGCCTGTAGTGTTGGTCCTATTTTTACTTCTATGAACTTTATAGTTTTAGGCTTTGTATTCGGATCTTTGATCCATTTTGAAGTAGTTTTAGTATACGGTGTGAGGTATGGGTCCTGTTTTGTTTTTGCAGATGGATATCCAGTTTTGCCAGCACCATTTGTTAAAAAGACTGTCTCTTCCCCATTTGATGGACTTTGGGCCCTTGTTGAAGATCAGGTGACCATAGGTGGATGGATTTACGTCTGGGTTCTCAATTCTTTTCCATTGGTCAATGTATCTGTCGTTGTACCAGCACCAGGCTGTTTTGACTACTGTAGCTGTATAGTAGGTTCTGAAGTCAGGTAGTGTGAGTCCTTCAACTTTTTACTTCTTCTTCAGTAGTGCTTTACTTATTCGGGGCTTCTTCCCTTTCCATATAAAGTTAATGATTAGTTTTTCCATCTCTTTGAAGAATGTTGTTGGTATTTGGATCAGGATTGCATTGTATTTGTAAATTGCTTTCAGTAGAATTGTCATTTTCACAATGCTGAGTCTGCCTATCCATGAGCACGGTATGTTTTTACATTTATATAGATCCCTTTGCGTTTCATGCAGTAGTGTTTTGTAGTTTTCTTTGTATAGGTCTTTTACATCCCTGGTCAGATTTATTCCTAAGTGTTTTATCTTTTTAGGGGCTATTATAAATGGTATTGTTTTCCTGATTTCCTTTTCATCGTTCTCCTTATTGGTGTATAGGAATCCAACTGATTTTTGAATGTTTATCTTGTATCCTGCTCCTCTGCTGAATCTTTCTATTAGTTCCAGTAGATTTCTCATGGAGTCTTTAGGGTTTTCTATGTATAGTATCATATCATCTGCAAACAGGGACAGTTTAACTTCTTCATTACCAATTTGGATGCCCTTTATTTCTTTCTCTTGCCTTATTGCTCTAGCTAGAACTTGCAGCACAATGTTAAATAGGAGTGGTGATAAAGAGCATCCTTGTCTTGTTCCTGTTTTCAAGGGTAATGTTTTCAGCCTCTCTCCATTAAGAATGATGTTGGCCATTGGTTTTGCATAGAAGCCCTTTTTTATGTTGAGAAATTCCCTTCTATACCTATTTTATTGAGAGTTTTTATCAGGAATGGGTGTTGGACTTTGTCTAATGCCTTTTCTGCGTCAATTGAGTTGATCATGTGATTCTTTTCTTTCCTTTTATTTATGTGGTGGATTACGTTGATTGATTTTCTAATGTTGAACCATCCTTGCATAGCTGGTATGAATCCTACTTGGTGGTGGTGTATTATTTTTTTTGATATGATGCTAAAGTCTATTGGCTAGAATTTTGTTCAGAATTTTTGCATCTATATTCATGATTGATATTGGTCTGTAATTTTCTTTTTTTGTGACATCTTTTCCTGGTTTTGGTATCAGCGTTATGCTGGCTTCATAGAATGAATTTGGAAGTGTTGCTTCCTCTTCTATGCTCTGAAATAGCTTGAGTAGTACTGGTACAAGCTCTTCTGTAAATGTTTTGTGGAATTCTCCAGTGAAGCCATCTGGGTCAGGGCTTTTTTTGGTTGGGAGTTTTTTTTATTACCTTTTCAATCTCTTCTCTTGTTATGGGTCTGTTCAGATTTTCAACATCACTTTGTTGTAGTTTGGGTAGGCTGTGTGTTTCTAGAAATTTATCCATTTCCTCTAGGTTTTCAAATTTGTTGGAGTATAGTTTTTCATAATATTTTGTTATAATTGTTTTTATTTCAGTTGGGTCTGTTGTAACGTCCCCCATTTCATTTCTTATTTGGGTTATTTGTGTCCTCTCCTGTTTTGCTTTTGTCAGTCTGCCCAGTGGTTTGCCGATTTTGTTGATTCTTTTGCAAGAACCAACTTTTGGTTTTGTTGATACTTTCTATTGGTTTTCTGTTCTCTATTTCATTTATTTCTGCTCTGATCTTTACTATTTCCTTTCTTCCAGTGGTTGTGGGCTTTTTTTACTGTTCTCTTTCTATTTGTTTGAGTTTTGTAGTTAATGTTTTGATTTTGTCCCTTTCTTCTTTTTTGATATGGGCATCTATTGCTATAAATTGTCCTCTGAGGACTGCCTTTGCTGTGTCCTAAAGGTTTTGGTATGATGTGTTTTCATTCTCATTTGATTCTAGGAATTTTTTGATTCCATCTCTGATTTCTTCTATTACCGAGTGATGCGTAAGCAGGGTATTATTCAGTTTCCATGTAACTGATGTTTTTTCCTTGCTCTTTCTATTGTTAATTTCTACCTTGATGGCATTGTGGTCAGAGAAGATACTTTGAATTATCTCAACGCTTTGGATCTTGTTGAGGATTGCTCCGTAGCCTAAGATGTGGTCAATTCTGGAGAACATTCCTTATGCATTGGAAAAGAATGTGTGCTTTGCAGTGGTTGGATGGAGTGTTCTATATATGTCTATGGGGTCAAGTTGACTGATTGTACCCTTTAGGTCTTCTGCATCTTTGCTGAGTTTCTTCTTAGTTGTTCTGTCCTTTACTGAGAGTGGTGTGTTGAAGTCTCCTACTATTATTGTGGAACTTTCAATTTCTCTTTTCAGTGTTGTTAAGAGTTTTTTTTATGTATTTTGGAGCCATGTCATTGGGTGCGTAGATGTTTATTATGGTTATGTCTTCATGATGGATCGTCCCCTTAATCATTATATAGTGTCCTTGTTTGTCTTTTATGGTAGAGTTTGTTTTAAAGTCTATTTTATCTGAGATTAGAATTGCCACTCCTGCTCTTTTTTGGTAGTTGTTAACTTGATATTTTTTTCCCAACCTTTGACTTTTAATAAATTCACATCTTTGTTTCTAAGGTTTGTCTCTTGTAGACAGCATATTGATGGATCCTGTTTTCTTATCCATTCTGTCACTCTCCGTCTCTTTAAGGGTGCACTGAGTCCGTTTACATTCAGTGTAATTATCGATAGATGTGAGTTTGTTGCTGTCATTTTTTAGTGCTTTTTTTTGTGGTGCTGAAGTTTTCTTTGTTCTTCTTACTCTCTTGTGCTGAGTTACTTTTGTTTGTGATTTTTTTTTCATTTCTTTTGTTTTCGTAGGTTTTGTTTTTGCTGAGACTTTATGTTTTTCCTCTTTATTTTTATGAGTATGTTTGTTAACTTTCTTTGTGGTTACCATGAATTTTATCCTTATCTTTCTAAGTTTGAAGCAGTCTACCATTACTTGGTATCGCCTTGCCTTCCTCTCCATTAGAAGGTTTTGTAACTATGCCGATTATTCCCTCTTTTATTGTTTTGATGTTGTTTGTCATTTACTGATTAACTGCTGTGATTCCCTGTTGTATTTCTTTTGGTTTTGGATAGTCCTCGAGAGATCATTTCCTAGATTGGTATCTGGCTGGTACGATCCTGTGTCCTAGATTCTGCCTGTGAGCTGAAGCTGTTTGTCCTCAGATCGAAGAACTCCCTTTAATAATTCTTGTAAGTTGGGTTTGAGTTTTACATATTCCCTTAATTTCTGTTTATCTGGAAATGACCTAATTTCACCAACAAATCTGAATGAGTTTTGCAGGATATATTATTCTTGTCTGGCAACTTTTTTCTTTCCAGATTTTCTATATGTCATCCCATTGCCTTCTTGCCTGCATGGTTTCTGCCGAATAATCTGAGTTTAGTCTTATTGTTTCTCCTCTGTATGTGACTTCTTGTTTTTCACGAGCTGCTCTCAGGATTCTTTGTTTGTCTCTGGTTTTGGTGAGTGTGATTATGATATGCATTGATGATTTTCTTTTGGGCTGTCTCCTATATGGTGTTCGCTGAGCTTCTTGGATGGCCAGGTTTTCATCTTTCATGATATTGGGGAAGTTTTCTGTCAGCTGTTCTTGAACGATCCTCTCTGTGTTTTCTGTTTTCTCACCCTGTTCTGGAATTCTAATCACTCGAAGATTTTTGCTTTTGATTGTATCCCACATAACTCTCAAGGTCTCTTCATTTTTCTTTGTTCTGTTTTCTGAGTTTTCCTGAAACAGAGTTGTATCCAAGTGTTTGTCTTCAATTCCACTCATCCTGTCTTCCACCGTTTCAAATCTTCTTCTCATCCCCTCTATGACACTGTCCGTTTCTGAAATCTTGTTTATCTTTTGGATTTCTAATTGTTGTGTTTGTATAATTTCTAGTTGTGAATTTATTTTGGCATTTTGTTCCTGCATTATTTTCCTGAATTCTTCCAATTGTTGTCTGTATTTTCCATGAATTTGTCTATTTTTTGCTCATTTTTGTCAGCTTTTTGCCTCAGCTCTTGGAGAATTCTGAGTATTAGAGATTTGAATTCCCTATCAGGTAGTTCTAGTGCATTTTATTCCACTGGAGAGTCATCTGGTGTTTTATTTTGGACGCCTGTCCTGGTTTTGTAAATGTTTTGATATTGTGTGCTGTCTTCAGAGCATTCAGTAGTTATTTTTATCATTTATCGATTGTAGATTGTTTCATCCCTTTTTTTAAAAATTTTGACTTTGTCTGAGCAGGCGGACTGTGTGTTCTTTGTTGTTTGCTCATCTCTGGGCACAATACTTTTTTGCCTCCTTCTCCAGTTAGCAGGGTCAGTCACTCAGATATGGTACAGCAGGGCAGGTCTAGCTGAAGACAAGTTACCGGGACGGGTTGTTTATGGCACTTACTACAGCTACCAGGGTGTGTCGGTAATCCGTGCAGGGCAGGTTTCAGTAGGCTGTGCCTGTGCTGCTTGGTGGTGTGATGTTAAGTGTATGGTGCATGTAGGCAGGATGTAGCGGGGAGATTGTTATGTGTGGAGCTAAGATGGATATGGGAGAGAGGAGAGAAGAACAGGAGCCAAAAACATACAAACAAACAAAAAAGAATGCTAGGGTAGCTTGCTGTTATAGTGGAGAGATGAGAGACTATGAAATGGAGAAAAACAGAAAGGGGAAGAGGAAAGAAAAAAAAAGAATGAATAAATAAAAATTGCAAAGGTTAAAGAACTGCAAAGTTCCCAGGGATCCCACTGGTGCAGCTCTGAGGTCTGGGGAAGTCACTGTCAGGTGTTGCAGTATAGCCTGGCTAGAAGGCATAGAGTTATACAATGCTAGGTATTCAGGGAACAGAAAGAGAAGGAAGATATAGAGAAATGAGAAACAGAGTAATGAAGAAAGACAAAAAGGGAAAAAGAGGCAAAAGAAAACAAAACCAATTAAAAAATAAAAAGAACAAGAATAGCCCCCCAAAAAACAGAAAAAAAAGAAAAAACAAACGAAAAAGGAAATGTCCTCAGGGTTCCCTCTGCATGTCTGTGAAAGCTGAGGGGGTAGTCTCCTTTCCACGCAGCACCACCTGGCCAGAAAGGGCTCCCAGCTGAAGAAAAGGAAAAGAAAACAAACAAACAATTCAAAAGAAACAAACGAACAAAGCCCTGGGATCCCACCAGTGTGGCAGCCCAGACTGGGAAGCAGCTCCACACTTGAACGGAGATCCACAGCCCCTCAGGAAGAAGCAAAGATGGTGTAAGGAGCCAGGTATTTGAGCAAAAAGAGGGGTAGGTGGTGAGATGTAAGGAAGAGATCAAAAGAAGCAGAAAAAATAAAAACAACACCAGCAGCCAACAAATGGCACTCAGAGAGCCAGCTAGTGTGAGCTGGTGGAATCCAAGCAACCGGTGCTTCCTAGACAAGAGATTGTGGCCGCAGGAAGCAGAGGAGTCCTATTGGGGGTGAAGAACGGTGGGGGGTGGGAAAATGTATATTGCAAATTACCGGTTGTTTTGACTCCCGCTGGAAGCACCGCGAAGCTGCTTTCTCCTACCCCGTGTTTGGTGGTCTCCGATAGGAGTCCAAGATGGTGGATCTGTGCTGCGTTAGCTGATAGGGGACCTCTGCATGAATCTCTCTTTGCTCTCCATTCTCTGTCAGTTTTCTCACTCCATTTGTTGCTTGGCTGAGTTCTTTATCTCTTCATTTGATGTTTTAGGGTTTCAGGATTGTTGTTTTCTCCATTTGGCTTAGTTTTTTGGATCTTTGCTGTGGAGGGACGGCGTGGTGCTTCTGTCTAGAGCGCCATTTTGCCGGAAGTCTCATCACTAAGCTTTTAAATCTAACAATAGTCAATCACTATTAAGTGACATGCCATAGGGGAGACAGAAAAATCATATCCTATTTAAAAAAAAAAAAAAAGCCTACCAATCCTTCATAACGTAACTCAAATGCCACTTTCTCCATGTTGCCCTTTTAGTCTTCCAAGTCAGAAATTATCTTTCTCTCCTTTGTACTTCCACACGGTTTAGTTTACTACATTCCTTCCATATCCTCCTTTGAGTTGCACTTGTTTTGAAATGCTTATCATCTGTTTTACTAGCATGTGTGTCCTTGAGTCAGAATTCTGTTGTTTAAATAAAATTTAGTTCAATTTAATCAAGGCTTGTTGAGCATATGCTATGTCCAAACATTGTGTTATATACCAAAGATGCAGTCCTTCTGTGTACCCTGCACATTTAAATCTATCCGTAAATATTTCTGAATTAACGAAATCACTAATATAGCAGAGATTTACAGCATCAAATATGAATAGGAAAAAATGAACTCTTCTCATTTCTCAATTATATTCTACAAGTTTTTATGTCCATAGCAGGGAAAAATGCATTTAGAATTTCAGAAATAACTGACTTAATTGTACTATGTGTCAGGTACAGTTTTAAAAAACTAAACGAGCCGCATTTTAATTTACATTTTCATCTAATCATTAATCATCAGAGACATGCAAATCAAAACCACAACAAGATACCATTTTACTCTTGCTAGGATGGCTAAGATAAAAAAGGAAAGAAAGAAAAATAGCAACTGTTGGCAAGGATGTGGGGAATTGGATATGAACACTTCCCATTGCTGGTAGGAATGCAAAATGGTACAGCCACTGTGGAAAATAGTGTGACGCTTCCTCAAAAAACTAATAATAGAACTACCATGTGACCCATCAATTCCACTCCAAGGCATAGAAGGAGAATATGGAATTACCTCCGTGAACAACTGCCTCCTTTGCCATGAGACCAAAAGAACTGGATGGTGCCTGGCTACCATTGCTGAACATTTTTATCAAAGATTCCATAGAAGAATCCTGATCAAAAGGGAGAAAATGCAGAACAGACTTTAAAATTCTTATCGACTCCAGAGTTCCTGGAGCCCTGAAAGTTGGATGAAGCCCTGAAACTATTACTCTGGTATAATTTTTAAACCCTAAACCAAAAGATCCCCTGAAATCTTAAAATCAAACAATAGTTCAGCGTAACTAGTGAAAAATTTCTGCTTTGAGCATTATGCTTTTTTAAGAACTTTCTATATGGGATCAAATTGACAACAGCAACTTGAAAGATTAGATAGGAACCTAATGGGGCAATGAATGTATGTTAATGGGGAAGGAACAACTCAGAAAATGAGATTAAGTATGGTTGTACAACTTGAAGAATGTAATCAATGTCACTGAATGATTCATGTAGAAACTGTTGAATTAGTGTATGTTTTGCTGTGTATATTCTCAACAACGACCACAAAATAAATACGATTTTTAAAAATGTGCATACCCTATGACTCAACAAATCTACTTCTCACTATCTGTCATAGTGAAATACTCACACATGGATGTAAGATCTTCTCTTTCAGCCTCGCTTGTAATATTAAAAAAAAATTCAAGAACAATCTACATGTTTCTCAGTAGAGGCATAACAAAATAAACTACGGTATGTTCATACTACGGAATACTATGAAGTAGTTAAAATTCCTCTGTGGAATCAGCAGTCAAGAAACCAAAAGATGCATTGTGTTGGGCAAATCTGCTGCAAAATACCTCTTTAAAGTGTTGAAAAACAAAGATGTCACCTTGAAGACTGAGGTGCACCTGACTCAAGCCATGGTGTTTTCAGTTGCCTCATATACATGCGAAAGCTGGCCTATGAATAAGGAAGAGTGAAGAAGAACTGATGCCTTTGAATTATGGTGTTGGTGAAGAGTATTGAATATACCATGGACTGCCAAAAGAATGAAAAATCTGTCTTGGAAGAAGTACAGCCAGAATGCTCCTTAGAAGCAAGGATGGAGAGACTACATCTCACGTACTTTGGGCATATTATCAGGAGGATCGGTCCCTGGAGAAGGACATGATGCTTGGTAAAGTACAGGGTCAGCAAAAAAGAGGAAGACCCTCAACAAGATGGATTGATACGGTGGCTGCAACAATGGGCTCAAGCATAGCAACGATTGTGAAGATGGCGCAGGACTAGGCAGTGTTTCGTTCTGTTGTACATAGGGTCACTCAGAGTCGGAACCAACTCCACGGCACCAAACAACAACTGTCAGCAGTTCTCTTAAAAAGCCAAAATCTCACTTTCTTTTCAGAATTTCATTTTCTTTGCAATTCAGAACTGACTTGATGGCACCTAACAACACAACAACAACAGTTAAAAAAGTTAGAGGAGATCTTTACATACTGATGTGGAAGAAAACGTAGAAAACATTGTTGAGTGGAAAGAGCATATTGCGTATTATGATACCATTTTTCTAAATAAATATTCATAAGGGAGAAACTAATTATTTCTTTTCCTTATTTACATATACATATAAATAAATTCCTAGAGAAAAATTTGGAGTGCTAATCCACAGACAGAGAGTAGGGGTTACTCTGGAAACAGGGTTAGGATGGGGTATGGTGATCGCAGGAAATCTAAACTTTGCAAATGATATTGTAATTTTTTAAAGAAGAGATATTTTTCATTGATTACCGATATAATTAATAAAATTATGAAATCTTATTTTCAAATTAAAATCATGTGTACTACTAGTTTTCAATATAATTTTCTTGCAGTAATAGCAAATTCTGTCTCTATATTTAGAAATGAGTTTTTAATTTTACCTGTACTGTGCTAATAACATTGTCTAATAATGTTCTTTTTCATAACTAATGGAGACTAACCAAATTGGTTCCTTCAGAAAATATATGTTAATTTATGTTAGGGACCTGTAATAGATGTCACTAAACTTACTATTAATTTAAACATAACGTATGCTTAAAATTGCATCCGAGCAACCTCAAACATTTATGTTAAAATGACAAAAAACACAATCTTAGTGTTAGAACTCAGATTAAAGGTCATTTAACTCAATTTCTATCTTAGTGTGTTGAGGAAATGAAAATTTGTATGGTCTCTGCTATTTTTAGTTTTGATTTTCCTTCTTCAAAAGAACGTGCAATTTATCAGTTTTCTTATTTTAAAATTTTGGATAAGCCTTCCTATCTGCTAGCAATTTTTCTGTCTCTATATTCAGTACTTTGAAAAATCACAGACTTCATTTCAACACATCAGCATTGTAAAAAAGCACAGAAAAACAGGCATTTAGAATTTACACTTTGCGAATTGTTCTTGTCATTTATTTCACATACAGTATTTAAAAATTCATCTGACCTTGAATTCAAGTAATAATGAATCAGAATGATCTTTCCATACAGAATATTCAGATGCCAACAGAAGTATGCGTGTCTACTTTAGAGATATTGAACATAGGTGAAAAGAGTCTTTGGGCCACACATATCTGTAGCATAAAGAAATCTTACATTAAGATAATTTTACTTGTTTGGATTATGAAAATGCTCTATTGGATGGCAGATAACATTCAGGTGTTAATAATCCAATTATTTTCTTTTAAAAATAATCAATTTACGTAATTTCTGTGAAAAATAGAAAATGGGCCTTTTTGGTTATTCTCATATACCATCTATTTTAACTTTATATAATTTCTAAGCAAAGAAAGCCAAATTATATGCCTTTTGTATTGCAAGCATATTAAAGCAAGGTAAAAAATATTTTAAATTCAAGAAACAAGAACTCATAACTTTTTGTTATGATCACATCCTTAATCTTCAGAACGTTTCTTTCATAAGAAGTATTTTAGTCCATTATTCTGAATTCTTTTATAAGTTTGCCAAATCAAACAGATACCATCAAATAAAAATGACCTTTTCCCATCTCTTTTGCACTAATTACTTTTTAGCAAACAAGTTCCTTCTTAAATAGAGAAACTATGCATGACTCCAAATAAAATGCATTGCCTTGCATACATATTTATTGTGTGTTTTGGCTTATCAGTGGGCCGTCTTTGGAGATATCCTTGAAGACTCCTCTTTAGCTTTACTGTCTGTAGAGTCAGCTTTTCAGTTCACTCTGCTATCTAAACTTTACTTTCAGACCATAAACTGTATACTGCATCTGTTGAGATAAAATTTATCAGCTTTATGCTCTTTTGCATAAGATGGAAACTAATCTTAGGCAATACTCATACACATTTAGTTTGAAACAAAGCGAAGTTAGCTGATAGCTTAATAGTTCCCTTGCTTTATGTCTTTTTAACTGACCATTTAGCTGTTTTCTCTCCAGTCTTTTACTTTGTCATCTGCAAGTTTACTATAAAGACTACATGAGCTAGTTAATTTGATAGAAAACATGTGCCTAAACTGTGCTCAGAGAGCATCCCCACTGCCCTTTTTTGGGGGGTGTGGGGCTAGACCTCATGCCATTATTCTCCCTTCTTTGTGAACTCAGACTAAGATTTTATAATATATACCCTGGCATTACCTTTCAGAAAAACACAGCTCAGCTATTTGCTTTGGCTAAGCTTTCCCTTGGGAATTTCTGATATTGGGAAAACTGTAGCTATAATAGACAACTCTGTCGCATGGGGTTGCTGTGAATTGAAATCAACTTGACCGCAACTAACAGCAACAGCCTAGCTCCAGGGTATCTCTTAACTGCTGTGTTATGTTGCCTCTCAGACTAATAGTAAGTCAGACCCTGGTATATTAGGTCAAATGAGGTGATATAAACAAACTTCCAAATCTGAGAACACATGCTGGGGATGATGTTCAGAAAACTACATCCAGTAGTGATCAGAAGTGTTTTCAAGCGTGTTTGTTGGGCTGTGAGTATCTAGAGACCCCACCCTGGGATGGAGGCGCAACATTATGGTGTGCAGTCTGGAAGTTGTGAATGGATTTGGAACCCTACAAAGATCTACAGTGAACCTATGGGTGGATCTACACAGAACAAAGCCTTAACCCCAGAAAAAGGGATTGTTCTTTCTATGGCTTTCTTTTAAAGAAACTTCTTAGTAAGGGCATATAAAGTTGGCAGATGTGTCCTAGTATGCAAAGCAGGTGTAGGTGATGACAGCAAAGTGCTAGAGCCTCCCAGACCATCACATTTTTGACAGATAAATTGCTCTTCTATACTCTTACAGAGAGTGTGACATTTCTAAGTACAGGGCAGAAGAGCATGGCAGTGATGGAGGGGGAGGGAGCAAAATTGAAGGATGTATCAGAAGTTCTGCATTTGTGGGTGAAGTGAGAGAAAGCTGCAGAGGTGTACAGGTTCAGGTCATGATGTGTCTTTAGACTGCAAAAAATAGAGTACTTTGGTTGCAAGCAACAGAAGCCAATGCTGCTAACAGCCACAAAGGAAATTAATCAGAGGACCAAGTGGTTTCTCACAGACTCCTGACTTGAAGGAGCTAGCTTAGGAAAAGGCAGGGGTCAGGCTTCTGTGGGGATCAAGGTAACAGACTTTAATGAAGGCCTCAATAAGATTATGCCATTATAATGCCTCAGCCTGAACTTCTTGCAGTCTTCTGTCACACTAGTCAGGAATTGTATTCTAAGAAAAGAGCATCTCATTGGCCAAGCTTGTGTTATCTTTGTACCTCTTAGTAAAAATGGGCTGGTTATTATTACTGAGAGTCCCACCAAGGTAGTATCCAATGGGAGTGTCATAAATTTCCAAGAAAAATCAGGGTGCTGTTATTAGAAGAAGTAGCGGTGAACGCTAGGCAAACAAAAGTACATATGTTCTACTATGTGTACCATGCAATGGAATTTGGATTTTATCCTGAATATGATAATCATCAGACACCATCCTTCTGTCTGGGCGTAGGAGGGACAGGTAGGTTTGGCTAGAAGGCTGGCTCAAGCAGGGATACTAAATGGTTGTTTGGGGTAAGGGATCCTTCCTGCAGTGGCAGGAAGTAGCAGGGCCAGTAGGGTAGGTCCAAGCTCAGGTTTTGAAGGAGAGCCAAGAGAGAAGCAGAAGGGACAAGAGGGGCAAGAACAGGATCATACTGGCAAAAAACAGTCAGGAGCCAGTGGAAAAGTGATCAGATAAGGCAGAGAAGGAAGGCTAGAGGCATTTGGAGGCTCAGTTAGGAGGCTATCATGTATATTTGGACAAGAAATAAAAAAACAAAAAAACAAACCCATTGCTGTCAAGTCAATTCCAACTCAGCAGCCCTATAGAACAGAGTAGAACTGCCCCATAGGGTTTCCAAGGAACAGCTGGTGGATTTGAACTGCTGCTGACTTTTTGGTTAGCAGCCAATCTCTTAACCACTGTGCCATCAGGGCTCCAAGAAATTGGAAGGGGCAAAACCCAGATGAAGATGACAGGGATGGAGAAGAGGATGGATTTCTGAGAGACAGCCTTTGTCCTGAACCTGCTTGCCTACCTACAGCACCCAGTAATAGAGAAGAACCACAGAGGGTCACAGCACTGTGTTTTCATCATCAGCATTAGAGAGGGCCCTAAGACATCTTTTAGGGGGTTTGGCTTCCACCTTTTTGAAGGTTCCCCCATGAGATCTGCCATCAGGATCCTGACTCTTGTCATACTGTGTTTTTATAGCAGAATCCATTGTAACCAAGCTCTATCATACCTTGTAAAGCTTTTTTGTTTTAAAACTTGAGTGTTTTTGAGCTATTTACGTATAGCAAAATGTGTACCCTACCATCTTTATGGGCGCATAGAACATACCAAGCTAGGAAAACACAAAGTGGTCTTTTATAATACAACTGACACTGGAAAAATTGGATAATTGTAAGTACTCTAGAGGTATACCCAGACAGTGGGAAAACAGAATAAACTAATCCTCAACTTAAGTCAAAATCTGGAAGGAGAAGGAACAGAACTTCGGAGCACTAGTTAGGCTCTCAAGGGACCAATGTGGGGTTGTGGGTGAGGCAATAGAAGATAACTCCACAGATTGAAGAGCAGTAACAACTGTAAAGTCTGGCTTACCCCAAGGAATGGATAGGCGATGCTGAACAGGATGAGAGTCCCACTTCTTTCCAACCAGAATTGACTACGGATACATTATAATAGGTGGTTTTATTCTGACTTAAAGAACTGATTTGTACCTCCTTCTGGGCTGTCGGGGAGTGGCAAGGGTGTACTGTTCCATCCTTATGATATTAAGGAAAGCATAAGGGAAATGTATGTATAATTGTTCACTTGCCAATTTTTAGAAATGGCATGTCTGTGTCTTATCATAAACAGATACCCTGCAGCGCTCTAGCCCCCAAAACTGTAGTTTCCTCATGTACATTTCTTTTAATTCTGCTTTGAAAAATAGAAATCATCACTGGAATAAGTGATTGTCATTATTAATTCCTTTTGGCTTTCTTTCATTTTCTAAAAATAATATGAAATTTCCAATGTCTTCTAGCCCCATGCTACATATAAAAAGTAGATTGGAAAATACCCTTTGAGCCAGATTCTTGAGTAGGGTGTCTTAAGTCATGCCTGCTCTGCTTGGCCCATCATATCCTGTAAATAGCAGTTCATCTGGCAAAATTTTTTTTTCTTTTTTTTATTGTACTTTACATGAAGGTTTACAGAACAAACTAGTTTCTCATTAAAGAGTTAGTACACATATTGTTTTATGACATTGGTTAATAACCCCACAACATGTCAACACTCTACCTTCTCGACCTTGAGTTCCCTATTATCATCTGGCAAAAATTCTTGATGGCCTTTTGGGAGTTGTAGGTTGATGAGGAATTGCCTGGCTCCCTAATTTTCTTTCACCTTTACAAAGTGTGGTTTTATTACCTTTCCTTTTTCCATTCAGCATGAATTTATTTAAAACTTTTAATAGGTATATGACAGTCCATTATTTTTCATTGCTGGGCATTTAGATAGTTTTTAGTTTCTCACTGTTAAAAACAATGCTGCCCAGACCATCCCTGTGCTTGCTTTTCTTTGGGAAAAATTTTTAGAAGTGTCAGCTTACCTCAACTTAACCTTACCAACAACCAGTTTAATTTACACTGAGATACCTTGTATACAAACATGTAGGGCTGTCAGCAGTACTTATCACTAATTTTTTAAATAATTTATTTTTTGTTCTTGTTGAGAATACACACAGTAAAATCATACACCAATTCAAGTTTCTAGATGTACAATTCGGTGACATGGATTTCTTCAAGTTATGCAACTCTTCTTATCCTCCTTTTCTGAGTTGTTCCTCCCCCATTAACATAAACTAGCGGCCCCCTAAGATTCCTCTTTCAAGTTGCTGTTGTCAATTTGATCTCATATAGATGGATCTTAAAAAAAGCATAATGCTCAAGGCAGACATTCCTTATTAGTTAAGCTCAACTATTTGGTTTTAAGAAAACTTCAAGAGATATTTTTAGTCTAAGGTGTAAGGTTTAAACATTATATCAGGGAAGTAGTTTTGGGAGTTCATCCAGCCACCATGGCTCCAGAAATTCTGGATTCCATGAGAATTTGAAATTCTGTTCTACATTTACCCTTTTTGATCAGGATCCTTCTATAGACTCTTTGATCAAAATGTTCAGTAATGGTAGCTGGGTACCTTCCAGTTCTTCTGGTCTCATGGCAAAGGAGGCAGTTGTTCCATTCCATTTTCTCCTATTCCTAACTCTCCTTTTTTCTCTGTTGCTCCAGGCAGATAGAGACCAAGTAGGGTGACTTGAGTGGCTGTTTGCAAGTTTTAAGACACCAGGCACTACACACCAAAGTAGGAGTTAGAACAGAAGAACTAAACTCATTATTACACCAATTAACTAGGATGACTATTACCTTCAAATATACCAAATTGTCCTTAGTATATATAATTTAATTCCTTAGAGTCCTTAGCTTGTTATAGCAATAAAATAATAATAATAATGGTAATAATAATTATGATTATATCAACTTTTTGCCAAAGAGTTATTTGAATCTGATAGAAAAAAATGCCATAGTAAGTATAGTTGTAAGTATGACTTTATAAAGTGATGTGATTTAAAATCAGTTATACCATTGGTGTTTTAAGATATTTTTGTTATTGTTGTTCCTCTATGGAGTTCTGATTGATTGTAAGCAAATACTATAATTGAAATGAATATTTATTACCTAATGTAAAATTAACATTTTCATATTAGAATAATTTGATATCATTTTATACATATTTGGAAAGCTGCATGTATTTTTATTACTGGCACTCCAAGATTCATGAAATTAGTGACAGATGAATCCAAATGTGTTTTAAGACCTGTGTACTATCCAATCACAACAAAACTTCATAACTGCCAAGCACTAAAAAAATAGATTCAGGGACTAAACCATCTACCTTTTTGCACTGTGCAGCATGTTTTTCCCCCTGCTCTCTAATTGCATGTCTTCTTTTTCTATTGTAAAACATTTGTGAAGGGAACTTCAAGAAAGAAACTTGAAGTTGAGCTCCTGCAATTGGAGAACATTCTGTATACTCTATTTTATAATGAACTGTTTGTATTTGTAACTTTAAAAACATTTAATTTTAGTTTTACATTACAGTATTTTTTTCATCTAACCTTGTGTTTAAAGAGTATGTCTGGGTAGGTTTTAACTGAATGTACCACACTTTTTCAGAGTGCTGGATATTTTGCTCAAGTAAGAAACGATTGGATTAAAGATATCATAAAATGAGGTAGGGGTCAAGTGCATTTTTCTCCCTATGTTGACCCACACTATTGATTTAAAATGCCGTATCTTTCCCACAAGTGTCCATATATGCATAAATCTGTTCACTCTTGCTTCTGTAATAAATTTTGTTGAGTAAGTGTTTCAACTTTGTTGTTTTTCTCTAAGATTGTCTTGGTTATTTTTGACACTTAGCACTTCCTACAAATTTTAGAATCAGCTCTCTATTTCTACCAGAAATGAAATTTCATTGAAACAACTTTGAAAAAATTGACATCTTTACAGCATTGAATCTTCCAATTCATATACATGGTAATCCCTCCATTTTTTTATATTTCACTCGTTAATATCGTACAATTTTATGTGTGTTGCACATCTTTTATAGGAATGAAATGGATATTTATATATTTACCTTGCTTTTGAAAACCCTGTTGAATTAATTTATTAATTATAATAGCTTATCTGTAGATTATTTTACATATTCCAAATCTTATCTACATATTATGGCTCTTTTTTACTTTCCAATACCTGGACCTTTTTTTCCCCTTTACTACCCTAGCTAGGACCTCTTGTAAAATACTGAATGTTGTTGTTTCTAGGTGCTGTGGAGTGGGTTCAGACTCATAGCGATCCTATGTACAACAGAAAGAAACACTGCCCAGTCCTGCTCCATCCTCACAGTCATTGCTATGTTTGAGCCCACTGTTGCAGCCACTGTGTCAATCCATCTCATCGAGGGTTTTCCTCTTTGTTTCTGACCCTGTACCTTACAAAGCATGATGTCCTTCCCCAGGGACTGGTCCCTCCTGATAACATGTCCAGAGTATGTGAGACGAAGTCTCACCATTCTCACTTCCAAGGAGCACTCTGGCTGTACATCTTCCAAGACAGACTTGTTCATTCTTCTGGCAGTCCATGGTATATTCCATATTCTTTGCCAACACCATAATTCAAAGGCATCAATTCTTCTTCAGTCTTCCTTATTCATTGTCTATCTTTCACATGCATATGATACGATTGAAAATACCCTGACTTGGATCAGGCGCACATTAGTCTTCAAAGTGACATCTTTCTTTTGCAACACTTTATAGAGGTCTTTTGCAGCAGATTTGCCCAGTGGGATATGCCATTTGATATTTTGACCACTGCTTCCGTGGCTGTTGATTGTGGATCCAAGTAAAATGAAATCCTGACAACTTCAATATTTTCTCCATTTATCACGATGTTACTTATTGATCCATTTGTGAGTAGAGTCTATTATTTATTTTCTTTATAAATTCTAATTTGAAAGAAAAAGATTTCAACATAATACCATTAATTATGATGTCTACTTGTGGATTTTTTATAGATATATTTTAGTAGTTTAAGGAAATTTTTTATAATTCTGGTTTTTGGTGGTATTTTTTTAAATCAAGAATTGATTCTGAATTTTATCAAATGATTTTTGCATTTGTGGAAATTATCATGTAATATTCTCCTTTGTTATATAAAGATGTAATTTACATTGATTTATGACAATTAAATGGACCTTGGATACCTGGAATAAAGCCAATAAATCCAACCTAGTTATGATTTGGAAACCCTATGATTTATGATTTATTATCCATTTCATATATCACATTTCAATTTGCTAATATTTGCTTTAACACTTTGCAAATATTCATGAGTAAGATTGGCTTATAATTTTCCTTTCTCATAGTACCATTATTTGATTTTGGTAGAAAAATTATTTTGGCCTCATGAAACAGATAGAAAATGCTCACTCTTTTAATATTTTCTGAAAGAGTTCATGAAATATTAATGTCAATTTGTCCTTAAAATATTTGTAGAATTTAATAGTGCAGCCAGCTGGCCCTGAAATTTTCTTACAGAGAAATTTTAAATAATAGATTCAATGTTTTAACATATAGGACTATTCAATTTTTCTATTTTCTCTTGGAGTTGTTAAGCTGGGTATTTCTAAGTGTTCATTTTATCTAAATTTTAAAGTAATTGTCATAAATTTACTCAAAACATCTCACTACTTCCTTTTCTTATTTTCTTGTGTGCAAATATACACAGTCATACACCATTTCAATAATTTCTACCTGTATAGCTCATTAACGTTGATTACACTCTTCAAGTTGTGAAACCCTTCTTGCCTTCCTTTTCTGAATTGTTCCACAACCATTGACTTAGACTCAATGCCCCCTAAGCTTCTCATCTAAGCTTTCTAGTTGCTGTTGTCAGTTTGATAGCAAATAGATAATTCTTTAAAAGAGCACAGTGCTCAAGGTATACATACTTATTAAGATAAACTTTTTTGGTTCAAAGAAAACATCAAGAGATATTTTCAATTTAAGGTTAAAAGTTTAAAGATTATCTCATGACAGTAGTTTCAGGGGTTCATTCAACCTCTATGGCTCCAGAATGTCTGGCTTTCATTGAGAATTTGAAATTCTTTTCCACTTTCTTCTTCCTTTTGATCAGGATTCGTCTTTAGAATCTTTGCTCAAAACAATTGTTAATGGTATCCAGGAGCCATCCAGTTCTTCTGGTCTCATGGCAAAGGAGGCAATTGTTTATGGAGGTAACCAGACATACAATCTGTTTCTTCCTCCAATTTCTGGCTGTCTTTTATTCTCTATTACTCTAGGTGAATGGAGATCAATTGTGGTACCTTGGATGGCTGCTTGCTAGTTTTTAATACCCTACACACAATCTTAGTAGGTAGAAAAGAAATACTGAGAAAGAATATTAGGTCAATTGATTGGGATTTTCTAGAACCCTAAACCTCAAAACCAAGCTTTTCCTTATTACTTTTTAAATGTCCATAGGATATGTAGTGATGTTCCATTTTTTATTCATCATGTTTGTTATTTGTGTCTTTTCCCTTTTCTCTGGATATTTCTTGTGAGGGTATATTAAATTTATTATTCTTTTCAATTAAATTATTTTGAACTTGTGTGGTGATTTTTATGAATATTTGTTCTTTACTGTTTCTTCCTACTTCCTTTGTGTGTATTTTGCTGTTTTTTCTCACTTCTTGTGATAGATGCTGAAATCACTAAGGTCTAGCCTTTTTTTCTAATATATGCATTTAAGGCAACAGATTTCCCTCTACAACTTTAGCTACATCCCACAAATTCTGATATATAATGTTTTCATAATCAACTCATTTCAAAATTTTCCATTTTTCATTGTGATATGTATATATTTTTTGACACATGGTGTCTTAGGCTGTGTTCTCTAGAGAAGCAAAACCAGTAAAGCATATAAATATATATATATAGAGAGAGATTTATATCAAAGAAACAACTGATACAATTGTAGAGGCTGGAACGTCCCAAGTCTGTGGATTAGGATAGAGGCTTCTCACGATTCATGTAGCTGCAGGGGCTGGCGAACTTAAAATCAGCAGGTCAGAAAGTAGGCTCTTGCTCACAGGGTGTGAATATCAACAAGTCCCAAGGTTGACAGGCAAGCCCACAAGGCTTCTCTTGATTCATGTAGCTGCAGGGGCTGGCAAACCCAAGATCGGTAGTTCAGAGAGCAGGGCTCCGCTCACAGGCTGTAAAGATCGACGAATCCCAAGATCGGTAGATAAGCCGATAGCTCAAGTCTCAAGAACTGGAGGTCAAACGAACTGGAGGCAGCCACAGGATCCAGAGCCAGCAAAAAACCAGAACATCTACTTATATTTGGATGCAGACCACACCCCCAAGGAAACCCCCTTTCAACTGATTGGCTACTCATAGCACATTCAGTCATGGGAGTGATCACATATAAACACTGAGCGTCATGTACCAGCCAAGTTGATGCACAATCTTAACCATCACAGTCCATCCCTTGTCCACTTGGCGCATGTACACATCTCCCTAAACCGTACATAATCTCTGAATAAAGACAATTATAAAGTCATACTTGCCCCTAACATGATACAACGAACATGTGTACAGTTGAAAACACACTAGCCCCATTTACATCTTTTGTAAGTGAAGGAAACAAAAATATTTGATGCACACATACAAACCAGAAATACTCATAACAATTACAATCCTCATTTCTGCAACTGGTCACGTGACTGTAACGGGTGTTTAGAGCTACCTCCTTCTACCGCCCATTCCATATTCCCTTTGCCCTCAGCAAGCACCTCCATACCTCAGAATATAAACAGGACCCATGAATTCTGGCTGTGGGAGAAATAGCACCACATGGTGGCTGCTGGTTTAGAGCATATACCGCCTCCTGGAGAACATTACCCCAACCCTGCAGGGTATTGTCACCTAGCTGGTGCTGAAATTGTGTCTTTAGAAGGCCATTCCATCATTCTGTCAATCCAGCTGCTTCAGGATGATGGGGAACATGGTAAGATCAGTGATTTCCATGAGCATGGGCCCACTGCCACACTTCAGTTGCTGTGAAGTGAGTCCCTTGATCCGAGGCAATGCTGTGTGGAGTACCATGATGGTGGATAAGACACTCTGTAAGTCCACAGATGTAGTTTTGGCAGAAGCATTGCATGCAGGGAAGGCATCCATATACAGAGTAAGGGTCTATTCTAGTAAGGACAAAACACTGCCCTTTCCATGATGTAAGTGGTCAAGTGTAATCAACTTGTCTCCAGGCTGCTGGCTGATCACCTCGAGGGATGGTGCAATATCGGGGACTCAGTGTTGGTCTCTGCCGCTGGCATATTGGGCACTCAGCAGTGGCTGTAGCCAAGTCTGCCTTGGGGAGTGGAAGTCCATGTTGCTGGGCCCGTGCATAACCTCCATCCTTGCCACCATGGCCACTTTGTTCATGAGCCCATTGAGCAGTGACAGGAGTAGCTGGGGAAAGAGGATGACTGGTTTCCACAGAACAAATCATCCTATCCACTTGATTGTTAAAATCATCCTCTGCTGAGGCCACCCTTTGGTGAGTATTCACATGAGACACAAATATCTTTACTTCTTTGGCCCATTCAGAGAGGTCTATCCACATAGCTCTTCCCCATAAACCCTTATCTCTAGTTTTCCAATCATGTTCCTTCCAAGTCTCTGACCATCTAGCCAACCATTGTTCACAGCCCATGAATCAGTATACAATCTCACATCTGGCCATTTCTCCTTCAAAGCAAAGTGAACAACCAGGTGCACTGCTCAAAGTTCTACCCATTGAGAGGATTTACTTTCACCACTGTCCCTCAGGGTGGTTCCAGAAAGGGGCTGTAGTGCTGCCACTGTCCACTTTTGAGTGGTGCCTGCATATCGCACAGAGCCATCTGTAAACCAGGCATAAATTTTCTCTTCTTCAGTCAACTGATCATAAGGAACTCCACACGAGGCCATAGGTGCAGACTGGGAGATGGAAGGTAGTGTGACAGGAGTGGAGACCATGGGCATTTGGGCTACTTCCTCGTGCAACTTACTTGTGCCTTCAGGTCCTGCTCAGGCCCAATCTCATATATACCACTTCCATTTAATGATGGAGTGCTGCTATGCACGTCTGACTTTATGATTCTGTGGGTCAGACAACACCCAATTCATGATGGGAAGCTCAGGCCACATGGTGACTTGGTGTCCCGTGGTTAAGCGTTCAGTCTCTACTAAGGCCCAGTAACAAGCCAAAAGCTGTTTCTCAAATGGAGAGTAGTTATCTGCAGAGGATGGCAGAGCTTTGCTCCAAAATCCTAAGGGTCTGCCCTGTGATTCACCAGTAGGGGCCTGCCAAAGACTCCAAACAGCATCTCCATCTGCCACTGACACTTCAAGCACCATTGGATCATCTAGATCATATGGTCCAAGTGGCACAGTGGCTTTCACAGCAGCCTGAACCTGTTGCAGAGCCTTCTCTTGTTCTGGCCCCACTCAAAACCAGCAGCTTTTTGAGTCACTTGATAAATAGGCTGGAATAGCACACCCAAATGGGGAATATGTTGCCTTCAGAATCCAAAGAGGCCCACTAGATGTCATCCTCCTTTTTAGTTGTGGGAGCAGCCAGATGCAATAACTTATCCTTCACTTTAAAAGGAATATCTCGATGTTCCCAACACCATTTGACCCCTAGAAATTTCACTGGGGTGGAAGGTGCCTGAATTTTTGTAAGATTAATTTCTCACCCTTTAATGCGCAGATATTTTACCAATAACTCTAGAATCATTAACACTTCTTCCTTACTAGGTCCAATCAATATGATGTCATCAATGTAATGGACCAGTGTGATATCTTGTAGAAGGGAAAGGTGAACAAGTTCCCTGTGGGCAAAATTATGACATAGGACTGGCAAGTTGATGTAGCACTGAGGTAGGCAAGTGGAGGTGTATTGCTGGCCTTGCCAGTTGAAGGCAAACTGCTTCTAGTGGTCCTTTGAAACAGGTATGGATAAAAAGGCATTAGCCAGATTAATAGCTGCATACCAGGTACCAGGAGATATATTAATTTGCTCAAGCAATGAAACTACATCTGGAACAGCAGCCGCAATTGGAGTAACCACCTGCTTAAGTTTTCGATAATCTACTGTCATTCTCCAAGATCCATCTGTTTTTGCACAGGCCAATAGGCAAGTTGAATGAGAATGTGGTGGGGATCACCACCTCTGCATCCCTCAAGTCCTTGATGGTGGCAGTAATCTCTGCAGTCCCTCCAGGAATGAGGTATTGCTTTTGGTTTACTATTTTCCTAGGTAGGGGCAGTTCTAATGGCTTCCACTTGGCTTTTACTACCATAATAGCCCTTACTCTATTTGTCAGAGATCCTATGTGGGGGTTCTGCCAGTTGCTGAGTATATCTATTCCAATTATGCATTCTGGAACTGGGGAAATCACTACAGGATGGGTTCAGGGACTCATTACCTACTGTGAGACAGACATGAGCCTAGACTCCATTAATAACCTGACCTCCATATGCCTCCACCCTGACTGGTGGGCCACAGTGACATTTTGGGTCTCCTGGAATTAGTGTCAGTTCAGAGCCAGTATCCACTAATTCCCCAAAAGTCTGATTATTTCCTTTTCCCCAGTGAACAGTCACTCTCATAAAAGGCTATAGATCCCTTTGGGGAAGGCTGGGAGAAAGATTAACAGTAAACAGTTTTGGCTGTGTATTGCAGTCCTTCCTCAAGGGGACTGGCCTCCCCTTCATTCAAGGGGTTGTGGGTCTTAAACTCGCTCAAATCTGGGAATTGATTGAGGGACCATGACTTTATTCTGGCGGTTCAAGTTAGACTGCTGTTCACCTGACCTAGAATTCAGCCATTTGTCCAGATAAAATAAATATTTAGTAGATTTTCTATTTCACTCCTAGGGACACTATGACTAAGTAGCCAATGCTATAAGTCCAGACTATTCTGATTACTGCTTTGACTCTGCCATCCATTGCTGTAACCATGCTCACACATGGGGTTCACCCAGAGACTCACCTTTCACCAATACCTGATCTACTGGTGGTGATATTTTGCTTATTTATACCGCCACCTCACACCATGGATTAGCAGTGCCCTCTTTACTGCTAGAAGCAGAGTCATCAACATCTTTAAAACTAACCCAACTTGAGAACCAATTTAGAAAACTCATCCTTACAATTTTGTTTCTCTAGAATCACTCTCAGTACCAAATGTCTTTGGCTGGGTTCTGTAGAGAAGCAAAACCAATAAAGTGTGTAAATATATATTTATAGAGATTTATATCAAAGAAACAGCTGATGTGATTGTAGAGGCCGGAATGTCCCAAGTCCATGGATTAGGATAGAGAATTCTCCAGATTCATATAGCCACAGGGGCTGGTGAACCCAAGATTGGCAGGTTAGATAGCAGGCTCTTGCTCTCGCTCACAGGCTGTGAATATTAGTGCATCCCAAGATTGGCAGGCAAGACCACAAAGCTTCTCCTGATTCAAGTAGCTGCAGGGGCTGGTGAACCCAGGATGAGCAGGTCGGAGAGCAGGGCTCTGCTCACAGGCTGTGAAGATCGATGATCCCAAGAACAGCAGATAAGCTGATAGCTCAAGTCAAGAACCATAGGTCAAACGAACAGGAGGCAGCCATAGATCCAGAGCAAGTAAAAAGACAGAATGTCTGCTTATATTTGGATGCAAGCCACACACCCAAGGAAACTCTCTTTCAACTGACTGACTACTCACAGCACATTCAATGACGGGAGTGATCACATGTAAACACTGAGAATCATAGTCTGGCCAAGCTGACACACAGTCTTAACCATTACACATGGGTTATTTTGAAATGAATTTCCCAAAACATGCAGATTTCCTGGTTATCATTTTGTTATTGATTTCTAGCTAAGTCCATATGATGGTAGAGAAAATAATCTGCATCATACAATTTTAATTCTTTGAAATTTTTTGAGACCTGCTTTATGATCAAGCATACAGTAAATTTGGTAAGTTGTCTATGAACAATGTAAAAAGAATGTGCATTCTGACGTGAGGTTTCGAGTTCCATGTGGGTCAATTAGGTCAGCTTATTAATCATATTTTTCAAGTGCTAAGTATTCGTAGTCACTTTTTGTATGCTTTTAATAAAAAAACAGTTTCTGAAATAAATATTTTAAAAACCTCCCACTATGACTGTCAATTTGACTATTTCTCCTTTTAATTGTGTGATCTTTTGCTTTATCTCTTTCAGCTATATTCTCAGATGTGTACCTTTTATAATAATCCAGTTTGTATGATTATGTCATTCTTTGCCTCTAGAAACACATTTTTCTATATCCTTAATGTGTCTCTTATAAACAACAAAAAATCAAATTTTTAAAAATTCTCAGATGACAGTATTTGTCTTTCAATTAGAACATTGAGTCAATTTACATTTTAACATAATAAAACATATTTGCTTTGAAATCTACATTTGATATTTTGCTTTCTAAATATTTGTCCATGTTATTTTACTTTATCCCTCCATTCTTATGGTTGATATATTTTATAAACCATATAATATTATTGTTGCATTTTCCTCCTCTATGAGCTTGTTTTGAACCCACCAGCCACTCAGAGGGATAAGATGTGACAGTCTGCTTCCGCAAAGATTTACAGACTTAGAAACCCTGTAGGGCAGTTCTACTCTGTCCTATAGGTAGGGTCGCTATAAATTGAAATCAACCTGATGGCAATGAGTTTGTTTGTGTTTTATTGTACTTTACGTGAAGATATACAGAACAAACTAGCTCTCCATTAAACAATTAGTACACATATTGTTTTGTGACATTGGTTACCAATCCCACATGTCAACATTCTTCCCTTCTCAGTCTTAGATTCCCTATTCCAGCTTTCCTGTCTCCTCCTGCCTTCTAGCCCTTGCCCCTGAGCTGGTGTGCCCTTTTAGTCTTGTTTTATTTTATGGGCCTGTCTAATCTGGCTGAAGGGTGAACCTCAGGAGTCACTTTATTACTGAGCTAAAAGGGTGTCTGGGGGCCATACTCATGGGGTTTCTACAGTCTCTGTCAGACCAGTAAGTCTGGTCTTTTTGTATTGAGTTGGAATTTTGTCCTAGATTTTTCTCCAGCTCTATCCAGGACCCTCTATTGTGATCCCTGTCAGAGCAGTCAGTGTTGGTAGCCGGGCACCATCTAGTTGTGCTGGACTCAGTCTGGTGGAGGCTGTGGTACTTGTAGTCCATTAGTCCTTTGGACTAATCTTTCCCTTGTGTCTTTGATTTTCTTCCTTCTCCCTTTCTCCAGATGGGGTGAGACCAGTGGAGTGTCTTAGATGGCCGCTCACAAGCTTTTAAGACCCCAGACACTACTCACTAAAAAGTAGACTGTATAAAATTTTGTTTATAAACTATGTTATGCCAATTGAGCTAGATGTTTCCTGAGACCATGGTCCCCACAGCCCTCAGCCCAGTAATTCAGTCCCTCAGGGAATTTGGATGTATATATGGAGCCTCCATGACCTTTCCTTGTACAAGTTGTGCTGGCTTCCCCATTATTGGGTACTGTCTTACCCTTCACCAAAGTTACCACTTATCTGTTGTCTATTTAATGTTTTTCCATTCCCATCCCTTCCCTCCCTCGTAACCATCAGAGATTGTTTCTTTTTGTGTGTAAACCTTTTCATGAGGTTTTATGGTAGTGGTCTCTTACAATATTTGTCCTTTTGTGATTGATTTATTTCACTTAGCATAATGCCCTCCAGATTCATCCAATATTGTGAGATGCTTCGTAGATTCATCATTGTTCTTTATCCTTGTGTGGTACTCCATGGTGTGTATGTACCATAGTTTGTTTATCCATTCATCTGTTGACAGGCATCTAGGTTTTTTCCATCTTTTTGCTATTGTAAACAGTGCCGCAATCAACATGGGTGTGCATTTGTCTATTTGTGTGATGGCTCTTATTTTTCTAGGATGTATTCTTAGGAGTGGGATTGCTGAATCATATCGTATTTCTATTTCTAGCTTTCTAAGGAAGTGCCATATCATTTTCCAAAATGGTTGCACCATTTTACATTCCTACCAGTAGTGCATAAGAATTACAAGTTCCCTGCAACCTCTCCAATATTTGTTATTTTCTGGTTTTGTGATTCGTGCCAGTAATGCTGGGTCAAGATGGTATTTCATTGTGGTTTTGATTTGCATTTCTCTAATGGCTAGTGATTGCGAACATTTCCTCATGTGTCTGTTAGCCACTTGAATGTCTTCTTTGTTGAAGTGTCTGTTTATTTCCTATGCCCATTTTTTAATTGGAATATTTGACTTTTTGTTGTTTGTAGATTTTCCTGTAAATTTTAGAGATTAGAACTTTGTCGAATTTGTCATAGCCAAACATTGTTTTCCAGTCTATAGGTTTTCTTTTTACTCTTTTGGTGAAGTCTTTTGATGAGCGTAAGTGTTTAATTTTTAGAAGATCCCAGTTATCTAGCTTAACTTCTGGAGTTTGTGTGTTGTTGGTTATTTGTATCCTGTTAATGTGGTGTACTAGGACCTCTAGTGTTGATCCTATTTATTCTTCTATGAACTTTATAGTTTTTGGTTTTATATTTAGGTCTTTGATCCATTTTGAGTTAGTTTTTGGGTATGATGTGAGGTATGGGCCCTGTTTCACTTTTTTTGCCTATGGGCATCCAGTTTTGCCAGCACCATTTGTTAAAAAGACTGTCTTTTCTCCATTTGATGGACTTTGGGCCCTTGTTGAAGATCAGGTGACTGTAGGTGGGTAGCTTTACATCTGGGTTCTCAATTCTGTTCCATTGGTCAATGTGTCTGTCGTTGAACTAGTACCAGGCTGTTTGGTCTACCATAGCTGTATACTAGGTTCTGAGGTCAGGTAGTGTGAGTCCTCCTACTTCCTTCTTCTTCTTCAGTAGTACTTTAGTTATCCAGGGCCTCTTCCCTTTCCGTATAAAGTTAATGATTAGTTTTTCCATCTCTTTAAAGAATGCCATTGGTATTTGGATCAGGATTGCATTGTATTTGTAGATTGCTTTGAGTGGGTTTGACATTTTCACAATGTTGAGGCTGCCTATCCATGAGCATGGTATGTTTTTCCATTTATGTAGATCTCTTTTGGTTTCTTACAGTAGTATTTTGTAGTTTTCTTTGTATAGGTCTTTTACATCCCTAGTTAGATTTATTCAGGAAGCATTTTATTTTTTTAGAGGCTACTATAAAGGATATTGTTTTCCTGATTTCCTTTCGTCATTCTCATTATTGTTGTATAGGAATCCAACTGATTTTTGTATGTTTATCTTGTATCCTTCTACTCTGCTGAATCTTTCTATTAGTTCCAGTAGTTTTCTCATGGAGTCTTTTAGGTTTTCTATCTATGGTATCATATCATCTGCAAATAGAGACAGTTTTACTTCTTTCTTACCAGTTTGGATGCCCTTTATTTCTTTTTCTTGCCTTATTGCTCTAGCTAGGACTTCCAGCACAGTGTTAAATAGGAGTGGTGATGAAGGGCATCCTTGTCTTGTTCTTGTTCTCAAGAGGAATGTTTTCAGCTTCTCTCCATTAAGACTGATGTTGGCTATTGTTTTTGTATAGATGTCCTTCATTATGTTGAGGAATTTCCCTTCTATATCTATTTTACTGAGAGTTTTTATCAGAAATGAGTGTTGAATTTTGTTGAATGCCTTTTCTGTATCGATTGAGATGACATGTAATTCTTTTGTTTTATTTATGTGGCAGGTTACGTTGATTGATTTTCTAATGTTAAGCCATGCTTGCATACCTCATATGAATCCCACTTGGTTGTGGTATATTAATTTTTTGATATGGTGCTGAGTTCTATTGGCTGTAAGTTTTGCATCTATATTCATGGGACATATTGGTCTGTAATTTTCTTTTTTGGTGGTGTCTTTGCCTAGTTTTGGTATCAGAGTTATGCTGGCTTCATAGAATGAATTTGGAAGTATCCATTCCTTTTTCTATGTTCTGAAATATTTCGAGTAGTACTGATGTAAGCTCTTCTCTGAATGTTTCATTGAATTCTCTGGTGAAGCCATCTGGTCCAGGGATTTTTTTAAACTGGGAGTTGTTTCGTTACCTTTGCAATCTCTTTTCTTGTTAGGGTCTGTTCAGATTTTCAACATCAATTTGTGTTAGTTTGGGTAGATAGTGTATTTCTAGAAATTTATCTACTTCCTCTAGGTTTTCAAATTTGTTGGAGTATAGTTTTTCATAGTACCCTATTATGATCCTTTTTATTTCAGTTGGGTTTGTTGTGATGTCCCCCATCTCATTTCTTATTTGGGTTCTTTGCTTCCTCTCCTGTTTTTCTTTTGTCAGTTTGGCCAATGATTTGTCAATTTTGTTGATCTTTTCAAAGAACCAACTTTTGGTTTTGTTGATTCTATTGTTTTTCTGTTCTCTATTTCATTTATTTCTGCTCTGATCTTTATTATTTCCTTTCTTCTGGTAGCTGTGGGCTTCTTTTGCTGTTGTCTTTCTATTTGTTTGAGTTGTGTAGCTAATGATTTGATTTTGTCCCTTCTTTTTTGATGTGTGCATCCAGGCAATGAGTTTGGTTTTTTATTAGCTTGTTTATTATGTATTCTTTTACTATTTTTCTAGGAATTAACCTACAGATTATAACGTTAAATGCTGAACAAAGTTTGATATTAATGGCTACTTTTGCCATTTCCTGAAAAATGCAAGGGAAATAGAATATTTTTTATCCATTTCTCCTTCTTACTTATGTGATTTTGAAGCTGTGTATTATTATTTTATATACAATTTCAATCCTATAAGGTATTAGTAGTAGTAGTATTGTATAAGACAGAGAATACACATATAGATTACCCATATATTTATTATTTTCATTGTTCTTAATTCCTTTCTTTATATCCATATTTCCAGCTGAAATTATCTTCTGCCTGCTTGGAAAATGCCAGTTAGTATTCCCTTTGGTGTTGGTCTGCTGGTAAAAACAATTCTTTTGGGTTTCAGTTTTTGGTTGTCTAAAAGCATGGTTATTTCAAAAGGTATTTCTAGTAGATATAGAATTCTAGGTTTCCAGTGATAGTCTCTTGGCACGTTGGAAATATCATTATATTGTTAGTACCATTACCGATTCTATTAAGTCATATGTAAGTCTTACTATAGCTCTTTTAAAGGTTGTAGTTATTAGATGCCATCAAGTCAGTTCTGATTCATAGCAACCCTATAGGACAGAGTAGAACTGCCACATATGGTTTTCAAGGAGTGACTGGTGGATTGGAACTGCCGACCTTTTGGTTAGCAGCCGAGCACTTAATCACTACACCACTAGGGCTCCACCCTTTTGAAGGTAGTATGTCTCTTTCTTTTGGCTGTCTGCAATTTTTTTTTTGTCTTTTTTTTTATTTTCCAGCAATTTTACTGTGAACGGTATAGGTGTGGTTTTCTTTCTTTGTATTTATCTAGGGTTTCATAGTGCTTCTTCAGTCTGTGGATTTCTATCTTTCTTCAGTTCTGAAAAATTATCAGCCATTATCTTTTTAAATTGCTTTATGGAACTTCAGTTACATATATGTAGGACCTTTACTCAAAAAAGGTGTCTTATATCTTTCCCCTGTATTTTATTTCTTTTTTCTTTGTGCCTAAAATCTGTCCATATTCACTTTTGTTATTCTATCTTCAAAGTAGTCTAATCTGCTTTTTATTCCATAAATAAATTCTTATTTTCACTTACATTTTTTTGTACAATTGCTATTTGGTACTTTTTTAGGTTTCTATGTATTTTCTGAAATTGTTAACTTTTTGAAAAGATGAACATTTTGATCACAATTATTTTGAAGTCCATGGTATACCTCCATTATATGAATTATCTTTGGGTCTCTTTAAATTACCATTTTTTCTCTTAATTTTTGGCCATGTCTTAATTTTTTGAAATCTTTATTCTTTTTTATTTTGTGTTAAATATTTTATATTTTTTTCAATATGAAGATGTTTTGAGGCTATGGATGATGTCATCTTCCTCCAGAGAGGATTTACTTTTTCTTTCTTTCTTTTCCAGAGGACAATTAGCCTGGGAATGCTAGCATTTCAAGATCACCTTAATTCCATAAAAGATTGAAACTGTTGGAAGCTGGCCTTCATTTCCTGAGATGGCTCCCATATTTTGTGTTCACCCTTATCCTTAAGGGTTACCCCTTTGGCATCCTAATGTAAAACTTTTGCTGTCCAGGGCCTTCCTACTTATTGGGCCATAAACTTCAATTTACATATTGCCTAAACTCCATAATCTTTTGAAAGCTCTGTTCCGTTTACTAACCTCTCAACTGCCACTATAGATTCTAAATACTGGCCTTAGCTCTCTAGGATTTACTCTTCTTTCCTACTTTGAGTCCTCCAAATTCATACCTGCTTTGATATTTCTGTGATGCTTTCATATTATTGTTTCTATATTTTTCTCAGATCTTCTGGTTGTTTTCAGAATGCTTTTTGGTCCTAACCAATCTAATTCAGTAATTCCAGAAGTAGAAGCAAAGATCTAGTTTGGTTCTGTTTCCTAGCCTCAGGTACTTGTGCATACAGAGGAGATTATAGGAAGATGCAGTATAACAAGCAAAATAAAATTTAAAAAACTCACACACACACACAAATACACAAACCCAAACGGATTCACCATGGTTCTGGTTATCTTTTCCCTCCCAGCAATGGGGTACATTTAGATACAAGTGAGCACTATTGTGAAACTTCCATGATAAAGATCATTAGTACATAGTGACTTATTGTTTTCACCTAGTCAGATTTTAAATGACAGCTTGTCTTGGCGATGCACCAAACTCTAGGAGGATTGACATTAAAATACTATATTTCTGAGGAAAAAATTAGTTCTCCACCCTACATACCTGTAAGAATTTTGAGATGCTGATTTCTTTAAATATTTGTGCTTTTTTTTTACTCATTCTAATTTTTCATTTTTATTTTTAATCTAAAAGTGAACAAATTTTTAGAGATCAGATTCACTTACTAGGTTTTTGTTGTGTTTTGTTTTATTTATTTAAAAAACTACAGAATAACTGTGTATTGTATGAGAACTCTGCAAGTAAATATTTCAGTATAAACGTAAACATTCTTTTTAACTTATACTTATTTAGTGTTAGTTAAATTGCTTAAAAATATAAAGGGAGATAAAATGTTTTCATTAATTAAAAAAAATTCTTATATGAAAAAGCCCTGTAATTTAGTATGACTTATAAATCAACTAGGTTATCCTTTCATTAAATGAATCATAATTAGCTATTTTCGGATTTTCATGCAATAGAAGTTGACAGCCAATTAGAAAATAACAGGAATCAGCTGCTTTCACTCCTCAGACCATTTTAATTAATATTTGTATTGTCTGAATATTTTTCATCTCTAAACTGAAAACATTTTAAAGTTACAATTATATCAATGATGATATGTTGATTAAAATAAAGATTTATTCAGTATCAACTCCTCTAACATGAAAAGTTAGAATCGTTTGAAAAACAATGGGAAAGTTTTTGAAATTTCTGAACTACAACTTCATATGTAAAATTTAAGGTGCTAAAAATAAATTATTTTTTCCGCTTAAATTTTATTATTCCATTTTATTACTCTTTCTGTGCCAGTTGCTTGTATTATCCTTGGTTCTATCCCTTGGGAAATATTTTGTTTGGTTTCTACAGTGTGCATAATTATCCTTAGCGTTTCATTCTGTGCATGTGTACTATTTACTACAAGGAATTGTGAGCATAACTACGTGTAAAAATAACTGCTGAAAACAGTAAACAGAAAGGCTATCTGTTTATGTGCCATTCTTCAAACATTTATCGAGTATATACCAGAGGCGTAGCGAGGGAGGGGCAGCAAGGGGCACTTGCCTCCGGGGTTCCAGTCCAAGGGGGTGCCAGATGAGGCTGGAATGACATTCGAGGCACCACAAATATGAAAGGCACCTGACTGAGTCAGCCGTACAAGATGGGGGAAGGTGTTTCTGCGACACGTTGCAGCCATCAATGCCTATTTATTTTGAAATTGGCAGAAGCACAACGTAGAGATTGCCTTTGGGTGCTCGTTACCCTCGCTATGCCCCTGATATCTTCTATGTGCCAACACTGGGCTAGGTGCTGGGAACCTCAAGATGAACCAAGAAGCCTTTTTCTTCAGGCAGTTGCTGGCCTACTGGGAATGCAGACAAGGAAAAAAGCAGTTACAATATGGTGTTATAAGTGCAACTCTAGAGTTAAACAGAGAATACTATGGAATTACATTTTTCTCTAACAGCTGCTGAACAGTGTCTTGGGTATGTGAAGAAGCAGGAGCCTGCTCTGTCCTTTGTTTATAAGGAATGGAGGCGGGGTGGGCAGTGGAGAAGCTCATGAATCAATCAGTTGTTACAGAACAACATTCCAATGAGTTGTGTAAATGAATTGGAAACAGATTGAAGTTCCCTACTTCATGAAGCCCTAAAATTGGTAAAGGCCAAGCATACTTTACTGTTGCCAAACTCTAGTGCATGAAAGATTGTTTATCATTTTATTGACAAACCCACCTCTTTATTACTCATTGTGCTGTCATCAGATCTTAAAAAAGAAGTGTAGAACATGGGATATTAGAAGAAATGGCATGAAATACAATAAACTGATAGAAAAGTTAAAACAAAAAGAAACACAATTGTGTGTGTCTGTTGTTTGTAGAAGTGTGAGTGTATGTTTGTGTATTTCTGTATGAATGTACATATACATGTGTGTATAGTGTATACTTACATGGATGTACGTGGTAAAAGGAACTCCGATTAAATATATTTATGCCAAAGTGGATAGGGCCAGTGAGGACACAAGTGAGCACTAATGTCAACTACATTTGACTTTGTATGGTTTCTCAGTGCAAAGGATTGTTGTGATAATGTCACGTGCCCCTTTCTCAAAGCTGCTTTGGAAAACCATAAGCTCCTTTTCTAACCACTTGTCTATCAGTTTGTTTTAATGTGGTGGCTTGCATGTTGCTGTTATACTGAAAGCTATGCCACCAGTATTTCAAATACCAGCAGTGTCACCCATGGTGGACAGGTTTAAGTGGAGCTTCCACAGTAAGACAGACTAAGAAGAAAGGCCTGGCAATTTACTTCTGAAAATTAGCCAATTAAAACCTTATAGATTACAACAGAACATTGTCTGACTTGCTTGCTTTGGCCACATCATCAGGAGGGATAAATTGTCAGAGAAGGATACAATATGTGGTATAGTAGAGAGCCAGTGAGAATGAGGGAGATCCTCAGTGAGGTGAATTGGTATAATAGCTACAACAATGGACTCAAATATGCCAGCAATCATGAAGATGATGCAGGACTGGGCAGTGTTTCATTCTGTTTTTTATAAGGTTGCCATGAGTTGGAGTCAGCTCGATGGCAGCTATCTATTTATCCATCTATCCATCTATCATCTATCTGTCTATCTAGGCTCCTTTTCTGGAGGCAATGGGATGTAGTTAAGAGCACAGATTCTGGATCCCGACTGCCTGGGTATGAATACCACTTCCACCATTCATTACTTTTAACATGTTATTTAATCTGCCTGTGTCCCTTGGTTTCTATGTCTATAAAACAGGGATAATGATACCACCTATCTTGCAAGGTTATTGTGAGGATTACATTACACGTTATTTATATTATACTAAGAAATGTAACGTTCTTAGAAGAGTACTGGCACACAGTCAGGACTATATATGTTGTTGTAGTTGTTAGCTGCCATTGAGTTGGCCCCCAATTCATGGCGACCCTGTGTGTTACAGAGTAGAACCACTCCATTGTAACTATATGTCTTAGACTGGGTTCTCTAGAGAAGCAAAACCGTATAAATAGAGAGTTAAATCAAGGAAATGGCTCAGGCAGTTATAGAGGCTAGAACTTCCCAAGTCCGTGGGTCAGGCTGGAGGCTTCTTCTGATTCACATAGCTACAGGGGCTGACAAACCCAAGATCGGCAGCTCAAACAGCAAGGCTCTGGCTCACAGGTTGTGAAGACTGATGAATGCCAAGATCAGCACACAAGACGGCAGGAAAGCTGCTAGCTCAAGTCCCAAGAACCGGAGGTCAGACGAACATGAGCCAGCTGCAGGATTCAGAGTGAGCAAAAACCCAAGAGCCTTGCCAGGAAGTCTGTCTATATTGGATGCAGACCACAAGCCCAAGATAACTCCCTTTCAACTGATTGGCTACTCACAGCAGATCCCATCATGGAGGTGATCGCATTATATCATATAATCATGGGAGCGATCATATCATATGACTGCCGAACTATGTCGTAACTGCTAAACCACTGAGAATCATGTCCCAGCCAAGTTGACACATAACCTTAGTGATCACACTATATATAAAATATTAGTGATTGGGCTGTATCTTGAAGGCCTGTTTCCTGCTGGGAATTGGTTGTGGTCTGGGGATAGTTTTAGGGTATTCTTGGCTCTCCTTTTCCTTCTATAGCTTCAGAAGTACTTGGGACAGGCTTTAAGGGGATCTATAAAGTCAGATGATAATAAGATGCAATTTACATGAAAATTAATAAGTCCATATTACATGTCCAACATGTACTAAATGTTAAAGGAGAATTAGAAGAAGTGGTAAAAATAAGGCCAATTCCTGTTGGAGTCCTGCCAAGTGCTTAAGCTATCAGAAAATTTTCATATGTTTAGCTGAGAAAAGAAGAAGAATAGAGGAAGCTATTATCAAGTAAAATAAAGTAACTTGGAAATATCAGAATGTAAGTTTTTTAAATTTCATCATAGAAATGAGGGAGCATTCTGAAAAATTAATTTGCATTTGTAACAAAGTCCCTTCTGTTATGATATCTGTGCTCTTTTAACCAAAAATCTATTTTATGTTTTTACATTTAATATTATTTTTCCTCTAAACTGCTTTTGGAGTCATTCAAAATATGGCTTATATCATCTCTTTTGGTTTAATATTTATAGTTACAGAGTCAGTGAAAAATAAGAATATTATGCTAGTCTCATTATCACTGTGTCTGTCTGTATGTGTAAATATCAGAAAAAAACATAAAATTGGGAATCTAGGAACCTGTATTTTAGCCTTAGTTCATCTCACCTATAAGATGTGAAGATTGAACCCGATGATTTCTAAGAACTTTATATATGCAAATTATTTCTTTCCTTCTCCTTCCCTCTCTCCCTCCCTCCATTCTTCCTTCCTTCTCTTCTTCCCTCCTTCCCTCCATCACCCATTCAGTTATTTAATTTATTGAACATCTTCTATGTGTCAGCTACTGTGAATAAAAAAGATTAGTAAGTCATAGACCTTGCCTATGAGATATCTCACATCTAGCAAGACACCAATTAACAGAAGGACATGTGACCTAAACCATGTAATCAAAGACTTGCCTGAGATTATTGTGGGAGTCTTTGGGAAATATACTCTTTTCATTATTATTATTATTTTGTGATAAAAGGAACCGGTAAGCCTGAATATGCTGGTCACAATTTCTTAGACCACAGAGATAGCCTTCTAGAAAATAAAGTCAATACAAAGTAGAGCAAAATTGAAAGATGGAGATAAGACAGGGAGGCAAGAAAGGGAAGGGTTTGTTAGGTAGAGGACCATGAGCAAAGGCATGGAGTGATATAAAATAGTATTCTTTTTTAAATTTTGCTTTAGGTTAAAGTATACAGAGTAAATTAGTTTCTCATTCAACAGTTAGTACACAAATTGTTTTGCGACATTGGTTGCAAACCCCTCAATGTTCAACACTCTCCCCTTCTCTACCCTGGGTTCCCCATTTCCATTTGTCCAGTTTTCTTATCCCTTCCTGCCTTCTTGGCTTTACTTTTGGGCAGGTGTATCCATTTAGTCTTGTATACATGATTGAACTATGAAGCATTTCCTCACGTGTGTTGCCTTTTGTTCTATAGACCTGTCTAATCTTTGGCTGAAGGGTGAACTTCGGGAGTGACCTCAGTTCTGAGTTTTAACACCCTTTTAAGGGTGTCTGGGGGCCATAATCTTGGGGTTCATCCATTCTCTGTCAGACCAGTAAGTCTGGTCTTTTTTGTGAGTTTAAATTTTGTTCTACATTTTTCTTCCACTCTTAGTCATCAGTGCTGCTATAACAGAAATACCACAAGTGGATGGCTTTAACAAAGAGAAGTTTATTTCCTCACAGTAAAGTAGGCTAAAAGTCAAATTCAGGGCATCAGCTCCAGGGGAAGCCTTTCTCTCTCTGTTGGCCTTCTCATCAATCTTCCCCTGGACTAGGAGCTTCTCTGTGCAAGGACCCAGGATCCAAAGGACACGCTCTGCTCTCAGCACTGCTTTTTTGGTGGTATGAGGTCCCCCTGTCTCTCTGCTCACTTCTTTCTTTTATATCTCAAGAGGTTGCCTCAAGACACAATCTAATCTTGTGGACTGGTCCTGCCTCACTAACACAACTGCCGCCCATTCTCCCTCATTAATATTATAGAGGCAGGATTTACAACATATGGGAAAATCACACAATATTGGGAATCATGGCCCAGCCAAATCGATACACACATGTTTTTGGAGGACATAATTCAATCTATCACATGCTCTGTCCAGGACCCTCTATTGTGATCCCTGTCAGAGCAGTCGGTGGTGGTAACTGGGCACCATCTCATGTTTTGGGCTCAGTCTGGTGAAGGCTTTGGTACTTGTGGTCCATTAGTCCTTAGGATTAATATTATTCCTTGTGTCTTTGGTTTTCTTCATTCTCCTTTGCTATGGACAAGATGAAACCAACAGATGTATCTTCGATGGCCACTTTCAGGCTTTTAAGACCCCAGACACTTTTCACCAAAGTCAGATGTAGAACATTTTCTTTATAAACTATGTTATGCCAATTGATCTACGTGTCCGCTGAGACCATGGTCCCCAGCCTTCAGCCCAGTAACATGGTCCCTCAGGGAATTTTGCTGTACCTATGAAGCCTCTATGATTTTGCCTTGGTCAAGTTGTGCTGGCTTCCCCTGTATTATGTGCTGTCTTTCCTTTCACCAGAATTACCACTTTTCTACTATCTAGTTAGTGATTTTCCCTCCCCACCCTTCCCCTTCCTTATAACCATCAAAGATTGTTTCCTTCTGTGTGTAAACATTTTCTTGAATTTTTATAATAGTGGTCTTATGCTGTATTGTCAGTTTGTGATTGACTCATTTCACTCAGCATAATGCCGTCCAGATTCATCCATGTTGTGAAATGTTTCACAAATTCATCATTGTTCTTTATCATTGCATAGTATTCCATTGTGTGTATGTACCATAGTTTGTTTATACATTCACCTGTTGATGGCCACTTAGATTGTTTCCATCTTTTTGTTGATGTGGATAATGCTGCAGTGAACATGGGTGTGCATATGTCTATTCGTGTGATGGCTCTTATCTCACTAGGATATATTCCTAGGAGTGGGATTGCTTGATCCTATGGTATTTCTATTTCTAGCTTTTTAAGGAAGTGCCATATTGTTTTCCAAAGTGGCTCTGCCATTTTACATTCCTACCAGCAGTGCATAAGAGTTCCAATCTCCCCACAACCTCTCCAACATTTGTTATTTTCTGTGGTTTTTTTTTTTGGGGGGGTGCCAATAATGCTGGGGTGAGATGATATCTCATTGTAGTTTTGATTTGCATTCATTACTGTAATGGCTAATGATTGCAAGCATTTCCTTATGTGTCTCTTAGCCACCTGAATGTCTTTTTTGGTGAAATATCTATTCATGCCCTTTACACATTTTTTAATTGGATTATTTGCCTTTTTGTTGTTGAGGTGTTGGAGTATCTTATATTTTAAACATTAGAACTTTGTAAAATATGCCATAGCCAAAATTTTTTTCCCAGTCTGTAGGTTCTCTTTTTAATCTTTTGGTGAAGTCTTTTGATGAGCATAAGTGTTTAATTTTTAGAGGATCCCAGTTGTCTAGTTTATCTTCTGGTGTTTGTGCATTGTTAGCTATGGTTTGTATTATATTTATGCCATATATTAGGGACCCTAGCATTGACCCTATTTTTCCTTCCATGATCTATATAGTTTTCAGCTTTATATTTAGGTCTTTTTCCATACTGAATTAGTTTTCGTGTATGATGTGAGGTATGCATCCTGTTTAATTTTTACAGACTGACATCCAGTTTTGCCAGCATCATTTGTTAAAAAGACTGTCTTTTCCCCATTTAATGAACTTTGGGCCTTTGTCAAATAACAGCTGACCAAAGGTGAATGGATTTACACCTGGGTTCTCAATTCTATTCCATTGGTCACTGTTGTTGTACCAATACCAGGCTGTTTTGACTACCATAGCTGTATAGTAGGTTCTGAGGTCCGGCAGTGTGAGGCCTTTTACTTTGTTATTCTTCAACAATGCTTTGCTTATGTGGGGGCTCTTTCCTTTCCATATAAAGTTAATGATTATTTTTTCCATCTCATTAAAGAATGCTGTTGGTATTTGGATAGGGATTGCATTATATCTGTAGATTGCTCTGTGTAGGATTGACATTTTCACAATGTTGAGTTTTCTTATCCATGAGCATGGTATGTTTTTCCATTTATGTAGGTCTCTTTTGGTTTCTTGCAGTAGTGTTTTGCAGTTTTCTTTGTATAGGTCTTTTACATCCCTGGTTAGATTTATTCCTAAGTATTTTATTTTTTTAGAGGCTATTATAAATGGTATTGCTTTTCTGATTTCCTTTTCCTAGTTCTCTTTGCTGGTGTAGAGGAATCCAACTGATTTTTGTATGTTGGTCTTGTATCTTGCTACCCTGCTGAATCTTTCTATTATTTCCAGTAGTTTTCTTTTGGAATATTTAGGGTTCTGTGTGTATGGTTTCAGAAAACCTGGTTGCATAGTGGTTAAGAACTATGGCTACTAACCAAAAGGTCAGCAGTTCGAATCCACCAGATGCTCCTTGAAAACTGTATAGGGTAGTTCTACTCTGTCCTGTAGGGTTGCTATGAGTCGGAATCGACTCGACAGCAACGGGTTTTGGTATGTATAGTATCATATCATCTGTGAAAGGGGATAATTTTACCTCTTCCTTACCAATTTGTATGCCCTGTACTTCTTTTTCTTGCCTTTTTACTCTAGCTAGGACTTCCAGCACAATGTTACGTAGGAGTGGTGATAAAAGGCATCCCTGATCTTGGTCCTGTTCTTGGGGGGAACGCTATCAGCATCTCTCCATTGAGAATGATGTCGGCTGTTGGTTTTGTATTGATTCCCTTTATTATATTGAGGAATTTCCCTTCTTATTCCTATTTTATTGAGAGTTTTTACCAGGAATGGGTGTTGGACTTTATCAAATGCCTTTTCTGTGTTGATTATGATGAGCATGTGATTATTTTCCTTTGTTCTATTTATGTGGTGGATTACATTGATTGATTTGCTAATGTTGAACCATCCTTGCATACATGGTATGAATCCCACTTGGCCATGGTGTATTATATTTTGATATGATGCTGAATTCTATTGGCTAGAATTTTGTTGAGAATTTTTGCATCTGTATTCATGGGAGAGATTGGTCTGTAATTTTCTTTTTTTGTAGTGTCTTTGCCTGATTTTGGTATCAGGGTTATGCTGGCTTCATAAAATGAATTCAGGAGTATTCCTTCCTTTTATATGTTCTGAAATAGTTTAAGTAGTAGTGGTGTGAGCTCTTCTCTGAACGTTTGGTAGAATTCTCCAGTGAAGCCATCTGGACCAGGACTTTTTTTGTTGGGAGTTTTTTATTATCTTTTCAATTTTTTTTTGTTGCAGGTCTGTTTAGATTTTTTATCTCAATTTGTGTTAGTTTGGGCAGGTAGTGTGTTTCTAGAAATTTGTCCATTTCCTCTAGGTTTTCAAATTTGTTGGAGTGCATTTTTTCATAGTATTCTGTTATGATCCTTTTTATTTCAATTGAGTCTGTTTTAATGTCCCTTATCTCATTTCTTATTTGGGATATTTTACTTCCTCTTCTGTTTTCCTTTTGCCAGTTTGGCAAATGGTTTGAAGATTTTGTTGCTCTTTTTGAAGAACCATCTTTTGGTCTTGTTGAATCTTTCTGTTGTTCTAATCTCTATTTCATTTATTTCTGCTCTGATCTTTATTATTTCCTTTCTTTTGGTGGCTGTGGGCTTCTTTTGCTGTTCTCTTTCTATTTGTTCTAGTTGTAGGGCTAACGTTTTGATTTTGGCCCTTTCTTCTTTTTTGATGTGTGTGTGTCTGTTGCTATAAATTTACCTCTGAGCACTGCCTTTGCTGTGTCCCAAAGGTTTTAGTATGATGTGTTTTCATTTTTGTTTGGTTCTAGGAATTTTTTTATTCCATTTTCGATTTCTTCTATTATCCAGTGGTTTTTAAGCAGAGTATTATTCAGTTTCCATGTAATTGATTTTTTTTTCCCTTGCTTTTCCTGTTGCTAATTTCTACTTTGATGGCATTGTGGTTACAGAAGATACTTTGTATTATCTCAGTGTTTGGATTTTGTTGAGGGTTGCTTTGTGGCCTAAAATATAGTCTACTCTGGAGAATGTTTCTTGTGCACTGGAAAAGAATGTTACTTTGCAGCTTTTGAGTGGAATGTTCTATGTATGTCTATGCGGTCAAGTTGGCTGACTGTGGCCTTTAGATCTTCTGTATCTTTGTTGAGTTCAGATGTTCTGTCCTTTACCAAGAGTGGTGTGTTGAAATCCTCTACTATTATTGTGGAACTGTCTTTGTCTCTGTTCAGTGCTGTTTGAGTTTGTTTTATGTATTTTGGAGCGCTGTTGTTGGGTGAGTACATATTTATTAAGGTTATGTCTTCTTGATGGATCATCCCTTTCATCATGATATAATGCCCTTCTTTGTCTTTTATGGTGGATTTTGTTTTAAAATCTATTTTATCTGAGATTAGTATTGCTACTTCTGCTCTTTTTTGGTTGCTGTTTGCTTGATATATTTTTTCCATCCCTTCATTTTTAATATATTTATGTCTTTTTGTCTAAAGTGTGTCTCTTGTAGAATATTGATGGGCCCTGTTCTGTCACTTTCTGTCTGTTTAAGGGTGCATTTAAGCCACTTACAGTCAGTGTGATTATTGATTAGTGTGAGTTTATTGCTGTCATTTTGTTGTGCTTTTTTTGTGGTGCTTATGTTTTCTTTCTATCTGTTATTTTCCTGTGCTGAATTCCTTTTGTTCGTGGAATCCTTTTCATTTCTGTCATAATTATAGATTTTGTGTTTATTGAGTCTTTATGTGTTTTTTCTTTCTTTATTTTAAATAGTATGGTTTCTTATATGAACTTTAAGTATTCTGGAATGTTGAAGAAATGAAGGGAAAATTAGGGAAAGGCTGGGCAATCGATGGCCTTTTAATACTGCAGATGGTGTGCAACTATTGAAGCACTTCAATATATTCTGACAATAGAATACCAGATAAAATCTACAGGATGTGGTAAATCGCCTAATAGATGTGGTGAGAGGGTAGATGAAATTTAGGTTGGCTCCCAGGTTTCTGATTTGGGTGTCTGAGTGCATTGAGGTATTATTCAACAGGATAAGAAATTCAGAAGGAAGGTCAGGGGAAAAGATAATGAGGGTTGTTTTAGAAATGTGTTTGAAGCTCTGTAATGGATTGAATTGTGTCCCCCCAAAATATGTGTCAACTTGGCTAGGCCATGATTCCCAGTATTGTGTGATTTTTCCTCCACTATGTGATATGATATAATTGTCCTATGTGTTATAAAACCTAATCTTTGCCTGTGGTTAATGGGGAAAAATTAGGTTATGTTAAAGAGGATTGGGGCGATGCAACATCCTTACTTAGGTCACAGCCCTTATTCGATGTAAGGGGAGTTTTGCTGGGGTGTGACCTGCATCACCTTATTCTTACAAGAGATAAAAGGAGAGAGAAGCGGGCAGAGAGAGGGGGGCCTACTACTACCAAGAAATAAGAACCTGGAGCAGAGTGCATCTTTTTGACCCAGGGTCCCTGCACTGAGAACCTCCTAGACCCAGGGAAAGATTGATGAAGACCTTCTCCCACTGTGGACAGAAAGAGAAAGCATTCCCCTAGAGCCAGAAACCTGATTTTGGACTTCTAGCCTCCTAAACTGTGAGAGAATAAATTTCTGTTTCTTAAAACCATCCACTTATGGTATTTCTGTTATAGCAGCACTCAGTAACTAAGACAAGCTTGTTTGGAAGATCCACCTGAAAATATTCTATAAAAAACAAATCAGTTGCCATTGAGTCAATTCTGACTCATGGTGACCCCATGTGTTTCAGAGTAGAACTGCACTTCATAGAGTTTTCAAGGTTATGATCTTTTGGAAGTAGATCAGCAGGCCTTTATTCTGAGGTGCCGCTGTGTGTATTCAAACCTCCAACCTTCTGGTTGGTAGCTGAGCACTTAACTGTTTGTACTGCCCAGAGACTATAGTCAGCTGTTTATCAGGAGATGCTCTTAGCTGGCCATCAACATTTGGAAGTTATTGACACAGATGTACTAGTAGAAGCTGTGCAACTGAATGAGATTATTTAGGGAGAGCAGGTAGCTCTCGAAGAGAAGAAAGGTGGGGGCAGAACTATAAGGAGTTTCAAAATTTAAAAGATAGAGAAAAAGGAACATGAAAAGAGACTAAAAGGGAAAGATGGGGAGGAAGTGTTGTAATGGAAGCTAAGGGAAGAAAAAAAATTCAATAAGAAGGCCGAGTTCAATAATATGAACTGCAGGAGAGAAGTCAAGTAGCATTATTGAAAATAATCTACTGAATCTTGCAATTAAGAGTACATTTATATTCTTATTAGAGCAATTTTTGGAAAATGAGGCGAGAAGGTAGGTCGAGGTATGATTGTAGGGGACTAAAAAGTAGATAGGAAGTAAGAGAAAAAAGTGAAAGAATGATAGCTCTAGAGCGAAACAGGTTTGAGGAAGTTTTGTTGTATTTTATTTATAAGATGGGAAAGTATTTGAATAAGCTTTCGAGAAGCAATTAGTAGAGAGGCAGAGTTTGAAAGTAAAGGTAATGGAGAAAGCAAATAATGAGTGGAGTGAGATATATGAATATGTATCAAGGAACCAGCTTTGGTCAGGATGCATCTTCCTATGACAAGAGGAAAGGGAGAAAAGGTTCATATGGATACAGATAGACATATAAATCAAGATATAACCACAAGACCAGAAGCCACTTAAAGTTTTTAAAACAGAAGCTCTTTAATGCAGATAATTGGTTATAAGACAATGGAGGAACTTGAAAAACTAAAAAGGGAATTGTGAACCAACACAGAAATTAAAAAGAGATGGAAGTCAGTAAGCTCCAGGGACAAAAGGAAGTGGTAGCTTACTAGGGTAGAAGCTGGACTGTTGGAAGCTGGAATATGAAGGTAGCAGCATATGGTAGAAACATCATCAGAGGCAGAGAGGGAAGGAGAGAAATAACCTAACTTCTCTCTACCTCCTACTTTCGCTTACCTGCTAGTGCCTCCCAGGTCTTCAGGTTGAAGGCTGCAGGATCAAACTCTCATGCCATCTGAAGCAAATACAGGAAAGAACAAGGGAAGAATCAGAGGGCAAATCGGCCCATTACTGGCATAATACATTTGCAGATATAAAAAAGGAAAGGTGAAATAAGAAGCAAATAAAAGAGATGATAGAAATAGTGAAGACTGGGAATAGTTACTCCGAGGAATGGGAGAAGGAACTGAGCAAGGATCTATAAATACACCACAAAATGTGACTGATGATCCTATTTCCAGATAAGAAGTTAATAGTAGTACCAATTTGCATGATTGGATAATATTCCTCAGCACTGTTCAACACCCTGGTTTTAGAGGTGGAAGGATGATTGTCAGAGCTTTGCAGAATGATACAGTGGGAAGATTAGGAAGTAAGGACATAAAAGTGTTGGCAGAGAAGCATTATGTCATTTAGATTGTTCTCATAGCAGGTAAAACTCTAAGGGAAATGATGGACCAGGAAACCATGTTGGTCCATAGGACTAGAGGCTTCATTGAGGTCCAAGCAGGTGTAAGTAAAGAAGTGAAAAAGCTTAAAGAAGGGGCAGTAATGAGAGATTAGTATGCTGGAGTTTAAGATTTTATAAGTAGAATAGTCCTAGGTGCTTATAAATTTCATAGAAGCATAAGTAAGTATAGTTTATATGGTGGAGAGAAGGTCAAAGAACTTCTATACCAGGTTGTTGTAGAGCTATTGCCACGGGTGTGGAAGCCAGCAATTATTATAACATGCTTTGGAGTGGAGAGTAAGACTACGTTAGGTGTCAGAGTCTTCAGGGAATTAAGAGGATCACACAGAAGAGGTAAAGATGATGGCAGCAAAGAGTAGAGAGTGATACAGCCATATGATGGGTATTTCAAAGTAGAGAGGGTTTTGAGATGAGGTTGGAAAAGTGATGGTCTAAAAGTGGTAATTAGGGGAGTGCCACCCATATGCCCTGTAGTATGTGGTGAGAAAATGAGGACTTTCTTTATGAGAAGGCCAGGGTCTAGTTGAGGAAAGAAAGTTTAGAGAACGTTCTGGAATTAGGTTGAAGATAATGGGTATTTGCAGTAAAAAGAGAGCTTAAGAGCAGAAGACTATTTCTGTAGTGGCATGGGAAAGAGCCCCCTAGGTCTGAGAATGGATCCTGGTTAGAGATATTAGAGGGATTGTCTTGTTTTCCCAGAGGAGGTATTTAGCAAAACATTGCTGCTGCTGTTCTTGATAAGAGGAGGAGCAGGAGGAGGAGAAAGCAGAGAGAGATTAGTGAAGTGAATATCATAACCATGTGGCAGACTCAAACTACACGTTTTACCCATCTAACACATTTCATTTATTCTGAAGCACTTTTTTTACATTTTAATATTTATGAAATGTTAAATAAATGGAATCTTACAATTAAGTTGGTTGTATTTTTTTCTTTTGTATTGGTACATAAAATGCTGTCTTGTATTTAGCAAAATCTGGTAAGTCTTGTTTTCATTCTCACCCACTCCTCGCTATGCCTTACATTTTAAAAACTCTTTCTTATTTTCCATGTACTTAATTTCCTTAATTTCTTAAAACTCTACTCAATATTCAACCTCTTTCCCTCACACCTTCTATTCCAGCATTATTTTCCTCCTGGTTTGGGTATTAATTTTCCTTGGTTTACTCAGAATTTTGTTTTTTCTCCAAAACCTCAGCTTTAAGAAGATAACATGTAGTAAAAGCTCTCCAGGCCTGGCTCTTTTATTAATGGTGATATTGCCTTGGGCAAGTCATTCAACCTTTTTGGGCCATAGTTTCCTTATATGTAAAATGAGGAGCTTGGGCTTAAAGATATCGAAGGTCTCTTTCTGTTTTGAAATTGTTTGATTCCCTGACTTATCAGAGGCCAACAAAGCCCTGCTTTTTAGCAGCCTTTGAGACGAACGAGGGCAGAGGAGCAGTGGCATGGAGAATACTTCCTCTCGTCTCTGACTCATCCCTTAAGTCTACAGAGCCTCTGACTTTTGTTACTGCCAAGCCACTGGAGTCTAAAATTTTACGTGTGGGCATAGATCTAGTTGGTAAAAAATAATATATGCCTCTCTCTTCAAATGGTACAAAAGTTAAATACCTTTTATAGTGAATAATTTGAGTATTTAATTCCCTCCTGGGGATTCATTATCTTCTGTTGTTTCTGGCATAAATCACTGATACAGTTTGACAACTAAAATTTTAGAAAAGACTTTGTGTATCACCACATGCATATATGTATATGGCAAAAACTCATTGCCATCAAATGGAATCCCACTCATAGTGACCCTATATGACAGAGCAGAACTGCCCCCATAGGGTTTCCAAGACTATAATCTTTACAGAAGCAGACTGCCAAAACTTTCTCCTACAGAGCGGCTGGTGGGTTCAAACCACCAACCTTTCTGTTAACAGCCAAGTGCTAACAGAACTGTGCCACCAGGACTCATTATGTATATGGCAAGTATACCATAAAATAAGGAAAACAGAAGAAGTCACATCATTTTTTAATCAGATCACTCAGAAAGTGGGGATTGTTATGTTACCTGCTAGAGTTGGAATGGTTGTTACATACTACACATATTGTAATCAATATTTTTCAGCAAGGATAAATCTAGAAAAATAACCTCAGTTGCAGGTAAGAATAGTTGAACACCTAGCTCCTTTTATTTGCCATGTGATTGCTTTTGGGCTAGCAACAGTGTCTACTGATCTTTTTTTTTTTAAGATAAAAGTAGTGCTATCATCAGGTCTTAATTACAGAGTAGATACCGTATCAGATTATCACTAGAGAGAACAAATGATCCAAGAGAACTGTACAGGAATGATCCTATATATGAGAAAATTAGCTATGAAGGAAGATAATAGTGCCTTATGAATTCCTAGGGAAATTTCTTTAGATAACCAGTAGTTTGGTAGATACTTGTACCCCAAAAATCCCTTAGTGATGACTAACACTAATACTACAAAATTACTACAAGAAAGCTTATGTAGTTTGTTTAGGGGAATAAATTAATATTAGTCCTAGAGCATAAAAAAAAATGTAGAGTTAACAATTATCTAGCAAATTCAGGATGATTGATAGGGAAACACTGACTTAGCTGAAGACATATGCAGTTATTAGATAGTCAGTTTGGGCAGTTAGAATAAAACAAACAGAAACAATAGCAACAACAAAAACTAATCTTTTTCAAGTATCGCAAGCAACATTTATATTCCAGATATTTTCTCGTTCAGATTTTAAGAGTGGCTTAGAGTTAGGATGACCATGTAATTTATCATCCAAATTAGGGCAACAGGCATAAACAAGGCCTATTCTGGGCAAACAAGGTTGTGTAGTTGCTCTGGTTAGAGTCTACCATGTGTCCGCTCTCATTTCTGATTATTTGCAGAAAATGTTTAGAAATGTACTAGCTAAAATGTCAGCTGAAGAGTACAGACAGAAACCTTTCTCAGTCAGCCTGTCATCCCATGGTTCCTGACCTTTTTAGAGCTACTGATGTCTTGGAAAATGTGATGATGCTAGACTCACTCCCAGAGAAGTGAATTGAGAATGAAATACCAGGGGATTCATAGACCATGAAACCCATCTGTGAGCAAGAGCCTCAGCTCAAAGCCAGAGAAAAAAAATAGGATATTGATTCTTTAGCAAAAGAGCCATCATCACTTAACCCATTTTAAGGAACCATGAACATAAAATCTAAATTTTTTATTATAAAATTCTAACATATATAAAAATGGAAAGAATATTATAATAAACCCTGTATAACTATCACCGAAACTCAAGAATTTGCAAGATTTTTCCATTCTTGTTTTACCTATTCCTTTTTTGGATGTGATTGCTGAAACATTTTAAAGCAAATTCGGGTTGCAGATCCTTTCTATCCATCTCAAAAAAAAAAAAAAAAAAAAAAAAGAGAGGATATTTTCTTATCTTACCACAATAACATCACACCTAACAAAATTAACATTGATTCTTTGATAGCCTCTAATACCAGCTCATATTCAGATTTTACCAATTGTCTCAAAATGTCATTTTCCATTTGATTTATTTGAATTGGTATCCAAACAAGTACCACACATTGTGTTTTATTTTGAGCTGCCCGCCCCTCATCTTCTCAAGCAGCTGGGTCAGCAATCTTATATTCTAGATTTGTGTGTTGGCTTTCTCATGGTGTCATAACTTGATTCTCTAACTCTACAATTCTTGTAAACAAGAAATGAGTCTTTAAGATTTGATTAAATTCAGGTTCACTTTTTTTTTTCTTTTGGTGAAAGAAGTTTATTGTTGTGTGCCGTCAATCAATTCCAACTCATAGTAACCCTATAGCAGGATAGAACTGCCTCATAAGGTTTCCTAGGCTGTAATCTCTACCTGGCACATCACCAGGTCTTGTTTCCCACAGAGCCACTGATAGGTTCAAATCGCCAACCTTTTGGTTAGCAGCCCAGTGCTTAATCACTGTGCCACCAGGGCTCCTTAGAATATTTTATAGATGATACTATATAAAACTGTGATATTTTATTTTAGGAATTTTTAATAATCAGAAATTATAATCTTATGACCAAAAGTAATACCAAGGCTAGTCCTTCCTCACCCCCCAAAATATCTGTGATTTACCCCAAAGTTATTTTGGCCATCAAAATATTAACAATTAATATGAAATATTTATAAAAATTATGATGTCAAATAGATCTCCTTGTAATATTAATTTTAATTATTATATGGAACATATGCTTTTTATTCCTGCCCCCTCCTTTATCTGGTTTTCATTATTCCACCCTTTTAAAAACAGGCCATCAGTTCCCACAGCAGCCTTTACCAAGATAGATAAATATCAACATCATGGTTGAAATACCAAAGCACAGTGCCAACAATTATCCTACAATTTATGTGTTGGCATAATAACACACAGGGCACATTGCTAATAGCCATTGAGGGTAGCAAGCTAGTCTCTATAAACATATTAAAATGCCTCAGAGGACTTCTTCCATGCTACATAATCAAGATTTGGTGATAGGAGCTGCTTTGTTAGGACTTGTTGTGAGTGCTGCATTGCCTTATTGTGTGTGTGGAAATTAGTGCTGACCGCCATAAATTGGCTTAGATAATATACAGATCAACCAAAAGGAGATCGAACTAGCTGTATGAAGAATACAGAAAATCACGGGGAAAAGAGTATATTATTTAGTAACTTTTAGTGTGGAAATGAGAATGTAAGGATATATCTAATTTAACTGGGACTTGTCTGAAAAAATGCACTGTTAACTGCCCTCTCAGAACTGAAATGTTATGATTTGCTTATGGTTTGATTTGCACTGCTGAGGACAAGGATACTAGCAGGAAGGGATGAGTCTTTGGCTAAAATAAAGTAAGCTGCTTATTCTCCTTTTAATTCTCTTTCAAAATATAGTGATAAGACAGATCTTATTATTCTTAGCAACATAAATAGGAAGTACTACGGAGGCAAAGAACATATTAGAAAAAAGTTCAAAGTTTTTCTTTCCTGTCTTTCATTATATTTGGACTTTTCAGTTAAAATGTAAAAATAAAAATATCTATTTTTCACATTGTTCCTTTGGGCCTCATTATAAAAATATATATTAATAAACTAAGAGTAATAAATATTTTACTAACTAAAAATTTGAGGAATTTTTGTAACACTGAAGCCATTCTTTAAACGTGCTGGAATTTGGAAGTAACATTTTCTTCAGCCTCTTAGACAAACAGTTTTTTATCATATTGATTTTTAAAGAGTGTTTTTGAGTTTGTGTCTTCCTACAGTTTATAGTTTGTTGTGGTGAAAACCTCTTGCCTGCCACTCCTAATACTAACCCTGGGAAAAATTCCTGTTGGTAAGACACTCCCATTCCTTAGGGAAATTATATATGCATTTTCATCTAAAAGTTCAAGAAATCTGCATAAAATCTGCATTACTATGTATTATATTCAATGAAGAAATTACAGGGCAAAGCATTAAGCAGATGCCACATGAAAAATTATTTCTTTGGTATTGTCTGCTTATTAGAGAAGGTAATGGAGTAAAATTAAAAATATGTAAGGCTCATAGAGCTTTAATAAAATAGTATATGCATATATGGGTTTATCTCAGAATCAACCTATAAAAGTCCCTATGTGCTTAAATCTGTCGAAAGTCTCTCTCTCCCTACGCACACACACATACTCACACACACATATGTATATATCCCTTACTGTCTTGAACACAGAGACTTCACCTTATTAAGAATGTGAGGGAGGGAGAGAGAAAGGAAGGAAAGAAAGAGGGCGGGTAGGAGGGAAGGAGGAAGGTAGGCTGCTGAAAGATGCTTCCTGACTACAAGCTTTATTGCCTTCTCCAAGAAATACTTAGGACATCACAAGGAAAAGGGACCATTGGCTTTTACAGTTTTTGCTAATATATGATTGATACATTTCACTGTGTGTGTGTTTAATAATAAATGAGATTTTTTAAATTTTTTTTTTGTTGTTGTTATACTTTAAGTGAAAGTTTACAATTCAAGTTAGTCTCTCATACAAAAATTTACACATACATTGCTATGTGGCCCTATTTGCTCTCCCTACATTGTGACAGCACACTCCTCCTTTCCACCCCAACCTCCTGTGTCCAATTCAGCCAGCTCCTGACCCTCTCTGCCTTCCCATCTTATTTCCGGACAGGAGCTTCCCCTTTAGTCTCATGTATCTACTTGAACTAAGAAGCACACTTTTCACGAGTATCATTTTATATCCCCATAGTCCAGTCTAATCTTGGAAGAGTTGGCCTCGGGAATGGTATTAGTTCTAGGTTGACAGAAAGTCCAGGGGCCATGCTTTCTGAGGATCTTACAGTCTCAGTCGGATCATTAAGTCTGGTCTTTTTACTGGAATTTGAGTTCTGCACCCCAGGTATGTAAAGACAGTCACCACATCTCCTCTAAATCTCTTTTTTTCAAGGCTAAACCTCCTCTATTTTCTCAACTCTTTCTCCTATATCATCATTTTAAGGCATTTCACTATCCTATTCACTCTCCTCTAAATTCACTGCATTTTGGCACTATTGTTGGAATGTAATATATAGAACCTCACACCTTCTCAGGTGTGGTTTATTCAGAGCATTACGACTATTACTTCCTGACATCTGAATACTATACTTATGGTCCACTAATCTTTATGTGTTGTTTTTCTTTCTTTTTGAAAGAAAATACTGTCGGGTCATGGCTTCCCATCTTATATGTGATTAATTGAGGCTGCAGAGATGTTCAAAACATCTGTTCTATCATATAACACATTAATTCTCACTCCCAGCTTTGCATACACGTGTCTGAAGCTTTGCATACACATAATTTGTATTGGTGTGAATTCTCTTCCTTTCCTTAACTCTTTCCCTGTTGTTCCTTTCAAAAAGATTTTCAGTCTAAGCCCAACTCTGCCACTTAAAAGTTATTAGATCTTGGGGGAAGTTATTGAGACATTATGACCTTTAATTTCCATATTTATAAAGCATGGATAACATATGTATGAAGGTTAAATGAGATAACACATGTAAGGCTTTTAGCACAGTACCGGGGCATATGGAGTCATTTGATAAATATATATATCCTTCCCATTGTTAAATTTGCATATAGAAAAATCTGTATTAACCAACCAATTGATAGATAACTCCTAATCCCATACGGTTTTCAAGTCCTGCTCTAGATAAAACTTAATTCTGCCAGGCAAGGGGTGGGGTGGAGAGAACTCTAAATATTCTTGAATTTAGAATAATACATCCACTTTTGTTATATAGTGGAAAACACATTGATCCTGGGAAAAAGGATCAACAGTCCCTGCTCATCTTGCTGATATTAGATTTCAGCAAATCCTCTGGTTTAGATTTTAACAAATTTTCTTCATCCCAGGAACTGTACACCCAATAGTGGAATGCAGTGATAAGTTATTTGTAACTGAAGCTGGGTGATAGCATATACGGCCAATGAAAAATAGTAAAGACCTTTCCACTTATTTTCATACTGTTCCTATTTGTCCAGTACATGAAGTGTCAGATTTTTTCCAAGACAGTTGAAAGTATAAAGACAATTTAATATATTCTGATGTTTATTGGGAAACCCTGGTGGTGTAGTGGTTAAGAGCTATGTCTGCTAATCAAAAGGGCAGCAGTTCGAATTCGCAGGCACTCCTTAGAAACTCTATGGGGCAGTTCTACTCTGTCCTATGGGGTCGCTATGAGTCAGAATTGACTCGACGGCAATGGGTTTGGTTTGTTTTGGTTTGATGTTTATTGAGCTTCATCTGTAACCACCATTTAATTTCATACAGAGACAGTTTTCACATAGAATTTATTTCACTTCCTATTAGAGACAAATCAGGAGAAAATATAATAGATATAGTCGCCTTTTGATGTCACAGTTGATTCTTAAGTAGGAACTCTGCATCTTTTTTGATGATTACCAGTTGCCCTCAAATTGATTTCAACTCATGGTGACCCCCTGTGTTTCATAGTGGAACTGCACTGCATAGAGTTTTTAATGGCTGTGACTTTTTGGAAGCGGATCGCCAGACCTCTCTTCTGAGGCACTTCTGGGTGGGTTCAAACCACCAACTTTTTGGTTAGTAGCCAACCACTTAACTGTGCCACCCAGGACTCCAAGTGCTAAACTGAAAATAGAAGCCTCCTTTACTTCTTTTATTCCTGTTTCTCCCAAACTCTTTCCAAATTAACCTAAGAACTCTTTAATATGAGAGAAAATCCCATACTCAATCAAATCGATAAATGTTTATGAGGCGCTATTGTGGACGAAGCACCATGCTTGGCTCTTTATGTGATTCAAGGGATCCTAAAACTTGTTGCTTTGCTGTTGTTGTTTCTGTTGCTGTTGTTGTTTTGCTCTGAAAGAGCTTCCTTGCAATATAGCCTTTTAAAATACGTCAACCTGTTATAATAATTTTGAATGAGAGAATCTGCAGTATAGATCTAGATACAGATTTGGAGCACAATTATTAATATACTAATGAAACCATGTTAAAACTTTTTCAAACCTGATAATTGCTCAAGAAAGAACATGTGGACAGTATGAACACGTTCAGATTATTCAGTTCAAGGTATATAAACTCAGAAAATTGTTTCCAAATGACTAGTTTACTTGACGGTGTAAAGGTTTCAGGTGGATAAGTGTGTTTGCAAAGCTTAACTGAGAATCTAATGGTTAACTAATTAAACATTGTGGGCTGGAAGATCTTACATCAAAGAAAAGGGTGGGACTGTTGTTTCACCCCTATTCATTCATTCATTCATTTATCAGATATTTATTTAGTGCCACTGTAGTGCCAGACATTGTGCTCTTAAAAAAAAAAGAAGATGAAGAAGTAGATAGAGAATCTGTTAATTAGAGATAATCTAATCAGAGGTGTGTGAGGAGGAGGAGAGGGGTAAACTGAAAGAAGATAATGTTTGCCTTGTGCAAATTTTTTTCTCATCCTCTATTTCATATGGAAGAAAGGAAAACAGTGCTGAGAGGATGAAATAAAATCTTCGGAATTATTTCAGCATTCAGTATCAGGTAGGGAAAAAAACAGCAGTCAAAAGAAAGGTTTCTAGGTTGAAATACTAACTTGGCCTCCTGTAGAGAAGAATCTTGATGCTTAATTTTCCTGTAGAGGGAATAATATTTGTAAAAGCCACCCAACTTTAGGCTCAGGTGAGCGAGGTGAGATATAGGAGTGTTCAGTGAGAGCTACTGTGTAAGGAAATGTTTAAGAAATGCCAGTAATTGTTATGTACAGTGAATCTTTGTAGCTAATTGCTTACTTTCAACTTTGCCCCTGGATTGGTTTTAAATATTAACTTTGTTTAAAGTTCAGCAATTTCCAAAAAGCTAATAGATTCAGTAAAGTAAACATCTTTAATTTCAAAGGTATTCAAATACACACAGGGACATATACATATGCATACTTGCACACACACACGTATACACACACACTCACAACATTCACAATCTCCAACATTTTGTTGCCTACTTGGCCTTTCTACTTGGAATACAGCTGGGAAGTGGGGGAGTAAGGGTCACAGTTTATCTGCTGGTAGATAACTGACAATAGTTTAATTTTGAAATGATTGAAAATGAATTGGTGTGACTATCTAGTCTACAAATGAAGCCACATAGCTTGAGTACTTGCATGAAAAGCAAAATAATATTTGCTGCAAGTTTCAACCATCTCCTTTTCAATAGTGTCTTCTCTACTTCCTTAATCTAATCAGATTTGAAAATACATAAGGTTGGTACCACTATAAATAAATATGTATGTATAATACAAACTGATCTCTAATTAAATCATAAGAAAATGAAATAGAATTTACTTCACATTAATTGTGTTTAGGTCAGTCAGTAAATTTATTAGAGGACATCAGTAGAGGAAAATAATCAGTACTTCAAAGAACTACCATTTTGAATAAATTGCTGTCACATTAATAAGATTTTAGAATACACAGTTCGTCTTCTGCTTTGTGGGTGCTTCAGAAAATATAATCAGTAAGTTTTAAATAAGAGACTTATTTATTATTACATTTTGTTTTAAACACACTGCAATTTAAGCAAGAGCAGTTGCTTGGAGTCTTGTTCTTAAATTGAGCCTTCATTGGTGTAATGCCGAGTGCTGTGATGTAAATTTGGTGAGGAATGGTGTGGTAGGGTAGGGTAGGGTAGGACAGGCAAGAGTCTGTACTGGATATTGGAGTCCACCGTGGGTCTTTGTAGACTTCTGGCCAGGGCAGGGAAGAGCATCAAAATGATGTTTGAGGAAAGTAATTTCAGTTAATAGGAGGTGCCAAAGCCTCGGGTACCAAATAAGAGATATAATTTTGGGGTATCAACAAAAACAATTTTCCTTCCCAGTCTCTTGCAATGGAAGAGGAAAATTGTTCCCTTCTCGTGGGCTGTCCTCCATCCCCTGCCCCTTGAAAGAAATGGTGTGATACTTTATTCACCAGCCTACAACTGGGGCAGGAGTGCGTTTGCTTCCATTGCCGTCATGCTGACTCTTGATGCAATTAGGTAATAGTCATTCTTCTACTCTGGAAATTGCAGTGCATTTCTGGGTAGATGTATATTATTTTAAGTTGACTTTTACTGTGATGATAATAATAATGACAACTTAAATAAAATATTAAAATATACAGATCCCTTATATTTTATCAGGCAATTTACTTGCATTTTGATAATTAGCCTGCAAAGATGTTACTTCTATTTTTGCAGATGAGGAAATTGAGTCTTAGAGAGGCTCATTAACTCAGTTCATAAGAGAAAAGACAGGATTTTTAACTCCAAAGCATTTGACTTCTTATGCTACTGCCTTTCGGTTGTAACATATCTTCCCTTTTGTAGGATATGTGTATATAATACAAAATTATATCCAAAGAGCTAAAAGCACAGATTTTTTTTTCTCTTTCTGAGTTCACATTTAAATGAATGATGTACCATGTGAAGTTCTCTCCTACACTTGGGAGATGTTGTCTCTAACGAGGAAACATTTCTAAATTAGTGTGTCACATGGGGATTCCACTAGGAGTAATTGGATGACCTTTGAGAAAATTAAGATTGGCTGTCAGAGGAAAATTTCTATCCCATTCCATGGAACAACCTTCCAGTGAGAGAAGAGTCCACTTTCAATCCTCAATAAAGAATGGTAAACTATTATCTTGGAACATATGCTTATTATTAAAAATAGTCCTTTATTAACTGGAGATAGCTAAATATACTATGATATCTTTTCTGTTTTCTAATGTCTATATAGACATTTAAATTATCACACACAAAAGATATGAACTAAAAGCCTTTAAGAATCTGGTTCACTACATGAATGAGTTTTTAAAATCTGTAGAAATTCAGAAAGACAGAAGTACATTTGTAATTGTGAGTTAAAAGATATAACACTTTAGCACATGCATAGTCATTTAAAGACACCAAGATGATACTATAGAAGTTCAGGAATTGAACATTGTTTTGAAGAAATAAGTGCTGAAAATGTTTTTATAGGAATATTTGAAGTTTTTCTAAGACTGAATATGAAATATTGATTCAAGAATTATGATTGTCAAATATCTAATAAAAAGAGTATTCTATGAACAATGAGGAGGGGATAAAGGAATCCCAATCACAAGAACTTTGATTAAAAACTAGATAGAGGAGAGGCAGAGCCAACATAGCACTATAGACAGAAGCATTATGCCATCCCTTTGCAGGAAAGACACGAAAAACTAAGTGAAACAGATATAAATGTCAATCCTGGAACCTAAGCAACAAATGAAGGAATACAAGCACTGAATGGAATAAGAAACTAACAGAGAACAGAGAATGAGGAGAGCTACGGAGTGGAGGTCCCCTAACAGCTAACATGGCCAGATTCACCATCTTGGACTACAGCAACCAAAGAATGCAGACAGGGAATATGGGAACACAACTTCAAAGAGCTTCCAACAGGAGACAGAGCACCCAGTAACCAGGGATACACGTTTTCCCATGCCCCACCCTTCTTCCCTCTACATGGCCTCCGATGCTTGCCAATGTGCTGTAGTTGCTCGGCTGGAGATACACCAGCACACTGCCACCAGGGTCCACCCCACCCCCACTGGCCTGTCCCCTTCAGCACCAATTTTTTGTTTGTTTTTTGGTTTGTATTTTTATTTGTTTGCTTTTTGATATTTTTTTTGGCTTTGTTGCTTCTCTCTTTCTCTCTCCCATCCTTCTTTTCCTTTCTCCCACCCAGCTAGCCCCGTGTGCCATACCCTCCCCTTCTTGATGGGCTGTGATTTTTTGGTTTGTTTGTTTTGTTCTTTTTTTTTTCTTCTTCTTCTTTTTGTTTTGTTTCTCCTCTCTCTCCTTTCCTTTCTCCTGCCCACCCAGTCCTGTGCACCACCTCTGCCCCTTCTGGAGGGGCTGTGTTGCATGACTCAGTTGGAGAGTCACTGCACACGGCCTCCCCGGGTCTGCACCACCATCACCCACTGGCTCCCTCAGTGCCATTTTATTTATTTATATACTTATTGTTTGTTTGTTTCTTCTGTCTCTCTCCCTTCCTTCCTTTCCTTTCTCCAATCCACCCAGCCCCAGACACTGCCTCCCCAGTTTTTGGCAGGCTGTGCTGTACCGCTCAGCTGGAGAGCCTCTGGCATACGGCCTTCCTAGGTCTGCACAACCCATAGGCCAGCTTCCTCAGAACCATATTTTTTATTTTTCTTTATCTTTCCCCTTCTCTGTCTCACCTAGGCCCTACGCTGCCTCTACTCCTTTCTGACAGGCTGTGCCATGCCACCTGGCAAGAGAGACATCAGCTCGCTGCCACCTCAGTTCTGCCCTGGGCCCAATGGCCGGCTCCACAACCATATTTTTTTTTTTTTGTCATTGCTGTTTTTATTTATTTATTTTTTATTTGTTTGATTGTTGGTTTCTTTTTTCTCTTTCCATTCTTTCCTTTACTTCCTCCCACCCAGCTAGAACATGTACCACCAATGCCCCTTCTTAATACACCAAGCCACACTGCTCAGCTAGAGGGCCACTAGCACACGGCCTCACTGGGTCTGCCCCACCCCCACCCACTGAATCCTACCACTCTGCCATTTTATTTGCTTTTGTCTTTTTCTTTTATTTTTTTACATCATTTTTTGCTTTTGTTACTCTTCTTTCTCTTCTTTGAACCACCCACTTAGCTCTGCACATCGCATCCTCTCCTCTCTCTCCTGCCTATCTGTAGTGTGTGCTGAGTGCTGCATGCCTAAGCAGTACTGATGTGGTTCCACAGACCTCACCCTGCATTTCCCCCCAACCCTGCCCCATCACCCCCAGTTCATGCCACAAACTATCCATCTCTGCTCCTACAGCCCCACTGGACCCACCCTGCTGCACCATAGCTGAGTGACTGGCCCTGCCCACCTGGACAAGATGGTGAGAAGTATTGTGCCCACAGGCAAGCAAGCAAAAAAAAAAAAAAAAACACCCAGCCTGCCTTCCCAGACATAACCAAATAAAATAAAAAAGCAGGATGAAACAATCAAATCTATAATCAACAAATAAAATAATTCCTGACTGTCCCAAAGACAGCAGACAATATCAAAACATATTTTAAAAAAAGAGAGGATGGCTCCAGAAAGGGACCAAAATAAAACACCAAATGACCTTCTGCTAGAATAAAAGGCACTGGAAATACCTGATAGGGAATTTAGAACTCTAATACTCAAGGTTCTCCAGCAGATGAAGGAAAATGCAGACAAGAATAAGGAAAAAATAGACAAACTCATGGAAAATACAAACAAAGTCATGGAAAAGACAGACAAATCAGTGAAAGAATTCAGGAAAATAGTACAGGAACAAAATTTCAAAATAAATACACAACTAGAAATTATACAAAAACAGCAACCAGAAATCTAAAAGATAAACAACAAGATTTCAGAAATGGATGGTGCAATAGATGATTTTAGGGGCAAATTTTAAACACTGGAACACAGGGCCAGAGAAATTGAAGACAAACCCTTGGATACCACTTTGTTTCAGAAAAATCAGAAAAGAATGAAGATAAATGAAGAAACCCTGAGAACAATATAGGATACAGTCAAAAGCAAAACTTGCCTGTGATCACAGTTCCAGAACGGGGAGAAAATGGAAAACATATTGAGGATAATTGAAGATTTTCTGAAGGAAAACTTCCCTAATATCATGAAAGACAAAAATGCGACCATCTAAGAAGCACAACAAACTCTATATAAGATAGTCCCCAAAAGAAAAACACCAAGACACATCATAGTCACACTCATGAAAACCAAAGACAAAGAAAGAATCCTGAGAGCAGCTTGAGAAAAACAAAAAGTCACATACAAAGGGGAAACGATAAGACTAAACTCTGATTAGTCAGCAGAAACCATGCAGGCAAGAAGGCAATGGGATGACATATATAAAACCTTGAAAGAAAATAACTCCCAACCAAGAATAATTTATCCTGCAAAACTCTCACATATGCTGGCAAAATTAGGACATTTCCAGATAAACAGAAATTAAGGGAATTTGTAAAAACCAAAACAAACTTACAAGAATTATTAAAGGGAGTCCTTTGGTTAGAGAGCCAACAACATCAGACAACAACCTGAATCTAGCATATAAGACAGCACCAGCAAGATACCAACCTAGATAATGAGCTCTCAAGGATAAAACAAAACTAAAAAATTTACAACAGGGAACCAAAGAGGTAAATCTGTAAATAACAACAGCATAAGAACAATAAAAGAGGGAAAAAATGGTGTAGGTATAGAACTTTCAAATGGAGAGGAAGTAAAGGCATTATCAGGTAATAAAAGACTGGTTTAAACTTGGGAAGATAGGGGTAAATTTCAAGGTAACCACAAAGAAAGTTAACAAACCTACTCATCAAAATAAAGAAGAAAAACATAAAGTCTCTGTAAACACAAAATCTACAGAAACAAAACAAACAAACAAAAAAAATCCACAAACAAAAGGAATTCAGTGCAGAGGAGTAAGAGGAACAAAGAAAATGTTAGCACCACAAAATGACAGCAATAAACTCACACCTATCAATAATCACACTGAATGTAAATGGCTTAAATGCACCCATAAAGAGATAAAGTATGATAAAATGGATAAAAATAACAGGGCCCGTCAATATGCTGTCTACAAGAGACACACCTTAGAAACAAAGATTTAAATATATTAAAAATCAAGGATGGAAAAATATATATCAAGCAAGCAGCAACCAGAAAAAGAACCAGGAGTGGCAATACTAATCTCAGATAAAATTGACTTTAAAACAAAATCCACTATAGTAGACAAGGAAGGAGATTATATAATGATTAAAGGGAAAACCCACCATGAAGACATAACCATAATAAATATCTACGTACCCAATGACAGGGCTCCAAAATACACAAAACAACTTCTTAACGGCACTGAAAAGAGAAATTGACAGTTCCACAATAATAATAGGAGACTTCAACACACCACTCTCAGTAAAGGACAGAACATTTAGAAAGAAACTCAACAATGATACAGAAGTTGTAAAGGCCACAATTAACCAACTTGACCTCATAGACATATATAGAAATTTCCACCCCAACAGCAGAAAAGTACACATTCTTTTCTCATGCACATGGAACATTCCCTAGAATAGACTACATCATAGGCCACAAAGAAATCCTCAACAAAATCCAAAACACTGAGATAATACAAAGCGTCTTCTCTGATTACAATGCCATCCAAGTAGAAATTAATAATAGGAATAGCAAGGAAAACAAATCAGATACATGGAAACTGAATAACACCTTGCTTAAAAACCACTGGGTAATAGAAGAAATTAAAAATAGAATAAAAAATTTCCTAAAATCAAATGAGAATGAAAACACATCATACCAAAACCTATGGGACGTAGCAAAGGCAGTGCTCAGAGGTCAATTATAGCACTAGATGCACACATCAAAAATAAAAGGGACAAAATCAAAATATTAGCTATACGACTCAAAGAAAGAGAACAGCAAAAGAAGCCCACAGCCACAGAAGAAAGGAAATAATAAGGGTCAGAGCAGAAATAAATAAAATAGAGAATAGAAAAACAATAGAAAGAATCAACAAAACCAAAAGTTGGTTCTTTGAAAGGCTCAACAAAATTGATAAACCATTGGCCAGATTGACAGAAGAAAAACAATAGAGGACACAAATAACCCAAATAAGAAATGAAATGGGAGACATTACAACAGACCCAACTGAAATAAAAAGGATCATACCAGAGTACTATGAAAAACTATACTCCAACAAATTTGAAAACCTAGAGAAAATGGGCAAATTTCTAGAAACACACTACCTACCTAAGGTAACACAAACTGAGGTCAAAAACCTGAACAGACCCATAACAAGATAAGAGATTGAAAAGGTAATAAAAATCTCCCAGCAACAACTACAACAAAAACCCTGGCCCAGATGGCTTCCCTGGAGAAATCTACCAACCATTCAGAGAAGAGCTTGCACCAGTGCTGCACAAACTATTTCAGAACCTAGAAAAGGAAGTAATACTTCTGTATTCCTTCTGTGAAGCCAACAGAACCCTGATACTAAAACCAAGCAAAGACACCACAAAAAAAGAAAATTACAGACCAATATCTCTCATGAATATAGATGCAAAAATTCTCAACAAAATTCCAGTCAATAGAATTCAGCATCATATCAAAAAATAATAATACACCATGACAAAGTGGGATTCATACCAAGTATGCAAGGATGGTTCAACATTAGAAAATCAATCAAAGTAATCTACCACATAAATAAAAGACATGATTATCTCAATTGTTGCAGAAGAGGCATTCAATAAAGTCCAACACCCATTCCTGATAAAACTCTCAGTAATATAAGTACAGAAGGGAAATTCCTCAACATAATAAAAGGCATCTATACAAAACCAACAGCCAACATCATTCTTAATACAGACAAGCTAAAAACATTCACATGGAGAACAGGAATAAGATAAGGATGTCCTTTATCACCACTCCTATTTAACATTGTGCTGGAAATCCCAGCTAGAGCAATAAGGCAAGAAAAAGAAATAAAGGGCATCCAAACTGTTAAGGAAGAAGTAAAACTATCCCTATTTGCGGATGATATGATACTATACATAGAGAACCTGAAAGACTCTACAAGAAAACTACTGGAACTAATACAAAGATTGAGCAGAGTAGCAGAATACAAGATAAACATACGAAAGTCAGTTGGATTACTATACACCAATAAAGAGAATTACGAAAAGGAAATCAGGAAAGCAATCATTTGTAATAAACCTGTTACCTTCAAGTCAATTATGATTCATAATAGCCCCTAAAAAAATAAAATACTTAGGAATAAATCTAACCAGGGGTATAAAAGATCTATACAAAGAAAACTACAAAACAGCACTGCAAGAAACTAAATGAGACCTACATAAATGGAAAAACATACCATGATCATGGATAGATGGACTCAACATTGTGAAAATGTCAATTCTACCCAAAGCAATCTACAAATACAATGCAATCCTGATCCAAATACCAACAGCATTCTTTAATGAGATAGAAAAACTAATCATTAACTTTATACAGAAAGGAAAGAGGCCCTGGATAAGTAAAGCACTATTGAAGAAGAATAAAGTAGGAGGACTCCCACTTCCTGACCTCAGAACCTACTATACAGCTACGGTAGTCAAAACAGCCTGGTACTGGTATAATGACAGACACATTGACCAGTGGAACAAAATCAAGAACCTAGATGTAAATCTGATGACACAAACCTGAAGTCAATTAAATCGGAATAGAAAATCTTTTTAACAAATGGTGCCAGCAAAACTGGATGTCTGTATGTAAAAAAATGAAACGGTACCCATACCTCATACCATACACAAAAACTAATTCATAACGGATCAAAGACCTAAATATAAATCTAAAAACTATGAAGATAATAGAGGAAAAAATAGAGTCAATACTAGAGGCCCTAATACATGGTATAACTAGCATACAAAACCATAACTAACAATACACAAATACCAGAAGATAAGCTAGATAACTGGGATCTTCTAAAAATTAAACCCTTATGCTCATCAAAAGACATCACCGAAAGAGTGAAAAGAGAACCTACAGATTGGAAAAAAAATTTTGGTTATGACAAATCCAACAAAGGTCTAATCTCAGAAATCTATAGGAAAATCCAATACCTCTACAAGAAAAAGATAAATAAGCCAATTAAAAAGTAGGCAAAGGATATGAACAGACAATTCATGAAAGAAGACATTCAGGCAGCTAACAGACAAATGAGGAAATGCTCGAGATCACTAGCCATTAGAGAAATGCAAATCAAAACTACAATGAGATACCATCTCACTCCAACATTATTGGCATGAATCAAAAAAAAAAAAAAAAAAAAAAAACCCACAGTAAATAACAAATGTTGGAGAGGTTCAGGGAGGTTGGAACTCTTATGCACTGCTGGTAGGAATGTAAAATGGTACAACCATTTTGGAAAATGATATGACGCTTCCTTAAAAAGCTAGAAATAGATATACCATATGGTCCAGCAATCCAACTCATGAGAATATATACTAGAGAAATAAGAGCCATCACAGAAATAGACAAGTGCACACCTATGTTCAAAAAGTTGGAAACAACCTAAGTGCCCATCAACAAATGAATGGATAAACAAACTATGGTACACATACACACAATGGAATACTAGGTAACAATAAAGAACAATGTTGAATCTGCAAAACATCTCACAACATGGATGAATCTGGAGGGCATTATGCTGAGTGTAATCAGTCAATCACAAAAGGACAAATACTGTGAGACCACTACTATAAAAACTCATGAAAAGGTTTACACACAGAAAGAAACAATCTTTGATGGTTGCTAGGGAATGGAGTGATGGGGAGGGAGAAACACAAACTAGACGATAGGTAAGTAGTAACTTTGGTGAAGGGTAAGACAGTACACAATAATGGGGAAGCCAGCACAGCATGACCAAGGCAAGGTCACAGAAGCTTCATAGACACATCCAAACTCTGTGAGGGACAGAATTACTGGGCTGAGGGTTGTGGGTGATGGTCTTGGGGGGAAATCTAGTTCAATTGGCATAACATAGTTTCTAAAGAAAATGTTCTCCATCCTACTTTGGTGAGTAGTGTCTGGGGTCTTAAAAGCTTGTGAGTGGCCATCTAAGATACTCCACTAGTCCCACCCTGTCTGGAGCAAGGGAGAATGAAGAAAATCAAAGACATAAGGGAAAGATTAGTCCAAAGGACTAATGGAACACAACTACCACAGCCTCCACCAGACTGAATCCAGCCCAAATAGATGTTTCCCAGCTACCACCACTGACTGGTCTAACAGGGATCGCAATAGAGGTTCCTGGCCAGAGCTGGAGGAAAATGTAGAACAAAATTCTAACTCACAAAAAAAGACAAGACTTATGGTCTGACAGAGTCTGGAGAAACCCTAAGAGTATATGGCCTCTGGACACCCTTTTAGCTCAGTAATAAAGTCACTCCTGAGGCTCACCCTTCAACCAAAGGTTAGACCGGCCCATAAAACAAAACAAGGCTAAATGGGCACACCAGCTCAGGGACAGGAATGAGAAGGCAGGAGGGGATAGGAAATCTGGTAACGGGGAACCCAAGGTCAAGGGGGGAAGAGTGTTGACATGTTGTGGGGTTGGCAACCAATGTTACAAAACAATATGTATATTAATTGTTTAATAAGAAACTAATTTGCTCTGTGAAACTTCATCTAAAGTACAATTTTTAAAAAAGGAAAAAAACCTGAACACACAAAAAATAAAATAGGGATTGAAATGTCAAAAAAAAAATCTAGATTGACAGGTATCTGGGGAATCTGGGGCCAGAGGTCTCCAAGTATGGAAGAGCCAAAAAAATGATCCCAAGGTTCCAGGGACTGATGCAGAGACCTGTGTTATATTTAGGTTATGGGTTTGAAAAACATGTGTACCTCAATTGAAGTTCAACATTTTTAGAAAGCTCTGGCAGTTTATAAAAAGTAATAAAACATTTCACCTTTTTTTAACATCTTTGTAGGGAAAAAAACTCTCCATATGCTATCATGATACTTATCTTCTTTTGGATGACTATTTTTGTATTAGTTGAGCATTATTCCTCCTTAAATTCAATCTAGGAAATAAGGCTGTCAAGATAGCAAGCTTTTTAAAAGCTAATCATTATTATAAATTCTTCTCAATCAATAATTTAAAGGACATATGAGAAAATTATATTTTCATTTTGGTATTTCCTTGAAAAGAAACAGTAAGAAAAACCATTGCTGGATAGCAGCAGTTCCCAAAGTTTTTGGTCTTAGGACCTCTTTACATTCTTAAAAATTATTGAAGTCTCCAAAGAGCTTTTATTATGCAGGTTTTATGACTTACATTTATATTTTAGAAATATTTAAAATATTTGGAAACCCTGGTGGCGTAGTGGTTAAGAGTTCAGCTGCTAATCAAAATATTGGCAGCTCGAATCCATCAGGCACTACTTGGAAACCCTATGGGGCAGTTCTACTCTGTCCTACAGGGTCGCTGTGAGTCAGAATTGACACGATGGCAACGGATTTGGTTTGGGTTTGTTTTTTTTAAATATTTATTATTTTTTAAAAAAAATAATAGTCTATGCCCAAGAAATAGCAAACATGTGCACACACAAACATTTGCACACGAATGCACATAGCAGTATTATTCTTAATAGCTAAAAAGTGGAAACAACTGAAATATCCATCAACTGATGAATGGGGAAAAGAATGCGGCGTATCCATACAATGGAATATTATTTGGCCATTGTCTTAGTCATCTAGTGCTGCTGCAACAGGAATGCCACAAGTGGATGGTTTTAACAAACAGAAATTTATTCTCTCACAATCCAGTAGGCTACAAGTCCAAATTCAGATCACCAGCTCCATGGGAAGGCTTTCTCTCTGTGTTGGCTCTGGTGCTTGTCATCAGTCTTCCCTTGGTCTAGGAGCTTCTCTGCACAGGAATCTCAGGTCTGAAGGACATGCTCTGCTCCCAGTGTTGCTTTCTTTCTTTCTTTCTTTTTTTAATATTTTATTGTACTTCAGGTGAAGGCTTACAGAACAAATAGTTTCTCATGAAACAGTAGTACACATGTTGTTTTATGACATTGGTTAACAACCCCACAACATATTAACCCTCTAACTTCTCAACATTTTTTTTTTTTTTTTTGGTGAAAATACACATAGCCAAAGATACACCATTTCAAAAGTTTCTACATACACAGTTCAGTGACATTGACTACGCTCTTCCAATTGTGCTGTTATTCTCACTTAAGATGAAGGCTTACAGAACAAAATAGTTTCTCATTTAACAGTTACTACAAATGTTGCGCTATGACAATGGTTAACAATCTCACAACACATCAACAATATCCTTACTCAACCTTGGGTTCCCTATCATCAGCTTCTTTGTCCCCTTCTGCCTTCTGGCCCTTGTCACTGGACTCCTGTACCTCGTTAGTCTCATTTGGTTTTACAGGGCTGTCCACTCCCAGGCTGAACAGTGAACCTCGGAGGTAACTTCACCACTGAGCTAAAAGGGTGTCTGGGGGGCCATACTCTCAAGGTTTCTCCAGTCTCCTTTAGGCCAGTAAATCTGGTCTTGTTTTTGTGAGTTAGAATTATGCTCTACATCCTTCTTCGGCTCTGTCCAGAACCCTCTGTTGTGATCCTGGTCAGAGCAGTCAGTGGTGGTAGCCGGGCACCATCTAGCTGTACTGGACTCAGTCCGGTGGAGGCCTTGGTAGCTGTGGACAATTAGTCCTTCGGACTAGTCTTTTCCTTGTATCCTGTTCTCTTCATTCTCCCTTGCTCCCAAAGGGATGAGACCAGTGGAGTATCTTAGATGGCCGCTTACAGGCTTTTAAGACCCCAGACACTACTCACCAAGGTAGAATGTAGAGCATTGTCTTTATAGGCTGTGTCAAGCCAAATGAGCTAGATGTTTCCCGAGACCATGGTCCCCACAGCCCTCCACCCAGCAATTCAGTCCCTCAGGGACTTTGCATGTGTCTATGGGGCTTCCATGACCTTTCCTTGTACAGGTTGTGCTAGTTTCCGTATTGTGTACTGTCTCATCCTTCACCCAAGATACCACTTATCTATTGCCTATTTAGTATTTCCCCCCCACCCCTCCCATCCCTGGTAACCAACAAAGATTGTTACATTTTGTGTGTGAACTTTCTCATGGGTTTTTACAATAGAGGTGTCATACAATAGTTGTCCTTTTGTGATTGACTTATTTCACTCAGCATAATGTCCTCCAGTTTCATCCATGTTATGAGATGCTTCACAGATTCATTGTTGTTCTTTCTCGTTGCATAGTACTCCACTGTGTGTATGTACCATAGTTTGTTTATCCATTCATCTGTTGATGGGCATCTAGGTTGTTTCCATCGTTTTGCTGTTGTGAACAAAGCTTCCATGAACATAGGCGTGCATATGTCTATTCGAGTGACAACTCTTATTTCTGTAGGATATATTCCTAGGAGTGGGATTGCTGGATCAAATGGTATGCCTATTTCTAACTGTCTGAGGAAGCGCCATATCATTTTCCAAAATGGTTGTATCATTTTGCATTCCCACCAGCAGTGCATAAGAGTTCCCATCTCCCCGCAGCCCCTCCAACATTTGTTATTTCCAGTGTTTTTGATTCGTGCCAGTAATGCTGGGGTGAGATGGTATCTCACTGTGGTTTTAATTTGCATTTCTCTAATGACTAGTGATCTCGAGCATTTCCTCATGTGTCTGTTGGCCATTTGAATGTCTTCTTTGGTGAAGTACCTGTTCGTTTCCTTTGCCCGTTTTTTAATAGGATTATTTGTCTTTTTGTTGTAGAGGTGTTGGATTTTCTTGTAGATTATGGAGATTAGACCTTTGTCTGACTTGTACTGTCCAAAATTTTTTTCCCAGTCTGTAGGTTCTCTTTTTACTCTTTTAGTGAAGTCTTTGAAGAGCATAGGTGTTCCAGTGTTGCTTTCTTGGTGGTATGAGGTCCTTGTGTCTCTCTGCTTGCTTCTTTCTTTTATATCTCAAAAGAGATTGGTTTAAGACACAATCTAATCTTGCATATCTCATCAAATATAATTGCCGCTAATCCATCTCATTAACGTCATAGTAATAGGATTTACAACATATAGGAAAATCACATCAGATGACAAAATGGTAGACAATCACGCAATACTGGAAATCATGGCCCAGCCAAACTGATACACATATTTTTTGGGGACACAATTCAATCCATGACAGCCATAAAAAATAATATACTGATACATATTACAACATGGATGAACCTTGAAAACAGTATGCTAAGTGATGGGAGCCAGTCACAATCACATACCATACGATTCAATTTATGTAAAATATCCAGAATAATCAAATCCACAGAGACATAAAGTAGGGTATAGGTTGCCAAAAACTCAAGGAAGAGAGAAATGAGGAGTGAATGTTAATGGATGTGTTTTTTTTAGGGGGGTGGGTAATGAAAATATTCTGGATTTAGATAGCAGTGATGGTTGCCCAACTGAATTGAACACTTTAAAAAGGTCCATTTTATAGTATGCTAACTATATTTCAATTAAAAAATTATATTTTAACATAGATAATATATATACCTGTGGGAAATAACTCTACCAAACAAAGAAAATTAATGAGAAGAACAGCATTACTTTATATTTTTGCAATCTCCTTAATGTTTGGCTTAAAAGAAGATAGCTAGATTTTTGTGTTTCCTTCTGTTTCACTATGCTGATTTGGTTGAAATATGTAAGAAAATCTGGCCTTACATGGATATATAGTTGGGAGGAGTATTTTAATAGATTATTCAGATAATTATGATATTTTCTTTGATGTTATAATAAAACTTGATATGTGGTCATTTCTTAAAGGTTAGTTGCAGTGTAGAATCTCAAACCATACCAATAAACTTTGTGTACTGTGTTACATTAAAATCTATAGACCTGTCTTGCACTTTGAGGTTTTTTGTTTTTTTTTTTTAACCCATGCATGACTTTGTAATATCATACATTGGTAATTTGGAAAATATTCATTCACTGAGTTGAGCAGATCTTCCACATGTTGACACATTTCACTATACAATATCAAAAAATCACCGTTCCTAATAGCAACACCAGTCGCATCAGAAAAGTTGTCAAGCTCACAGGGGCAAATCAAATTTTTCCAACATTCTGATTTTTGCGTAAAAGTTCCTATTTTTATCTGTGTCACCAGTATTGCCAGTTGTTTTCTCTGAAGTGCATATTTACTTGGTTTATTTTCAAGAAAAAATCTGACAGCTATCTAGGTCTGAATAATGTTAGTTTATCTGCCAGTTGTTCTGTCACATAATAATCTTCAATGAAAAAAGCAGTTATTTCGGCTTGCAACTCAAACAACTTCACAGGGTTTTTTCTCAAGATGACCATCATTCTTTGGTATATAGGAGAAGTGCTTTATGCATATTTCCTATGTTATCACACGGTATACTAAAAGAATATGTATTCAAGGGTTGACATTTAATAAAATTAGTAAGTGTGATGGTTAAGATTGTGTGTCAACTTGGCTGGGCCATGATTCTCAATGTTTTAATGTAATCACTCCCATGATTGAATATACTGTGAGTAGCCAATCATATGAAAGGCAGTCTCCTTGGGGGTGTGGCCCGCATCTGTATATAAGCAGACGTTCTGGCTTTTTGCTGTCTTGGATCCTGTGGCTGCTTCCTGTCGTCTCATCTCCCATTCTTGGGACTTGAGCTGTCAGCTTATCTGCTGAACCTGGGATTCATCGATCTGCACAGCCTATGAGCAGGAGCCCTGCTCTCTGACCTGCCGATCTTGGGCTTGCCAGCTTCTGCAGCTGTGTGACTTGGGAGAGGCCTCTACCCTGATCCACGGACTTGGGACGTTCTAGCCTCTACAGTCACGTGAGCTGTTTCCCTGATATAATCTCTCTCTATATATATATATTTATACACTTTACTGGTTTTGCTTCTCTAGAGAACCCAGCCTAAGACAGTAAGTTAGGTTGCTTCATAAAGGACACTGTTAAGTGAAACTAGCTCTTCCTTTTTTTTTCTTCTTTTTTCCTGAATAAGTGGGTGTAAAGAATCCAATGACTAGTACTAGTTTTATGCTGCTGCCTTGGTTTGTGGTAAGGCACAAGGAGTTTTAGCCACCACTGATTTTTCACCATGACTGCAAATGTCAACATAGTGAGAAAAGCAAACCTGGGTGGCATGAACAGTTAAGCGCTCGACTACTAACCTAAAGGTTGGTGGTTTTCATACACTCTGAGGTGCCTTGGAAGTAAGGCATGGTGATCTGCTTCTGAAAGTTCACAGCCTTGAAAACTCTATGGAGTGAAGTTCTACTGTAGTTCACACACAGGATTGCCATGAGTTGGAATTGACTTGAGAGCAATTAGTATGTTTTGTGTTTTTTTTATTATTATGAAAATGGCTTTGACCTCCAAATTCTGCCTCAGGACCCTAGGGCCTTGTGGACCACACTTTAAGAACCACTTCGGTATGTTGTTGTTGTTGTTAGGTGCCATTTACTCAGTTCCAACTCATAGAAACTCTATGTACAACAGAAAGAAACACTGCCTGGTCCTGTGCCATCCTCACAATCATTGCTATGCTTGAGCGCATTGTTGCAGCCCCTGTGTCAGTCCATTTCATTGAGGGTCTTCCTCTTTTTCATTGACCCTCTACTTTACCAAGCATGATGTCCTTCTCCAGGGACTGGTCCCTCTTGATAACACATCCAGTGTAGGTAAGACAAAGGATCGTCATCCTTGCTTCTAAGGAGTGTTCTGGCTGTACTTCTTCCAAGACGGATCTGTTCATTCTTCTGGCAGTCCATGGTATATTCAATATTCTTCACCAACACCATAATTCAAAGGCATCAATTCTTATTTAGTTTTCCTTATTCACTGTCCAGCTTTCTCATTCTTCAGTATAGTATTGCTTAAAATTGATCAGGCCAGGAGTACTTAGATGATAGTGGAAGCATCTTATTGGGTATCTTTTCTCTTTTGGAAATATGGCCACTATTTCTCCAGGCCAGCTTTCATTTATTAGAGGAAAGGGGAACCACAAATCTGTGACTAGAATTCCTGGCTTCCTACTTTGGTGGCAATGCAGAATGGTAGAAAAGAAAAGTTTTCCCATAAGAAATGAAAAGAAGATATAAGGTCAAAAACTGGGGTTGCTGGGTGTCTTAGTCATCTAGTGCTGCTGTAACAGAAATGCCACAGGTGGATGGCTTTAACAGAGAAATTTATTTTCTCATAGTCTAGTAGGCTAGAAAGTCCAAATTCAGGCCATCGGCTCTAGGGGAAGGCTTTCTCTCTCTATTAGCTCTGGAGGAAGGTCCTTGTCATCAATCTTCCCCTGAACTAGGAGCCTGTCTGTGCAGGAATCCTGGGTCCAAAGGACACGCTATGCTACCAGAGCTGCTTCCTTGGTGGTATGATGTTCCCATTCTCTGCTTGCTTCGCTTTCCTTTTATCTGTTGTAAATAAAAGTGCTGTGGGCCACACCGCAGGGAAACTCCCTTTACATTGGATCAGGGATGTGACCTGAGCAAGGGTATTACATCCCACCCTAATCCTCTTTAACCACAGGCAGAGATTATGATTTAATATTTTTTCATCGGAAAAATCACAAAATGGAGGACAACCACACAATACTGGGAATCATTGCCAAGCTGACACATATTTTGGGGCAACACAATTCAATCCATGACACTGGGTATGTCAGTTAGTGACACCAAGCCTAACATAAATCATGGCCTTAATCAACCTGTGTCAGTTGTCCATTGCTGCAAAACAAGCCACCCAAAAAAAATTAGTGGCTTAAAAAACAGCTACAATTAATCTCTCATAATTTTGTAGGTTGGCAGCTGGGTGGTTCTTCTGCTCCAAGTGATGTTGAGTACAGCTGCGGTTATTAAAAGGTTGTATTGGGCTGGAATATTTCAAGATGGCTCACTCACATGGCAGGCAGTTGGTACTGGCTGGCACTGGATGCTCAGCTGACCAGAGTGCCTCAATTTTCCTCTGCATAGCCTCTTCATGTGGCTTGGGCTTCTCAGAACATGGTGGCTGGAATCCAAAAGGAAATATGCCTAGTGAGAAAGTAGAAGCTCTAGATCTCATAAAGTTCAACCTCAGAAGTTACAGTGTCACTTTTCCCGCATTATCTTGGCCAAAGTTGCGGGGCAGCCCCAGATTCAAGGGGAAGAGAAATAGACTCTACCTATTGATGGAAAGAGTGGAAAGAATCTACCATACAACCCTTTCTGACATCTTGAATATCATGGACTATGGGAACTTGGTATAAACTATGATTAGTGTTTTTTTGTGATACTGTTGCAACATCTGTTTTGCAAATTAACAGCATCTTAATTGGATGCTTTTGATTCAATTATTTAAAATTCATTTCTAAACTCAGTAAATTTAATACAAATGAGAATAAAGAATGTCTTATGGCTTTTTTATTGTATATCCATTTCTCCTGATTTTTAATTTGTAACATTATTGTTCAGTTTCATAGTTGATATTACTTGAGAACAATTTCTTTCAATTAGATATAAAACATGTAAGATAAATAGAACATTAAATGTCTACCCCAATATCAGTCTGCTGTTTCTAGAATAAACATCTCCATTTCCTCTCAATTTTATTCTGCAAGAGCACCTTGGTTTTGCCCTCTAGGTCTATATATCATCAGTAGTTACAAGAAGATACACCAGGGCTTAATTCATGTAGTTACTTAATTAAATCTCTTTTAGAAGAAATTAAACCCACAAAACATTAAATAAAAATATGCTTCTTTATGTGGAAACAACAACAACAAAAAAAGAGGGTAAGCAAAAAAAAAATTTTTTTAGCTGGCTACTGTTTTCAAATTGCTTTTCCCATGTCCTAAATTTAAAGTGCTGATGGAATCCCTTTCAAGTTTTTACTTTTAATTTCTCCAGGAAATATAAAATCTTAGGTAGGCCCAGGTTAGAAATACTTAGTTGTTATTAAGTATTTATGTAATTTGGGAATTTTGATAGTTATCAAAGCATGCTAAAAGCATCATCCTTTCATCTGCCCTTAGAAGTTGCTTCTGGAAATCTCCTCTAAAATTGCTTTCTGAAAGGGTTATTCATACTCTATAGAAAATTAAGCTTTTTCTTCATTGCAAAGTGGCAAAGTGTCTGTAGCTTATTAGTAGAGGTGTTAGGTTGGGCATGCCTGCTGTTACTGGTCATGGGTAAATAAATGCACTGTGCTTTCTTAGAAGAGCATATTGGGAAACTAAAGCTGATTGACAGCTCAGTGTACTGCACATCTTAATGTTTAATTTGTTTCAAAATATTTGGTGGAAAGACAGTGTACACAGTGTCTCCAGAGCATTGCTGTCAACCTGATTTATTTGCAGTACCAAAGCATGATTGGTCACCATTACCGTTTGAAACAACAGATTACCTTACTGTGGTACAGTGAGTGTCCCTTAGAAACTCTGGCTATTTTAGTCACATTGAAAACTCAGGATATGAAGTTTAAGTATTTTTCAGAGGAAGATGTAGAATTATGAGACATCGTTTCAGCTAAATTTTTGCTGGCAACTAAATTCTCATTAAGATGAGTTTCCAGATTTCATCTGAGCCAGGGTGTAGCTGCTACACCCTAGTACTTATTGACTATAAAGAGGAGGAGCCCTGTGATTCATAAACTATTCTAAATTGCATAATACTTTCTAAATGCTTGTAGCAATCCCAACGCATTTCTTAAATTTTGTAAGTGCTCCATATTGCCTTTGGTTCTATTTTGGCCTAGCTAGATGGTTTCCCTGATCAGTTTTAGTTGCTGGTCATTTTGGAGAATCTACACTTTAGTGAAGAAATTGAATTTCCTTTTCTATAACCTTATAATGTTTCCATGATGGGATTTGGGAAAGGTGGCATCCAGGAAGACAAGCTTGATACCTCATATTTACTTTGTATGTGTTATTAGGTCGCTACCTTAGTGCCCTCCCTCATAACAATACTTAAAATATCCTTTACCTTCTTTCCACCATTTTTCAGTCCATGCTCCAGTCTTATGATGACCTTCAAAGTCCTTCAACCTTTATTCACCTCTCCCTTCTTTGCAATTCTAGTTAAGTTAGTAGTACACAAATGAATAATTACTTCTTTTCTAATCATTTCATTCTTCTATTCACTCATTCATTCAATCACTCATATCCAACAACTATTTATCATAATTCTCAATGTAATTTGCAAGGCACTGTCCTTTTTCCTATGGTGGGAATAAAACTGTATGCAATATTTACCCTCAAAATGAGGAACTACCTTCTTTGCCATGAGACCAGAAGAACTGGATGGTGTCCGGCTACAATTACTGAACATTTTGATCAGGATTCTATAGAAAAATCCTGATCAAAAGGTGGGAAATGCAGAACAGAATTTAAAATTTTCATGGAATCTAGACTTTCTGGAGCCATGGAGGCTAGATGAACCCCCAAAACAATTGCCCTGAGATAATCTTTAAACTTTAAATCTGAAACCAAAAATATCCCGATGTCTTCTTTAAACAATAGTTTAGCTTAACTAGTAAAGGATGTTTGCCTTGAGCATCATGCTCTTTTAAGAACTCTCTCTCTGGTATCAAATTGACAACAGCAAGTTGAAAGATTAGACAGGAAACTTAGGGGGCAACAAGTTTATGTTAATGAGGGACAAAAAACTCAGAAAAGGAGGGTGAGTATGGTTGCACAACTGGAAAAATATAATTAATGTCACTGAGTTGTACATATAGAAACTGTTGAATTGGTATATGTTCTACTGTGTATATTAACAACAACAAAATAAAATAAAATATCAAAATAAATAAATGGAGAGTTATACCATGAAAAAAAAAATGAGGCACATAAAGAAAAAAATCATAGTACAAGGCAAATGTGTTAAGTGGTGCCACTGGAATTTATTTTGTTTGTTTCATCAAATAGATTTTATCCCATAAAAATGATCACTTTTGGTGTGATGGTTGGGGTGAAGACATCATGGAAAATGAGCATTGCACTGAATGGGTAAGATTTTATCAGATGAAAAAGTTGGTGAAGAATGGCATTCCCTGTAGAAGGAACTATGTTAGAAAATTCCAAGTGGAGAAGAATAGTTGGGAGGATTTCAGATCAACTCTAGTTCAGGGAAAGTATTAAGGAGTAAAAAGAATATATTTTTGTTTTGCTAAAAACATTCAGCATCTCCAGATCAGCATGTCTTTTCACTTCTTCTGTAGTATACTCCTTAAATATCTATTCTGGTAGCCCTTTGGATGATATAGTACTGTAAGTCACCATCTGGGTCATTATTCCAATACATAAAAAATTGTTCGCAATATTGCAAAGAAATTACTATAAAAAACTCAATCATATAAATATATTAGAAGAAATATGTTATTTGGAACTCCATAGTAACCCATGAAGCCTACATTCTCTCTACTGCAATCTGGGCATACCCTTTACCATGGAGAAAAAAATATATTAAAAAGGAACCATATTTGGTTACTTTGTAATTTTCACTCTTGAGTTAATAAGTCTCCTCAGCTGGCTCATAGCTCTTAGGAGATTTTTTTTTTTTTCTTATTGTACTTTAGATAAATGTTTACAGAACAAATAGTTTCTCATTAAACAGTCAGTACACATATTGTTTTATGACATTGGTTTACAACCCCACGACATGTCAACACTCCCTTCTCGACCTTGAAGGAACTTTTTTTTTTTTTGGTGAAAATATACGTAGCCAAAGATACACCATTTCAAAAATTTCTACATGTACAATTCAGTGACATTGATTGCATTCTTCCAGTTGTGCTGCTATTCTCACTATCCTTTTCCAAATTATTCCATAACCATTATCTTCAATTCACTGCCCTCTAGGCTTCCCATCAAACCTTTTGAGTTGCTGTTGTCAACTTGATCTCACACAGATAATTTATTTTTTTTTGTACTTTAGATAAAGGTTTACAGAACAAATAGTTTCTCATTAAACAGTTAGTACACATATTGCCCTCTGACAATGGTTAACAACCCCACGACATGTCAACACTGTCCCTTCTCAACCTTGGGTTCCCTATCACAGCTTTCCTGTCCCCTCCTGCCTTCTAGTCCTTGTTCCTGGACTGCTGTGTCTCATTAGTCCTGTTTGTTTTATGGGGCTGTCCAGTCCCTGGCTGAATGGTGAACCTCAGGAGTGACTTCACCACTGAGCTAAAAGGGTGTCTGGGGCCATACTCTTAGGGTTTCTCCAGTCTCTGTCAGGCCAGTAAATCTGGTCTTTTTTTGTGTGTGTTAGAATTTTATTCTACATCCTTCTTCAGCTCTGTCCAGGACCCTCTGTTGTGATCCTGGTCAGAGCAGTCAGTGGTAGTAGCCGGGCACCATCTAGCTGTACTGGACTCAGTCTGGTGGAGGCCTTGGTAGCTGTGGTTCAATAGGAAATTTTTTATTTGAGCATGAACCTGCCTCCTAAATTGAAAGTGGGGGCGGGGGGAACACCCCTAAATCTAGAGAAAAAAAACTTTGAGTTATTTCCTCCCTTCCTTTTGCTCCCTTGCTGATCCCATATTTTGCAGAGAGATAATATCATGACTTTTGGTTATGAATGACATTATTGACCCACCATTGGTACAGTGTGCACTGGATTGGTGATGGATTCTATTGTGACAGCTAACAATTGTATTTTCTTATTCAGCCTCCTCCCCTGCAATAACCAGTGGTACTTATTGATGAGGTTCAGTGGTCCCTACAGTCTCATTACACAGTCGTATATCTTTTTGCACGATGCTGACTCTGTACTGGCATAGAACTTTGGGATAGTGGCCTTGTTATTATCCTGGCAGTGACGTCAGAAACAGACAGATTCTGAAGCAAAAAAAAAAGGAACACAATGCTATAGAAATTGAGTTGTTTACAAGGAAGAATATTAAAATTTTTCCTAATACATTCACAAGCATTTTTGGAGTTAATCCACTGTGTTTGTAGAACAGGAGTATGAACTACATAGAGAGGGGGAAAAAGAAAACTACACCTAACTGATTCCAAGAATTTAAAAATCACTGTCAATATTTTAGTGTTAAAAAGATTATGTAACTATTCTTATGTCGTCTTGTAATTAATGGCATATTCTAGGAGAAATCTTTTCTAGGAGAGATCTTTCTTTTCTGTTTTTAGCATCTCTGTGCTTTAGTTTTCCATTGTGTTAAGATACTCTTTCCTCTCTTTAAAATGTGCTGTTTTGCATGATATTTTTCTATAAAAATAAACATAAACAAAAACTACCATAGGGTTTTGGTGTGACAGCTATTTTTATAATATTCCCTCCAAGATTCTTGAACTGCTATAAGCCAAAAACCAAAATCCATTATTAGAATGTTCCCCATGCCAGGTTTTTATTACTAATATGTTGTTTATTTTTAATCATCTTCTGAATTATTGACTATTTTATGGTGTCTCATAACAGCAATTTCTATTTGTTTTATATACTCTGTAGAGTAGATTTTATTTTTCTGTCTCACTGCATTATATGTAATGGCTTAGCTTTGAAATCTTTGCTTGATTTAAGTGGATGTTAATTTGCTTTAACACATTACCATCTAAAGTAGCTCAGATTTTGTATGGTCTTGTAAAAGCTTTATCTTGAAATACTCTGAAAGGTGCTTTATTTTTTACTGTCTCATTTTAAAAATTTAAAAAATTTTTCTCCTGATATTCTCACATACCAGGATATTAAGCAGATGCTCAGATTGACTCTGCTAAGATCATATTAAAATGCATAGATTCAGATTTCAAAGCATCTGATAACTTTCTTTCCCACATTATTCTTCCAATATTTCACTCCTACCCTGTGACATTTTTACCTAAGGCTTCTAGCAGCTGTTATGCTACTTAACCTCTAGCTGATTGTTTCTTTTCTCCTCAGCCTGACTTCACAGAATGATAGGTCTAATTCCTATACACTTGTCTGCAATTCTTAACTGAACCCGTAGAGTACTGTGTCTTCTCTTATTCTCTTCAATTCTTCCCCAATGAGGTGTGACCAAAAGATTGCAGTATCCTTGAGAGGCAAGTTCTTAGAACAGAGTGGCAGGTGGATATACAAGAATCACCAGCGCGGTAATAATGGAAATTCAACTTCAGTTAGATTTTAAAGTTGGTTGCTTCCAAAAGTCTATAAGTAATATGAAGAAAGCTGTTTGCCCTGTTGGGACTTTGTTCAGTGCTACAAAGTTGCCAGAGGTGGTGATGACAGTACTGGTGGAAAACTAGGTTTAGGGAATGATGGTGATGATGATGATGGTGATGATGATTGAAGCTAGTATTTATTGAATACTTATTATATTTGGCACTGAGTTACACCTTTTATGCAGTGTTGTGGGCATCTAATGATTGCCTTCAGTGTCAGGGTATTATTCGTTTTCTATTGCTGCATAACCACAAACTTAGTGGTTAACTCAATTACCACAAACTTAGTTGCTGAATACAACACACATTTATTGTCTTAGTTTATATAGGTTAGGAGTCTGGGCACAGCCTAGCTGAGTCTTTGGTGTTGGTCTCATGAGGCTGCGAAGTTTCAGACAGGGATGGATTCTCATCTGGCAGTTATACTCAGAAAGAATCTCCTTCCTCGCTCATGTGGTTGGTCTGAGAGCTTCGTTTTTTAGTGGCTTTTGGCTGGAGGCTGCCCTCAGCTGCTAGAGGCCACTTTCAGTTCCTTGCCACGTGGAATTTCCCAACGTGGTCACTTGCTTCCTCACAGCTATCCCTGGAAGAGAAGAGAGGCTCCTGCAAGACAGGCGCTACAGTCTTATAATCACGTGTACATAATCATGAAATCCCATCCTCCTTCCTGTATTCTGTTGATCAGAAGCAAGCCACAGGTCCTACCCATATTCAAGGGGAGAGGATTACACAAGAGTGTGGACACAAGGAGGTAGGGGGTATAGGGGCCACTGTAGGAACTCAGACACTACTGGCAGAGTTGCTAGTTGTATCTATCCTTTTTTTTATCTAAGAAATAGAATACCCCATTGTTAGCAGGATGTATGGTTATTTAGAATGAAGTTTCATCCCCTAGATTCTCTTGTAACTAGGCATAGCCACGTAACTAAGTATGGCAGAGCAGCAAGATAAAAGCATCTGGAATTCTGAGGAATTTGTGAAGTCATCCTGCTAACCCTGGAGGGTTCTTTACTCATGACTTCTTTAATGTGAGAGAAAAATAAAATTTTGTTTGAGCCGTTGTTATTCTGACTGTCATTTGCAACTGAACCCAACCTTAACTGATGTTCTTTTATCATCGGTTCTCCTCTTTCTACTTCCCCATAGCCCTTAATTTCCATTTTGCAGTCTATGTTTTTTGGCAAGGAATTTGACTTCACCCCTAGGTCCAGGTTAGGCCAATCAGAAGATTCTGTCTCCTGGTCACAGGGGTGGGTGTCTGACCTATGCCAGTCTGATTGGAGTGAATTTTAGGATTTATGCTAAGAAATTATTGCAGTGCCTGTATGTAGCAAGAGTTCTGATTAGCCATGTTTTTCATTCCAACTGCTGATCCTATCCTAGGGAGAAACAGACTTTACCTGACTCTTGAGCCTGTTGCTTGACAGAGATGACTCATGGGTCATATATAAAACCAATATATTGACTTGTATTTAGGGAGTGGTCTAGAGGAAGCTTCCACACCAGCCCTGAGGTTAGCAGTAGCATAGAACGGGTGACTGAGAGAATTGTTCTGCCTTCCTCACTGTGATAGGATTAGTCATGGTTGACTCAAGTGGGACTGAGCATTTCTTATTCATTATACATCTCAGAGACCATCCTGTGAGTGACAGAGTTGGTATCCCTGTGCTAGTGCACACTATGCAGATGTCACAGGATATCAGGATGCTAAAATGACTCATCACGTTCAGATCCTTCCTAAACTGTGTCTCAATCTCCACACCTATAGTCTCTATTTTGGGACAGAGTGGTATTGAATTTATTATTGGGCTTCTAAAAATTCCATAAGAACCTCTTGGTCACTCTAGTAAATGGAACAATATAAAAGATATGCCCTCTTATGTTTAAAACAGATGCTCTTTCAGGAAGTCTTCTGCCCTTCAGTGTTCCTTTCACTCATTCCTTTTAGCCATACCTTGGTGAAAAGTTCACTTTTTAAAAACTAACACCTGATTCAATACTGCTCATATTCTATATTTCAATGGTTGCAAGGTTTTTTTAAAAAATATTTTTGGCCTAAACAAAGAATAGCATTGAATCCAAAATAGATGAAATTGCCCAGTGCTGTGGAGATAGAATGGAAGTAAGGATTCATTAGACTTTCCCCAGTAGGAATTTACAGCTAAGTTAAGTGATGAAGGGTTTAAATAAATGAAATGGTGAGGAAGAAAGAGCTAATCGTGTACTTAATCTGTGTTTGGTGGAACTGTTACCTCCACAGCCATCTGCTAGTGCTGTGCATATAAAAAGAAAACGTGTGAAGATTTGGAATGCTCAAACAAGCTTTTTGAAAGGGAAGTGGGACTTCAGCTGGGCCTTGAACTGGACAGAGGAGGACAGAGAAAATTAGGGTGCCCTGAGAATCTTCTGGCATGAAACAGAGCAGCTGTCCCTAAAACTGCCTGAGCATCCTCTCAGCCCAGTTCAGATGTACTATGTGCAGAGTCTTAGGGAGTGAGAGCCTAGGTGCAGAATCTGAGGGAGTGAGAGCAGAGCAGCTATATTTTTAACAAGCTCTCAGATAATTCTTTTTGAGAACTGGTATTTAGGAGTTGCTGAAGGAGAAGGTGAGTCTTGTTATTAGCACAGATGCTTGAAAATTAATTTGGGAACACACTTTATAACTAAAGTATTTTCAAAAAAATAAATAAAAGGTCATATTCATAGTTGGTTGGTATATTTGTTATATTCCTTAAAAACATGGATTTGTACATGAATTGCTGTTCTCTTAATTCTTCTTGAAAAATTAAGTCATTTCCACAAATTTTTCTAAAGAAGAAAAATACATAAGAGTCCAAAAAATAACCTTTCCCCATTAATTCATTAATTTATTTGTTCATTACTTTGATAAACATTGGATAAAGCTAGAGGCAAGGAATGATACAAATTAGAATAGAATATTAGTCTAGCCCTAGGGAATTTTCATAGAGGTGATATCAAGTAAACACAAATAAACATAATCCAAGGAAAAAATGCCAGGGGAGGGAGTGATTACTTTTAGCCATGGGAATTTGGGAATCGTTTTTGGAGCATTTTGAGCTTGAAATTTGGACTTAGAATATGGATAAAATTTGGGTATTTTGACATAGAGTAAAATATGTTCCAGACAGAAGATACAGTGTGAACAAAAACCCTTGGGTGGGAAAATGTAGGACCTCTAATTGGAGAAAGATACGCCCTTCATGTTACCTTGAGAGCAAGATATGTGGTGAATGATAGTCATATGATATTGCAAGTTTTAATAAGCATTATATATTTACCATGTAAAAGGGAAAACTAAGGATCATAGAAGTAAAATCAACATGTTGAAAATCTTAAAGGGTAGAAGGTAGTAGTAGAACTGAGCTGCTACCTATACCTCCATACCCATCTACACCCTCTCAACATTCCACATGTAAGTATTGTATTGTTTCTGCTGAAAGATCAGATACCATTTAACACCTGGAATAAAATCTGTCTCTCAAATTTTTGAGATGTATTTTTAATGCTTGTCTAAGCATTATTCTATTTTCTCTTTGCCAACACCCCTATTATTTAATTTGGGGGCAAAACTGGATTGTCTGCTGTTTTAGGTAGTGTTCCCTAGTAACAGACTTGAGATGGGAAATTTTATGCAAGCAATTTATTGAGAGAGTGCTCTTAAGAGCATTTTGTAAGAGAGTGAGGGAAGTAGGATAGGATAGGAGGAAAAGCTAGGCAATGCTGTAGTTTCACCGGAGGTCTAGCCTTTGTTTGATCCCACTGGGAACTCAGGAGCATGATTAGCACCTCAGAGTTGTCCCACCTGGAGGTAAATGGACTGGCCTCTTGTATTCCTCCCTTTTTTAAATTCATTCATTGCCTAAAGTTATTCCTGGAGGGATGGCATAGCCTCCCAGATGTTTCCCAGAGAGACAGCTCCCATAGGCTGAGAACAGTTCTCAGGAGAACACAGCCAACACAACAGCTGGGAGATGAGTGCACCACAAGTCAATGACTGAGGGTGGTGGTAGTTGTTGGCTGCTGGCATCTAGTGGGTAGAGGCCCGGGATGCTGCTAAGCATTCTAAAGTGCACAGGACAGCCCCCACATCAAAAAATTATCCAATCCAAAATGTCAGTTTGTGGCTAGGTTGAGCAATTTGGGGTAAAGGGAATCTGAGTAGGGTACCCACAAATTTACTGCACATTCCTTTCCATGTACCCTGGGCTGCATTTGTGAACTGCAGTGAAAGGAGCCATTATTCAGGCTTGACTAGATCAGATAAAAAATTGAAACTTTCATTCATTCATTCATTCATGCATGTATGCACACATGAATGCATTTGTTAAAAAGATTGATTCATCAAGTAATTATTTAACAGTCACTGTGTATCAGGCATTAGGCTAGACACTGGGGATGCAGGGATAAATACAACATGGTCTCTGCTCTCATCAAGCTCAGAAAACTAAGAAGTGAAAGAGGTCACAGTCCTGTGGCTTTCTCAAATATAAATGAAAGAGCACATATTAACAGATTGACTGTACAAATCAAAACATAGATATTCAATCCTTCCTACAACAAATATTATCAATCACCTACCATATACCAGACACTGTTCTAGATGCTGGAGCTCTGGTGGTGTAGTGGTTAAGAGCTCAGCTCCTAACCAAAATGTCAGCAGTTCAAATCCACCAGCTGCTCCTTGGAAACCCTATGGGGCAGTTCTACTTTGTCCTATAGGGTCACTATGAGTAGGAATCAACTCGACCGCAACAGGTTTTGTGTTCTAGGTACTGGAGATACAGCAGTGAACAAGATGGAGAAAAGCCTCTGACGTAATGAGTATATATAATCCAGTGTGAGAATAACTAACAAACATGCAAATAAAATAATTTTAGATAGAGATAAGTGCAGTGAAGGAGACAAGAAAAAAATGGGGTAGAGAGTGAATTGGGGTCGGGGTATAGACACCATATTTTGATAAGGGATATCAGGTGAGACCTTAATGATGAGAGGGAGTCAACCACAGGAAGATCTAGGGGAAGACTATTTCAGGAAGAAGAAGATGCTTGGCATCTTTGAGGAACCAAAAGACCAGTACATCTGCATGCTAGTGGGTAAAGGATGAAGTCAAAGAGATGGGCAGGAACCAGATCATGGAGGGTCCAGTAGACCACTATGAAGTTTGGATTTTATTGTATTGTAGAGGGAAGCCATTGGAGGTTTTTAAGGAGGAAGGTAATATGATCTGTATTTGTTGTATTTTGAAATGATCATTTTGGCAGATGTGTGATAACAGACAGTGGTGGGGGGGGAGTCAGATATTTCATCAAGGAGACTCCTGCACTATTCCAGTAGAGGATAATGGTCACTAAGTAGGGCATTATGTGCCTGCCTGCAGTGTCTTCCAATTTGTTTTTACCCCTTTTGAAAGTGCATTACAGTACAGCTTTCCCTCTTATCTCTGACCCTTGCTTTATTGGTCAAAATATCTATTATTGGAAGAGTATGAAAATATTGCAAAAATTTAATATATCACTTTTCTCAATAACATTGTATTAATTTTTAAGAGGTGAATGAATATTAGGTTTGAGCTTTAAAGGGCAGTGAGACATTCATTTTGCCTATGTCTCAAATGAGGACATGTCAATAGAAAGAGGAAACCTTTCAGATTAATGAGGTAAGTTAGATGTTAGCTACCTAAAATTTATTTGGTATAGATTCTCAGCCAAACAAAATCACTTTTATCTTTTTTTATGTATGCAGTTCTTTACTTAAAAAGATGGAGCACTCTTGTGCACTGCTGGTGAAAATGTAAAAAAGGTTCAGCTTCTATGGAAAACAGTTTGGTAGTTCCTCAGAAAGCTAAGCATAGAATGGCCATATGGCCCAGAAATTCCACTCCTAGGTATATTCTCAAGAGATTTGAAAGCAGAGACTCAAATACATACATGTACTACACCAATGTTTATTGCAGCATTATTTACAATATCCAAAAGGTGGAAACAACCAAACTGTCCATCAACAGATAAATGTATACACAAAATGTAGTATATAATACGATGGCATATCATTCAGCCATAAAGAGAAATTAAATTTTGACTCGCGTTACAACATAGATGGACCTTGAAAACGTTGCTGTTGTTGTTAGGTGCAGTTGAGTCAATTCCGACTCATAAAGACCAGAATGAAACGTTTCCTGGTCCTGTGCCATCCTCACAATCATTGCTTTGTTTGAGCCCATTGTTGCCGCCACTGTGTCAGTCCATTTCATTGAGGGTCTCCCTCTTTTTTGCTGACCCTTTACATTACAAAGCATGATGTCCCTCTCCAGGGGATTGTCCTTCCTGATAACACGTCCCAAGTAGGTGACACAAAGTCTCGCCGTCCTCACTTATAAGGAGCATTCTGGTGGTACTTCTTCCAACACAGATTTGTTCATTCTTCTGGCAGTCCACAGTATATTCAATATTCTTCACCAACACCATCATTCAAAGGCATCATCTTTGGTCTTCCTTATTCATTGTCCAGTTTTCTCGTGCATATGAGGAGATTGAAAATACCATGGCTTGGGTCAGGCTCACCTTAGACCACAAAAGTGACATCTTTGCTTTTTAACACTTTGAAAAGGTCTTTTGCAGCAGATTTGGCCAATGCAATATGTCCTTTGATTTCTTGACTGCTGCTTCAATGAGCATTGATTATGGATCCAAGTGAAATGAAATCCATGACAACTTCAATATTTTATCTGTTTATCATAATGTTGCTTGTTGGTCCAGTTGTGAGGATTTTTGTTTTCTTCATGTAGAGATGTAATCCATACTGAAGGCTGTAGTCTTTGATCTTCGTCAGTAAGTACTTCAAGTTCTCTTCACTTTCAGCAAGTAAGATTGTGTCATCTGCATATCTCTGGTTATTAATGAGTCTTCCTCTAATCCTGATGCCATGTTTTCCTTCAGATAGTCCGGCTTCTCGGATTATTTGCTCAGCGTACAGATTGAATAAGTATGATGAAAGGGTACAACCCTGACACACACCTTTCCTGACTTTAAACCATGCAGTATCCTTTTGCTCTGTTTGAACAACTGCCTCTTGGTCTATGTACAGGTTCTTTGTGAGCACAATTAAGTGTTCTGGAATTCCCATTCTTGGCAGTATTATCCGTAATATGTTATGATCCACACAGTTGAATGCCTTTGCATAGTCAATAAAACATAGGTAAACATCTTTCTGGTATTCTCTGATTTCAGCCAAGATCCCTGTGACATCAGCTATAATATCACTTGTTCCATGACCTCTTCTGAATCTGGCTTGAATTTCTGGCAGTTACTTTTGGATGTACTGCTGCAACCATTTTTAAATGATCTTCAGCACAATTTTACTTGCATGGGATATTAATGGTATTGTTCAATAATTCCCACATTTTGTTGGATCACCTTCCTTTGAGTTGGGAACAAATGTGGGTCTCTTCCAGCTGGCTGGCCAGGTAGCTGTCTTCCAAATTTCTTGGCATAGACCAGTGATCGCTTCCAGAGGTGTACCCGTTTGTCGAAACATCTCAATTAGTATTCCATCAATTCCCGGAGACTTGTTTATCGCCAATGCCTTCAATGTGGCTTGGACTTTTTCCTTTAATACCATTGGTTCTTGACCATATGCTACCTCCTGAAATGGTTGAATGTTGACCAATCCTTTTTGGTACAGAGACTTTTTGTATTCCTTCCATCTTATTTTGATGCTTCCTGCATTGTTCAATATTTTGCCCATTAAAAAAAAAAAAAAAAAAAAGCCAAACCCATTGCCATTGAGTTGATTCTGACTCATAGCAACCCTATGGCCCATAGACTCCTTCAATACAGAGGTCCTTGACTTACGATGGGGTTTGTAACTCAATTCTGACATGTAAAATACCTCAATTTTTTTAGTTTTCATTATTATTGCCTTTTATTATCAATATCTTTATAAATCATAACATTGAACATCTGTGGGTGAACATCTGATAATGATAACATCAGCAAATTATGCACTATAACAATGGATATAGCACATATTGCTAACGATAAGACAAAAAAAAAAGAAGATTCTTATACATCATAACTTCAGGATGTCATAAGTCAAGGAATACCTGTATTGCAACTCAAGGCATTAATTTTTTCTTCTTTTCTTTCAGCTTGAGAAATGCTAAGCGTGTTCTTCCCTTTTGGTTTACTAACTCCAGGCCTTAACACATTTCATTATAATACTTTACTTTGTCTTCGCGATCCCTCCTTTGAAATCTTCTGTTCAGTTCTTTCACTTCATTGTTTCTTCCTTTCGCTTTAGCTATTATACATTCAAGAGTAAGTTTCAGAGTCTCTTCTGAATCCACTTTGGTCTTTTCTTTCTTTTAAATGACCTTTTACTTTCTTCATGTATCGTGTCCTTGATGTCATCCCACAACTTGTCTGGTCTTTGGATATTAGTGTTCATTGTGTCAAATCTATTCTTGAGATGGTCTCTAAAGTCAGGTGGGATATAGTCGAAGTCACACTTTGGCTCTCATGGACTTGTTTTAATTTTCTTCAGCTTCGATTTGAACTTGCATATGAGTAATTGCTGGTCAATTCCACAGTTGGCCCCTGGCCTTGTTCTGACTGATGATATTGAGCTTTTCCGTCATCTTTTTCCACAGATGTAGTCGATTTGATTTCTGTGTATTCCATCTGGCGAGGTCCATGTCTATAGTCCCCATTTATGTTATTGATAAAAGGAATTTACAAAGAATAAGTCCTTGGTCTTGCAAAATTCTATCACGCAATCTGCTGTGTCGTTTCTATCACCAAGGCCATATTTTCCAACTAGTTATCCTTCTTTGTTTCCAGCTTTCGTATTCCAATCACCAGTAACTATCAATGCATCCTGATTGCATGTTTGATCAATTTCTGACTACAAAAGTTGGTAAAAATCTTCAATTGATTCATTTCCAGTCTTAGTGGTTGGTGTGTAAATTTGAATAATAATCATATTAACTAGTCTTCCTTGTAGTGTATGGATATTATCCTATCACTGACAGTGTTGTACTTCAGGATAGATCTTGAAATATTCTTTTTGACGATAAATGCGATGCTGTTGCTCTTGCATTTGTCATTCCTGGCATTGTAGACCATATTATTGTCAGATTCAAAATGGCCAATTCTAGTCCGTTTCAGCTCACTAATGCCTAAGGCATCGATCTTCAACTGTTCCATTTCATTTTTGACAACTGCCCATTTTCCTAAATTGATACTTCGTACATTCCATGTTGCAATTATTAATGGATGTTTGCAGCTGTTTCTTCTCATTTTAGTCATGCCACATCAGCAGATGAAGATCCCAAAAGCTTTACTCCGTCCGCATAATTAAGGTCGAATCTACTTTGGGGAGTTGTATTTTCAGTGCCTTCCAACATGAGGGACTCATCTTCTGGCAGTATATCAGACAATGATCTGCTGCTATTCAGAAGGTTTTCACTGGCAATTTCTTTTCAGAAGAAGATTGCCAGGCCCTTCTTCTTTGTCTGTCTTAGTCCGGAAACTCCACTGAAACCTGTCAACCATGGGTTACCCTGCTGGTATTTGAAATACCAGTGGCATGGCTTCTGGCATCACAGCAACATGCAAGCCACCACAGTACAACAAACTTGACAGATGAATAATGAAAACATTAAGTTGCGTGAAAATAGACAGAAAAGAACAAATATTTTATTACCAGACTTATATGAAATATCTATAATATGCAAATGCACAGAGACAAAAGCTTATTAATGGTTACCAGTGGGTAGGGGCAGGAGAGAATGGGAGTTATTGCTAAAGGGGTGCTGAGTATTTGTTTAGGGTAATGAAAAACATTTGAAAATAGTGGGATAGTCCTACATATGATGAATGTAATTAATGTCATGGAATTGTGCACTTAAAAATGGTAAAAAAGTAAACTTTTTGTTATATATGTGTATTTCACCACAATAAAATAATAATAATAAAAAAAGATAGAGCTACATAGGATGCACAATCACTGAAAAGTTTCTTTCTAGTATGTGTGTGAGGGGGGTGTTGTATATGAGTGGTGTGTGTGTATCTCAGTGAGTAGAGGATTGAATTTCTCTTAAGAGAGAAATGAAAAGGCTGCTAGTTGAATAGTTTCTAGAATGGTTTTTGAGAACTGTTTGGAGATTAGGGTTTAACAGCTTAATTACAATCTTTTCACAGGCTTTTAGTAAGCAGTAAGCATCAGTGTAGACTTGACTTGAGTTTGAATGGCACTATTTGTTTATTCTGGTGTTTGCAGAGAGCAGCATGTAAAATACATTCTTTTATGTGTTAATAGCGAATAAAATTTTTGATACATTAGTAGAAAGTTTGACAGAAGCCCAGAGGAGTTTGAATATTTTATGGAGATATTTTGTAGGCACATAGTTTATTTAAAAATTAGTATTTGTTCAGCACTTTTTTTTTTGCTCCTGTTTCTCTCTTCTGTCTCTTATTTTCCATACCCAACCTAGCTCCACACGTCACAACCTCACCCTCCACCTCCCTCCTGCCTATCTGCACCGTGTGCTGAAGATAGCACTCCTGAGCAGCACAGGCATGACCTATTGGAACCTGCCCTATGCTGACCACCAGCTCACCTTGTCGGCTCCAGTACATGCCACAAACAACCCATTCTAGCCCCTCCCCTTCAACTGGACCTGCCCTACTGCATCATAGCTGAGCGACTGGCCCTGCCCATTGGACAAGGAGGTGAAAAATATCGTGTCCACAGATGAGCAAACAACAAAGAACGCACAGCCGCCTGCTCAGACGTAACCAAATAAACAAAAAAGCAGGATGAAACAAACAAATCTACAATCAATAAATGAAGAAAATAACTACTGAACGTCCTGACGACAGCAGACAATATCCAAACATATAAAAAACAGTATAGGATGGTTCCAGTAGGTGCTAAAAATAAAACACCAGATGAGTTCCCAGAAGAAGAAAAGGCACTAGACGTACCTGATAGGCAATTTAAATCTCTGATATTCAGAGCTAATCAAGAGTTGAAGCAAAAAGCAGGCAAAAATGAGGAACAAATAGACAAATTCACAGAAAAGGCAGACAAAATTCATGGAAAATATAGACAAAAAATGAAGAATTCAGGAAAATAATACAAGAACAAAATGTCAAAATAAATTCACAACCAGAAATCATACAAAAAAAACAATTAGAAATCCAAAAGATAAACAACAAGATTTCAGAAATGGACAGTGTCATAGAAGGGCTGAGGAACAGGTTTTAAACAATAGAAGACAGGATCAGCAAAATTGAAGACAAACACTTGGATACAACTTTGTTTGAGGGACAGAATTACTGGGCTGAGGGCTGTGAGGACCATGATCTCAGGGAACAACTAGCTCAACTGGCATAACATAGTTTATAAAGAAAATGTTCTACATTCTACTTTGGTGAGTAGCATCTGGGGTCTTAAAAGCCTGTGAGTGGCCATCGAATACATTCCACTGGTCTTACCCCTTCAGGAGCAAGGGAGAATGAAGAAAACTAAAGACACAAAGGAAAGATTAGTCCAAAGGACTAATAGACCACAACTACCACAGCCTCCACCAGACTGAGTCCAGTACAACTCGAGGGTTCCTGGCTACCACCACTGACTGTTCTGACAGGGTCCACAATAGAGGGTGCCGGACAGAGGTGGAGAAAATTGTAGAACAAAATTCTAACTCAAAAAAAGACCAGACTTACTGGCCTAACAGAGACTGGAGAAACCCTGAGAGTATGGCCTCCAAACATCATTTTAGCTCAGTAATGAAGTCACTCCAGAGGTTCACATTTAGCCAAATATTAGACCGGCCTGTAGGACAAAACGAGACTAAAGGGGCACACCAGCCCAAAGGCAAGGACTAGAAGGCAGGAGAGAACAGGAAAGCTGGTATTAGGGAACCCAAGGTTGAGAAGGGAGAGTACTGACATGTCATGGGGTTGTTAACCAATGTTATAAAATAATATATGTACTAACTGTTTAATGAGAAGCTAGTTTGTTCTGTAAACCTTCATCTAAAGTACTATAAAAAAGAGACCAAAAATAAAATACAATAAGAAAAAAAAAAGAGTACTCATACAATGTATACATCATAGAGGCAAACAGCATTATTCCACTAGTGCAGAGGAGGAATTGAGATTCTCTCTTGGCAGAATCTTTCCTTTTGAGACCTATTTTCAAGGCTGATAAATTATTCATTTGGCAAAGATGGAGATCTTTTAAGCTGAGTTTTTAAATGAATGATATAGTTAGCAGGATTTGTAATTGCTCAAAATGTCCATTTATAAATAAAAATGAGTAAACAAGTTTCCATTTTTACTATAACACTGGCAATTTCATTAATGTCTCACCTAATTGTAAACCCAGTAGTAGCTATCTCTGACACATAACTACTTTATATTGCCATTGTTTTTGTTGTTGTTAGGTGCCATTGAATTGGTCCCAACTCATAGCGACCCTATATCCAACAGAACCAAACACTGCCCAGTTCTGTGCCATCCTCACAATCATTGCTATGTTTGAGCCCATTGTTGCGGCCACTATGTCAATCCATTTCGTTGAGGGTTTTCCTCTTTTTCACTAACCTTCTACTCTACCAAGCATGATGTCCTTCTCCAGGGAATGGTCCCTCCTGATAACATGTCCAAAGTAGATGAGACAAAGTCTGGCCATCCTCACTTCTAAGGGGCATTCTGGCTGTACTTCTTCCAAGACAGGTTTGTTAGTTCCTCTGGCAGTCCATGGTATATTCAGTATTCTTCACCAACATCATAATTCAAATGCATCAGTTCTTCTTTGGTCTTCTTTATTCATTATCCTGCTTTTGCATGTATATGAGGCAATTGAAAATACCATGGCTTGGGTCAGGCACACCTTACTCTTCAAGGTGGCATCTTTGCTCTTTAATACTTTAAAGAGGTCTTTTGCAGTGGATCTGCCCAATACAATATGTCATTTGATTTCTTGACCACTGCTTCCACGTGCATTGATTATGGATTCAGGTAAAATGAAATCCTTGACAACTTCAATATTTTCTTCATTTATCATGATGTTGTTTATTGGTCCAGTTGTGATGATCTTTGTTTTCTTTATGTTTAGGTATAATCCATACTGAAGCCTGTAGTCTTTGATCTTCATTAGTAAGTGCTTAATGTCCTCTTCACTTTCAGCAAGCAAGATTGTGTCATCTGCATATCACAGGTTGTTAATGAGTCTTCCTCCAATCCTGATGCTGCATTCTTCATATAGTCCAGTTTCTCTGAATATTTGCTCAGCATACAGACTGAATAAGTATTGTGAAAAAATATAATCCTGTTGCATACCTTTCCTAATATTAAACCGTGCAGTATCCTCTTGTTCAGTTTAAACAACTGCCTCTTGGTCTAAGGACAGATTCCTCATTAGCACAATTAAGTGTGCTGGAATTCCCATTCTTCTCAATGTTATCCATAATTTGTTATGATCCACACAGTCAAATGCCTTTGCATAGTCAATAAAACACAGATAAGCATCTTTCTGGTATTGTCTGCTTTCAGCCAAGATCCTTCTGACATAGCAATGATATCCTGATTCCACATCCTTTCTGAATCCTGCTTGAATTCCTGGCAGTTCCTGGTCGATGTACTGTTGTAAGCACTTTTGAATAATCTTCAAAATTTTACTTGCATGTGATATTAATGATACTGTTCAATAATTTCCACATTCTTTTGGATCACCTTTCTTTGGAATGGGTACAAATATGGCTCTCTTCCTGTCTATTGGCCAGGTAGCTGTCTTCGAAATTTCTTGGCATAGACGAGTAAGCCCTTCCAGAGTTGCATCCATTTGTTTAGACATCTCAGTTGGTATTCCGTCAATTCCTGGACCCTTGTTTTTCAAATCCATCAGTTCTTGATCATATACTACCTCCTGAAATGGTTGTACTTCAACAAGTTCTTTTTGGTAGAATGACTCTGTATATTCCTTCCATCTTCTTTTAATGCTTCCTGTGTTGTTCAATATTTTGCTCATAGAATCCTTCAATATTGCAACTCAAAGCTTAAATTTTTTCTTCAGTTCTTTCAGCTTGAGAAATGCTGAGTGTGTTCTTCTCTTTTGATTTTCTAACTCCAGGTCTTTGTACATGTCATTATAATACTTTTTCTTCTCAAGCCACCCTTTGAAATCTTCTGTTCAGCTCTTTTATTTAATCATTTCTTCAATTTGCTTTAGCTATTCTATGTTTGAGAGGAAGTTTCATTGTCTCTTCTGAAAATTTATTCTGAGATTTATTTATTATTTTTATTCTGAGATTTACTTATTATTTTTATTCTGAGATTTATTTAAATGGATGGTATATAGAAAATGTCTTTGGTCAGAGAAATAGATGTTGTGCTCTGATTTCTACTCATATCATATTGCAATAATCCCTTCGACTACTCATCTTCATTCTAAGTAGCTTCCTAAATTCCTGGTATTTTTGTTATTATTGTACAGGTACAGTTGTTTATATCTGTATGATTAGCATCATTACCTATGTACATTCCACTTTGTAGACCTATTTTATAAACGGAAAGTATCATGTTTCTAATTTTTAAAATGAACACATGAATGGGCACAGCAGTAAAAAAGCAACACATTAAAAGACCTTTCTTTCATTTAAGTGGTCAAGAGGCAATTTAAGATTTGTATATCAATTGCTGCATTTCCAAGCCAGGTGACAGCAAATATCTTTTTAAATGGCCATAACTGTCCTGTGGTTATCCAGATGTATTTTGGCAGAGCTGTTACCTGAATGGACTTTTTGAATATATGTTTCCTCTTCCCACTGACATTCTAGATGATAAAAGTTTTATTGCACATTAGCTGCCTATATTTAGGAATTGTAACACCTCATTAGGTATGTTGGACTCTGGTCCCAAGTAAGAACAGAATTCTTAGGTACTTTTCTTGGTCTGTCAGTGACGCAGACTGTTTATACTTGTGCAGAAATAGGATAGTTTTGTAATCCATCCTGATTCCACCTGGTGGATACATCTATCTGTTTAGAAATATAGCTGAAAGTACCCAGAAATAAACATAGATTTTCCCATCATATAGCTGGAACCATGTCCATCAGTCTGATTCAAAGTTACAGTGACAGCACTTTCTAGAACTATTTTGCAGCCCTGCCTGTAGACTATCACTCAAAATTTGAACAAATTCTCTTATTTATAAACATGTTAAAAATAATACTTACTGTACAACTACTTTGGAAAAATGTGAGATCATGTACTAAATTTGAAAATACAGATATCTACTGACTCAGCAATTCTACCCCCAAATATACCCCAATATATTTATGTGTGCCCATGTGCACTAAAATACATGTGCAAGAATTTCATAGCTGAGCTATACATAGTAGCTCAAAACACAAAACAACCTGAATACCTTTTAGTATAAAATTGGATAAACATATTTTGGTAGATTCATATAATAGAACAATACACAGTGGTGAAAATGAAGAAACTACAAGTATACATAATAGATATGAATTGCACAAGTGTAACATTTTCATGAAAGAAGTCAGGCACAAAAGAATACATACTAGGTGATTCCATTTAAATAAAGTACAGAAACAGACAAAACTATAATATGAAGAGATACAAACTTAGGTAAACTATTAAGAAAAGCAATGAAATGATTGCCATAAAAATAAGATCTTGGATTGTGTTTACGAAGGGGCATGTATGGGACTTCCAGGGGCGCTTGTGATGCTCTTTTTCTTGAAGTTGGTGTAACAAGTATTCACTTTATGATAATTCTTTAAACTGCACAGTTACATTTTATTTTCTTATATAAAATATTATTTATGAATTACATTTCACAAATAAAATTTAAGAAAAAAACTGAATCTAACTACTTAATTCCAGGACTGTTCTGAATATTAATATTTGTAAAGTACCTTTCAGAGTAGAAGGGATCATATTTGTTCTGTTCAGGGACCTGAACAGAAAGTATGGGCATCTAACCCAAGGTTTAATTTCTTAAAGAGATTTGCTTTTGATATATTCATGGAGGTGTTGGTTAACTGAGGCTCTCATATTATAAGTCCTAAATTTCATAGTCTATGTTAGACTCCTGAATTTATTCCAGGAACCTCAATAGAATAAAGTAGGATTGTCGTATCATATGCAGGTACAGTGTGACATTTCTGAATCATGCTTTGGAGCTGCCAGTGTAGCTCTCACTCCTCCAAACAGAATTTTACCTATTTATAAAACTTCTCAAATTATAAAAATGAGGCTACTGGTAGTTTGAGAGAGGCTTATCAAGTCCACATCTTTTTTGTAGGTAAGAAACTGATTTCATTTAGAAATCAAAAAGGCATTTACTAATGATAACAGTTAATGTCTACTGAGAGCTTATTATGCACCTTATGTTCTGTTATGTGCATACATGCATTATCTCACAACTGTTTAAAATTGCATACTAACATTATTCCCATTTTAGAGATGAGAAAACTGAGACTTAGAGGGAGGCCTTGAAAATAGATGTTTGACTCCCAAGCCCATGCTCTTTACTGCTAGGGTATGTTACCTTTCATTTAGTTCAAGCCTGCAAGAGAAACCACTCTTTTATTCATTAATGATACTTTTATTTCAAATGGGAACTTAAAGAAATTGACAAGCTTTTTATTAGTGTGGAGTGATGTTCTTTATGTGCCTTTGAGCTTTCCTTCGCCAACCACTTGTGCTTTTAAGTTGGATTCAAAGACAGATTGTCAAACCACCCATCTCAAGCACTGGCCCAGCTTTGGACTGCATTTCTGGACTAATCTCTGAGACTCGGCTGGGCCAGGTCAGAGCCCCTTCCGTGTTTTTTACATTTCGATTTTTATCTCAGCCAAAAGCAGCCATGGAATAAAGTGTCTTGGATGTAATGCAGGAGAAATGGAGCAGGTAGAGTAAATAGGTGAAGGTTTGTAGTGATCCCCCATTGTTGCACAAGAACTTTGTTTTAAAAATGTATCTGTTGTTAGGATATCTAATTTTGCTTTTATAACCAAGGAATGAGCTGGTTATAAGGAAAAGATCTGGCCATTTTCTTAATAAGAGCTAAGATTTATTGAGCACTTAATATGTATCAGGGACTGTTACAAAGAATTTTTACATATTAACTCATTTAATCATTACTACAATCCTATGAGGTATATTCTTATTCTCCCCACTTGCATAAAGGGAAATGAAAGCACAGAGAAGTTACCTAACTTACTGTGATGGCTAAGATTGTGTGTCAACTTGGCTGGGCCATGACTTTCAGTGTTTTGGTAGTCGTATAATGTTGTGATCACTTCCCTGCTGAGATTTTATATGTGATCACTCCATGATGGGTTTAGCTGTGAGTAGCCAATGAGTTGAAAGGGAGTTTCCTTGGGTGTGTGGCCTGCATCTGAATATAAGTGAAACATTCTGGCAAGGCTTGGGGGCTTTTGCTTGTTCTGGATCCTGCAGCTGGCTCCTGTTCATCTGACCTCTGGTTCTTGGAACTTGAGCTAGCAGCTTACCTGTGGTCTTGCCTGCCAGTCTTGGGATTCGTCAGTCTTCACAGCCTGTGAGCAAGAGCCCTGCTTTCCAACCTGCCAATCTTGGGTTCACGAGCCCCTTCAGCTACATGAATCAGGAGAAGCTTCTATCTTGATCCACAGACTTGGGGCATTCCAGCCTCTACAACTGCGTGAGCCATTTCCTTGATATAAATCTCTCTATATATGTATATTTATATGCTTTACTGGTTTTGCTTCTCTAGAGAACCCAGCCTAAGACACTTTTCTAGGATTACACACCTAGCAAGTAGCAGATCTAGGATCTGAACTCAAGAAGACTAATTCTAGAACCCATACATTTAACCACTATGCCATGCTGCCTCTGAGTTTAACAAATGTTTGAATATGAACATTTTTTATAATAAAAAGAAAATGAAGGAACATCAAGTTTTGGTGGAAGATTGAATCTTTTGATTTATTTCAACATGAACTATCTACAGTGAGGAGAAAGACACTTATAGTTTGGTTGCCTTACAGGCTTCAAGACAATGAACGTCATAGTGCATGTTTGCAAGACTGCCAAGTGTTTGTGAACTCCTTTCATATCCGTGTACCACTGAATGAGTAAAGATCAAGTAGCAAAAAAGAATTCTTTTGGGTTTCCCTGTTTTAGGCTAAGTTCTCTAGAAAAGCAAAACCAGCAAAGTGTATATATAAATATATAGAGATTTACTTCAAGGAAATGGCTCATGCAATTTTGGAGCTGGCAGGTCCCAAGTCTTTGGGTCAAGTGGTGGGCTACTGGCTCATGAGGTTTCAGGAGCTGGCAAATCCAATATACGCAGATCAAGCAGCAGGCTGTAGGTGTCTCACATCCCAAGAACTGGAAGTCAGACAGGACGTGTGCAGGTAAGAGAGAGAGACAGACAGCTTTGCCAGAATATCCATCGATATATTGGATGCAGGCCACACACCCAAGAAAACTCCCCTTCCAACTGACCGTCTGCTCATATCAGATCACAAAATGGAGGATGATATATAGTGTCTGTGAAACCACTGAGAATCATGGTCTAGCCAAGCTGACATATAACATTAACCATAACAGTCCTCCTTGTCAACTTGGCACCTATACACATCTCCTTAAACCATACATAATCTCTAAGTAAAGACAATTATAAAGTCATACTTGTGCCTAGCATGATACAACTAACATGCATACGATCAAAAACGCAGTAGCCTTGTTTACATCTTATATTTTATAATAAGTAATGGGATAAGAGAGAGAAGAAAACAAATATATATGTATATATATACACATATATATGCACACATACACATATGACAAAATAAGAAATACTCATAATAATTACAGTCCTCATTTCTGCAGCTGGTCACATGGTTGTGGCTGGTATTTAGAACTACTTTCTTCTACCATTTTGTCTAGCCAAAGTATGGCCAGCCAACCAATTTCCTTATACTTCTCAGTCTGACAAAAATGCTGAAAAGTATCAAATATACAATCACCCAGAGCCTTGTCTCTCACAAATATTTGATCCAATGGTGGTGATATTTTGCTTATTTCTATCACCACCTCACATCATGGATTAGCAGTCCTTCTTTACTACTGGAGATAGAGTCATTAGTTTCTTTAAGACTTAAGAACCAATTCAAAAATTCACCCTTAAGATTCTGTTCCTCTAGAACCACTCTTGGTACCAAATGTTTTAGGCTGGGTTCTCTAGAGGAGCAAAACCAGTGAAGCATATATATAAATACATAGAAAGGCATCTACTTGAAAGAAATGGATCATGCATTTATGGAGCTGGCAAGTCCCAATTCCATGGGTCAGGCAGCAGGCTGCAGGCAAACTCAAAATCCACAGGTCAGGTGACAAGCTGCTGGCGCATGGGGTTGCGGGAACTGGAAATCCAAAATCTGCAGGTCAAGCGACAGGCTGAAGGCTTCTCATGTCCCAAGAACCAAAAGTCAGATGGGACAAATGCAGGATCGAGAGAGAGAGAAAAAGAAAGAAAGAGAGAGAAGAGAAAGCTTTGCCAGAACATCCATTTATATACTGGATGCAAGCCACACTCCCAAAGTAACTCCTTTTCCAACTGATTGGCTGCTCAGATCACAAGATGAAGGATGATATACAGTGTCTTCCAAACCACTGAGGATAATGGTCCAGCCAAGTTAACACGTAACAACCATTACATTCCCTAAAACCAACACACTGAAATGAATGGTGACCAATTGTGTTGATCCCTTGTCATTCCATTCCTTGCTCAAAAAAAAAAAAAAAAAAGACCTTTTTATCTATTGATTCCAACTTCTCTTTTCAAACTATATATTTTTACTCCACCAAAGATTTAAACTGGGAAAGTTGTACTGTCTTCTCCTTAAAGCTTTGCATTTTTTTTTTACTAAGATATGTTGTGAATCCCTGGGTGGTACAGATGTTTAATGTGCTAGGCTGCTAAATGAGAGCTTGGAGGTCCAAGTCCACCAAGAGGCACCTTAGAAGAAAGCCCTACTGTTCTGCTTCCAAAACTCAGCCATTGCAAACCCTATGGAGCACAGTTCTACTCTGACACACATGGGGTTGCCATGAGTCAGGGTTGACTCATCAGCAACTGGTACTGATAAGATATTTGGTACTTACTGATCTGTTTCCCTCTTTTGAAATAGCTATGTACTTCTTTTAATATAGACAGCATGGGTGGTCAGTAACCTAGTTCTGAGTCCAAAGTCCCTTCCTCTGAAACACTGGTAGAGGGTGGGGCCACTTATTGTGGCTTATATCTATGGTAAAGACAGAACATATTGAGAGTGAACTGAATTTCACTGAGAGCTTATCTTTTCAACTTTATTGCTTTAGATGAACATAGCTTTGGTATGGGGCTTTTTTTTTTTTTTTTCCCAATGAAACCTATCTATTTCCATACCTACCTCAAATAATTTATTGCCAGCTGTTTCCCGTTGGGAATGTCCAAGGCATCAGGAAACAAGCAAGGGCTGAAGGGATCAGGAGACCTTTTCTCCTGCCTGACTTTGGCTGCAGAGAGACCTTGTAAGGGCAGGCTTCTACCATGCCCCAGAGAGCTTGCTTCCTTAAGACAATGGTCACACTTCTTATATTCTCTTGGGAAAAACACAGTAGTACCCAATTGTCCAGAAGGGAAGGAAGGTCATCTTCAAGGTAGAAGGCCTCACAGCCACTTCAGCTCATCTTTGCTGTACTTGGCTTTCATTCATTGAAGGGACAGACTGTGAATAAGATATATATACATCCTGCATGTACTTTCTAATTACTGAATTTCACTGTTCCTGACTCAACCATTTGAGGAGAACTTTAGCTAACCCCTCTTTCCTTTCTGGCTGGTGCTTAATATGCACCCAATTTCTCTCTTTTCTAAAATGTATAGGCCTCCCGTTCAAAGTAGTTACAAATATGTTTCTTTAATGAGTCAAATATCCCTGACACCCCTCCCTACTCTTCCCATCAACAGCCCCCAATGCATTTAAAGATATATTCGGTAGAACAAAATTTCTCAGTAGAGTCATATAGTGGCTTATTCACAGAGTGCTTTGGGGGTCTTCTAACTGAAGGATGGGGGCAGCTATGTCATGTTCCTTTTATAATTTTTTTTGTGTGAATTCAACATCTACATTGGTGCCCCTTGAAATACCATGATCTTTTAGCTCCATAACTCCAAAGTCTTTCATCATTTACCAGAATGACCATGTTTTGAATCTCTTTATTATTCTGCACCACTTTACTTCTAAGATAAAAGAAATAGGACTACTTCTTTATGCCTGAGACCTTTTCCACTGTCTTACTACTTATGAATGTGAGCTTTCATGTCATCATATTTTCCAGGTAAAAAAGTTACCATTATTCCTAATAGAAATGACTTACGGATTATTTTTCATTGTGGCTGCCTTTTCTTGGGCACTTTATGTTTATCAAAGTCTCTCTTAAAATGACTTATCTTAAATGAATTTAATATTCCACATGTGGTTCACCCAGCCTAGAGCAGATTAGTCTGCTTCTTTCCTTGATGTGTGTATTATACTTTCCCAAGTTCAAGTGAGTATACAATATACAGTAAGAAGGGAAGTTACTGAAGGCCAAACACTACTTTTCTTAAGGAAGTCTCAGATTGCTTTAGAATTTTTAGCAGATTTGGTATGCCTTTGGCTCAGATAGAAATTGTGGTCAACTGAGTGTTCCACATTCCTCTTGCTTGGTTTGTTGGTTTGTTTATTGAGATCATTATGCCTTCTGTCCCTTGATCCCTTCCATTTCTCCGTGGAGTTTAGCTTCAGTTCCTTTTTCCTTCAGCTTATACCCAATAGTCCATTATTTCAAGAACATTCCACTATCCTTTCTTTATACTTGCCGTGAAGATCAATCTAGCCACCACCCCTTCCATATCTACACTCAGGCTACCGAGTACTGCTGATGAAAATCACATAGCTGTGTGAGTTGTTTTGTTTTGACTGTATAAATATAAGATTTGGTATTTCTGCTAGTCTTCAGTACCATTATTCAAACCTTTCGTTTAGATCTTGTTAGCTGTTCCATCTTTTCCTCCATGCTCCGAGTATGCTCCTCCCTCAGGGAATTTGCATTTGAAATTACATTGGTTTGCAATGCTCTCCCATTAGATTAGCCATTTTCAGTTTTGTTTACACATAAGAATTGGTAGGGAGCTATTTTAAAAAATTCTGATTCCCAGGCCACACCTCAGATCAATTAATTTAGAATCCCTACGGGGTTGGAGCCAGGAATTACTTTGTTTAAAAGCTTCCCAGTGTTGTCATTTATCTTGGCCCTTTACCCCTATATTTTCAATAAACTGAAAATTGATCTTAAAAAAAAAAAAAGGAAAAGTTTCCCAGGTGATGCAAATGTTCAGCTAAGGTTGAAAGCCACTGTCCTATAAAGATACATGCTTTGCTCTATCACTTTAATTGGGTCTAAACTGAAATCATCACCTCTTCAGAGAGGATTTCCCTGTCCTTTCTATCTAAAATATACAACTCTTTCACTTTCTATTCCCTTCTCCTGCTTTATTTTTCGTCACAGATCTTATCATTTACCGAGTAAATTCCTTGTCGATTCATTTTCTTATTGTCTGCCCTCTTCTCAATAGAATGTAAGCTTCTTTGGGGGTGATTTAGTTGTTTTTGTTCACTGCCATATTCCAGCATCTACAGTAGGGCCTGGCACACTATTCAACAAAGAGCTAATCCACAACTTCACCATTTTTCTCAAGCTCCTACCCAACTGTGCATTTTCACTCTTAGAACATGACTTTGCTTCTCAAATAGCAGTAAAAAATAAAGCATTGAAAATGAAAATTCTTTCACTTTCTGGTCCCTCTGGCCAAACTCATAGAGATACCCATGTGTCTTTCTTATGTGTCTCAGAGAAATTATTTGTCTGATATTTGGTAAACATTTTTACTTTTATTCTGGATCCTGCTCCATTCTCTTTATCTCAAGACTTTGATCTATTCACTTTTCTCCTTTATTGGTTCCTCCTCTTCAGCATGAGCCTACTCATCCATCAGTCACTCTCTCTGTTGTCTTATCTTGTTTTCTTCACAGTCAAACTTCTTGAAAGGATATCCTATACTCTCTTTTCTGCCCTTGCTGCTTCACCAAAAGTGCTCTGAGGTCAACAATGACCTCTACTTTCCAAATCCAATGGACACTTTTCATTACTTATCTTTCTTGACTTGTTCTCTCAAAGTTGGGAATATTGATGACTCCCCCTTTTAGCAAGTTCACTTCTTTGTTGATTTCTATGGAATTCCTCTTTTCTAATTCTGGTTTGAAGTTCGGGAGAGATAATTATAGATATGGATTTGAAAGCTGATAACACATTAACAATGGTAATTGGAAAAACAACAGCAACAACAAAAAAGGATGAGACTGTTTTGGAAGAGTGCATATAGAGAGAAGAAGGCCTATAATAGAATGCCAAGCAATTATAACATTTAGGGAATTAATGGGGTTACCCTTTTCTGTCTCCTTCATGAGAACCTCTCTCTCTGTCCAGGTCTTGGTTGCCGTTGTTCCCCAAGGTTCCATCCACGGCTCTTAATTTTTTTTTTTTTTTTGATGTAATCTTTCTGATCCATCTCAACTATACTCATGGCTTCAGTGATCTCCTACAGTCTGAGTCTCCCAAATCTTTATCTTATGACAGATATCTGTTCTAAGTGCCAGCCCATATTTATAATTGCTCATGTGATATTTCCATCTTCACATCTAAACTTTTCCTTAGCTCCTCCAGTGAAGCAAGGTAACACTTCTGTCTTTCATAGTCACAGTACATTCCTCTATTGCAGCACTTTTCATATTTCAGTATAATTGTTTACTTCTGTACCTCTTTTACTAGGATATAAGTTTTCCAAAGACACCCTGTATGTTTAACTTATATATCACCTAGAATTTGCCACCTATCTCATAGTAGTAACCACTTAATAATTTTTCTTGTATAAATGCATAATTTTGAAATCTAATTCTTCCATCAAATATTTTAATTCTTCTACTAAGATACAACTCTTAGTAAGAAGGTCTTATGTGTCGTTATCCAAGTTATTGATAAAAATCTGGAAAAGTTTTCAGTTTGAGGACAGAGTCCAATGATGCGCTGTTAGAGACTTCTCTCCAGGTTGTTGCCAATCAATGTTTAGGTTTTGTTATTCAGCCCACCTAATATCATTATTATGCAGCCTGTGGTTCTCCATCTGGTCCTGGAGGATATAATTAAAAATTCTTAACTGCTTTTCTGAAATCATGATAAAATGTAAAATCACACAGGAGTACCCTCCACAATAACATAAATTTTGACATAAGGCAATTGGCAATTGATATTCGAAGAGTCTTCAGGCCAGAACCTCATGCTCAAACAGGGATAAGTTCTTATCTAAGGGGAAGGACAAGCCATGGAGGGAAACAAAACAGCAGGTAGCTAGGTCTTAGAGAGTAAGAAAGGCTGAAAGTGAACATGTTCCTAATATTCTCCTCTACTAATCTCCCGAGATTGGGCTGACAAAAAAGAAAAAAGTGCCTACTAAGTAGGAAACCCTAGAATTGCTGTAGCTATCCCAGTACTGCCAGTCAGTCAGCCATAGAATGCCAAATTCTCCCCATGAAGGCCAAATACCACTGTTGGTTGTTGTTAGTTGCCATGGAGTTGGCTCAGACTCATAGAGACCTAACGTATAACAAAACAACATGGTGCCTGGTCCTGCGCCACCGCACAATTTTTGCTATGTTTGAGCCCATTATTGCAGCCACTGTGTCAATCCATCTTGTTAAGGGTATTCTTCTTTTTCACTGACCCTCTGCTTTACCAAGCATGATGTCCTTTTCCAGGAATTGGTCCCTTCTGATAACATGTCCAAAGTAAGCGATACAAAGTCTTACCATTCTCACTTTTAAGGAACATTCTGGCTGTACTTTCTCCAAGACAGGTTGTTTATTTTTCTGGCAGTCCATGGTTGTCTTAGTTATACAGTGCTGCTATAACATAAATACCACAAGTGGATGGCTTTAACAAACAGAAATTTATTTCTTCACAGTAAAGTAGGCTAAAAGTCCAAATTCAGGGCATCAACTCCAGGGGAAGGCTTGCTCTCTCTGTTGGCCTTCTCATCAATGTTCACCTGGACTAGGAGTTTCTCCGTACAGGGACCCCAGGTCCAAAGGACGTGCTTTGCTCCTGGCACTGTTTTCTTGGTGGTATGAGGTCCCTCTGTCTCTCTGCTCACTTCTCTCTTTTATATCTCAAGAGATTGCTTCAGGACACAATTCAATCTTGTAGATTGAGTCCTGCCTTACTAACACAACTGCCGCCCATCCTTCCTCATTAACATCATAGAGGCAGGATTTACAACATATAGGAAAATCACACAATACTGGGAATCATGGCCCAGCCAAATTTATACACACATTTTTTTGGGGGGACATAATTCAATCCATGACATTCCACCCTTTGGCCCCCCAAAATTACAATCAGAAAATGGAGGACAACCACACAATCCTGCGAATCATGGCCTAGCCAAGTTAACACATATTTTTGGGGGACACAATTCAATCCATGGCTATAGTATATTCAATATTCTTTGCCAACACCATAATTCAAAGGTGTCAGTTCTTCTTCAGTCTTTCTTTTTCCTTGTCGAACTTTTGCATGTATATGAAGCAGTTGAAAATACCATGGCTTGGGTCAGACACACCTTAGTTATCAAAGTGACATCTTTGCTTTTTAAGATTTTAAAGAGATCTTTTGCAGCAGAATTTCCCAAAGCAATATGTTGTTTGACTTCTGGACTGCAGCTTCCTTCATTGACTGTTAATCCAAGTGTAATGAAATCATTGACAACTTCAGTATTTTCTCTGTTTATTGTGATGTTGCTTATTGGTCCAGTTGTGAGGATTTTCATTTTCTTATGTTGAGTTATAATCCATACTGAAGTCTGTAGTCTTCGATCTTCATCAGTAAATGCTTCAAGTCCTCTTTGGTTTTAGCAAGCAAGATTGTGTCGTGCATATCACAGGTTGTTAATGAGACTTCCTCCAACCCTGATGCTGCATTCTTCTTCATATGGTACAGTTAGTTGGATTATTTGCTCAGCATACAGATTGAATAAGCATGGTGGAAGGCTACAGCCCTGACACACACCTTTCCCAATTTAAACCATGCAGTATTCCCTTATTCTGTTCTCTTGATCTGTGTACAGTTTCCACATGAACACAATCAAGTGTTCTGGAATTCCCATTCCTCACAATGTTATACACAATTCGTTATGATCCACACAGCGTTTGTGTACTCAATAAAACACAGGTAAACATCTTTCTGGTATTCTCTGCTTTTAGCCCAGGTCCTTCTGACATTAGCAATGACATTCCTCGTTCCATGTCCTTTTCTGAATTTGGCTTGAATTTCTAGTAGTTTCTTGTCAATGTATGATGTAAGCTGTTTTTGAATTATCTTCAGCAAAATTTTGCTTACTTTTAATATTAATGATATTGTTTGATAATTTCCACAATCTGTTGGATCAGCTTTCTTTGAAGCGGGCACAAATACAGATCTCTTCCAGTCGATTGGCCACGTAGCTATCTTCCATATTTCTTGGAATGGATAAAATAGCTCTTCCAGCATTGCATCTGTTTGTTGAAGTGTCTCAAGTGGTATTTCATCAATTTCTGGATCCTTGTTTTTCACCAGTGCTTTTGGTGCAGCTTCGACTTCTTCCTTCAATACCGTCGGTTCTTCATCATATTCTACCTCCTGAAAAAGTTGAATCCTGATCAATTCTTTTTGGTACAGTGATTCTGTTTATTCCTTCCATCTTCTTTTGATGTTTCCTGAATCATTCAATTTTTTTTGTCCATAAACCAAAAACCATACCCACTGCTGTTGAGTCGACTCTGACTCATAACGACCCTATACAACAGAGTAGAACTGTCCCATAGGGTTTCCAAGGCTGTAAATCTTTATAGAAGAAGACTGCCACATCTTTCCCCTGAGGAGCAGCTGGTGGGTTCAGACCTCTGATGTTTCAGTTAGTAGCCAAACACTTTAACCCCTGCACTACCATACTTCAATATTGCAACTCAAGGCTTGAATTTTTCTTCTGTTCTTTCATCTTGAGAAATGTTGAGTGTGTTCTTCCCTTTAGTTTTTCCAGGTCTTTGTACATTTTATTATAATACTTTACCTTGTCTTCTTGAGCCATCCTTTGAAATCTTCTGTTCAGCTCTTTTACGACATCATTTCTTCCATTCACTTTAGCTACTCGACGTTCAAGAGCAAGTTTCAGAGTCTCTTCTGACATCCATTTTGGTCTTTTCTTTCTTTCCTCTCTTTTTAATGACCTTTGCTTTCTTCATGTATGATGTGCTTGATGTCATCCCACAGCTCTTCTGGTCTTCAGTCATTAGTGCTTAGTACATGAAATCTATTCTTGAGATGGTCTCTAAATTCAGATGAGATGTATTCAAGGTCATACTTTGGCTCCCATGGACTTGTTTTAAATATCTTCAGCCTCAACTTGAACTTGCATATAAGCAGTTGATGGTCTGTTCCACAGCTGGCCCCTGCCTTGTCCTGACTAATGATGTTGAGTTTGAATTGTCCTGCCTGAATTTAGAGACCATTTCAAGAATAGATTTCATACACTGAATACTAATGAATGAAGACTAGAAGAAAAATGTGCTAATTGGCACCAAATCATAGCTGGACCTGAGTTGGGTATTGATTGCTGTAACTGTTGTTGTTACTGGTTGCTATCAAGTTGGCTCCAACTCATGGTGACACCGTGTATAACAGAATGAAACATTGCGTGGTCCTGCTCCATCTTCATGGTTGTTGGTAAGTTTGCATCCATTGTTGTGGACACTGTATATTTTGAGTGCCTTCCAACCTAGGGAGCTCATCTTCCAGCACCATATTAGACAATATTCTGTTGTGATTCATAGGATTTTCATTGGCTAATTTTTGGAAGTAGATTGCCAGGCCTTTCCTTCTAGTTTTTGTTTATCTGTAAACTCTGCTGAAACCTGTCCACCATGAGTGACCCTGATGGTATTTGAAATACTGGTGGCAAAGCTCCTAGCATCATAGCAACAGGCTATGACAGACGAGTAGTTGTTGCTGCAACCAGAACCTAGCTATTCAGTGCAACTCAAAGTCTGGTCCATGGACCACACACACACACACACACACACACACACACACACACACACACACACACTGTTAAAAGGAAGAAAGAGGTTAGTAGTCAAGGTGGGAGATAAAGTACAATAAAAAGTTAGGGATGCTTTTTTGATTGTTGCTTACCATGAATTTGAAAACCTCAGTATAATTTGAGAATGAGACATCCTACCTGTTCTTCTATAACAAATGAGTTATAATCTCAGAGGATGCAGTTGGTGATAGAAGGGTATGGATTATTTTCATGTCAGTTAATGAACTAGTTTGGATGATTTTACTGAAAGCTAAAGTTGATTGTGTTCATCTGGAAAGCAAACAGTTTTGACAATTAAGGCATAAAAAATGTGAGTGATATATCTAGCTGTTCCAAACAGAATGTGTTGATTAGAGCTGTTTCATGAATCCTTGTCAGGAGCAGCCCAAGTGCTATATACTTCTTAGGAAGAAAATGCAGAGTCAGTGTATTTGCCATCAAAATGTGCTGATTGCAGCAGCTTGCCCAGAGCTAAACTTGCTGTAATAAAAACTTCTGGACTGGAACGTGGGGGTGGCATTTATGTTATTTGCCTCCTAAGTTGTTTCTGCGCTATATAAAGCAAATAGCTCTCAGTTTGAGAACCTCAGAGAGCTCTGTCACCAGGCATTACAGACTTCCCTTGTGTTGATTCTTTGAAGAATATGTCAGCTGAAATCTTGTAGTAAGCAATGGAATCTGGATCTGAAGTAGCTAAACGCTCTGGATTAAAATGATTTACATCTTGAGACTTTGTCCAGATCATTGTATTGAATTCACTTTGATAGGTGCCTTTCTGTGAGGTTATTATTTTTCAAGATTCACAGTGACTTCCTTGCCCTTTGGTTCCTCACTGCCTCCTAAAATAGCATTAAGTGAGGGAAACTGGACTGAACGTATCAGCATGATACGCAAGAAAATTTGAAAAAGGCTCAAGGGGAAATGACTAAGTCCATCTCACAAATGCAATATACCTTAACAATTCAATTGTAGATTAGCTCTAGGAAGTGGCCATGTTTGTCTGGAAGGGAAGGGCATAGTTCTCTTCCACATATCCCAGAGTCCTTCTACAACTGTCCTTAAATTCATGGAGCCATCACTGGGAATAGTAATGCCTTCTAAAGAACTAGTTGTGGAGAAAGGCCAAAGCTGAAGAAAGAATACCAAACCAAAACCGTTGCCGTTGAGTCGATTCTGATTCATAGCAACCCTATAGGGCAAAGTAGAGCTATCCCTTAGGTTTTCCAAGGAGTGACTGATGGATTTGAACTAACGACCTTTTGATTAGCAGCCATAGCTCACCGTAGCTCTTAACCACTGTGCAACCAGAGCTCCAAAGAAAGAATAGGAAAGAAAAAAAAAAGTTGCAGGGAGTGGGGTCTTGGAGATGGAAAGTGTAAATGATGAATAATTCAATCAATGTGTATGTCCTGCTGTCAATGGTAATCCAATAGAAGATTGACTCTCGTTTTGGTCAGAGAGGATGAGTAGTTTTCATTTGCCAGCCTTTACTAGGTTTCCTGTCTGTCACACCAGATTACTAGAAGGAGTTCTTCCATTACTGCCGGTGAAACTGTTGTTCTTGCCACTTAACCACGGACCATCCTTTTGAAGATCTACATTTGGAAGTAAAGTAGCATATGGAATTTCAGCCCTTGTATTATTATTTTTTTTTCTTGTATTTTTTACTGGGAGAAATGAGGAAGGCTCAAGACAATTTTTCTCTGTGGGACAAAATGATTTGGCCTCTTTAAGGAAAAATTTCTAAATGACCTTGCTGTAATATTCAAAGAAATTTGACTCTTAAGGTAATTTATTTAAATAAGAGAATTATTTTCCATAGTCATAAATAAGTCATACAGTACTTATTAGTACTATAATTTGGAAATTCAGAAAAGTAAAAAGAAAAAAACCTATTATCTCACCACTCAGTAGTTATAAGAGTCATAAGTGACCCTTAATTTTCATAACCCTTGGGGCAGTGGAATACTGAAAAATGTGATATTTGCTGCCTACTCTCTTGGGCTATATTTTATGTAATACCTATTAGATGTTTTATTTTAGCTCATGCCACTATGGACGAGTAATATTTGAATAGCTATAATGACTGCATTTAAATCCATTTTATTTCACATTTATGCATGTAGCTAGTGATTCTTTGTTCATGAGATTAAAGAGAATTATTTAATGATTTAACTATTTTACCTCTCAGTATACTACCTTGGATCTTAAGCAATAATAAGTAAGTAAACAAACACCCATAAACAAAATTTTTGACTAGCCTGGCTAATGAAGATAATAATAAATTATATTGAGAAATATTAACATTTGTTATACTGTAGTTTTTAAGTGTTCTTCATTCAGTGGAAGAATATTAGTGCTATTTTTGGTGTCATTGCAGTAGGGTTTCCTTACAAAATTGTTAATGCTTGCGTTTCTACTACAATGTAGGTTACAGAGCTCTTAGTTGTAGAAGTTGTTCATAGTTAATTTGAGCATGTATGTGGTATATGTGCAGGGTGGATGTGGGTGCTTGGGGGAATGGAAGCTCGTTTCTTTTTATCTTTTTCTTGAAAAAATTTATACTCACGTTTGTGCTAATTTTACTCATCAAAGATAGAGAATAATTTGTTTCCAAAGTCTAATGTTCAGAAGGGTCAAGGAAAAATAATGGTTATACCCTTTAAATTATTTTTACAGTGAATTTGTTATTCAAATGTTTTTAAATTATTAGCATTTTTAGCCCATTAGCCATAGCAGCAGTGTCATAAATGACTAGTACAGACTTCTTGAAGAACAAGACCTCTTGACCAATAGGACCCTTGTCCCAATATTTTCTGAGCTCCTGAGGACAAATGGTAAACATATAATTATGTGTGTCTTTGCCAGTGTTTCTCTTCATTTCTGCCTACCACTGTCACCTCCCAAATGATTTTAATCAGGGCTTTGAAGTGATTTGTTTGGCTGGATCCCCTGCTGAGAATTTGCATTTCTAACAAGTTCCCTGCTGAGAATTTGCATTTCCACCCTAGATATACTGAATCAGAATCTACATTTTAACAAGATCTTTGGGTGATTCTTATGTATAACTTCCTGGGAATTTGTTCAACTGGTTCAAAGCCCTGATTTTAATTGTTAAGGCCAGGTTGTTTTCCAATTAACCTTCATACACAGTTCTGTAAATTATATTATAATGTATGCCCTATTGTCTCTCAATAAATATTTTGTGCTTATAAGTACTCAACAAAATATTTGTTGAATAAAAGAATACCATTTTTAACATCCCCATTTCCACTTCATCATGCCTGTAAAGGGAGCCTTCTGTTCAGTGGCCGTGATGTGACTGCTAGATATTCTTCTTGGGTTCTGTGATTAGGCACAGCTTCAACTAATTCAGGGTTTCCAAATCTGCCCAGCCATAGGACTTACCTGGGGAGCTGGTCATACATACAGATCCTAAGGTCTCACCCCAACCTGCTCAATCACAATCTCGGCAATTTATATCATCAGACAAATCTGGAAAACTTGAAACTTGTGGGTCTGCACTTGGAGCTTGATCAATGAATAATTGAATGTTGGCGTATAGGAAAGATTTATGGATGTGTGCTGAGTTGACAGCATTTCTTTATTTCTAATACTGGTCAACTCAAATATCAGAAGAGACGATCACTCTAATATTCTCTTTCAATTTAAGCTTCTATGAATCTTTAGTTGAAGTAATATTAAAATTATTATAATTTATTGACCACTTACTATGTGCAAAGCACTATTCTAATCTTTTTCATTTATTTATTAATATTAGTATAGAGAGGTGAAATAATTTTCCTAAGGCCAAACAAGTAACAAGTGGAAAAACTTGGATTTGAACTTAAAAAGTCAGATGTCAGAGTCTGCGCAATTAATCCCTTGAATATATTGCCTATAGCCAACGAATGACATATACTTACTAATGTGTCAGGCACTACTATACTAAGCACTTAATATACTTTAAATTCATTTACTAGTCTTATAAAGTAGGATTAAGAAAGTCAGGTTCAGAGAGATTAAGTAATTTGCCTAGAGTTATACCGCTGGTAGAACCAGTGTGATTTGAGCTTCGTGGGCTTAACTCCACAACAGTGTGCTCTTAACCACTACCCTATATGCTGCAATGACATGTTTGAATATGTTGATATCTTGTCATCTCTTCAGTATTTTGTATAAATAATAGTTGTTACTGGAGGTCTGGGGGTTTTCTGGAGGGTAATTGTATAATAATTTATGTCTACATTAAATAATGCCTACATTTAACATCTACGTCATAACACTTTAATGTGTACATTGCATTTTAGAAGACATTCTGAAATATAGAATTCCTTGTCCCAGGGAGATTTTTGATAGAATAAATTGATTAAATTGATTACTTAGTTATCTGTTATAGATTGGCTGAAAGTAGAGTGAAGGATTAGCATACTTTTAAGGAGTTCTTAACCCTATCTTTTTAAACTAAAGGATATTATAGTAGGTGAGTATTTAAGTATTTTGTGAACATTTGGTAAGCAGTGACACTTAATTTCCTTCATGTGATCATTAAACATTAGACACATGTGAGTTTTCTCACCAGTAATCTTTTTCACTTACTTTGAAATGACTTACAAATTTGTTTTCACACACTTATTAAAGATTTAGTTTGAGCTGCCTCTCTTTTTTCCTCTTATTTATCCCAAAATGAATGTGGAGTGTTAATTGGTTTTGATGGCTCCTGCTGCTACCTCTCTGCCTGGGACTCTAAGGAAAGGGGAAGAATTGAAGGAGATCGTGTGGAATTTGTTTGGAGAGGTGAGAAAGTTTAATGTGTTTGTGAACTAGTGCACTTCTTCTAGGTAGTACTATTGCACTATAATAAATGTTGAAACCTAATTTTCACTTTTAGACCTAACCCTTTCAGTATATTTAGTTAACCTGCCAAGAGGAACTTTTGAAGAAATGCATTAGCTAAGTCCTTATAGCTAGAAGAGATCAGCACTTGATAAACTAGGAAGTAAGAAAGTCCTGTTCAAACAACTTTATTAAAACCAGAGAATAGACCTGTCGTTTTTTAATCGCAAGGGCATGCTAATTTAGATTTACAACTACAGGGGAATGGCCTGGATTATGCAATCTGTTGTTGGACTTTAACCGAAGACTTACAGTTGCCCCAAACATGTACGTAGCTGTGTAACACTCTCTTTTCCAATAAAAATAGTTCCCACCAGCAAGGCCTAATTCACCTGAAACATTGTTCCCAGTGTTTATATACTGATATGCTTTAGTAGCTCTGTGATTTTGATTTAGCAAATAACATCTAAAAAGATGTTCTTATCTGAGAAAAGAAGTTATACTGGGATTCTGGAAAATGTAAAGAAACCTTTTACCATTTTAACAGCTTTAAGATAACTAATCTTTAAAAAATTGTTAATTCTGCCACTTTTTAGCAGTTGACGTTTCCACTTGTACCTTTATCAAAGGATAGTAGAGTAATAGTATAAGCCTCATCCTGTTTTGTGGAAAGGAAGAAAAGTACACCTTTGTTAACATGTGCTTCTGTAAAATCAGTGCAGGGTACAGAGGGAAAATAGAAATGCAGACAAAGTTTATAGATCTTGCTTCTCCACTTCCCACCATTTGTGACCCTATGTTCAAATGTCAATTCTAATATTATATACCAGACAAATGTTTTTTCTTCATCAGCAGTAAAAATAAAATTCATTGGGCATTTACTAAGAGCAAGGTATGAGTTAAGTACTCTATTTGAAATATATAATTTATTTCTTACAGTTAGAGAGGCACTATTATTATCCTATTTTACAAATGGTAAAACTGAGGCTTAGAAAGTTTGGCTGAATTGCCCAAGGCCAAACCTCAAGTAGGTAGCAGAAACTGAATGCAAACCCAGGTCTGTCTCACTGAAAGATAATGTTCTTAATCATTATCTCAAACATCAATTGCACATATAATTTAATAGAGTGTTCTAGTATGTTTTGTTTACATACTTGGAGTCAGCATGTCACAATGAGGAGAGCAAATAGAAAAGGTAGAAGATCTGGATTTGGAAATGATCTTTTTTTGGAGTTCTCATTCTACCACTTACACCCTGTGATACTGGGACAATTGCATAATCTGAACTTCAGTTTCTTCTAAGAATTGGGAAGTAAAGGAGATAATGGATGTTAAATGCTTATTAGTAAACAGTCTATGCTAGTCATCATCAAGATGGTGATAATACTCTACATTTGTATAATGGTTTACAGTTTACAAGGAGCTTTCACAAAGATTTTCTCATATGATACCTATCAATACAATTCTTGTATCGATATAATGTTTCAATCATTTATACAACACATATTTTTTTGAGTGCTTGTTAGGTCCCAGGCATTGTCCTATACGTTGCAAAGATTTAGCAGGAAAAGAGAAGAAAAAAATTTGTTATTTGATAATAACACCTAAATGAAATATTTAGTATATTAGATAATAATAATAACAGTGAAAGTAACATTTATTTCTTGTATGGTGACTACTATGAGATGTGCATAGCTTAGTGATTAGTCCATATTTTGATTCATAAATTAGCTATATGTTTTTCCATTATGGATTTTTTAATGGTAAACTAGTTATAATTAAGCTATAAACTTTTATTTTCAAATTTTGTATTTTGTTTTAATACAATGAGGGGATTGATTTTTTTGAATTAATGATTAGTACACATCACCAAAATTCATAAAATATCTTTCCACTCTAAGGTTCTATGACTTATTGCATAAAACGTGGAGTAAATATAGTACCCTAATACCCATTTGTTTTTATGTGTGTCTGGTATGTCTATCTGAATTAGGCATTTCAGAATTACTTTACACAGCTATTTACTCAATAATCTTAGTACTTCTTTCCCTTTGTAGACTATCCAATAGTATTCTCATGGGTTGGTTATATGTCTCAAATTCAGTGCCAAGCCTGGGGAAAAAGTCTTTTGTGTTCTGGCTCTTGCATGTTGTTCTACTATGACTCTTGGAGACACGAGTAGTCATGCAAAGGTGTTGCAGTGAATTCAAACATTAGGATTTGACTGCCAGCTCTGAGTTTAAATTTATTGAAAGCTACACGAAAGACAAATGTTATTCTCAGAGTAGTTTATAGCATGAGTGTTGGCATGTGAATCATGTGCAAAATCCAAGACAACTGGAAGTCATCATTCAGCATCATGGAACAGAGCTCTGTAGTAAGCCTTGGGAGAAAAAGTCAAATTTGCCTCTATTAAATGTTTTGAAATTTAATCCTGAAAATGTATTCTAGTTGTTATCTCAGTAAAAGGATTTTTTTTTTTCCTGGACTCAACCTCATTTGTAAAGTTATTGAAGAAACGTTTCTGTCACTGTTTAAGAGAGTGATTAACAGCTGAAGCTTCAGGGCAAACAGAATCCTTGTTCCACCGTTAGCTAACTATATAACTTTAAGAAGATTTCCTTAATAGCTCCAAGATAAGTATTGATGACTTTGAATTATGGTATTGGTGAAGAATACTGAATATACCATGGACTTCCAGAAGAATGAACAAATCTGTCTTGGAAGAAGTATAGCCAGAACACTGCTTAGAAGTGAGGATGGCAAGACTTCATCTCACGTACTTTGGACGTGTTATCAGGAGGAGTAAGTTCCTGGAGAAGGACATCATTCTTGGTAAAGTAGAGGGAAAGCAAAAGAGAGGAAGACCCTTAAAGAGATGGATTGACACAATGGCTGCAAAGATGGACTCAGCATAACAACAATTGATGGGATAGGACCAGGAAGTGTTTTGTTCTGTTGTATGTAGGATCACTATGAGTTGGAACCAAATTGATGAGTTGGAACCTAACTACAACAACCACCTCACCGCTACCATTCTGTTCCATACTACCAATCCTTCTCTATACAGCAACTGGAGTGAGCTTATCACAATTGGAATCTGTCAGTGTGAACCCCAGACATATCCCCACCCCACCTGTTTAAAACTGTCCATTGGCTTTCTTTTGCACTAAAATGAAAGCCAGACTCCTTACCTAGGCCTTGGCCTATGAGACCCTTCATGACCTGGCCCAGGCCTACCTCGCTGATTTCACTTCTTTCTTGCTCACTGAACATGAGCCACTCTGACATTCTTCCAATCCTTATACCTGAAACTTTACCATATCCTGCTTCCTGTGCTCAGAACACTCTCCACCCTACTCTTCACATGACTGACTCTTTATCCCTCAGGTCCTAGGCCTTCCTTGACTACACAATCTAAATGGTCCTCCTGTTAAGCTCGCTGATAACATCATGCTTTTCTCTTTCATGGCACCTGTAACAATTTTTTACTTTGTATCCATTTGGGTTTTGTTTAATATCTGAATCCCTACCCCACCCTAGCTATATGCTCCATGTCTTTTATGTTCACTGCTGTATACCCAGCCCCAAGCACAGTTATTGACTAGGTACTCTGTGAATCATCGCCAGTGATGAAGAATAAATCCCAGGCCATTCAAATCCTTAGTTTCCTCATCTGAAAAACAAGGATAATAATTTTTATCTATAAAGTTATTGTGGGAATTAAATGGGATTAAAATATATAAAACACTTAGCACTGTGCTTGGCAGAGAAAGCCCTCAACAAATGGTAGGAAGTTTAAGGAGCAGCAGCAGCAGAGTCACCAGGCATTTATTAACTCTACTGTATGTGCAGGACATTGTTAATGTTTATAGAACATATTTGAAAAAGAGAGAATTTGCTAGAATTTTGTTTTACCTAGTCTTTACTGTGTGTATACATTAACACTGGTCCCGTATGTAGAGTATTAAAATGTATAATTCCAGTAGTGATTCCATGCTTTTTAATGGAACATTGTTATGAACTAGCCTGAGCTTTGTAATGTCACAATTATCAGAGTCCCAGTGTACCTTCAGTAGGATAATTACTTTGGCTAGTGATTGCTTAGACTGTCCCCCACTCCACTCCAGCCAGCTGGCAATAATAAAGAAGCACTGCTTTTATGTGTACACACAATGTCTGTAAAATCCCATTATCCCCAAACTCCACACTCTGTGGCTGCATACTTCCTTTTGAAGTCTCTTAAAAAAAAAAAAAAAAAAAAAAAAAACAACTTTCAGGGAAGCCCCAAAGTTCATTTCTAATCTTATTTCACCCATATAATATAAAAAAGAGATGGGAGTAGGGAGCAGGAAGTGTACGTAATATGATTTGGTTACCCTTTCACTGGAATCCTGTGATATTTGTGGGAAAGCCAGGTGAAAATTTGTGTTGGTAGAAATACATCTTCAGCATGTGTTTTGAGATAAAGCTGTATTTAATTTTGTTTTGATGTTCAAAGAATAGAAAAATGTTGAGTTGGTTATTTTAGTTCTTTCTCCTTCATCTGTTCAGAATGTCTATACTATTTAAAATAGGAGTTTCCACCAACCATTTATGACCAGAATCATTTTTAACTGCGATCATCTCTTAGAGTCCTAGGTACAATGTCCTTCCCTGCTTGCCTTTTCTAGTTTACATCCTTTTCTGCAGTGCAGTGGGTTTCTCTTATATATGGTCTTTCTGGCCCTGAGTTTGTAATTCTGCCAGAAATGATTGGTTGGTCCACAGTCTGCCCTGTGATTGGTCTGTTTTACTCACCTTGCAGGGATTGGCCGGTTTACTAGTCAGTAAAACCACCCAATAGGATTGAGCGATTTATGGTCCACTAAGGGGATTGGTCAGTTAGTAGTCTTGCTGGGATGGCCACGACTTGAAATTGACAGAGGTTTTTAGAGGCGAGAAGGAAACCTCAGGACCAGGAAGGGAAGCTCAGAACCAAGAAGAGCCTGGATCGAGCAGCTTGGACCTGGGGTTCCTACACAGGGACCCTCCTAAAAGAGTGGTAATATGTATCAAGGGCTGTAACACTGAAGACAGTGAGAGTCTCAGAAGGGGTTCAGCAGCAGAGCCAGCAGCGAGAGGCCTGGAAAGGGCCCAGTGTCAGAACTGGAGGCCTGAGAGGGCCTGCACAGCTGAGAGGGCATGCATGGCTGAGCAGGCTGCTACACTGGCTATGACCTCGTCCAGTTAGTAGCAGAGAGGCCTGACAGGAGAGAGGCCTAACTGCGGAGAATAGCTGAGAGCTGTTGGTTGGAAGCTGTCCTGTATTGAAGGTGGGAGGGATGTGTTCTTCCCTTTGGGGGAGCCTTCCAGGCCTTGCCTATGTGCTTCCTGATCCTGATCTTGAGTTGTTCCTATTATTTCCAAGTTGATCCTGATCCTGAGTTGTAGCCGTTACTTCCCTACTAAACCACATAACTGTGAGTATGGTCTGTGAGTTCTGTGTGGCCATTGCAACAAATTATCAAACCCAGCAGAGATGTAGAGAGTGCTGTGGGGGGAACAACAGATGTCTGAAATGGTGAAGAAGTTGGAGAGTGGAGGTATGTCTGACCTTCACCCTATAGGAACCACCTTTGTGCTGATCCTGATCTTATTCCTCATGAATTTAGACAATTTCTTACATTCATTGTACCATGTTTCACTTTCCATCTGAAAGTAGGAACTTCTGGCTTATCTCCTAACTGGGCCCATTGCAGTCCTTTTCTTTTGGGTTCCAACTCTCCATGTGATTGACATTTTTCTTAGCATTCTTTCCACTACCTTGACTTAATTGATATTTGTTCTCTAAGGATGACCCCTTCTCTGTTACCTGACCTATCTTCTATTACCATTAATTGATGAAATTAGGGTAGGGAAAAGGTAGGGACTGTCAAAAATATTCCGCCACCCCTGAAAGACCACTTCCTTTCTATGTTTCTGTCACCATGATTTAAAACTTTTCTTTCAAAGTTCGTGTTTTACATCCACATCATCTAATTCCATCATCTTCTCCCTCCTCTTCATCGTTAGGACATTTACCCATCTTAGTCAGGACCTGTCTTACAAATCTTACCTTTATCTCAACCGTTTCCATTTGTCTCTCTGACTTTATCTTCCTTGCTGGTGCCCTTCTAAAACTGCAGCCTCTCAGTCACCTTAAAATCACAGCCATGACATGGACCTCACCTCTTGTGCATTTCAGGTTTCTCTTTTCCTATTAAGTATTCTCCCTGCCCTCAATATAGATCCATATTTCTACATCCCATCTTATTCCTGAGTCCAATAAATCTCCCTCCTGGTTAATCCTTTCCTTTTATCTATCTTGTTCCTCCCCATGACCAACCAAGCCCCACCTTATTAAAAAAGTACTCCTAATCATTGTCCTGATGGCACAAAGGGTTAAGCGCTCACCTGCTAATCCTCATTTCCATCTTGCTGAGAAACACTTCCAGAGGGATAACATAAAAGTGCTTTAAACCTAAGGTGATATTGCAATTTATCATCTAAATTGGGTCACTTTGCAGGGTTAAAGAAGACATGATTAGTAGTTAGCAGATATAAACCTGTACTGTACATATAGTCACCTATTTAAACCCAGTAGGTACAAAAACCCTGAAATCTACTTTTCACCAGCACTCCACTGAAAATCTGCATCATCTTCAACTCTTGACCTTTCCTCAGATTTCAATTCCTAGATTTTCAACCTTCGCCCTATCTTTTGAGTTAGACTTTCTTCCCCTCCCCCTACTACTCCACCCCCCATTCCACAGGCCCTTATTTCCTCTTGCCTGGAAAACTACATGGCCCTCTAACTGGTCTTCTTGGCCTCAGTTTTTCCTCATCTGTCCTGCACTATTCTTTACTACTATAAAATATTCCTAAGTACACTGATTGTTTATACACCTGCTCAGAAACCATTGCCAAAGAATATCATGAAGACTTTTCAGCTTGGAATTCAACACACTACAAAAATGACGTAAAAAGCCTTTTCAGTTTTACCTGCTCATGGACCCTGTATTTCAGCTGGACTATTGGGTTTTCCCTCACACACCTCCTAGGATCAGTGGTCCTCAACCCTAGTGTACATCAGAATCACCTTTGGATTTTTTAAAAAACATAAATATCCAGCCTTAACCTGGGAGATTTTAATTTAGAAGGCCTGGTTATCTTCATAAAAGCATCGCCACACGATTGTGACAAAGTCAGGATTAAGAAACATTGCCCCCTTTTTCCTGTTTCTATGGCTTTGTTCCCCATTTCCTCTCCATGGCCAGTATCTACTTTTCTTACTGCTCTTTTAAATTTCTTCTTATCCTTCAATACCTAGTCCTAACTTCATGAAGTCTTCCTTGATCTGTTCAGATGTACTTGTTTCTTCCTCTGTACTGCAATGTCAGTAAACTTTCACTGGATAATATGTTTATGCCTTACAACCTCTAGACAATACACTTCTTGAAGGCAAGACCTCTGCTATTTATCATATAGAAGGCACTGAGTAAAGATCACTAGCTTAAGGTTATTTGCAGAGAACTCTGAAGTTCTTAAAAAAGTGAATGATAAACATGAGTTTTGTTTTTTTTTATTATTTTAACCAAAAGTCTAAAAACAAAAATTATACTAGTTGTAATTACAAGATTATGCCAAATTAAGATTTGCTAATCATGCTAAGTAGGAGAAAGGAATTAGAATTTTAAATGCCATTACAGTTTTCAGCAGCAGATGAGCTAGTATTGAAGTAAATTCAGCAATGGATTTGTTCCTTTAACACCCATGCTTCAGGTGCTTTAGAGTATGTAGGTCTCTTTGGTTTCCTTATGAAAACTGTCGTGTTGGCTTGTAGCTATAAAATGTGCTTTAGTCAGAAACTGTAGTTCGTAAAGCAGAGTTTGTTACTAGTTCCTTTGGCACAGGGGAATACTTTAAATAAATCGACCTTGCTGAAAGAGCACGGTGTTGTTTTTAATAGAGAACAAAAGTGTAAGTGCGTTGATTTAATATAGTCACAAGTGGCTGCATCCAAAAACAATTTTTGATTTTTGTCAATCATTCAGCAAGGGAGTAATTTTTTTCCCTTTATTATTTATTACTTTTTTTTTCCATAGCTTTCCCAGTTATAGTCTTGTTAAATCTATATGCTATATTCTTGGGATTGGATTTTTTTTTTTCATATCATTTTCTCTATTCACATCTGATTTAGAGTTTTGTTTTGCCAGTAGTAAATTGTGAACATTTAGTTTGGGACATATAGAAATGTGTCTATAATTTATTTAGTGCCTTTAAGTTGGCGACTTGTGTCTTGATATTCTATTAACAGCATATATACAGTGTGTGTGTATATATATATATATTCCATTAACCATAACCCATTGCTGTCGAGTCAATTCCAATTCATAGCAACCTTATAGGACAGAGTAGATCTGCCTCATAGGGTTTCCAAGGTTAGTCGGAATCGGCTCAATGGCTCAATGGCAATGGGTTTAGTTTTGGGAATCTTTACAGAAGCAGACTGCCACATCTTTCTATTGTGGAGTGACTGATGAGTTTGAACCGTCAACGTTTTGGTTGTCAGCAGAGCGCTTAACCATATATATATATATATATATATATATGTAATGCAGTGGTTAAGCGCTCGGCTGATAACCAAAAGTTTGGCAGTTCTAGTCCACCAGCCTCTCCTTGGAAACCCTATGGGGCGGTTCTACTCTGTCCCATAGGAGGGTCACTATGAGGTGGAATCAACTCAAAAGCAATAGGTTTGGTTGGTTTTGGTAGAGATACACACACACACACACACACACACACACACGTATATATACATATGTATCTGTATATATGCATATACATATCTATATGTGTATACAGTCCCTCAACAAAACACTTGGATTTCATAGCAAGCCTAGGTAAAGAATAAATTTTTACTCTGTGTATTTTGTGCTCTTGTATATTTGCTGGTATAAAGCATGTTTCAGATTTCTTCAGGGTAAAAATAATTGAAAAGAATGTATTAGAATAAACCTGAATTTTTTTGTGCTCATGAAAGATATACTAATTGGAAAATAGTCCATATAATCTCTTGGTTTGTGACATTTTATAAGCTCACGGTTTCATAGGGACTTTATGGAATCATCCAGCCCTTTCTCTGACTTCTGGTAGAGCTATATCTGAACTATTCAGAACTTCCAGAAGCAAAGTCAAAGCTTCCTTCAGAAAACATCCCCTATATTTAATAGTAATCATGTTTGTCTTTGTTTGTAGATAACAACAATGCCCTATAAAAGGAAGTCAAAAGGAGAAAGTGTTGGTAAACAATTTGAAGATGGCAAATGAATAATGAATGAGGTTTCGTAGTCAGTTGTAGACACCACTTTGTCAGTAGAAAAGTAGAAACAGTGGCGTTGAACAAACCTCTAGGAAGACACAACTAACATATCTGATAGAATATTGTACAGTTTTCACGCACATCATCTCAGGTAATCCTCACAACAGCCCTGTCAAGTGGGTAGTATTAATCTCCCATTTTACAGATAAGGAAACTGAGCTAAGGAGGTAAGTGATTTGTTTTTAAGTACATACCTAGTAAGTAGTGGGTCTGAGATTTCAGATCCTCTGAGGACAACTCACCTTACCCAAAAGCTATTTTTAAAATGTTGGTTTTTCAAAGACCACCTTACAAAGTATCGGTCAGGACAATGGCAATGGTGCCTATACAGGGAAACGTCATGAAACCAATTCTGAAGTTTTCTATCTAGAGTAAATAAGTAAAATATTAGTGCTTCAAAGAAATGTTAGGAAGATTAATTTATGCATGAAACACTGAACTCTTTGAAGTAAAATGATACACAAGCTCAAGATATTGCTATTTTTTATTTGTAGCCAACTTTTATTTTTATGCCTAGAAAAATACATGGGGTGCTTAGGACTAATGTGCTGGGAAATTTGCTACTTTAGTGATAGTAACATAATCCCGAAAAATCAAGCACGATTATTCTGTACTTTTTTTTTTTTTTAAGTTTTATTCAGCGATAAGACCATAATTTTTCATATTTAAGGAAGTATGAAAAATTTGTCAAGTTTTAAAAGCTGAATACATGTAGCATTGAATCAAGGCACATACAAGACTGGCCAAAGGGCGACAATGCACTTTGGTTTTTTGTTGAAAAAATAATAATAATCATGGCAACAGAAAAGTGATGTGGTTTTTAAATAATAGCTCACAATTCAGTTGGAAGCTAGAAAGAAATGTTACATTTCGAGTTCATTATGTAATACCTGGAAATCTGTGATAGTAATGGGCAGTATTCTTGATCTTTGTGAAAGTAAATTGAAATTTATGTACAGTGTGAAGACATTTCACATATACCAAATCTAAACCTGATTTCTAGTATTTATTTTTTTCACTTATTTAAAGTATGACTTTCTCTGGATTGTTGAAGGGAATTGCTTATGGTTATGCTACCTTTTTAATATGTGTATTTTTTGTTTTTGATGTCCTTTATGATAAAAACATCATACACACTAACAATTATGTGTTTTGGATTCATTTTTCAAAAATCAGGATGGTATAAGTAAAACCAAAATGCAGTTCTGGTATTTGTATTCATTACACTATGCAAGTCTAAGTTTTTACATTTTCCTAAGTATACATTTTTCCCTCGAACTTAGAAGCACACTTTCATTATTGTTTTTGTGAAGTCCTTTATTCTCAAAGCTTTGTTAACAATGGCTCTAACAACAGACTTCACACTCCTTTTATGCTAGCTGATGTATTCAGTTCAGAAGATATGCTTACTTTCTTAAGGATATTTAATTTGCTTAGAGCAAAAATGGAGATATGCAGCAAGTTTGATATTGCCCATTACTTCACATAGATTGATTTATTGAATACCACTGGGATAATACAAATTTAATAATTGGAACATTATTTTATAAGTATTTTTGAAATTTGTTTCTTCATTCAGCTGTTTTATTGTTTGTTTGTTTTTACATTTTATTAATACCAAAGTGAAAAATGGCCTGTGCTTATACTACAAGGATCTCAAGTGAACGTAGTCATGATTGTTCAACACAGCAAGAAAATTCACTTTCACAGTCAACAAGTCATTTTACTCAGTAGAACACAAAAGTAAATGGTTTATAACTTCAATATTTGCAAGGAAAATACAGTACAAATTACTAAAAAATACTAAAATAGAGAATTGTGTTCAGGCATCTCCACTACATCAATCGTAGCAGTAACCTGAAATTTGAAACTTTTAATAAAAAGTTCTTAAATATAAATTATATGGCAAATGTACAGTACATTGCTTTTTTCAGTCTCTTTTACCAGTGTTTTGCAGTAGAACAGGGATCCTACCATCACCTCCCTCAGGTTTATAAAAACTAAAACAGTCGCTGTTAGTCCTTCAGTATCATGAATGCGAGTGATCGGAGTCTGGAATACCACTGTCTCTGTAGCTTCGGTTACTACTGCTCTCACTGTGATTGTTTTTGTACAGATTCATCCCATTAGGAGGAAATATGGTGTGTATTACAAACTCCTCCTTTGAGATTGGTTCATTGCTTATTGGTAACATCTGAAAAGAAGTCTCCCTGATTTCCAGGATAGAGTTGTCCTTCTTAGTGCCAGCTTCCGCATAGTCGTCCGTTCTCCTCCTCCCTTTGCTGTATGCACAGTTCCTTGAGAAAAGTGAGCCATTTCTATGGACATACCAGCACACTAAAGCAAGAAGGGCAATGGTCAACAGGGCCACAGCCCCACCGATGATGGCAGCCAAAGGTAAATTGGGGTTTTTGTAAGGTTCTTTCTCTTGCTCTCGATTGAGGGTGGTCGTAGGGTTGTACATTCGAAGGGGTGCAGTTTCAGTCTCAATACAAACAGGAGTTTCATCAAACAGGTAGAGGTTACTGGTTTCCATGGGAACCATGCATACTCGATAGGGTGAATCAGGCTCCAGGGCTGTGATTAAGTATTCACTACGATCGCCTGTTACTATTGTTTCTGTTATAGATCCAAATGCTGGGCTGTGGCCCAATTTGAGCCAGCTGAGTCTTAGAGCAGTCATGGATAGGGCAAGTTTCCAAGAGATATGAATTGTCTCAGAGGTGACAGATTTCACAGTAATTATAATTGTTTTTCTTGCTGGAATCCCTGTGGTTCGCTGATCCTTGGTGAGCTTGGGGTTCTTAATGTCTGGCTGTTTGGTCACTGGTGCTGGCCACTGTCCTTGAGCAGGATACCCTGTGTTAGGTATTACACTCGTTATCTGAATGGTGCTTACAACCCCACTGTCCTTACAATCAAACAGTTCCGCGTTAAGGTCCTTGATAGCCATTCCCCGGACTTTTTCTGGGGCTTGGCACATGAGGCCACGCACGTTGACCTTCACAGGTAGTGACTGTAACCAGTCACGTACCCATTTCATCTTGCACCCACAATACCAGGGATTGTTGCGAAGAATCAGTTGGGTTATATTGTCCAAATCATCAAAGATACCCTGAGGTAAATTACTTAGGTTATTATTGGACATATCAAGTTGATACAGCTGCCTTAGATAAGAAAAAGCATTTGGGGGAACCCGATTGATGTGATTATCCTGAAGATAAAGCTTCCTCAGATTTGTGCCTGGAAGGTTTACTGGTGCAGCAGTCAAGGAATTTCGCACTAGTGACAATTCTGTTAAATTGACTAGGTTGAAGAAAACTTTCTCACCTAAGCCGTGGTTGTTCAAAAGGTTTCCATCTAAAACCAAGCGTTTTAAGCTAGTAAGACCTTGAAGAGATGGTGATGAGATAGTGGATATACGATTATCATCCAAGCGTAGCTCTTCTATAGTCCTGGGCAAACCCCAGGGGATTGTGCTAAGGTGGTTACGGGACAGGAAAAGCAGTCGAAGATAGTTGCTGTCTCGAAATGCCCCCTCTTCAATGCTAACAGCTGAGACAGAATTATCATCTAAATGTAATTCTTCCAGATACGGAATTTTTGAAAGTGAATCGTAAGTGATAGTCCTTATGTTGTTTTCTTGCAAATGTAGCTCTTTTACATACTTTGGGAGGTTGCTAGGAAATTCATCTAAACTGTTGTGGTATAGGTATATTCTTTCTACTTTCTGCAAGTTTTTCAGATCTGAGGGAATCCCAGCATTATTTATTTGGTTGTTCTGAAGGTAGAGAGTTGTAGCATCCTCTGGTATTCCAGTTGGGATGGATGTCAGAAATCGGTCATTACAGTAAATGAAACCTGCATCACAGCGACACACAGATGGACAGGATTTAGCCATGACTGACAGAGGTGCCACCTGAAGGAACAGCCCAATTTTAGTCCCCATGAGGAAGATGCTCCAGGCTGGGCTGATCATGGTCAGCAGTGTTGAGTTCTTTACACAAGGTAGCTTCTATTACTTCAGAGCCCTAAAATGGAATGAATAGAAAAAGACAGAAAAGTGTCAGGCTAGCATACTGAAAATAGTATTTAAAACAGCCATGAAACTAAAAGCATCTATAATCACTTTTAAATATTTTAGAATTTCTTTTTATTTCTGGTTACTTAGGGTGTACTGCTAACTAACAAGGAACACAATCATATAATTTCATTATCTCAAATGTTTCTGGTATATAAATTAAGAGGTATCACATCCCGAATCCATTTGATTTTGAAATATTTAATATAATTAAAGTTCTGTTGAGTATTCTAAGGCATTTTCATTACATCTTATATCAATTGTGTAGCCAGTCACTAATTAAATTAATCATCTAATTAAACTTCGTTTTTTCTTAATACTCAAATGAATTGATGCTTATAGAAATATGATGTTATATTTAAAGATAATAATTTTGCTGTTCCCAGAAACCACATTTTTATGTTCTACCTTTTGTTAGGTAAAAGACAATACAGATGTAGAAATATATAATAAAAATCTATTCTCTTACTAGTTATTGGAATAATGACACACCACTTGAGATTCTGGATCCCAGTAAAGCCAAACATTTGCTTTGATTATTAATCTTATTTCTTTTTCTTTGATTATTAACATTAAACAGCTTTAAAATGGATTTCTAAACAGAAAATTAGAGGGAATTTTTTTCATCTACTTTAGGGGAATAATTACATAGCTAATGCATCCAGCTAATTTAAGTGGAAAATTCCATTTTATGTTAAAATATTTCTTCTTTTCCTTTTTTCTGTGTATTCATACTGTGTGGTTCAAGGGATTTATTCACATATTTCATTATATTCCATCTCATAACATATTTTCACAATGCCTTTTTCATTCTTCAAGTTCTAAGCTAGAACATGATTCAGCTTTCCCCATGGCTAGAGAATTATAGATTTATACTGATCTATTGTGTAATATAATCTTTTCTGCACTTTTAGGTATTAATTAGCCTTTATAATGTCAGGCATGGAAATAAAGTACTTTAATATATTTTCCTACCTTATTGAATGATGTGAGTAAATTTTGCATGGGTGAAAATCCAATGCACGTATATTATTTTCCTGGTGAGGGGCTGGGACTTATACACTCTTGTTTAGTGCTTGGAAATGTTCTTACTGTTTTTCAAGTAATCTTATGCAGCACACACCTCCAGATCAGGTTCACTGTTGTCAATGAACATTCCAACTGCAGTTCAGCATGGTGGGCACCTCATTAAAGTGGGGCCAGAAACAATTCAGCTTCCTGTTACTATGTAGGACACACGGCTTCCTATGTTTTTTTTTTCTTTCTGATAGCGTTTCTGGGTGAAGGTTCCTTTTGTGTAGCTTAATTCCCTTAGTGGAAATTGCCCTCTTTGAAATTCTTATTGGCTCTTCTGTGCAATATGGTCAGAGATAGTAGCTTCAGATCCTCATGAAGAAAGCCATTCATGATGCTAAGGCCTGTATAGTAATAAGTTTTTCAGGCAGTCACCCCCCACCTTTATTCCCATCCAGGGTTATCCAAGTAAAAACTTTGTACAGTAGCTACAATCTGAGGTATGATTACCTGCTGTGAAACAGCTATTTCCAGCTTTTGCTTCTTGCTGCGATCTCCAAATTTCTAGTGTAGTCACGTTACGCAAGAACAGGTATTGTTTTTTAAGAGGTAAAGGAAACGTAATTCAAATATTCTTCATGGAAAAAGGAAGCATACTAGATTTCCTTTATATTTCTCTTCCTTAAAATATACAGAGTTTGAGCATCTCCTGTGAAAGTAAAAGGTTTTAATGAACTATTAATAATGAACTTTAATATACTATAGAAATTTCCTAGCAATTTAATTTCAATTATTTCTTTAAGCAACACATCTTTTATTATAGTAGTTGTTGAAAGGGATAGGTTGACTTCTTTGTTTTTGTGTATCACAGTTTATTATATAAATACAGTAGGAGCCAAAGTGAGGATTGTCACCAAACAGATAATTTGTATTATTTACTGATTGTCAGGGTCAGTTTGAATCAACACTAAAGCAAAGCTTCATTCAAGGGGCAGTAAACCCCTTCCACAGCTTTCAAATGCAAGCCAGTCTTTAAAAGTTTACTTTAAACCTTAGGTATAAAATGATAAAATGTGTAAAAGGAAGAAAAATAAGTACGTGTCAAATAGCCAAGCAAATACATGACAACATTTTTGACTGAAATGCTGTGGTAACTCTTTAGAGATTTCTCAATGTGGTTTTAAAAAGTCATACAGTCTACAATTTAAAAAGTTGAGAAGAGTTTGCTTTAGAAGCCATTTCTTTTGATTTTCTCCGTGCCCTGTCTGATCCTGCCAGCCAGCCACAATGTTCCCAGTTGCAGAAGATGGGCATCATCACCTTCTTCCTTATGGGTGTTTCTGAGGACTAGTTGGCTGAAAGGTGGCATAGACGTCCAAGTCATCATTAGTTTTTCAGGAGAGTGCTATTTTAATTTTCTTTTAGCAAATGGAACTTGAATATTCTGTATTTGGAATAGAAAGAATGCTATTTCAATCCACCTCCTTATAATGACCATTAAGAAAGCATATCAAAATCTGATGGGGCATTTCCCTCTAGGTTCAAACAGAAACACTCCAATTTCCAATAGTGTATTTTTCATTTCTGAAAGAAGACTTATGGCTTGACTGAAGAGACCAGTGATGTTAATGATGACTGCTTTGGCCATTATCCAATACACATGAAGACTTTTTGGGGGGTTGGGAGAGGTGGGTAGGATCAGCATCTGTTGCAAGGTCATGCACTCAGGTGCTTTCTGTACACAGGAAACATTTAAGTATAAGGAAATATTTGATCCTGAAATTATGGACTAAAGCAGTAGCAATTTGCTTCTCTGCCAGTTAATTACCTAGCATCCAACAAGGATAGCATCTGTTCCAGAATTCAAACACTCTACTGAATGTGTATATTAAACAAGGCCAAAATTTGTGTTTTGGGTTCTCTTTGAAAATTCAGTTTCTTCTAGATTGCCACTAGATACCAATGCTGTCATAGACTTAGGCTAAACTGCATGAACAGAAGGAAATGTTAAAAAAAAAAATAAATAAAAGGTACATTTATTATTTTGGTAACTTGAAACAAAAATACCAGTTAGCAGATGGATAGAGCAGTCTCTAGTGAATAGTGCAAAGTACCCACAGAGGAAAGTTTAAATGATACATTGTTCAGTGTGAGGTTTTATTATGATGCCTGTAGGGCTTTCTTCATTATTGTTGAATTCCAATAGTATATTTTCTTGAAAACTTTGCTTTCTCAGTCTGTGAAACTGGAAAACCAAGCTGTTGAAGTTATAATTACAAAGTTACTGTTTTAAAGTATCAGCTCAAAATATTTTCTAAGTTTGAAAATTACTACACATATAAAATAATTTGGTTAAGTTTAGAAAACACTTACTTTTTAAAAATTGCCTTAGAAACTAATATAAAACCATTGTGAAACTGACAACTGAGAACCTGCTTAAAATGTTACTGAGAGTAAAGCATATCTTGTATTCCAGGAATGCCCGCCTATGAGGCAGGACACACTCTAAAGCTGAGATGATGAATCTGCTACATTGGGATTTACAATTGTTGATTATTCCTCAAATCAGATCAGACTAAATGTGAGCAAGGTGATGATCATAATAATAACCAGAGAGAAAACAGAACTACCTTTTAGCTTGTATCTGAACTATATTTTACCAAATTTGGCTCTATGAATATTTTTAACCCAGAGAAAGAAAAAAGTCTAAACTGGTGTGAAAAACAAAGAAGGTTAATTTGTTTATTTTTCCTGTTTTACATTTGTGTAACTGCCTCCTCTGCTGTTTGATATGCAAACTCTCATTTGCTGTTAATACGATAGTGGCAATAATGTGGGGTTAACAGGAAGCCTCAAAGCTGATTAAGTTCTTGGAAAATGTCATTCCCTTCTCCCCAAATTGCATTAAAATAAAAGGCAAAAATATGAAAGCAGGTTTCCTTGGCGAGAAGGATACTGTTTCAGGAATGAGAATTTAGCTTATAGCTCCCCTCACATGCCCCTGCTCACTTTATTAAGCTTACAACAGTTCAATTCATGTTTGATTGTGTTTTATATCTTCTCCTTCCCTTTTATAGTTGAAACTATAGGGTGAAACATTTGTTTTTTTAAAGGCATATTAAAGGCTATTCTCATCTGTCCATAAGGAATCCTGCCCCCATTCTTAGATGTGCCCCTCTCTGAGCTGGCTCTATGTATTCACAAATGTAGAGACATTGTATCTGAGTGCGAATGAGGAAGAGAAAAATGACCCCCACTGGCATGGACACTGGGGTCAGGCTTCCACAGCATCAAATGCAGAGCCTTTATGTCCGCATGGGCTTGAAAGAAGCCGTTACTTCTGAACAAAAAAAATTCAGCTTCTTTTAGAAAAATATTGTTAATTGGATGACTTAGGGGGAAAATATAAATGGAGTATAAATGGAGGCCTGGTTATTTAATGGGATGTTTAAAAAATTTTTATGAGAATAACGTATATAACATTTAAAACTGTAGCAAAAAGAAAAACAATATAATCACCTCACAGTTGAATCAAAATTTTAATAGGGATCTTTCTATTCATTTCCTTTTTAAAAAATGAAAGTTGTCCTTTTTTTTTTTTTTTTTGCATTTATAATGCAATCATCAAGTCTGTGATAAGCCTCTAATTTATTTCCATAGTTTACCTAAGGAAATATGTAAAAGATAAGGATGCTATTTTTTGAGATATTTGAGGAAAACTAATTTAAGGAATTGTATCTAAATAGAAAACTGATAAATAAAATGTAAGAACATGAGGCAATCTACATATTTATATGATTCCTTATCTGTTACTACAATAACTTGGAGGTAGGAATGTTTGAGATGAGAAGGTATTGCTCCATTTTGACAATATCACTTAGATTAAGATGAAGTGATGGCAGCAGAAAATTCCTTAATCCTTTGTTTATTACCTGTGATTTAAATTGATTTTTATGACTTGTATGATCACCACTCATTTTTTTTAAATCTTAAATTGAATAAAGGGTTTTGAGATTTTTTGTTAATTTTTAGTGATTTGCCTCGCAGAATTATTTCTTAAGGCTGGGAGCTATTTAAAGTGTTAAATCTAAGAGTAGAATGGCATGTAGAACTTTTAATCCAAGTTAATCAAATTATTATTTGAAGTAAAATCTTGGGGTTGAAAAAGCAGATGCTTAATTACATTTATCCAAGTTTGTAAATATTTCTAGGTAAATTGGAACTTATGCAATCATACTATAAAGTATTAGGAAAGTAATTTATTTATAAAGGCTTAAATTACTGCCAGAAAACTCAACAAAATGATCAACTTGTGAATGCTAAGTCTTTGCAAGAACAAATGATATTCCAAATAGACTACATATATGGTTAAAGTGAAGAACTGGAGTACATCAGGTTAGTTGCTAGTGACAGCAAAATGCTTTCTAAGCAGCCTGTCTGGTAGTTAAATTTTCCACGATCATCAGATTTCAGGAAAGTTCCAATTCTTTTGTTTAATGCTAGGCAAGCAGAAGGACCTCTAACTCTCCTCTTGAGAGTCATGAAGTCTGAAGGTTTGCTGAGAGGCAGAGAAGCAAGTGTGCCTTTTCATACTTGGTTTTATCCAGACTATTTTTTGCCTGAAGGATGTTTTGTTTCATTTATGGAAAATAGGGAATAAAGGTTCCAAGCAAAGGACTTTTACTTTCTCTGTTTATGTTACTGGTTCTTTGCCCCAATAGGTTTGTGATAAATGAATCTAATTCTGCTTCATTTATTTTGGCTTGTAAAGTTAAATTGAGCATCCTTAGAACAAAAACGCAAACTGGGATGTTATCTTTCACTATAGTGAATGTTGTTTTCTTTCATGACATTAAAGCCAGACTTGTAAAACTGAACAAGATATTAATTTAAGGGAGGGCAGAGTTGAGAGGTAGCGATATTGGGGTGGGGGGAGGCACTTTAAGTTTGTGTTGACATTTGAGCAATTGCAATTAAAACGATGTTTACTTTTATTAAATCACATTTTCCCCTTGCAAACTTGAAATTCCTTTTTTTTTTTAACTGTTTGAGTCCACTTTAGTTGATGTGATTTAAGTTTCTAATATTTAAGTTTCCATATAGTAGTTCAAGTCTACCATGTGCCAAGCGCTGTGCTGGTTGGTGAGAACATCTCAGAGTCATTAAAGCACATTGATTTTTCATGTCAGAGTGGGGGTATTATTGATTTAAATCAGATGAAGAACAAAAACAACACATAAACTGATCAATCCCCAGTTCAGTGGCACATTTTAAAAATGGTGTTTACCCAGATGTGGTCTGCGGGATTTCTTTTCAAAGTTGCCACGGTTACTTGTGCCAGGTAAAGTGAAAGAATAAAGAACAAAAGCTGTCATTGTCTCATAGAGTGACGGTAATTTCTCTCTCCTCTGACTTAAGCCCACTAATATCTGGAAAGCGTTTTTAATGCATTCCTGACACTTAGTTTTGAGGCCAGGAAAGAGAAAATGCACATGCAAAACATATGAAATTTAGCTATTGCTGAAATTATATTTCATGCTTTTCTACTTAAAACCAGTTTTCTCTGGGAGTTTTTGTCAATAGCCAAATCACAATTCTGGAAACTGCTCTTACATACAATATAAACTGGCTTTCAAAACTAATGTTCTTTAATGTGATGTTTAACCAGATTTAATGATGTTGATCTGTACTTTGAAGCTGAGAAATGACTTCTAAAGTGTACATACCTATTTTGGTTCTCAAGAGGAAAAAGGTTTTATTTTTTGAGGGGGGGGGCAGAGATTTAAAACCCATCTCTTTGTTAGAAATCAGTTTGTTGACTTACAGTAAATTTCTGAAATGGTGGAAGGTTACAAGGAGCCGAGAAACATCCTTTTTTATGCTCAGAAGAGAAAATTCAGTTTTGAGGATTAATATTGTTGAGAGATTTACTGTAGCATGTTTGCCCACTGGGGGGTGGTACACCCTACCAGAAAGCTGCTCTCAGGAGCCGCAAGTCAGATGCCGGCTGCTGCCGGCCAGTCTTTCTTTGGTTTAATTACAACAAAGCCTCCCGTTGAGAAGAACAGTGAAGGCCTCTGGGGCAAAAAGGGATGCGGGGTCTTGAGGGGAGAAGGAGGGAAAAACTTTCAGCCTTTGAAAAATTTACCAAATCTTATTCCCCTCATTGACTTCATTTATGGTGGTCTTCATTTGACTTTTAAAAAAAATTATTTATAATGCTTTTTTAATAAATTGGTTTGAATAAAATAATATTTTAGGGTTTTTATTCAGAGTTCTTAAGTTAGCTTTGGACCTGGCGATTAATCACATTCTTCGTTATGTTGCCCACCCACCTTAAAAAAGGGGGGAAAGGTGGGGATCCACTGAAATGGCAACTCCAAACCAAATATTTCTTAAATGGCCAGATTTAAATACTTGAATATTTAATGTTCAGATATGAACATTGACATATGAGACGTAGAAAGCAAGAAACAAGAAACAGTTGGATAATATTAAGACAAGTTCTCTACTATTGATCTTTGTAGAGTTTAAAATTGTTCAAAATAATCCAGAAAGAGGAGGAAGCTTTAGGGTGTGTGGCCAAGAAAAGCACAGACAAATCTCTCTGCTGTGCACGAGCACATTAAAGCCGATAATTGTATTTTTCATCTGGAGAGACGGGGCGTTCATTAGTCTTGTGTCCCTAGTCAGGAGATGCTGAGCATAACTGGAGTTTCTATTTGATTGGGCAATATAGACTAGAGAAGAAACAGGGGTAAAGATAATTAATAGCTTGCTAACAAAGTCTGACAGCCACAAGATTTCAACCCAATTTATTTCACACCGCTTCATTTAGCACTGAAAAAGTTTTGATAGAATTGGAGGCTCCTTAATTAACACTTGAAAGCAAAAGAAACATACCTTTTATTTTGCTGTCACATTCAGTTATGACAAATGTTCTTACTGCTTTTTTCTTCTTTGTAAAAACTTTATTTGCTGCCCAGTTATGTATTTCACAAATGTTAATGTTCAGGAAGTGTTTAATTGGGCATTTTGAGCCTAACCATAATTGATTATTTAAAAAGGATATGTGTGAGAGAAATGCAAACCTCGGTTAATAACTGATAGTAATCTAGGAATATAATATTACTGGATTTATTGGGTTTATTCATTCACTAATATCTGTGCTGATTCTTGGACTTAAATGTGTTTTGGCAGTGCCCTATTTATTAAAAAAAAAATTCTGTAATTTTCCTAGTTAAATAAACGCAATCACATTTTTTAACCCTGTTTTTTGTTTCCGGCTAGTAAATATATGTTTGTGTCGCTGTGAGTCGGAATTGACCCCAGGGCAACAGGTTTGGTTTTTGGGTTTGTGTACATATGTGTGTATATATGTGCATACACGTAATTTGCAAACTAAATGGCATATCTCTAATTTAATCTACTATAGATTAAAACCTGGCAGATTATTATTATTGGTAGTAGTAATAATATTATTTTGGTACTTTTAAAGGATTAATTTCTTTATTCATTTCAAAAGAGATGAGTATCAGTCATCTGTCACTTTGGGGTAGGCATAAGTGATTCTACCTGAAAACAGACAAATACATTCTCTATGTTTATGCTGGTCAGGATGGTCTCATGCAGTTAGGGGCAAATGAAAGGCGTTGCTACAGCTGAAGTACTTTTCCAGTGGCTTTATTCATGTTTTTTTCCTACTTATAACATACGTGTGCATCTTAAAACGGATTTATTAAGAAAATTTAAAATAGCTGCTTGTGAAAACAATCATAAAATTTGGTTCCATAATTGACAGTATCAATTTTTTTTTTTAATTCGGATAAATAAATTAAAAACCAACCGCACAGATCTTGAGAAAATATGGGCCTGTTGCGCTCTTTTTGCCAACCATTTTGTCTCAGACCTCATTCACTGGGAAAACATTTTTGAGAAGATACATTTTAACTACTTTTTGAAAGCTCTGTCCTATAGATGTATTTCTTCCAATATAAAAATTTTCCTGTTATGAATTGAAAGTGAATGGATACTTAGCATATCCCACTTGATGAGGGCTCTACTCATTTATTTATTTATTTTCCCTGCAGCCCGAAATCTCTACATACATCAGGCATAGCTTCCAGGCTGACCTTTGTTAGTTTTTCTGAGTAGACTTTGCCAATTACTATGCTAGTCACATACTACCTTTGCCCAAGCAATGGATTTTGGTGTTCTGCTGGAGAGGGAATATGATTTGGAAGAGAATCTCCCCCTCCTCTGGGTTAAATGCACTAGTTGAGATTTGCAAGCCTGAAATGTTTGAAGCAGCTCAGGCAGGATAGCACTGCAAGCTTTAAAATCTAGGTGTAGCTGTTAATCCTTTACAGAGGCACACAAGTCGCCAGTAGCTCGACTAGCTGTGAGCAAGATGTATGCTTTTCATGTACTGCGTATTCATGGGCTGAGGGATTATTGATTTTCTTTCACAGTTGTAAAAACAGCAGTTGGTGATCATACCAGACATACAGTACACACCAAGTTAGCAAGACCTTCCACTTTCCTATCTGTGAAAAATCTGCCTGGTATTCTCCAATATTTAACATTTACCTTTCCAACTTTTTTTTTACATAAGGCTCTTGGTAGCTACTCAAGACAGAAAATAGCCATTTATTGTTATTATTATTCTAAATAAAAGAAGATTTTAAGAAACTTGTGTTGGGCTATATAGTCAAATTTTTCCTTGCTCGCTTGCACGCACACATATTGCTTGTACCGGTGACAGAGCAAACGTTCATATCTGGATGCCTCACAGTACCAAGTCATTTCTTTCTAGAAAAGTAACCGAGCAAACTTTCTGGGACAATCAAAAGGAAAAACATGGAAAACACTTACCAGGACGATGAGAAAAAGCAATCCTATATACACTGCTGCTATAGCTGTAATTCCACTGACTGTGAACTGGAGTAACAGCCCTCCCCCCTCTCCCAAGCTCCGCATCCAGTCCACACAAAGCCAACAGCAGCTGCAGGCTTAGCTCGCCGTGCTTCGGATCGCTCCTACACTGAGGAGTCAGAGCGAGCAAGCATTCCAGTTTACTGCGCACAGCCCACCTCCAAGTCTGAAGTTAAAGCTTCACCTCGCAGTGGTTGAAGAAGGGGGTGATGTCATAGATGGGCAGGACTTAGCCAAGCTCTTGTTCAGTGAGGTAACTGGATAATCAAGCAGATGAGCTTTACAAACGCTAGAGGGGGCGAGAGAAGTCGAAATGAGGCACTCAGACTGCCAAACCTAGGATACCATTTGGTTTGTAGGCAGCCCTTTGGAATCTCAACATTTTCTAAAGTTTACTATAACAAGGTAGTGGTAGCATGCTTATATAAAAAAAGCAAGCTTGTTAGAAAGTATAAGATTAGAAGAAAAAAGCACAGGTTCCTTTTATTTTTAAGCCATCTGTATTGAAAAGAAGTTAACTAAAATCAGATTATTTTCATTATTGACTAGTTACAATAATGTTATAATTGTGGAGGTGAAGGGCAGTCATCCCACTGTGAGTATGTATTTGACAAATAAGTCAAGTTCAAATAAATAAATGATTAATTTAGGGGAAGGGGAAAGAGAAGGCTGTAAGATAAAAATTTGAAGGAAACAGCCCCTTCTGCAAATAATGAGTAACTTACGTTTCTAATATGTTTCAGGAAATGAAAGTATGTTCATATTCTTCCACTATTTATGCATCTTTCTTACAATCTAGGGGACACTAGATGATCCATATTTAAGGATCCCCCCCAAAAAATGTTGTTAGGTGTCGTCAAGTTGGTTCCGACTCATAGCCACCCTATATACAACAGAATGAGACACTGCCTGGTCCTGTGCCATCCTCACAGTCATTGCTGTGTTTGAGCCCATTTTTCCATCCACTGTCCCTCCTGGTAACATGTCCAAAGTACCTAAGATGAAGTCTCGCCATCCTTGCTTCTAAGGAGCATTCTGGTCGTACTTCTTCCAAGACAGATTTGTTCATTCTTCTGGCAGTCCATGGTATATTCATTATTCTTCACCAATACTACAATTCAAATGCATCAATTCTTCTTTGATCTTCCTTATTCATTGTCCAGCTTTTGCATGCATATGAGGTGGTTGAAAATACCATGAAATGGGTCAGGTGTACCTGGTCCTCAGAGTGACTTATTTGCTTTTTGCCACTTTAAGGAGGGTCTTTTGCAGCAGATTTGCCCAATGCAATGAGTCATTTGATTTCTTGACTGTTGCTTCGATGGGCATTGATTATGAATCCAAGTAACGTGAAATCTTTGACAACTTCTGTAGAATATTTTTCTTTTTGATAGGTTGTGGCTGCTCTGAACCTGGGTTCAGATATAAACATCCTAAGAAGAGAATCTTTCAGGAGTGGTTTTGCTTAGATTAAAATTATTTTAATTTAGGCATATTAATAAACTTTGGACAATCGTAAGAAACGAAGATTATAAATGGTTGTGTCTAATTAACAGAATTGTGGGCTTTTATTTTCAGTTATGTTTTTCATACACTGGTTTCTGCTATTTGGTCAGTGATTTCTTTGGACCCTTAAATTTTCCACTAAGGAAGTGCATTTCACTTTTTAATATTGCTGGAGAGAACTAGAGAAAATATTTCACTTTAATATTTATCTGGAAGACAATTTCCTTAAGCTAGTTTCTTTATGTAATTATTAGAGGTTCAAAACTTTCCCCTTCGTCCCATTTTAAAGTTTCTCTAAATGTTTGTTTCTGAAGGAAGCCAGCTAATTGTCTTTCCCAGGAGTATTTGATTATGGTCTCCTCATTAACTTCATTTAGTTTGTTTATATGCTTGTTTGATAACAGTTTGAACTTCTGAGTTCCTCCCCAAGAATGGGTGATATCAAAGTAGAAGATGAACCTTGATAAGAGGTGTATTGACCCCTATTGTTCTATGGTTGCACTTTTCTGGCCTCAAAGGACAGGCCCATTAAATTCAGGAGTTTCAGAATTCAAATGTCTCTTGAAAAGCCGGTTTCTTAGAAATGTTAGGTAGCAGAAGTTAAACTGAGATGCAGCTGCTAAATTTATGGAGAGAAGGGAGGTGGGGATAACAAATAATCCTCAGGAAAGCATGGATTCTTTTCTGTTACTGCAAAACAAACACATGGATTAAATTATTTCATGAAATGATTCTAGAAGCCATTTTCAGATGGGAGTTGGTTATATTTGAAAATGTGCCTGGCCACATTCCTGTGGGTTTATATCCATATTTAATCAGTTCTGCCTCCATTTAGGCAAATCTTAAACTGAAAGATAAATGGGTAATTTTGGTTTTAGGTACCCAAAAGAAAATGTACTGGCCTGTGAGTTAGAAGTTTTGAGGTTTCCATTTCCCAGGCTGCCATTTGTTACATAACTTCAAATTACCTGCTCTGGGCTTTGGTTTCATCACAAGGCAAATAAAGGCAGCAGGAATGTATTGAATGCAAATTATGTATTGTTGCTTGCTTGCTTGCTTTCTCTCTCTCTCTCTCTCTCTCTTTTTTTTTTTTTTTTTTTGTTTTGTTTCCTTTTACACTGTAGATTAAAATTTAAAAGAAGGTCAGAAATCGTGAAAAATGTGATCTATGCTAGAGGTACTGACTTTGAAGGCAAACTCCTAAGATAGCCCCTCCACCCTCCCACCCTTGTCCATTAATATACTCTTCTGCTGTCTCCATTTTTTTCACTTCCTCCTCTTACTAGCTGCCAGAAATTCTGCCAGTTAGAGGTGAACTTATAATACTATGCGCCCCTTTTGAAAATGCAACCACCTCTGGAAAGGTTAAGAATTACTTCAGATTGCTTTCCTCCTTTCTTACCTAGGGGAGATTAGTCCTATAAAGGGATAGTTGTCCTGGGTGTAGGGAAAGGGAGGCAGGCAGTTTTCAACATGAAGCCCTTTAGGCTGTGGTAGGAAGGAAGCTGCTAGATTCTCACAGCAGGGAGGACTCTACTCAGAATTGGGAACCATTGTAGTCTAAATTTTAACCGTGTGTGCTTCAGAGTCAGACAGACCTGAACTCCATCTCGCCTTTGCCACGTGACTATAGACAAACTATTTAATCTCCCTGAGGTTAGTAACTCAGGTTTGACTTACAGGAAGTGCCCAATGAATGGTTGCTGCCAACATTAAGATGAGGACATTGAGGACCTGGAAATAAAGGGCATTAAGATGTGGAGGAAGAGTGCACTGGGAAGTGGCAGAGGGCCGATGACAAACTTTTACCACTTTTCATAATTTCCCTTTGAAGTAGCTCCATGGCTAAGAAATGATAGGGGTGGGGGTGGCAGTGGTGGTAAAGAGTAAAGATTGTTGTGTTCTTTTTTTTTCTGTTGTTCTCATGCATATCATGACCTCATGTTCCCAGGAGTTAGAGTTTAGTTGAATTCTAGTAGACATACTGGGTTAAAAAGGGATTCGATGTACTTTTGTGTTGTATTTTGTTTTCTGGGCTGGCCTGTGAATCTAACATTGTACATGAGAAAATTCATTTCAGACTGCAGTCAACTGGCTTGGGAATTAACTCCAACAGCATATCTCATTTTTAAAACTCTAAAACTGTCTAAACTTGTATTTTTTCTGTTTTTGTCAGAGGATATGAGATATTCCATGGTGGAGGACAGGGGAGATTGGATTTGAAATCAGGTTTCCCAGACTCTGCCATTTACGTGTATGTCCAAACAAGGCAAAAACATAAACAAAAACAAAAAACCCAAAGCTCTTTTAGTATAACCAACTTGGAACTGAGAGTGACTATAATACGTAGTTATTTCATAGACTAATTTAATCTGGGACTTCTAACCTGTCTAGGCTTAAGCTACCTTAATCATGCATACGTTCATTCATTTATTATACACAAATTCACTGAACACTTCTTTAAAAGAAGCTAGTGAGACTAGATGATTCCCCAAACAAACTCCAGCTACGATGTTCTGAGGTTTAATCCTAGAATGTATTAAAGTTCTTTTAACTTTTAGAAGGACACATTTTTGATGATTTTTCTTCCCCTCACCATTCTTCCTGTGAATAAGGTCTTTAAAGTTGTATGAAAAAAATAAAACAAACAAACAAAAAACTTCAGCCTTTTTGATATATTAAATGTCTTGGGCTATTATCCATTGAGAATCTTTTGGTTCCAAGTTACTGAAAGCCCAAGCCTTACTGCCTAAATAAGAAATGGAATTTATTGACTCATGTAACTGAAAAATACAAATGTGTGGTATGGCTTCAGGTGAAGCTTGATCTAGTGGCTTAAAAATATTTCCAGAAGAAAACAGTTTCTCTCTGGCTCCTTTTTCTGCCTTTCCCAGTGTTGGCAGCCTCCTCCAGCTATATGCTTAACCCTTGGCAGCTCCAGCTTCCCCTTGGGCCGTAGCAGCTCCACACCTCACATCCTTAAACTGCAGTGTTTAAGGGAAGAGAGGTCTCTTCCAGAAGCTCCTGCGCAAGCCCTGGGATTCACTGTTTCTCATTTGTTTAAGCTCAAGGGTGTGCTTATTCCTGAACTATTATAAGGAGATGGGCTATGCTGGAGAGCTTACCTACCACTATAGGAGCTGTGGGTAGGAGCTAAGGGTAGGGCCAACCCCACTCAAATACATGGCTGAGAATGGAGGGGTGGGGGGTGCCTCAGAGGAAAATTTGGTGCTGTTTGAGAAGGAAGGAATGGATGCTGGGGATTAGCTCATTTTCAGAGAATTTGGCATGATAAAATTTAGGCATGTTTTATAAAGTTTTAAACTTGAAGCTGCTCTTTTCCTTTCTCTCTTTTTTCTTTTTAAGCCAGAGTTTCTGTATAAATTGCCAAAGCATGTTTAAAAGATTTTCTATTTGCAGACCCTCTCAAGTCTAGCCCAGTTTTTTTTTTTTGTCATCAGGTACTGATGCATGTCAGGGCACATCAGTACTACATCTTAACATGAGCTGATGGGATGTTAATAAAATACAGAGAGAGTGCACATTCAGCTATCTGTAATTCTGTGAAGTCAGGCCAGATGCTTAATGCACCAGTTAGGAACTGTACCACATCTTTCTGAACAATTCCAAAGGGTATTGGAGAAATAATTAGATTTTAGCAGGTCACAGGTGCCTTAGAATACTAAAAGGTTTTAACAATGCTGTTAAATTATTCTTCTGTCTTGACATTTGCCTTTTATTAGTCAACACTTAAAATGTACCTAAAAACAATCATATAAACCTTTTAAGTATATTTCCAAAACAGACTGCACTGGAGTGAGAGCTGTTATTATAGGCCTTGAAACAGAAATCAAAGCAGAATCAGAGCAGTTATTTCCCTGCCTGCCTGCCCACCTCCCCTCTGGCCCATCTTCCTTTCCCCCAACACCCAAGTTAGACCTCAGGAATTGGGAGAAAGGTGATTGGGAAAAGAAAAGAAAAGAAATCTAAGAAAAAGCACCTCCATAGCCTTCCAGAAAAGAAAGGAGGAATCGTGGTTCAGGACAGGTTAGTGTCCAGCTAGAAGCGATGGGGTGAGGCAGCTGGCTGGTGCCAAACAGGAAGCTGCTGACCCCTACTCTCTGCCTTCTTCAGAGCCACCATGTATGGCCATGCAGATGGTACACTGTACCACTCCAGCTGACGGAGGCTGTGTCCTGGACCATTCTCCACCCCTGAATATCTTGTCATCTTTCCCTCTTTGTTTTAAGATGGAAAAAAAAAAAAAGAGAGAGAGAGTGAGTGAGGAAAAGACTTTTAAAATGGACCTTGTAAAAAGCAGAGACTTGGAATAAGCAGAGTGAATGAATCTTCACTCTGATACTTGCTGTGTGGCCCTGGGAAAATAACTCTATCTCTTTGAGCTTCAGTTCCCTCATTTGTTGAAACAAGGCTATGTGACCCACCTTGTTTTGTTATCATGGGCTACAGTAAAGTGGGACATGCAGGACTTCATTACTAATTCCGAGAAAACATGTTATTAAATCCGAGAAAACCTATGGACTGTTGCTTTTTATGTTCATAGTGACAAGTGGGTCCAGGATCAGTTCAAAAGAAACAAAGCACTGATGTTAGATTGAGCTGTGTGTTTTAACACTTTATTTTTGGGAGTGAAACAATTTAAGAAATGCTCCTGCTTACTGTCCTGGATACTCAGACCTTGAGATATCAGTATCTAAGGCTGGTTCAGATACTTAATTACAAATCAAAGGACAAAGTCCTTACCTTTGGCAATGGTTCCTATAGAACATAGCTTTGGAGGAATGGCTAACAGTTAATAAGAGAGATCAGTATCTGTCTGATAATTGAGATGTGTATTTACTAGATACCATACAAGTGGATTGCCCTGAAGCCATATGACTCTCTCTATATACCTAGCTACTGCTGTTAATCCCTACAGAAATTGTCATCCTTTGCGATCCATTTTATTGTTTCACTATTCCTGGAGTATTGGTGCTAATTTTAGGTGCACAAATAGACTTTTTGAGAAGACTTCCTGAAATTGTTGTCAGATTTTTTTTTTTTTCCTTCTGGAATCTGACTCTGTATTTTTCCTTGTGTTTGAGATTAGCTCTTTAGGAATTGCCATTTCCCTGCAGTTCTAATTACTTAGGTACTTAAAGGTGTTTACTGTTGAAAGAAACATGTTTAAAGTCTAACCAAACACTGCTTTCTATTATACCTGTTTATAAATGACTATAGAAGCTGCCTCTCAATGTCCCCGGCTAAGGGAAGCAAATTTACCACAATTAACATTTCTTTTCCCCTGGAACTCATATGAATTATTTGCAAGACTTTTCAAAGGATAAAATATTATCAATTGATTAGATTTGGACTGAGTAAGCATTTTACAGTACCAGCTATGCCAATTAAAAATAAGTTAAAAGTTAAGCCATGTTTACCATTAGAGAATTTCTTTGTTGTTGTTGTTACGTGCCATCGAGTCGGTTCCAACTCATAGCGATCCTTTGTACAACAGAACAACACACTGCCTAGTCCCGTGCCATCTTCACAATCATTGCTGTCTTGGAGACCATTGTTGCAGCCACTGTGTCAATCCATCTTGTTGAGGGTCTTCCTATTTTTCTATGACCCTGTACTATACCAAGCCCGAAGACCTTCTCCAGGGACTGGTCCCTCCTGATAATATGTCCAAAGTATGTGAGACAAAGTCTTGTCATCTTCACTTCTAAGGAGTATTCTGAATGTATTGCTTCCGAGACAGATTTGTTCATTCTTGTGGCAGTCCATAGTATATTCAGTATTCTTTGCCAGCACCATAATTCAAAGGCATCAATTCTTGTTTGGTCTTCCTTATTCATTGTCCGGCTTTTGCATGCCTGTAAGGCAATTGAAAATACCATGGCTTGTGTCAGGCAGACTGTAGTCCTCAAAGTGACATTTTTGTTTTTACCACTTTAAAGAGGTCTTTTGCAGTAGATTAGCCCAGTGTAATAAATAATTTGATTTTTGACTGCTGCTTCCATGGGCATTGATTCTGGATCCAAGTAAAATGAAATTCATGACAATTTCAGTATTTTTCTCCAGTTGTCATGATGTTGCTTATTAGTCCAGTTGTGAGGATTTTTGTTTTCTTTATGTTGAGGTGTAATCCATACTGAAGGCTGTAGTCTTTGATCTTCATCAGTAAGTGCTTCAAGTCCTCTTTCCTTTCAGCAAGCAAGGTTGTGTCCTTTGCATATCACAGGTTGTTAATGTGCCTTCCTCCAATCCTGATGTTCTTTTTCATACAGTCCGGCTTCTCAGATTATTTACTCAACATACAAATTGAATAAGTATAGTGAAAAGATACAACCCTGAAACACACCTTCCCTGGTTTTAAACCATGCAGTACCCCCTTGTTCTGTCTGAACAACTGCCTCTTTGTCTAAGTACAGGTTCCCCATGAGCACAATTAAGTGTTCTGGAATTCCCATTCTTCACAAAGTTATCCATAATTTGTTATGATCCACACAGTCGAATGCCTTTGCATAGTCCATAAAACATAGGTAAACACCTTTCTGGTATTCACTGCTTTCAACCAAGATCCATCTGACATCAGCAATGATATCCCTGGTTCCACGTCCTCTTCTAAATCCAGCTTGAATTTCTGGCAGTTCCCTGTTGATATACTGCTGCATCAGCTTTTGAATGATCTTCAGCAAAATTTTACTTGCATGTGATACTAATGATATTGTTTGATAATTTCCACATTCTGTTGGATCACCTTTCTTTGGAATGTACACAAGTATGGCTATCTTCCAGTTGGTTTGCACAGAAGAGTGAGGGCTTCCACTGTTGCATTCATTTGCTGAAACATCTCAGTTGGTATTCTGTACTCCCTGGAACCTTGTTTTTCGCCAATATTTCCAGTGTAGCTTGGACTTCTTCCTTTAGTGCCATCAGTTCTTGATCATATGCTACCTCCTGAAATGGCTGAACACTGACCAATTCTTTTTGGTACAGTGACTCTGTGTATTCCTTCCATCTTCTTTTGGTAATTCCTGCGCCGTTCAATTTTTTGCCCATAGATTGTTTCAGTATTGCCACTCGAGGCTTGAATTTTTTCTTCAGTTCTTTCAGCTTGAAAAATGCTGGGTGTGTTCATCCCTTTTGGTTTTCTAACTCCAGGTCTTTGCACCTTTCATTATAATACTTCACTTTGTCTTTTCGAGGCACCCTTTGAAACCATCTGTTCAGCTTTTACTTCATTATTTCTTCCATTCGCTTTAGCTTCTCTACATTCAAGAGCAAGTTTCAGAGTGTCTTCTGACATCCATTTTTATCCCTTCTTTTTTTCCTGTCTTTTTAATGACTTTTTGCTTTTTTCATGTATGATGTCCTTGATATCATCTCTCAACTCTTCTGGCCTTTGGTCATTAGTGTTCAATGTGTCAAATCAGTTCTTGAGATGGTCTCTAAATTCAGGTGGAATATATTCAAGGTTGTTATTTGGTTCTCTTGGACTTGCATATTAGCAATTGATCGTCTGTTCTGTAGTTGGCCCCTGCCCTTGTTCTGATTGATGATGTTTAGCTTCAGTCATCTCTTTCCACAGATGTAGTCGATTTGATTCCTGTGTATTCCATCCAGCAAGGTCCACATGTATAGTCGCTGTTTATGTTGTTGAAAAGAAGTATTTGCAATGAATAAGTATTGGTCTTGCAAAATTCTATCATGTGATCTCCAGCATTGTTTCTATCACCAAAGCCATATTTTCCAACTACCAGTCCTTCTTCTTTGTTGCCGGTCTTTCCATTCCGATCACCAGTAATTATCGATGCATCTTGACTGCATGGACAATCAATTTCAGACTGCGGAAGTTGGTAAACATCTTTCATTTCTTCATCTTTGGCATTAGTGGTTGGTGCATAAAAATGAATAATAGTCATATTAACTGGTTTTCCTTGTGGGCGTATGAATATTACCCTTTCACTGACAGAATTATTTTTCAGGATAGATCTTGAAAATATTCTTTCTGACAATGAAAACGACACCATTCCTTTTCAATTTGTCATTCCCAGCTTTGTAGGTCATATGATTGTCCAATTCAAAATGGCCAATATCAGTCCATTTCAGCTCACTAATGCCTAGGATATCGATCTTTATGAGTTCCATTTCATTTTGACGACTTCCAATTTTTCTAGATTCACACTTTGTCTGAATCTGTGTTCTAATTATTAATAAATATTTGTAACCGTTTCTTCTCATTTTGAATTGTGCCACATCAGCAAATGAAGGTCCCGAAAGCTTTGCTCTGTCCACATCATTAAGGTTGACTCTACTTTGCGGAGGCAGCTCTTCGCCAGTCATATTTTGAGTGCCTTCTAACCTGAGGGGCTCATCTTCTGGCACTAGATCAGACAATGTCTGCTGCTATCCATATGGTTTTCAGTGACCTTTTTTTCTTTTTTTAGAAGCAGATCGCCAGGTCCTTTTTCCTAGTCTGTCTCAGTCTAGAAGCTCCACTGAAATCTGTCCACCATGGGTGACTCTGCTTGCATTTGAAATACCGGTGGTAGAGCTTGCAGCATCACAACGACAGGCAAGCCACCATAGTAGGACAAACTCACAGATGAGTGGTGGGAAATGTAAATGTAAATGTCAGTCTACTTAAATTTCGTAAGCATGATTCATGACAAATTTGTTGTATATTGATTAGACTATGTCTGTATTCTCCTGTCCCTTACTTCCTTCTTCCTCTAGGTAGGTGATCAACCTTAGGTTTGGAGAAATTTAAAACATTTTGCAATTCTTTCATTAGTGAAGTTTTAATTATTTTTTGTCTGATATTTAAAATGTATCGGTGCTACTAATTCACAAATGCTTTACTAGGTTTCGTATGTGTGTTTAAAAACTAAGATCTAGACTTGACAAGTTTTACTCAAAGTGCACACATATTGCCAACATTTATTTATACTTCAATGAGGTTTTATTCTTGCTGAATAAGTTGCTATAAAATATAGGAGTAGAATTGAAAAGTAATGGGAAAAATGTCACTGTTAAAAGTTAATAATTTTCTATTGAGAGAAAGCTGAGGAGCTTTTTGGTAGTTGTTTGATTCAATGTTTACATAGAAACAACATGAAACTATTTGAGTAGCTTCTCTTTACAGTCCCTCTTTGTTTTCTTCAGTGGCCCAGGGAAAAGACTTGTCACTCTGAAGTGCCCACATGTAATTCTGTCCTCTGCTTCTTCCCTGAGGCAAGTCAGAAATAAGCTAATCAGACCATATCTTATTGACAAAGAACAAAGCTTGTTGACTGACTAAAAAGGAGGGAAGGAAAAGTAAAATATCAGTGACAGAGATTTTATGCCCAAAATCCTAGGGTTGACAGTGATTTTTAAATAATTATAGTTTTTTGAAAATGGAGTTTATGTCTTTAAAACATTTGCTTGAGTTTTACTGTATCTAGAATTTTAAGGGCAGTAAAATATTAGTGAACAGTTTTACTCATTTTATTCACTATAATTAAATAAAATCAACACTATAATCATTTTTATTGTTCTTGTCATTGTTGTTATTATCTGTTCCTTACAAGCAGATTATTCTATCATATCTGAAAGAAGTTAGAGAAAATTACATATGTCCCATGAGTTTTCAGTACAGAACTCTCTAGCAGAAACTAGAAATAGCTCTCTGATTAAAAGGTAGAAGTAGCTTTCTGATAGGAAGTAGAAATAAATTATTATAAACATTAGGTAATTATAAAAATTTAAAGAAATTTTAAAATTCATGTCCTGTCTTCTTGATCATTTTTATTTGAGGGTGGTTTTCTATAAGGGTAACAGACATCTTTTGTAGGAGGTGTGTAGTTCTAAGAGAAGCAGATGCTATTCAGGTTCAGAACAGTTACAGTTTTTTAACGTACTTTATCCAACTCAAGAGCATTCTCTTTGTTTTGTTTAGATTGATTTTGCTTCCACCTGAGTCTCTGAATTAGTTGGTTAGACAGAGTAAGTGGTGGTATTGTTTGTGTAAGTAATCCCTTGTTTTGAGAGTGGTCAGCAGAAACTTACAACAGAAGTGGTGAAAAAAGAGAAGGTAGACCAGGCATTCTAAGAAGGCCCCTCAGGGTTGCTGCCTAGTTTGCCCTGTGTTTTCCCTTGGTCACTTTTTCAACAAATGTTTATGCAGTGGTGGGGTATGCACTGTAAGTCTGGTCGTTTTCACTCATCCTCTGTTCCCCAAAGACTTTATACAACCTTCTAAAGCTGCTCTATCCACTCACAAGTAGATTATAGATGGGTCCAGACCATCTCATGACAGCTAGATATAAACTCCTGAACAATCTCAGAGAAAATACAAAGAAATCTGTTCTTAGTCTGCAAGTGAGAAAAGGTCAGCAACAATTTAAACAATGCACTTTCAGCTACAGAACTAGATCTATAAGCAAACTGATAGCAGCCAGGGAGGGAAAGTTTTTGAAGAGGCATTAAGGAGAGGAACAGAACTACTGAGATAGCAACAGCATGTTAATTTGAGGGGAAAAGAAGTCCATTAGGTAGATTCTGGACTCTTTACCATTTACTATGGTGTTAAGTACAAGCAAGGAAGACAGGACATTCCCTCAAGACATTCACAAAGCTGTCTAGGAACCTCACTCATCTGGGGGTAGATTAAAGGAGATTGCTGACTTATAGAGACAAATGAGGCACAAGAGAGAAATTCACAGATTTGGGCAAAATCATAGTATCAATGTAATGATACTAGTATTCTGATCATGATGATAGTATGAAAAGAGTAGTAGACTAAAATAGTAAACTCTGAATGCAGGAGAGGGGTAAGGGTACACAAATATGGAGATGAGTTACTAGTTTAGGGTATTAGGGATATGACCTGACTCTTGGTTCGTTTCCTTCTTAGGCTTTTCCAAGCTAGATGAGGCTTTCCAAAAGCCTATAGCTGTCCACTTACAGGAGAGTTCCTAGGATTCCCAAGTATCTGTTCTGCATCTGGGAATGCAATCCCTTGACAAAGAAGAGTCCCCTCTATATAACAAGGAAACATCTGCTTTAGGAGAGTGAAAGCTAACACTTGCCAAGAGAGCTCGAATGGCCTAATTAAGCCATGGCCATAAAAGGGGGATGTGTGTGAGGCCACACGTCACAGCCAAATCACCTGCACGTCCATTGGGAATATAGGGCAACTTTCAGAAGCTCTGGTTTGTATCCAGATTAATATCTCGTCTAACATTGCAATGTCAGTGGAGGCAATGGAGTCATCCAAAATACCAAACCAGAACAAATGTACAGGGCTTAGAAATGAAATAAAAAATACTGTGTCATTAAGAGTTCAATTGTAATTTGTATCAGAAATTACATGACAGAAAATATCAAGAAGTTACATCTGGGAACACTGGTGTGGCAGTGGTTAAAGTACTCGGCTGCTAACCCAAAGGTCAGCAGTTCAAACCCATCAACCACTTCATGGGAGAAAGATGTGGCAATCTGCTTCAGTAAAGATTGTTGTTGTTGTTAGGTGCCATTGAGTCGATTCTGACTCATAGCAACCCTATAGGACAGAGTAGAACTGTCCTGTAGGGTTTCCGCGGAGCAGCTGGTGGATTTTAACTGCTGACCTTTTGGTTAGCAGCCGAGCTCTTAATCACTACACCACCAGGGAAACCCTACAAGGTAGTTCTACTCTGTCCTATAGGGTTGCTATGAATCAGAATTGACTTGATGCCAGTGGATTTGGTTTTTTTGGTTTTATACCAGTCCAGGATGTGTAATCTACCAAATAATGTGCCAGAATCCTAATATGCATTTCTATTTGCACTTTGCCCTTCTCAACCTCATTCCTTCCTTTGACTTGTCCTTTATGAAAAATATCCTTCATTAATAAACAAAAAATAAATTTCTTCAGTTATCAGTTAAGGAAAACCACTGATTGTCTTATTAGTCTCAAGGGATGATTTTGGGTGGGATATTCTCCAATTGTATTTTTTCCTCTCAATGTCACTAATATGGTATGGTTGTATGATGGATCGCTTTTCTATGGCCTTTCTCGTCATGGTCTTATAACTCCCACCAAATGATGGGGTGGGACTATGCAAATATGGTGCTTGTGGCCCACCAAGGGGATTGAACAGCTTGCTAATAATACATATACGTTGCATGGCACCCTTGTGGGGGTAGGACTATGCAAATAAGCTGTATGGAACCCCAGTGAGGGGATTGGTCAGTTTTGCCATCTTGCTAGGCTTAAAATGAGTCATCCCGGAGGTAGAAAGGGGGGATTTGACTACCACCAAGAAGAAGAGCTAAGAGTGGAGCATGTCCTTTGGGCCTGGGATCTTTGCACTGAGAATCTCTTAGCTATAGGGTCAGAGAGAGAGAGAGAGCAGTAACACCAGCTAGAGATGATGAAAAGTAGTGGTAAAGAAACGGCAGCAGCAGAGGCAGTAGAACCAGGAGAGCTTCAGGAGATGGTGGGGTGGGCTTTCTGGTTGTCATGGATTGAACTGAGTCCTCCAAAAATACCTGTCAACTTTGCTGGGTCATGATTCCCAGTATTTTATGATTGTCTACCATTTTGTCATCTGATGTGATTTTCCTATGTATTGTAAATTCCATCACTATGAAGTTAATGAGATAGATTAGCAGCAGTTATATTGATGAGATCTACAAGATTAGATAGTATCTTAAGCCAAGCTCTTTTGAAATATAAAAGACAGAAGTGAGCAGAGAGACATGGGGATCTCATACCACCAAGAAAGCAGCACCAGGAGCAGAGCACATCCTTTGGACCCGGGGTCCCTGTGCCTGAAAAGCTCCTAGTCCAGGGGAGGATTGATGACAAAGACCTTCCTCCAGAGGTGACAGAGAAAGCCTTCCCCTGGAGCCGATGCCCTGAATTTAGACTTCGAGCCTACTAGATGGTGAGAGAATAAACTTCTGTTTGTTAAAGTTGTCCACTTGTGGTATTTCTGTTATAGCAGCACTAGATTACTAAGACACTGGTCCATGAAGCAAGGTGGTTACGGTGGGTGTGCCAACTCACAGAGCAAGAGACCTGAATGTCTTTGGGAAGAGGCTTCCGGGAAGAGTGGGGTGCCTCCAGGTGTTTGTCTGCAGAGCAAAAAGAGCTTTGTAACACTTGCCTGAGCAGGGCAGAGTCCAGGCCAGCTCAAGAGGCCCAAGAGGCTAAGGGCCAGAGAGAGGCCTGCCTGTAGCATGGCTGAGAAGAGGCCGTCCTGATGGAAGAACTGTATCCTGAGCATTCCTGAACCTGAATTGTAACCTGATACTTCCCTAATAAACCTCATAACTGTGAGTATAGTCTGTGAGTTCTGTGTGGCCATTGCAATGAATTATCGAATCCAGCAGAGAAGTAGAAAGTGCCGTGGGAGGGACAGTTGGCTTCAGAGTTGGTAAAAAGGTTGGAGAGAGGAGGTATGTCTGACCTCCACCTCATAGGAATCAGCCTTTGACTGTTGATCTTGATTCTTCTTCTCCCTTGCAAAGTTAGAGGAGATCAGATGCCTTCACCACACCATTTATACAGGAATGCTTACAAATTAATTAAAAAATAAGTATTATTTAAAAGAGATTGAATGATTTAGAAGACTAATTATGCTATCAGGAACTGTTTACATATTCTTCATCATTAGAAATGAATTGACCACTACTGTCTATTTCCATCAGACTTGTTATAGTCAACTCCGGACTCCCTTGGTAGTTTACCCACTGTCATTAAATGATATTATTGCCTAAAAATCCTTGTTCATTGTAGAACATTAGAAAATAATGATCATAAGATGAAGAAAATAAAAATTGTCTGAATTCCCACTCTCCAAAGTCAACAATGATGACATTTCAGACTTTTTCAACTTACATCTATATAGAAGTATATAATATTTTTTCTTACAAATTAGGAAACTACTGCATTTATTGTTTTATAACATTTTCACTTAATAAAATTGTGAACGTCTTCCTGCATCATCGGATATACTTGGATATCATCAGTTATAATGGTAGCTTAGTATGCCATTGTTTACACAGACAGTCATCGAAGTGACCAGCCTCTCTTGCTAGATATTTGTGTGTGTTTCAGCTTTGCAAAATTATAAGCAAAATTATGATGAACATGCTTCTAGCTAAATCTTTGTGCTCATTCAAGTTTATTTATTACGATAATGTCTTTGAGGTAAAATTGATGGTTCATAGAGCTGATGCTCTTTTAATGAATTTGTTGTAATTACCAGATTCCTCTCCAGAAAGGACATAATCTCCTAATCCCTGTGTCCTCAACAACACTGGGTAATGTTTAATCTTCAATTTAACAGGAAATAAATTGTATTTAATATAGTTTTAATTTGTATATATAGAAATGATACTTTTTTTAAACTTTTTTTGTGGGAGGTGGATTTTCTTTTTCTTCATTTTTTGCTTCCTTTTTTTTGGTAAACTTGTGGTTATGTCATCCATTTTTCTGAGAGGTTAGATACAGAGAAATACAGAGAATAATACAGCAACAATAGCATATGCACCACCCAGAATTAACAAAGTTTAACATTATTTTTTCTTTAGATTCTTAATTAAAAATAGGATATAATTAAAAAATAAATTTGAAATATCCTTAGTTTTCACTTTTGTTCATTTGCTTCTTTCCCTAGAGGCATCCACTACCATGATTTTGGTGGCATAATTTCCAATCTATGTTTTCGTATTTGTTTAATTAGAATTAAGGTCTAATATGAACCCCTGAAAACCAAAAATAAGAGTTGCTTAAGCAATATAGAAATTGATTTCTCATTTGTGTCCAAGTCCAGGGTTGGTATGGCCCTCCACACATTCAGTGACCTAGGCTTCTAGCTCGTGGCTTTGACCTCATAATCCAAGATAATGGCATTCTCATTCCAAGAATGATAAAGGAACTACAAACACATTAGTATTAGTAATTACCCATCTGTTGTAATTAATAACAATTCTTGTTTATTTAATGATAATTAAATTATTCATTAATTGACTGCAAAATTATATTCAGTTTTTCCTCTGTAAAAATAAGACTCCAAGGAACATTCCTTATCTTGCTCCTACACCACAAATGTGAGTTTCTCTGGCTTATATATCTTAGGCGTGGAATTTACCTACAGTAGACGTGGAAAAATTCCTCTCTTCTCTTTGTTAGGATGCCTTCAGCTGCAAATCACAGACAATTTAGTTCTAAATGGCTTATATAAATAAATTTACTATCTCACCTAACAAGAAGTCCACAGGTAGGTCTACTCTAACTTTGGTTAAATCATTGGCTCCATGGCTTGCTCTCCTCGTGGTCACCAGGAATCCCATACGGACACAACAATGGCCAGAGGCATTGTATGTGTCTCTGTCTCTCTTTTTCTTTCTTTTTCTTATTGTGCTTTAGGTGAAGGTTTACAGAGCAAATTAGTTTCTCATTAAACAATTAATACACATACTGCTTTGTGACATTGGTTGCCAACCTCACAATGTGTCAATACTTTCCCCTTCTCGACCTTGGGTTCTTCATTTCCATTCGTTCAGCTTTCCTGTCCCCTCCTGCCTTCTCGTCCTTGCCCCTGGGCTGGTGTACCCATTTAGTCTCATATACATGGTTGAACTATGCGTATTATTGTTTGTTTTATGGGCCTGTCTAATCTTTGGCTTAAGGGTGAACCTCAGGAGTGACTTCAGTACCGAGTTAAAAGGGTGTTTGGGGGCCATACTCTCAGGGTTTCTCCAGTCTCTGTCAGACCAGTATATCTGGTCTTTTTTTTGTGAGTTTTGAATTTTGTTCTATATTTTTCTCCAGCTCTGTCCAGGACCCTCTATTGTGATTCCTGTCACAGCAGTTGGTGGTAGTAGCCGGGCACCATCTAGTTGTGCTGGACTCAGTCTGGTGGAGGCTGTGGTAGTTGTGGTCCATTAGTCCTTTGGACTAAGCTATCCCTTGTGTCTTTGGTTTTCTTCATTCTCCCTTGCTCCAGATGGGGTCGGAGCAGTAGACAAATCTTAGATGACTGCTCACAATCTTTTAAGATCCCAGATGCTACTCACCAACATAGGATGTAGAAAATTTTCTTTATAAGCTATGTTATGCCAGTTGAGCTAGATGTCCCCTGAGACCATGGTACCAAGCCCTCAGCCTAGTATCTCGACCCCTATGGGAGTTTGGGTGTGTCTATGAAGCTTCCATGACTTTGCCTTGGCCAAGTTGTGCTGGCTTCCCCAGTATCATGTACTGTCTTACCCTTCACCAAAGTTACCACTTACCTATTGCCTAGTTAGTATTTTTCCTCCTCTCCCCTCCCCTCCCTTGAAACCATCAAAGGTTGCTTCTTCTTCTGTGTAAACCTTTTCATGAGTTTTTATAATAGTGGTCTCATACTGTATTTGTCCTTTTGTGATTGACTTATTTCACTCAGCATAATGCCCTTCAGATTCATCTATGTCATGAGATGTTTCACAAACTTATCATTGTTCTTTATCATTGCATAGTATTTCTCTGTGTCTCTTTTGAAGGACAAGAAAATTTTTCCTAGACACTTTTCCCACCTGACTTTCCTTCATATCTTATTGGCTAAAATTACATCACATGCCAATGCCTATGTTAATTACTTGCAAGGTTAAACAAGACCATGTTGATTGGCTGGGAGACAGGGCCAATTTCATTTGAAAAATGTTATTACCAAGAGGAAGGAGATACCTGAACAAAATATGCTGTTAGGAAGAAGAGGGAAAGTGGAAAGTAGGCAATCATCAGTGTCTGCCACATCTCTAACTAAAGTGGTTGCTACAATTCCATCAGTAGTACTGGAGTCCTTAACTGTTATGATTTTTTTGTTTCTGATAATTTAATGGGCATAGAATGATAGTATTTGTTGTATTCCTTGATAATTTTCCTGCTGTTAGTGGGTTATGCACCTTTTTCAGATGTTTACAAGCTCTTTGGGTTGTCTGTTCTGTGAAATGCCTTGTTTATGTTCTTTGCCTTGTTTTCTACTGAGTTAGTTGTATTTTTTATTGATTTGTAGCAGTTCTTTATATATTTTGGATAATAATTGTCTATAAAATTGTGTTACAAGTATCTCCTGCCAGTCTATATCTTGTCTTTTCACCTTTTTTTTAAATGGAAAAGGTTTCTATAACTTAAAGATTTGTGTTATATGTGTGTTATTCAAAAATCATTCTCTGCACTAAGGTCATTATTCTAAAGTATTCTCTCTCGTATTGAATTTTAAGTGCATATCAACCTTTTGTTTGCTGTATACCAGTAATTTTTATTTTATTTTTGTAAAATATATATAACAAAAAGTTTGTCATCATTTCCAAAAGTTTTATGTTACCCAAACCCGAAACTCAGTACTCCATCAGCAATAACTTGTATGCCGTCCACTCTCCAGCCCCTGATAGCCACTAATAAACTTTTGTCTCTATTTATTTGCCTGTTCAGATACAGTCATGCACCCTCTAACGTCCGTTCAGGCAACATCCGACTGCGTATGCATCCGTGGTCCCATAAGTTTGTAATAAGAGTTCAGAAATCCCAATCAGAGAATGGAACATAGGGGACATTACTGGACTTAGTGAACACAACAGCTTCCTAGTGGCCATTTAGTCAATAAAGGTACACTACCGTATCCCATATAGCTTTGCTAAGTACAGGCAGTCCCCAGGTTATGAATGTCCACTTACATACAACCTGTAGTTACAAACTAACCCCATAAAGCCTATTATATTAAAAACTCAAGGTACATGCAATGGTTCATAGTAACAAACAGATGCTACTTTGCAACTCGCATCAAAACATTGTTATTATTATTACTGTATTACTATGTTAAAGACATTTAAGTGTATCTGAAGTGTTTCTTTAATTTTTTTATGCATAGACAGGTACACTATATACTATACTAAGACAAACATTTGAATAACTGACATTAGATACAAACTGTACCTAACTGTTCCAACTTACGTGCAAATTCGACTTAAAGACAGACTTAGGAAAGGAAATCGTTCATAATCTGGGGACTGTCTGTATATAGTATGGTGTTCGCACAATGGCCACATTACATAACATCCAATTTCACAGAACTTATCATGGACGTTAAGTGACACATGACTATATTTTGTTTAAGTGGAATCATACAATTTTTGTATATCTGATTTATTTCACTCAGCATAATATTTTCGAGGTTTATCCATGTCATAGCATGTATATGAATTTCATTTCTCTTTATGGCTGAATAAAATACTTGTTGTTGTTGTTAGGTGCCATAGAGTAGGTTCCAATTCACAGCAACCCTATGTACAACAGAACAAAACACTGGCTGGTCCTGCGCCATCCTCGTAATCGTTATGCTTGAGCCCACTGTTGCAGCCACTGCGTCAATCCGTTTTTATTGAGGGTCTTCCTCTTTTTCACTGGCCCTCTACTTTACCAAGCATAATGTCCTTCTCCAGGGACTGATCCCTCCTGATAACATGTCCAAAGTATGTGAGACGAAGTCTCGCCATCCTTGCTTCTAAGGAGCATTCTAGTACTTCTTCCAAGACAGATTTGTTCGTTCTTTTGGCAGTCCGTGGTAATATTCAGTATTTGTCACCAATACCACAATTCAGAGATGTCAGTTCCTCTTCAGTCTTCCTTATTCATCGTTAAGCTTTTGTATGCATATAAGGTGATTGAAAACACCATGGCTTGGGTCAGGGGCACCTTAGTCTTCAAGGTGATATCTTTGCTTTTCAACACATTAAACAGGTCTTTTGCAGCAGATTTGCCCAATGCAATGCGTCTTTTGATTTCATGACTGCTTCTTCCATGGGTATTGATTGTGGATCCAAGTAAAATGAAATCCTTGACAACTTCAGTCTTTCTCTGTTTATTATGATTTTGCTTATTGGTCCAGTTGTGAAGATTTTTGTTTTCTTTATGCTGAGGTGTAATTCATAACGAAGGCTGTAGTCTTTGATCTTCATCAGTAAATGCTTCAAGTCCTCTTTACTTTCAGCGAGCAAGATTGTGTCATCTGCATAATGCAGGTTGTTAATGAGCTTTCCTCCAATCCTCATGCCGTGTTGTTCTTCATATAGTCCAGTTTCTCAGATTATTTGTTCAGCATACAGATTGAATAAGTACGCTGAAAGGATACAACCCTGACGCACACCTTTCCTGACTTTAAACTACACAGTATCCCCTTATTTTGTTCGAACGACTGCCTCTTGATCTATATAATAGTAAAATACTATTATATGTGTATAACACATTTTGTTTATCTATTCAACTTTTGACAAACACTTGGGTTGTTTCCACTTTTTGGCTATTGTGAATAATGCTGCAATGAATGGTGTACACAATTCTGTTTGAGTATCTGTATTCAGTTATCTTGTCATATACCTAGGAGTGAAATTGGTGGGTCATATGGTAATTCTATGTTTAACTTTTTGTGGAACTGCAAATTGTTTTCTTTAGAGGCTGAACTATTTTACATTTCCACCTGTAATGGATGAAGGTTTCAATTTCTCCACATCCTCACCAACACTTGTTATTTTCCTTTTTTTTTTCTTTAAACTAATGGCCTTCCTAGTGAGTTTGAAGTGATATCTCATTGTGCTTTTGATTTACATTTCCCTAATGCCTAATGGCATTGACCATTTTTTCGTGTGCTTATTGACCATTTATATATCTTCTTTGGAGAAATGTCTCAAATCCTTTGCCCATTTTTTAATTTTTTTTTTTTATTGGTCTTTTTGTTGTTGAGTTGTTGGAATTCTTTACATATTCTGGATATTAAACTCTTATCAGATACAATGTTCTCATGTATTTTCTCCCATTCTTTTGGTTGTCACTTCAATTTGTTGAACATTTGCATAAATGTTTTTAATTTTGATGAAGTCTAATACATCTATGTTTTCTTTTGTTGTTCAGGCTTTTGGTGTCATATCTAAGAAACTGTTGTCAAAAACTAGATATGTAAGTCTTATTCCTATGGTTTTTTTTTTGAGTTTTATGGTTTTCGTTCATATATTTAGGTCATTGTACCATTTTGAATTAATTTTCATGTATAGGATGAGGTCCCCACAGAAGTACAGTCTCTTTCTGTAAGAGCAAAACAATTTTTATAATGACATTAAAATGTTATTTGCAAGACTTGAAAGCAGAGACTCAAACAGAGACTTGTACACCAATGTTCATTGCAGCACTATTCACAATACCCAGAAGGTGGAAAAAGGCTAAATGCTCGTCAATGGATGAATGGATAAACAAATGTGGTACATACATGCAATGGAATACTACTCAGCCAGTAGGAGAAATGAAGTCTTGATACATGCTACAATATGAATAGGGTTGGAAGATATTATGCTGAGTGAAATAAGTCAATCACAAAAGGATAAAAATTGTATGGCTTCACTTACATGAAGACCAGAAAAGACAAATGTATAGAGAACAGAGTTTATTAGTGGTTACCAAGGGTGGGAGGAAGGGGGAAAGGGGAAATTAATGGTTATGGAAATATAGCATTGATTAAGGGTAGGGTTGCACAACTGATTATTGTAATTGCTGTCAATATGTTGCACACCTATAAAAAGTTGAATTGGCAAGAGTTGTGTGATAGATATATTTACAATGACAAAAAAAGAAAAAAGAAATAAAGAGTAGCTACTGAGGCTAATTTGTACAACCAGAAACCTCATGGGATTTGGTTTCTTGGTTTGGAGGTTTAGGGCCATGGTTTCATGGGATATCCCAATTAATTGGACTAATATCGGGTTTAGAGCTTCTGTTCTACCTCTTAATTCGTTACATAGTGCCTGAGGTCTTAAAAGCTTGCAAGTGGCCATCCAAGGTACAACAATTGGTCCCTATTCACCTGGAGCAACAGAGGAAGAACAGCTAGGAATAGTGACTAATTGTCTCCATAAGCAACTGCCTTCTTTGCCATGAGACCAGAAGAACTGGATGGTGCCCAGCTACCATTACTGAACATTTTGATCAAAGATTCCATAGAAGAATCCTGGTCAAAAGGGGGAAAATGAAGAACAGAATTTCAAATTCTCATGGACTCTAGACTTTCTGGAGCTATGGAGGGCAGGTAAACCCCTGAAACTATTGCCCTGAGATAATCTTTAAACATTAAATCAAAAATATCTGCTGAAGTCTTCTTAAAACCAAACAATAGTTTATCTTAACTAGTTAAAAATGTCTACCTTGAGGAAGAGGCCCCGAATAAGTAAAGCATTACTCAAGAAGATGAACAAAGTGGGAGGCCTCACACTACCTGATTTTAGAACCTATTACACTGCCATGGTAGTCAGAACAGCCTGGTACTTGTATAATAACAGATACATAGACCAGATACATAGACCAATGGAACAGAATTGAGAATCCAGACATAAATTCATGCACTTATGAGCAGCCAATATTTGACAAAGGCCCAAAGTCTGTTAATTGGTGAAAAGACAGTCTCTTTAACAAATGGTGCTGGCATAACTGGATATCCATGTGCAAAAAACTAAAACAAAACCATACCTCGCCCCATGCACAAAAACTAACTCAAAATGGATCAAAGAAGTAAATATAAAATCAAAAATGATAAAGATCATGGAAGAAAAAATAGGGACAACACTAGGAACCTAATGCATGTCATAAACACAATACAAACCATAAGTAACAATGCACAAGCACCAGAAGAGAGACTAGATAAATGGGAGCTCCTAAAAATCAAACACTTATGCTCATCAAAAGACTTCACCAAAAGAGTAAAAAGACAACCTACAGACTGGCAAAAAAATTTTGGCTACGACAAATCTGCTCAGCGTGTAATCTCTAAAATCTATAAGATACCACAAAACCTCAAGAACAAAAAGACAAATAACCCAATTAAAAAATGGGCAAAGGATATGAACAGGTACTTCGCCAGAGAAGATATTCAGGTGGCTAACAGACGCATGAAGAAATGCTCACAATCATTAGCCGTTAGAGAAACGCAGATCAAAACTACAATGAGATATCATCTCACCTCAACAAGGCTAGCATTAATCCAAAAAACACAAATTAATAAATTTTGGAGAGGTCGTGGAGAGACTGGAACACTTATACACAGTTGGTGGGAATGTAAATTGGTACAACCACTTTGGAAATCGATTGGGCGCTTTCTTAAAAAGCTAGAAATAGAAGTACCATACGATCCAGCTATCCCACTCCTTGGAATATATCCTAGAGAAATAAGAGCCATCACACAAATAGATGTAGGCACACCCATGTTCATTGCAGCACTGTTCACAATAGCAAAAAGATGGAAATAACCTAGGTGCCCATCAACGGACGAATGGATAAACAAACTATGGTATATCCACACAATGGAATACTACGCAATGATAAAGAACAATGATGAAGCCATGAAACATAACATGGAGGAAGCTGGAGGTCATTATGCTGAGTGAATTTAGTCAGTTACAGAAGGACAAACATTGTATAAGACCACTATTATAAGAACTCAAGAAAAGGTTTAAACACAGAAGAAAACATTCTTTGATGGTTACGAGGGTGGGGAAGGAGGGTGAGGGTTATTTACTAACTAGATAGTAGATAAGAATTATCTTAGGTGAAGGGAAGGACAGCACACACTACAGGGGAAGTCAGCACAACTGGACTAAACCAAAGCTAAGAAGTTTCCTGAATACAGTCAAACACTTTGAGGGACAGAGTAGCAGGGGTAGGGGTCTGGGGGCCATGCTTTCAGGGAACATCTAGATCAATTGGTATAACAAAGCTTATTAAGAAAATGTTCTGCATCCTACTTTGGTGAGTGGCATCTGGGGTCTTAAAAGCTTGCAAGTGGCCATCTAAGATGCATCAACTGGTCCCAACCACCTGGAGTAAAGGAGAATGAAGAACACCAATGACACAAGGAAAGCATTAGCCCAAGAGATAGAAAGGGCCACATAAAACAGAGACTTAATCAGCCTGAGACGAGAAGAACTAGATGGTGCCAGGCTACCACCAATGACCACCCTGACAGGGAATACAACAGAGAGTCCCTGATGGAGTGGGAGAAAGGTTGGGTGTAGAACTCAAATTCTAGTAAGAAGACCAGACTTAATGGTCTGACTGAGACTGGAGGATCCCCGGAAATCATGGTCCCTGGATTCTGTATCAGCCCAGAATTGAAACAATTTCTGAGGCCAACTCTTCAGTCAGGGATTGGACTGGACTGTGGGACATAAAGTGATACTCGTGAGGAGTGTGCCTCTTAGCTCAGGTAGATGCAAGAGACTAAATGGGTAGCTTCTGTCTGGAGGTGAGATGGGAAGCCAGAGAGGTTTAGGAGCTGGTTGAATGGACATGGGGAATCAGGGTGGAAAGGAGGAGTGTGTTGTCACAGTATGGGGAGATCGATTAGAGTCACATAACAATATATGTATAAATTTTTTGTATGGGAAAAAGTTAAAAAAAAGTCTACCTTGAGCATTATGCTCTTTTAAGATCTATATGGTATCAAACTGATAATAGCAACTGGAAAGATTAGATAGGAACCCTAGGGGGCAGTGAATTTATGTTAATGGGGAAGGAACAATTCAGAAAAGGAGGATCAGAATGGTTACACAACTCAAAGAATGTGATCAGTTTCACTAAATGGTAGGTGTAGAAACTGTTGAACTGGTGTATGTTTTGCTCTGTATATTCTCAACAACAACAAAATAAATTATATTAAAAAATTTTAAAAAACATGTTATTTGCCTTTTTTACTCTTATCCTTTCACATGTGTAGAGTTTTACAAATTGATTGCCAATGTGTATACGAGAGCCCAGTTATTTTTATTAAGTCACACATTATTTTACATTTCTATGTAAAATGTAAAATAATACCACTGCTCAGTAATTTTTTTTTTTTTTGGTTTAGAAAATATAGGAGTTTTTTTCCTTACAAAAATGCTGTTTATTCCAACATGTATTGGGTTTATTATTATTTTTAATGAATTTATAAACATTTAAAAATATTCTCAGTTTTAATTTCTAGCATGGTAAATCTGAGAAATGTAACCTATACAAATAAAGGCTCCATGGGTCCTCGATAATTTTTAAGAATTAAAGGAGTCATGAGACAAAAAGTTTGGGAACTTCTGTATACCAATGGTAATTTTTAATTCCTTAATTCCTTTTCCTGTTAGTCGTGTGCTCAAAAAATAGAACATTTATTTCACTGTCCTTGGGAAAATATAACTTGGAAGGTAATTCTGTTCCTATACACATATATGTACTAGTTAAAGTAGAGCAAAGATAATTGACTTGAGTTATTTATAGTTTTGATTACGTGTCTACTGCAGTCATCCTTTAGCCTAAGAGGTAATGTAACATAATGAAAATAGCAAAAGTCATGTCAAACAGACCTGGATTTGGATGCCAGCATGAACACTGTTGCTTTGGCTAGTATCTTAATTTCTCTGGACCTCAACTTCCTGAACTTTGGTTCAGAAGAGAAAATACTTAGTTTTTAGTGTTTTTATATAGCTTAGATGTATAAAGGGCCTAACAAAATGCAAGGAACATGTAAGTACTTAATAAAAGATAGCTGCTATTACATTAGTATATTGTTTTATAATGTATTATCTTAATTGTTATGTTCTTCTCCTATGTTTGATTATTTTTAATCTTTCATACAGGTTATCAACAAAATGAAAATTAAAATAAAAGGTACCACTCATAACCTATCGAAGTATAAAATATTTTTTGAATGATGATAATTAATGTTGGACTGACTAAGGTGTGACTTTACCAACTGGGAGTACAAAATAGTACCTTTCTCAAAATAATATATCAAGAGGCTTAACAATCTATATATTTCAACTCAGTAATTTCTATTCTAGGAAGCTCTCCTAAGGAAATTGTGATAAAGATGTTCATTGCAGAATTATGTGTGAGAAAATGGAAGCAAACAGATGTACACCAATAAAATGTGAATTACATTACGTCTGTGGAGATGAGCATTATGCAACAATTTAAAAATGTGTTTCAGAGGTTTTCTTAATGACACGGGAATATACTGATTATATAATTATTTGTGAGTATATCAGGATGTAAAACGATATGCCTCAGGAATCAAATATATTAAAAACAAAATATGAATAGGAAAAAAAGAAAGGAAATGCATTAAAATGTTAACAGTGGTTATTTCTGAGTACACTTATGTGTATTTTTCTTCTTTGCTTTATACTTATGAGATTTCCAATTTTTTACAATAAATATGTATTGTTTTCAATATTAATTTTCTTCTTAAAAGAAGGAGACCCCCATCTTCGGTAAAGAATGACCATTTTTTCATCCCAGCCTTGTGATCAATGGGGATGGAGATGGCCCCTTCATGACAATAAAGAATCTGATCAGTGTTGGGGAGGGAGTAGCCCATCTGTTTGTGTGTCTGTCTCACTGGGAAGAAAGGAATGTGGCTGAGCAGGGCCTGTGGCAGCAGACACTGGCTCAGTTGGACTTCAAGAACAACTATTCCATCCTAATTTTGTGGAATGTGCTCTCAACTGTCCAGTCTTATGGTGAAGGGCACTGACCTCCTGGTTCTTAGCCCAGTTCTACCACTTGCTAGCTGACTCCATTTTTTGTAGATTAATTACTTGATTTATGTGTGCTTAAATTTCCCCATATGTAAATTGGGAGTAATAATGCTGTCTTAGTTATCTAGTGCTGCTATTACAGAAATACCGTAAATGGGTGGTGTCATGGATTGAATTATGTCCCCCTAAAAATGTGTGTATCGACTTGGCTGGACCGTGATTCCCAGTATTGTGTGGTTGTCCTCCATTTTGTGATTGTAATTTTATGTTAAAGAAGATTAGGGTGAGATTGTAACACCCTTACTAAGGTCACATCCCTGATCCAATGTAAAGGGAGCTTCCCTGGGTTGTGGCCTGCACCACCATTTGTCTTACAAGACATAAAAGGAAAAGGAAGCAAGCAGAGAGTTGGGGACCTCATACCACCAAGAAAGCAGTGCCAGGAGCAGAGCACGTCCTTTGGACCTTGGGTTCCTGTGCAGAGAAGCTCCTAATCCAGAGGAAGATTGATGAGAAGGACTTTCCTCCAGAGCCAACAGAGAGAGAAAGCCTTCCCCTGGAGCTGATACCCTGAATTTGGACTTCTGGTCTACTAGACTGTGAGAAAATAAATTTCTCTTTGTTAAAGTCATCCACTTGTGGTATTTCTGTTACAGCAGCACTGGATGACTAAGACAGGTGGCTTTAACAAACAGAAATTTATTTTCTCACGGTTTAGGAGGCTAGAAGTCCAAATTCAGGGTGCAGGCTCTAGGGGAAGGCTTTCTCTCTCTGTTGGCTCTGGAGGAGGGTCCTTGTCTCTTTGAGCTTCTGCTCCTGACCAATCTTCATGTGACTTGAGATCTCTCTTCCCCCATCTCTGCTTCTTGCTCACTTGTTTAATGTCTTTTATATCTCAAAAGAGATTGACTGAAGATACACCCTACACTAATCCTGTCTTGTTAACATAACAAAGACAACCCATTCCCAGATGGGATTATAACCATAGGCACAGAGGCTAGAATTTACAACATATATTTTTCGGGGACACAATTCAATCCATAACAAATACTTTCTACTCCATGGGTTATTATGAGAATAAACTGAGATATTACATTTAAAACCCCTATCACAGTGTTGCTGCATAATAAACTCTTACTATTGCAATTATGGCACCTCACAAACTACCCCCAAACTTAGAGCCTAAAATAACAACAATTACTTATTTTGCTCATGAATCTCAATCGTTACCGCTCATCTCAGCTGCACATGGCGTCATCTGGCGTGGTTCACCGGGGGCTGAAGGATCTACTTTTCAAGATGGCTCACTCGCATGGCTGGTAAATTGGTGCTGGCTTCTGATGGGTGCTTAGCCAGGGCTGTGTGCTGGGCAGTGGGGGAGGGAGGGGTATTCTGTTTTTCTCCAAGTGGACCTCTTTATGGGCTGCTCAGGCATCTCATAGCATGATGGCTGGGTTCCAAGAATGAGATCTCAACAGAATCAGGCAGAAGTGCATCACATTTTTATGACTTGTCCTCAGTACTCACTGATTTTACTTCCACTCTAGTTGCAAACCTATCCAGATTTAAGAGGAGGGAACATAGACACCCACCTTTCCATGGGAGGAATATCTAAGTCACATTGTAAGTAGAGGATGAGAGGTGGGAGATACTGTTGCAGTCAGCTTCGAAAAATACAGTCTGCAATAGTAGTGCATTGACCTATTAGATAATGCAATGTTCTTGGTATTCTCATCCATCAGCAGAAGTAGTCTCAGCTCTTTGTATCAGAACCGTCTTAGTACTTTTTGCAAAATGCAGATTCTGGTTGACTTTTTATTTCTTTCTTTTATTTTTCTGTATTTTCTGCCTTTTTTCAAGATTAAGAATTTATTAGTATGATAAAGTTTTAAATGAGAGGATTTTATAATGTATTTAGGTATTCTATATTCTGTGAATATAGAATTTCTTGTCAGAGTTGAAAATCTGTTACACTGCTTCTTTCTTAGCTTGGTCATATTTCTAGTGACAGTGACCTCTAGAATGAAAGAAAAGAAAGAAAAAAAAATTACTCACCTCACAAAAGTTTCTAAGGTAAACGTAGGGGTTCCCTAGGGAAAACCCCAGATGCCGAATATAGCCCATAAAGCCATGAAATACAGTTCTCACTGCCTTTACCTGAAAGTGCTGTGGAAAACAAGTGATGAGCTGCTGCTGACTTTTACTGCTAACAGCATTGGACAGAGAGCAGTTTCTATTCATCTCCTAAGAAAGGCACACAAGTAAATATTGAGTACACTGGACACTGATAATATTTATGCATATGAACTTTCAAAATAGGCAGTGCTGTCAAGATTTTGGGAAATGACCAAAGAGGTCATTTTGACCCCCCAAAAAACTTTGGATCTACCCCTGATCGCACACAAAGCCATCTCTTTGAATTAAATGTGTTTTATTCTGAAAGATGCCAGGCCTAGTCCTTTGAATCATTCAACTTATCTTTGCAGCTGTGATATATTTCTTCTTTTTCCCCTCAAATGGGGAAATTGTTCATTTTAAAGCGCAAAGTTAGAGGAGAAAAAAGGATGAAATCTGAAAGTATAAGATCAGTCTCAATGAGGAGCAATACTTCCCACAATCTCGTTTAACTTTGAAGTGGCAGCTGTTGTTTCTTATATAGGAAATAGTAAAGTACCCAGGAGTAAAGAGTGGACTGAATGTCACTCTGGTGACTTGAAAGAGTTAATGCAACTTCTCAAGTAGATTAATTTGCTTCTTGGGACAGTTTTCAAGCTAATAGATTTTTGGCTCAATGAAATTTTCATTTATTGAGCTTGTATTATGTTCCAGGTTTTATCCTAAGCAGTTTACTTGTATTAACTTTTATATTCTCTTAGTACTTCTATGCAGAAGTTAATACCATTATTTCCTTTTTACAGACAAGAGCAAAGTGATTAAGAAACTTGTTGAAGATCACACAGATAGAAAGTGTTGGCAATCAGGCTTCAGATCCAGGTTGACTTGCTCCAGAGTCTAAGTTTTACCCATTCCTCTTTATTGCCTTGCAGATGAATTAAAATTAAAAAAAAAAAAAAATTTTGTGCTGGGAAATTTTGCATTAGATGATTTTAAAATACCTAGATCAAGAGAATATGCAAAGGTTATCTGCAGAGATTTTGTTCAAGGTTCATATACAAAAAACAAGTGTAGACAGGTCTGTAAAAGGGAGTTTAGGCAGTAAATTACTGAATTTCAGGCTCATTACTCAACTCTCTTTGCATCTAGATGTTGAGTTTAATAAAAAGGGTTCAGGGCTTGGAATGTAGGAGTTTGAGGTCCTGCCCTTCTACTTGTGACAATTTGGGTAAATCACTTCATGTCTCCTAGGGATATTAACCACTGCTCTTCCCACCCAAGGGGTGTTGGAAATAGCAAATGAAGTAACATGGTTATCAAATCCTGTTGCCAGCTATGAAGTTCTCTTATGCTATTAGTTATCACTGTAATCAGGTATTATTTCTTTTAGAAAAGCATTTTAGATATGCCTACTTTTAGAAAATCACCTTCTGCAGTTCGTCCTTTTATTTTTCACTATGTTTCATTAAATGATATAAAGTATGTCAAGTGTTCATCAGGGTGCCTGTCATATTGTCACACTCAATACATGCTGTTGTTGTTAGCTGCTGCCAAGTTGATTCTGACTCATGTGTACAGAGTAGAACTTTTCCATAGGGTTTTCAAGGCTGTGACCTTTCAGAAGCAGATTGCCAGGTCTGCCTTCCCGAGGCACCTCTGGGTCTGTTTGAACCACCAGTCTTTCAGCTCGTAGTCAAGTGCTTAACAATTTGTGCCACTCAGGGACATGTCAATAAATACTAGTAATTATTATTTAATTTGTAGCAGAAGTCTCTAATTTGGGGTAGCAAAAAAAGGAAAACATCTCCTAGACAGGACAGAAGCTGCCCTGCCAAGGTCTGAAAATCAGGGCTTCCTAGCCTTTATTGGTAGGGGCTGTGGTGATGCTGAGGACAGATGAGAAGTCTAGTTTCTACTTTCAGTTTTCTAAGTTCATTTTTCAGGGATAATAATCCCTTTCGTTTATACATTCCATTTATATACCCATGTGCCAAGGCTGGTCAATTCATGGTGGCTCTTGAGGACTGTATTCTGAGGCCACATCACAGGTTTGATGAGATGGAGTGTTATGATTACTGCCTTCAGGAGGGAGGACTGTTTTCTATCTCTAGACTATCCTGTAAAGTTTCTGAGACACTTTCGCTTCTATTTCTTAATCGTAACTTCACTGCAGCCCTCTACATTTCTCAGGGTTTATAGCATCCCCTGTGCCTAGAGAAAACTGAAACAATGACCCCTCTTCTTCTAGCTCCATGGTTTTTTCACTATATCATTCTGTCATGGTGCTGGGCACATCATGGATGACCCCTATATCCTTGTGGATTCAAATTTTAATTCATTAAAACTTCCCTCCTAACTTAATGATTGATACTTAAAGATAAAACTTCAAATATCAAAAATGGAGCTGTTGACACTTTCTTTATTCTTCCTAAATACCAGATATTTCAGTCTCTGTAAAGCATGTTCCTCCAGCTGGTGGGAAGGATATTCAGGGTAATTTAATTGCCCAATATGGTTCTTAGGCCATTTTTGTCAGAATGGCAAGTTAATTGAGCAGCTGTCTAGAAATCATGAGGACTTGAGAACAGGACACCATAAAAGGAGCCAATATCTAATCCAGTGACCATGGAGAATAAGAGAGAAAAAGGTTCAGTAGACAGGAACACTTGCTTCTTCCTACTGCATTGTCCTGACATTTAGGCTTCTTCTGTTTTGTCCACAGCTCATCCATTGCTCACCTTAACCTTTTATTTTCTTTGTGCATCCCCAGCACAAGTTTATTTTCTAGGTTCTATTTATTAACATCATTGGTTTATCGCACCATTTCACTTCCTTTTCTAATTATTTAATAAAATCAAAAACATGTTGCCGTTGAGTCGATTCTGACTCACAGCGACCCTGTTAGACAGAGAAGGACTTCCCCATAGGGTTTCTAAGGAGCAGCTGGTGAATTTGAACTGCTGACCTTTTGATTAGCAGCTGAGCTCTTAACCACTGCACTACCAGGGCTCCTTTATTTAATAAAGGTCATGTTTATAACTTTAATATTGATGGTTTGCCCAGCAGACTAGGTGTCAGCTTCGGTAATGTCCGATAGAATCCCTTCCACAAGACAGCATCCTATGAATCCACTCTAGGAGTATCTGAATTTTCATAGATCCAAATAATAATTTATGGCCTGAAGAAATGTATAATACAGTATAAATAATAGCTTACTACATGCTGGTCGCTGTTTGAAGCACTTTCTTAATCGTCACATCAACCATACGAGGTTTGTACTTTTAATGTCTCATTTTTAAAGGTGAGGAAATAGAGGCTCTGCCTAGGTGTGGTTAAGAGCTATGGTCAGCCACAGTTGTTAACCAAAAGGTCGGCAGTTTGAATCTACCAGCCACTTCTTGGAAACCCCTATAGCGCAGCTCTACTCTGTAGAGCTATGAGTTGAAATTGACTCAACAGCAACGGCTTTGGTTTGATTTAGATAATTAAAATTTGCATCCCCAGGAACTTTTGATCTCTTAATGCTAAAGGAAAAGATACAACAACAACAAAATTTCTTCGAATGAGGAAGAGAACTTGAAGTAGATTATATCTTCTTAAAACAATGAATTGACATCTGTGGATGAAAAAATGCACTACAAAGGATTGCAAGTCTCCAAAAAATGTATGTAATGTGAAGCTAAACGAGTACATGAATTTGTTGTGAAGGTAAAGCCTCTTATGCTGAGATACACAGGGAACCAGCATGGTATTGTGGTCTCCCCACGTCTAGGATCTCTTGTAGCTATACAGTAAAAGGTCATATTTCCGGACCATTACACAGTGGTGAAGGAGCCCTGGTGGCACAATGGATAAGTGCTTGGCTGCTAACCCAAATCTCGGGTGGTTTGAACCCACCAGCCTTAGTGGGAGAAAAAACCTGGGGATCTGCTCCCATAAAGATTACAGCCTATGAAATACTAAGGGGCAATTCTACTCTGTCATATGGGGTCCCTATGCATAGAAAATTGTTTGGATGGCATCTAACAACACAAGATAAGGTACAGTACTATTTCCTATATAAACAGGGTCTCTATGAGTTGGAATCGACTTGATGGAACACTATACAACAACGTACGGTGATGTGTTGGTGAATGTTTAACAACCAGTACTCTGAAAAATTAAAAGTATACATATATATTTTTTATTATAAATTTAACTGATATAAATCACACAGTTTATAAATAATTATAAAATATACAATACTATTTCTATAAATTCCATAGAGTTAATTGATTCTCACAAAATACTCTTGCTGATTTTTGTTGAATTCCTGCACCCATACCCAACCTATTATTGCAACTAATGGAAAATTATAGTTCCCACTTGAATGCTGGTTAGTATATGATATTTTTGTTTATATTATAGAATAAGTTGAAAGTGAAACAACCAAGACACATGTCAAAACTTTACTCATTTGCCAATGATGTGACTTCTTTGCTGAATCAGCTAATAGTTTTCAAGTACTGAAAGGATATTTTCTCAACTTTTTTTGTTTATGCTAGTCACAGTGTAACAGCTACATTTGATATGACACATTTTAAAGTTTAATCTGAATCATTAACATTATCCCCATCACTTTTTTGTCTTGCAATCCAAAGTGAGTCTGTTGTAAACAGCATATAGTTGGATCATGTTTTTTTTTTCCATCCAGTCTGCCGATCTCTGCCTTTTTATTGGAGGTTTAATCTATTTACATTTAAAATTATTACTGATAAGGAGGGACTTCTGCCAGATTGCTATTTGTTTTCTTAATGTCTTTTACCTTATTGTTCCTAATTTTCTCCATTATTACTTTTTGTGTTCAATTGATTTTTGTAGTATACCATTTTGATTGCCCCCTGCCTTTTTTTTCCTTTTGTGTATATTTTTCAGATGTTTTCTTAGTGGTTACCATGGGGATTACAATTAACATCCTAAATTTATAACAATCTAGTTTGAATTGATACCAATTTAGCTTCCATAGAATACAAAAATCTCTGTCCCCACCCCCATGTTGTTGTTATCACAAATTACAACTTTATATATTGTGTGCCCAATAACATAGTTTTATTGTTTTATGCCTTTTTATTTTAAAATCATATTGGAAATATAAAGAGGAGTTACAAATAAAAAATACAACACCATTGCGTTTTATATTTGCCTGTATATTTACCTTTTCCAGAGTTCTTTATTTCTTTGTATGGCTTCAAGTTACTGTCTAGTGTCCTTTCTTTACATCCTAAAGGACTTCCTTTAGCATTCCTCATGGGACAAGTCTACTAGTGATAAAATTTATCAGCTTTTTTTTTATCTGGGAACATTTTAATTTCTCCTTTATTTTTGAAGATAGTTTTTTGCCAGACATAGATTTCCTGGTTGATAGTTTGTTCTTGTTGTTGTTTCTTTGTTTTTCTCTTAGCACTTTAAAAATGTCATTCCACTCTCTTCTGGCTTCTGTGATTTCTGATGAGAAATTAACTGTTAATTTTATTGAGGACTCCTTGTATATGCTGAATCACTTCTCTCTTATAACTTTCAACATTTTTATTTTCTCTTTAACAATCTGATTATAATGTATCTCAATGTGGATCTTTGTGTTTACCCTTCTTAGTGTTTTTTGGGCTTCTTGAATTTGTAGATTCATATCTTTCATAAAAATCAGGAAATTTCAGGCCAGTTTTTCTTCAAATGTTCTTTCTGCACTTTTCTCTCTACCTGTCCTTCTGAAATTCCCATTATGTGTGTGTTGGTATGCTTGATGGTATCTCACAGGTCTCAGACTCTGTTCATTTTTCCTCATTCCTTTTTCTTTCTGCTCCTCAGAATTCCTAATTTCAATTACCTATCATCATGTTTGCTGATTCTTTCTTTAGACTGCTCAAATCTGCTATTGAAACCCTCTAGTTATTTTTGTTTCAGTTATGTAGTTTTCAGCTCTAGAATCTGTTTGATTCCTTTTTATAATTTCTGTTTATTGATATTTTCTATTAGTTCATACATCATACTCATGGTTTCTGTTGGCTTTTTGTCCTAGATTTTTCCTTTAGCTCTTTAAGCATATTTAAGACAGTTGAGTTAAAATCTTTGTCTGGTAAATCCAATGTTTGTCCTTCCTAAGGGATAGTTTCTGTATCTTTCTTGTGTGACTAGGTCATTCTTCTCAGTTTCTCTGTATGCTTTATGATTTTTTTGTTGAAAACTGGACATTTTGAATATTATAATATAGTAACTCTGGAATTCAGAATCTTCTCCCTCCTTAGGATTTGTTACTTACTGTAGACTATAGCTGTTTTTTTAGTCATTTTTCTGAAGTAATTTTGTAAAGTCTGTATTCTTCTTCATGTGTGTACTCTGAAAGCTCTGTTCATTTAGCTTGTATTAATCTAGTGTTTTGACAGAGGAATCCTTTAACACCAGGAGCCGAAAGAGAGAGGGAAAAACATAAGGAAAAAAAAAAAAAAAACCAGGAAAAATAAAAAGAAAACCTCTTCCAGTCTTTGCAGTTTGAGTCTGTGTTAGAGCACTCCCTAACACTTATCCTGGAAACCCTGGTGGTGTAGTGGTTAAGAGCTATGGCTGTTAACCAAAAGGTTGGCAGTTTGAAACTACCAGGCACTCCTTGGAAACCCTATGGGGCAGTTCTACTCTGTCCTACGGGGTCACTATTAGTCGGAATCAACTCGATGGCAACAGGTTTGGTTTTTTGGTTTTTTAACACATAGCCAGGTCATTTACAGCTATGCCTTAACCTTTGCTTCCTGCTTTCATAAGCCTAGAAATCAGCCAGAGGTGAAATCTTAGGGTCTTCTCAGTTTTGTTTTCTGAGCATGTGTCCTGCCCTGGGCATGTGTGGCTCTCTTAATTCCCCAGTGTATATGGTCACTTTTTTTTTTTAATTATAGTAAATATATAGGTAACAAAATGTTTGATGGGCACCTTCAAATGCTCTAATTTCCCAAAGAAACTCTTGCCAGCTTTTTCTCCAAGACTTTGGGCGTTCCATTTTATGTCTTAACTGTAATTTTTTCCCCAGCCAACTGTAGTTTGTTTGCCTTATAATATTTTCGAGGGATGCCCATTGTTTTTCTGCCCAGAGTTAGTTCCAGGTTAGGTGAAACAAAGGCAAGTACTTTGCTTCAGTCCTTCAGGTAGCTCCCAAACAGGTTAGAACAGATGAACACAATATATGCAAATAAGGTCTGCTCTTCTCCCTCCCAGACCAGGGACCAGGGTGCCACATTGGGAAAACAGGCTGCCATCTTTAAGGCCACTGCCGACACAGTGAGGCAGGTGTGGCAAGGGAAAATAGAAAGTTCATAAAGCTTTACTACTGTTTTTAGGTTGCCTGTTTTCCAGAGTACTGACAAAGTTGACTCTTATAGTTTCACTTGATTTTCTGATGTTTCTGTGGAACTGCCTACTCTACTATGTTCCCTGACTTCACTCACAATTTATTTTTGTGATCTTAGCATGCTTAACTACTAGCCAAAAGGTTCGTGGTTCAAACCCACCCAGAGACACCTTGAAGACAGGCCTGGTGAGGTGTTTCCAAACCGTCACAACCTTGAAATCCCCTATGGAGCAGTTATATTCTGCACATATGGGGTTGCCGTGAGTTGGAAATGACTACAGCAACTAATAAACACCAATGACAATAAATCATCACATGACATAGTATGTGCTATCCTTTGAATAAAATGGTGATATTGACATATAAAGTACTATTTTTTATTTCCTTCTTTCTTCTGACTTAATTATCTACATATTAATTTTAGTGTATAGAAAATTGAAGTCTTCTCTATACTTTATAAAATACGGGACTCCCTCATAAAAAGGTGTATTCAAGTATAGTTGATAAGTATTTATTGTTGAAATACACTACCTTTTTTTCTTTCACGCAGTTCCAGATTAATTAAAGCTGAAAATAATTTCAGAAATAATCCTCATGCAAGTTAAAAAAAGACTTTGGCTACTGAAAATCAGTTTAAATTGTTGATAAAGGCAAGATTTTTGAATGGAAGGAAATTTGAGCTACTATGAAATTTGAACAGCTTTTTTATGACTGAGTTTTTTTCTATGAGGAACAATTGCCAGAGAGTCTTTAAGATGTTTTTATTAGTGATAAATGGAAATTAATTTATCTCAGCAATTTTAAAAATATCATTTTTAACCTTTATATTAGACTGCTACTCAGTATTTTACCTACTTAAATTATAAGAATAATTTTGGGAAAAATATTAATGTTTGAGTTTTAATTGAATGCTTTTGTTACATTCTTTTTTAATAGTTAGAAAGTAAAGTTAATTGAATAAAAAACCATAACCACTTTGAAGAATATGTAAAATATTTATTTAAAGTTAAACATAGCAAAAGGGTAACTTTTGATGAAACTTCAGCCTACATTGTCTAAGTAGTGAAGACTGAAAGAACTTTAAGGGCAAAGGTATTGTTAATCGGGCTTGGGAAGATAGTATATACTTGATACAAAAAATTTCTTTTATACTAAATTCTTTCTCTCTTTTTTTTGGTTTATCTTGAAGGGAGGATAAAATGTACACAGACCTTTTGGGTCCTAGTGAGAGGGAGTAGAGCACAAAAGGCCACATAAAAGATAACTTTTCTATAAGGAGTTTTCTGAACCACTTATATCAACTGGTCGAAACTTAGATTTAATTAAATTTGCAGGGCCAGGGGGAGGGGCTGACAGGACAATAGCCTGTTTTAAGGTTGGAGTGCCAGCTTTAACTTTAACTTTGAATTTCCTGGCTTCAATCCGTTGGTGTCACTACCTCAGTGTTATTTAAATGCAGGATTTTCAATTTAATTTCCTTTCAAGGGAGACATAAAAACCACAGTTTCTTTTTTTCAGGAAACTGCCAAAGAATCTCCTTGTGCTTTATTAAGTAAACAATTGCATTTTCAATAGAGAAATGCAATTTAAGAGGTAGCACATTAAAGCGTATAGTGTAAATGTGCAGAGGAAGTTACCCCAAACTAAACAGTTATTAGATTATTAATAGCAGTGCATTATTTAAATAAATTTTTAACTCAGTCGGGGTTACTAATTATAAGAGACTTAACTAAGATTACTAAAATTCAAATCTAAAAGTATTGACTTATTTCTCATAAGACAATACCAGGAGTTCATTTTTCCTTTCATGCATTGTATTAATTTTAATTTCCGAATTCATATTTTGTGATTTTGAAGACAAATTGAACACATTTATATTGAGTATAGAATATTTTTAGGCTAATTCAACTTTTTGTAAGCTTTAGAAAAATAACTTTGATCATATTTTGTCTGTATCTTTCTGAATATATGCCTTTTTATTTTTAGTATTAGATTAGAAAAAGATATTGGTGCTTTTCTAATAAAAAGAAGAAAAAGTTGCTATCTAATCAATTCCAACTCATAGTGACCCCATGTATATCAGAGTAAAACTGTACTCCATAGGATTTTCAATGGCTGATTTTTCAGAAATAGTTAGTTAGGCCTTTAGTCCAACGTGCCTCTGGGTGGACTGAAACTGCTAACCTTTTGGTTAGTAGCCAAGCACTTAACCATTTGCACCTCGCCTCCTGGTATTGATCCCCTTATTTGGTGTCCTCCCCTTAAATTTAGCTGGCCTGTGACTGACATAAAACCTGGCTTGGTGATTCTTAGGAGTCCTGAACTGACATGTTAAAAATCAGATTACCTTGCTGGAGAGACCACACTGGGAGGCTAAGTGGAGAGGCCACGTGAAAAGGCTACGCAGAGAGGGGGAGGCCCTGAAACTTCATAAAGCAGAATGAGAAAGCCAACTGATACGGAGGAGCAAGATCTCAGGTACACAATCTCAGTCAGGCTATCCTAGCCATCCTTGCTGAGGATGCAGATACGTGAGTAAAGAAGCCATCTTAGAGGTTCCAGCGCTGGTAGACATTATGTGGAACAGAGACAGTCTGTTCCTGCTGTCCCGTCTGAATTCCTGACTCACAGAATCTGTGAGAAATAATGAAATGGCTGTTGTTTTAAGCCACTAAGTTTTGGGAACATTTGTTATGCAGCTATTCCAAAAAGAAATTTGAGTAAACCAAAAAAAAGAAATAATGTTAAATTATTTCTATTAAATAAATAATACAAAAACTAAAAAATCAACACAGCCTTCAGTAAATATTGTTGAATGAATGAATGAATAATAAGTGAATGGGCTTGCCTTATTATGGACAGTGGACTTTTTTTACATACACATAATAAGGCAATTTTATTTTCTAGTGAAATTATTTTAAGTTCACATGACAGAATAAAATAGGACAGCATGTTGTGGTGCTTCACAAAGTACAGTGTTTCTGCTCATTCAACAGAAAGTGCTCACTAGAAGCTGCCTCTGTACCAGTCCCTTTGATGAGATCAAGGATTACAATAGTGAGCGAAACCAGACAAGACTCTTCTCCTCATGGAGATCCCAGTGCAATCAGGGAGATGGACACTGTCTTAGTCATCTAGTGCTGCTCTAACAGAAATACCACAAGTGGATGGCTTTAACAAAGAGAAAGTTATTCTCTCACAGTCCAGTAGGCTACAAGTCCAAATTCAGGGCATCAGCTCTAGGAGAAGGCTTTCTCTATCGGCTCTGGAGAAAGGTCCTTGTGATGCATCAGTCTTCCCTTGGTCTCGGAGCATCTCAGCGCAGGAAACTCAGGTCCAAATGATGCACTCTGCTCCCGGCACTGCATTCTTGGTGGTGTCAGGTTCCCATGTGTCTCTGTGCACTTCGCTCTTTTATATCTCAGAAGAGATTGGATTAAGACACTATCCAGTCTTGTAGACCTCATCAGTATAACCTCATCATAGTGATAGAGTTTACAACACCTAAGGAAATCACATCAGATTACACAATCATACAATACTGGGAATCATGACCTAGACAAGTTAACAGATATTTTTGGGGACACAATTCAATCCATGACAGACACTAACCAAATGGTCGCAAAGAAGTCAAATTGAAAACTATTATGAAGGTCACAGAGGAGAGAGACATATTATGAGAATGTTTAGGGGTGGAGGAATGCTGATGTCGTCAGAGAGGTGATGGAAGGCCTTTGGGAGGAATCAATGCCTGAACTACAATCTGAAGAATGGGAAGGATTTAACTGCATGAAGAAAGGAAGAGTAATCTTGGCAAATCTGACAATGAAAATGAAAATACAAATTGAGGATACGAAAGAGAACATAAATACAGACTCAGAAATTAAGAAAATGATAATAAAATACTGTTATATCCATACATTTGAGAATCTGGATGAAATGTATACTTTTCTAAAAAAAATAAATTACAAAATTCTGTTTGAGAGATTTAGAAATCTAACTAAATTGATACCATAGAAGAAAGTGGAGAAGTGGTTCACGTCTCTTTTTTTTCTATCTTATTTCCCTTGAGTGGGTTTCTACTGATTATCCAATGCAGTGAGAGTAAAAACAAGTTTGCAGTTCTCACATTATAGAATTTGAAAGCTCGTTAAGTTCCTTTTATGTACAAATCAAGGACATCCTTTTCATGTTCTTATCCTATGTCTACTTCAACAACCCCTCTCAACCCCCTTTACTAAACCTCCCCTGAGAAAGTCCTAATCTCTAATAATTATATATTTTATTTGCATGAGTCTTTTTGCGTTATGATTTAATGCCTTAGGAGTGGAAACAGGGGCAACCAGGAGTGTTTCTGCATGTGCTGTGTAGTTCAGTCTGAGTGGAACCTTCTTAAGATGAGACTCCAACCAGATTCTTGGTTCACCTCAAACTTACGATTTCAAGAATGTAAAAACTCCACATTTCTTCCTAGTTTTTCTGTATGTTTCCCAATATTTCCTCTGAATTCACTGGTTTGATGCACTTTATTTCTGCTACTAATATCACTAAATTCAATATATACCAGCTTTTCAAAACTAACAACAGCTGAAACTAAGCCAGACAAAGATAGCATACATATGTATAAGTAAAAACTATAGGCCAGCCTTTAAAAAAAAAGCCTGTTGCCGTCGAGTCGATTCCAACTCATAGTGACCTTATAGGACAGAATAGAACTGCCCCATAGGGTTTCCAAGGAGTGGCTGGTGGATTCGAACTGCTGACCTTTTTGGTTAGCAGTTGAATGCTTAACCACTGTGCCATCAGGCCTCCTTAATACAGATAGCCTCAATAAAATATTAGCAAATTAAATCCAGTAGTGAATGTATTGAAAAAACAATAGTCTGTTTCACAGTGTAACCCACACAGTGATTATAACATGAGAATTAAGTGTGCCTTGAAAATTTGATGGAAGATGTCTACATAAAACCATTTGGGCCTTGTGTCTCTTTTAGTGGTAGATTTTTAGCCATATTTGGTTAAAACTGATCGGATTTTAAAGTGTATTGTGTTAGAGAAGGAAAGTGTATTAAATTGTTTCTTTGCTTTTCTGATTCAGTCCCTCCCATCTTCACCCACAGCCTCCAGCTCTGCCCATCTCCCCTGTCCCTTCATTTCTTATTTATAGTAGATTTCCAGCCTTCTGATAACATAGTCCTGTTTTGGGATGAGTTATTTCTCCACATGGCTATCTTGCTTAGCCTCTACAAAGTTTCTAGCCTAAGATTTATTTTTATCCAATCCATATCTAGGTAGAAAAAGATGTGATCAGAAGATTCCATTGGTTCTGTTTATTGTGTATTCTTTACTGGCCATGGTTGATTCTGTTGTGGCTTTATAAATATGTGTCCTGGTGTGTTTGTTTGGAAGCATTCTTCTCCTTGGGGCCTACTGTTAAACTTAATTTATAGTGACCTACGCTTAGATTTTCTTTTTGACGTCTTCTCTTTGCCGTTCCAAAGGCTTCTTCACATCATCTAGACTCCTAATGTCTCTAAGGGACATGTGGGAGAAAAATCACTAGCATACCCTTCTTGACAGAGATGTAGGTGAAAGATAAGGAAACAAAGCTGCAAGTGGTGACTACTCCCTTTCAGCAGCCCTCTTTCTGAGACTCCCCAAACTTCCGAGTGAAAAACAACACAGAAGGAATATTTAACATTCTCCTTTTCCATTTGATTATGTATCTGGTAAAATTTGGTATATACACAGGCGTGTGTGTTCGTGCTTGTATGTGTATATATGTTTATATTTATTTATTTAGATTTAATTTCTCTCCTAGTTGTTAAATATCAGATGAAATACATTTGAATTATGATATCGTCCAAAGGTTTGTTAGGGCAAAAACAGATCTCGTTATTAACAAAAATAATGGCAAATATTCTGAATTGTCTGTAGTATTTGTTTAGAATGTGTGTTTTAAAATTGAGTTGGTTGGGGGACTGTTTGAATCTGCTTTGCTTATGTAGAAAATGCCATTGCTTACTATTTTTCTGCAGAGCCCACCCTGTCCCTGCACCCATACACACCAAATAATTTCCTTCTACTGAGTTAGCACAGAAATATTCAAGGTTTCCGATAAATATCCATAAACCAATGCCTCTGAACGTGACTTTTTGTTGAAAAGGTTAATCTAGCCTATTACTGCCATAATTAGAAAATCTTGAAAATAGAGGTTCGCAGCTTCTAAGTGAAGTGCTGCTTTAATTATGCATCCAGAGCACACCTAAATCCTGGAGGTGCTCTGCTCACATGGGAGGAGTAGCTACAGTTATGTAGAGTTACATTAGCTGGACGTTCACATCCATGCACATCGTTTTTGCTTATTTTAGGCTTTTCTCAAAGAACAATGTGTTGCAAATAAATATTTTATGTGTGTGGGGCTCATTCTGATTTAACAGCATCAAAGCAAATGACCTTGGATTTGTTCACAAAAATGCCCCTCTGTTTAAAAAATAGAGAGAGAAATATCATTTCATCATTTAGGGTATTTATCTCTATGTTTGAAACAGGAAATCTGCAGATGAAATTATCTACTTGTGGTAGTGTAGACTCTGAAAATGGTATATTGCATTATGCCTATAAGTTGCTGTAAGGAATATTATATTATTGAATATCAACACTAATTGTTTTTTATTTCCAACTTCCTTAGAGTTTTTTGCTCCAATTGATTTTTTTAGCACTTTCTACAACTTCTAACAGACTACTATTCTAAAAATTCTAACAGATCAAAAAAATTTTAACTAGTTTCCTTATCACACCAAAAAGCTTCAGCACAATTGACCTGCTGACCTTAATTCCCAGGAAACTGTCACATTACTTCTTTACCCCTTTGTCTAACATAACAACGTGACTCAGAATACTGCTGAGCTTTAAAGTTTCTCAGCATTGTAAGGTCAAGCTTTGGTCACCATAGTTACAGTTTAGATTTGCAGGTCAGAGGTCAAATAGATTAATGATGTCAGACACATCTTTAAATGGTTCTAACACTACTTCGCCATGCGGTAAACAGCTGAGCATATTTGATATGACAAAGGCATTCTGTAGTCTTGTTAATAAGAAGAACTTTAGAGATATCTGATAGAAAGATTTTCTGTAAGAACATGCAATATTGGGCTGCAAGTGGGCAGTAATTGTTGGCTATTAGATTCATATCATCAGATGGATATTGAAAAATAAAATATGTTTAATAGTTCAGATTACTCTTTTTGGCACATATCTATGTGTTTGTCTGTCTATCTAACTGATCATCTATCTATACAGGTAACAAACCCATTCCCATTGAGTCGATTCCAACTGATAGCAACCCTATAGGACAGAGAGGAACTGCCCTATAGAGTTTCCAAGGAGCTCCTGGTGAATTCAAACTGCTGAGCTTTTGATTAGCAGCTATAGCTCTTAACCACTACGCCACCAGGGTTTCCATCTGTACAGGTAGATATCCTTATTCCCCTGTTCACTTGTGGCTAACCATAACAATGGATAGAAAAACACTAGTTTTAAAGTATAATTTTCTGATTAGAACTGATGTTGTTGTTAGGTGCCACCTAGTCGGTTCTGAGGCATAGTGACCCCATGTATAACCGAAGTAAATGTTGCCCAGTCCTGTGCCATCCTTACAATAGTACATACGTTTGAGTCCGTTGTTGCAGCCACTGTATAACTGATACATGGTAGCTTTTCTCCTGATTTGGGCAGTATGCCTTTAAAGAGTTATATTTATTTAGAAACATGTGTTTGGGAAAACTTTCTCACATTAGAGAGCAGGTAAATTTCCCATTTGTGTTTTATATCCAAACATATTTTTAAAAAATAATTTTCAATCTCTACAGATCTTAGGGTTCATATTCAATTTTTTTGTCCTAAAAGGAAATTGTTTCCTTCTTTGTAAATCAGAATATAAGGAGAAAAAAAGTTATATTAAAATGAACACTACTTCTAGAAATTTTAAATGTAAATTTGTTTATAAATAATACTCGATAAATAGCTATTTTGAGTCAAACATCACAGAAATGCATTTAAAGATGATGAAGTAAAACTATTGAGGTGAGGTTAAAATTATTATTTAAGTATATGTAAGTGAATCAGAAGAAATCACCAGATTGTGACTTTCAGACATGAATTATACTATAGAGTACTTCTTTTTTTCTCTCTCTTTTAAAGCTGTGCCAGTATGGAATTTTGCAGCCAGTAGACAGAAATATGTTTAAGAAACAGGCTTAGCTTGAATTAAACATTAAAGGATGTCCTGTTTCTGAAGGTTTTGTTTCTCGTGTTTATTTTGTGCAGCTGTAAGATTTTAAGCATTTGCTCTTGATCACATACTATAAAGGTAGACAAAGAAGAGAGCTAAGAGGTTTGGCAGCTGGGAGGTTTTAACATGGAATTTAATAGCAAAAGAAGGGGGTTGGGGCCTTTTCTAGGTGAAACAGAGATTGGCAGCTGGGAGGAGGAGAAACGTCTTGGTGTCTCAGAAGAGCTGGTAGTTCAGTTGCCTATGAGTTACAAATGACAAGCTAGCTTTCATCTGAATGAATAGTTTGTCTCCTGTTTTGCTTTCAATTCAGTGAAAATCTTTGCCTTGTAAATATCGTGGAAACCAACTACTCAGCAAAGACATTAATTGCTGACCTGTTTGGTAGCACTTAAGGACATTGGTTCAACAAACAGAAGCAGTATGCTGTTTGGTCATTATGCCAGGAGAATGGCAAATCAATATTTAACTACCCTTGGAAGAAGCCACATCATTAAAACACTGGTTTTGTATAAAACTCTTTATTTACACACACGGGAAGTGTCCTGAAATTCAAGAAAAATGATTTACTTAAAGTATAGAAAAATTCTGAAGTCAAATAAATATCAGGTTGAGTTTTGACTCTTAGAATCTCAAATACCTTTCTATTTCTGTAAAAGTTGATACATGCCTGGCTTTTAGATTTTTTGCTACTGATAAATTATTAAGGTGAGTAAACAAACCAATTATGTCTTAATATTTATATATCAAAAGTGAAGAACTTTATCTATTACTCTTTATTGACTCTTCTTGCTAAAAGTAACTTTTTTTGTCCATCCCTTATGCCTATTTTGTTATGTAATCTGGTCAGTTTACAAGTTTATGCTCTTGCTAATATCCTTGCCAGATTTACTCACGTTTGCTACTGCAGCAGCTTAGCCGTAGTTTCCCATCCTGGCTGCACGTTAAAATCACCTGTAATATCTAAAAATACTAATGCCCAGGCCTGGAGTCCCTGGGTGGCACCAGTTGTTAACGCGGTCAGCTGCAAACCAAAAGGTTGGTAGTTGGAGTCTACCCAGAGGTGCCCCAGAAGAAAGACCTGGTGATCTACTTCCAAAAAATCATCCATTAAAAACCATATGGAGCACAGTTCTAGTATGACACACGTAGGATTGCCATGAGTCAGAGCTGGCTCAAAGGCAACTGGTTTTAATGTCTAGAACCACCCAAGAACAGCTGAAACATTATAGTGGACCCTGGGCGTTGGCTCTGCCACTTAATAGTTGTGTGATGTTAGACAAGTTATCCAAACTCTCTGTGTCTTTTTCCTTGGTGCAGTGATTAAGAACTCGGCTGCTAACCAAAAGGTCAGCAGTTCGAAGTCACCAGCTGCTCCTTGAAAACCCTATGGGGCAGTTCTACTCTGTCCTATAGGGTCGCTATGAGTCAGAATTGACTTGATGGCAGTGAGTTTTTGTTGGTTTCATAAAAGGCAAAGATAATAATACTTTACTTGAAAGGTTTGGGGAGGATTTTATAAAATATAGGCATAAATTTTTGCCTAGTCCCTGGTACATGGCAACAGTAAAAGATACTAATAAGTGATAGTAATAAATACTACTCTTTCCAATAAGCTCGCTGTGAGACCTTGAGCAAGTCACTTAGTCTTTTCAGGCCCCATTTCTTTATCTACAGAATGCAGATAATACTCACCTTGCCAGTCTCAAAGGGTACTTGTGAGCATCATATGTGTGAACGGGCTTTGTAGAGGAACAGAGAGCAACGTAGTAATTTGAGACATAATTTTGTTCTTACGTTAAGGCAGCTATTACCAGGCTCAAAGAAAACACTGTCAAAATTTGAAACTGTTTGTGTGTGGACATTCAGTGCTTCATGTATCATTTTCTCAGAAGGTTTCCTGGAACGCTATAACGAGTTGCAGACTACACCGTCGCTCCGGTATTGTTGAATACTTGAAGAGACAATATTGATGAACAAGAATGTTTTCACCACCTTGTCCTGTCACTGTTTGGAATTCATCTCATTGCTATCTGTCACATAGAGTTAATGTGACTTGGGGATATTCCTTGGCATTTCCCAACTCTGTACATCCCTCTTGGCTACAAAGACCACCTCTTCTTTTCTAGAAGAGATAAATTGCCTTGAGGCTGTTCCTTGTTTCGTTGCTGAGCTCATCATAGTATTTCTTCACCTGCTGCTCTTCATAGAAGCTCAGAGAGATTCAGATACCAACTAAGTTGAACTTGGCTAGAGTTGTCCAGCTCACCATTTTGCTTTACCTAGTTCACCTTTTTTTTGCCCTTAGCATGTTCTTTTATCTTTATAGACTTTTTTTAATGAGTATAACTTTATTGTCTTATTAATTCACTTTTCTATTGATCTGTGTCACCTATAAAGGATCATATCAACTATTTCTACTGCTTAGTAATTACCTCTGAATCTGTGAACCAACAGCTCTGTGGCTGATCCAAAGTCAGAACATGACTGAATTCTAAATGATGGCATTTTCTCATTTTTCAGTGGGATTGAACATCAGTCCATGATACACATTCACAAGAGTGCAGGCTGTGTGGTAACTGTCCCTGCAGTAAAATAATTTTGTGAAGATATATTTTACATTGTATATGTAGTGCAAAGAATGAACAAATCTGTCTTGGAAGAAGTACAGCCACGATGCTCCTTAGAAGCAAGGCTGGCAGGACTTCGTCCCACATACTTTGAACATATTATTAGGAGGGACCAGTCCCTGGAGAAAGACATCATGCTGGGTAAAGTAGATGGTCAGCAAAAAAAATGAAGACTCTCAGCGAGAGGGGTTGACACAGTGGCTGCAACAATGGCCTCAAGCATAACAGTGATTGTGAGGATGACGCAGGACCTGGCAGTGTTTCGTTCTGTTGTACATAGGGTTGCTATGAGTTGGAACTGACTCGATGGCCCTTAACAACAGCAACAACATGTAGTATAGTGGTTTTCAAATTTGGCATGATTCAGAATTACCTGGAGGGCCTGTTGAAACAGATTGCTGGGCCCCTTATTCAAACTTTCTTATTCAATTGCTATGGCGTGGGGCCTGAGAATTTACATTCTTAAAAGTTTTCAGGTGATGTTGATGCTGCTCTTCTGGGGACCACAACATGGGACCCACTGGTGTGATGGGTGCTCAGGTGTCCTGCACAGATGCCCCTCCAGGAGTAGGGCATTCATCCCTGATTACAAGGGGTACTGGCTGTGATGGCCGGCAGCTGAGGCCCTCTCTGGGAACTGCCTTCAGCAACGGGAGCTGCCTCACTCCAGGCTACATTCCCTTCTCTAGTTGTAGCTCACGTAAGAGGACTGACTAGTACGGGGAGTGCAAAGGCCCATCCTCCTTGCTTCAAGTCAGGGTAACTCTGAAGGGCCATCTCAGCTCCAGAGCTGCCTGGAGATTGACTGCAATGGCATCACAGCCCCACTTCTCCCTCTGCCTAATCTTGCTTTCCTTCCTCCCAAGAGCGCTCTCCAATTAGCCCTTGTCTCAAAGCTTGCTTCCAGAGAACCTGGTCTACAGCAGTAGCAGATAATAAAATAATGTGGTATTTGTTCTAAGTAAGCATCTGACAGTAATTAAATATCCCACTTCATTCTTGTTTAGCAGCAGAAGGAAGTGCGTTGTGGTTTATTTGGGGATTCATGAGGTCCTAGCTATCTAATTCACCGTCAGAATCACCTGGCAGGGTAGTACCTAAGTCCCTGATTCTCTGATTCAGAGCTTCTCCTTTAACTCTTTATCTCCTATGTCTCAGCATGTCAGTTCTTTTTTCAGGCAAATTTGGTTGGTGTCTCCCTTCCTGCCAGCCGGCCTTCTCCTAACAAAGGCTTTTCCACAAATGCCATTCTTAGACTGCACATTTGCTCCATTTCATCTACAACAAATGTTTTTCAAGAAGCTCTTGAAATTCCACATTATTCATGCAGCACGTTGCTGTTCTTCAGTAGGCTAGAAGAACCATGACTCTCTTCAGATCAATCCTGTCTAAAATCCCAGATGTACTTCTCTCAAAACACTGTTGCTATTACCACTATTAATAATAAGAGCCCTAGTGCTTCATATGTCTCAGAAACTCTTCTGAGCACTTTAGAAATATTGACTCTTTTAATCCTTATATCAACTTATGAAGAAGGTGCTAATATTCTTATTTTAGAAAAGAAGAACCCAAGGGATGGAGGTTAAATAGCCTCCCAGGGTCACATAACCAGGAAGCGGCAGAGTCAATTCAAATCCGTGAAGTCTGACTCCAGACTCTGCTCTTCGCCCCTGCAGGATGCTATAAATGGTCACATCTTATGTGTTATCACTTGGCATTTAGTTTATGCTTTTGCTTTCAGCAGACCGTGTTTATTTGTCCATGCCTGCCTTTTCTCTTTTAGATTATAAGTTGACATTGTTTGATTTCCTTCCTGCAATGCCTTAAAAAAGATTTCCTTGCAAACTAGTTCATCTCCTGATTTATAACTCTGCTACTACAAGTCGAGAATTTATAGCCACAATTTCAAAATCCAAAACTAACACCTGCCCTCTCTAGAACTTTTTTGACTGTAGAGACTAACCTGGATGGACATGAGGCTGTTCAGTCTTTTTAAAGATCTCACTGGGGATGTTGTATCATATATGGTGCATAAACCATATTTCTGTGTAAAATCCAAAAAATTCTGAATCCCAAAACACTTTTGGCCCCAAGGATTTCAAATGAGGGATTGTTATCTGAATTTTGATTTTTCACATATTTGAAAGAAAAAAAAATCCTAATGCAAGTATAATAGGTCCTCTGTTGGAGTAGTTCTTAACCCTCAGTAACACTGCTCCAAGTTGCAAACAGGAATTTGATGCACTCTTTAAGAGGATGTACTTATAGAAGTAGTTGGAGAGGGGAACCCGCCTATCATATGAATGTCATTGCTGTTGTTAGGTGCTGTATTGTTGGTTCAGACTCCTAGTCACCCTACGTACAACAGAACGAAGCAGTACTCGGTCCTGTGCCATCCTCACAATCATTCCTGTGTTTGAGCCCATTGTTACAGCAGCTGTCAATCCATCTCCTATTACAGGAATACTTGAGGGAATTTTTTTTTTCTCTGAGTCTGAGATTGAAAGTGTACTGGACAACAAAATTTAGAGTTTTGTTGTCCAATGCATTCTTAACTTTAGAAAAAATGCTTAAGTATCAATGAAGGGATTACCACAAAATTTCATATATATTTTCAACACTTGCCTCATTGTATGGAAGGCATCTATTTACGTGTCTGCTGCCCCTGACTGAAATTTTCCAGAGCAGGGACTTATGTGTCTTACTCATTTTTGTAACCCTGTAACCAGCATTATGTTAGGTAAATAGTAAACTCTCCATAAAGATTTATTTTAAAATTAAGCAAACAAAAGTGTGCCCTTTTTTCGTTTGTACACACTGAACTTGTAAACACAATAATAATTTATGGCTTGGAAATGTTTGGATTTTGCCTTCTATCTCTGCTATTAACTTACCCTAGGAGTTGAGCTCAACTTCATAGATCAGCCATTTGTAAAATGAGACGACCAATGACTCTTGCCATTTATCACAAAGAGGTGGAAATACTTTACATTTCTAAAGCCCTAGAGTGACATGAGATCAGCTATGAAAATCACTTTTCCAAATTTGTTGTCATAATGCATTTAAATATAATGCTTCATCAAATATTATGACTTGTAATTAAAATATTGATATTGGTTTCCAAAATGTGGTGACTTTGTCTTTTCTAAACTCTTCAGAAATGTTATATGTGGGCTATAGATGGATCTTTCAGTTAAGCCACCTATTTTAAAGAAATAAAAATGAGCCTATTATTAGGAGCAAACACCAACTTTTCATTAAGTTCAGATTTTACCTGTTAAAGTAGTAATCCAAAATCATGGTCTTCAGTTTCTCCTTTATTTTCATGATTGTATATAATAGAGACATTTAATAAGGTATTCCATTAAATCTTTTACCATGGTTTTATAAGTTAATATATTAACAGTCTTGAGAACTATAGATACAACTCTATTGTAATTTTCAGATTTTGTTCATGTAACTGTTTCTTAAACTTTGGTCATTTAAAGTGCTTTATTTACTAGTTTCCTTATGATTTTGGAAACCCAGTCTTATATTAAGATATAAATGTTACCAGTTTTGGAATTAGTGCCAAAATGCTTTGGTAAAGTAAAAAAGCCCATTTGTATTTCTCACATTACTTTAACACTGATGATCTCAGTCTAGCCGATACTTCTAGGATTCAAATTCATAAAAATATAAGAAATATTTAAAGTAAGGGGCATTTTGTTAGCGAAGAAAGCCATTGGGAAATGAATTTTTGATTGTCAGATTAAAAAAAGGAACTGGTATCATTTAAAATCGTTACTTTTTAGCTTTCCTTTACTTGACTAAGATTTTAAAAAATAAAGTTGTTTTTAAGACAACTGTGGGGAAAATCAAGGCTTTTAACATTTTATAATTGGCACCAGCCTTAATTGGCACCAGGAAAGGAAGTGAACTAAAGTTGTGTTAATATAAACACAAATGTTTTGTTTCCATCTAAAAGAAAAAAGGTTTTTGATGTCCCCTGGTGTGGATATTTATTGGTGAGAAGTCGATTGCCAGTCTACATTCCACTGCAGTTGATTTTTAAATATGGAGTTAAACAGGAAATGTCATGAGTGATGTGACCATCTGTCAAGTGTAAATGGATTCTGAGCAAGTGGATGCAATCTGCACAAAATAAGGCAAATGCATTAGGGTACAGTCTTAAAGATTTTAAACTCTAGAAACTACAAGCTCAGTGCATAATGTTTATTTCAACTACTTGTATTTCTTGTGCAATTGGGTTTATTGTAACTCTTGTCACAACTGTGGCAACTTTTGCTAAGTGAATTTAAATAACATCTAATTCTAGTTTCAGAGTTTTCACCTGATATGCTTTAAAGTACCTGGAACTTGATTTCTTTAGGAGTTCTCTTTTGAAATCCTTAGGAGTTATTTCGTAGCCAAGAAACCTGTTTTCACAGTAATTATAAATCAGGAATGCAGGTAAAAGGAAGGAAGAAACACAAAAGGTTGCTTTATGTAATCCCACCCCTCTGCTCTGTTCAAAGGTGTCAAAAAGAAATCAGGGATTGTTAAGACATACTGAGGGATTTATAGAAGGCATCAAACTGGTGACAAGTTACAAAGAAAACTTTTCATTGTAAATGCTCTCAGCTAACAGTATGACATCTCATCTTGGTAATCAGAGGAGAAAAAGTTCTTTCAGGCAAGAATAAGTGTGTTTCAATGTGATTTTTTTTTGGAGATGGAAATACAGATAGAATAATCATTTAAATAAAGCCTTAGGAGTAAAATGATACACCTATCATTTTAGTTATACATGTATGTACATTTTTATTGAAATGTGGATGGCTACACCTTTATCAAATTACAGTTTCATTATTTCATTGCTGTTTACATTAACTTCCATTAACTCTGTTGTAATTCATAGTTTAAAATGGGCCATGAAAATTACTTTCATCATTTCTCAATTTTAAAATAAGTATCAACATTGGGCTATCCTGTTCCTTTAATGGATCAGTGTAATCCTTCGTAATGTAACCCTTTAAAGTCTACATGTCAAAAATAGCATTTTTACTTGAAGAACGTAAACATAAAAGAACTTTAAAGTTTTTAGTATCTCTTTCCTTTACTGATTTTTAATGGACTTCCAAAAGAATCGAGGCAGTGGGTGGCCTCTCATTTGCAGAAGCCAATTTTTAAGTGCATATGTTTCTTTTTCCGTGCCAACCTCTTACCTGGGACGTATTTGCTCTCCTTTAAAATGGTATTTGTTAAGTTAGCTTATTTAAATCCTAAATAACGCTATGTTCTTTGAAATTCTTCCCTTTACAAATTTTGAATTATTTAAAAACACAGACACACGCATTCATGCTCAGATACACACTACATACACAGAAGGCTTGTAAAGTTATGTGGATTTACATATGTAAATACTATGTAAGACTTATAAATAATATGTACATATGCATATTATTAGCATTAAAGAACACACATCATGCATATTTATTGAAGGCCTGCTAGTACATAGTTTATACAGTTTATTTTTGTTATGCACCTAATATGTGCCAGTCCCTTTGCTACATGCATTTAATGTCATATATTGTTCCATCTTCACCACAACCCTGATATAGGTGTACGATTTTATCCTCATTTATCAAATAAGGATACGAGACAATAGAACATCTTAGCCAAGGACATGTTCCTAGAAAAAAGAGTAGCAATTGAAACGCTCATCTGTCTGAGTTTATGTAGAGCCATGATGTATAGTTTTGTATGATAAAATTCATCTTGGAAAATTCAGTTTCCTAAAATACTACTGTGCTGATGGTAGTTTTAGCTGCACTGGATTCTGCCATACTGTTCCCCCAGACTCTCCTTCCTCTTCTCTGATGGCTTTTCTCAGTCTTCTTCATTTCAAATGCAGAAGAGAGGCCAAGGCCAGAGAAAGATAAGGCCCAAGAGGATGTCCCTGGATGAGATCACCAAGAAAGTCTGAAATGAAAATAAGACAAAAGATGGAAACACCAGTGATATGATCAAAATTATGCTTTAGGGAAATGAATCTCTTACAGCAGATAATAAACTCTGGCTAGGAATAACATAGTAATTTATTGCCATATTGATTCAAATACCTAGTCTCCAGGATTCTTTCTCCAACAGTGACTTGAGAAGACAACCATGGGAAACCATGACCATTCTCCCAGTGAATTCTTAGCTTTGCGTTTGGTTTGTGGCATCATCATTCATCACTCTCTCCCTGAAACCTGTTTAATTGCCTTCCGTCACCATCTTTTGGGGTTGTGATTTCTCCAAGTTTGTAGATATCCATAAGCCCGGGACTATTTCTACTATAGTTGCCCTTTAATATGGTTAAAATTTGTTTTTTCTCCATAGAAGATATTGATGAGTATGGAGATATTGATAGGTATTGATTGATTAATATAATCAACTTCTAAAACCCCTTAAGATTTTTCATTCAACCAAAGTAAATTTTTGTGATAATAGTTGCTCTCTCTCTTAAATGCCAGAATACTTTTCATTTTAATTGTTTTGAGTGGAAGTCTTACAAAAATATATTTCAAACTTCTCTGAGTGTTTAACATACAACAACAAACACAGGTTAACCATTACCTAATGACTTTGGGATAACATGAAGATCATTTACTACGCATTGACTGATGACTTCCCAAAGACTGTTTGCCTGTCCATCAGATAGCTCTAGATAGTTATGATGCCTCAGTTCTTACATTTGCTTTTTATAATTTGTCAGCTGTTTGGTATAAAGTAGAGGGCCAGCAAAAATGAGAAAAACTTTCAATGAGCTGGATTGACACAATAGCCACAACAATGAACTCAAACATACCAATGATTATGACGATGACACAGGACTGGGCAATGTTCTGTTATACACTGAGTTGCCATGAGTCGGATCCGACTTGATGGCAACTAATAACCACCACCACCCTGGATGTAAAACTGCCAGTGGTCTCTGTGCCTGGCTGTCTCTTCTAATCAGCATACTATTTGTAAACCAAATATTTTGGTTTGAAGAACCATAGCTTTATAGCAAGAGTAAGTATGTTCTGAATGCGGAAGGCTCTGAGTGGCTCCTTCATGACTGTAGGCTGGTATATTAAAAAAAAACCAAAACCAAACCCACTGTCGCCAAGTAGATTCCGATCCATAGCGACCCTAAAGTACAGAGTAGAACTGCCCCATAGGGTTTCCAAGAAGCGCCTGGTGGATTCGAACAGCCAGCCTTTTGGTTAGCAGCTGTAGCTCTTAACCACTACAACACCACGGTTTCCAGGCTGATGTGTGGGCTATCATAAAAATAAGCACTGTGCAGGGGCTGTTTTGACCATCTTTTGGTTTGGTATATGGGTTCTTGATAGGTGACATTGCCAGGAAAGCGGCTCATGCATAAACGAGGTATCACTGAATCATTTTACCCCTCAATTCAAGGGTTATTATGGCATGCCAGTAACTTAAGACAAGTAGGGAGTAAATCTAAGCTATCAGTACAGTACTGTGCTTTGAGAAACTTTTAGTTTGTTCTCGATGGTATTTGGATTAGACTGGAAGCTTCCCTGGGGATGAAAGCAAAAGGTTAGAAATGTACTGAGATTGCTGAGCACTCTGTCAGCCACCATTGGGCCTGTACCTTTTATATCCAAGATATTGTGAAGTAATAGGCAGAACAGCAGTCTCATTTTGGAGAAATAACTGATGGTACCCCATTCTCCATAAACTAGTGGATTTGTTTTGTTGCTGTTGTTTTCAACCTCTTTTTTTTTTTTTCAATTGAGGTGAAAAGCCCATAACATAAAATTAACATGTTTAAAGCATACAATTCAATGGCATTTAGTGCATTTACAATGTTGTACAAATAACACCTCTATCTAGCTTCAAAAATTATTCATCACCCGAGAACACCACATACCCATTAAATAGTCATTCTCATTACCTTCTACCCCCAGCCCCTGGCAACCACTAATAGCTTTCTGTATCTATAGATTTACCTATTTTTGATGTTTCATATAAAAGGACTCATATAATATGTGACCTTTTATGACTGGCTCCTATTACTTAGCATAGTTTTTTCAGGGTTCATCCATGTTGTAGCATTTATCAGTACTTCTTTCCTCTTTATGGCTGAATAATAATCCATGGTATGCATATACCACAATTTATTTATCCATTCATCCCTTGATGGACATTTGGGTCATTTCCATCATGGGCTATTATGAATAATGCTGCTGTTAATGTTCGTGTACAAGTTTCTTTAGGGACATATGTTTTAATTTCTTTTGTGTATATACATAGGAGTGGAATTGCTGAGTCATGTGTTTAACTTTTTAACTTTTTGAGGAACCACCTACCATATTACACGGCAGCTGTACCATTTTACATTCCCACCAGCAAGGTACACAGGTTGCTATTTCTCCACATTCTCACTAACACTTTGCTTTATTATTATAATCATCCTAGAAGGTGTGCAGTGGTATCTCATTGTGGTTTTGGTTTGTATTTCCTTAATGATCAATGATTTTGAACAACATTTCATGTGCTTGTAAGACATTTGTATATCTTCTTTGGAGAAATGTCTATTCAAGTCTTTTGCCCATTTATTAAGTGGGTTCTTTGTCTTTTTGTTGTTGAGTTGTAAGAGTTCTTTATATATTCTGGATACTAAACCCTTATTGAATATATGATTTCCAAATATTTTCTCCTAATCTATAGGTTTACATTTAACTTTCTTGATAATGGCCTTTGATGCACAAAAATTTTTAATTTTGTTGAACTTAAATTTATCTATTTTTATTTTATTGCAAGTTCTTTTTTTGGTAAATTCTTTGCCAATAATCAGAATTTCACTGTTCATTCTAGCTCCATTGTAAACATGGTGTAATCTTAGACCTGTGTTGTCCAACGTGGTAATCAGTTGGCATATGTGACTATTGAGGATGGAAAAAATGGCTAATTCAAATTGAGATGCACTGTTCAGCATAGAATACACACCAGATTTTGAAGACTTAGTAAGAAAAAAAAAACCTCATTAATATAGTTTGTATTGATTATATATTGAAATAATAATATTTTAAATATATTGGATTAAATAAAAATATTAAATTAATTTTATCAGATTTTTACTTTTATTAATGTGGTTAAAAAAATTTAAATTTCATGTGTGACTCATATTTGTGGCTTGTATTATATTTCTTTTGGTCAGTGCTACCCTAGATGGTCCCTCAGTTGCTAGGTTATAGTTTTCTCGCTGAGACAGTGAAGGAATTAGACTGAAGTGATCTTTAAGTTCTAGTCTTACTTAAAAATTCCATTTCCCTCCCTATGATTTCATTAGGTTGCTACTTCTGTTCTCAGAATATTTATATTTCATCCAGCTATGTTTTACCTTGAATGACTACAGCAATATAGAATATCAGCATGGTGCCTTGCCAAGCATTAGGTAGATTTCATAGCCAGTATTATCAGTCATTCCCATTTTGGTATTTATTATGACACAGATAAGTTAATTTTCACTTAATGTATTTTAAATATTTTTTTGGCTGCTTAATATCAGATGTTCAGGTCTTTAAGTAAATGTATCTGTTGAACCTTGAAGAGGCTCATTTTACTGCCATTACTCATTTTTCCTGGCATACCCAGAAGCTATGGTAATGGAATTTTGTATTGTTGTACCTTTGTGCTTATTGTTTATCCTCAGCAAATTTTAGCAATTTTAATGTTAACTACTTAATAAAATACAATTAGGAGGTAATAGCCACCATTCCTCTGTCAATTTGTTGTACTGTGGTGGCTTGCTTGTTGCTGTGATGCTGGAAGCTATGCCACCAGTATTTCAAATGCCAGCAGGATCACCCATGGTGGACAGGTTTCAGTGGAGCTTCCAGACTAAGACAGACTAGGAAGAAGGACTTGGTGATCTACTTCTGAAAAAACTGGACAGTGACAACCTTATGGATAGCAGTGGAACATTATCTGATATAGTGCCAGAAGATGAGCCCCTCAGGTTGGGAGGCACTCAAAATATTATTGAGGAAGAGCTGCCTCATCAAAGTAGAGATGACCTTAATGACATGGATGTAGTCAAGCTTTCAGGACCTTCATTTGCTGATGTGGCACAACTCAAAATGAGAAGAAACAGCTGCAAACATCCATTGATAATCAGAACTTGGAATGTAGAAAGTATGAATCAAGGAAAATTGGAAGTTGTCAAAAATGAAATAGAATGCTTGAAGATTGATATCCTAGGCATTAGTGAGCTGAAATGGACTGGTGTTGGCCATTCTGAATCAGATAATCATATGGTCTACTATGCCAGGAAAGACAAATTGAAGAGGAATAGCATCGCATTCGTTGTCAAAAAGAACATTTCAAGATCTATCCCGAAAAACAATACTGTCAGTGATATGATAATATCCATATACCTACAAAGAAGTTAATATGACTATTATTCAAATCTATGCACCAATCACTAATGTCAAAGATGAAGAAATTGAAGACACAAACTTCTGCAATCTGAAATTGATCAAACATGCAATCAAGATGCATTGATAATTACTGGCTATTGGAATGCAAAAGTTAGAAACAACTATGAAGGATCTGTACTTGGAAAATATGGCCTTGGTGATAGAAATGATGCCAGAGATCACATGATAGAATATTGCAACACCAATGACTTATTCATTGGAACTATCTTTTTTCAACAACATAAACTGCAACTATGCATGTGAACCTTGCCAATGGAATATAGGGAATCAAATTGACTACATTTGTGGGAAGAGAGGATGGAGAAGCTCAATATCATCAGTCAGCACAAGGCCATGGGCCGACTATGGAATAGACCATCAGTTGCTCATATGCAAGTTCAAGTTGAAGCTGAAGAAAATTAAAACAAATCCACAAAAGCCAAAGTACGAACTCAAATATATCCCACCTGAATTTAGAGACCATCTCAAGAATAGATTTGGTGCATTGAACACTAATGACTGAAGATCAGACAAGTTGTAGGATGACATCAAGGATATCATACATGAAGAAAGCAAAAGATCACTAAAAAGACAGAAAGAAAAAAAGACCAAAATGGATGTCAGAAGAGGCTCTGCAACTTGCACTTGAATATAGAGTAGTTAAAGCAAAAGGAAGAAACGAGGAAGTAAAAGAGTTGAACAGAGGTTTGCAAAGAGTAGCTCGAGAAGACAAAGTAAAGTATTATAATGAAATGTGCAAAGACCTGGAGTTAGAAAACCAAAAGGGAAGAACACATTAGGCATTTCTCAAGGTGAAAAAAAGTTGAAGAAATAATTCAAGCCTTGAGTTGGAATATTGAAGAATTCTATGGGCAAAAAATTGAATGATGCAGGAAGCATCCAAGGTAGATGGAAGGAATACACACAGTCACTGTACCAAAAAGAAATGGTTGATGTTCAACCATTTCAGGAGGTAGCATATGATCAAGAACCAATGGTACTGAAGGAAGAAGTCCATAGTGTTGGGGGAGAAGAAGATTTTGCTTTTTATTGTATGGCCTTCTTTACTGCCTGAAATTTTTCAGTGCACGCATATTACATTCATAATTTATAGCTAGATAGCTAGATAGACTCCCCTTAAAGTTTTTTTTTTTCCTCAGCTAAATTAGTCAGGACCTAAACTGAAGTGAGTCACATTTATTTCCTTATGTTCTGCCTTTTCTTTTTTTTTGGATAGGCTGCCATCCAATGAGTGTATTTATCTGTATTGACTCAATCCAGGTAAGATACACAGTACATTATTTCCTTTTTCTTTGTATGTTCCCACCTGTCAACATTGATGGACATCATTGTGAAAATGAATCTCGCAGTGGTTTTGTTGGTTCACAAATCTAACTTTTTTTTCTCCAGTGCTAACTTGATTCTGCCATAATATACTTTAGTTCCATCTTTTTAGTAATGTAGGTTATGATTCTGTTTTGTTTCAGGTTTCTCCTTCTGCTAGACAGTAATACTAACTATGTGTGGAAGACACTGTGTTAATAGTGTTGCTTCCTGCTTTGAATCCAAAATTGGAGAACCATCTACCAGCTGTTACCTTCTTAGAGCAGGCAGCTTGCCAACAAACCAGAGATCTTCTGGTGTGCTGTGGGTCCTGTCAATTCTTTTAATATCCTTAAACCTGTTACCATTGAGTTGATTCCGACTCATTAATATCCTTAGATACAGAAATATTTTTATAGCACGTACTATGTTGTAGCTGTTTTCCATGCACCAAATAGCTATTATAGTTATTTAGACTGTTAGTGTGCGTGTGTGTGTGCACGTGTGTGTGTATCTTATACTCAGTGTCTTCTAGCTTTCATTTGTTGCCTGAAATTAAAAATATAGCACGAAGTCTGATGGGCAGTGTATTAGTTTCCTAGGCCTGCTGTAACAAATTACCACAAACTGGGTGGCTTAAAACAACAAAAATATATTCTTTCACAGTCCTGGAGGCTAGAAATTCAAAAGCAAGGTATCAGCAGGGACATGCTGTCTCTGAAGGCTCTAGGACAGAATCTGTTTCATGCTTTTCTCTTAGCTTCTGGTGTTACCAGCAATCCTTGGTGTCCCTTGGCTTGTGGCAGCATAACTCCATTCTCTGCTCCCATCTTCACATGGCTGTTTTCCCTCTGTCTCTTCTTAAAAGGACACCAGTTTTATTGGATTTAGGGCTGAGTATGGTGGCGCATTGGTTAAGAGGTTGGCTACTAACCAAAAGGTCAGCAGTTTGAATCTACCAGTGGCTCCTTGGAAACCCTGTGGGGCAGTTCTACTCTGTCCTATAGGGTCGCTATGAGTTGGAATCGACTTGACAGCAACGGGTTTGGTTTTGGTTTGGATACTCCAGTATGCCCGCATCTTGACTTGATTACATTTGCAAGCACCTATTTTCAAATAAGGTCACATTTATAAGTACTGGGGATTAAGACTTCATCATCTCTCTTTGGGAGACACAATTCAACCTATAACAGGCAGTAACTGTTTTGTGTTGGTGAAGTTTTATGCAACAGTTAAGTTTTAGTCTACTTCCAGAAGCATTGAAATAATGACCCAGAAAGTATTTTGGAATAAAATGTGCTCAGAAGAATTGTGTTTATCCCTTTCATCTGCTGCTCACGCTTGATCATTGTCTTTATTCTGATCTTTGTAAACATACTGCTCTAAATGATCTAGCTTGAGTTCTCTTAGATTCAACATTTTATGAGAATGGTGGTAAAAATGAAAAGAAGGTTCACGTCATAGAGCGTGTGTATGTGTTGTTGATGTAAAGGTCCCAGAAATATTTTGGGAGTTCATAGAAGATTTACCTCAGTTTGGGCTGAGTTCAATAAGAACCCTGAGGTGATACTTTAACACAAATTAACACATGATCCCCTTTCCCTTAGCTTCCCTTTAGGGTTGCCTAATAGGATTCAACCAACAACTAGAAAGAGAAAAAATAAAACAAAATCCTTTTCTTTAGAGAATAACAGTTCCAGAGTCTTGGGGCTTTCAATTTAACCATGTTGTTAAAATAGTTCCTTTTACCAGCCACAGAAGGTTGAGGCTGTATTTTCATGTCCTAGAATGAGGAGGAGGTCACATTCTAATTATAGGAGGATGCTGCTTGCGTAGAGATGCATAGACTCAAAAGCATATAAATGGACTCAGTAAGACAAAATATCTTATGTATGGAAACACTTTAAAATCTAGAGCTTATATTCCATTCAAAAAGGTATAATTTCTTCTTTAAAATTGTCCTCATTTAAAATATGGCACAAGATATTAAGTAAATTCTTATTTTATATTGGAATATTAAGGAAATTCTTATTTTATATTGGAATTGTTTCAACAAAAGAAAAATATAGAATTATGTATTTATTTGAATTCATTTGGAAATCAAAATGATAGCGTCTAAGGTATCATTTATTGTTCATCATCGTCCCCTCAAAAGACTGATGTTACTGTGTTGCTGGGTGATTTTCAGTATTTAAGGAAAAAGAGAAATACCTGTTACCTTTTTTTCAAAGAATGATTAATTTCAACATTATCTCAATGTCTTTTACAGAAGCAAAGCATTCTCCTGCATCCCACAAAATTGGTTGGTTGGCTTTATTTTCAATAAGAATCAAAGTATGGTATTGCTATACGTTTCTTTCCTAATAGCCCAAAGAATATAAATGCAAAACTCTTCAACAAATGATCAGAAGTTAATATCCAATTTTAGATTGAAATAAACTTCAAATCACTAACAATAAATCTTTGGAAAGGATGATTGAATAACAAAGGTTGAAATGGAATTGCAGAATCAAAAATAAAATTTATAGTTCTATAAATACAAGCCAGAATCTCTGTGTATTGTCTTACCTGTAAAAAGAGACCTTTCTTTTATAAAAGAGACAAATATCCTCTGGACCCAAATACCTGTGTTGTTCAAAATACCACAATGTGAGACTTTAGTTTAATGTAGTCCTGGGTGTGTAGTGTCTCCGGATATCTGGGAAATACAAATCTATTAAGAAGAAAACACTCTCAACCAGATTTTGAAGAATTCCCATAAGTCAAGCTCTAACAAACTTGAGCTCACAGTCAAAATTTACAAAACACACAAGAACATAAGGTACCCAAAGCCTTCAAATATTGAAGTAATCAGATACAAAATAAATATAAATATATTGAATATGATTAAAGAAATGACCAGAGGAATTGAAAATAAAAGTAAATAAATTAAAATGACCAGTTAAATTGGAGAAACAAAAACAAACAGAACTACAAAAATGAAAAGTATAATAATTTAAATTATAATTAGGCAGTGGAATGTATACATCCAATGAATATATTAGTGCAATATAGATTTGAAGGAATTGCCTATAATGCAGGAAAGAGTAATAAAAAGATGCAACACATGAAAGAGAGATTAAGGAATATTAAGGACAGAATTAGACTATACATCTAATAAGAGTTCTAAAAGAAAATAATTAAAAATTGTAAGTAGAGGCAGTATTTGAAAATATAATAGCTGAGAATTTTCCAGGTGTGATTCAGGAAGCACATAGCAACAGAGATCAAAAGAAATCTAAACCCAGAAACAGCTTAGTGGAACTGCAGATTACTATGACAGAGATTCTAAAACAGCCAGAGTAAAAGGACAGATTACCTAACAACAGTTAGAATAAGAGCTGGCTTCCCAACAGCCACAAGGGAAGCAGAAGCAAGTGTGATTCTCATTTTTAAAGCAAATAATATTTTTAGAATTATGTACAAAGTGAAAGTATATAATAAGAATGAAGATGAATTAAAGAGATCATCAGAAAAACAAAAACCGTAGAAAATTCTGAAGGATAGACATCAGGAAGGAAGAAAATATTTCTACATAGAAAGTCTAAATTCAAAGTTAAGAATGTTGAGTAAGGACAATTGCAAAATGTGTGGAAAAATCTGGATATTGGCTATATTTTAAAAATTGCCTATTTTTTGTGGTTAAATGAAGAAAACTAAAATATTAAATAGCATATATAACAGAAGAGTGATGATTTTGATAAAGTAGTCTAATGAGGTCCTAGTATTGGTTGAAAGGAAGGTCAAAATACCACTTAGCTTTAGATACTATTAAGTTAATTATTTGTGTTGTAATTTCTAGAATAACCATTGAAATAGTAGAGCATATAATTTTAAACCAGTAAAGGAAATCAAATGAAATGAGAAAAGAAAATCAATACAAAAGAAAATGTAAAAATAAACAAGAAAAATCCAGACAAATAAGCACAAAATTTAACACTAGAAATAAATCTAAATATATATCAGTTGTTGCAATAAATACATATGGATTAAACTCGCTAATGAAAAAGATTGTCAGAGTAGAGACATGTTTAAAACAAACATGGAAAACTGAAAGTGAAAAAAAGTAGGAAATTAAGATATACCAGGCAAATATCAACTAAAGAAAGATAGCATGGCTATGATCATGTCAGGAAAAAATAGATGTTTAAGCAAACATATTACTAGCAATAAATAATTTTAAACTTACATGCATCTAAAGGAAGTTGAACTATACAAAACCAAAAATTAACAAATCTATGACCACATTGGGATTTTTAAACATATCTCTAACAGGAATTTATATACCAAGCTGAAAAAAAAATTGAGTAAGAATATACAAGTTTTGAAAGAACAGTGGAGTTGTCGGTTAACATTTGAAGTAACTTGATAGCTAATAATCCAGGGATGGTTATTGAGTAGGATGACTTCAGTCAGAAGCCCTTTCTCTGAAAATGGCAACTACAAGGCTTTAAATATCTTTATGTCTAATTAGTATGGAAGGAGTTGCTAATAGATGTTAGAAATGATTTTTTTTTCTATAGTGAAATGGGTTCAAAATATGTGGCTAGGTGAGAAATATAATACAGACATCTCCACCTTTGGCATGAAGAGGGTGTAAGAATCTAGGGAAACTAGTAGCTTATTGGAGGGCTTTGTCCTGACTTGGGTGGAGCCATGCTCAAGGCATTGTCACTCAAACCTGTTAGGTTAGCTGAATACTGCTACTAGAATGGAGTTAAATCTGCTTCAGTTGAACATTTCATACACGATGCTTGTCAGAAAAGGAGCCCTGGTGTTGCAGTGGTTAAAGTGATCAACTGCTAACCGAAAGGTCAACGGTTTGAAACTACCAGGGGCTCCATGGGAGAAAGATGTGGCAGTCTGCTTCTGTAGAGATTTACAGCCTTGCAATCCCTGTGGGGTCGCTATGAGTTGGAATTGACTTGACAGAAGTAGGTTTGGTTTTTTTGGTTAGGTTGTCAGAATGTGTAAATTGGCAGAAAGCTGGGACTTCATTGAGCTTACAAAACAGCCTGTGGAACTGTTTCTGTGCCTGCTTACAAATTCATATCTGTATGTATGGTTAAATTCAGTGTCAGGCTTTTTATTTGTAACATACCTTGCCCAGTTATGGTTTTATTGAAGAGGAGACCTATAACCATGACCACTTCCAATGATTATAAACTGCAAATATTTACTACAAAGAAATTGTAATAATTGTGAAGAATCTAATACAGTTAGGTTAGTTCACAATGCCATGGTTCCAGTTAATTGAGTGAAGGTCAAAATCCAAAATAACTTGAGTCATTAATATGGAATTTTACTGACTTTATATAATAAAAATTTGAGACTGTTTGTGTCAAACCAACAATAACTGAATCATGACTATGGATTTTAATTAGCTGATTTTGACTGATAGAAAATGGGAATATTTGTGTTAAAACAGGAAAAGATCCTGGAGGAAGTTTTCTTTTACAGAATCATGAAGATGTGTTTAACAGCAATTTGTTCATCTCTGGCATATCACATATCTCAATAATGCTAGAAGATTTTTATTCCTTATCTGAAATAAACTTTTATTTGCATTGAGGATAGCATTAAAAGTTCTGTGAGTCTCTTTCTGAAATATTCACTAGTCAAATTATTTAAATATCACTTTTTACTAATGAAAAAGGTAAATGGTTTAGGTCCTGGCTTAAGAGTATTCTGATTTAATGTTCATGTTAGTAAGCCAAGAAGGACAGTTGGGTAGAGAATAAAGTAACTCAGCAGAAAGAATGATGTAAGTGGGATGAATGATTTGTAGAACCAGGACAACACTAGACTGTGTAATTATTGTGAGCCTTCACATACTGAAACTATTTCTTCTTCCTTTGAACTCCTGCAGTGTTTTCCTCTTCCTATTGTGTGGTGGTTATCTTGCCCTTATCTTTCCAACTAAATAGATGCTTCATTCTTCGAGGATAGGGATCCATTGTCTTTGTCTTTTCTGGTACGCCCATTCTTGCTTTGCATGTAGTAAATACCTGGTAAATAGGTGTTGACTGATTGAGCCCCTCAAACCCACCAACCAGGGTTTTGCCACCATCTCCGTGGTCACTCACTAAATTCTTGAGTGTATCACATATTAATGATTTACATTTTAGAAGCAAAGTGAGAGTCTTGATGACGTTACCCCTAAATTATGGTTTATCTCCTTGCAGGGAAAGCGCTGGCCTTCTTCGACTTTGTGTCTTCCAGCACCTAACAGAGTCTTCCCAGAATGGGCTTTGGATATAAAGTTGTTGAATTTAAATGTGGATCCTGTTATTGTGAGAAACTGTGTAATGCGGCCTTGCAGATAGTTTTACAAAGCTTTAATGACCTGCAGACATTTTTTAGCCACCATATTTTTCACTCATCCTTTAATCAAAATATCTGATACTACATTTGGTGGTTGCAAAAAACCACAGCATAAAAAGTATAAAAAGTACAGCACCAACTCTTTCGAATGTGGTTTTAATTTTTACTTAAATTGTTCCTTGCCCTTTTCTGTTTGGTCTCATCCTTGTTTTCTCTTAGGGTTTCATTTGTGGATCTATACTCAGGTATAATTTTCTGCCCCCCTGCCCCCCCGAAGCTGCTCTTACTTTGTGTCACCTCTAGAGTTGATGGTGACTGTTTTCTGACTTCATAGGCAGCTTTATGCCCTTTTTTGAAATGAGCTGTCTGTGTTTACAGCTTGTCAGTGTGGTCCCAATGCTAACATTGATTCCCAGCAGTCAACAACGTTGTCATAATGTTCAAGATTAGGTTTCGATGTGTCATCTTAATAGATTAAAAAGTCTTTCTCAGTAAAATCGAACTCCAGTGGGACTCATTGTTAAGGATGCTCTCAAAATGAGGTAAACTGTAATGTTTTGGAGATTTTACCAGGAAGAAAGACATCAGGTGACTGCATTTACTGAAGCTGGATTTTATATTCTGGAAATGCAATTTAAAACTTGCTTGCCTTTGCTTAAGCAAAACAAGAATCACAATTATTAAACTTTATGGCTGTGTTTATTTAGACAGGCCATAGAATATTTTTATTTTTGTTTTTGCCTGTAAGAAAATGTCTGCTCTTTCTTCACATGGCTATTTTTGACCTTAACTAAATTCAGCAGTGGGCCAAGACATATGGATATTACATTCACGCTAGACATATTGTGCCTCTACAAACTAGTATTGTTTAACTATATTCTATAGTATTGAAAATATTAAGCTCTGGAACCAGACTATGTGCGTTCAAATCCCACCTCTGCCATTTACTGGCTGTGTGACCTTGAGTGTTACTTAACTTCTCTGTGCCTTAGTTTTTTCATCTATAAAATGTTGATAGTAATAGTATCTTCTTCATAGGATTGTTGGATGAGACCTAATACATGTATGAAATATGTGTGTACTTTATTTAGATCTCAGTAAATATTATCTTGTTATTTTATTAATCTTTTGTAGTTGTTAATGTCCACCATTTATTTGGAAATGTTCCTCAGCCTTACACGTGGGAAGGATACAAAAGTAGGACCAAAGGTCACAAAAACTATTCTCTTCTTTATTGACTCAACGGTTTATCTCTGACACCATATTTGCATACAAGTTAACAAAATGAAATTCCTGCAGTTGACTATACCAAGTCTCCTTGGGTTCTAGTGTGGAGGCACTCTGTTTACTTAAGCAGTCTCCCGAGAGTCTGATCGCCCTCCTCTCATTCTTCTCTGAGAGAAGTTCTGATAAGGAAAGCTTTCCACATTTCTTTAAAATTCCATTGTTAGTGTTTTAGTTACCTAGACAGCCATCTAGCTGAATAACAACAACAAAAAAGAAACCCAAATCTACTGCAGTCGAATTAATTGTGACTCATGGCACTCCATATGTGTCAGAGTGGAACTGTACTCCACAGTGTTTTCAGTGGCTGATTTTTTGGAAGTAGATTGCCAGCCCTTTCTTTGTAGGTGCTTCTGGGTGGACTTGAGCCTCTAACCTTTCAGTTAGCAGCTGAGCGTGTTAACAGTTTGCACCACCAAGGGACAGTGTTAGTGTTTTAGTTAACACCTATCTAGGCTACCCTTAACCACCCCCTGAAGCTCAACTGCCAGGATCTCAATCTTTGTTTCAGAGGATCTGCTAGGACCAAGGAAAGCCAAGTGGGCAACTGTAGATATGGCAATAGAGAGCTTATAGTTGAGTGAGGTTTAAATCTTTGTGTGGGATTTTTTTATAGGCACTGGCTATTTCAGTTCACATAAGCTTTGCCTCTAGAAAGAAACTCAGTTGATTCCAGGAAGAAAAAAAAAAAGGCTTAATTTGCCTCAGATTCTGCCCCTAGCAATGAACTCATCTTAGGACCTTGGTTCAGTCAGTGTAAGCTGTCAATACCACTTCTCTTTTTTAGCTAAACTACTATACACTGACTCATTACCCCACTGCAATTCCTGCCCATGTCATGCATGTCTAGTGCATAGTCCTGCTGGTACCTGACATGAATTTGGAAACTCTTTTGTCCCTATAACCAGTATTACTTTGCTTCACATCCTGTCTTGTTCTAACTGATAATACTGAGTTTCACCATCATCTCTTTCTACAGATGTTGTATTTGATTCCTTTGTATTCCATCTGGTGAGGTCTCTGTGTGTAGTCGTTGTTTATGTTGTTGAAAAAGTTATTTCTGATGAATAAGTCGTTGGTCTTGAAGAAGTCTATCATGCAATCTCCAGCATCATTTCTATTACCAAGGCTGTATTTTCCAATTATTGATCCTTCTTCTTTGTTTCCAATTTTCCCATTCCAATCACCAGTAATCATCAATGCATCATGACTGAATGTTTGATCAATTTCAGACTGCCAAAATTGTTAAAAATCTTCAATTTCTTCATTTTTGTTATTAGTGGTTGCTGTGTAACTTTGAACAATAGTTGTATTAACTGGTCTTCCTTGTAGGCATGTGGATATTGTCTTATCACTGATAGCATTGTACTTCAGGATAGATCTCATTTTATCCTCACAGTAACCCTAAATCATAGGTATTCTTATTATCACCTCTATTTTACAGATGAAGCATCTGAGACCCAGAGAAATTAAATAATTTACCCAAAGTCATCTAGGTCAAGTATGTGTTGAAGGTGGGATTCAAATCCAGATTTGACTGCAGAGCCAGAGATCATACCCTCTATTTTGTTGCCTTGTAATCCATACCAGTCAGAAGAGAGGGTGGCACTATGTGTCTACTATCCCACCAGCAGAGCCTATCTTTCCTCATCTGGCTGGGCCAAGTTCCTACATTTGACCACTCTGTCCAAGTTTGGTGGGATTCCTGAGCTGCTCTTGCCATGATGCTATGAACTTGAGGCTGGTCTGTGACCCACCGCTTGTGTTAGGGAGGGCTTTGTTATCAGAATGCTCAAGGACTAAACCAATGGGATGGGAGCTCCAACTGCTGAACTGAGTCAGACCTGTCGGTATCTTTAGAAGATATCTGGAGGTGTAGCAGAGCTATGGCCCTTTCCATATTCCCAAGGCATTTACTATTCCTGTAGTAGGTAGACATCAAGGCTCCCTATTGCAAGTACTTACAACTCTTTGCTTGAAGGCTTTCTGTGGTCACTTAAACCAGCTAGGTTTGAGGGGAAAGGGGGAGAGCAGATCAGTGTTGGGGAGTTAACACCCAGGAGCCCTCAACCAATGATTAACAACAGTTTATGGAAAAGTCCCTTGCTTAGTTTGTCTCAAACTTTAGCATGCTTAGGAATCTCTTGCGGAGTTGTTTCAAACTTAATGGGTTAGGAATGGGGGCCCAGAATTACATGGCTAACAAGCTTGCAGATGATGCTGACCCTTGAACCACACTTTGAGTAAAAGGCCCTAGCTCCTTTGCCTCTCATTTGGGGTAAGTCTGAGGTGTAGTGTACACTCTCTTCCAGAGTTCCTTCTTAGGATTGAGCTCCATTTGCCCATAAATGGAATCTACTTAATAACAAACACTTTATTGTATCCATTTCTTTTCATTCTGACTTCTCCACTTTTCTATTCATACTCCCTGGGATCATCATCCAAATAAATTACTTGCACTCTCACATTTGTCTCAGTATCTCCTCCTGGCGAGCCCAACCTAAGCCAATGATTCTACCAGCTTCTAGAATGGATAGCACTGACAAGTGCTCAGGACTTTGCCTGGAATGAGGTCACCCTCATGGATCTCTTCTAGAAAAGTCTCATTGGGCATGAGTTAGCCTAGACTGAGGTAGCCAGAAGATTGCCTGTATTGATCTTGAAGTGTTTGTAGATGAGGGCAAAGCTGGCATTCTTCCCTTGGGGGTTTGCCAGGACTCTTATTTGAAAGAAAGATACTCTGTTCCTGCACTAGAAATCCTAGGACCTCTGAAGTGATGTAAACCAAGATCCCCCTGCCCCAAGTTCTCTGGGCAGTCTTTTCCTTTGTTGTGTTGTTGTGTGCTGTCAAGTCGATTTTGACCCATAGTGACCCTATAGGACAGAGCAGAATGGCCCCACAGGGTTTCCTAGGCTGTAATCTTTATGGAAAAAGAGCCCTGGTGGAGCAGTGATTAAGCACTCAGCTGCTAATTGAAAGGTTGGTAGTTCAAATGCACCAGCCACTCTGTGGGAGAAAGATGTGGCATTCTGCTTCCGTAAAGATTATAGCCTTGGAAATTCTATGTGGCAGTTCCACTCTGTCCTACAGGGTTGCTATGCATTGAAATAAACTCGAAGGCAACATTTTATTTTTAAATCCTTATGGGAGCAGATTGCCAGGTCTTTTTTTCTGCAGAGCCACTGGTGGGCTCAAACCACCGACTTTTTTGTTAACAGCCACGCACTTAGCCATGGCACCACCAGGGCTTTTTGTTTACCTTTAAGAGTTGGAGTTCGGGGGACTCAAATTCCAAACCCTGAGAAGTCCAGCACACTCTGGAATATTTTTGAGGCTTCATCAAGAGAGAGGGATAGGAATGGTTAGTCACCTGCATCCTCAGACTCTGAATTCCTTCTCTCAGCTAAACTCCTTTTTGGCCTCTACCAGTTGCTACAGCTCTCTCTGGTTCTCACTGACCCTAAATTTAAACATTGCTCCTTCTCTTTCACTTCTCACAGCATTCCTCCCTCAATGCTGTTTGGTATACTAGAACTTTCCTGAAGCTCTGGGGGTAAAGGATGAGAATTACTCATATTACACTTATACTTCATCATCAAAAATCACAATCACTAAGGTTTGGCATCCATTCCTGCTGCCAGGCTTCCCATACTGGTGGCTGTATCTCCCCTGTTGTTGTCTTGTGCCATTGAGTTGATTCTGACTCATGGCAACCCCATGTGTTACAGAGTAGAACTTCTCCATCTTTATGGAATAGATTGCCAGGCCTTTTTGTGTGTGGTGCCACTGGGTGGGTTTGAACCACTACCCTTTCTGTTACAGGCCAAGCGCAAATCCAGAAACTTTTGTTGGCCCTTAGGACCCACGTATTTCTCACCTTCTCCGTCAGAGCCTCCCTGTATGGCTGTGCTGGTTGTGGACTGCACACCTCAAGGGGGCACAACTCACATAGACTGTGATGGGAATAGCGCCCCCTGGAATTTGTGCCACTCAACTGCTCTGCTTTCTCTCACTCCAAAAGACCAAGCCTCACCCCCTTAAAACAAGGGGAAGTTGAAATTTTGTTATTTTACTATGTAGAGCAATTACACTTCATTTTCTTTTAAACTTTATTTTCTCAAAATCCCCCAGATCCTACCTTAGTATAACCAAATTCTCATTAAAGTAAGTTTTTCCCAAAACAAAAGAGCAGTTTTCTTTCTGTGAGGAATTCTTTCCTTTTAAGCTCAAATTGCATCCAGGTTCTAAAATTGCGATTTCTCTGCCTGCTCTCTCTACTTAGCCCAGTGAAGGATGACACAGGTCCTATCTAGGCCTTAATCAAACATACCACTGTGAGGACCTCTGTCTCAGCTGTGACCCTGGGTCCTCAGAGAATTCTAATTCCCTCCAGGCCCGTATGGAGCCAGATTTTTGTCTTGATGCTGCACTGTCTCCAAGCAGGCTTAGAAAACTTCATGTATTTTTGTTTGTTTGTTTGTTTTATTTTGTTATTGTTTTTTTTTAAATCTTTTATTGTGCATTTGGTGAAAGTTTACAAAGCAAAAAAATAGTTTCCCATTCCATAGTTTGTACATAAAGTGTTCATTCCCCATGATATGTCAGCACTCTCCTCATTTCTGTCCTAGCTTCCTCATTTCCTTTCATCCTGATTTTCTACCCCTTCCTGCCTTCTCATCTTCGCTTCTGGGCAAATGTCACCCTTTTGATCTCGTATAATTGATTGTTCTAAGGAGCACGTTCCTCTTGGGTGTTATTGTTTATTTTATGGGCCTGTCTATGGTTTGGCTGAAAGGTGGTGGTCTCTGGGAATGGCTTCAGTTCCAGTTCAGAAGGGCGTATTAGGGCATGCTCTAACAGAAAGTGTAACCTTAGTCTTAATAGAAGCAATTCTTTATACTCCCACCCCTACCCCCAAGTATGCTGATTGCCTTTGCCAATGATTCATAGAAGCCAGAAAAAAGTTTGAGATAAGTCATTCTTGACCACTGGAAGCAGTTGCAGACCTCAGGGGAAAAGAAGGGGTAAATACAATTGCTCTGTAACCTTGGGCAAGTGACTTAATTTCTCAGTCTTCTCATCTGTAAAATGGAGATGATAATCCTTATCTCACAGGGCTGTTATGAGGATTAAATAAGCTAATGTTTGTAAAGTTCTTAACACGGGGCCTGATAAGCAATAAATTCTCAAAAAAACACAAGATCTATTGTCATTGAACCTCTAAGTCTGTGTCTCTGCTGAGGGGTATGTTCTAATGATACAGCCTGTGATCCCCTTAGTAACCTGAATTTCATCCAGAATCAGGAAAAGTCCAATTAAGAAGAACTCAAAGAATCTAAATGGGCATGGGTCGCACACCTGTCCTGGCAGAGCAGCGACCTCAGACTGCAAATAGCAGAGACTAAGGGAGCATCCTCCTTTGGAGCTCCTGGGAGACTTGAAAAAGGCTGTCAGAGACTCAGGCCCCATGGGATGTGACATGGTCTCCAAATGCAGTCACCATCTATTGTTACCACTGTCAGTAGAAGCTGGCTAGACCTGCTCCAGTTGCCCTGTATCATCTCAATGAAAGAGACAGCAATTATTTAGTCCTTAAGAACAAATCACATGTAGTTGTAACTTAAGATTGTATTAGGATCATTTTACTTTCTGGTTAAAAATTAAATTTGAGAGTATTTTGGAAAACATTTACCTTGAAGGCTGAGTCATTCTTTTATCTGCCTGGTCTTTGTACCGTCTTCACCCTCAAATCCAATAATCTTACCTAGGTCTTCCCCTGTCTGGCTTTCTCTCTCTCTTTTTGCTTCCACCTTTAATCTTCCTTCATAGCATCTTCTTTGGCAGACCTGCGTCTGCTTCCACTCTCAAAAGACAAACTTATGATGGAAATATTGTGTGTCTCTTTTGCTTGTGTGAACACATGCATTAGAAGACTTTGCTGTTTTGATGTCACCATTTACTTAGGTATTGTTCAGTCCTTTCATGTTTCAGGTATAAATTAACATTTTAGATCATTTTCTCCTTTGTCTTCATAAATTGGGGAAGCAAAACTTCAGTGAAGATTAAATGAATTAATGTATGTAAGGCACTTAGCGCCTAGTAAGAGCTCAATAAATGATTATTGTTACAATTATCTGATATTGGTGGTTATATTGGCTGTATCATGGTACTAATATATTTCCTCAGTATTGTAAACATTAACTACTCAAAAAATTAATACATAATAAAAATATTAGAATATCTTAGGCTACCATTGGTTTAGTCCCTATGAATTCTTTAATGTTGCATATACCTTAAGGAGTGGTTGTACAGTAAGTGCTTATGATTCATATACCTATGAAAACAAAATGAAACAAGCAAAACAACAAACTCATTGCCAACGAGTTGATTCTGATTCATAGCAACCCTATAGCGACCCTATAGGACAGAGTAGAACTGCCCCTTAGGATTTCCAAGGATGGTGGATTCGAACTGCTAACTTTTTGGTTAGCAGCCAAGCTCTTAACTGCTGTGCCACCAGGACTCCATATACCTGTTAGAGTTTGTGAATTATTATTTTTGAACCTAGTTAATCAGTTAAATTCATATTTATAATATAAAATTAAAATATGTATCTTATAACAATAACAACATATACAACTTGTACTATTCACTATCTGTTCTAAATGTTTTACATATATTAGCTAGTTTATCTCATAAAAAGGTAGATACTAATATCATCCCCATTTTGTAGATGAAGGAACTGATGCACAGAGAGGTTAACTAAGTAATATGCCTCAAATCCCAGAGTTTAGAAATTTGCAGGGCCTAGATCGAAATTCAGCCAGTCTGGCATCTGTGACAGGATTTTAACCACTTAGTATACTATATGCAAAGCCCTGCTGGCACAGTGGTTAAGAGCGCAGGCTGCTAACCAAAAGGTCAGCAGTTTGAATCCACCATCCGCTCCTTTGAAACCCTATGGGGCAATTCTACTCTATCCTATAGTGTTGCTATGAGTTGGAATTGACTCAACAGCAACCAGTTTGGATTTTTTTTTTTTTTTGGTTATACTACATGGTATGCATTTTATCAGAAGAAAATCAGAAAGTAATCTTTTAAGTCTTTAAAATAGACTGTACTATCACAAAGTTCCAAAAATGAGAACTCCAATTCATATGCTAAAATTAAAGATATACCAAGAAATCCAGTGGATCTTAATGGGTATATACAGTATCAATTTTATTGGACAAATCTTGTGAGAGTTTCTAGGTAAAGCAAGAAACTTATTTAGGAAGAGGGAAAAATAATAAAGAGGGATATTGGGATATTAGAAAAAAACACACCAGCATGTACACATACGTCAACACATAATAATGACAATAATACTAATAATTCCTATGTCTTGAGTACTTACTGTGGGCCAGACACATGTCTCTGTAATGTTCCCAGAAAACTCATGAGAAGTGTACTATTGTCAAGCCAATTTTATAAATGAGGAAATTGAAGCTATTAAAGGGTTGACCTGGTATTAAAATCCAGATAATACAACTTCAGAAACTATGTTCTTAACCGCTATGTTTTTCTGTCTTCCTAAATATGTATATGTATGTATACTTATCTGTCTATGCACAAAAATAGCAAATTGTATATGATATAAAATTATACATAAAGTTATAATATATTAAGTTATAAATTTAGAACATTCTTTCCACTTCTATTTGAACCATGCCCATCTGTATGTTGGTCTCATGAATGAAATCTATTTGTCACTGGTACTTCCTAAACTTGAATATTTCATGGGCTTTTTTTAAAAGGAATTCTCATGGACCCTTATGTATTGAAATAAATATATATATATATATTTTTGTGACAGATTACTGTGAGTCAAAAATGCCTCAATGGCACCTCACAACAACAACGTTAGTATGAAATATGCAAACATATAATCAAGTTTAAATTCCTTATGCTTGTTGTTATGCGCTGTTGAGTCAATTTTCAACTCATAGCAACCCCATGTGATTGAGCAGAACTGCCACATAGGGTTTTCTAGGCTGTAAGGAATGCTGATGGTACAGTGGTTAAGAGCTTGGCTGCTAATCAAAAGGCTGGCAGTTAGAACCCACTAGCCACTCCAAGGGAGAAAGATGTGGCAGTCTACTTACATAAAGATTTACAATGCTGGAAACTCTATAGGGTAGTTCTGCTCTGTCCTGTAGGGTCACTATGAGTCAAAAGTGATTCCATGGCAATGTTTGCTTTTTTTTTTAAATCTTTACAAAAGCAGACTGCCAGGTCTTTTTCCCACAGAACCACTGGGTTGGTTCCAACTGCCAACTTTTTGGTAAGCAGCCAAGTGCTCAAGTGTTGAGCCACCAGCTCTCCTTCCTTATGCTTATAGCTCCTAAAATTATTTTAAAACAAATAGATTTTGAAAGTTTAAAAGCAATGAAATTCAAATTAACAACACAAGCTTCAGGTGACAAATGATGATGTTCTGCTGAAACAAAATTGCCACTTGAGAAATTAATGTGGAACAGAACTATACAAAACCGGATCTTTTCGGTGTGGCAGAAGTACCATGTGCCATGCGATGAAAAGTTCTTCCACCACTTCTTTTTCTGTTAAAACTACTATGAAACCTTCTTTCTTACAATGAGTAGTGGCAGCCTTTGGTGTGGCACAGCTTTTATATACTGGGTGTGTGACTTCGTTCCTCTAAAATAATGCTATTTGTAAACACAAACACAAATATGGACCTGCAGTGACCTGGCAGTACTTGGTCATAAACTGGTAATCAGGGGGTCATGCAAATGACACTAATGAGCATCTCTTCTGTTTATACTCTCTCCCTAAGGGATCTCAAGTGGGCTCCTGGCTTTAAATACCTTCCACATGCCAACAACTCTCAAATTTGTTATCTGTAGCCTGAGCTGCACCTCTAAATTCCCCACTTGTGTCTTTAACTGCCTAAGGGACATCCCCATTTAGATGTCTAAACGGCATCTCACAGTTAACAAGTCCAAAATGATATCCTGGTTTCCCTGACCTGCTCTAAACCTGCTTCTTTTTCTAACTCTACTTCTCCCAGAGAGGCAACTCCACTCTTCCTATTGTTCAAGCCCCAAATTTACAGGCATCCTTTACTTTTCCCTTTTTCTCATATCTTAAATCCAGTCATCCTTAGAATCCTGTTGGCTTCAGAATATATGCAGAATGTGAACACTTCTCATCACCTCCATTGCTACCACTCAGTTCCATGGTACCATAATTTCTTGCCTGGATGATTATAGTAGCCTCCTAAATTGGTCTCCTCGCTTTTCCTATGACTGCCAATGTGTGTAATGCAATATATATTCTGCGCAGTACTCAGATACGTGCTTTAAAAATAAAATCCCTGGCATACCACTGTATCGGTCCTCTTCTCAAAACCCTCCAATGGCTCCCATCGCACTCAGAGTAAAAACCAAAGCCCTTATGTAAAAATGGTGGCGTGATGTCAGACTTCTTCATCTAAGTTCACGAGGAGGAGGATAATCAACATCAGCATCAGCCCAAAGCTGATTCCTATGAGGGTAGGTCAGACATATTTCCACTCTCCAGTCATTGTACCCACTCTGGTGCCAGTCATCCCACTCATGGCACTCTCTACTTCTCTGCAGGATTTGATAATTTGTTGCAATGGCCACATTAAATTCACAGACCATACACAGGAGTATGGGGTTTATTAGGGAAGTAACAGGTTACAATTTAGGATCAGGATCAACTTGGAAGTAACAAAAACAACTCAGGATACAGTTCTTCAATCAGAACAGCTTTTTCTTGGCCTGTTGCCACTGGTCCCTGATTGGACCTTGCTGCTGCCTCGCTCTGTGGGCCAGGAAGGCCACGGCAGCTGTGTCACACCAGTTTCCTATTTCTGCTGCTGCCATTTCTCTGCCTCTGCTTCTTGCTGTGTTGCACTGTCTCTAGTGTTACAGCTCTCTCTGTCTCCTGGGTCTAGGAGATTCTCAGCTCAGGGATCCTGGGTCCAAAGGATACTCTCTGCTCATGTCTCTTCTTCTTGATGGTAGTGAGGCCCCTGCCCCCACCAACCAACCTCTGGGATTGGCTCCCTTTAGGCCTAGCAGGATGACAAAACCAACCAATCCCCTATAAGGGTTCCATGCACCTTATTTGCATTAGCAGGCTGTCCAGTCCCCTTGGTGGGCCACAAGCACCTTATTTGCATAGTTCTACCCAATCATTTTGTGGGAGTTACACGACCATTGCAAGAAGGACCATACGATAGCAATTAACTACACCACAGCTTACAATGCCCTAGAAGGCCCTATCACTGTCCTTTATTCAGTCTATTCCAACCACACTTGTCCTCAAACATGCAAGCATAGAGCTTCTTGGAGTCTGCTCTGCTGTTCCCTCTGCTGGGAGTTCTATTTTCCCCAGATAGTCACCTCTCATATCTGTTTAGACATCACTTTATCGGTTGAGTTATCCCTGGTCATCCTGAAAAATAAATCCTGATCTGAACCACTTCCTTCCTCCTCCTTACTCTTCCACCCATTTTATTGTTTTCCATTGCATATATCACCATATAGTACATTATGTATATTTTGTTTATTGTCTGTCTGTCTCCATTAGGGAATGTAAGTTCCATAAAAGCGGGAACTTTGTTTTTCCTTTGTACCTAAAACAGTATTTGCCACTTATTACGTGTGTGATAAATATTTGTTGAATGTACGAATGAATGCTTAGTTTTTAAAAATTATCACCAGAATGAAAACACAAAAGGAAAAACTATTAGAGAGAGCTTAAAGATCAGAGGATGAAGAATTTTATGCCAGATTGTGACATAAAGGACTTACTTATTGAGTACAACCTAGTTTTTGTAAAATGTTAGAAATCTTATCACTGCCAATTTTCATCAGTCTTTGAATTTTGCAGTTGAATATGAACCTCTAACTTTCCCCAAATATTTGCCTGTTGTGCTCTGCGTGGAAATTTACAGCTTATTTGAAGGCTACCTTGGCCAATTGTATGCCTGCTGACACCATGCTGGGTGTTAATACAGTTCAGATTGTCCGAGAGAAAGGCTGCTTTGTACATCAGCCACTCCCCTAATTTTCACCTGGAGTTCATCCAATTATTGACACTGCTTAGTTTGTAAAATTTCTTGGACTCACAGGAAGGGGAGCTGGCTGAACCAAAGCCTGATATGCAGTGGAGATTTACATTCAGAGGGAAACGGTGTCTGCTGAACTGTGTAACAACTATCCATGTAGGAAAATAGAACAGTGTCCACAGAGCAAATAATTGTGGCGATTAAACTGATAAGCTGGTGGCACAGGGGAAGAAAGTACAAATTGAAGTTTCAGCAACAGGTGTAAGGCACATCGTCTTTGCTTTCCTGGTATTCTCAGGAAAGTAATAAGATAGCTTAATTACATGATTAAAATACTCAAAGTCCAGCTGGAATCCCAGAGTTTCTACCTGTTGCTTGCTTAAATCCAGTCATCCTGAAGATCCGTTACCCACTAGCTTTCTTTTTTTCTCATATTAGAAGTGTTGATATCTTTAGATTAGAAAGGTTTACCCTTCTATTTTCCTATGTTGTATAGCTTTTTTTTTTTTTAAAATCAAAGTACTGTTAATATAAAACTAAATCGAATCTGTCTTCACATTCTGTTGGGTGTTTTTCCCCGTGTAAATTGATGACTTTAAGAATTTTTAAGTCATTACAAGCTAAAAGGTATTTACATTTTGATTATATATGTATATATACTTACATACACATATATAATAACAAATAGTGCCTTCAAAAATACATAGTGTGTTCTTATATAATTTATTGTTAACACGTGTTATATATTTGTTTACACTCTGAGAATGTTATAAAAATAAGGGTTGAGGCCTTGATTTGGTTTTCAAGCATATGAAAAAGAACCTCTTCTTTTAAATGGAAACATATTAAAATTGAGTTATGTAAAAACCAAACCTCAGTGTTGTAGGAAGCCATCATGTTATAAGCACATATCTTTCCTATCCTCTTTTCCTGCTTCCTTAACTCCCTTCGTTTTTATCTTCTTTCCTTATTTCAATAGATATTGATTGAATACCTACACTGAGGATACAAACTCAGTTTTGGGAATGGTGTGAAGACTAGTTTAGCAATCTTAAGCTATCATTGAGTAGTTTCTTGAAACTAAATTGGAAATCAGTTGAGTTTAGTCTAAGTTTGCTCTTCAGTTCATCAGGGGGAAGATAGGTTGATTTCTCTGAGTCTGGGCCTTGATGGTTTGGCTTTTACCAGATCAATGTGCTGCATGCATTCCCTAAAGGGGTCTCAATACTTGTTAGTTTGGCTTTGGAGACTTTCAGCATCCTGAAATGTGTGTGTGTGTGTGCATATAGATAGACAGATAAATAGATAGATGTATATATGTATATAGTGTGTGTGTGTATGTGTGTGTGTGTGTGTGTGTGCATGTGTGTGTGTCCACACAGGCGTGTATCTGTTTAGGTTTTTTTTTCCCAGGGATCTAGACTTGTGCGGTGCTATGGATTACTTCTGTGTGGCCTTTCTAGCCATGGTCTTGTAATTCCCACCCAAGTGATTGGGTGGGACTGTGCAAGTAAGGCAATTGTGGCCCACAAAGGGGATTGGTCCAATCTGCCTTAAAAGAGAGGCAATTCCAGAGCCGAGTGAAGAGTGGGGAGCATGTCTTTTGTACCCAGGATCCTTGCATTGAGAAGCTCCTGGACTCAGGAGACAGAGAGGGAACTGTAACCCTGAACACAGAGAGAAGCAGTGGCAGGAGAGACTGGCAGGAGACTGCACAGTTGGCTTCTCAGCTCATAGAGCAAGAAAGCTGAGTACCTTTGGGCCAAGGCTTACTGGCTGAGTGGGGTGCCTCTCGATACTTATTAGCAGGGGTTCAAAGAGCTTTGCAACACTCACCTGAGCAAGGCAGAGGCCCAGGGCCAGAAAGAGGTGTGCCTGTGAGCACAGCTGAAAAGAGGCTATCCTGATGGAAGAACTGTACCCCGAGTGTTCCTGAGCCTGAATTGTAACCTGTTACTTCCCTAATAAACCCCATGATCATGAGTATTGTCTGTGAGTTCTGTATGGCCATTGCAATGAATTATCGAACCCAGCACAGAAGTGGAGAGTGCCATGGGAGGGACAGTTGGTGTCAGAATTGGTAAAGATGGCAGAGGGAGGAGGTTTGTCTGACCTCCGCCTCAGAGGAATCATCCTTGGGCTGTTGATCTTGATTTTCCTTCCCCCTTGTGAAGAGAGAGGAAGTCAGACTCCACCCCCACACCATTTTTACAACTTGTTTTATTTTTTTTCTTATTCCTCCTGTGAATTCCCTGTTTCACTTTATAATGTTAGCACTTTGCATTTTATGTTGCAGGTAAATAGTTTTGAATGAAATGTTTTATATTGATGCAATACAAAAATAAATGCCTGCATGTCTAGAGATCTGAGAAGATAAATAGGTTGGAAACTACCTGTCATGGATTGAATTGTATCCTCCAAAAATATATGTCACTTGGTTAGGCCATGATTCCCAGTATTGTGTGGTTGTCCTCCATTTCGTGATTGATGTGATTTTCCTGTGTGTTGTAAATCCTACCTCTGTGATGTTAATGAGGTGGGATAGGCGGCAGTTACGTTAATGAGGCAGGACTCAATCTACAAGATTGGATTGTGTCTTGAGCCAAAATCTTTAGAGATATACAAGAGAAAAGTGAACATAGAGACGGGGATCACATACCACCAAAAAAGCAATGCCGAGAACAGAGCATGTCCTTTAGACCCGGGGTTCCTGCACAGAAAAGCTCCTAATCTAGGGGAAGATTGATGACAAGGACCTTCCTCCAGAGGCGACAGAGAAACCCTTCCCCTGGAGCTGACACCCTGAATTTGGGCTTGTATCCTTCTAGACTGTGAGAGAATAAACTTCTGTTTGTCAAAGCTATCCACTTGTGGTATTTCTGTTGCAGCAGCACTGGATGACTAAGACACTGCCCTAGTATTGATGCAGTAAGATTTGAGGATTTGTGATATGTTGATGATACAGTCTTGCTTGCTGAAAGTGAAGAGGACTTGAAGCACTTACTGATGAAGATCAAAGACTACAGCCTTCAGTATGGACTGGACCAATAAGCAACATCATGATAAACGAAGAAAATATTGAAGTTGTCAAGGATTTCATTTTACCTGGATCCACAATCAACAAGCATGGAAGACATCAAACAATGTATTACACTGGACAAATCTACTGAAAAAGACCTCTTTAAAGCATTAAAAAGCAAAGATGTCACTTTGATGACTAAGGTGCACCTGACCCAAGCCATGGTATTTTAAATAGCCTATAGGCACTCGAAAGCTAGACAATAGATAAGGAAGACTGAAGAAGAATTGATGCATTTGAACTGTGGTGTTGGCAAAGTATATTGAATGGACTGCCAGAAGAATTAACAAATCTGTCTTGGACGAAGTACAGCCAGAATACTCCTTAGAAGAAAGGATGGTGAGACTTTGTCTCACTTGCTTTGGACCTATTATCAGGAAGAACCAGTCCCTAGAGAAGGACATCATGCCTGGTAAAATAGAAGGTGATCAAAAGAGAGGAAGACCCTCAACAAGATAGACTGACACAGTGACTGCAACAGTAGGCTTAAATATAGCAAAAATTGTGAGGATGGCACAGGACTAGGCAAAGTAGGAGCCAGAGCTGACTCAATGACACCTGTCAATAACAACAACATTAATTTATTTCCCACAGACCATTAGTCAGACAGAAAATGATAGGAAACTACTGTCACAACTTACCCAATCACCTGTTCCAAAATTTAAATGGAAGCCAGAGAGTGCACATCCTATTACCAGTGATTCTTATTATTACTTCTCCACATCAGTTACTTTTTCTTTGGTTATAGGTAGGGGAGATGGCTGCCTAAGAAAACTGTCTTTGAAAATGTGTTCATTTCAACAAGAAAAAAAGTGTGGACATTTTAGTGAAAGATGTTAGGCAAAATATTTTTATGGAAAACCTAAAATCTTGAACTTCGTATGGGTTTCCCACACTACAGAAGGAAGATGGAGTTTCTGACTGAACCTGGTCTGTATTTAAGTTAAGATTGAGTGCTCTATTAGTTCTGTTTTGAATCCTCCTTGAAGACTTGTCCATCATAGTCAAGCCTAGGGTTCAGAGTTTCTAAAAAAGATGTTAGCCTGTTAAAAAATACGTTGTATGGTAGCATTTAACAGTCCTTGAGAAAAATGATACATGTGAGATATGATGGATTTTAGAAATTATACTGGCAGCCTCTAGTTAGTGTTCCTTTACTACTTCTGTTATAAATCAGGAGTTTGCAATTTTGACAGCTAATTTTTTTTTTCTGTCAGCAAAAACTTGACTCAGCCTCTTAACTGTAAGCAAACTGGAAACCAAGACTCTTTCTTAGATACTGATAAATATTTTCCTTGAAATTATAGTTTGAGTTGTTGAATTTGAGTGGCTTTGGGACTGATGTACTCTGTGGTGAACAGAAATAGACCTCTCTTTCTTTGTATCTGGAATAAAGAAATAACTAAGATACTTATTTAAAAATAATTATTGGTTCCACAATAAGCAAAATACTATTATTAATTCATAGCACAAGCATTATTTTAAAATAATCTAATAGTGAAAATAATGAATTGTTAACATAGACCTGGAGTATGGAATCTATTCTACTGTTCTCATTTCAGCTGGTGGGAATATGAGTGGGGATGGACCAATTACAGCATGTGTTGGAAGTACCCATTTATCTGTTTGAGTAGAATCTTCTAGTTGAAAGTCTTTGGGGACCAACTAGTTCAACTCCCTTAATATGCAGTTGAAAGGATCTTTGGAGAAAAAACAGTTACTCCCAAAACTATTATGTTAATAAGTGCAACATTTTTACTCAGTCCATTGCCAAGGAAAATTTGTTAGGATTTTAACAGTTTCACAAATATTTGGCCAACAAATAATTGGCAAAATTCCTATTCTCATTTGTAGGCAGCTCATCATGTTTAGGAAGTCATTTTCCCTGGGAGTTCTCTCACTGTAACACATGGAACGTATCTTTACTAGGAGAACAACTAGAATTGTTTCAGAAGAAGAGGAGACATTTTAGATTCTCAGTTGTAATAAAACACAGTATGATACTACATCTCACTAAGATGTAGTGAGGCCCAACTTCCATTGACAATTCCACCTTTTATTTGAATCTACCCTCCCTCCCTTTCTTCTCTTCCTTCCTTTGTTTTTTCTTTCCTTCCTTGCCCACCTAGTTCCCAAAAGGTATTTTTAGCTTGGAAAACTTTCTTTTTTAAAATAGAAATAGTATCACCATATCTCCCTGAAGCTTTGGGGTTAGCCCAGAGGGTTAACCCAGACATACTCTTGATTTTCTTACCACTCAAAACCTAGAATTCTTAGATTTTCAAATCTAAATTGTTAGGACCTTTATACATTTTTGAGTATATTTATTATGACTCTTCTAAATTTGTACTAAGATGCTTCAAGTTAAAATAGCATACCAATTTCTGGAAATATGGTCTCTTTCAAAATGTCCAACTGTCTGGGGATGATAGAAAAAGTTGCAATCAAACACCTAGTTATTGGGAAAAACATATTGTTGTTTACCTGAATTAACTACCCGCCCCCCTAAAAAAAATCCAGTATGTGAATATAAACCTAGCCTTATTGTAGAAGACATTAAAATGTGTTTCCACTATTTTAATTATATAATAAGACAAGTTCTTTGTATAAAATTTGTAAAACACAAAAGAATTATAAAAAGTAAAATGCCTATTTTGTTGTTAGGTACTATCAAGTCGATTTTGACCCATATCAACCCCATGTGACATAGTAGAACTGTCCCATAGTGTTTCCAAGGCTGTAATCTTTCTGGGAACAGATGAACAGGTCTTTATCCAGTACAGCCCCTAGGTGGGTTCGAATTGCCAACCTTTCAGTTAGCAGCTGAGCGCTTAACCACTGCACCACCAGGGCTCCTAAAAATACCTATAATTACCACCTCAAAATGACCTTTTATATACTGGTGTGTATTCTTCCAGTTCTGCTTCTGTATTATTCTTTTTCATTAGGACTTACACTTGATTTTGTTTTTTCTCTATTTTGTTCCATTGAATCAACGTATCCTGAGCACTTTGCCATGCTATTAAATATTATTCTGAAAATTTACTTTATGCTGAAAAGTATTACATCACATGGATCTATCACAGTTTACTTAACTGGTCTCTAATACTGGCCATTTGTGTTGTTTCCAAATTTTGCTATTAGAAGTAATGTTGTGACATACATTTTTGTATGTAAATCTGTGATAATTATCTAAGGATAAATACCTAAAAGTGGAAATAGTTGGTCATATGGTATTTTCAGTTTCAAAAGCTTTTGAAACATAAAGCCAAATGGTCCTCTTGAAAGGTTCTGCCTATTTACATTTCTTCCCATGGTGCCCGTTTACCTATGTGCTGCTAATTCAGTGCATTATTATTTTTGAAAAGTTGGCTTAAATCACATCCGAAATTTTCTGTTTGATTTACAGTTTTTTAAAAAATGTATTATTTTAAAATTTTCAAAAACGAAACTTTTTAAAAGAACTTTGGATTCTGAGAAAATTGGTGATTCACATACAGTTGTAAGAAATAATAGACAGATCCCATCCACCTTTCATGCAGTTTCCCCTGATGGTAACAATTTACATAACTGTGGTACAACACCACCACAATCAGGAAATCAAGGCATTTTTTAATGTGGCTAAATTTTTATGTTATCCCTTTTGGATAGATGTATGCCTTGCAAACTCATTACACAGAAACCAATATGCTTCAAAAAATGTTTTTGGTGCTATTTTAGGTATGGAGTGAGAATAGAAACTTTTTTCATAAGTGTGTTTTTCCTTGTATAAAAGTCAGGAAAAACAAGAGATAGTTGTGTTCCCTTCATCTTCTATATTTCTACCTTCTACTCTTTATGTTCTAAAATGTGACTTAATTATTTAGCTATAAAGTGAGATTTCCATGAGTTTAAAGCTGACACCACTGCTGTTGATATATTGTTATAGCTCTATTTTAATAACAGTCTTTGGAGAAATAATTTTGGGAGTCAGAAATTAAGCATTGTTGGCAAAGAATTTCTTCTTGGTTCATAATTTTGGTTGATTGGTAATGACAGTCTGTGGACTAGACTACTGTGATTATCTTAGACTGGGTTCTCTAGGGAAGCAAAATCAATGAACTATATATATATATATATATATAGAGAGAGAGAGAGAGAGAGAAATTTTTATCAAGGAAATGGCTCACATGGTTGTAGAACCTGGAAAGTCCCAAGTCTGTGTGTCAGGCATCAGGCTGGAGGTTTCTCCTGACTCACAGCAGGGGCTGACGAACACAAGATCAGCAGGTAAGATGGCAAGCCACTGACTCAAATTCCAAGTCCCAGAGCCAAATGCAGGATCCAGAACATAGCAAAAGCCAGCAAGTTTTGCCAGAAAGTCCATATATATTGGATGCAGCCCGCACCTCCAAGGAAACTCCTTTTCACCTGATGGACTACTCATAGCAGATCTCATCATGAAAGTGATTATATCATTACATAACTGCCAAACTATATCATAACTGCTAAACCACTGAGAATCATGGCCCAGCCAAGTTGACACACAACCTTAACCATCACAGGGATGAAATGGAGTCAGAGGCTAGGTTCTAGCTCAACAAGAAAGGGTATTGTGATCAATTTGTGATGTCTTTCATAGGCATCAAAAGTGGGGGTATATATGCTAACCATTTTCCATCTTTGTTTTAAGCATCCCTTGAGCCTCAATCCAATAGGGTCCACAAATCACCTGTGGATTTCTTTAAATTACCAGCTGTCATAAGGCACTTAATTTGAATCGCTTAAATCCATAATAAATTGGGGGCTAGTTCTCTACTATATGCTCTTGAAGGAGATAAAATATTCAAAGAAAACCCAAGTACAGCACATATTTAAAAAGTCAAAAAACTTAGGTTTATCACATTGAATTCTTTATTCCTGTACAATTTAGACATTTAATTTACTTTATTCCTATTCAGGTCCCAACCAGCTTTGAACATGGAAAACAATATAATTCACATAACTCTTTTACATGTCCATCCTTTTTTATATCTAATATTTTGGTCAACTTAAGAAAACACAGTACTGAACTCCTCTTCTTCATTTCTTCCTTGGCCAAAGGCAACCATTTTCAGCAAATATTGGCTAATCATTTTGATACTTAGCTTTATGTCTCTAAGTTATGTGTTTATATTTCTTGAGTTTTCAGTTTTAGGCATTATCTCGTGACATTTTCCTATGGAAAATAATTTGTTTCTCTTATCTCCACTCTCCCCACTCACTCCACGATTCACTACATTTTCCTTCCTCCAGCTTTCCTATATTGTTAAATCAAAATTATGATATAATTATATCACTGTTTGCATTATTATAACTGTGAAAATGCTATTTAGGACCAACAATAACAATGTAATAGTAATAATAATATATATATTTTTTCTTTCTTGTATAACCTTTTTTTTCTCTCCCTGGAGTTAAAAATTACATTTTTGTTATTATTTGCTTAGTTTTCTATGTGCTTGTTGCTAATTCAATCCCAACTTTTTATCTGTTGCTCAAATCTCCTTTCAGGGCATTCAGATAAGCCTGGTATTCTATCATTTCATCCTCTTGAAGCTTCTGCCCTCTGGACAATAGTCCTATAGACTTGGCAGACAGTTGTCACCATCCTGTCATCTCCTTCTACTGTCATCTTGGGAACTGACTTCACCTCTCTCTTGTCTTCCATCTACTGTTTTCCTGTGTCCCATGTCTTCCTCTTTCTTGGTTTGTCTCATATTGGTGGCATTTATCCCGATGAATCTTCTGAACAAATAGTACTTTGGAACTAAAATTTTGAGTCATCTTGTATCTGAAAACCTTTGTTCTACAGTTACACTTTGTTGATAATTTGGCTGACTATAGAATTCTAGGTTGGAAAATGACTTTATCAGTATTTTGAAGGAATTGTTTTTATTTCTCCTGCTTTGAAAGCTTGTAGGATTTTTCTCTTTGACTCCAAATCCTGAATATTCTTAATAATTTGCTTTGGTGAGGTTTTCTTTTTATCCATTGTATGAGTTTTCTGCAGCACTTCAATCTTCACCTCATGTTCAACTCTGGGGAGTTTTCTGAATTATGCCATTGATTTTTACCCTTCCTCTTGTTTTTCTTTGTTTTCTTTCCAAAACTTATGCAATTTGATGTTGGAATTATTGGACTGATCCCCCCTTTTTCTTTTTTCTTTCGGTCATTTCTCTCTTATATTTCATCTCTTTGTCTTTGAAGTTTCCTAAACTTTATTTTCCAAACTTCTATTTTTTTTTAATTTCTGCTATTATGTTTTTCATTTCCAGTAGTTTTTTTTTTTGCTGTTATTTCAATGTCCCTCCTTTCTCTTTTAATACTATTTTCTTCCTGTGCTATAATTGAAAATCTTCTGTATCTCTGAAGATATTAATAATAGAGTTTTACAAGTTTTCTTCTTTCTGCATAGTCTTAGTTTTCAAGTTCCTTTTTATCTTACTAGCTAGCTTTTTTTTTTTTTTAATCTTTCACATTAGCGGTTTTCCTCAGATATCTTGTAATCTGCTGATTTGTAAAAGTGAGAGACAAAGAGCCTGGATTGGAAGTTTTGTGCATAGGCATCCCCATGGAGCTTCATAGTAAGGAATCCATCTGGGCCATTTAGTTACGGAAAACTCCAGGGTCAGCCTCTCTAGATCTTTCCACTTGGTTGATCAGATACCCTAGAGAAGAATCTTCCAGCCTCTTTTCTGGAGATGAGAGTACCTAACATTTTCAGAGCCCTGTTGGGGAGGAGGGAACCCTGGTGGCACAGTGGTTAAGAGCTGCGGCTGCTTACCAAAAGATCAGCAGTTAGAATCCACCAGGCGCTCCTTGGAAACTCTATGCGGCAGTTCTACTCTGTCCTATGGGGTCACTATGAGTCAGAATTGACTCCACAGCAGTGGGTTTGGTCTGGGTTTATTGGGGAGAAAGGATGGGAAGGGTACAGCATTCATTGTGCTTACATTCACTTAATGTCTCCGTTTTCAGTGTTGTTCCCACTGTTAACTGTTCAGAGACCTTTGGTTTTTACCTTCTTGCCTTTTGTGGGGATGGAGAGGGACAGTTGATTGGCTGTGTAAGGTTCAGGGATGAAATCTGGGAGTCCAACTGCTTCTTAGATAGGTTGTCAACAAATCTTTCTATCTAGGCTTTTCCCTTTATGCCTATCTTTAGAGGTATCTGGAACAGCAATTACTGAGCTTTTTGGAATTTCACTGTATAGATTTTATTGGTTCTTATCTTTCACTTACGCCATCATAGACCAAATTGTTGACCCTTGTGCCCTCCAATTGCTTCTCTTTAACTGTCCTTTTCTTAACATACACTCTTTTATAAGAAATTGATCTATTCCCCTTCTTTCTTTGTTTACTTCTCATGCATTCCAATATAGCTTCAGCCCCTCAGCTCTCATGAAAACCACCTCTGCTCATAAAAACCACCTCTGTGTTGATAAATCCCACGGGTATTGTTGGTTCTTATCTTACTTGACTTCTGTAGATTTGGCATAGTTAGGCACTTTCTCTTTTCCATTTCTCTACATCTTCTCTGGAAACTTTTCCTAGTTATAAGTCCTCTGCTTTCCTTATGATTTTTTTGTAGGTGATCTCATTCAAGCCCATGACTCAGTAATCATATATATGTGGAAAACTCAAACATTTCTATCTCCAGTCTAGACCTCCCTCTCTGAACTTCAAGTCTATATGTTTGAAAGTCTACTTATTATCTCCTTCTGCATATTTCCAAGACACTTCAAGATTAACAAGTACAAAATCAAACTCATGATCTTTTTCCTTCTTTTCTACTTCTATTCCCTATTTTAGAAGATGGTACTGTCATGGATTGAATTGTGTCCCGCAAAAATATCTGTCAGCTTGGCTGGGTCATGATTCCCAGTATCGTATGACTGTGTACCATTCTGTAATCTGATGTGATTTCCTTATGTGTTGTAAACTCAATCACTATGATCTAATAAGATGGATTAGTAGCAGTTATACTGATGAGGTTTACAAGATTGGATAGTGTCTTAAGCCAATCTGTTTTGAGATATAAAAGAGAGAAGCAAGAAGTGACACATGGGAACCCACACTGCCAAGAGAGCAGTGCCAGGAACAGAGCATGTCCTTTGGACCTGAGGTTCTGTTGCTGAGATGCTCCTAGACAAAGGAAAAACTGATGCATCACAAGGACCTTCCTCCAGAGCCAACAGAGAGAGAAAGCCTTCTCCTGGAGCTGATGCTCTAAATTTGGACTTGTAGCCTACTGGACTGTGAGAGAATAGACTTCTCTTTGTTGAAGCCATCCACTTGTATTTCTATTGTATCAGTACTAGATGACTAAGACAGGTACCCCCATCCAACTAGAAACCTAGGAGTCATTCTTCATACTTATTTTTTTTAAAATAATATTTTATTGCACTTTTGGTAAAAGTTTACACAGCAAGTTAGGTTCCCATTTAACAATTTCTACACAAATTGCTCAGTGACATTGGTTATATTGTTCACAATGTGTCAACATTCTCATTAATTGTGTTCTAGTTGTCCCATTTCCAGTAATCTTGTTTCCCTGACCCCTTACCTTCTCATCTTTGCTTTAGAGTAATGTCGACCATTTAGTCTCACATAACGTGATTTTTTAAAGGAGTGTAGTGCTCAGGGGTGATATTCTTTATTTTATGAGCCAATCTGTTATTAGCCAAGAGGTGACCTCTGAGGATAGTTTCAGTTCAAAGTTTAAAGATTATCTCAATGTGATCATCTAGGGGAGTCTTCTAGTCTTAACTAATCCAGTGAGTCTAGAGTTTTTAAGCATTTGAGTTTTGTTCCACATTTTCTCCCTTTCTCTCAGGATCCATCTATTGTGGGCCTGATCAGAACATTCAGTAGTTGTTTCATACCTCCTTTTTGCCTGGTCTAGAAATCCAACAATATTTATTTCACTCCTAAATAGCTCCTTCTCTCCCTCTCCAATTCTCCACCCAACAAGCATCCATTCTTACCCTCCTTCAATCAGTTGTCTACATTCCTGTGAGAGGGCTCTTCTTGAAACCCAATTCTAATAGTATCATCCTCTAATTTAAAACTCTTCGTTGGCCTCCCTCTACTTGGAATTTAAAGACAAAACTCCTTAACATGATTTTGCACAGCTGATCCACTTGCTTCTATAACCCCATCTTTCTAGATCCTGTTCCTCATTCTGTCTGCTTCATTCACAGTTTTTCTCTTTCTCTCTCTCACACATGCACACACCAAGCTTTCTCTTACCACTGGGCTTTTGCACTTGCTTTTCTCTTCTATTGTTCATGCTGTTCCTTCTGCGTAGACTGATCTATTCTCCCCTCTTCAAGTAGCTAAATCCTAGTCATCTTTCAGATTTAAGCTCATGTCACTTCCTTGAGGAAGCCTCCTAGTACACATTCTCTTATCATTGCTGTTATGGAATTGCATACTTACTGTTCCTTCAAGCACTTACCACAATTACAATTTTACACTCATGGGTGGGATTATTTGATTTTGATGAAGGCCTATATGGTGCAATGAATTACTTAATATGGCCCTTCTAGCCATGGTCTTTGTGACTCGCACACAAAATGATTGAGTGGGACTATGCAAATAAGATATATGGAACCTGTGATAGTTGGGGTTATGGCTAGGCTATGATTCCCAGTATTATGTGGTTGTCTTCCATTTTACGTATTGTGGATCCCGACCTCTACATGTTGATGAGGCAGGACTGGTGTAAGGTGTGTCTTGAGTCACAGCCTTGCAGGAGAGCATGACTCAAACCCCACCCTTACTAAAGTTATACCCTTCCCTGGGGAGTGGCCTGCATCTAAGATACATCTGTGTGTCCTGGCGAGGCTCTCTCTGTGCATTTGGATCCCACATCCAGTTCAAGATCAGTTGACCTCCCCAGAGGCCTGCTGTCTGATCTGCCAATTCTGGGATCCACTGGCCTCCACAGCCCCTTGGGCTGGTGGCCTATTGTGTGACCTGATTTGCTACCTTCCACAACCTTGTAAGCCAGCAGCCTGTGATCTGAACTGCCAGTTTGGGTTTGTCAGCCCCTGCAGCCACGTGAGTCAGGAGAAACCTACGCCTGACCCACAAATTTGGGACTTGCCAACCTCCATAACCACGTGAGCCATTTCCTTTATATGGTTTGTGAGTTTTGTGAGATGTAGCAGCAAATTAGGGAACTCAAAGACAGGAGGGAGAGTACTGAGGGGGAGAGGGAGTAGTTGATGTTAGGGATGATGGAGTGGTACAGCAGCTTGGAAAGATGGACATTTGGGACATCTTTAACCTCTGCCTCATAGGAACCAGCTTTGTGCTGATCCTTATGAAAGAAATTATTCATTTAGTTTGGTGTCAGAAGTGGGATTCTTTGCAATGGCTCCAGACTCATGAAAGCATGGGACTTTGTAAGAGAAAGAACAAAGGGTATTGGGAAGTGAAACTTTTGGTTCTTGGATGATTGCTTTGTTTGTTGTTGCCGGTAATGACTGAAGAGAGAGTTATGCTGCATCTGAGGGGAGAAAAGCCCCACCTGGAGTGGCCTGGGGCAAAAGCCAGGCCAGATGATCAGGATGGTTGATAGGGGGCCAGGGTCTTCTGGTTCCACCCAGCCAGAGGCCCAAGACCATATGCTTATAAATGGGAGGGAAGATAGCTAAAGTGTGGAGAAAAGAAGATGTAACTGGAGTGTTTTCGAACAGGTTAGGTGTTTAGGATTGTGTGTTTAATTGAATGTACTATGGATATTGAATGTTTCTCCTACCTAATGTTGTAAAGCAGACCTAAATGTATGGTAGAAATGAATATTGGGTATTATAGATTGCAGAGAGCACGTAACTCCACCTTTAGCCAATACTTGATTGGATATGCTAAAAGGGGAAGTAGGATTTTTCCAAGGGAAACACAGGCTGTTTCGATGCAGTAGGCCTGTGTATAGAGTAGGGATTTAGGTTGAAACTTGAGACTCATCCAGATTTTGCATTTGAAAAGACATACAGAACCACCCAGAACTGCTAAGAGAAATGGAGATATGCATTTGAAGCACGGATATGCAGGAAAAAAAAAAAAAGTGACTGTTTTGTGCTTTAAATTTCAAGCAAGTGGTTTACTGTTGGATGCATCAAGCAGGGAAAGTCAGTGTCCATAAGAAAGAGCCCCTTTCCAGGACTGGAAGTTAAAGGGAGCCAACGAGTAGACAGCTTGGTCTGCTGGCTTGTGGTGATTACTTGGGTCCACTCAGTGAGTGGAAGTGGGGGAATTGCAGCAATGAAGAGACAAGCTGAGTTTGGACATATTCCATTGGTGCCCGTTGACCTATCCCACAGGGGCTAGGGATGAGAGTGAGAGGAAGGACTGTCTGGTCAGAAGTAAAGGGTGTTGTGTGGACTCCTGTTGATCTAGCCCACAGGGGCTAGGGATGAGTGTGAAGGGACTGTATGAAGTACCAGGAGTTGTGTGCTTCTGTTTTTGATTACCACTGTATTCCTTGAATTTAGCACAGCATATGGTTCATAGTACGTTCTCCATAAATATCAGTTGAATGAAAGAATGAATGAATGGCTGAGGTCTAACACTAGGTTTAATTTATTACAACTGCAGTATATTATCTTTTTCCCTTTTGGCAACTTCCATTCACTATCTCCTTCCTCCTCGACTGTGCAACCATCATATCCCTCTGCACACCCATTCAATCCCAGATGTAAATACACATATATGCATACACACCCACTGCACATGTCAAGTTATTCTGTTTGGTTATAAACTTCTGGAAAAAATTGCCCTATAATGAGTGGTTTCTGCTTTTTACTATGTGAAGTTCTAAAAAAACATACCTAGAAAAATGGCTGATGTCGCTTTGATTTCCTCTGTGTCAAATGGTAAAGCTAGAAGTTCTCGGTTAAGCCCTGACTCTTTGTAGCTTCTGAAAGAGTGACTGAATTCGTCAGTTCCAGTTTAAGAGTAATGAAATACCAAATAGTTGAAATAGCAGATTTTGGCAGATTATATAATGTTCCCTTTGTGATGGAAATGGTTGATAACAAAAAACAAACAAACAAACAGACAAAAAAAACCCCAAACAAACCCATTGCCATCAAGTGGATTCCAGCTAATAGTAATCCTAAAGGACAGAGTAGAACTACCCCATAGGGTTTCCAATGCTGTAAATCTTTATGGACTGCCACATTTTTCTCTCGAGGCTGGTGGGTTCAAACTGCCGACCTTTTGGTTAGCAGCTGAATGCTTTAGCGACTGTGCCACCAAGGCTTCATAAATGGCTGATCCCAAACCAAACCCACTGCCGTTGAGTTTATTCTGACTCATAGTGACCCCGTAGAGTTTCCAAGGCTGTAAAACTCTACAGAAGCTGACTGCCATATCTTTCTCCCATGGGGCCGCTGGTGGTTTCAAACTGCCGACCTTTCAGTTAGCAGTCGATTGCTTTAACCACTGCCCTACCGGGGCTCCTTAAATGGTTGATAGTACAATTTAAATGTCCTAAAAATTTGGAAAAAGGTAATAATAATTCTGTTTTCTTATCTGTAGCCTTATCATAATTTTTACCACAATGATGAGTAGAGTTTTAGACTGGAAATTTATTGAAAATGCTTTTGCTAGTACAATAATATCATATGATACAGTTTAGTCTATAATTTAGTAGAAAGTATTAAGCAGCAATTTTGAAAACTGGCAGAATGCAATTCTTAATAAGTTGAAATAGGGATAGAAATACCAAAATGTGTTATGTTTTCATAGTTAGTCTTATTATATCAAGTTACACTGTCTTCAAGATATATGCCCATTAAGTCTTGTCATTCTAATTTTATATATAGTACTATTGCTGTTAACATTAAAAAAATACATGACTGTTGGTTAATGTTCAGTCTGTGACTATTTAACTCTCTCACATAGATAGGAAGAATCCATAAGCCTAGTATTTAAGATAAACTCCTTAATTTTTGGATTTTAGAGTAACAACTAGAAGATTAAATCAAAATTTGCCAGATGTTTTATATATTGAAAAGACTGCCTATGGTTGCCTTTTCAAATTAGGTATTTTGGTGCAGGATTTTATCTTCCCAATATTTATTTTATACTACCTTTGTATTTTACTATGATAAATTAGTTTTTGATAGTCAAAGTAAATTATTTAAAAGAAAATAAATCTTTTGCAGTTAAATATTCATCACAAAGTTGATTTGCAGCAGTGGTGTCATCTCTGAAATAAAGTGATAAGGCCAGTGAGAGATGTTGATGAGAATCTTCTTTCTGGTCTTATATTGAACTGATGGAATGTGTACATGTATTAGCAGTAAAGATAAATATGGTCATTGAACTGGCATGTGAAACGTCCAATCCTAAATTAACTAGAATGAATAAGAACTTTCAATGAGTGAATTTTCATTGTTTAACATAATATATTTATTCCTGAGTCTGTAGGGAGCTTTTTCTTGGACTTGGATCATAAATACTATGTATTTTGATGAGGTCATTTTGGTCCTCTAGGAACTAAACCCCTGAAGAAAATCCTAATATTGCCCTGGTTACTTAACTTTACTGTAAAATTTAGGATTGATGTAGTGAGGGGTTAGCTTATAATATGTAGTATTTATTTCTTTAAAAACCAAAGTAACTACTCTTTTTGGCCTATTATTAATGAATTGAGAGTTCAGCCTAACCTTCATGAACTGTTTAAGCCAAGCACCTAATGGTATTTAAACTTACTGTAATATTTCACTTAAAATATATCTCAGAAGTACAGGTTTTAAGATTGTAAGAAAGCCACAGTGTTCCTATGTATACATACTTATTTCTTTTACACTGTACCAGACCTCTGTAATTTATAACCAGAATGATTTCAGTGGCCTTCACATGTCCATGGAATTGATTATTTTCTCCTTGTTCATAAACTTCATCCTCTTTGAGTCAATGTTATTTCAAAAAAAATTTTTTATAGATATTTTCACCTAATGCTAACTGATGATACAGAGCATATTAAGTCTGAATTAATACAGAATCTCCAGGTGGAGATATACAATAGGCAGTTGGAAAAACATAATAATAATATTAATAATAGTAGCTAGCATTTGAGATAATTATATGCCAGGTCCTTATTTCATAGGTGAGAAGTCAGAGAGAGTCTTAAAAGTTTGCACGTGATATATAACTGGTAAGTGGTGGAGCTGGGTTGAACCCAGACATGTCTGACTCAGAATGATAACTATTATGAAGCAGTGCAGGAGAACGCAGTAGAAAGGTCCCAGGAATTTATTCTTAAGGCAGGATGAGCTGAGACAAAAATTCTTTAAAACTACTGAAAACAGATCTATTTATTTGCACATATATTTTCAAAAAGTAAGTTTTACTACTTTTAAATGATGTGCATAATATACATGAGATCCAAAGGACTCATAAGTAATATTATGTCAATGAAGAATTATGTCAATAATGATCATATCTGAATTGTAGTAAGTAGTGAATTAGAGATGCTTATTATATTTCTCATGTCTTTTCAGAGATGTTTTATTAGGAATTCTACCAGACCTCAAAAACTTTAAAGTTAGAAAAGTATTTAGAAGTTATCCAGTCCAGCGCCATGCTGTTTTAGATGAGAAATTGAAACCCGAACCAGTTGAGTGACTTACCAAAGTTAGATATCAATGTTAGGAGCAGAACCAAGACAATAATCCAGTCTTCTGATTGCCCCTAAAATTCCCCGTGTGCCAGACTGAGGGAAGCTCCATTGAGATTGTCTAGAAATTTTCAATGATCCTCATCTCCAGACTCTGAAGTGGTTAAGCTAAAGTACATCCTACAGAAGAAAGGGTGAATCAAGCCAAAATCCAGCCATGGTGGCTAGCATTTGCAAGTGAAAAGCCCCAATTTTCCTCTTCAAGAAATTCAGATTATTAAAAAAATAGAAAGAAAGAAAAAGAAATTTGGATTATGATTTCATGTGACTGGGACAAACAACATGGCCTATGACTCAGTATACAATCCCAGCTCCTTATGGAGCATACAAGGCATTATGTGATGTGCTCCTCTCCCGCTCTCCCCTTGGTTCACTCTGCTATCACCACACTGATGTCCTTTGCTTCTCCTGGAAGATGTAGAACATGCTTCTACCTCAGGGCCATCTCACTTACAGTCCCCTCTGCTTCCAGGACTCTGCTATCATTATCTGAAGAGCTTAATTCCTCACTTCCTTCATGTTGAGCTCATATGTCACCTCATAGAATGTGTTTCTGCCTGATCTGTTTAAACAGGATTATTTCTCTATCCATTCATTGTCATTTACATATTTATTTATACTCTGTCTGACCTGGCCAGAATATAAGCTCTGTAATGGTAAACACTATTTTTTGTAATTGGTACATGTCCAGTGCCTAGAACAGTGTATGCCTAATACATGGTCCAGTTGCTGTTGAGTTGATTCCAACATGGTGACCCCATGTGTATCAAAGTAGAGCTGCGTTCCTTAGAGTTTTCATGGCTGTGACCTTTTGGTAGCAGATTGCTGCCAAGCCATTCTTCTAAGGCATTTCTGGGTAGGTATGAACTGCCAACCTTTTGGTTAGTAGCTGAGGGCTTAACTTTTTTTACCACCTAGGAGCTCCTTAATGTGTTGTAGGTGCTCAGTAAAAACTTGTTGAATGAATAAAGAAGACAGTATGTGAAGGCAGACTTATAAAGTTAATATTCTATAATATAGGGTGTGATTTTAGAGCCCACTGAATAATTTTAGTTCCTCTTTTCTTAAAAATCACTATGGAATTTTGTAATTCTGGAAGATTTAATATAATGAAAGCTAGATGCTAAAAATGACTCAATGGGACCGCTCTGGGTATGAGGTCTTTTCTGGGCTTCCCATTAGCAGCCAATTTGAGCTTCCTTATTCCTGAACTCTTCCAAATTACTGGAATGTTTCTGGAGTTTACAACTAGGACTATGTGCTCTGCCAGCATTACCTTTTGGTGGTAAATGACTCTCTAGTGCCCAGAGTGATTTGATATATTTTACTTATTAATAAGCTGTGACATGGAAGAACTTCCTTCAGAGACCAAGCCTTTTTCAGTATAGAAAGACATTGAAAATTGTATGAATACAAATTTATAGCCATATAGTCATATATATATATATTATTTATATATATATAAAACCCAAACCAGTTGCCATCTAGCCAGTTCTGACTGGTGGTGACCCCATGTGTTGCAGAGTAAAACTGCGCTTCATAGGGTTTTCAAGGTTTTGACTTTTCTGAAGCTCTTTGCCAGGTCTTTCTTCTGAGGTGTTTCTGAGGGTTTGAACTACCAACCTTTTGGTTAGTGGTATAGTGCTTAAACATTTACACCACCCAGGGACTCCATCATGTATATTTAGTCATCTATTTCCTAAGCGATAAGTTGGAGATTTGAGTCCACCCGGAGGCACCTTGGAAGAAAAGCCTGGCAGTCTACTTCTGAAAAGTAAGCCATTGAAAACCATATGAAACACAGTTCTCTCCTGACACACATGTTGTTGCCATGAGTCAGAGTTGACTGGATAGCAACTCTAGTTTATTTTTGTTTTTGTTTTTCTTTTGTATATAATAATAGTGACAGCTAATGTTTGTTGAGCTCTCACCATGTGCTTGCAGTGGTCTAAGCACTTGTACTGAGTTCTAATGAGTGTATCACCATCAGAGGAAAGGGAAGACTTTCAAGCAGCCAGCAGCATAACCAGTTCACTTCCTTAAACAGTATAGGCAGAACACAGCTCTACCTGCCTTCCAGGGAATTGTAATTTTATGGTCTTAATGAGGGAGAAGAAATAAGCTTAGTAAATAGCAGTAGAAGCAGAAATTCAGTAAAAGAGACATAAAACAGATCCTTTACAAAGCCTCAGGTGACAGAACATAACCTGTGCATAACCAGGAATGTGTGCATAATAAGTAGTGTCTTCAGATCATTTCTTTCAAGACATTTTATTAATGGAGTAAGCTACAGGTTTCTTTTTTTTTTTTTTTAAATTTTGCTTGACAAGTATTTTATTTTCTAGTGTGACAAATAACACAGAAAGTACATAGAAAAATTGACTTTCGTAAATTAAGAAGGTAAAATTTGTAAAACAAAACAACCAACACACATAAATGATTTCCGTAAGGAATCAAAGTGCTTTAAGATAGAGACAAGTGTAGAGAAATCAGAATCATAAAATTCAGTCATCACCAAATAGCAATTTGCTCATTCCTAGCCAAACAAAGCAGCATCTTTTTTTGTTAAATTTCTTGAAAAAGTAAGACTAAAGCTGAGAAACATAAAATGTAACATATGGCAGCAATGTGATGAAATGGAAAGAAAAATGCCTAATGTACCTGAATATGTTCTCATCAAAACATTTTGTTAGTATTCTGCAGGAGTGTCTTGAGAATTGATTTGGTTGTATGTGGTTTGACAGAGCAAAATTTTTGCAATATGGGAAAGGAGTTCCCAAAGGATTTAAAATAGAGAGATTCACCATGCGATTTTTCTGTTCCCAATGTAGCTTTATCTATGAGACTGGCTTGCATGCATAGTTAATGTAATAATATGACAAAAAATATACAATTCTTTTAACCATTGCCATATATCACTGAAGACACATGAATCTAGTACTTACATGAAATTTATGGATTTTCTAAATATTTAAAGTGTCATGGATGGCTGATCTTAGTTTTATTCATTATGTTTTTATTGCCAATAAGTTATCAATACAGCAGATAAACGTGTATAAAATTAATCTTGTGATAGACTTAAGTAAAAGGTAAGGAATTTCTAATTTAACTTCTCAAGTTCCGTAATTCTATTCTGTATCTACTTGACATTACTTGGAAAGCAAAGAGAAAAAAGAAAATGCCATAGCATGACTTGTAGAATAAAACAAAAAACCAAACCCGTTGCTGATGAGTTGATTCCAACTCATAGAGACCCTATATGACAGAGCAGAACTGTCCCACAGAATTTCCAAGGCTGTAAATCTTTACAGGAGCAGACTGCTATATCTTTTTCCCATGGAGGTACTGGTGGGTTCGAACCACTGACCTTTCAGTTAGAAGCTAAGCGCTTAGCCACTGCGCCACCAAGACTCCTAAATGATCATCTCTGAGCAGGCTAAGAACCACCAACCTTTTCGTTAACAGCAAAATGCACTAACCTGTTGCGCCACAGAGACATGTGTGGAATAAATGCAACAAATTATCAAATAAGTAAGGAAAACTGAAATTATTTCAAGTCCTCTTTATATTTGGATTTTTATATTTAAGTCTTGCTACTATTTTCCAGTTCAGCTTAGACATCAATTCCTTAGAGAAAGCTTCCCCTGATCCCTGCTTCCACCATCATCCACTTTCCCAGCATTCAGTCCTTCTGTTAATACACTCTCAAAGTACTTTTACCTCTCCTTTCTGGCACTCAATCAGCTTGCAATTACTGGTTTAAAATCTCTCGTCTCAACTTTCTTGTAATCTCCCCAATGGCAGGGATGATGTCAGTCTTGTTAACCTAATGTGAATCAAGAACATTACCCCATCATGTCTTCCTTCTCTGCTGAATCATCAATTTTCCCTTCTCTATTGGCTTATACCGTCAGCATACAAACTTGCTATTATTTTTCATTCTTCAGAATCTCTCTTGACTCCATTTCCCTCATTTCTATCATTTTTACAACTTTTCAGCAACCCTCCTTGAAATAGTTATTCGTATTTATTATCTTCAATTTCTCTCCTCCCTTTCCCTCTTTGACCCACTGTAATTAGCCTTTCATCCCCATCACTCTATTGAGACTGCTCTTTTCAAGGTCACAAGTGACTGTCAATGGCCAATTCCCAGCTCACCTCTATGTGGCAGGGCCGGTTAATGTATGGTCCCAATAGCTTCTCAATTAGATCAACTACAAGGTAACTGTTACTTGTCAACTACATGTATCAGACGTCTTCCACAGAAGATCTTTTGATAACTGTATCAGTGTCTTAGGGCTGCCATAACAGATTACCATAAATGTAGTGACTTAAAACAACAGAAATTTATTCTCTCACAGTCCTGGAGGCCAGAAGTCCAAACTGAAAGTGTTGCATGGCTGTGTTCTCTCCAAAGGCTTTAAAGGAGAATCCTTCCTTGCTTCTTCCAGCTTCTCCTGGCTCCAGGCATTCCTTGGCTTATGGCAGCATCACTCCAATCTCTGCCTCTGTCTTCACATGGCCTTCTCCTCTTTGTGTGTCTCATCTTTCAGTGTCTCTTAAAAGAATACTTGCCAGTGGTTTTAGTGTCCACATGGATAATCTAGGATGATCTCATCTCGAGATCCTTAATAACTTCTACAAAGACCTTTTTTTCCATATAAGGTCAAATTCACAGATTCTGGAATTAGGACATGGATGTGTCTTTTAGAGGCCAGCATTCAACCCACTATGATAATAATCTCAGTTTACAGTTTTTATTTCATAGCAAAGTGATGATATAACATTCTAATCACTAATTTGGGAGAGTCAGTTTAATCACTAATTAAAAATTTTATTCAACAAATAGTTATTGAGTACTTCCTATGTTTTAGGCGCCTTTCTAGGTCCTGGGAAGAGAGTGGAGAGCAAATTGGTGAGCAAATCTCTACTCTCATTAACTACATCCTAGTCAGGGGAAAGGAAACCCTGCTGGCTTAGTGGTTAAGAGCCACGGCTGCTAAACAGAAGGTCAGCAGTTCAAATCCACCAGGTGCTCCTTGGAAACCCTATGGGGCAATTCTACTCTGTCCTATAGGGTCACTAAGAGTTGGGGGAGAAATTGAACAAATGGAATGATGCTTCAGTTGAGGTGTATTACTTAAAGTACATCAGTCAATTTCCTAAAATTATAGAAATCATTTTAAGCTTATAATTAAGCCACCAAAAGTCACAGTTTTATAAAAGAAAGTATAAAATATGAGACAATCGTTTTCTAGTTCATTCATTGCCAGACTACATATCAGATGTTTAATCCATGTGCTAGAGCAAAAGAAAAAACAAAACTCCAGAAGTCTTGTTGAATTTATATGTATCCATTGACAAGTGCCATAAAGCCATGTAGTGGGATTGTAAACCCCCGAAGTAAACAAGAAAGTGATAGCATGATGACCGTGATTTTTGTCATTATGTTTTATTTATACCACATTATTAGTCTAATTAAAATAAGTATAAACAGTGTGCAATCTATATCATGAAGCCAATTTCAAACCAACTTCTATTTCTTTGTAAAACCTCCCCTGCTTCCTCTTTTGTAAATGACTTAATTATGCTCCCTTCTCTACTGATCTAAACTGTGTATGTTATTATTCTTATTAACACTGATTGAGCACCTACTATATGCCTAGACACTTAGTCAGTGATTCACCCCATTAACCTATATGGGGTTCCTACCACTCGATGCTCTGACAGTATGCTTCCATATGCATATCCCCTACTTGATGGTGAGCTCCTTGAAAGGAGAGGCCACATCTTTTCAGGTTTTGCTTCCCAAGTACTTTTTTTAACACAGTGTAAGACAAAGAGTGGATACTTGAATTAAATTTAGTCAGCCATGCTTGGCAACTACGAGGAGCAGTAATGCTCGGTTGGCTGTGTCATCAGATAATCTGGAATTGAATCCTACTTCACCAGTTAACTAACTCATTGTCCTCCCCTGTGAAAACCAGAAAACAATAATAGTGAAAAGACTTATGAGGCTGTATTATTTGCAGGACACAATGTATGTAAAGCATTGTCAATGGGTTGCACATAGTAAGCACTCAATAAATCTTAGTAATTAACATTACTCGGTTTTTATTTTTAGCATTATTGCTTGAAACATATATCCTGAAATTGTAATGGATTTTAACATCATACAAATAACTTTTAATTGAAACATGGGAGTTTCAGTTTGACAAGACACTGAGTTTAAAATTATAGACAACCAAATAAATAGAAAACAATTAGTGACTCAAATTTTGAAAGCTATTATCTATGGTATTTTAGTAACATGACTTGGAAGAATTAGCTACATAAAACACAAATTATATAAAAAGAAAAATGGTGATGTTTTCTAAACTTTCTACTATTTTTTATAAGCTACTGTTTTTGATTGGATGTCATTCTTAACTTTTCCCATTCTTTTATATTTCATATCTGGTAATTTATGATGTTTTAAAAATGTTTTCTTATTAAATTTTCCTCGTAAGCATCTCTTCTCAATTTGTCAATTCTCTATTTACTTCATCACTTTGAAAAAGAAGTCATATAACTTAAGCAATGAAAAATAAGGGTATTTATGTAAATTAATTTTGCATCTATATTACTCTACTCGTAACATATTTTTAATGTAAATATTTGTTTGGAAATTTTGCACAATTTTAAACTATCATGTGAATTTTTCATTTCCTAAAATTCATATTAGATCGTTGAGAAATTAGACATTTAATCCAATAGTATTATTTAAAAATATTTATTTCTAGAAATTAAATGTTAAAAATGTTGAGACAGCACTAAGTCAAGGTTAAGATCACAGGCTCCAGACCCAGTCTCTCAGAGCTTGAATATGGGTTCTACTACTTACAGCTATGTGACCTTGGGTAAAAGTATTTAACTTCTCTTAGTTTTGTCATCTGTAAAATAAAGATAATAATATTATTTACTAATGGAGTTGTGAGTACTGAATGAGTTTAATCATTTAAAACAGAATAATGACTGACATATAGAAAGAACTGAATAAATGTTAGTTATTTTTATTATTAAGTGAAAATGGGTGATGAGGTCGTTTAAGTTTGAGGGGGCAGTACGGACAAGTCACCGAGGTAGAAGGTCATAGGATTTTCTAGAGGATAAGAGAGTTATGAGAAATGTGTCTAGGGCCAGGTCTTGGAGGTCCTGCCCTCAACATATCAAAGGAGAGGCTACAACAAAGCCACATCCCACAGGCCAACTTGAGAATATTGGTAGACTTGCCACCCTCAGATGTTTAAACTTTATTCTGTAGGTAAAGGAGAAATATTGAAGATAGTACAGAGGCTTGGACCAGGGCTTTAGTCTCAAACTTCCTTGGAGTGATTTCTAGTTCTTTTCTGTACCTGAGTTTCATGGTCAATAATAATAACGTTTTCTATCTCATGGGGTTGTTGTGAGGGTTAAATCAGATAATATGGATAATCTATTTAGAACATTGCCTGGCTAATAGTACTTTATCAATGGAAGTTAGCTATTATTAATTATGAGCAGAGGAGCCATGTGATCAAGTCTATATAGCTTTACATAATTCTAGGCAAAGGAAAGTAAGTACCTGATCTCCTGTGTGAGAACAGAGAATGAGATGTTTGTAGAGGAGCCATGATTAACAAGTGTCTTGCACTTGAGCTACGTTTTTCACATGCTAGGCCTGGGTGCCTGAGTTTGGCAAAGGGAAAGGCCATGTGGGAGTTGCTGAGCACTCAGTGATCATTGGTACCATGGACCTCAGGCCTCTCACGGGTAGCTGGGGAGCCCGGTAAGTGGAGGGCCACATTAGAGAAGACTGCCTCTAGTCCATAGGGTACTTTTGTGCAGATTAGAAAAAGTTATCCCTTTTTTCTGGGGGCATATAGCCCTGTATCAGGGCACATGGCTTGGTGAACAGAGTCCGGAACTCATGCTCTTTGCCAGACACCTTTGGACAGTGCAAAAATAAAAAATAAAGCCCAAACACTTAGTTCCTGGCCACGCAGCATTTGCCATTAGGAGAAAGTCTGCTCCGCAGGAGAACATGTGTCATTGGGTTAAAGAATGACAGCTAGACCTTAATAGGCCTTGCAACTCTCACTTTTGCCATATTGGAATCCTGCTGTAAGATCAGTATGTAAATGAGCCCAGGCTAGCTTACTGGAGGATGAGAGGCCACATGGAGGAGAACTTGAGGTGCCCAGTTGACAGTCAACACTTACTGCCAGCTGCAGCTTCATCATGCAGGCAAGATCAAAAGGACAACTACCTTGCCACAGAATTTCTGGTCACAGAATCTTGAGAGAGAGTCAATGGGTTTTATTCTAAGCCTCTAAGTTTTGTGTGGTTTGTTACATAGCAGTAGATAACTGATGCTCCTATTAGGCAAAAACAGAAGGAGCAGAGGTAATTCTCAATCTAAAATTCATTTCTAGTCCCTATAGTCTCTCCACTTCCAGTAAACACATTTCTGGTGATAAGGCATTGAGTCAGACCAGCTCCCCTTCATGAACAGAGCTGTTATTGCATTATGGATCAGCTTGGTCCATAGGAGCAAGAAAAATGACTACAGAGATTTCCAGGATAGTTTCTGATACTTGTATGACCTGGAAATGTCTGCTGGCTTTTTGCCTTTCTAGTTACTGTATGTCTCATGAAGACTGCAATAAAAGACTCAGAAATATTAAAAATGAAGAGCTGCTGAGTCTCTGGCTGGTTCCAATCACCAATATCAGTGAGAGTACTTTGTTCAATTGTCTACAGTAATGCATGTCTTTGAAAGAGTGACTTCTAAAAACACCAGCTGAAATAGAAGCTCACATGCAATGGGCCAACAGAAAGTGCAGCAAGAATCAGAAGAATTAGGAAAAATTAGAACTAAATGAAGTACTGTGAAATTGAAATTATCAGTCATATCTAGTTAGTAGGGAAAAATAAATGAGCAGGTGAATCTTTGTATTCTTGGTCAATTTTACTATCTTATGATTTTATAAAAGTATTACTTTCAGTAATTTTCCAGTGATTTTAGTTGTAAACAAATGAACCAGTAAATTTATGCTAAACTCAAAAATATGGAGACATTTACTGGAATCATACAAGTATCTTTTCCTTTCTCTCTTTCCTCCCTTTCTTTTCTTCCTTCCTTTCCTTTCTTCTTTCTTTTTTTTTGTTTTTAAACACAAAGTATTCCCTGAAAAGAGAGTGTGCAATAAATGTCAGTGGCATTCCCACTAGATTCATGCTGGAACTTTCCCCCCAATTGCTAATGCTCTCCCTCTGGCCTGAGCAGTCTGCTGTTATAAGACTACAGCCTTGCCCTGCTTGGTGCCTGAGACTAAAGTGTCTTCCAGGCCCACAATACCCATTTCTCCACAAGAGATGGCACAAGAGCCAAAATAAGTACTACATTGAGCAAGGTAATATCGATCCTTCATTCCTGCCACCAAAAACTCCATGTTCTGGCACTGTGATCCCTCATATTTAGAGTTCTTCCTTCCTAAGGATGAAGGTATGAGGATGAAAAGGCTGGAGGATGGGTGGTTAGTGGGTGGGGCTGGGTTGAGGGCAGGGGAAAGAGCTGCCTTTTGAGATTAAGTAAAGAAGTTATGGGGTGTGCGAATTGCAGTCAGTATGTTACCACTATTAAATACCAAAATGAGTAGGTATGGAGAAAAACATCAAGTCAGATCAGTTAAAGTAGGGGAGATATTAGTGAATGCATTGTGATATTATATAGTGATTACGCTTGGGGAGCTTAGAATCAAACTGAATTCGAAGCATGGATTTACACTTGCAAGCTGGGTAAATTGGACAAATTACTTAATTCCTAAGCCTCAATTTCCTTATCTCTAAAATGGAAATAAACCCAGGACCTGCCCTACAGGATTATTGTGAGCGTTAAATAAAACAATGCATTTAAAGTGTTCAGCACAATGCCCAGCATATAGTCAGTGCTCACTAAATGGTAGCTATTTTTGTGGCATCAGTCTTTCATTCAGATAATGAGGCAGCTTAAATTTTAATTTATATATTATTTTGAATAATTTAGTAGAAGCACTAACCAGCCAAAGTCTCAACTCATTACCTTATCTAAAAAATGCACTATGATTAATATGATTTATAACTAGAATTGTATTTAAAAAAAAACTGGCAAACAGGACAATATTATTAAGGAATACAGTAAAATAGAAACACACAAGAGGTTTAGGTGAAATCATTTATAACCCTGCTGAGACAGAAATACTTTTGTCAGAGAGCGTTAGATAAAATGAGTGCATTCTCTTGTCTCTAGAGTTGCTGTACCCTTCAAACTGCTAAACTGAGTGGTTACTTCTCAGTCCTCATCTTACATGACTTAGCAGCAGTATTTGATAAAACTGATCACCTTCCTGTCCTTGAAAAACATTCTTTACTTGGTTACTAGGACACTGCGCTCACCTGACTTTCTTTCTACCTTTCTGTTTGCTCCTTTTCAGTCTTTGCGGGTTCTTTCGTATCTCTTCCCCATCATTTAAATATTGGAGTGCCCCAAAGAACAGTCTATGGGCTCTTTTCTTTTCTAACTACATTCAATTAACTTGCTAGGGGATCTCATGCAGTCTCACAGATATCAGTGCAATCTATGTGCTATGACACCCGAAGCTCTATCTTTACTGCGCAACTCTCCTCTTAATTCCAGACCCACATATCAACTGCTGATTTTATATCTTCACCGGAATGTCCAATTCCCCATTTCCAAAATCCGCTTCTTCTGCAGTCATCTCTAACTCAGTTAATGGCAACTCTTGGTGTCATTCTTGATTTCTCTTTCTCTCACATTTAACGTCATGAAGTTTATCAACAAACTTTGCCGGTTCTAGTTATACATACAAATATACATAGATGTTGTTGTTATTATTAGTTGCCATGGAGTCAGTTCTGACACATGAAAACTTCATATGTGCAGATGAGAACTGCTCTGTAGGGTTTTCAAGGCTATAACCTTTTGGAAGCAGATTGCCAAGCCTCTTTCGAGGTACCTCTGGGTGGGTTCAGACTGCCAACCTTTAGGCTAGTTGTTGGGTGCCCTCGAGTCGATTCTGACTCATAGTGACCCCATGTGGCAGAGTAGAACTGCCCCACAGGGTGTTCTTGGCTGTAATTTTATGGGAACAGATAGCCAGGTCTTTCTCCCACTGGTAATCAAGTGCTTAAACATTTGCACCACCCAGGGACACCTAGGGTTTTCAACCATATGAGCTTTCAGAAGCAGATCATCGAATCTGTCTTCTGAGTTGTTTCTGGGTGGGTTTGAACTGCCAACCTTTTGGCTAGTAGTGGAGTGCTTAACCCTTTGCACCACTCAGGGACTGACATTTTATATATATATGTGTATATATATATAGAGAGAGAGAATATATATGTATATGTGTGTGTGTGAGAGAGAGAATTCACCACTTCTCGCAACCTCCAAAACCATCTCTTTCCTGATTTATTTCAATAGCCTCCTGACTATTACCTTGCTTCTGCCCTTGCCCCTCTATAGTTTGTAGTCAACACGGCAGCCAAAGTAGGGCTGTTAGGTAGATCATGTCACTTCTCTGCTCAAACCCCTTCAATAGCTCCCATCACAGAGTAAAAACAGCCCAAATCCTTTTAAGGACCTGGGTGATCAGCCTCCCAATTATTTTTCTGACCTCACCTCCTACCACTCTCTCTCATTCTGCTCCAGCCACACTGATCTCCTTTATGTCTTATTCCACTATAACATAAGCTACATGAAGGCAAGAATTTTTGCCTGTTTTGTTCTCTACATATATTCAGTATCTTGAACAGTACCTACCCTAAAGTAAGCACTCATTAAATAGTTCTTGAATGTATGAATGCATAATTTCTGACCTCATTCCTTTTGTGCAAGGCATTTATACACACACACACACACTCACACACACATATATATTATACACACACACACACACACACATATATATATACACAGTCTTTACTAAAAATGTGGTGTGATGATGGGATTTTTTTCATCATAATATTATTCAGTTTCTTTCTCCCTTGAGATTATTGACACATCTCCCTGACTACCCATTTTCTTGGATGCTCTCATCCTTAGACTCTCATTCCCTTCCCCAGAACTCAAGTCCCCTCATTTATTATGCAGTACAATATAGTTCTCATCTTTTGTCCTGTACTAGGTCTGGCAAAATTTGATCTATGACTTGGGGAGAAAAGAATGAGAAATCAAATTTTGCTATTTCCTTTTCTTTATTATAGATCTTGGATATTTGGTTTATAAAATTATTGCAGGGAAATTACTAGGGGCAAGATTAAAGTATGTTTTGTGAAAGGGAACACTAACTGCTAGAACAGATAATCCTCCAAATCTCAGTGGCTTAATACAAGTTTGTTGTTGCTTTTGTTTTCTCACTCCTATAAGTTCAAAATGGGTGTTTCTGATCACTGGACTTCCAAGTGAATCATTCTGTCATGCAAGCCTGATAACTTCCAAATTCATCATGGAAGACAGAAAGAGTGTGGATTATTGTGGACTTTTTTTCATAGGAACCAAAACCAAACCAAACCCATTGCCATCAAGTAGATTCCAACTCATACCAACCCTATAGGACAGATTAGAACTGAGTTTCCAAGGAGCTCCTGGTAGATTCCAACTGCCAACGTTTTGGTTAGCAGCCATACCTCTTAACCACTATGCCACCAGTGTTTCCTTTTTCATGGGCCAGGCCTGTAAATATAAATTACTTCCACTCATATTCCACCATGTAGAATTCACTCAGTAGCCATACCTAAGTGCTGGGAAAGCTGGGAAATGTGATAAATTTGTGTCCCCAGAAAGAAGCAGAAATAAGTTTGCTGAAGACCAATCTAGAATCTCTGCTATACTTTGTATTGCCTTCCTTTCTCTCCTTCTCTCCTCCTTAAGCCTCTGATGTGTTTATCTTCTTCTTGCTTAGTGTTGGAGGGAATAATAATAATAAAACACAAAGAAGTAGGAGAAAGAGAAGGAAGAGGAGGGTGAAGGAAAAGAAGAAGTGAAAGAATAAGAGTAGGAGGAGGAGTAAGAGGAAGGAGAAGAAAAGAATGAAGAGGAGGTGGAGGAGAAGAAGAAAAAATGATGACAATAATGGCAGTAGCAGGGGCAGTGGTGGTGGTGATGGTAGGTGTCTGCTATCCACAAATTATATTCTTAGTTCTTACAAATATATATGATAGTTCTATTATTATCACCCTTTTATAGATGAAGAATTTGAGGTATGGAGAAGTTAATTTGTTTAATGTCACCCAGCTGGTATGTGTTGAAGCCAGAATTTGAACTAGGCTGTCTCATCTCAGTGTCTACATTCTTAACCATGACACTGTATTACCTCCTGTCTTAGTCATCTAGTGCTGCTATAACAGAAATACCACAAGTGTATGGTTTTAACAAAGAGAAATTTATTCTCTCACAGTTTAGTAGGCTGCAAGTCTGAATTCAGGGTGCTAGCTCCAGGGGAAGGACTTCTCTCACTGTTGACTCTGGGGGAAGGTCCTTGTCATCAATCTTCCCCTGGTCTAAGAGCTTCTTCACTCAGGAACCCTGGGTCCAAAGGACATGCTCTGCTCCTGGTGCTGCTTTCTTGGTGTTATGAGGTCCCCCTGTGTCTCTGCTCGCTTCTCTCTCCAAAGAGATTGGCTTAAGACACAGTCTAATCTTGTAGATCTCATCAACATAACTGTCGCTAATTCATCTCATTAATATCATAGTGATAGGATTTACAACACATAGGAAAATCACATCAGATGGCAAAATGGTGGACAATCACACAATAGTGGGAATCATGGCCCAGACAAATTGATACACGTATTTTTTGGGGGACACAATTCAATCCATGATACTCCCGAAGTTTTGAAGTGTTAGAAAAATTTTCCCACATCATATTGCTTCCTAATGAGCTAGGATGAACCTGGAGGGAACCACTGACATCCCTACTCCATCCTCAAATGATACCAGTTGATTTGCTGATTTACTCCTAAATTTTAAGTCCCCAACTCTTAACCAGAGTGACTCAAGCCCTCCCACTTCTAGACCATTGCCACCAGAGTAAGAACTTGGGAAAAAGGATAGAGTGAAAGAGTAGATCACTGTTTGTGTAAAAAATTAATCTCAGAGCATTTTATTGTGGGCACTTTTCACATTTCTAAGTCTCCTAATTGAAAAATGTTTCACCAAACAACACTACAAATGATACAGTGATTATAATTAAATCCCTTGCAAAAGGAGTCAAGAAACCAGCAATAAACAATCTATGCACTGCTATAATACTGCCTATTAAAAGTATTTATTTTATTCCAGAGAAAACAAGGCCTATAAATTATAAGCTATTGTTGTTAGATGCCATTGAGTCGGTTCTGACTCATAGTGACCCTATGTACAACAGAATGAAATGAAGAAGTTGTGGGTCTTGCAGAATCCTATCATGCTGTCTCTTATGTCGTTTCTATCACCAAGGTTATATTTTCCAACTACCAATCCTTCTTTGTTTCCAACTTTCACATTCCAATTGCCAGTAACTATCAATGCATCTTGATTGCATGTATGATCAATTGCAGACTGTAGAAGTTGGTAAATAATCTTCAATTTCTTCATCTTCGGCCTTAATTTTTGGTGTGTAAATTTGAACAATAGTCGTATTAACTGGTCTTCCTTGTAGGTATATGTATATTATCCTATCACTGACAGTGTTGTACTTCAGGATAGATCTTGTAATTTTTTTTTGACGATGAACATGATGCCATTCCTCTTCAGTTTGTCATTCTCGGCCTAGTAGACCATATGATTGTTTGATTCAAAATGGCCAATACCAGTCTATTTCAGCTCACTAATGCCTAGGATATCAATGTTTATGCATTCCATTTAATTTTTGACGATTTCTAATTTTCCTAAATTCATACTTTGTACATTCCACGTTGGTATTATTAATGGATGTTTAGAGCTCTTTCTTCTCATTTTGAGTCATGCCACATCAGCAAATGAAGGTCCCGAAAGCTTGACTCCATCCATGTCATTCAGATTGACTCTACATTGAGCAGGCGGCTCTTCGCCAGTTGTATTTTGAGTGCCTTCCAACCTGAGGGGCTCATCTTCTGGCACTATATCAGACAATGTTCCGCTGCTATTCGTAAGGTTTTCATTGGCCAGTTTTTTCAGAAGTAGACTGTCAGGTCCTTCTTCCTAGTCTGTCTTAGTCTGGAAGCTCCCCTAAAACCTGTCCACCAAAGGTGACCCTGCTGGTATTTGAAATACTGGTGGCAAAGCTTTCATTATCACAGCAACACCCAAGCCACCACAGTATGACAAACTGACAGACACGTGGTGGAAAGAGATAGTGGGCAACAAATATAAAGTTGTTTTTGGATTAGATCCCATGACTCACAGCATGCAATGCACTGGTCATGCTTATAATGTGAATATTGCTTTTTAGTAAGGATGGATTTTTTCATATTGCTAATCCTTAATTCAGTATCGATATTTGAATATGTCACTTTTCTGCCTTCTAGATGGTAATGGGTCATTATATAATTCATGATTGATTGTTGATTTGTGTACACCTTGAATGTCAAATAATTTGAGAATTGTTAATAAATCTGTAAATATAATCCAGCAGTTAGAGATTCTTTCTCTGGCTTCTTTTTATGAGAGTTGAAATTCCAGTTGAAGAAGCTGAAGAAAGTGTAGGCAGTTTCTAAGTGTTTATGTAGAGGTGAGGTTGCTTTATCTGTACTTTTTTCCCCCTTCATCTGAGTCCTTGGAAAAAGAAAGCATATCTTTAGTATATCTTAAAAAGCTTGACAGATTAATTTCTTTCTGCCCCTAAGATGAAAAAGTTGCATTAAACCATAGAAATGAATAAATGGTTCATTGAAGACTGGCTTGGCATTGTTTTCAGGGACTTCCTTGGACAGTGTCATGCAATGGATCAATCAACAGACATTTTTTTCTGAGTATCCACTAAGTTTTTAGTACCATTCCTGGCACCACAAGGATTTGGAATTCAGCCCAACTCAATTCAACAGGTTTTTATTGAGTATTATCCCATGTGAGGCACTATGCTAAGCTATGGGAAAATTAACCTGCGTGATTAAAACTAAGGCATGTAGTATGGTTGTGAAACTCATATATAACTCTTAGACTCTGTATAGTAGGATGAATGTCACATGTGCGGTATAAACAAAACTAAGTGCTATCAATGATGAAAAGATCATTCTAACTGAAAGGATTAAAAAATAAAAAATAGTAATAGCTATTATTTATTGAGCACCGAAGATGTTCCAGGTACTCTATAAGTCCTATCTGAATTAATACTTACATGGTCCCATTGGGGTGCTTATTATGTCCTCATTTTGCTGATGAGAAGTCCAGAGAGCTTAAGCAGCTTGTCCAAATCACACAGATAGAGGTGTCAGATCCAGCAGTTGGAATCGAGGTCTGATTTCAAAGCCTATGCTGTCATCAACTACACTGAGACATTTGATCTTATAGGGGATCATTCCAGATTAAAAGGAACAGTGTAAGTAGAAGCACAGATTCAAGAAGGTAATCCATTGTGGTTGGATGTGGCTTAGAAGGCTTAGAAAGGCTGGTTGGAGGCGTATAGTAAAAGACTTTGAATTCCATGCTAAGAGATCAAGCTCTATTCTAGGTGTATAAATGAGAAACCACTGAAAAAAACAAGTATCTAAATAAAAGGACTAATAGACAACGGCACTATGTAATAGGTGATAATTGTCTGATATAGAGCAGTGTTTCTCAATGTAATTTTTAAAATATTGTGTTATGTCCATGGCGCTATTAAAAAATAACATAAATTTAGTTTTGATCACCTTATGACTGAATCCAGCCCAGTGTCTTTGTTTGTTTGCTTTTGTGTTAATGATCATGTTGGTGCTAAGAAGCTAACTGGGCTAAGGGAATAGAACAGAAGCAAACTTCATATGTAAATGACATTATTTCAGGAAGCAAATGATAAATGATGTCAGCATGCACAGAATGAGAAATAAAGCATATGTATTAATTATGATAGAGAAAATGGTGAGGGAACATTATGATCTCACAGCTCACAGTAGGATCCAAACCAGGTTGCCGTCAAGTCGATTGCAACTCATTGCAACCTCGTTTGTGTTGGAGTAAAACAGTGCTCCATAAGGTTTTCAATGGCTGATTTTTTGGAAGTAGATCACTAGGCCTTTCTTTTGAGGCATGTCTGGGTGGACTCGAACCTCCAACCTTTCAGTTAGCAGGTGAGTGCAATGACTGTTTGCACCATCCAGGGACTTTCACAGTAGAATAGGTGCACCAGTCTCCTAGGGACTTGTACCAGAGCCACATCTTCAGTAGGTATAGTTAACAGGAGCAAACATTACATTGAATTAGTGTTAATGTGAACTGTATTGATTTTGTAGTTTGGCTATTTAATTTCTAACTTTGCTTTGGTTTCATAATTGTATGCTGTGAGCCTAAGGAGTTTATACCATTTTATGTCAGTATGTATTTAAATAAGAACATACTACATAGTTGTAATGAAGGCTAATGTTGGGGATTCAGGAAAATTTTTTCTCTTAAGTTTGAGAAATACTTGATGAACAATTATTGTAGAAACTTGTTAAGATAGTACATGAAGAAAAAGAGTTTAAAAGGTGGAACAGAATACTGAATGGGTAAGAGGATAAGCAGAGATACAGAAATAGGAATAAAGAGATGGCTTGACTAGAGTAGGAAGTCCATTTTGTGGTAAGTAGACAGGCTGGAGAGGTCAGAAAATCTCATATTACAGAAGTTCCATATGTCCAAAGAAAGGAGTTAATATAGACTCTCCTGGAGGAGAATGGGACAATGAATATGTGTCTTAATTTGGGCTCTCCCCAGAGCATACCTTGAGACAAGAACTGGAGTGAAGGAATTTATTTGGGGGGTGATCCCAGGACACACTGGTAGAGGCATGCTGAAGTGAGACAGTAGAGGGAAGGAGGACCATCAAAGGTGTATTACCAAGCAAGTTACCACTGTGATTTACTAGAGCTTAAACCCTCTGGGGAACTCTGGGAGCCTGGGTAGAAGCACACGTTATCCCATCAATGGACAGAGTAGCTGGGATATTTATACACCTACTTCCACCAGTCTTTGGTTGAGAGATTTTTCCCAGAGCACGTTGGCTCCTCAGTACCTCCAGCCTGCTGCATGGGCAGCAAAGCAGGCTCTGGGGGCCAGAGAAGGTCCTCAGGCCCAATGGTGTAGATGTTGGCAGTTGGACGTAGGGCTGTGTGCAATGAAGCGGTAAGGGCAAAAGGATATGGGAGGGCCATCCACAACATCTGCTTCATGATCTTTTTAAGATTGCCAGTCTTGTGTACAGAGAAAGCTGACATTTCTGAGTGTCCATTATGTGCCTTGAATTATGTCAAGCACTTTCCTATTTGATGCTTCCAAAAATTCTGCAGGATAGAGATTCTCTCTGTTTTCCAGGGAACAAAACTCACTCTCAGAAAAGTTTAGAAGCCTCCTAAAGGTCACACAGCTAAGTCATATTAGAGTTAGAATTGGGAGCAGTTAGTTCTAACCCAGAAGCCTGTGATCCATCTACTCTACTAATGGAATGGAGAAAACACAAAGGGAGCTTCGAAGTTTGTAGAATAAAAAGTAATAATGAATTAACATAAAAAGACCAGACTTAATGGTCTGACTGAGACTGGAGGAACCCTTGAAGACATGGCCACTGGATGCTCTGTTAACCCAGAACTAAAACCATTTCTGAAGCTAACTTTTCAGACAAAGATTAAACTGGACTATAAAACATAAAATAACACTCGTGAAGAGTGTGCTTCTTAGTTCAAGCAGATATACGAAAATAAATGGGCGGCTTCTGTCTGGAGGCAAGATGAGAAGGCAGAAACGGACAGGAGCTGGTTGGATGGACACTGGAAACCAGGGGTGGAAAGGGAAAGTGTGCTGTCATATTATAGGGATTGCAACTAGTATCACATGACAATATGTGTGTAAATTTTTGTATGAGAAATTAATTTGAGCTGTAAACTTTCACCTAAAGCACAGTAAAAAAAAAGTAATGATGAATTTAGATCATGCTCTGTTTTTCCTTTTTGTGTTTGTTAAGAAATTGACTTTTTTTTTCTTATTGTAATTATACATGATCAGTTACACTCTCATTTATAATGTGTTAAATAAAAAGTTTCTTTTCCTTGAGTGTTTATTTTAGAGATGCATAACAGAAAAATCCTTAATGTGAAAGGATAGTATTCTTAAAGATAGGTTAATGTCTCTAGTACACTGATGGATATGCTTATTTTTTATATAGTCAGTAATAATAGTAACAACAATATCACATTATCTTATTCTTATAGTACTTTCCATTATACAAAATAAATTAAAATTTTTTGTGAGTTCTTACAATGGTTCTTTGATACCCATAAAGACCTTATTATCACCAATTCATAGATGAAGACGCTAAAGTTAAGGTAAGTAGCTTGTCTGATGTGACTCAGCTTTCAGTGACAAGGCTGGGTCTAGAAATGCATTATCTCAGAATTTATTTGTGGAATGCAGGTGCAACTCACTTTATACAATATATGTATTTCTGAAAAAAATGAACGTTTAGCATCGGGAATCTTATTATCCAAAGCAATCTTATTGTGAATCCTTTTTTTTTGGGAAATTAAATAGCCTGTCTTTAGACCAAATAAGGATTTTTTCACATTTCAATTTGCCTGCAAGAGATGGGTACTTTACCATTTTTGCCTTGTAAACGACTGTATCTACCTCTTACTATATCTCTTGCATCTTGACATTGTCTTACGGTGGTCATCGGGATTCTCCTCCGTTGCTATCTCCCAACCTATGGTAGCTGCCAACTAATGCAGAATGTGTATTCATTGGTATCGTTTCTCAAGTATTGATTTCAATTACCTTATCTAGGTCCTTAGGACAAGAAGTGAGAAATACAATACCTAATTCCAAAGAAAGGGTTTTTAAAGGAAAGATGTATACTTGAATGAGGATGGAGTTTCCTTCTGTTCTAACATGAAAATCACACCCATCTACATTCACTGATGTTGGTACTGATGGTGTTACTGCAATCCTGTGGACATTGAACTGCTGTGGCCTGCATGCGACTTGTCCTTTCAGCCCTGAAGATGCTTGCATTTAGTCAGCAGTTTGGTTTAGGGGTATGGTTCCTCTTCGATGCTTGTGCCCCTGCCTACTCAGCTCCATGGGCTTAGGGTCCTTGTCTTGAAATCGTGCCATCAATCTCTCATCACTGCTGTCACTTCCTAATAACCAGCAGCTTTGGGCTGTTTGTGTCACTTTGGAGTGTTTTTTTTTTTTTCCTGCTTACCTTGCATGTGGTTGTTCCAGATTATCTCGCCTCACTATATAAGCGGTTGCTTCAGAATTCTGTTGCAATCTATTTGCATTCCTAACCCTATGAAAGTGACATATAACAACATGGTTTAGTGTTAGGGAGTTGACAGAATGCTTTGAGTACATGGACTCATTGATGTGTTGAATGGCAGGGTTGTAAGCAACCTTAATCCTACCCTTTGTCTTATTTTATATTACTTTAAAAAATAGAAAGTAATGCGTACTGTCTTACTCTTCACCAAAGTTACCGCTTATCTATTTAGTTTGCCCCCACTCCTCCCATCCCTCATAACCAAAAAGGATTATTTCTTTTTGTGTGTAAACTTTTACATGGGTTATACAGTACAGGTCTCATACAATATTTGTCCTTTTGTGATTGAGTAATTTCACTCAGCACAGTGTCCTCCAGTTTTGCTCCTCTTACTCTCCTGTGCTGAGTTCCTTTTGTTTGTGGATTTTTTTTCATTTCTTTTGGTTTTGTAGGTTTTGTTTTTACTGAGACTTTAAGTTTTTCTTCTTTATTTTGATGAGTAGGTTTGTTAAGTTTCTTTGTGGTTACCATGAAATTTACCCTTATCTTCCTAGATTTGAACCAGTCTATTATTACTTGGTATTGCTTGACTTCCTGTCCATTACAAGGTTCTATATCTACACCGTTTATTCCCTCTTTTATTGTTCTGATGCCCTTGTCATTTACAAATTAACCTCTCTTGTTCCGTTTTGTAATTCTTTTGGTTTTGCATAGTCCTTAAGAGTTCATTTCCTAGGTTGGTATCTGGCTAGTACACTCCAGTGTCCTATATTCAGCCTGTGGTCTGATATTGTTTGTTCTCAGATCGAAGGACTTCCTTTAATAAGTCTCATAAGTTTGGTTTGGTTTTTATATAGTCCCTTAATTTGTGTTTATCTGGAAATGACCTAATTTCACCATCACATTTGAATGAGAGTTTTGCAGGATATATTATTCTTGGCTGGCAATTTTTTTCTTTCGAGGTTTTATATATGTCATCCCATTGTCTTCTTCCCTGCATGGTTCCTGCTGAATAATCCGAGCTTAGTCTTATTGTTTCTCCTCTGTATGTGACTTTTTGTTTTTCTTGAGCTGCTCTCAGGATTCTTTGTTTGTCTTTGGTTTTAGTGAGTGAGATTATGATATGCCTTGGTGATTTTCTTTTGGGGTCTGTCCTATATGGGGTTCATTGAGCTTCTTGGATGGTCAGCTTTTCATCTTTCATGATATTGGGGAAGTTTTCTGTCAGCAGTTCTTCAATGATCCTCTCTGTGTCTTCTGTTTTCTCCCTCTGTTCTGGAACTCCGATCACTTGCAGGTTTTTGCTTTTGATGGTATCCCACATAATTCTCAGGGTCTCTTCATTTTTCTTCATTCTTTTTTCTGATTTTTCCTCAAACCCAGTTGTATCCAAATGTTTGCCTTCAATTGCACTGATCCTGTCTTCCACCATTTCAAATCTGCTCCTCAGCCCTTCTGTGACACTGTCCATTTCTGAAATCTTGTTGTTTATCTTTTGGATTTCTACTTGTTTTTTTTGTATAATTTCTAGTTGTGAAGTTATTTTGGCATTTTGTTCCTGCATTGTTTTCCTGAATACTTCCTTTTTTTTTTTGTCTGTATTTTCCATGAATTTGTCTGCCTTATACATGAATTTGTATATTTTTTACTCATTTTTTGTCTGCTTTTTGTTTCAACTCTTGGATAATTCTGAGTGTTAGAGATTTGAATTCCATCAGTTAGGTCTAGTGCCTTTTCTTCTACTGGAAAGTCATATGGTGTTTTATTTTGGACACCTATTGGAAACATCCTGTCCTATTTTTGTAAATGTTTTGATGTTGTCTGCTGTCTTTGGGGCATTTAGTAGTTATTTTTCTCATTTGTTGACTGTAGATTTGTTTGTTTCATCCTTTTTATTTTTTTAATTTGGCTATGTCTGAGCAGGTGGGCTGTGTGTTCTTTGTTGTTTGCTAATCTGTGGGCATGATACTTTTCACCTCCTTCTCCAATTGGCAGGGTTAGTCACTCAGATATGGTACAGCAGGGCAGGTATAGCTGAAGAGGAGTTGCTGGGATGGGTTGTTTACAGCACTTACTACAGCCACCAGGGCAGGTCGGTAATCCGTGCAGGGTAGGTTCCAGTAGGCCATGCCTGTGCTGTTTGGTGGTGTGATGTTAAGTGCATGGTGCAGATAGGCAGGATGGGGGGGGGGGGGAGATTGTGATGTGTGGAGCTAAGATGGGTATGAGAGAGAGGAGAGAGGAACAGGAGCCAAAAACATACAAACAAACAAAAAAGAGTGCTAGGAGAGCTTGCTGTTGGAGTGGAGAGATGAGAGACTATGAAATGGAGAAAAATAAAAAGGGGGAGAAGAAGAAAAAAAGAAAAGAAAAGAATGAATAAATAAAAATCGGAAAAGTAAAAGAACAGCAAAGTTCCCAGGGATCCCACCGGTGTGGCTATGAGGTCTGGGGAAGTTTTTCTCAGGTGTTGCAGTACAGCCTGGCTAGAAGGCGTAGAGGTATACAACACCAGGTATTCAGGGAACAAAAAGAGAAGGAAGATATAGAGAGATGGGAAACTGAGTAATGAAGAAAGACAAAAAGGGAAAAAGAGGGAAAAGAAAACAAAACAAATTAAAACAAAAAAAAGAAGAAAATCCCCCCAAAAAATAGAAGAAAAAAAAAATGCTCTCAGGGATCCCTCTGTGGTCTGCGCAAGCCAGGGGGGTAGGTCCTAAGCCATGTAGCACTGCCCGGCCAGAACAGGCTCCCAACACGAGAAAAGGAAAAGAAAACAAACAAACAATTCAAAACAAACAAACAAACAAAAGCCTGGGATCCCACCAGCGTGGCAGCCCAGACCGGGAACCTGTTCCACACTCGAACAGAGCTCCACACCCCCAAGGAAGAAGCAAAGATGGCACACATAACAACGTATTTGAGTGAAAGGAGGGGGTGGTGGTAAGAGGTAAGGAAGAAATCAAAAGAAGTGGAAAAAAGCAACACCAGCAGCCAACAAATGGCACTCAGGCAGTCGGTCAGTATGGGTGGGCAGAATCCAAACAGCCAGTGCTTCCTGGCCAAGAGACTGTGGCCACGGGAAGCAGAGGAGGCTGAGTGGGGGCGAAGAAGCGTAGGGGGTGGGAAAGCATATATTGCCAATTACCGGTTATTCTGTCTCCTGCTGGAAGCTCCGTGAAGCTGCTTTCTCGTACCGCCTATTTGCTGGTCTCTGACAGGAGTCCAAGATGGTGGATCCATGCTGCGTTAGCTGGTAGGGGACCTCTGCATGAACCTCTCCTTGCTCTCCATTCTCTGTCAGTTTTCCAACTCCATTTGGTGCTTAGCTGAGTTCTTTATCTCTTCATTTGATGTTTTAGGGTTTCAGGATTGCTGTTTTCACTGTTTGGCTTAGTTTTTTGGATATTTGCTGTGGAGACGCGGCGTGGTGCTTCTGCCTAGAGTGCCATGTTGCTGGAAGTCCTAAATTCACATTCTTATTAGCAATATATGATAATGCCTATTTCAACATCTCTGCTCATTCCTAGCTATTATAATTAAAACCATTGTTTTAGTAATCTGCTGGACAAGAAACACTATCTTCTAAATTTAATTTCGATTTATTGGACTTGCAGCAAGGGTGGATGATTGCTATGTGTTTTTTTTTTGTTTGTTTGTTTGTTTATTATTGTAGTTTAAGTGCAAGTTTACATTTCAAGTTAGTCTCTTATACAAAAATTTACATACATTGTTATGTGACCCTAATTGCTCTCCCTATACTGTGACAGCACACTCCTCCTTTCCACCCCTGATTCCCCATATCCATTCAACCAGCTCCTGACCCTCTCTGCCTTCTCATCTCACCTCTGGACAGAAGCTGCCCCTGTAGTCTCATGTATCTAACTTTAGCTAAGAAGCACACTCTTCATGGGTATCATTTCATGTCACACAGTCCAGTCTAATCTTTGTCTGAAGAGATGGCCTCGGAAATTGTTTGTCTTGGCTGATACAGAATCCAGGGCCCAAGCTTTCCAGGGTTGCTCCAGTCTCAGTCAGACCATTAAGTCTGGTCTTTTTACTAGAATTTGAGTACTGCACGCCACCTTTCTCTTGCTTCATCAGGGGCTCTCTGTTGTGTTCCCTGTCAGGGTGGTCATTAGTGGTAGCCGGGCACCATCTAGTTCTTCTGGTCTCAGGCTGATGAAGTCTCTGGTTTATGTGGCCCTTTCTGTCTCTTGGGCTACTACTTTCCTTGTGTCTTTGGTGTTCTTCATTCTTTACTCCAGGTGGTTGGGATCAGTTGATGCATCTTAGATGGCCGCTTGCAAGCTTTTAATACCCCAGATGCCACTCACCAAAGTAGGATGAAGAACATTTTCTTAATAAACTTTGTTATGCCAATTGACCTAGATGTCCCCTGAAAGCATGGTCCCCAGAGCTCTCCCCCACCCTCCCACTCCCCCACCCCCCCACCCCACTACCCCACTACTCTGTCCCTCGACGTGTTTAATTGTATTCAGGGAACTTCTTAGCTTCGGCTTAGTCCAGTTTTGCTGATTTCTGCTGTGGTGTGTGCTGCCTTCCCTTCACCTAAGATAATTCTTGTCTACTATCTAGTTAGTGAATAACCCTCACGCTCCCTCCCCACCATCCTAACCTTCAAAGAATGTTTTCTTCTGTGTTTAAACCTTTTCTTGAGTTCTTATAATAGTTGTCTTATACAATATTTGTCCTTCGGTGATGGACTAAATTCACTCAGCATAATGCCCTCCAAATTCCTCCATGTTATAAGATGTTTCATGGCTTCATCATTGTTCTTCATTGTTGCATAGTATTCCATTGTGTGGATATACCATAATTTGTTTATCCATTCATCTGTTGATGGGCATCTAGGTTGTTTCCATCTTTTTGCTATTGTGAACAGGCTGCAATGAACATGTGTGTACATATATCTATTCGTGTGATGGGTATTATTTCTCTAGGATATATTCCAAGGAGCGGGATAGCTGGATCATATGGTACTTCTATTTCTTGCTTTTTAAGGAAGGTCCAAATGGATTTTGAAAGTGGTTGTACCATTTTACATTCCCACCAATAGTGTATAAGTGTTCCAGTCCTTCCACAACCTCTCCAGCATTTATTAGTTTGTGTTTTTTGGATTAATGCTAGCCTTGTTGGGATCAGATGATATCTCATTGTAGCTTTGATCTGCATTTCTCTAATGGCTAATGATCGTGAGCATTTCTTCATGTGTCTGTTAGCCGCCTGAATATCTTCTTTGGTGAAGTGCCTGTTCATATCCTTTCCCCCTTTTTTAATTGGGTTATTTATCTTTTTGTTGTTGAGGTTTTGCAGTATCCTGCAGATTTTAGAGATTAGATGCTGATCGGATTTATCATAGCCAAATTTTTTTTGCCAGTCTGTAGGTTGTCTTTTTACTCTTTTGGTGTTTGATTTTTAGGAGCTCCCATTTATCTAGTCTCTCTTCTGGTGCTTGTGCATTGTTGCTTATGGTTCATATTCTGTTTATGCCATGTGTTAGGGCTCCTAGCATTGTCCCTATTTTTTCTTCCATGATCTTTATTGTTTTCAATTTTATATTTAGGTCTTTGATCTATTTTGATTTAGTTTTTGTGCATGGTGTGAGGTATAGGTCATTGTTTCAGTGTTTTGCAGAAGGATATCCAGTAATGCCAGCACCATTTGTTAAAGAGACTGTATTTCTCCAATTAACGGACTTTGGGCCATTCTCAAATATCAGCTGCTCGTAGGTGGATGACTTTATGTCTGGATTCTCAATTCTGTTCCATTGGTCTATGTATCTGTTGTTGTACCACTACAAAGTTGTTTTGACTACTGTGGTGGTATAATAGGTTCTAAAATCAGGTAGTGTGAGGCCTCCCACTTTGTTCTTCTTCTTGAGTAATGCTTTAGTTATCTGGGTCCTATTCCCTTTCCATATGAAGTAGGTGATTTGTTTCCTTGTCTCATTAAAAAATGTCATTGGAATTTGGATAGGGATTGCATTGTATCTGTAGATCGCTTTGTGTAGAATTGACATTTTCACAATGTTGAGTCTTCCTATCCATGAGCAAGGTATGTTTGTCCACTTATGCAGGTCTCTTGGTTTCTTGCATTAGTATCTTGTAGTTTTCATTGTATAGGTCTTTTACATCTATGGTTAGATTTATTCCTAAGTATTTTATCTTCTTGGGGGCGACTGTAAATAGTATTGATTTGGTGATTTCCTCTTCAAAGTTCGTGCTGTTGGTGTAAAGGAATCCAACTGATTTTTGTATCCTGAAACTTTGCTGAAATCTTCTATCCATTCCAGTAGTTTTCTTGTGGATTCTTTAAGGTTTTCTGTGTATAAGATCATATCATCTGCAAATAGAGATACTTTGACTTCTTCCCTACCAATTTGGATGCCCTTTATTTGTTTTTCTAGCCTAATTGCTCTGGCTAGGACCTCCAGCACAATGTTGAATAAGAGTGGTAATAAAGGGCATCCTTGTCTGGTTCCCATTCTCAAGGGGAATGCTTTCAAAGTCTCTCCATTTAGGATAATGTTGGCTGTTGGATTTGTATAAATGCCCTTAATTATATTGAGGAATTTCCCTTCTGTTCCTATTTTGTTGAGAGTTTTTATCATGAATGGATTTGGACTTTGTCAAATGCCTTTTCTGCATCAATTGATAAGATCATGTGATTCTTGTCTTTTTTTTTATTAATGTGATGGATTACATTGATTGTTTTTCTAATGTTGAACCATCTCTGCATACCTGGTATAAATCCACTTGATCAAGGTGAATTATTTTTTGGATATGTTGCTGAATTCTATTGGCTAGAATTTTGTTGAGGACTTTTGTGTCAATGTTCATGAGGTATATTGGTCTGTAATTGTCTTTTTTTGTGGTGTCTTTACCTGGTTTTGGTATCAGGGTTATGCTGGCATCATAGAGTGTGTTGGGAGTATTCCATTCTTTTCTATGCTCTGAAATACCTTTAGTAGTAGTGGTGTTAACTCTTCTCTAAAAGTTTGGTAGAATTCTCCAGTGAAGTGTCTGGGCCAGGGCTTTTTTTTTTTGTTGAGACTTTTAAATTACCTTTTAAATCTCTTCTTTGTTATAGGTTTGTTTAGTTGTTCTACTTCTGTTTGTGTTAGTTTAAGTAGAATTTTGTCCATTTCCTCTAGGTTTTCAAATTTGTTAGAGTACAGTTTTTTATAGTAATCTGTTATGATTCTTTTAATTTCTGTTGGGTCTGTTGTAATTTACCTATCCCATTTCTTATACGGGTTATCTGCTTCCTCTCCTGTTTATCTTTTGTCAGTTTGGCCAGTGGTTTATCAATTTTGTTGATCTTTTCAAAGAACCAGCTTTTGTTCTTGTTAACTCTTTCACTTGTTTTTCTATTCTCTATTTTATTAACTTCTCCTCTAATTCTTATTATTTCCTTTCTTCTGGCACCCAAGGGCTTCTTTTGCTGCTCTCTTTCTACTTGTTCCAGTTGTAGTGTTAATATTTTGATTATGGCCCTTTCTTCTTTTTGGATTTGTGCATTTTTTTTTTTTTTTTTGATGGTAAGCAGTAATTTTATTTAGTATGAGTTGCTTTTTGCCAACAAAACATTTGCAACACAAATGATCAGCTGATCTCAAGTAACCTAGCTATTACATATGCTAATATTTCCCATGAAATGGAAGCCTGCAATAAAACTATTCCAAGTCTCAAATTTCCATATTTCTATATTTTGGGCACAATTATTAAGGGGAACAGTGCTGTGGCAAAAGACAGGTTTTTACCCACTCTACTTCAGCCTACTATACTAAATTTTACTCTTAAAATTCTTAACTTTTATTTCTGAAGGATGAGAAGAAGTTGCTCCCACAAATCCCTTATTTAGTGTAACTTTGGCCAGTAATAAGAACAACATTTTGCTTACAAAATTGAAGGCTTTGTACAACACTTTTAAATTTTCTGTTTTTCCACCAGATTTTATGTTTCAGAAATACTCTTTTATTTCCCCTCTCATGAGAGGGATGACTATCTTTCTGCCTCATGAAGGTAACAATCTAATTCCTATTTCTCTCAAATTCTCCCCCTCTGGAGACTCAGTCAAACTGAATAATAAATTCACTGGTAAGTCTGCAATTCAGATTTCCCAAACGCATGGCAATACTTCCACAAGCAAAGTGTCAGTGTTGTGAATTTGATTTTCTAAATTTCATAATCCTTGTTAAATGGAGGCACTGTACAGTCAGTTTACACTCTTTCATTTAGGATTTCAGAGCATGCTACAAATATCTTAAGATAAGCCATGTTAAGTAGCTTAGTCCTTTTTGTAATTAAAAAAACTACAAATATCAGAATATTTTTACATATTTTTGTTGTCAGACTAATAAATAACAAGTCTTAAAATATCTGTAGATGTAAATCATTAACCCTCCCAGCTCACTGTGCCTCCCCTGGACTGTTCTACAGCACAGATCAATAAGCTGAACAGATTTCTCAGTCTAATACAGTTGGTGCAAGGCTTTCACAAATTCCAATTCTGTAATGTAGGGTTTCTTTCATATTTACTCTAAAATATACAAATAGATGTGCGCATTTTTTTGCTGTAAACTGACCTCTGAACACCGCTTTTGCTGTGTCCCAAAGGTTCTGGTAGGATGTGTTTTCATTGTTGTTTGATTCTATGAAGTTCTGTATTCCATCCTTAATTTCTTCTATAACTCAGTAATTTTTGAGCAAGGTGTTGTTCAGTTTCATGTGTTTGATATTTTTTCCTTGCTTTTTCTGTTATTGATTTCTATTTTTATGGCTTTATGGTCAGAAAAGATGCTTTGTAATATCTTGATGCTTTGGATTTTGTTAAGGCTTGCTTTATGGCCTAATATGTGGTCTATTCTGGAGAATGTTCCATGTGCGTTGGAAAAGAAAGTATACTTGGCTGCTGTTGGGTGGAGTGTTTGGTATATGTCTATGAGATGAAGTTGGTTGATTGTAACATTTAGATTTTCCGTGTCTTTGTTGAGCTTCTTTCTGGATGTTCTGTCCTTCACCGAAAGTGGTGTGTTGAAGTCTCCTACTATGATTCTGGAACTGTCTGTCTCTCTTTTCAGTGCGGTTAGAGATTGTTTTATGTATTTTGGAGCTCTCTTGTTGAGTGCCTGAATATTTATTATAGTTATGTCCTCCTTGTGTATTGACACTTTAATCATTGTATAGTGTCCTTCCTTATCCTTTGTGGTGGATTTTACTTTAAAGTCTATTTTGTCAGAGATTAATATTGCCACTCCTGCTCCTTTTTGAGTGTTGTTTGCTTGATATATTTTTTTTCCATCCTTTGAGTTTTAGTTTTTTTGTGTCTTTAAGTCTAAGTTGTGTCTCATGTAGTCACCATATAGACAGATCGTGTTTTTTTTATCCAATCTGCCACTCTCTGTCTCTTTATTGGTGCATTTAGTCCATTTACATTTATTGTAATTATTGATAGGTATGAATTTAGTGCTGTCATTTTGATATCTTCTTTTTGTTTATTGTTTAGTTTCTTTGTTCAACTTAATTTTCTGTGCTGAGTCTTTTTTCTTTTTGTCTTTTCATTGTTGTTGATTTTGTACTTACTGAGTGTTTATATTTTTTTAGTTTTTTATTTTGACTTGTAGGGTTGTTAATTTCCCTTGTGGTTACCTTAATATTTACCCCTATTTTTCTAAGTTTATACCAGTCTTTTATTTATTTTGCCTTGTCTTCCTCTCCATATGAAAAATCTATGTCTACATTTTTTAAGTCCCTCTTTTTGTTTTAATGTTGTCATCTTCTAGATATTGGTACCTCTTTCCCTATTTTCAGTGTTTTAACTTTGATTTATTTTTGTGACTTTCCTATCTGGGTTGATATCTGGTTGCTCTGTCCTGTGTTCTAGTCTTGGGTTGTTGTCTGATGTTATTGATTTTCTAACCAGAGGACTGCCTTTAGTGTTTCTTGCAATTTTGATTTGATTTTTGAAAATTCCCTGAACTTTTATTTATCTGGAAATGCCCTAATTTCACTATCATATTTGAGAGACAGTTTTGCTGGATATGATTGTTGGCTGGCAATTTTTTTCCTTTAAGGCTTTGTATATGTCATCCCATTGCCTTGTTGTCTGCATGGTTTCTGCTGAGTAGTCCGAGCTTATTCTTATTGACTCTCCTTTGTAGATAACTTTTCATTTATTCCTAGCCACTCTTAAAATTCTCTCTTTATCTTTGGTTTTGGCATGTTTGACTATAATATGTCTTGGTGACTTTCTTTTGGAATCTACCTTATGTGGGGTTCGATGAGCATCTTGGGTAGATATCTTGTCATCTTTCATGATATCAGGAAAGTTTTCTGCCAACAAATCTTCAACAATTCTCTCTGTATTTTCTGTTATCCCCCTCTTTTCTGGTAATCCAATCATTCATAGATTATTCTTCTTGATAAAGTTGCACATAATTCTTAGGACTTTTTCGATTTTTTAAATCCTTTTATCTGATTTTTCCTCAAATAAGTTGGTGTCAAGTGCTTTGTCTTCAATCTCACTAATTCTGATTTCCATTGCCTCAATTCTGTGCCAATGACTTTCTGTTGAGTTATCTAATTCTGAAATTTTATTGTTAATCTTTTAGATTTCTGATTGCTGTTTCTCTATGGATTCTTGCAGTCTATTAAATTTGTCATTATGCTTTTCTCTAATCTTTTTAATTTCCTCTATTTCGTGTTCTGCGTTTTGCTTAATTTCCTTCCTAATTTCTTGAAGAGTTCTGTTTATTAATCTTTTGTATTTTGCCTCCGGTAATTCCAAGAAATTTCCATCCTCTGGCAAATTTCTAGATTTTTTATTTTGGGAGCTTGCTGAAGCCATCATGGATTGTCTTTTTATGTGATTTGATATTGACTATTGTCTCTGAGCCATCAATAAGTTATTATCTTTATTTATTTTATGTTTGCTTACTGTGTCCTAGCTTCTTGTTTTGTTTTCTTTTGATATCCCAAATAGGCTGCTCATGTGAGCTAGCCCAGTCATCAGCACCCTTGTAGCTCCAATGTCCTTCCCCCAGGTGGCCAGACCTGTCACTGAGTACGTGAGCCCAGGAGTCTGCCCTTCCTCCTCTACGGATTCATCTCTGGTGTCCAGGTAGTTGGCCACCAAGTGTGTGGTGCAGGCTCTCACCCAGAGTTCTAGACAGGCATGGGTGATTGGTGTAGGCACAGGCATCTGGCTGCAGCAGGGGGACACAGGCTAAACAAGGCAGGGGGCCGACGGCCACCACCAAGTGTCCAGGAGGAAAGCGTGTCCCTGTTCCCCTAGAACACGTAGAGGGGTGGGTTTCACAGCCGGACTATGAGCACCCAATGCTGTTGGCTGTAAGGACTAGGGGCACCTCTTATTCTTGGGCCCTGGTAGCAGGTGGCTAGGTGGGTTGGATGGAGCCACCAGTCCTCAGGCCCCTGACGTGGGTAAATGAAGACCCTGCTTAATGGGCAGAGTAGTGTCAAATATCATGAACCTGCCACTTCATAGCTGAAACAGTTGAAGTTAGACTTCAGGTACATACCGTGTTGCACTGCAATAATGAGGGCCTGTGCTGTTGAAATGGGCCAGCGCAAGTCTCTGCAGGGGGAAAGACATTCAAAGTCCGTGGATCCCTTATGCCTGTGCCTAGACAAAGGAGCTGTGCCTTCCCTGAGTTCCTGGCTTAGGGGAGCTGGCAGATTATTTTTCCCCGTTTGTTAATATGTTCACTCTCCAAGACCGGGAGAATGGCTCAGCGTGCATGATGGGTCCTATTTCCAGCCCAGGGATTCGGCAATTGCTAAAGACAGTCTGGGACCCAGTACAGAGCAGGGAGTGGGGAGGTAAATACGAGAGAGGTTTTTCCCTAAGGGGCATGTTTTTGATCAGCGGTAGGCCAGACACAAGTACTCATCTTTTGCCAATTGAGGCATGCTTCTTACTGGTTCTGGATGGCTGAGTAGACTCTCTGCTGCTGGGTCTCTTCTGGCGCGGAAAACGCCTCCCAAGTGCTGCTGTTTGCCTGCTTCACCGCCCACCCCCAAGCTAATCCGGGCTGAAGGGCTGTGGCTCTTGCCGGATCAAGTCTGGCAACTCCTCGCTGCTTCTGAACTGTGTCTCCCTCCCCTCTGCCACTCAGTCCAGTTCCTTAACTATGCCTTTGATGTTCAGGGCTCCTATATTGTCATATATAATCGATTCACTTGTTTTTTTGGGTCTTTGTTGTAAGAGGGAACACTGGAAATGTCTGACTACTCTGCCATCTTGGCCCTGCCTCTGCTATGTGTTTTTAAAGCTGTATATCACCTCTCATAAATTTTCTGTTTATCTCTTTTGTCTATCAATCTTTTAGTTCCTCAGTGGTGTTTTTTTTATTGATATGCGTGTGTAATTTTCATAGTAAGTATATTAGTCCTTTATTATATTAATTGCATATATTTTATGGTTTATCTTCTTAATATTCAGAAGTCTTAAATTTGTATGTAGTCAAATGTATTGATTCTCTTCCTTATAATTTTTTTTCTTTACTGTTTCCTCAGTCAGGAATGTATTCAGTTGTAAGTAATATCTACTAATGACAGTGACTTACACAGGAGAGGGGTTTATTTTTCTCTCATAAACATAAGTCTGGTGGTAGGTAGTAATAGCATCGGTTTAGTTTCTCAGTAATATCATTTTAGACCCAGGCACTTTTTATCTTTCTGCTCTGCCATCTTGTATCTTTATCAGAAACTTTGTGTATAAGCAACTCCACAGTGAGGAAGCTGAGGCTCAGAGAAGTTAGTAATTTGTCCCTGCCACTCAGCTAATTGGTGGAGGAGGCCTGGAGTCTCCTTTTTCTCAGTTTCCACACTTTCTCTACTGTACTGGGAAAAACGTGACCATTTTGCTGTACATCTCTCATACTGGTGCCTGCTGGTGGCATATTATATGCATAAAAATATAACTCTGCCTGCACTCCTCCAAGGTGCATCCAGGTAATATCATGTGCTGACGATTAACACCTCAGTTATTCAACAATTTTATAGTAGATAAAAACTTTTATGTTAAAATGACATGAGTAGAGTTTAATATCTGCACGATTGAAACCCATATTTAGTCTCATTGTATTTTCACAGTTGTAACAGGATATTCTAAGAGAAAGAGCCCAAAACATTAAGAGCCATCTGTAATTCTTCTTATTTTACGTGTTGAAGACTAACTTATGGGCAGTTGACCCAAAAGCCTGCTTGTGTAAAACATCAGACAGGTTGACTTTGATTGGCCAAAGAAAGAAATGTACCCATCAATCTCCGTAAGCCTCTTACGGCAAATCTAGCCCAACATATGTGAAGTTTGTATCTGTGCAAAGCTCTCAACCTGACCCTGTGGTAACCAAGCTTATAAATCAGTTGGGGAAACAAAAGCAATAGAAAATATTTGTAAGCCATAAAAGATTTAAATCGTAGTTGAAAGCAACTATAAATTAAATACCACATGGTAATGTATGTCTGCTTTCTAAGTGAATAGAATAGATCACGTTTTCTTAGCTTCATTCATTTTTGAACCAACATCATGATTTTTGCCATATCTATAAACTAGACAGTATATATAATATTACTTTAAATAAATGTTCATTTAATATATTTAAATGCCTTTAAATTGATTCACTGTTTTTAAAGTTAGCTTCCTGTTAAGTAAAAATATTCATGAACTCGTGAGTTTGATCTGCTAGCTATATTTCTTTTTAACAAACATAAAAATAAATATAAATCTATTGAAATAAAAAATATCTCCATATACCATCTAAAATTATCTTATGTCCCAATCTTTGGGAAACACTGGTTTAAATAATCAATTAATACGGAGTTTAGATGAGGAACAATAGAATGATGACTCTATTAAAATATGTGAATTAAATAATCTTTTTGTTTCCCTAAGGCCATAATCAAAATTATGGCTCAGATATACTGTTTGTCAGGTTATAGAATATAAATAAGAATTTCTTTGTTGTTAGTAGATATTTATATAATTTAGCTTAAAAATAAAAACTGCCTTCAAATAACAGCCTTTCACAAGTGTTGAAAAGATTTTATTTTCATTCTTAATCTTTCAATAATAGATCCCAGGAGTGAATAAGGTTACACATTTTACTTTTATAATCATCTTCCCTCAGTCTACTGAAGTTAGAAATGCATTAATATGGCATAGCACATTATTTCTTCTAGGCTGATTTATAATTTGTTCAGAATGATTGCAAATCTAACTAAAAGCAATTCAGATACTTCAAAAGGAAGTTATCATTCATGATTAAAGGCATATAAGCCTAAAGAAGTATCTTCAGCTAATTTTGAAGAATCATTGAAATATTTTGAGAAGCAACCTTTTTTACCAAATATAACAAAATTTAGAATTCTTTTTACAGCTAGAGATTTCCAGGTTTTACATTCATTAGTTCATAAAATCTGGACTATAGACTGAAGGGGAACATTTTAAAATGTTAACTGTTTTGAATGAAAACCTTTCTAAAATATATTATCCACTTCCATGGCTTCTTAAACAGATGATACTGAACACAGTGAACATTTTCGTTATGACTCAGGATCACCATTTATGAGCTTCCTTCATATACCACACTGCCATCTCGCTCTGTAGTTTTTAGTTTGTCTGTCTCCACTTTCTGTGAACTTTAATTTGCACCTAGCATGCTTTTCTCTCTGGTAAGCCTCTACCTTAACTCTGTCCCTCTTCCTCTTTGCTGCTCCCAACTTTCTACAGCCTCAGAATAAGATATTGCAGCTTGTTTAATACTTTATGTCAAATAATTATGATTACAGAGTCTAGTAAGTGTATTGGGGGCCAGTGGCAGTTCAGTGGCAGAATTATTGCCTTCCATGCAGGAGATGTAGGCTTGATTTCCAGCCAGTGTGCCTCAAGCACAGGCACCACCTGTCTGTCAGTGGACACTTAAGTGCTGCTATGATGCTGAATAAGTTTCAATGGTGCTTCCAGAGTAAGATGGACTAGAAAGAAAGGCCTGGCAATCTGCTTCTGAAAAATCAGCCAAAGAAAATGTTATGGATCACAACAGCCTGATACCATTGTGCATGGGGGTCTCCATGAGTCAAAGCCCAGCTCCACAGCAGCTAACAACAACAGTAAATGTATCATTATAGCACTGTAGGGTGGGAAACACAGGGGCCTTTTCTCCTTACGTTTAATTCAGGGTAGTGTGGTGAATAGTTACAGTTGTGGGAAAATTAGAGTTAAGTAAGTGAGTTATTTAGTGGACCATTTTCTGGTGTTTGTTAGTTTTGGTCCTGGATGATAGTAACTTCCGCAGTGCTTCATCATCACTCGGGGCTTTACAGCTTAGGACAACTTCAAGTGCCAGAGTGGACGTGGTGTAGGCTGTTTGGATTTACCAATGTTTTCTATCTTTGGAACTGGTACAGTGAAGACATTCTATAAATGTTTAGAAATTTTTAAAAATATACCCTTTGAATTTGCTAGGACATAGCAAGGATTCATTCTTTTTCTTCTCCAATGCTGTTGTTTACGCAGAGAATTTCTGACTCTGTCAGTGAAGTTCTCTCTCCATTTGTACTCGGCATCCTTGTACACATATATTCATCTATGCACATACCACACACACACACAGATAAATCACATTTATCATAATCTCCACCATTCCCTGGGGGATCAAAAATGTGTCCATCGAAGAGATCCAGAATGTTATATTACAAGACACCAAGGGGACCTTCTAAGGCACCTGTGTTAGGGGTACAAGTTGGGAAATGGTGATCTATCAGTGGTGTTCACAGCAGGGTGTGCAAGACATCTTACTGACAGAGTAAGAAAATATCGAAACTATTCATATTTATATCGTATTTTAAAAGTCAGGGATAAATAAGTTTTTACTAAGGTTAGATATTCAGATTGACACTGGGCCCTCACAAAGCTTATCAGAAAATGGCAAGGGGCATCTTAAATGAAGAGGGAGAGCTCCACAGTCCAAAGGAGTTGACAGAAGTGCCTCCTTTATTAACTTTTCGATTATTGCAACATATTGTCGTTTATGGGCTACAGGATGCCATTAATGTGTTTCATTTTATACAATCTAGCCTTTAAAATAATTGAATCCTTTAAATATTTTTAATAAGATGAGGAATGACAAAGAAAATCTTTTGAATTACACTCAGGCCCATAGTTTTTCTCGTGACAAAGTACTTAAAAATGTTGTTTAAGATGAGTTCTATCCATTTACATGAAAGCCAGGATTCCAACTTGGTTGACCTTTTCTGTGATGAGCAGTGGCTGTCAGAAAGCAGTTATTTTGAAAAATGTGAAATATACTTAATCTGTCCAAAACACAGGAAAGTCAATGTTTTAGGAATGGGTGAAAAGTAAGTACTTCTCAAAATGAAGCCGTGGAAAGAGCATTTTGAAAATGGGTGTTTGGAAATGCTCTCATATTATGTAATCTTGTTAGTAGAAATGATGTATATCACTCAAGACTCCTAGCATACCTAAAAAGCTTAGAAATAAAAATTTTAACTTTTTCCAATATCTTTTAAATAACAGATATGTGAGTAGTAAGTATATGAGTGTTCACTATAAAATTCTCTAACTTTTCTGTGTATTGAAACTTTTCATAATAAAGTAAGAAATAAAATCTTCCAAATGAAGAGTTTCATTGAATTTTTTTTTTAATATTTTATTGTACTTCAGGTGAAGGCTTACAGAACAAATAGTTTCTCATGAAATAGTAGTACACATGCTGTTTTATGACATTGGATAACAACCCCACAACATATTAACCCTCTACTCAACCTATTTTTTATTTTTTTAAATTTTTTTATTTTATTGTACTTCAGGTGAAGGCTTACAGAACAAATAGTTTCTCATGAAACAGTAGTACACATGTTCTTTTATGACATTGGTTAACAACCCCACAGCATATTAACCCTCTAAATTCTCAACCTTTTTTTTTTTTTTTTGGTGAAAATACACATAGCCAAAGATACACCGTTTCAAAAATTTCTACATACACAGTTCAGTGACATTGACTACACTCTTCCAATTATGCTGTTATTCTCACTTAAGATGAAGGCTTACAGAACAAAATAGTTTCTCATTTAACGGTTACTACAAATGTTGCCCTATGACAATGGTTAACAATCTCACAATACATCAACAATATCCTTACTCAACCTTGGGTTCCCTATCACCAATTTCCTTGTCTCATTCTGCCTTCTAGCCCTTGTCACTGGACTCCTGTACCTCGTTAGTCTCATTTGGTTTTACAGGGCTGTCCACCCCCAGGCTGAACAGTGAACCTCGGAGGTAACTTCACCACTGAGCTAAAAGGGTGTCTGGGGGCCATACTCTTGGGGTTTCTCCAGTCTCCTTTAGGCCAATAAATCTGGTCTTTTTTTTGTGAGTTAGAATTATGCTCTACATCCTTCTCCAGCTCTGTCCAGAACCCTCTGTTGTGATCCTGGTCAGAGCAGTCAGTGCTGGTAGCCGGGCACCATCTGGCTGTACTGGACTCAGTCCGGTGGAGGCCTTGGTAGCTGTGGACAATTAGTCCTTCAAACTAATCTTTTCCTTGTATCCTGTTCTCTTCATTCTCCTTGCTCCCGAAGGAATGAGACCAGTGGAGTATCTTAGATGGCCGCTCACAGGCTTTTAAGACCCCAGACACTACTCACCAAGGTAGAATGTAGCGCATTGTCTTTATAAGCTGTGTCATGCCAATTGAGCTAGATGTTCCTCAAGACCATGGTCCCCACAGCCCTCCGCCCAGCAATTCAGTCCCTCAGGGAGTTTGGATGTGTCTATGGAGCTTCCATGACCTTTCCTTGTACAGGTTGTGCTAGTTTCCGTATTGTGTACTGTCTCACCCTTCACCCAAGATACCACTTATCTATTGCCTATTTAGTATTTCCCCCCACCACTCCCATCCCTGGTAACCCACAAAGATTGTTACATTTTATGTGTGAACTTTTTCATGGGTTTTTACAATAGAGGTGTCATACAATAGTTGTCCTTTTGTGATTGACTTATTTCACTCAGCATAATGTCCTCCAGTTTCATCCATGTTATGAGATGCTTCACAGATTCACCCTTGTTCTTTTTCATTGCATAGTACTCCATTGTGTGTATGTACCATAGTTTGATTATCCATTCATCTGTTGATGGGCATCTAGGTTGTTTCCATCGTTTTGCTATTGTGAACAATGCTGCCATGAACATAGGCATGCATGTCTATTCGAGTGACGACTCTTATTTCTGTAGGATATAGTCCTAGGAGTGGGATTGCTGGATCGAATGGTATGTCTATTTCTAGCTTTCTGAGGAAGCGCCATATCATTTTCCAAAATGGTTGTATCATTTTGCATTCCCACCTCCCATCTCCCTGAAGCCCCTCCAACATTTGTTATTTCCAGTGTTTTTGATTCATGCCAGTAATGCCTGGGTGAGATGGTATCTCATGTGGTTTTAATGTGCATTTCTCTGATGGCTAGTGATCGCGATCATTTCCTCATGTGTCTGTTGGCCATTTGCATGTCTTCTTTGGTGAAGTGTCTGTTCATTTCCTTTGCCCATTTTTTCATAGGATTATTTGTCTTTTTGTTGTAGAGGTGTTGGATTTTCTTGTAGATTATGGAGATTAGACCTTTGTCTGACTTGTACTGTCCAAAAATTTTTTCCCAGTCTGTAGGTTCTCTTTTTACTCTTTTGGTGAAGTCTTTTTAAGAGCGTAGGTGTTTGATTTTTAGAAGATCCCAGTTATCTAGCTGATCTGTTGGGGTTTGTGTGTGGATGGTTATGGTTTGTATCCTGTTAATGCCATGTGTTAAGGCCTGAAGCTTTGGTCCTAGTTTTTCTTCCATGAACTTTATAGTTTTAGGTTTTATATTCAGGTCTTTGATTCATTTTTAAGTACTTTTTGTATACAGTGTGAGGTATGGGTCCTGTTTCATTTTTTTGCAAATGGATATCCAGTTTTGCCAGCACCATTTGTTAAAAAGACTGTCTTTTCCCCATTTGACGGACTTTGGGCCCTTGTTGAAGATCAGGTGACCATAGGTGGATGGATTTACATCTGGCTTCTCAATTCTGTCCCATTGGTCAATGTCTCTGTCGTTGTACCAGTATCAGGCTGTTTTGACTACTGTAGCTGTATAGTAGGTTCTGAAGTCCGGTAGTATGAGTCCTCCAACTTTATTCTTCTTCTTCAGTAGTGCTTTACTTATTCGGGGCTTCTTCCCTTTCCATATAAAGTTAATGATTAGGTTTTCCATCTCTATGAAGATTGTTGTTGGTATTTGGATTGGGATTGCATTGTATTTGTAAATTTCTTTGGGTGGAATTGACATTTTCACAATTTTGAGTCTGTCTATCCATGAGCATTGTATGTTTTTCCATTTATGTAGATCCCTTTGGGTTTCATGCAGTAGTGTTTTGTAGTTTTCTTTGTATAGGTCTTTTACATCCCTGGTCAGATTTATTCCTAAGTATTTTATCTTTTTTAGGGGCTATTGAAAATGGTATTGTTTTCCTGATTTCCTTTTCATCATTCTCCTTATTGTTGTATAGGAATCCAACTGATTTTTGAATGTTTATCTTGTATCCTGCTACTCTGCTGAATCTTTCTATTAGTTCCAGTAGATTTCTCGTGGAGTCTTTAGGGTTTTCTATGTATAGTATCATATCATCTGCAAACAGGGAGAGTTTAACTTCTTCATTACCAATTTGGATGCCCTTTATTTCTTTTCCTTGCCTTATTGCTCTAGCTAGAACTTCCAGCACAATGTTAAATAGGAGTGGTGATAAAGGGCATCCTTGTCTTGTTCCTGTTTTCAAGGGGAATGTTTTCAGCCTCTCTCCATTAAGAATGATGTTGGTCATTGGTTTTGCATAGATGCCCTTTATTATGTTGAGAAATCTCCCTTCTATACCTATTTTATTGAGAGCTTTTATCAGGAATGGCTGTTGGACTTTGTCAAATGCCTTTTCTGCATCAATTGAGATGATCGTGTGATTCTTTTCTTTCCTTTTATTTATGTGGTGGATTACGTTGATTGATTTTTTAATGTTGAACCATCCTTGCATACCTTGTAGGAATCCTACTTGGTCATGGTGTATTATTTTTTTTGATATAATGCTGAATTCTATTGGCTAGAATTTTGTTGAGAATTTTTGCGTCTATATTCATGAGAGATATTGGTCCGTAATTTTCTTTTTTTGTGACGTCTTTGCCTGGTTTTGGTATCAGCATTATGCTGGCTTCATAGAATGAATTTGGAAGTGTTGCTTCCTCTTCTATGTCTGAAATAGCTTGAGTAGTACTGGTACAAGCTCTTCTGTAAATGTTTTGTAGAATTCTCCAGTGAAGCCATCTGGGCCAGGGCTTTTTTTGGTTGGGAGTTTTTTTTATTACCTTTTCAATCTCTTCTCTTGTTATGGGTCTGTTCAGATTTTCAAGATCACTTTGTTGTAGTTTGGGTAGGCCGTGTGTTTCTAGAAATTTATCCATTTCCTCTAGGTTTTCAAATTTGTTGGAGTATAGTTTTTCATAATATTCTCTTATAATCGTTTTTATTTCGGTTGGGTCTGTTGTAATGTCCCCCATTTCACTTCGTATTTGGGTTATTTTTGTCCTCTGCTGTTTTTCTTTTGTCAGTCTGGCCAGTGGTTTGTCGATTTTGTTGATTCTTTCAAAGAACCAACTTTTGGTTGTGTTGATTCTTTCTATTGTTTTTCTGTTCTCTATTTCATTTATTTCTGCTCTGATCTTTAGTATTTCGTTTCTTGCGGTGGTTGTGGGCTTTTTTTTGCTGTTCTCTTTCTATGTGTTTGAGTTCTGTAGTTAATGTTTTGATTTTGTCCCTTTCTTCTTTTTTGATATGTGCATCTATTGCTATAAATTGTCCTCTGAGGACTGCCTTTGCTGTGTCCCAAAGGTTTTGCTATGATGTGTTTTCATTCTCATTTGATTCTAGGAATTTTTTGATTCCATCTCTGATTTCTTCTATTACCCAGTGATGTGTAAGGAAGGTATTATTCAGTTTCCATGTAGTTGATTTTTTTTCCTTGCTCTTTCTGTTGTTAATTTCTACCTTGATGGCATTGTGGTCAGAGAAGATACTTTGAATTATCTCAACGTTTTGGATCTTGTTGAGGATTTCTCTGTGGCCTAAGATGTGGTCTATTCTGGAGAAAGTTCCATGTGCATTGGAAAAGAATGTGTACTTTTCAGCGGTTGGGTGGAGTGTTCTATATATGTCTATGAGGTCAAGTTGGCTGATTGTGCCCTTTAGGTCTCCCTATCTTTGCTGAGTTTCTTCATAGTTGTTCTGTCCTTTACTGAGAGTGGTGTATTGAAGTCTCCTACCATTATTGTGGAACTGTCAATTTCTCTTTTCAGTGTTGTTAGAGTTTGTTTTATGTATTTTGGAGCCCTGTCATTGGGTGCATAGATGTTTATTATGGTTATGTCTTCATGATGGATCATCCCCTTAATCATTATATAGTGTCCTTCTTTGTCTTTTATGGTAGATTTTGTTTTATAGTCTATTTTATCTGAGATTAGAATAGCCACTCCTGCTCTTTTTTGGTAGTTGTTAGCTTGATATATTTTTTCTAACCTTTGACTTTTAATAAATTCACATCTTTGTTTCTAAGGTGTGTCTCTTGTAGACAGCATATTGATGGATCCTGTTTTCTTATCCATTCTCTGACTCTCCGTCTCTTTATGGGTGCATTGATTCCATTTACATTCAGTGTAATTATTGATAGATGTGAGTTTGTTGCTGTCATTTTATAGTGCTTTCTTTTGTGGTGCTGAAGTTTTCTTTGTTCTTCTTACTCTCTTGTGCTGAGTTACTTTTGTTTGTGGATTTTTTTTTCATTTCTTTTGTTTTTGCTGAGATTTTATGTTTTTCGTCTTTATTTTGATGAGCTGGTTTGTGAACTTTCTTTGTGGTTACCATGAATTTTACCCTTATCTTTCTAAGTTTGAAGCAATCTATGATTACTTGGTATCACTTTGCCTTCCTCTCCATTAGAAGGTTCTATACCTATGCCGTTTATTCTCTCTTTTATTGTTTTGATGTTGTTGTCATTTATTGATTAACTGCTCTGATTCCCTGTTGTATTTCTTTTCGTTTTGGGTAGTCCTTGAGAGTTCATTTCCTAGATTGGTTTCTGCCTCGTACGATCCTGCAACCTAGGTTCTGCCTGTGAGCTGAAGCTGTTTGTCCTCAGATCAAAAAACTCCCTTTAATAATTCTTGTAAGTTTTCTTTGACTTTTACATATTCCCTTAATTTCTGTTTATCTGGAAATGACCTAATTTCACCATCAAATTTGAATGAGAGTTTTGCAGGATATATTGTTCTTGGCTGACAATTCTTTTCTTTCAAGATTTTATATATGTCATCCCATTGCCTTCTTGCCTGCATGGTTTCTGCCAAATAATCTGAGCTTAGTCTTAGTGTTTCTCCTCTGTATGTGACTTCTTGTTTTTCATGAGCTGCTCTCAGGATTCTTTGTTTGTCTTTGGTTTTGCAAGGTTGAATATGATATGCCTTGGTGATTTTCTTTTGGGGTCTCTCCTATATGGGGTTCGTTGAGCTTCTTGAATGGCCAGCTTTTCATCTTTCATGATATTGGGGAAGTTTTCTGTCAGCAGTTCCTCAATAATCCTCTGTGTGTTTTCTGTTTTCTCATCCTGTTCTGGAATTCCAATCACTCGTAATTTTTGCTCTTAATTGTTTCCCACAGAACTCTCAGGGTGTCTTCATTTTTCTTTGGTCTTTTTTCTGAGTTTTCCTCAAATAGAGTTGTATTCAAGTGTTTGTCTTCAGTTCCACTGATCCTGTCTTCCATGGTTTCAAATCTGCTTCTCAGCCCTTCTATGACATCATCCATTTCTGAAATCTTGTTGTTTATCTTTTGGATTTCTAAGTGTTGTTTTTGTATAATTTCTAGTTGTGAATTTATTTTGGCATTTTGTTCCTGCATGATTTTCCTGAATTCTTCCAATATTTTGTCTGTATTTTCCATGAATTTGTTTATTTTTTCCTCATGTTTGTCAGCTTTTTGCCTCAGCTCTTGGAGAATTCCGAGTATTAGAGATTTGAATTCCCTATGAGGTAGTTCTAGTGTATTTTCTTCCACAAGAGAGTCATCTGGTGTTTTATTTTGCATGCCTACTGGAACCATCCTGTCCTGTTTTTGTAAATGTTTTGATATTGTCTGCTGTCTTCTTGGCATTTAGTAGTTATTCTTCTCGTTTATTGATTGTAGATTTGTTTGTTTCATCCCTTTTTTTAAAAAAATTTTGACTGTGTCTGAGCAGGCAGACTGTATGTTCTTTGTTGTTTGCTCATCTGTGTGCTCAATACTTTTCACCTCCTTCTCCAACTGGCAGGGTCAGTCACTCAGATATGGTACAGCAGGGCAGGTCTAGCTGAAGAGGAGTTACTGGGACGGGTTGTTTGTGGCACTTACTACAGCCACCAGGGCGGGTCGGTAATCAATGCAGGGCAGGTTCCAGTAGGCCATGCCTGTGCTGCTTGGTGGTGTGATGTCAAGCACATGGTGCAGGTAGGCAGGATGCAGCGGGGAGATTGGTATGTATGGAGCTATGAGGTCTGGGGAAGTTGCTCTCAGGTTTTGCATTTCAGCCTGGCTAGAAGGCGTAGAGTTATACAATGCCTGGTATTCACAGATCAGAAAGAGAAGGAAGATATAGAGAGACGAGAAACTGAGCAATGAAGAAATACAAAAAGGGAAAAAGAGGGAAAAGAAAACAAAACAAAACAAAAAAAAAGAACAAGAAAGGCCCCCCAAAAAAACAGAAAAAAGAAACCCCACGAGAAAAGAAATGCGCTCAGGGATCCCTCTGCACGTCTGTGGAAGCTGACCCAGCTCCACCTGGCCATTAAGGGCTCCCAACTCGAGAAAAGGAAAAGAAAACAAACAAACAATTCAAAACGAACAAATGGACAAAAGCCCCAGGATCCCACCAGCACTGTAGCCCAGCCCGGAAAGCAGCTCTACACTCGAATGGAGCTCCGCAGCCCCTCAGGAAGAAGCAAAGATAGCGCACAGAGCCAGGCACTCGAGTGAAACGTGGGGGAGGCGGCGAGAGGAAAGCAAGAAATCAAAAGAAGCAGAAAAAAAACAAAAAAGCAACACCAGCAGCCAACAAATTGCACTCAGAGAGCCAGCTAGTGTGGGCTGGTGTTTCTGGACAAGAGACTCTGTCCGTGGGAAGCAGAGGAGGCTGAGTGTGGGTGAAGAAGGGTAGAGAGTGGAAAGCGCATATCACAAATTGCCGGCACTCTGGAGCCCCTTGGGAAGAAGCAAAGATGGCGCACGGGGCCAGACACTCGAGTGAAAGGAGGGGGAGGTGGCGAGAGGCAAGTGAGAAATCAAAAGAAGCAGAAAAAAAAAGTAACACTAACAGCCAACAAATGGCACCCAGAGAGCCGCCCGCTTGGGTGTGTGTGGAATCCAAGCAGCCAGTGCTTCCCGGTCAAGAGATCGTGGCCACAGGAAGCAGAGGAGGCCAAGCAGGGGTGAAGAGGGAAAGCGCACACCGCAAATTACCGGTTGTTTTGCCTCCTGCTGGACGCTCCATGAGGTTGCTTTCTCATACCCCCGTTTGCTGGTCTCCGATAGGAGTCCAAGATGGTGGATCCTTGCTGCATTAGCTGGTAGGGGACCTCTGCATGAATCTCTCCTCGCTCTCCGTTCTCTGTCAGTTTTCTCACTCCATTTGGTGCTTGGCTGAGTTCTTTATCTCTTCATTTGAGGTTTCAGGGTTTCATGATTGTTGTATTCTCTGTTCGGCTTAGTTTTTCGGATCTTTGCTGTGGATGGACACCATGGTGCTTCTGCCTGGAGTGCCATTTTGCCTCAAAGACTTCAGAGTTTCATTGAATTTTGACCCTGTTTGTTAAAAACATAAAAACATACCTACTGATTGGTTTCATAAAATAACCAATTAACATTTGGAAGATATACTAGCCTGAGGGCAGGTTTGAAAGACAGGTAGTATGAGTTAGTAAGCCTAACCAGTGAGGGATTAACTTTTTCAGTGAGGAGTGCCATTAAAACTAAGCATCAATAAATTTTCATCTCTGTACGTTTGCCTTTTCTTGTCTTTTTATATAAGTGAGGTCATACAATATCTGTCCTTTTGTGATTGTGTGATTTCACTCAGCATAATTCCTTCAAGCTCCATCTGTATGGTAGCATTTATGAAGACTTCATTGCACCTATAGACTGAGTAATATTCCATTGTATGTATGTACCACATTTTGTTTATCCATTCACCTGTTAATGGACTTTTAGGTTGTTTCTACCTTTTGGCGAATAGTGCTGCAATGAACATTTGTGAAGAAGAACAAAGTTTATTAGTCATTAGTTGGGGCAGGAGGGAGAGGGAAAAGGGGGGCTAATGGTAATAGAAAAATCAGATTGATTAAGGGTAGGGTTGCACAGCTGATTATTGTAATTGCTGTCCATAGTTGTAAAAAGCTGAATTGGCAGAAGTTGTGTGATAGATATGTTTACAACAATGACAAAAAAAGAAAAAGAGTAGGTGCTGAGTCTGCTTATATACAAGCAAACACCTCATGAGATTTAGTTCCTTGGTTTGGAGGTTTAGGGTCATGCTTTCATGGGACATCCCAATTAATTGGCCTAATAATGTGTTTAGTGCATCTGTTCTATCTCCTAGTTCATTGCATAGTGCCTGGGGCCTTGAAAGCTCACAAGCGGTTATCCAAGGCACAAGAATTGGTCTCTATTCACCTGGAACAATAGAGGAAGGAGAGTCAGGAACATGAAATGTGTGGCTAATTACCTGTATGAACAACTGCCTCCTTTGCCATGAGACCAGAAGAACTGGACGGTGCCTGGCTACCATTACTGAACATTTTGATCAAAGATTCTATAGAAGAATCCTAATCAAAAGGGGAAAATGAAGAACAGAATTTCAAATTCTCATAGACTGCAGACTTTCTGGAGCCATGGATGGTGGATGAACCCCTGAAACAACTGCCCTGAGATAGTCTTTAAACCTTAAATATATCACCTGAAGTCATCTTAAAACTGAATAGTAGTTTAGCTTAACTAGTAAAAAAGTTCTGCCTTGAGCATTATGCTTTTTTAAGAACTATCTATATGGGATCAAATTGACAACAACAGCTCAAAAGATTAGATTTGAACCTTAGGGGCCAGTGAGTTCATGCTAATGAGGGAGAAACAACTCAGAGAAGGAGGGTGAGAATAGCTGTACAACTCAAATAATGTAATCAATGTCACTAAATTGTACATTTGGAAACTGTTGAATTGGTGTATGTTTTGGTGCGTATATTCTCAACAACAATAAAATAAATAAAATTTAGGAAAAAAACCCCTAAATATCAAAATAACTTGAATTTAGAACCCAAACTTCTATTCTTTATGTTGCAAGGAGTAAAACAAAGGTTTTTAAAAAGTAATAATAAATAGAAAAAATAAAAAAAAAATAGAGAAAATAAAAATTATTTTAAAATACTGTTTATCTTTGCCTCATCTTTTAATTTTTTTAATTTTTATGTTTTTTATGATATACGTAGTATACAATTGTGCATGTATATAATTTTAAAAAATACATATATTTTATGGTTTGTGCTTAAACACTTTTTAAATGGATTGTTGTTAGCTGCCATAGAATCGGTCCTTCCCTCGTAGTAATTCCATTGACTGATTTTCAAAAGTGATTGCTAGGCCTTTCGTCCTAGTCCACCTTAGTCTGGAAGCTCTGCTGAACCCTGATCAGCATCATAGCAACACATAAGCGTCCAGTGAGAGACGGGCGGTGGCTGTGCATGAGGTACATTGGCTGGGAATCGAACCTGGTCTCTTGCATGGAAGAAAAGAATTCTACCACTGAACCACCACTGCCCCCAAGGCTTTTAAATGGATAGGTATGCCTTATTAAAAAGTTTGAGGACTACTGGTCTGCATAGTCCTAATTCACCGCATCATTTACCAAATATTTCCTTTGGTTGACCATACTTGACTGAATGATGACTCTGATCTTACATTTGCGTAGCTCTTTACTCTTTGCTGAGTGCTTCACATCCATTCTATTCTCATATATGCGGCTCACTTGGAGGCATGTGCAGTATCGTTTTAAAATATATGTGCCTAGAACATAGTAGGAATGCAAGAATTTCCTAAATGAATGTGTGAATGAGTTACCCTCTGAGAGAGAGGGGGCAGGCAGTATTATACTAACTTTATAGAGGAAGAAACTGAGGCTCAGAGAGGTTAAATAATACCCTAAGGCACAGCCGTAGGTCTTGCACTCACTTCTAACTCTGAGTCCACTGTTCTTCGCTATACTACACTGCTACTGCACAAAGTTGTTGTTGTTGTTAGGTGCTTTCGAGTTGGTTCCAACTCATAGCAAACCCGTGTACAACAGAAGGAAACACTACCAAGTCCTGTGCCATCCTCACAATCTTTCTTGTGCTTTAAGCCCGTTGTTGCAGCCACTGTGTCAATCCATCACATTGAGGTCTCCCCCTTTTTCACTGTCCCTCTACTTTATCAAACATGATGTCCTTCTCCAGGGACTGATTTCTCTGGATAACATGTCCAGAGTGTGTGAGATGTAGTCTTACCATCCTTGCTTCAGATAAGCATTCTCATTGTACTTCTTCCAAGACAGATTTGTTTGTTCTTTTGGCAGTCCATGGTATACTAAATATTCTTCGCCAACACCACAATTCAAAGGCGTCAAGTCTTCAGTCTTCCTTATTCATTGTCCAGCTTTCGCATGCATATGAGGTGATTGAAAACACCATGGCTTGGGTCAGGTGCACCTTAGTCTTCAAGGTGACAGCTTTGCTTTCAACACCTTAAAGAGGTCTTTTGCACCAGATTTGCCCAATGCAATGCATCTTTTTGTTTCTTGACTGCTGCTTCCATGAGTGTTGATTGTGGATCCAAGTAAAATGAAGTCCAAGTGAAATGAAAACCTATTCATAAGGTTTTCACTGGCTAATTCTTTTCAAAAGTAGACTGCCAGATCCTTCTTCCTAGTCTGTCTTACTCTGGAAGCTCACCTGAAACCTGCCTGCCATAGGTAACCCTGCTGGTATTTGAATACTTGTGGCATAGCTTCCAGCATCACAGCAACATGCAAGCCCCCACAGTACAACAAACCAACAGTCATGTGGGGGACTACACAAAGTTAGTTGTGGCCTTTGACAAAACTGAGTGGTTTCAGTCCTGGATTCTGAACACTAAGCATTCATTTAGGGTCCACAATTCTTCATTCATCCTTTAAGCCTTTGATTTATTCTTTTCATCATCAAATCTTTATTAAGTACTTACTGAGTGATACCAACCAAAAAAAAAAAAAAAAAGCCAAACCCATTGCCATTGAGTCAATTCTGACTCACAGTGGCCCTGTAGGACAGAGTAGAGTCGCTCCATAGGGTTTCTAAGGAACACCTGGTGGATTTAAACTGCCAACCTTTTGGTTAGCAACTGAACTCTTAACCACTATGCCACCAGGGTTTCACTAGTGAGTGATAAGCCTTGTAAGTTAGACATGACTTAAATGGAAGTAAAAATTATCACCTCTTTAACCTTTACAAAGGATGGTAGATGCATAAGCAAATAAATTAAATTCCTTTATTATTTTAATTATTAATAATTATTTAGAAATAGTATAGTAATTATAATTCTCTTCTGAAGGAAGAGTAATCACATTTTGAGTTTATTTAAGAAAATAAAAAGTAGCAAAACCAGGGACAGAATTTTTATTTTGCTACATATTCTTTTCTTCAGGATCTTTGACTCTTAGGCCAAGTTACCTGGTTTATAAATAATACAAATTAATAATGGCAACAAATGTTATATTATACTCTTAAGACTATTCTGAAGATCATATGTAACTTTAATCCATCTTCTCTCAGAACCCATTTTAAGAATTATTGATTTACTACCAAAAGAAGAAAGTCCTAGACCAAGAGTTCTGAGTATCATGTCAGATAAGACATTTGTAAGAGCTATCTTTTAATAAATGTTCCCATTCCTTTAGATGTTTTTGAAATGAAGGCTTATTCTGTATATCTCATTTGAAATGACTATTTAGGAGCTCAAACAGAGAATTTACTTTCATTGGCCTTCCAATAAAAGGGAATTTTTTTAAAAGAGGGCAAGTAGTCAAATCTTTCTAGGTCATAGGAATGAAAATTCTGACACACATACACACAAATGCACAAGCAAAATAACATATTTGAGAAGGAAAAGTACATATATATGTATATTTTTAAATATACAAGATTATTTATGAATATATTTGAAATGCTTTTATGTAAATGTGCATAAATAAATATCATAACATATAATCAGATTTGTACTGTATTTTTATGCAAATACTATGACCTTCTATGTTTCTTTGCCAATGGTGCCCTTCCCCTGCAAGGTATTTCCTAATCACCACTATGCCAATTTTTTTTACATATTTCTGTTAAAAAAAATTAACATGGCACGTCTTGTGGGGGAAGGATGCCGTTGGCAAACAAACGTAGAAGGCATGCATTATTTGCATAAAAATACAGTATATGTGTGTATATATATATGTATGTATGCATCTATCTATGCAATATACTTTTTATTCAGAAGTATATATGTATATTTTTTTTTTTTCAATTTTCCCCCTTTTAAAAAAAATAAAACTTACAATGGCCCATAATTTTCCCAATTTTCATTGTTTTAAGTTTAGGTTTTTGTTTATTCATATACATTATAAATATTATGCTCAAAATCATTATGTTGTTGTTGTTGTTAGGTGCCACTGAGTCAGTTCCAACTCATAGTGACCCTATGTACAACAGAATCAAACAGTACCCAGTCCTGCACCATCCTCACAATCGTTGCTATGTTTGAGCTCATTGTTGCAGCCGCTGTGTCAATCCATCTTGTTAAAGGTCTTCCTCTTTTTCGTTGACCCTCTGCTTTACCAAGCATGATGTCCTTCTCCAGGAACTAGTTCCTCCTGATAACATGTCCAAAGTATGTGAGACGAAGTCTCACCATCCACACTTCTAAGGAGCATTCTGGCTGTACTTCCTCCGAGACAGACTTGTTCATTCTTCTGGCAGTCCACGGTATATTCAATATTCTTTGCCAACACCGTAATTCAAAGACATCAATTCATCTTCTGTCTTCCTTATTCATTGTCCAGCTTTCCCATGCATATGAGGTAATTGAAAATCCCATGGCTTGGGTCAGGTGCACCTTAGTCCTCAAGGTGACATCTTTGCTTTTTAACACTTTAAAGAGGTCTTTTGCAGCAGATTTGCCCAATGCACTGTATTCTTTTATTTCTTGACTGCTGCTTCCATGAGTGTTGCTTGTGGATCCAAGTAAAATGAAATCCTTGACAATTTCGATCTTTTCTCCATTTATCATGATGTTGCTTATTGGTCCAATTGTGAGGGTTTTTGTTTTCTTTATGTTGAGGTGTAATCTGTAATGAAGGCTGTAGTCACATAATGACTACAAAATCATGATAGAGAATTATTTCATAGATCTATTTCTGATGGATTTTGACATGTTAAATGACAGAATTATGAATCTTCCTTGTTTCAATACTTGTATAATGGGTTATAGGTGAGCTTTAATGGGCTTCAGTTCCATTAGAGGATTTATTGGGGCATTATTGACATTTGGAATGATCTCTCTAAGTGGTATCTTTGCTGTTTCTGTTAATTGATGGCCCTGTTATCATGACTTGTGGCACAGCATTCTAAGTGGTAAAATAAAAGTTCACACTGATTTTACTAATTTTTGTTTCCTGAAGAGACAGTAATGGATTCAGATATAAAAATATTAAAACAACAACATAAAGGATAGTATCACTAAGTGACTTGAGGAGTGCCTTTAGTGATTCCTATACAGTTGTCTGAAACAGGAAACTACCTTAGGGGAAAAATCACTGGGAAAAATATGAAAAACCCTCTTTAAAATGAGTAATTTATTGGGGTAACCTGGAAAAACATGTAAAATGGACAAACAAGGCTTAAGAGTAATTAATCAATTACTTTTTTCCTCAGGAAAAAGGTCAGGATATAAAAACAATAAAATCAGCACTATTTTCTTTTTGCTTACTATGATGTTCGACATCATTTAAATGATTTGGAGTTTGTCAGGAAGCTAACTAGTGGTCTAGGTTTAGTTATTCAAAGCATTTCCTTAAGTACCAACTCTGGAAGTCTTAATTAACATTCAGAAGAGTTTCAACACATCCTAAATTTCTGTTGACTAGTGTTCTTCTTTATAATTGTCATTTATTTTGATATTTTGATTTCTACTTGGATATAATAATTTAGTAACTGATTGCTGTTTGGAATAAGTGTTCTCTTCAATCCTTGTAAGGAACATGTAATTTTCTAATGATAAGGATTGTCACATTCATATTTTTTGCTTGATTTTTATTTAGCTCTGTTTTGCAATGCATGTTAAAAACGTTCATTTGTTCATTCATTTTTTTTATTAACTTACTGTTTGTAGAATGCTTACTGTAAAATAGGCATTGTTTTTGACATTCAAAAAAATATCTAACATATGTTGAGCACTTTAGGTGTGCCAGACACTCTGCTAAGTACTCTAGTTAATTATCCTTTTATGTCCTCACAATTCCATACTGGGAAATGACCCCTTTTATTGATGAGGCCACTGCGATGAAGAAGTTATAATCCCTGCCCTTGGGAACTTCACAGTCTAATGGAGTAGGGCCCAGAAAAATAGTCAATTATAATTTTATGGCCTTGACACTGTAGAAAACCATGTATTGGTGCCATGGACCTTCAGAAGGAACATCTCATTGTGTCTGGGAGAGTCAAGAGGGTGCCACAAGGGAAATGACATTTGAAGTGGGGCATAGGGTTAAATAGAAGTTTGCCCAGGGAATGAAGGTAGAAAGACTGTTTATACAAAGCCATGGAGTGGTGAAAAACCAAAAAACCAAATCCATTGCTGTTGAGTCGAGTCTGACATAGCGACCCTACAGGACAGAATGGAACTGCTCCCAAGGATTTCCAAGGAGCGGCTGCTGGATTTGAACTGCTGACCTTTTGGATAGCAGCCAAGCTTTTAACCACTGTGTCACCAGTAGGGAAGGGGGCTAGTATTTGGTAGTCCTGATGGGTTAACTTCGCCTGGCAAGAGACTAATGTGTGTGTGTATGTGTATGTTCTGGGTCTGGAAGGTCTGAGAGGCTAGAGGGTGAGATAAGGTTCGAGAGGTAAAGCTGGGCCTTATAGTTAACAGCCTTACTAAGAAGTTTGGAATTTGAAGATCTATTTGAATACAAGCCATGAGCCGTGCCTCTATAAACCAAAAAATTAAAAGTGTTTTAAAAGTTATGAAATTAATGACTCTAGAAGAGCTAAGATGAACCAACTACTGAATGGATCCCTCTCTTATAGCCTTTTGGAGTTTGTTCCCTGACTTTAAAAATTATCAATTAGAAATATTATCTTTTACTTTATAAAAAGAAATTATTGATGTTAAGTTTATTAGAATTATTGTCTATAAATGGAAAGAAAACATCATTTCAAATTCTTTTAGCACTAAATTTGGGGTGTTCCCTCAATATTACACAATTTCATGTCATCTAGTCTTGATTACTGAGCAACTAATCAGTTTGTAGATTGCATAGGAAACTTCATTCATTACTTCGTATCTTCTATAATCTCCTTCTTGTTTTTTTACTATGATTCTGCCAAAGATGAGTCAGGTATGGATAAACAGAAAGCTTAATATGTGTTTTGATACAAAGTAACATTTCTAGTGAGAAAAATGCAGCCAGATTTGATGGTTAGTTTGTCTGTTCCTCTCTGTTTAGTTAATCCACTCTGTTTTTTGTTCCTCATTGGCATGTTAAGTCTGGTTTGTCACTGGCTGCATCCACTCGGTCAGTGGCAGAATCATTACTGATTGACTAGGGATTGAAATCAGTCAGCTTAGGCAATAGTGTAACTGAGACATCAGTCTCATATTATTGAGAAGGTGGAGGATATTAACTGTTAAGCAATAAGAGTTAAAGTCAGAATAATCTTTCTGCGATAGTTCATCATGTCCTGGACCCCTGCTGGCTTACTGGTTAAGAGCTCGGCTGCTAACCAAAAGGTTGGCAGTTTGAATCCACCAGCTGCTCCTTGGAAACCCTATGGGGCAGTTCTACTCTGTCCTATAGGGTCACTATGAATTGGAATCGACTCAACGGCAACAGGTCTGATCTTGTCTGGTCATCGTGTCCTGAGTATTGGGAGGTGGGAAAGAGATTAATAAGAATGGACAGGGTTTGGTTAGTAGAAGAGCTTGGCAAGTGGCATTAGTTAGCTGAACCAGGTTCAAATGCACAGGGGAGAAGGCAGTAGATGGAAATGTAACAAATTGGAAGCCTCAAGATTCCAGGAAGTTTACCTAAATCATACAAAATTGGGATTAATTAAAGAGTGGATGGTGATGACTTCCTGATTACTGTGAACAATGAGTTCACATTCTATAATAAAATAAGAACTAAGTGATTTATGGAATGATTTTAGCACGTTCTCTGGTCAGCACAATACTGTTTATTAAATAACAAAAAAACTGGTAATAAAATTTGAAATATTATAGTGTAAGAATTTACATAAGAAACATTAGGCTGTTTATATTTACATTATTAAGACTTGTAAAAATGACTCTGTGTCCAAGAATTTGCTTCTTTGCTTCCTCTTCACAAATTTTTCTAGATCTACTTCTTGCCAGGGTTTCTTCTTAGGAGAAAAAAAAAAAAGCTTTCAGAATGCTTTACGCTGTCCTTCTCCTCACTCCAAGACTGACTCCATAATCTGGCACCATTATTATTGATATTAAATGTATTTATTTTACTTTTATTTATTGGAGGTTTAATGTTTAATTTAAAAATTGAATTATTAGAATTTTAACTTAAATTTTTAATTTTAAAATGTTTAATAAAACAACACTTCATAGTTATTAACGGAGGCTCAAAATACAGTAATGTTGAGAGACATTTTTCCTATTGCCTTGGAACTGAAAACTAATATCTAAAACTAAGTGACAAGAGGCATCAGGTTGCACACATTTTAAACAGAGCTTCCAGTGATTTGTAGTAAAAGACCCACTGCATTTAATAATAAATGTCTCTTCAACAGGCTCTGCTATCTCCCACCATCGTTACATATTAAGTTCCCCAGGAAGCAGACTCTGAGATAGAGATTAGCAGGCAGGATATTGTTAGGGGGGATTCTTGAATGAAAATCTGTGGAAAAGTGGAGAAGGAAACAAACATGGGCAGAAGGAGAAGTTGAATTGTGTTGCAGTCTCAAGGAAGGCCTCTGTTGAATATATAGGAAGCTAAGATGGCCGTTCAGAGTTGCCTTGAGTTTCACCAAGGGTCCTTTATATCCCCATACGCATCAGTTATTGGGTGAGGGGGCCAGGCTTTTCTAAATTGAAGTTATCGGCTGTGAGCCACCCAGGAAGGATACATGAACTTGGGTGAGGCAGTTCTCTTCAGCTAGATAATCCCTGAGGAGACCACCATCTGAGGACTCTGTGTTACCAGTATTCTCGATGACTGAAGGAAGGAGCTCTTTATACCTGAAAGGGGATCTAGCAAGACATACAATATCTGTCATAACTATGTTGTTGTTAGGTGCCGTCGAGTTGGTTCCAACTCATAGGAGCCCTATGAACAACAGAATGAAACACTGCCTGGTCCTGCACCATCCTCATGATCATTGTTATGCTTCAGCCCATTGTTGCAGCCACTGTGTCAATCCATCTTGTCAACAGTCTTCCTCTTTTTTGATGATACTCTACCAAGCATGATGTCCTTCTTCAGGGACTGAGCCCTCCTGATCACACGTCCAAAGTGTGTGAGACGAAGTCTTGCTATCTTCGCTTCTAAGAAGCATTCTGACTGTACTTCTAAGACAGATTTGTTTGTTCTTTTGGCAGTCCATGGTATATTCAATATTCTTCACCAATACCATTATTGAAAGGGGTCAATTCTTCTTCGGTCTTCCTTATTCAATGCCCAGCTTTCACATGCATATGAGGTGATTGAAAACACCATGGCTTGGATCAGGCACACCTTAGTCCTTAAAGTGACATCTTTGCTTTTTAAAACTTTAAAGAAGTCTTCTGCAGAAGATTTGCCCAATGCAATGCATTGTTTGATTTCTTGACCGCTACAACTATGTATACAAAAAAGAAACAGATGGAGGGGAAGGAAAGGAAAAAATCTTCTGAGGTGGATGTCATTGGCCTAGAGATAAGTCTTATGAGTTTCTCTGTACCCTCAACTAAGCCAAGTGAAGGATCTCCAAGAGACTATCTCATAGAAACTAAAGATGCCTACAAGTAGGGGAAACTAGAATCTCAATGACTTGCTGGTGGTCTGCTTGTGCAGGGCCCTTTGGAGAAGGAGATAAAAAGCAAAGGGGAGAGTTGACAAGGTAGAGTTGGGAGCAGCAGCAAGTGAGCCAACTGCATCCCCATCATTGGTGCTACAGGGATGTCTGCACTTCTTGTGGGTCAGAAACATACCAATGTGTATAAGTATTTGCTTGAGCAGTTTTGCTGGTACAGCAACTGAGTGCACAGCCCACCAAGCAAGGTAGCCCTTACAATAAGGACTGGGCCACTTGGGTAGAAGCTAAGGAAGAGAGGTTATAAGACAGGAGCTGGAACAGATTTCCCATGCAAAGAAACTGTGCAGAGGCGCACTTATAGCAGGGTGACTTGAGGTTTCTTGAGTTGGGACAAGGTACTGGGCCTTTATATCCCAGCACGTATCATTGGTTTGTCTTGGTTTGCCTAGAACAGTCTCAGTTGAAAACTGGGGTCCTAGTATGCCATCCATGTTAACATTTGATCCAGAAAAAAAAATCCCAGGTTGGACTATAAACTATATAATTACTTTACTTCTCAGAATCCCTAGAAGACCTCACACAGGAACTTCATGAGAGAGCCTGCATTTGTATGCCAGCAACAGATGCATCTGTCTAAGCAAGCAATGCCAATTTAGCAATGGCAGATGTACCAACCTATCCCAGGCACTGGAAGATAAAGGGACCCAGAGGAAGAGGAAAAGAAGCATGGAAGAGTGGATTATGCCTTCTCTTCACTCCATGACTGGACTGTCCCTGGGAAAGGGAAGGGAAGTAAATTGGGTGAAAGATTGAAGTTTCAAACTGGAGCAGGTTGACCTGGGTATTTTAAAAATAGCTATAGTTGACCACATATCCTGAGATGTCAGTAAAGGATACAAAAGAGAGAATAAGTAGAACATGGTTGAAAGCAGTGATTGGAGGAAAAATAAGAACCATTTTGAAATATTCTATAATTTTATTGCACTCATTTTTCCTTTACCTATATTGTTTCATGGAGCCCTGGTGGCGCGGTGGTTAAGAGCTACACCTGCTAACCAAAAGGTCAGCAGTTTGAATCCACCAGCTGCTCCTTGGAAACCCTCTGGGGCAGTTCTACTCTGTCCTATGGGGTCACTATGAGTCAGAATTGACTTGACAGTAACAGGTTTGGTTTGCTTTTTTAAAATATTATTTCATAAAAGGGGCCAAAAGCTACATGCTCACGGTATTTTTATTATAATTCACACCTTTTGTTCTCTCTCTTGCAAAATAACAATTTTTATATGGGTGAATAGTTGGTGAAGAATGAATCCCCCCACCCATACTAATCATATTCAACATTTCTTTCAGATACATTTTAAGAAGTTTCAAAATACTTGTATAAGCTTGAGAAATAGGTTCTGGAACAGCATTCTGGTGTTTCCCCTAAAAATAGCCCTGCTCTTCTTGTTGAGGGTCAGAATGTGCTTAGAGCATGGGTGGACTTTACTACGTAGATAGAGCAAGTAAGGACACCTGCTGGCAAGGAGAATGAATTTGAAGCCTGACCCTGAGGACCCATGACCTTCTTCTAAGATCATAGGGCAAAAGTCATAGCACCATCAACTTGTGAAATAAAAATATTCTGTGTTCTTAAGTTCCAGAATAAACTTCTCTGTCATGTCGCTAATGCTTAAATGGCAAAAATGAGACTACTTCCCTTTCAAACTTTATTTCTTATGCTAGGCTGGTGATCTAATCACAGTCCTTGAAACCACCTTGTAAATCTCTTCCTCTGTATTGTGGCTTGAGCCCAAGATATTCTTCCTACTCCAGTTCCAGTGAGGGAGCCTGTGCCTGGCACATTTGTTCACTGATTACCCATGATACTCTTCTGAGGTCAGAGGGCAAAAATTGTTTTTAATTAAACTTTTATTTTGGGATCATTACAGGTTTGCATGAAGTTTTAAGAAATAATAATAATCCTGTGAACCCTTTACTTAGTTTCTGGCAATAGTAACATCTGTGAAACTAGTCCAATATCACAACCAGGAAATTAAAATTAATACATTCCACCAACCTTATTCAGATTTTCCCAGTTTTATTTTTGTTCATGTGTGTGCACACAAATGCGTGTCTGTGTTTTTGTTGTTGCTGTGTGCTGTCAGGTTGGTTCTGACTCATAGCAACACTATAGGGCAAAGTAGAACTGCCCCAGAGGGTTTCCTAGGCTGAAATCTTTATAGGAGCAGATCACCAGGTCTTTTCTTCCTTGGAGCCACTAGTAGGTTTGAACCACTGACCTTTCTGTTAGCAGCTGAGTGCTTAACAACGGTGCCTGTGCTTAGTTCTGTGCAATTTGATCATGTGTTGAGGTCATCTATCCACCACCACAGTCAAGATACAGAACAGTACCATCACGACAAGGATCCTTGTATTGCTCTTTTATAACCACACCCACCTCCTGCCCTTCCCACTCCCAGGCCCCTAAGCCCTGGCTGTTTTCCATTTCTATAATTTTGTCATTTTAAGACTTTCATATAAATAAAATCATACAATATGTAATCTTTGGAGATTGACTGTTTTATTCAGCATAATTCCTTTTGAGATTCATCCAAGTTGTTTATATCAGCATTTTTTTTCTTTTTATTGCTTAGTAATATTCTATGATATGGAGGCACCGTAGTTTAATATTCGTCAATGGAGGGACATTTTGGTTGTTTCCAACTTTTGACTATTATGAATAGTGCTGCAATGAATATTTGTGTTCAAGTACATGTTTGCATTCTTGCTTTCAATTCTTTTGGTGGAATTGCTAGATCATATGGAAATTCTATGATTAACTTTTGAAGAACGGCCAAACTGTTATCCATAGCAGCTAATCCATTTTACATCCTACCAGCAATGGATGAGGTTTCCAATTTCTCCACATCCTTGCCAACACCTGTTATTTTCTGTTTTTTTAATTGTAGCCTGTAGCCATCATAGTGGATGTGAAGTGATACTGCATTGTGGTTTTGGTTTGCATTTCCTTAACGCCTAATGACATTGAACATCTTCATGTGCTTGTTGGACATTTGTATTTCTTTTTTGGTAATGTCTATTCAAGTTCTTTGCCCATTTTTTAAAATTAGGTTGTCTCTTTGTTGTAAAGTTGTAGAAGTTCTTTATATATTTTGGATAGTAAACCCTTGACAGATACATGGTTCCCCCAAATTTTCTCTCACTCTATAGGTAGTCTTTCCCTTTGCTGATAAAGTCCTTTGATGCATGTAAGTTTTTATTTTTGATGAAGTCCAATTTATCTATTTTGTCTTTTTGTTGCTTGTACTTTTGGTATGTTATATCTAAAAACTAATTGTTAAAAATAGTTTATTAGTGGTTCTCAGGGGAAGATGGAAGGGATGGAAAGGGGCTCATTGCTTAGGGGACATTGAGCTAATGTTAAAGGGTGATGGAAACATTTGGAAACAGTGGTGATGGTTGAACAAGATGAACATGATTAATTTTACTGAATTGTACATGTAAAAAATGTTGAAATAGCAAATGTTTTGTTATATATACATATTTACCACAATAAATTAAAATCTGTTTATAAACATTCACGTTCAAGTTTGTGTGTGTATGTGTGAACATAAGTTTACATTTCTCTAGGATAAATCTTCAAGAGTGCGATTGCTGGGTCATATGGTAGTTGAATGTGTAATTTTATACAAAACTTCCCAACTGTTTTCAAGAGTGGCCATACCATCTTGCATTCTCATCAGCAGTGTATGAGAGATCTGGTTTCTCTACATCCTCCAGAATTTGGCATTGTTACTATTTTTTTAATTTTAGCCATTTATAGATGTGTAGTGATATCTCATTATGTATGTGTGTTTACATATATAACATAAAATTTTCCATTTTAACAATTTTTTAATTGCACTTTATATGAAGGTTTACAGAACAAACTAGTTTCTCATTAAACAGTTAGTACACATATTGTTTTATAACATAGGTTAACAACCCCATGACATGTCTCCACTGTCCCTTCTCGACTTTGGGTTTCCTAATACCAGCTTTCCTGTCTCCTCCTGCCTTCTAGTCCTTGTCCCTGGGGCTGTTGTGCTTCTTTAGTCTCATTTTGTTTTATGGGTCTGTCTAATCTTTAGCTGAAGGGTGAACCTCAGGAGTGACTTCATTACTGAGCTAAAAGGGTGTCTGGGGGCCATACTCTCAGGGTTTCTCTAGTCTCTGTCAGGCTAGTAAGTCTGGTCTTTTATTGTGAGTTAGAATTTTGTTCTGCATTTTTCTCCAGCTCTGTCCAGGACCCTCTCTTGTGATCCCTGTCAGAGCAGTCAGTGGTGGTAGCTGGGCACCATCTAGTTGTACTGGACTTAGTCTGGGGAAGGCCATGGTAGATGTGGTCCATTAGTCCTTCGGACTAATCTTTCCCTTGTATCTTTAGTTTTCTTCATTCTCCCTTGCTCCGAAGGAGTGAGACCAGTGGAATATCTTAGATGGCCATTCAGAGGCTTTTAGCACCCCAGACACTACTCACCAAGGTAGAATGTAGAACATTTTCTTTATAAGTTATGTTATGCCAATTGAGCTAGATGTTCCCTGAGACCATGATCCCCACATCCCTCAGCCCAGTAATTCGGTCCCTCGGGGAGTTTGGATGTGTCTATGGAGCTTCGATGACCTTTCCTTGTACAAGTTGTGCTGGCTTCCCCAGTACTGTGTACTGTCTTACCCTTCACCAAAGTTACCACTTATCTATTGTCTATTTAGTGTTTTTCCATCCCCACACCTTTCCTCCCTCATAACTGTCAAAGATTGTTTCTTCTTGTGTGTAAAACTTTTCATGAGTTTTTATAGTAGTTGTCTTATACAATATTTGTCCTTTTGTGATTGACTTATTTCACTCAGCCTAAAGTCTTCTAGATTCATCCATGTTATGAGATGCTTCGCAGATTCATCATTGTTCTTTATCGTTTCATAACACTCCATGGTGTATGTACCATAGCTTCTTTATCCATTCATCTGTTGATAGGAATCTGGGTTGTTTCCATCTTTTTGCTATTGTGAACAGTGCTGCAATGAACATGGGTGTGCATATGTCGATTTGTGTGACAACTCTTATTTCTCTAGGATATATTCCAAGGAGTGGGATTGCTGGATCATATGGTATTTCTATTTCTAGCTTTCTAAGGAAGTGCTATATTGTTTTCCAAAATGGTTGTATCATTTTGCATTCTCACCAGCAGTGCATAAGAGTTCTAATCTCCCCATAACCTCTCTAGTATTTGTTATTTCCTGTTTTTTTGATTTGTGCCAGTAATGCTGGGGTGAGATTGTATCTCATTGTGGTTTTGATTTGCATTTCTCTAATGGCTAGCGATTGTTAGCATTTCCTCATGTGTCTGTTGGCCGCTTGAATGTCTTCTTTGGTGAAGTGTCTGTTCAATTCCTTTGCCCGTTTTTTAATTGGATTATTTGTCTTTTTGTTGTAGATGTGTTGGATTTTCTTGCAGATTTTAGAGACTAGAACTTTGTTTGACTTGTAATTTCCAAAAATTTTTTCCCAGTCGGTAGATTCTCTTTTTCCTCTTTTGGTGAAGTCTTTTGATGAGCATAAGTTAATTTTTAGAAGATCCCAGTTATCTAGCTTATCTTCTGGAGTTTGTATGTTGTTGGTTATGGTTGGTATCCTGTTAATGCCATGTATTAGGGCCTCTGGCGTTGATCCTATTTTTTCTTCTATGAACTTTACAGTTTCTCACTTTATCTTTAGGTCTTTGGTCCATTTTGAATTAGTTTTTGTATATGGTGTGAAGTATGGGTCCTGTTTCACTTTTTTGCAGATGGACATCCAGTTTTGTCAGCACCACTTGTTAAAAAGACCATCTTTTCCCAGTTTGATGGACTTTGGGCCCTTATCGAAGATCAGGTGACCATAGGTGGATGGATTTACATCTGGGTTCTCAGTCCTGTTCCATTGGTCAGTGTATCTGTCGTTGTACCAGCAACAGGCTGTTTTGACTACCGTAGCTGTATAGTAGGTTCTGAGGTCAGGTAGTGCGAGTCCTCCTACTTTATTCTTCTTAAATAGTGCTTTACTTAGCTGGGGCTTCTTCCCTTTCCATATAAAGTTGATGATTAGTTTTTGCATCTCTTTAAAGAATGTTGTTAGTATTTGGATCAGGATTACATTGTATTTGTAAATTGCTTTGGGTAGAATTGTCATTTTCACAATGTTGAATCTACTTATTCATGAGCATGGTATATTTTTCCATTCATGAAGATCTCTTGGTTTCTTGCAGTAGTGTTTTGTAGTTTTCTTTGTATAGGTCTTTTACATCCCTATTTAGATTTACTCCTAAGTATTTTTTTCTTTTTAGAGGCTACTATAAATAGTATTGTTTTCCTTTTCATCATTCTCTTTATTGGTGTGTAGGAATCCAACTGATTTTTGTATGTTTATCTTGTATCCTGCTACTCTGATGAATCTTTCTATTAGTTCCAGTAGTTTTCTTGTGGTGTCTTTTGGGTTTTCTATGTATAGTATCATATCATCCACAAATGGGTACAGTTTTACTTCTTCATTACCAATTTGGATGCACCTTCATTTCTTTTTCTTGCCTTATTGCTCTAGCTAGGATTTCTAGCACAGTGTTAATTAAGAGTGGTGATAAAGGACATCCTCGTCATGTTCCTGTTTGCAAGGGGGATGTTTTCAGCCTCTCTCCATTAAGAATGATGTTGGCCATTTATTTTACATAGATGCTCTTTAATATGTTGAGAAATTTCCTTTCTATACCTATTTTATTGAGAGTTTTTACCAGGAATGGGTGTTGGACTTTGTCAAATGCCTTTTCTGCATTGATTGAGATGATATTTTCTTTCCTTTTATATATGTGGTGGATTATGTTGATTTATTTTCTAATGTTGAACCATCCTTGCGTACCTGACTCAAATTCTACTTGGTCATGGTGTATTATTTTTTTGATATGATGCTGAATTCTGTTGGTTAGAGTTTTATTCAGTCTCACTAATTCTGACTTCCATTGCCTCTATTCTACGCCTATAACTTTCTATTGAGTTGTCTAAATTCTGAAATTGTATTGTTACTCCTCTGTATTTCAGTTTGCTGTCTATGGATTCTTGCAGCCTGTTAAATTTGTCATTATGCTCATCCATAACCTTCTTAACTTCCTCTCTTGCTTTGTCTGTATGTTCCTTGGTTTGTTCTGCATTTTCCATGATCTTCTTCCTGATATCTTGAAGAGTTCTATATGTTAATCTTTTGTATTCTACCTCCGATAATTCCAAATTGTTCACTTCCTCTGGAAGATTTCTTGATTCTTTGTTTTGGGAGCTTGGTGAAGCCATCATGGTCTGCCTCTTTATGTGATTTTATATTGACTGTTGTCTCTGAGCTATCAATAAGTTATTATATCTATTTTATGTTTGCTTACTGTGTCCTAGATTCTTGTTTTGTTTTGATATGCCTAAATAGGCTGCTCTTGTGAACTAGTTGGATTATTGGCGCCTTTGAAGCTCTAACATCCTGTCACCAGGTGGTTAGATCTGTTACTAGGTATGTGGGCCCAGGTGTCCGTTTACTATTCTTGTATGGATTCAACTCAGGTGTCCAGGTAGTCAGTCATCAAGTGTGTGATGCAGGCTCTCTTCTACAGTCCTAGACATTCAGGGGTGACTGGAGTAAGCACAGGTATCTGGCTGCAGTAGGGAGTCACGTGCTGAGTAAGGCAGGGGGCTGATAGCTGCCTCCGAGTGTCTGGGAAGAAAGGATGTCCCTGTTCCCTAGACTGCATAGGTGGGTGGGTTTTTCAGCTGGACTAAGAGCACCCATTTCTGTTGGCTGTAGGGACTGGGAGGCACCATTTATTCTTGGACCCCTGTCGCGGGTGGCTAGGTGGCATGGGTGGAGCCACCAGTCCTTAGGCCCCTGATATGGATAGGTGAGGACCCTGCTTAATGGACATAGCAGTGTCAAATGTCATGAACCTGTCACTCCACCATATAGCTGACACAGTTGAAGTTAGGCTTCAGATATATACCCTGTTGTATTGTGCTAATGAGGGGCTACACTGTTGACATGGGCCCACAAAGGACTATGCAGGGGTGAAAGACATTCAAATTCCATGGACCCCTTATGCCTGTGTCTAGGCAAAGAAGCTGTGCTTGGCCTGAGTTCCCAGCTTAGGGGAACTGGCAGATTGTTTTTTCCTGTTTGTTCATTTGTTTTCTCTCCAAGGCTGGGAGAATGGCTCTGGGCATATGTCAGGTCCTACTTCTGGCCCAGGAGATGGGGAAATCACTGAAACCAGCCCAGGACCCCGTGCAGAGCCAGGAGAGGGCAGGTAAATGGGAGAGACATTCTTCCCAAGGGTTTTTTTTTTTTTTTTTGATCTGCATGGTACGTTAGACACATGTACTTATCTTTTGATGATTGAGTGCTGTTTTTCACTGGTTCTGGAGGCTTGGGTAGACTCTCCGCCCCTCAGTCTCTCCCAATGTGGAAAATGCATCCTGAGTGCCATTGCTTGCCTCACCCTGCATGCCAGCAGATCCGGCCTGCAGGGTGTCAATTCCCACTGGGTCAGGTCTGGCAACTCGTCGCAGCTTCCGAACCGTCTCTCCTTCCCCCTTCACTCAGTCTGATTTTCAACTTTGCCTTTGATGTTCAGGGTCCCTAGATTGTCATATATAATCAATTTACTTGTTTTTTCAGGTCTTTGTTGTAAGAGGGACCACAGGAAGCATCTGACTACTCTGCCATCTTGGCCTTGCCTCCCTATTGGCTAGAATTTTGTTGAGAATTTTTTCATCTATATTCATGAGAGATATAGGTCTGTGATTTTCTATTTTGTGGTGTCTTTGCCTGATTTTGGTATCAGGGTCATGCTGGCTTCACAGAAGGAATTTGGAAGTGTCGCTTCCTTTTCTATGTTCTGAAATAGTTTGTGTAGTACTCCTATAAGCTCTTCTCTGAATGTTTGGTAGAATTCTCCAGTGAAGCTATCTGGGCCAGAGATCTTTTTGTTGGAAGTTTTTTTTTATTACCTTTTCAACCTCTTCTCTTGTTATGGATCTGTTCAGATTTCCAACATCACTTTGTGGTAGTTTGGGTACATAGTGTGTTTCTAGAAATTTGTCTATTTCCTCTAGGTTTTCAAATTTGTTGGAGTATAATTTTTCATAATACTCTGTTTTGATCCTTTTTATTTCAGTTGGGTATGTTGGAATATCCCCCATTTCATTTCTTATTTGGGTTATTTGCATCCTCTCCTGTTTTTCTTTTGTCATTTTGACCAGTGGTTTGTCGATTTTGTTGATCCTTTCAAAGAATCTACTTTGGGTTTTTTTTCTATTGTTTTTCTATTCTCTATTTCATTTATTTCTGTTCTGATCTTTATTATTTTCTTTCTTCTGGTGGTTGTTGGCTTCTTTTGCTATTCTCTTTCTATTTGTTCCAGTTGTGTAGCTAATATTTTAATTTTCCCTTTTTTTTTTCCTTTGATGTGTGCATCTATTGCTATAAATTGTCCTCTGAGGACTGACTTTGCTATGTCCCAAAGTTTTTGTATGATGTGTTTTCATTCTCGTTTGATTCTAGGAATTTTTTGACTCTACCTTTGATTTCTTCTATCACCCAGTAGTTTGTAAGCAGGGTGTTATTCAGTTTCTGTGTAACTGATTTTTTTCTCTAGCTCTTCCTGTTGTTAATTTCTACCTTGATGGCGTTGTGGTCAGAGAAGTTAGTCTGTATTATCTCAGTGTTTTGGATTTTGTTGATGGTTGCTTTGTGGCCTAAGATGTGGTCTATTCTGGAGAACATTCCATGTGCATTGGAAAAGAATGTGTACTTTGCAGCTGTAGGGTGGAGTGTTCTATATATGTCTGTGAGGTCAAGTTGGCTGATTGTGCCCTTTAGCTGTTCTATACCTTTGTTGACTTTCTTTCTAGATGTTCTCTCCTTTACTGAGAGTGGCGTGTTGAAGTCTCCTACTATTATTGTGGAACAGTCAGTTTCTGTTTTCAGTGCTGTTAGAGTTTGTTTTATGTATTTTGGATCCCTGTCATTGTGTGTGTAGATGTTTATTACAGTTATGTCTTCATGGTAGATTTTCCCTTTAATCATGATATAATGCCCTTCTTTGTCTTTTATGGTGAATTTTGTTTTAAAGTCTATTTTATCTGAGGTTAGTATTGCTTCTCCTGCTCTTTTTTGGTAGCTGTTTGCTTGATATATTTTTATCCATCCTTTGATTTTTAATAAATTTACATCTTTGTTTTTAAGATGTGTCTCTTGTAGACAGCATATTGATGGGTCCTGTTTGCTATCCATTCTGTCACTCTCTGTCTATTTATGGGTGCCTTTAGCCCATTTGCATTCAGTGTAATTATTGATAAGTGTGAGTTTATTGCTGTCATTTTGTAGTGCTTTGTTTTGGTGCTGACGACTTCTTTGTTCCTCTCACACTCATCTGCTGAATTCCTTTTGTCTGTGGATTTTTTTTTCATTCCTTTTGTTTTTGTAGATTTGTTTTTACTGAGACTTTATGTTTTTCTTCTTTATTTTGATAAGTAGATTTGTTAACTTTCTTTGTGATTACCTTGCAATTTAACCCTATCTTCCTAGGTTTGAAGCAATCTATGATTACTTGGTATCGCTTTGCCTTCCTCTCCATTAGAAAGTTCTGTACCTACACCATTGATTACCTCTTTTATTGTTCTGACATTGTTGTCATTTACAGATTAATCTCTCTGGTTCCCTGTTGTAATTCTTTTGGTTTTGGATAGTCCTTGAGAGTTCATTTCCTATGTTGGTATCTTGCTGGTACAATCTTGGGTCCTAGATTCAGGCTGTGGTCTGATGTTGTTTGTTCTCAGACCAAAGGACTCCGTTTAACAATTCTGGTAAGTTTGGTTTGGTTTTTACATATTTCCTTAATTTCTGTTTATCTGAAAATGTCCTAATTTCACCATTATATTTGAATGAGAGTTTTGCAGGATATATTATTCTTAGTTGGCTATTTTTTTCTTTCAAGGTTTTATATATGTCATCCCATTGCCTTCTTGCCTGCATGGTTTCTCCCAGATAATCAGAGCTTAGTCTTATTGTTTCTCCTCTGTATGTGACTTTTCATTTTTCTTGAGCTGCTCTCAGGATTCTTTCTTTGTCTTTTGTTTTACTGAATGTGATTATGATATGCCTTGGTGATTTTCTTTTGGGGTCTATCCTATATGGGGATTGTTGAGCTTCTTGGATGGTCAGCTTTTCATCTTTTATGATATTAGGGAAGTTTTCTGTCAGCAATTTTTCAATGATCCTCTCTGTGTTTTCCATTTTCTCCCCTGTTCTAGAACTCCAATCACTTGGAAATTTGTGATTTTGATTGTATCCCACATAATTCTCAGGGTTTCTTCATTTTTCTTTGTTCTTTTTTCAGATTTTTCCTCAGAGTTGTATCCAAGTTTTTGTTTTCAAGTTTGATGATCCTGTCTTCCATCATTTCAAACCTGTTCCTTAGCCCTTCTATGACACTGTCCATTTCTGAAATCTTGTTGTTTATCTTTGTATTTCTAATTGTTGTATGATTTCTAGTTGTGAATTTATTTTGGCATTTTGTTCCTGTATTATTTTCCTGAATACTTCCATTTATTTTGTCTGAATTTTTCGTGAATGTCTGCCTTTTCCATGAATTTTTCTATTTTTTCCTCATTTTTGTCTGCTTTTTGCTTCAACTCTTGGATAGCTCTGAATATTAGAGATTTGAATTCCCTATCCTTGGAAACCCTATGGGGCAGTTCTCTATCCTTTAGGGTCTCTATGAGTTGGAATGGACTCAATGGCAACGGGTTTTTGCTTTTTTTTAATCATATAGTTCTAGTGCCTTTACTTCTACTGGAATGTCATCTGGTGTTTGGTTTTGGATGCCTACTGGAACCATCCTGTCCTTTTTTGTATATATGTTTTGATATTGTCTGCTGACTTCAGGACGTTCAGTAGTTATTTTCTTCATTTATTGATCATAGATTTCTTTGTTTCGTCTTGCTTTTTTGTTTTATTTGTTTATATCTGAGTAGATGGGCTGTGTGTTCTTTGTTGTTTGCTTGTCTGTCGGCATGATACTTTTCACCTCCTTGTCCAATCGGCAGGACCAGTCTCTCAGCTATGGGGCAGCAAGGCAGGTCCAGCTGAAGGGGAGGGACTATGATGGGTTGTTTGTGGCACGTACTAGGGCCGACAGGGCTGGCCGGGAATCAGTGCAGGGAAGGTTCCAGTTGGCCGTGCCTGTGCTGCTCGAGGGTGTGATGTTCAGTGCATGATGCAGGTAGGCAGGAAGGAAGTGGGAGATTGTGATGCATGGAGTGGTTGTTCTGTTTCCAGCTGAGAGCTCCATGAAACTGCTTTCTCATACTCCCTGTCCACCAGTCTTTAATGTGGGCGGGGCAAGTCCAAGTGGTACGGACCCTGCACTTCCGGGCCAGCCGAATGACTGTAGCCAGCTACGAAGCCGCAGAGTTCGAGCAGGGGGGAAAATTATAGGGATGAGAAAGTGTATATCACTGGTTACTGGGTGCTCTGTCTACTGCTAGGAGCTCCGTGAAGCCACTTTCCCGTACTCCCTGTCCACTATTCTCTGACAGGAGTCCAAGGTGGTGAATCCATGCTGCATTAGCTGATAGGGGACCTCCTTAAGTATCTCTCCTTGCTCTCTGTTCTCTGTCAGTTTCTTATTCCTTTTGATACTTGGCTGAGTTCTTTATCTCTTCATTTGGTGCATAGGTTTTCAGGATTGACGTTTGTCTCTGTTTTACTTAGTTTTTCACATCTTTGCTGTGGAGGGATGGTGTGGTGCTTCTGTCTGTAGCACTATGTCGGCTCTGCCTCCTTTGGCAGTTCTTTTCACTGGCTGCATTGAAGACCAGCAGCAGGGCCAGGCAAAGAAGACCTCTGCCTACTCCTAGTACTCTTATTTTAATATATAAAATTTTACTGAATTCTTAAATTAAAAACATGTATATGCTCTTTTACCCAGAAAATACTTCGAAGGATTTATTCTGTAGAATAAAAGCACCAGTATATACAAATACACAAACACACACACACCCTGATTCTTACTAGATCACTCTCTATAATCGCAAACTGGAAACAACTTAAGTGTCCATCAATAATAGGAATGGTTTCACTCAAACTTTGGAATATCATAATGTTATATATTATTTTATAGGTTAGAGTCATAATGTATTGTTAAATTAGGTTGCATGGTAATATTTATAGTAGAAATACATTTTTTTTAACGGTAATTCTCAGGAGCCTTAGTTGTGTGTGCTTGTTTACATGAACAAAGAAAAGTATAGAAGGGAATCATAGAAAAGAGGAGTTGAGGAAATTATTAATTCTTTGTTTAATATACTTCTTGATTCTTTCACATGTTCAAATGTTCACATACTATTTTGTATGTTTAGTTAATGAAGAAATATTAACCATTGCAGTCAAGTAGATTCCAACTCATATCTACCCTATATTAGTATACTGTTTTTATTGTTTCTCAAGTGAAAATGATCCATCCTCATAACAGTTCTGAACTAAGATAGACTGAGAAGGGATGTGAGATTCCATCAGAAATGACCCATCTCTATAAACCATATCTGTTAATCAAGGTCCCAAAAGGAAACAGATGGAACACTCAAATTGGGATAAGTGAAGCGGGGTTTATTTACAAAGGGAGTAAGTGCAAAAATGTGGGTTAGATATAGATAACTTCAAAGGATTGTTCAGGAACTAGAGGCAATGACACAGCTGGACCACACCTAAGCTTTAGGGAGAGGATATCAGAACCTAAAGAGAGAAAAGGTCATGTCGTAGACTAAACTACCATAATTAGAGGAGTGATTTTTATTTAAGAGATAGCTCAAGGTAAGCTTACAGGGAGTGAACTAGGAAAATAAAAACAGTCTCATCTCTCCTACCATCTCTTACCAGGGCTGCCTTTTGAATTCAACCAGAAGCCAGATGATGAGGACCCGCTGATGTAATCTATATAGGTCAGCATCCTTGGGCACAGAAGAGGGTAGAAAAGCATAAGGAGTCAGTCTTGAGAGCAAATAGAAGCTATCAAAATAACCCAGAAGGGGGAAAAAACTAGTTATAATAGGTAAAATATCAACATCCATTTTCTTTTCAGGCTTGTAGAATTATTTTTAAATTGTCCTTAGCCTAACAACGGAGCCCTGGTGGTGCAGTGGTTAAGAGCTCAGGCTGGTAACCAAAAAGGTCGGCAGTTCATATCCACCAGCCACTCCTTGGAAACCCTATGGGGTAGTTCTCAGTTCTGTAGGGTCTCTGTGAGTTGGAATTGACTCGATGGCAACAGAGCATCAGGTAAGTCTAAAGACAGAATTAAAAAAAAAAAAAAAAACTACTGAAGATTGTTTTATTATTCACTCTCTCCTGTTCACTAGTCCTAGTTTCTTCCCAAAACTCTGATGAGGACATAGCACAGGACATCTCGGAATGGAGACAGAGGACTGTAGTTTTCCAAGATGCACAAGGCCCCTGGCCTCCCCAAAGTGCCAGATTTTGGACTTGATCTGAATGCTTTTAATAGTGGGAGTTTTCTAATAGCTTCTAGCATGGGTGCCAGAAGTGGCACTGTAATCAGGGTCATGAGCAGGGAGCTGACATTTACTGAGCCTCAGCATGTGTCAGACCAAAAAGAACCAAACCTGTTGCCATTGAGTTGATTCCGACTCATAGCAACCCTATTGGACGCAGCAGAACTGCCCCATGCACCATGGAATGCATTCACATAGATTATCGCCCTTACTCTTCTCAGCAAACCTGTACCATGACCATTATACCAAATTACTGATTAAGAAACAGAGACTCCAAGAGATTAAGTAATCAGTTGGAGTTAAGGAATTTGCCCAAGGTTAATGATAGAATCTGGAATTAGACTTAGGTCTACTAGACTCCATTCTAGCATAGCTCTACTGTGCTATGAAATTGTAAAGGAGTCAATATCTATTATTATAGCCCTGTCACCTGTCCCCAAAATAGGCCTTTCCATTTCCCCTCTCTCTCATTCCCCTGCCTTCCATTCATTCCCTTAGTTACATACTTAACAAGTATTTATTCAGTACCCACTCTGTGACAGAATTGTCCATAATACTGTTGATACCAACAAAAATTGCCTCTGTCTTCATGGATTTTACAGCCTAATAAGTGTTCTCAGGGGAGCAAACCTATGTATTTCCTTTATCCCGGAATCGTTTTCCTTTAACCGTCTTTGTGTCTCATCTTGCCATCTGTTTGTTATGACTGAGAATTATTCTGTTGGCTTATTTGTTCAAATTAAAGTATGATCTAAAATAAACCTTTCTTCATCTCATTTGCTGTTTTATTATTGGACAGTAATGAGGGTTCCATAATTTTATAAGAAGAATGAAATAAGGAAATTATGTAAAATAGTTTTTTTTTTTAAGGGTCTGTCTGGTTTTATTGAAACAAATTAGCCAGTCTCACCAAGAAGTGTGCATATGGGAGAGTGCAAGTTCAGGCTTATGTTTTAATCAGGCTACAAGTGTATCATATTCCTGCAAATAAGCAAGTCTTCCATCTTTCAGATTGAGAATTGGTTTGTATTCAAAGCCTTTCTCAAGGACAAGTTAAAACTGCTGTTAAAGTGTCTTGTATCATCACAACCACAAAACTAATATTCATTTGAACTCATTTTTTCCCTATTTAGACATACTTGTTCACTCTTTGGAAAGCCCCAGATTGGATTACTCAAGTAATCTCAATTTTATAACTGAGCCAGTGTTATCATTATCGAAATTACAACTGATCCAAAATACAGTGTGAAGGATGACTGGTACTTAGAAGCATGTGATGATTTCTCTCATTTTGAATTAGTTGTATTCCATAGTGAAATGTAGTAAAGTCTGCCTGTTAATGCTTTATTTAGTTTACTCTTTAATAATTAAGATTAGATGATCTATAGTAGGGTAATATCCCACTCTCTATGCACATTGTTTTCTGTGTGTGTGTGTGTGTGTGTGTATATATATATATAAAACTAGTTATATATATATATAAAACTACATATATATATATATATATATATGTATAACCTTTTTAAAGGTTATAATTTGTTAAGAAGAAGGTATAGTTAAATGTCTATGTTGTTAGCAGTATTATATGGTCGGTTCTTCTGCATCTGATCCTAGACAAATTATCTAACATCTTTGATTCTCTTTAACTTTCCACTTTTGTCAAATGAAGGGATTGGAGAAAATTAGTGATTTTCTTCCTGTGCTGCAGCATTCATAGAAGTCACCGAGTACCCAGAATGCTAGTTGTTTAGGCAAGCTTGGCAAAAACAGGGGCAACTCTAGCTCTTCCCTCCCACTTCAGCCACATTAGTTCTGGTTTGATTTGTTTTGTTATTACTTGTAAGCAAATTTTTTGATTCCTGATGACTTTTCACCTATTTATCAACAGTAGGGTCATTGTATCCTATTTTTGGCTTCATAGTGGGTTACAGCTTATACAAACCACACAATAATCAATTGTTTCTTTGAATTCTGTAGTAAGTACGAAATGTAAAGTATTAATCACGTGTTTATGCCTGGTTTCTACGTGTGAGGCAGTTAAGCCTTCTCTTAATTTTCTCTTTGTCAGCTTCAAAGCAGGAAATTATACCATTGCCCAAACCTCTGGCATTCTGTTGATTTTGTTTAGAAGGTGTAAATCTAGTAAAGCACGAACACAGGGTTGTTGCCAAATTCATGGCTGTATTTGTCTGTGTAGGTTGTATTTCCACAGCTGTCAGTTGGGATGGGTGCTCCCTATATCAAGTGGTTCTATAGTGATGCACGTGCTTAGGATTTTAATCTTATCAAATTTTTTAGCAGTTCCTACTTTGAGTTTCAAAGTGTAGGGAATATAATGTGTGCCTTTCTAACGGGTGGTATTTCAGCCTTTGTATCTTTGGGATAACATGTTTTGAATGAAACTGGTGTTTTAAGTAGAGCTTCTGGGGAAGCTTTTGCCAGCAATCATTTTGACATCCCATGTGCTGTTATAATAAGGCAGAATAAATAAACTGAACTAGGTGGTCAGGATCCTGTTAGGATGAAAGCAACTATAGTTTCCTTTATAATGATTCAAAGCAAACAAAAACACTGCACAAATAGTTTTAATCAACGTTTAAAGACTAGTCTCCCACACTGTTGCTAGTTTGACAGGTACTCTTGGGCGGTGGTGGAAATGGAGTGGGAAAACAAATGATTACTATGGAAATAGTATAAATTACTGGGCAAGTGGAATTAAAAATGTTCCAAACACTTATCAGGCCATTTTGGCTCACCGTCAACCATGGGTCACCTCTCCCACCTCTGGATTATTTCACACTCATAACCTTCAAGCACTGTTAGGGATGCCAAGATACAATGGCGGGCACATATTAAGTTAGCAGTTTTAGTTTTTAAAATTATTGAATAGAATTACAGTGAATGAAAAATTGCCAAGCTGGTTATCTGACCCAGTGATCCCCAATATGTGGCATGTATGCTGCCGTTTTAATTCTCCGGCCTACTGTGACCATGACCGACATTATGACTTGATCATGGTGCTCTTATCCACTGAAGCCAGATTTAGCCTTAAAATCTTTTCGAACACAGACATTAGGGTAGGCATTAATTAGAGGTATAATTAATGAATCAGAATTGTTTGAAACCTGTTTATCATCCCTAATTGAGTCCACAATTCTTGTTGGAAGAAAATAACTAAGATAGCTGAAGATGATTTGCTCAAATTACCTAGCTGTTTAGTAACTGAGGTAGAATTAAAGCAAAAGACACGTGACTATCTGTTCAGTATTCTTTCTATTGTCCTATACAAACGTCAAGGGATTTTGAGATCTTAGGGGGAAAGATGCTTCAGGTGTCTGATACTTTATACCTTTGATTTACCTTTCTAATAGTGTAATGATATATATTCTTCTTAGGAGTATCCAGTAATAGAAGATTACTTACAGAATATAATAATTTGATTTTTCATGATTTGCTCCATAATTTGATTGTAAGCTTACTATGAAGAAGACACGCACACACACACACAGATATTTTAGGAGAATTGTTTTTTAGGAAGAAGACAGTGTAATATTTATTTTATTTTGAGAAAAACATAAAAAATGGCACTATTGGTAATTTCTATGATCATTTTTCATTTAGGCTAATTATTACAAGAAAAGGATTCCTAGCTTATATAGCTTATTCAATTTTGGGGGGTTCTTAATACTTTAAAAATGAATATTTGTACCTGTGGAAATTGGATAATTTTAATTTAAAAATTCAAAACTGGGCTTAAAGTGAAGAAAAAATTCTCATAAACTTTAAAAACATTAACCATTTTTTAAGTGTATTGGCAATAAATTCTCTATATTTGACACTTGAAACTTAGCTTTAAGTAACCCTTCTCCCATTTTGTGTTCTATGATGTTTTTACTTTATAAATAGTGAAACTGTTCATGTCATTGAATTAAGCTATAGTTTGGTGAGGAAAATGTGCAATACACAGATTCATTAACTTATAATGGTTCATTTTAGTTTCACATTGAATCAATCTTTGAGACAATTACTGTAACTTGATTTTTTTTCCTTCCTCCTCTGATAATTGAAGGGGCATTTTATTTCAGGGAAAAATGAATAAAAATAGTGTTGATTAGAGTGCTCAGAGAAGAGATTTTAAGATCCTATTTTAGAAGCAGTGGCATCATGCTGATAAATTTTAAGTGTCATTGTTCCTTTTCTCTGTGTAACTCTAAGAATAACAGGAGTCATGTCCAAATTCCCTCCAGGAAACTCTGGTTATGTACAAATGCACAACAAGGAACGTGACATTGTAGCTCTGCACTACCATGCCCAGAAGAGATCCTTCTGGCTCAAACCACTGATTTCTCTGTATCATACTATGATTCCTGGTAAGCACTTGATTTTGAGCATGGATTTATCCTTATGATTTTGCCACAGAGAGCTTCTTCACAATGAAATGGGTTCACTTGTTAAATGAGAATTTACTTAGCATTATCCATCTAAAAGCTGAAGAATATCTACTGAAAACTTTAATTTGGAGAGAATTTATTCTGTTTTCTTCTAACAATAATTTGGTAATAGCTTTGTTTTCTAACTTTATTTCTGGAATGTGATTGTGAAACCAGGTTCACAGTATAGAGAAGAGTGCATGTCTTTTTGTTAACTTTGATAGGAAGTACTCATCCATTTCACTAAAAACAATTCTGCATGATTTGAATCTAAGTGAAAGAGAGGTAGAGATATGACACAAACTTCTGAAGAGACAGAAATAAGGGCTGAGTGAAGTGTATTTTGATAAAACCCCAAAAGAACAGGGAAAAAAACAAAACAAACCTATGAGCGCTAAATCAAGAATATTCACTTTTGCTCATAGATGGTAACTATGTAGTGTACATAATCAAAATAAAAGAGGAGTAAAGATCAATTAATGCTATAAAACAACTTAGATTTTTTAGTCAATCTTTCCAGTTAGGTGAAATTGTAATAATGCTAAGAACTTCCTATTTCTCATGTAGAATTTTAGATTTAAGGTTCAGACCTATATTTTATTGAAAAGAAAGCTGACAGAGGTAATTTTAAAATAATTTACATACAACATTCCTACAATGTTAGCAAAATAATTGTTTTTTTCTTTTTGTTTATGCATACAAAATTTTTATATCTTTATAAGCATAGCTTTTATACACTTTTGTCTACAAAATTTTCATAGACTTTTGATGGGCTAACTAGTTCAATAGTTCAATAATTTGGGGAGATATTTGCTATTTCTTCATTGAATATAGTCTATAGAATAGACTATATTTTAAGTCCTTTCTAAGGGAATGATATTAGGATTTATTACTTAATTTGCTTTCATCCAATCTTGTCCCAAAAGTATTTAAGATAATTCTTTGGTTTAGAGTAAAAAGTTTTCCAAGACTCAGGACGTACCACTCAGAAGGCAATTTAAGCAATTTTGGGGGTAAAGGCTTTACTCTGGTATATCCCCAAATAAGAGCTCATCCATGTTGTAGCTTAAGAATTTGATAATACATAATTTTATTGGCACATAGAGTTTAAGGAGTCCACACTGAATGGTGTTTATGTCATAATACCAGTCTTATTAGTAAATGTTGTTTGCCCCTACCAAATTTCATGGCTCTTCATAGTTTTTTCAGTTCATGTCTTCCTTATACATTATCAACACATGATGATCTCTGTCTTTGAAATGTGGTTTTAGTGAAAGGCAATCCATAGTTGGATCTTCCCATTATCATTAATGCCTTGCATCCCTATAGATGTGAAATAATAGGGATATGAGGTCATGAAAAGAAGAAGGGCTGCTTAGAAGAAGTAGTCTCTGATGTTTCTTTATCACTCTCACTTTGCCTGTTCTGTTAGGATCACTTGGATATAGGCATTTGGGGAATGAGCCCTGGTGGTGCAGTGGTTAAGAGCTTGGCTGGTCAGCAGTTTGAATCCACCAGCTGCTCTTTGGAAACCCTGTGTGGCAGTTTTACTCCGTGAGTCGGAATTGACTCGACGGCAACGGGTTTGGTTTGGCTTAGACGACCACTTAATAATCCATTTCATGGTGTATATAAGAAGAAATTTCCTTTTCTCAGCAGATACTCTAAATACATAAAACAGGTATACAAAATATATTGCCAAAGAAAAAAAATTGTGAATATTTTCAAAGCTCTCTCAGTCTGGTACTTTTCAGCTTGGTGGCTTTAGCAGTCTTGGTAATTAAATCCATCTGAGAGTGCCAGGCAGAATTTTCACATAATTATTTAATTTGCTGAGTGACGACTTGGTCTTAGTACCTTAGAATTTATAGAAAGGAGAATTTTTTTCAGTTTCTTGTTCTCTTTGCACGTGTAACCTCTGAATTTTTGTTCAGTTACTTAGATGACCTCCTGAAGTATGACAATAATGTTGATAAACCAAAAACCAAACCCACTGCCTTCGAGTCAATTCCTACTTATAATGACCCTATAGGACAGAGTAGAACTGCCCCACAGGGTTTCCAAGTCTGCAAATTTTCATGGTAGCAGACTGCCACATCTTTTTCTCATGGAGTGGCTAGTGGGTTTGAACAGCCGACCTTTTGGTTGGCAGCTGAGCGCTTTAACTGCTGTGCCATCAGAGCTCCTTATAATGTTGAGAGGACGGAAAATTAGAAGTACAGGCCACTCACCAGTTTAGGCAATCCGCCTATCACACTGGTCTTGGTCTTCTCACTTGCACAGCAAAGGAATGAAACAAGCAGAGCTGGTTAGCAGCCGATCTCTTAATCACTGCACCACCAGGCTCCAGGAAAACCTTAAACCAAAAGCAAACCAAACCGGTTGCCGTCCAGTCGATTCTGACTCATAATGGCCCTATAGGACAGAATGGAGCTGTCACATAGGGTTTCCACGGAGTGACTGTGGATTCCAACTGTCGACATTTTGGTTAGCAGCCGAGCTCTTAACCACTGTGCCACCAGGGCTCCAAGATCTTAGAAGCTTCCAATTTCATGATTGTAATGAATTCTTCTTGAGAGATGTTCAAGGGAGTCATATCTCTGGGTTTCTGAGCCAAAGCCCCAAATTTTATGGCAGAATTAAGCATATGGATTCACTATTCCACTCTAGAGCGAAACTATATCAGAGTTTTAGAAAAAAGCCAGTATTCCTAACTAAACCTCATTGGGGAAGCAATTCCAAGCTGGCAACTTTAGGAAATATGTAATCTAAATACGTAATCTAATTCCCTTTTAATTAAAAAAAACCAAAAACTCAATTTATTGGAGATAATTAAATAGAAATTGAACTTTTCATTTTAGACATGTAATGGACATTTCCACTTCTGTAAAATATAAGAAATAATATTAATTCACTTGATCAATAAATGTTGAGAATAATTTATATAGCATATAGGATGATTTGTGGTGGTAAAGTAATATTTAAAAAATTATAATAGATGTTTCCTTTTATTTCTCTATTTTTATGTCTCTTTTACTGAAGAAAATTGCCTTGACATTTTTGCCAATAAAGTAAACTTTTTTTTTAATTTTTAGAGAGGAGAAATTGATAAAATAGAGTTAAATTTTATAGATTCTTTAGAAAAATCATTATTAGGATTATAGCAATTAGAATTGCTTTGGATATTTTAAGAAACTTAGATTAAGATTCTATCACATGCATGCTAATACACATGAAATTATCTTAAAAGTGATTGTGTACTCAGTAGAATGCCACAATTTTACAAAGTAATTCTATATTGATGTTAAAATGTGACCAGATATGCTTATGTAAACATGAACAACATTTGACATAAACTGACTTGATGGTTCTCCAGGGCTGGAATTCTAGTTCCTATACCTACTCCCACTCATCCACCCACATCTATTGGACAAGTGCCTGGTTAAACAGATGGGCCTTGGACTGTGATCTCAAAACAGGAAACTTCCACCTTTATTGAGCAAAACATTGGGGGAAAAATAGACTATATTGTGTCATTATGCTTCCAAGCATGATAATTTGAGTGAAGAGTGACCATTTGTTATTGTTGTTTTGGAAATACCCTTTTCCTTATGAATGAATATTTGAAAATTGGAGGACAACAGATGGAGTCTCAAGGATCTGGAAAACCTATAGATAGGGAAGTGGTTCTCAGTCAAATATGAAAATAAAATATCAGCAGGAGTGTGAAATGCCATGCAGTTTTATAAACACATGTAGCTATGACTTTAGAAAATGTTTGGATTAGCCAGGGGACTTGGATTGATGAAATTTCCGCCATTCACTAAGGGGTGTGAGACCAAAAGAAAATTCTCAATATTTTTCCTCTTGCCCCTTCAACAAGTTACACTTCAACATTTACAAAGCTTGATTTTTGGCAGGACATTAAGTCCTGGCTGCTATCTATGTAAACACAGCACACTTTCTCACTGTGAAGTCAGAGGGATTTGGAGACTTGAGGTGATAGGTGGCAAATGGCTTTATGAGAGCAGAAGTGAATTTTGTTTACGGTTCGTTAATAGCATTGCTACTTAGTCCATGTTTATGGCAAAAGTACTGATGGGAAGGCAAGAGCCCCAAGTAGACAACCCTATACTTGGAAGACTAATAGACTCAAAAGCAATGGGTTTGGTTTTGGCTTTATACTTGGAAGGGAGCCCTGGTAGCTCAGTGGTTAAGAGCTTGGCTGCTAGCCAAAACATGGGCAGTTTGAATCTACCAGCTGCTCCTTGGAAACCCTATGGGTCAGTTCTACTCTGACCTGTAGGGTTGCTATGAGTAGGAATCTAGTCAATGGCAAAGGGTTTAGGGGTACTTGGAAGAGTAAAACCCTGGCAGTGAGGTGGTTAAGTGCTGGGCTGTCAAGCGAAAGGTCTGCCTTTTGAACCCACCAGCTGCTCTATGGGAGAAGGATGTGGTAATTTGCTTCTGTAAAGATTGCAGCTATGGAAACCCTATGGGGGCAGTTCTACTCTGTCCTATAGGGTTGCTATGAGTTGGAATCAACTGGAGGGCAATAGGTTTGGGTTTTTTTGGTACTTGGAAATTGTCTTGGACAAGATTTGGTTCTATAATACTGACATACTGAAAAGACCTTCAAGGGCGTTTGCTCTCCATGTGTTTTCATGATTTCATAATATCCTCTATAGTGTTTCAATAATCAGTAAGCCATCACATATTTAACCTCAAAGAACTGTGAATATGGTAATGTTTATTGATGGAATCATTTAACTGTGATATTTGCTCCTAATTCATGGCAATGCATGGTCTGTGGATAGCTCCCTGCAATTCAACTTAAAGACCTCTTACTCCTCTTTCCTAAATGATTTCTTTAATCTTTTGTTATCTCAGTTTTCTTCTGCAAGAAGGGGAGCTTGTTCACCACCTAATTTCCTTATATTGCTGCAGGATATGTTTATAATGGCACAAGATAATGCCTATGAAACATACGAACTCTATGTGTAAAGCTCAGTGCAATGTATATTGACTTCTGTTTTGCTGACTATTATTATGATAAGATAAACATAGGCATAGTTTGCTTAATACTTCAGCAGAAACCTGCAAAGGAACTTCCTGAAAATTTGACCTCTTGAGAGAAAGCAAATGGAATTGCCTTATACTTTGCTTATTATTTAGCTTCTATAAATATTTGCGCTTGATTAATTGTTAAGAAATGGATAAGAAATGACACAGCATTGTTTTAAAAAAATAAAAAGTTAATATAAAAAGTAATATATCTGTTACTCTTTGAGTTAAAGAATCCTTATTGAAAAGTGTCTTGAGATATTTTTGATTTTTGATGTTTAATTTAATTATCATTATACTTTCATGTAATATTGTCTTTCAAAATCGTTGAAATTGCCTAAATAACACTGTTCTGTCTCTTCTTGCTAAAATGGAGAACACAGAAGATTAATTTAGATCCCGAATAGAGAATAAAAGGATCACAATATGTACTTCATTTTACTAGAAGAAAGTACATTGTAAAAATAGTCAGTTGAAGATAAAAAAAGAAAAATAGTAAAATATTTTAATTTTCAGATTGTCATAAAAAAATAATAAAGGCTATCTTTATATGAAAGTACATATTTTATATATGTGTATGTGACATGATCTTTACCAGCTTTTTCTTGAACTGCTCTGGCATATTATATTTTTTATATATTATTTAATGTCTCTTTTTTTTTTTTTTGAACAGCAAATGGCAGCCTGCTTGGAGGAGGAGGGGGTAAGTCCTGAGCATCACTTACCTTAAAATAGATTTTTATTACCAAACTCAAGATGTTTAGTAAGTTCAGTGAAGCTTTAAAGAAAATTAATTTTGCTATAGTCATGAACCACAAACACAACTTCCAGGAAAAGAATTTATAATAGAAATACCTTGGGTTTGCCTAAATGTTATTTTAACCAACATCAAATATGTGGAATGCTGTTTTTCTTCTCATCAAGCTTTGTGTTTCTACCCTGGCATAAGCTGTAACAAGTATAAGCTACTGAGGTGAATACACGTATAGTAGATGGTAGTCACTGCTTTTTTTTTTTTTTATGAAGTCTAAAACAGCAATACATTTAGGGGCATGTGGTTTCTTTTGTCACCATAATGCCATTCTTTTGCTTTTCATGACTTTGTAGCTTAGAAGCTTAATATATCAGCCACTTACTGTGTTAGATACAAAAGAAATTAGTATTAGCACTTTTCTTTGTCTTTGCCAATTTAGAGGAGAAAGAGAAAGAGGTTAAAACAAGATGAGAAAGAGAGATTCCTGTACTGGAAATTTTTTTGATACTAAAATTTTGTAACTATTTATTATTTTCATTTCTAGGTTGGAAGATGAAAGCTTTCCTAGCCTCAGTCTATATAATATAGCAGGGAAGAATAAAAGTATGCAATAGAATAGGGTTCCTTTTGTTTAAGATCCCAAACCTGTTGTCTTCAAGTCTATTCCAACTCATAGTGACCCTATAGGACAGAGTAAAACTGCCGTATAGGGTTTCCAAGGAGCGGCTGGTGGATTTGAACTGCCAACCTTTTGATTAGCAGCGGAGCTCTTAACCACTGTGCCACCAGGACTCCCTTTAAGATCAGAGGGATGTAAATAAATTTGTTCTCTATCTCACTTTCTCTCACTCTCACTGTCTCCCTTGCCCTCTTGCTCTCGCTTTTCATTAACATGATTTTAAGTAAGTATGATTGTACAGAGCTTTAGGCTTTGAAAAACTTTCCAGGCTTTCATCAGCATAATTTTTATTTGGAGATTAAAAATTTAACCATCGTTCCTATGTAAGAATCGGTTTTTTTTTCCTTAAACAAAATCTTGGAAATAGGAATGATAAAGAAGAGTTTAAAACTAAAAAGTGCTCTTCATATTAATACATGTCAATGTACGTTTTATAGCAGAATATAGGGAAAGAGCATGGGGTTTGAAGTTGGACTTACAGTATGAATACTGTGAAAGAGTTCCTTAACATCTCTGAACCTCAGTTTCCTGATCTTGAAAAATGGGGAGAATATCCATTGCCTAAAATGTTTGCCATGAGAATTAAATGAAAATGTCTGGTATGTAACAGAGTAGTAGGGGGTCAGTAAATGTCTATTTCTTTTCTTCTTTCCTAAATTACTTTTGAAAATATAAATCTATTGGATTTCTCATTATACTTTTTTTATTTTTCAGGAATTAGAAGGGAAATTTGTTTTTTCCTTAGGAGTTGAATTCCCAGTAATTTTTTCCCTCTAGGTCACTTACAGCATGTGAAGAAAATATTATTACAATAAATTGTTATAGGGCTGATTTTCTTATAAAACTATACTAATATTTTAAAAAACCTGAGTAATACTTCACCAAGTTAAAATGGTGGACAAATTAGCTAGACAGTTAATTTATGGTTTTTGCTAATTTTTTTTTTTTTACTGTTTTGACTAATTATATTAGTTAAGATCATTTTAGCTGCCCCTAACAGAAAAACCCAAAATAATAGAGCCTTAAAGGATATAGATATGTATTTATGTCTCATGTACAAATAGTCTCAATGTAGATTAGAATGGTTGTATGGTAGTTCCATGGTGTCATCAAGGACCAAAGCATAGCTTCCATACTCAAGGTCACCTCAGGATCCATGATGACTGCTGGAGCTCTCGCCATCATAAATATGGTACAGGTCAGGTAGAGCAGAAAGGGCAAAAATCAAAAAGGCAGGCCCCCAGAATTTAGTCAGTTTTATTTAATCTGCTTTACCTAACATCCCACACTATCCTTGAGTGTGATCAGTTGTTCATTTCTGGATTCTTATAGTCTTTTATTCCAGTAAGCAATGTGCTCACCAAAAATTCAATGTTCTGTTTACTAAGGAGGAGGGGGAGTGAATGAACAGTATTTGCCATAGTGGTTACCTCATATTGTTAAGCTGCTTTGTTTTACTATGCATATACATAGTTGGTGTGTATAGAATTAACTCTAGTGACTTGGCTTATATTTCATTACAGTTCCTCTATCCTTTGTGAGATGACACATTATGAATTTTTAGCCATCATAAAACATTTCAGGAATAGGCCCACTCAGTTTTCTGTTTATCTCTACTGTCCTCTTCGATGGTTGATTTTGCTAATTGCAGTTACTTGCCATAATTTCTTATTTCTGATTTCTACAATTAGTAACGCAGCATCGTCATAAAGATGAATTCCAAGTATTTAAATTGGTATAATTTCTTTCATTAAAATAAGTTATTGACAGGCTTAAATTCATTTATGCATGTCTGGAGATGTCAAGATTATTCTAAAATACATGTCTGATTTTTGGGAAGCTGCATTTAAAAATTGAACTTAAAGAATATTTTTAGCCTTCTCTGAACTGATTTCTGGCCCTCTGATTCTATGACAAGTCTTTTCAATCCTGTCAGTGATATTTGTAAAGTAATAGCTAGTAATCATCCAATAAGGAGCAACTGAATTAATGTAATTCTCTTGGATTTAATCAATAGTTTTTATTATTGACTTGAGTTTGTATTCCTTCAGAGGCCTCTAAAGAGAATAATTCTTAGATTGACTAAACAATTTAATCAAGACAATTTGACACCCCTTACAAAAATAATAGAAACTACCTTAAGTACAATTTTTTCAGGTCCTCAGATGGGCTTCTCCAAATTTTAAGTAGTACTTGACTGTATATGGAGCCCTGGTGGCATAGTAGTTAAAAGCTTGACTGCTAACCAAAAGATTGGCAGTTTGAATCCACCAGCTGCTTCTTGGAAACCCTGAGGGGGCAGTTCTGCTCTGTCCTATAGGGTTGCTATGAATTGGGATGAACTAGACAGCAAAGGGTTTGTTTTTTTTTATTTTTTTGACTGTGTATAGAATATCAGTGTATGCAAAATTATATTTTAGACAAAATCAGTATATGTCAAATTATATTACCCATGAAAGCTTAGCCTTTTTTTGTTCTTTTTTAGTGTTTGTAACCAAGAAGAGAGTTCTCCTAAAAAGAGGTTTTAAAAAATGGTCACAGATCATCCTTTCAGTTCTTATTGTAAAGTGAGAGAATCACTTCACTAGGGTGTGATTTTTATTGTTTGGGCCAAAAGTAGTCTTTTTTAATGAACTTTAGTGTCAGTGACTGTACTTCATTGTGGTGAAAATAGCTGATAGGGTCATGTCTACCCAGTCATTTAAGTTGAAATGCTTAGTAAAATTGATCATCTCTGTCTATATTTCCTAGATATGTTAAAGGCAGGGACAGATATATACTAGTTGTTCAGTTAAGTATGTGGCTGGTTTATAGTGACTGGGTTCTTCTAGAAGTGAAGACACAAATAGATTTTACCTTTCAGGCAGCCTTTACAGACTTTTGAAGTTCTATTAATCTTTTACAAGCTTTTCATCAATATTAACCATTATTTTCAATGCCACCCTGTATAACACCTTAAATACATATATATTAAAAATGCATTTTATTTACTCATTTAGTTCTTTTATTAGTCAGTATAGGTTATATTATACAGTGGTAACAAATAAACCTTAAAATTTTAGTGGCTTAATAAAATAAAGTTTATTTCTTACTCACATGATAGTCTGAGTAGGAGTAATAGCTTTTCAACTTAGGTTTGCCTTCAGATGGTAATTCAGAGACCTGAACTGCTTCCATATCTTTTAGCTTCACCATGAAATATGTGGCTGCTAAAGCTGTCACGGAACAGAAGGAGAGAGCTGGAGGATCTTGTGAGGTGTATTTAAATACCAGTTTAGAAAATGGCTTACATCACTTCTGCTCACATTTTATTGGTTAGAATTCAGTCAAGTGACCCCCCACACCCCTCAACCTAACTGCAGGAGAGGCTGGGGAACATGGACTTTTCCAGAGTTCCCGAGAACAGGAAATTGTATGGCAAATACATGGCTCCAGTGCCTCTGCTACAGTGCTCAAGTGAGATCGATGTTCTTATTTCTTATTACTATTGTTATTCAGAAAAAAGACTTGGCAGTCTGCTTCTGTAAATATTTACAGCCTTGGAAACCCTATAGGGCAGTTCTGCTCTGTCCTTAAGGGTCGCTATCAGTCAGAATGTACTCTGTGGCAGTGAGTTTGGTTTTGGTTTATTGTTGTTATTATTTTAATGGTTGAGGAAAATGAAACTTAGGGAGATTTGGGGACTTCTTCAAGATTATCTAGTTTATTGGGAACAAAGTTTCAATGAGAGAACAGTGCTCCTAACTCCCACTCCAGGGCTCTTGGTCTGGCTCTGTGTTTTTTAATGTACCTCTGCTTTCCAGGTTTGCTTTTTCTATATACAGGTAGGTAACTCTGTTTACACCAAGAAAAATGAAGGAGAGCACAGGAAATCATGCAGCTGAGTCACAGATGAGGCCTTCCTTGGCTTATTTTCACAAGTCTCAAGCCCTGTTGATGATATGAAAGTATATACAATGTCATTGGCTTATGCTACCTTTGGATTGCTGCCCAGGTTCAGAAAACTTTTTTGTTTATTTGAGGTTCAGTCTTAGATAACATTGCATTTTAAATACATGTTCATCCATCATTAATAAGAATGTTTTACATGCACAAGGTCCTGTTATGTTGGTACTTTTGAAACATGTAATAAAAAAGAACACCATTGCAACCACTCTCACATTATGTCAAGAAGCAGAATTTAAAAAAAAAAAAAATCAGAATTAAAGAGCTAATTCTTCAATCCCTTTTAGATCACTACATAATAAAAAGGAACAAAATCTACAACCTTTCCTTCAGATAATGTCTTTACCTTTCATTGACACAATAGTTTATATAAAACCAGAACCTGTTGAAAGAAGCCAAACAGGACTTTGTTTATGGGATTCACTTTCTCCTCCAGCCTGTCAGAGCTCCTGAGTGCTGATGCCTGAGGAATAATGTCAGTCATTTAAACTGACATTTCCTGACAAGAGTGGCAATTTTAGGTTGACTTTTTATATACGTAACTTTGTAAATTGCTATTTTAATTATAACCTACTGCTGTCAAGTCGATTCTGACGCATAGTGACCTCATAGGGTTTCTAAGGCTGTAAATCTCTATGGAAGCACACTGCCACATCTTTCTCCCACAGAGCCACTGGTGGTTTTGAAGTGCCAACCTTTTGGTTAGCAGTTGATTGCTTTTATGTATGTGTGTGTGTATATATATATGTGTGTTTGTGTGTGTGTGTTTGTGTGTATCAATGCTGTGATTCTATTCTATACATCATTTACAGGGCAATTCTGTAGCAGGTTAACTTTTAAAACTTTAAGTGCAAGCAAGAAGTACGGCTAAATGAATACTTAGCACCAAATGGAATGCATGGGCAAGCCTTTTTTCTAGAATGAGAACACAGTCAAGTGTGAGAGCAGAACACGGAACACCTATGGCCTTCTCCTTCTCTGAAGCCTTTTTGCTGTCCTCATGTCCCTTACAATGGGCTCAAAGATGGATTTGGTTCGGTAGCCTGGAGTTGTTAGTTGTTCCTTTGGACTCTGCCATTCCTTGTTGGGCCAGTTCTACTTGCAGAGAGAATTCCTAGCACCTGTTTATTATTAATGTCCATTTATATGTTAAGACAGTTTGTGCAAGGTACCAAAATTCTTGATTGAAAAGCAGAATAATCATAAGATTATTTCACATCATATAATGGATACAGTGCATCTCCACCCACCTGTCACCTATTCCTGCACACAGACACACATATGTGCACATGTTCATTCATTCATTCATATTCATTTATTCAACAAATATTCAAGTAACTACTGTGGGCCAGTATTGATTATTTATTTGACAACAGACACATCCATTCCTGTTACCAATCTGGTCCTTGTTTGGCTAACTTCTCTGAGAAATTATAATTCCTCACATTATTTCAGGTGTTCCAAGAACCCACCTTGCATGGGTCTTTTGAATTAAAGTGATAACTTCCACATCAATATAATAGGCATCAGTTCCTTTCTTAAAAGGCAGAACATATATCCTGAGAAGTACTCTTTTCACAAAAATGTGGATGAGTTGCCACCCTAACATGAAAAGCAACATGTTTAATGGGCTTATTAAGTTTGTTCAAGTGGGAATGTTTTCCTAAATTACTCCTTAAACATTCACGAGCATAGTGGAATATCCTCTTATCCTCACTCCACATACAAAACAGTTTTTCTCTGGGATTATGTCACTTCATTGCTCAAAAGCCACACAAGTGATTCTGTGCTTCATTCTCGTTAAACCTCAAGATCAGTCCAGGTGAGGAAGGACCAAGGCCAGTTAACAGGGAGTAAGGTGTCGGGGGGTTGCTTCTCTGAAGAAGCATTCAAGGCTGGCGGGCTGGCTGACTTTTTTTTGAAAAGGGAAATGTTTTATTTATATAAATTAAAATGGCTGTTAACTGATATGAAATAAGCAAAGCGCAAATTAAGTCATGGAAGTCACTCCCTAAACAGAACTGAAATTGCATATACATTACTAAAATAGCTCCACTAAAACAAAGTAGATTTACATTTCTTAATATGAGAAACCAACAGGGTAGGCTAGGTTCATATAACAAACAATATATGCTCTATAAAGTCTCAGGAATACCCAAATATGTTTTGGTTAGGATATGAAAGAAGGGACCACATCTAGCTGGTGGTGGTAAGCAAGCCAGTGAGGTTAGCCAGCTGGCCTATCCCCAGTAGGTATGGACCTGGGGAGTAGCAACAGTCTCTCAGTCCTGGAAGGAAGCAGCCCAGCAAGAAAACTAGTAACAGAACTACAGGAAGGAAAGAGATGCTGACCCATAGAATATAAGGCTTAAATCCCAACTGCCTCAGGCAGGATTGATCCTGGCTACTTGCAGGCAATTGAGCCTGCAGAGGAGATCAGGAGGCCCCAGATGTGAGGAAGGGGAGGAAGCCAAGGGAAATTAACATTCAATTACATACTGAACCATTTTGTCTTCCTCTCTCCCTTCTTCCCTCCCTCCTTCCTTCCATCAGTTTTCTCTTTCTCAGTCAATAGCACAAGAAAGGTTCTTCAGATAGGGAAAACGAAGCACTCAACATCTTGGAGCGATCAGGAAAGACTTCCCAGAGAAAGTGTCACTGGTGCAGCTTTGAAGGGAGAGTAGCAGTTTGGCAGGAAATGAAGGGAATGATCCAACCAGTTGTATGTCCTGCTGTTTGATATAGATATCTTGCTCTGCTTCAGTCAGCCTCCTCACTGTTTTAAAGTCTTATTAAACATGGCTTCCTCTAACAGTCTAGGCATCCCACTTAAAATGGAGTGAAAAGTGTTAGGGCAGAACTAGTGAGAGAAACCCTGGTCTGGTAGCGTTTGGCAAAAAACCTCCACCAGACCAACCTGGGAAAAGTATGGTGGACATCACTAATACTAGTGCCTCCCTGCCTTTCCTTCTCTTTTGGCTACCTCTCCAGACTAAGGGCTATCTCTCCAGCTGCTCATACCAGTTGGATTTCTAGTATGTGCTTTCCTCATTCTGCGTTAAGTCCTGTTGGGAAAATCGTTTTCTCTTTCTTATTCCTAGAAGTTTGACCCAGCCCTACTTGCCCTAATCTTGTTTACTCTGGAAAGTTAATTTTCTTATCTTTGGATGATCTTTAAATGAAAAAACAAAAACTTTTTTAAAAGCTTATAGCTGGCAACCTGATGATCATATACATATTTATGCAGTAATTACTTTAATCATTGTATTGCTTTTTATTTTTAAAAAGTTTATGCAGTCAGAATAGCATAATTTTCTTTTCATACTATGATTATATTCTTTGTATCCTGGGGTATAAAGGGAACAATGTTTATTTGCATAGATATAAAAATGAAATGAAGATAATTTGCATTCCATAGATTATATGGAAAAAGAGAAAGTCTATTGACTTATTCATGTCGTGTCATATTGCAGGTTATTTAGCTAGTTGTATCTCAATCAGAATATTATTACCATTATTGATTTTTCTTGTTCAGACCTATGGGAAAACCTTTCAAATGCTAAAGAGCCAGGTAATGAGATTTGACGTTCATTAAGCAATAAGATCAAAGACAAGGCTTAGGAAAAGTTATTAATTAGGTAAGGCTGTTGAACTCTCATACCTCATGCTTAAAAAGCAATGGACAAATAGAATTATGAGCAGTAAACTCTTAATATTTTACTTGGTTTAGGTTTTTCATTGAAAACAATGAATTGATTTTGTAATAGATTTCTAATTTAAAATATTAAGACATAAAAAGGGGCAGAACTACCCTATGGGGCAATTCTGCTCTGTCCTATAGGGTTGCTATGAGTTGGAATCAACTCGACAGCACCTTTTTTTTTTTTTTTTTTTAATTATTGGAATAGCCATTTCAATGGGAAATTTCAAGCAGAGGCATGGCTTAAATCTTCCCCACAGCCCACCTCCCATTCACCAGGAAGTACCTGAGAGGCTTAATGACAAATGGCAAACGAGATTAGGGCAATTAGGGCTGGGTCAAACTTAACACCATAATCTCTATTTTATATTTCATTAAAATAAATAATCACTTTTTAGGTTCATAATTTTGTACACTATTAAAGCTAATTAGTTCTTTCTCTGACTTACTTGATTTCTTTAGCTTGTGGTTGTTCCATAAAGCCTTTGTGTGATCATTGTGTTAAATCTTCAGAAGAAATAATGTAAGGATATTTACTCTTAGCGTTCGTGGCTGGGATTCAATTTGTTTTACAATCTTAATTGACTTAAGTTAAAATAATACATCTCATTCTTGTCAAATTTTCCATTTAGTTATGTGAAGAAATACTCCATGTTCATTGTAGTAACTGTCTTGCATATTAATAATGTAAACAATTGGGACTTATAAAATTTTGAATAAAATAGTGATATTATTCAAAAACAGATAATGTGATAATGTGGGAAGTAATTTTTCATACACATTACTAGAAAAGGGGGAGCAAACAACAAGATTAAGAGGACTTTTGATTCTAGAAATATGACAGAATGAGGAAATCTGAACACCTTCCTGCCACAAACACCCAGAAATTATGGATAAAATTCAATAAAAATTTGTTTGGAGTCTTAGAGTCCTGGTTTCATGGGACATCTCAGTTAATTGCCTAATATCATTTTTAGTGCTTCTGTTCTACCTCCTAATTCATTGTGCAGTGCCTTGGGTCTTAAAAGCTTGCAAGCGGCCATTCAAGGCACAACAGTTGGTTTCTATTCACCTGGTGAAACAGAAGAAGAAGGAGAGTGGAATGGGGGAGGAAATGTGATGTGTGGCTAATTGCCTCCATGACCAACTACCTCCTTTGCCATGAGACTGGAAGAACTAGATGGTGCTTGGCTACCATTACTGAACACTTTGATCAAAGATTCTATAGAAGAATCTTGATCAAAAGGGGGAAAATGCAAAAAAAATTTCAAATTCTCATGGAATTTAAAATTTCTGCAGTTACTGAAGCTGGATGAACCCCCATAACTATTGTCTTGAGATAATTTTTAAACATGAAACCAAAAATATCCCCTGAAGTCTTTTATAAAACAAACAATAGTTTACCTTAATTAGCAAAGAATGTCTGCCTTGAGCATTGTGCTCTTTTAAAGAACTATCTGTATGGGATCAAACCGATAACAGTAGTTTGAAAGGGTAGGCAGGAAGCTTGGGAGAGAATGAGTTTATGTTAATTGGGGAGGAACAGTTCAGAAAAGGAGGGTGAGAATGGTTCCACAACTCAAAGAATGTAACCAATGTCACTGAATTGTACATGTGGAAATTGTTAAATTGGTGTATGTTTTGCTGTGTATATTTTAAGCAACAATAAAAAAAGAGTAAAATGTTAATTTAAGTAGAGTGGTGGGTCATAAGAAAAAAATGGAAATTCTTAGTTTCCATAAATAAGAGAGGGCTAAAAACCAAAGTGAACTGAAGCTGCCTTTGTGGTAGTATAGATGGTGATGGAGGTATTGGACACAAGGGGTTAGGTATTAATTATCACTTGGGAATAGGAGATTAGGCCAGTGTAAAGTAAGGGATTAGAACATAGACCATTATCTAAAGCCAGGATCATCAAATGGCCATACTCTCAGTGGAAGTGTGGGCTTGAAAAATTTCCCAGTTGGCTCAGGAAGACTCACCTAAGAATTTTACATCCTGGTCCTGCAACTTTTTTGAGTTTGATACTAAAATTTATAAAACACATGTGTCTGAGAATCTCAAACCCTAGAAATTAACATAGAAATTGTTTCTAGAGTTTACTATCAGAGGCAAATTAAAATCACTCTAGAGGTAAATACTTACTGCCCAGATTACAGGGGATTCTCACAAAAGAAAAACTCTTGCCCAAATGATCACATTATCATAAATTACTAAACACATGAAGAATTTTATAGGGGAGAAACCCAAAACACTACCTTACCCAGGTGATCAAGGTCACCATCAACAGTGATAAATCATGTTGATGGTATGTATCATTGATATGATCTGATGAAAATGGTGCTTTGGGTCTTCCTCCCAAAAACCTATAACTCCATTATAATTATGAGGAAAACATCAGACAAATTCTGTTAGAGCTGGATCCTACAAAATGTTGTTGTTGGTGCCGTTGAGATGATTTCAACTCATAGAGACCCAATGTGACAGAGTAGGGTTTTCTTGTCTGTAATCTGTATGGAAGCAGATTGCCAGGTCTTTCTCCTGAGGAGCTGCTGGGTGTGTTCAAACCACCAACCTTTCAGTTAACAGCTAAGTGCTTAACCATTGTGCCACCAAAAACTCCTACAAAATACTTGACCTATACTCCTCAAAACTGTCAAGATCAGCAAAAACAAGGAAAGTCTGAGAAACTGTCACAGTCAAGAAGAGCCTAAGGAGACATGATAAATAAATGTAATGTGGTATCTTGAATAGAATCCTGGAACAGAAAAATATATTAGGTAACATTAGGGAAATCTGAATATACTATAAACCAAAACCAAACCTATTGCCGTTGAGTTGATTCTGACTCATAGAAACCCTATAGGACAGAGTAGAATTGCCCCATAGTGTTTCCAAGGAGCGGCTGGTGGATTCAGACTGCCAGCTTTTTGGTTAGCAGACAAATGCTCAACCACTGCGACACCAGGGCTCCAACTATACTATAGCCCTTAGTTAATAATAATACATCAGTATTGATTCATTAATTGCAACAAATATGTCATACTAATTTAAAAATGTTAATAATAGGAGAAACTGGGTATGAGGTATATGGGAACTTTCTGCACTGTCTTCTTGATTTTTCTGTAAATCTAAAACTGTTCTAAAAATAAAGTCTATTATAAACACACATACACACACACAGAATCAGTCCAAAATGAACACCAAATATGCAATAGTCAGCAGAAACAGTAATAATCAGGATTAAACTCCCATAACCTAAGGTAGCTAGATAGTATCCTTAAAAAGAATATATAATTCCAGTAAATGTGTTTAACATGATTCAAGGTACAAAATAGAGAATACAAACCATAAGAAAATGATAAAATACTATGGATAAAAAGAGGCAGATGTGAAAAAGAAATAGAAATAAAAGGAATGAAAAAATGTGGACTTGAAATTTAAAGCTAAAAATAGATTTATAACATCAGATTAGACATAAGTGAAGAGAGAATTAATGACTTGGAAGATAGCTCTGTAGAAAATTACCCAGAATACAGCACAGCGATATAAAGAGATGGAAAATATGAAAGGGAGGTCGAGTGCCAAGGAAGTTAGAAGGAGAATGGCCAACATATATAAAATGGGAATTCCAGAAAGTGAAGAAAAATATTGCAGGAAAGGCAATATTTGAAGAGTTAATAACTGATAATTTTCCACAGTTGCAAAAAGACACACATTTTCACATAGAAGGCATATAGTGATTTCTACGGAGACAAATTAAATTAAATCCAGCAGTGGGGACATTATAGAGAAGCCATAGAAGATAAAATAGAAAGACAAAAATTTTTAAAGATGCCATAAATAAAATATACCCTACAAAGAGACAACTATTAGACTAGCAGCTAGCTTATCAGCAGCAATAGCTGATGGAAGGCAATGTTATTGATATTAATATGTGAAGGAAATTAATATCAACCTCAAATTCCTTACCCATGAAAACTATCATTCAGTAGTGAGGCAAAAACAAAGACATTTTCAGATAAGTGTATTTTTTAAAATTATTAATCATAGACCTTTACTGAAATAACTACCAAAATATAAACTTAAGTAAGAAGGAAACTGAAGTCTTCCTCAAAAAAGTTTGGTATACCAAGTTGGTTATATTATTATTTTAAAAATTTTTAATATAGAAAAATTTAAGCACACATGTAAAGAAAATAGTACAATGAATCCCATTTTTTCATCTTGCAGCTTCAACAATTTTTTACTCATAGCCAATCTTGTTTCATCTACACTTCCATCTGAACACACACACAGATAATTTTGAGGCAAATTGAAGAATCATATCATTCCATCTGTAAATATTTCGATATGTATTTCTAAAAGAAAGGGGCTGTATTTTTCTTTTTTATTTTAACATAACATGCATACCACTTTCAAATGTAAGACCAGAACAAAACAATAATTCCTAATGTCATCTAATATCCAGTTAATGTTGTTGTTAGTCTTATTGTCTTATAATTTATTTTTATATTCTAATTGATTGAATTGGGAAACAGTTTTTTACACTGCTTGGTTGGTATACCTTTTGTGGCTCTTTCAATGTATGTATTACACCTACATATCTTAGTGTGTATCTCTAAAAAGTAGTCTGTCTGTGTTTATGCTCTTAACTAGATACTGGTAAGTTAGTTTACTTCCATTTGCTTTTGATTTTTAGGGCTTGCATTTTAAAACTTAGTTTTATAGTTGGTAAATATCATTTTACATTACTTTTGTCTATTTGTTTCATAATTAACTTTTGGAAAAAAAATTGAGAGAAACATTCAGATAAGTAAAGCATGCTGAAAGATAGTAATAAATAAATGCAAAACAAACAAACAATGGGAGCCCACTTTTTAGAAGGAAAAATGTCTTGGTAAAAACTGTGGACTTTGATAAGTACTCCTACTGTGTTTGGCTAGCTAAATGGGACCTCAGTCATTAAAAGCACAGATCATATCTCAAGACAAATGATGTAGAGTTAGGAAGTACTTTACATAGCTGCCAGGATATGTCTATTAAAAAAAAAAAATGCTGTTGAGTCAGTTCCAACTCATAGTGACCCTATAGGGCAGTTCTATAGGACAGAGTAGAACTGCCCTATAGGGTTTCCAAGGAGCGCCTGGTGGATTCAAACTGCCAACCTTTTGGTTAGCAGCCGTAGCTGCTAACCAGGGTTTCTTATATATCTAACTAATTATATAATAGTTATCGCATAATGCTTGAGTAGCTTACCTACTTGTATTAAAAGCAAAATCATTGCAAAATTCTAAAAAAGTTTATTGAGTTCTAGTTTTAAATATTTACCCTTTGGCCCCAAAGAATCTCTGACTGTGACCTGTAAGTGCACAATAGGAAATAAAAACCCAGGCAAAATACTGCAGGCTAAGCCTCTTGTGTTCTGGGAGCTCTAGAATATATTCTTCAATTTACAGGGGAGAAGAGTTTTCATAACTATGTCTGTTGTGAATCAACCTTAATACAAGGCGAGGCATTTTTTTGAAAGCCACTTTTATAATCTTTTAAATCTTGACACTGTTAAGAATCCTATTCTATCATTTGGAGCTGCTTTCATTTACCCCTAAACTGGAGACATACTGTGGGGTGTAGGAAGGAGTAAGCCCATCCTCAATGGTAAAAATTCCAAGGAGATCCCAGGGGTTCACTCACAGGCACTGTGGACCCATGAGAGGTCTACTCAGAAGGCCCTTTGCTTTACATGGTCACTTATTGCTTCAGCTTTGCCTTTGACCTAAGTCATTAGTTACTAATTATTCTTTTCATGAGTTAGGGCAAATCAGTATTTTGTGTCCTAGTTACCTCTGCTGGAATGATGACTACTTAACTATAATACAGAGGTGGAATAACCAACTGCTCATTGTATAGTGCTTTTCAAATAAACATGCTGGATAGATGATTATGACTGTAGTTGTCATCATTATTATCATCACAATCTAAAACTGAAAGATTTAGTCCTGGATAATTGCAAGATATAGTGATGTTATATCCAAATAAAGGAGAATAACCTGAAGTGCTGGATAGCAAACATCCAAATAAAATGTGGCAGAGAAGAATTTCTTTTGAGGGAAGATAATATAAATAATCATATTATTTGTGCTTTAACCACAAATGAGTTCAAGAGTATTACATATAAATACAGATTATATATACAAATATAGAAGATTATTGGAACAGTAGTTCATTTCATCTTATATGATGGTAGTGGGGGTTATAAGGAAGCTTTCTTCCAAGCATTTAAATGTCTAGAGTCAGAAATTATTATATCCTGGAGTATGTGATATAACAGCTTCATGCAACATCACCAAGCCAGAAGGTGAGCTGAACACAATCACTTAGGGCAGGACAGGTACTGAGGAAAGAAGAACCAAAAACAGCAGCATTTCCCTATTCAGGCAAACACTTAACATTGGGGAGGAGCAAGGGATACAAAAGAACAGAACTGATGAACCACAGAATGTGTATGTGCAGAAGGCAGCCAGCCTGGAAAAGGAAGGCAGTGAAGGAGTAACCCAGAAGAAGCCTGTTGGGCACACAAGGAGAGGTGGGTCCTGCAATTTGGAGAATGGCGGGGAAGACCAGGCAGGGGCATCATATCCTGAGCCTGAGTGTGAATGGCAGCAGGGGAGACCTGGGCAACAGTCTGGAGCCCAGGAGTCAGCACTGATCTGGACCCAAGTCTGAAAAAGTGACACAAATCGGGCTCCAACTCAGAGGAGGGTTGAGACTACTTAAGTATCTGCGTCTCCAGACTGGTGTTGGGAACAGGGCTAAACAGAACTTAGGTGTGGAAAGCATAAATGAACTCAGCTATGGCCAGTGCGGAGGGAGTAGCAGGAGGACTGAGAAATGCAAAATATTGGGGCATTCTCTAAGAGAGGATAAGCAAGAGGTGATGTGTCAGAAGACTGTAGTTAAAACCCTCTGCTTCTGCCTCAGGGTTATTTCTGGCAACAAACAGATCCAAGAAATTGCTGCAAGAGGCACAAAGCCCTCCTCTGGGCTAAATGGCCACCACTTTCTGTGGTTTCCTAGAGGCTGAACACAACTAAGGCCTTGTACTGACAAATGAGGTATGATGTCCAGGTCTGCAGTGTCAGCTGTGCAGGACACAGACAAAGAAGACATTTGCAAAGCTCCAGGTTTCGTTTCCACTGTAATTGGAAAAAGCATAATTCATTAGTTCAACTTTGTTAAACATGGAATAATTCTACATCTCCATTCATCCAGACCTCCTACTCCATTCAGATGAACTCCTACTCATACTTAAGATCTTCACTTAGTAATCCTCCAGCAAGTCCCTCTGCGTGCCCTAGACAGATTAGGACCACTACCCACCCTCCTGTGTATCTATCGAATTTAATGTGTTTTCTTATGTAACTGTCTCTCTTTTCTATCAGATTACAGGTTCCATGACAGCATGGACTGTCTTGTTCATTGCTGTATCCTCAGAATCTTGCAGGGAGCCTGACATAGTAGGCACCTACCAATTAGTTGTTGGATGGATAAATAAAGGAATGATAGTAATAGCTAACCTTTGTGGGGTACTGACTGTGCAATTATTAGTCCCATTTTATGGATGAAAGATCAAAAGCTCAGAGAGGTTAGGATAACAAAATACTGGCAGATCCAATATTTTAACTATGACTCTCCAACTCCACATCCCATCTTTTAAGCATTGTGCTGTGGATTTATGAGTTTAAATAACCTGGGTTATTTATGAGAATAAAGATGTAGCCATAGATTTATCTGTCTTCAAACTCTCCTTTTATGATTTTTATGGGTAACATATTTTCTTCCCCAACTCCCATTTCTTATCTTTCTTTCTCTCATTCCCTGGAAATAATTTACCCTTCAGAGTTATTTTCTGGAAGTAGAAAAATCACAAGTGCTAAACCAGGCATTTCTAGGTACATCTGTCCTTCTGTCTGAGAAGAGTCCCTCAGTGTGAATAAGCTACAGTATCCATTCTTTCCTTATACTTCATCCTGAGCAAATACCCAGGGGGTTACAAGTCAAATAAAATATTTTGGAGTAGCCTAGTCCCCAGCTCAAGAAAAACAATTTTCATACAACCCCAGAGGACCCCACTTCATAACTGGGTGATATTTTATTTATTGATAGGCCCATTGAACTCAGAACTTGTGACTACACAAATAATGGACATTAGCCATTTTAATGTTGCCCCTTATTATCATTAGCAGTACTGATAAGTGTATATAGAGCTAGTAGTGGCACAAAAGGAGTACGTGTGTCCCATGACTGAAACCTATTTGAGTTAATGTAACTAAAACAAAGAATGAAACTTAAAACTAAAAGGATCTTGTGTTACACAAGGCAGGGAGTTTGCTACGTGGGGAATTAAGAACAAATAAGCCAACTTTCTCTATGTCCTCATTGGCAAGGGTAGAGGTGGTGGAAAAGAAAGGACAGTGGGAAGTGGACCATAAAGAGAAGGCTTATCAGGGGAAACTTTCAATGACTTAACTACAGTTGAGCAGACATTCATAACCTTTAGATATAATTCTTTCACTTGGAAAGTAGGTAAATATTTTTATGTTATATTCACGTGTAGGGTGGTAAGATGGATTGTATCCAAGGCTGTGCATATCCCTGGACTGGCTTGCTAAAGGGCATTGAACTTATTTACAGATTTTCCTCTTCCAATTTCAACTTTTCATCAGTAAATGTGTGGCCCATTTGTTGCCAGCATAGTATAGTTATGAGCATAAATTCTAGAGCCAAACTCAGCTACTCAGCTAGTACACTCATCAGTTGTTTTACCTTATACATCTACTTAATCTCTCTGTGCTTTAGTTTCCTCATCTGTAAAATGGGGGATAATAATAGTACCTGATTTACAGAGTTGTTAGGAAGATTAAAAGTTAATATTCGTAAAGCTGTTACAGCAATGCCTAGAGCATAATAAACTCTATATTAGTGTTTATTAAATAAAGAGTATACAGAAATCAGAACTTACAAAACAGATAAATTAAAGGATTTTTTTCTGAGAAATGCAAAAAAATTCATCAAAGAATAATACAACAAATATATGTATATTTCAATGCTCAGAATTTGTGAAGACTTTTTAATTTTTTTTAAATAAAAGAAATAGGACATTATAAATAAAATTGAAGTCCTCTTTGACTTTTCTCCCTGTTTTATTTCTCCTTCACAAAAGAGACAATCATTATCATACATTTGATATACACCTTTATGTCAATTTGTCATAGTTTTATATACATATGTAGCCATAAACAGTAGGTAATATTGGCTTTTTTTTTTTTTGTTGTTGTTGTTAAATTTGCATAAATGCATTATATATTATAGGCATTCTGAAGTTCTTTTTTTTTCCCACTAACCATTGTTTAAATATTTATTCATATGGGTATAAAAAAAACCAAACCAAATCTGTTGCCATCGAGTCAATTCCAACTCATAGCGACCCTATAGGATAGAGAAGAACTACCTCCTAGGGTTTCCATGGAGTGGCTGATGGATTTGAACTGCCAACCTTTTGGTTAGCAGCCTGAGCTCCTAACCACTGCACAACCAGGGCTCCCATACAAGTATAGAGGTCATTAAAAATTACTAAAATGATACTTTTGATCAAATTCATGATGAATTTATGCATTTAAAATACAGTATTATAAACTATGTAGCTTTTAAGGAACATACATACTAAAAAAGAAAAAAAAAAAAACCTTAATTTTTCTGGTATAGCCAAGTCCTTTTAGTTAGGTCAAAAGACACTATCTCTAATTGTCCCCAGATGTATTTAGCAGACAAAGAATCCAGAACAACTATTATAAATATAAAAGAGCCCTGGTGGCACAACAGTTAAGCACTCAGCTGCGAACCAAAATGTTGGCAGTTTGAACCCACTCATTGGCTCCATGGGAGAAAGACCTGGTGATCCACTTTCATAAAGATTACAGCCTAGAAAACCCTATGGGGGCAGTTCTATTCTGTTACATGGGGTCACTATGAGTCAGAATCTACCCCATGGCACAAAACAATAACAAAATTATAAATATATGAAAAGAGTGAAAGGAAACCATATTTAAAGAATTAAAGGGAAGTATGACAAAAACGAATCAACAAATAGAGATTCTCAGTAAGGACACAGAAATTATTAAATCCTTGAGTTGAAGAGTATAAAAACTGAAATTTAAGAAGTTATTAGTGGGCCTCAATAACAGATTCAAAATGGCAGAAGAATGAATCAATGAACTTGAAGGTATATCAATAGAAATTATCCAGTGTGAGTAAAAGAGAGAAAAAATATTGAACAGATCCTCAGAAAGCTGTGAGACAACACATACAGAGATAGGACAAAAGAATAGAATAAATAGTTGAAGAAATAATGGCCCAAATCTTCTCAAAATTAACGAAAAATAATAATCTCCAAACTAAGAATTCAAAGGAACGTAAGTAGGATAAATACAAAAAGACCCACACAACAGTAAAGTTTTTGAAAGAAAAAGGCAAAGAGAAAATCATGAAATTAGGAAGATAAAATAAGTCATGTACAGAGAAGTATCAATATGATTAATGGCTACCATGTCATCTGATACAATAGAAGCCATACTCAGTGAAATGATGTATTTAAAGTGCCAAAAGGCAAAAAATAAATTTCCAACAAAATGGTCCTTAAAAAAATGAAGGTGAAATAAACTCCCAGATACACAAAGACCCACAACTTTCTTTTAAGAAATAGTAAAGAAAATCCTTCAGGCTGAAAGAAAATGACACCAGATTATAATATAAAACCATAGAAGGAAATGAAAAACACAAGAAATGGTAAATATGTAGGTTGATATGAAAGACTCTATAAATATATTTTTTCTTATTTTTTATCTTAACTTATTTAAAAGATATGACTATGTAAAGCAACAATTATAATACAATATTGTTTGGTTCATAACATACATACATACACTATGACAATAGGACAGAGCAGGAGGAGGAAGGGAAAAAGTTTTATGTTTTTACCAAAATTATGTTCATATTAATCTGAAGTAGATTACAATAAACTAAAATGCATACTGTAATCGCTAGAGCAACCATGAGGAAAATAACAAAATAATAATAATTTTAAAAATCAACAATGGAATTAAAATGGTACACTATAAATTGTATTTGATGCAAAAAAGGTAGTACAGGTGCAACAAGGGAAAGACAGGAGACATATAGAAAACAAACAGCAAAATAGCACAGATAAATCTGCTCATATCAATGATTACATTAAATGAGAAAGATCTAAACATCCCAATGAAAGGTAGAGGTTATCAGATTGCATAAAAGCAACATTCAAAGACAGAAATAGGTTGAAAGTAAAAAAAAAGAAAAAAAAACCCCATTGCTATCGAGTACATTCCAACTCATAGAAACCCTATAGGACAGAGTAGAACTGCCCCACATGGTTTCCAAGGCTGTAAATCTTTACGGAAGCAGACTGCCACCTCTTTCCTCCACGGAGCAGCTGGTAGGTTTATACCGCCAGCATTTCGCTTAGCAGTTGAGCACTTAACAACTGTGCTTGAAAGTATAACGATCAAAAAAAGATATATTATGCAAACATAAAAGAGTTGGAGTGGCCATACTAGTATCAGACAAGATAGTATTTCAGGTAAGAAATATTACTGGAAACAAAGAGCGATAATTCATGATGATGAAAGGGTCAATACATCAGGAAGATATAACTCTCTCTGTGTGTGTGTGTGTGTGTGTAGTAACAGAGGCTGAAACTACATGAAGCAAAATCTAACAGGAGTGAAAAGAAAGATAGAATATTCAACAATAATAGTTGGTGATTGGACTGGGCAGTGTTTCATTCTGTTGTAGATAGGGTTGCTATGAGTTGGAACCTACTCGACAGTACCTAAAAACATAAGAACATTCTCAGTAGCCAAAAGAACAAGTAGACATAAAATCAGCAAGGCATAGAAAACTTGAATGATGCTATCAGCCAACTCCGCCTAACTGACCTGTATAAAACACTGCACCCAATGACTGTAGAATATACATTCTTCTCAGGCACTGTCATGGATTGAGTTGTGTCCCCCAAAAATATCTGTCAGCTTGGCTGAGTCATGATTCCCAGTATTGTATGATTGTGTTATCTGATGTGATTTCCTTATGTGTTGTAAACTCTATCACTATGATGAAATTATATGTGATCTCCTTACGTGTTGTAAATTCTATCACTATGATGAGGTTATACTGATGAGGTTTACAAGATTATATTGTGTCTTAATCCAATCTCTTTTGAGATATAAAAGAGAGAAGTGAACAGGGCAGAGACACATGGGAACCTCACACTACCAAGAAAGCAGTGCCGGGAGCAGAGCGCATCCTTTGGACCAGAGATTCCTGCACTGAGATGCTCCCAGACCAAGGGAAGACCGATATATCACAAGGACCTTCCTCCAGAGCCGACAGAGAAAGAAGCCTTCTCCTGGAGCTAATGGCCTGAATCTGGATTTCTAGCCTACTAGACTGTGAGAGAATACACTTCTCTTTGTTAAAGCCTTCCACTTGTGGTATTTCTGTTATAGCAGCACTAGATGACTGAGACAGGCACACATAGAACAATTTTCAGGCTAGACAATAGGCTAGATTAAGCAAGAACAAAGAGAGAGAGAGAGAAAGAGAACACACAAATTATTAAGATCAAGAATGAAAGAAAACATCACTACTGACCCTAAAGAAATTAAAATGATTAAAAAGAATATTATGAACAACTTTATGCTAAAAAATTAGCCAACTTAGATTAAATGAACAAATTCGTAGAAATATATAAGTTACCAAAACTGACTCAAGAAAACATCTAAAATCTGAATAAACCCATGACAAGTAAAGGAATTAAATTACCAATAAAACATCTTCTTATAAGTGACATCACTGAATGGAGGGGTATGAAATTTCATAACTCTGTTCCTCCATTAACTGGCAGGATTGAGCTGGCAAAAACTGTTAGAATAAACTTTTTTTCAGATCTCTGGAGTCTAATAAAAAATTTACAACAACCAGGAAGATGCTTAAAGAAGAAAAAAAGTGACTGAAATTCTGTAAGAGAGCATTGCGGCATTTTTACTTTTCTGCCTACTACCCTCCCTCTCCAGCACTGTGGTGGCTATGAAGACAGTGGTCTGTGTACCTGGTGCACCTTGCTGATGCCAGAGTGAGCAACGTGGAGCTTGTTCTTGGAAAATTGTGATTGTTTGCGTCAACCTTTGTAATACCTCTTGAGGGACCGGTTCAGGGAATTGCCTTTATTCTCCCTCTCCTTAAAGCATTCTCAAGGCTGGGGAAATATTCAAGCTAGCATTTTTCAAAAGCATTTAAAGGCAGATATTCTAACCACAGCTAACTGAGACAAGACATAAGAGAAAGGGTAAGCAGCAGACAGACCAAAAAGTATGGGAAGGAGGAGGCCAGGGTTGCAGACACATGGGAAAACAAGGGCTTTGAAAAGTTTCAGTGTATAGCAAGGAATCTACAAGGTCATGCATATATCCAGGGTTGAAATATGCTCAGAAAAAAACTCAGAAGACACTACGCTTTCACCACTGGCTGGCCATTAGTCTCAGAAAAATCAGGAAGTAAAGCCTACAGCACAGTTGTAAACAGCCTGTCTAAGCATTGAAGGACTGCCCCAACACAGAGCCAATCTGTAAAGTCTATTTTCATTTCATTTCATTTCCTTCTTTCCTTCCTTCTTTCTCTCTCTCTTTCTTTATCCCCCCCCCTTTTTTTTTTTTGTTCCAGAGGATTAGGAAAATTACTATAAGATCTCTAAATGACTACTGAGCTAACAAAACAGAGACTTCACTGGCCACACACAATGAAGAATACAGTATCTATAAAAGTAATTTAGAAAATTCACTAAAGAAACAACTACAAACTACAACAAGCAGCAAAAACAAATCCAGGAAAGGAGAGTGAATCTGATTATTGCAATGCAAGAAAGTATGACTCATCCAAATGAAAAAAAGAAATCGATGGAAACTGCCTCCGAGGAAGCCCACACACTGGACTTACTGCACTAAGACTTTAAAACAACTTTCAGCCAGTACTCAAAAAGCTAAAGAAAACCATGCACAAAGAACTTAAGGAAACCAGGAGAATGATATCTCAACAAATAAAAAATGTCAAAAGATAAAGAGATAGAAATTATAAGAAGAAACTAAACAGAAATTTTGGAGCTGAAAAGTATGATAACTGAAATGAAAAATTAGAAGAAATAATGAGCAAACTTGAAGATAGGACAATTGAAATTATCCAGTCTGAGGCACAGAAAGAAAAAAGAATGAAGCAAAAAACATCACCTAAGAAACCTATGGGATACCATCAAGCATACCAACCTACTCATTATGGTAGTCCCAGAAGGACAGAAAGACTATTTGAAAAAATAATGCCAAAAACTTCCCAAATTTTATGTAAGTCATGGACCTAGATATATGAGAAGCTCAATAAACTAACAGAATATACTCAAAGATATCTACTGAGGGACATTATAATCAAACTGTTGAAAGACAAAGACAGAGAATCTTAAAAACAGGAAGAGAAAAGTGATTTGTCACATACAATAAATTCTCAGTAAGATTAACAGTCAATTTCTCATCAGATACCATGGATGCCAAGAAGGCAGTGGAATGACATATTTAACGTGGTGAAACAAAGAAAAAAACTGTCAACCAAAAATTCTATATGTGGCAAATTTAGTCTTCAGTAATCAAGGAGAAATTAAGATAGTCCTAGATTTAAAAGAAAAAACAAACTAAGGAATTTTGTTGTTAGCAGTCATGCCCTACAAGACATGCTAAAGGGAGTCCTTTAGGCTGAAAAGAAAGGACACCAGGGAATAACTCAAAGCTGTGTGAAGAAATAAAGAAAATCAGTAAATGGAAATATGCAAGAAAATATAAAAGTATTATCTTTTATTTTATAAATATTTTTCTCTGTAAATCCTCTTTATTAATTTCTTTTATATGATTTAAAGCACAAATAAACAAAACAATAATCATAAACCTATATTAAAGAGCACACAGTCTGTAAAGATGTAATTTGTGATACTAACAATGTGGGGGATATGAAGCTATACATAAGCAACGTTTTATATAATGTTGAAGTTTATGCTATTAATTCAAGCCAGATTGTTATAAATTTTAGATGTCATTTGTAATTCCCAAGGTAACCACTAAGAAAATAACTTAAAAATATATGGAGAAAGGGACATGAGAAGGGAATAAAAATGATACAAATGATACACTAGCAAAATCAATTAAACACAAAAGAAAACAGTAATCAAGGAATTGAACAGAAAAGACATAAGACATATACAAAACAAATACCAAGATGGCAGAAGTAAGTTTTTCCTTGTCAATAATTACTTTAATGTAAATGGATTAAACTCTCCAATGAAAAAACAAACTGGCAGAATGTATTTTTTAAAAATGATCCAAACATATGCTGTGTATAACACACTTATTTTAGATCTAACACATAAGTTGAGGGCAAAAGGATAGAAACATATGTTCCATGCAAATAATAAACAAAAAATAGCTGGAGTAGCTATACTAATATCATTTAAAAAAAAAAAAAACTTTAAATAAAAAATGCTTGCAAGAGACAAAGAAGGACATTATATATTGATAAAAGGGTCACTCCATCAAGGGGATGTAAAAATTACAAACATAATATGCACCAAACAACAGAGCCCTAAAATATACAAAACATTGACAGATTTGAAGGAAGAAATAGACAGTTCTACAGTAATTGTTGGAGACTTCAGTACTCCACTATCAACAATGGATAAAACATGTAGATGGAAGACCAATAAGGAAATAGAGGACTTGAACCACACTATAAACCAATTAGACTTAACAGAAATATACAGACCATGCCACCCAAAAACAGAATACATATTCTTTTCAATGCATGTGAAACATTCTCCAGGTAAGCCATAAAATACTTTTCAATAAATTTAAAAAGACTGAGATCATACAAAATATCTTCTCTGACCACAATGGAATGAAACTAGAAATAAATAACAGAAGGAAATTTTGCAAATATGAGGAACTTACACAACACACTCTTAAACAACCAATAGGTTAAATAAGAAATAATTAGGGAAATTAGAAAATACTTTGAGACAAATGAATATGAAAGCACAACATAAAAAAAAAACTTATGGTGATGGAAAAATTACATTAATTAAGGGTAGGATTACACAGCCCATTTTTGTAATTGCTGTCAGTAAGTTGTACACCTGTTAAAAGTTGAATTGGCAAAAGTTGTATGATAGATATATTTACAACGACAACAACAACAAAAAAAGTAGCTGCTGAGGCTGCTTATACAACCAAACACCTCATGGGATTTAGGTCCTTTGTTTGGAGGGTTAGGGTTATGGTTTCCTGGGACATCTCAGTTAATTGGCCTAATAACATGTTTAGTGCTTTGTTCTACCTCCTAGTTCATTGTGTAGTGTCTGGGGTCTTAAAAGCTCACAAGTGACCATCCAGGGAACAATAACTGGTCTCTATTCACTTGGAACAACAAAGGAAGAAGGAGTCAGGAATAGGTGGAGGATATGGAATGTGTGGCTAATTGCCTCCATTAACAACTACCTCCTTTGCTATGAGACCAGAAGAACTGGGTGGTGCTCAGCTACCATTACTGAACATTTTGATCAAAGATTCCATAGAAGAATCCTAATCAAAAAGGGGAAAATCAGAACATAATTTCAAATCTTATGGACTCTAGACTTTCTGGAGCTATGGAGAGTAGATGAAACCCTGAAACTTCTGCCCTGAGATAATCTTCAAATCCTAAACCAAAAAGATCCCCTGAAATCTTCCTAAAACCAAACAATAGTTTAGCTTAACTAGTTAAAAAGATGTGCCTTGAGCATTGTGCTCTTTTAAGAACTGTCTATATTGGATTAAATTGACAACAGCAACTTCAAAGATTAGATAGGAACCTTAAGGGGCAGTGAGTTTATGTCAGTGAGGGAGGAACAATTCAGAAAAGGAGGGTGAGAACGGTTGCACAACTAGAAGAATGTAATCTATCACTAAATTGTACATGTAGAAACTATTGAATTGGTGTATGTTTTGGTGTGTGTATTCTCAACAACAATAACAAGATTTTTTTAAATGTTGAAAAAAAGAAAACTTATGGGACAAGATGGCCCAAGATGGCAGCTTAGTCACACACACCATGCCAATCCCCTATAGCAAAGAACTGAAAATCCAAGTGAAACAGATGTAGATGGCAATCCAGAACAGCAAATAGAAGGCTGAAGAATTAGATCAAACACCAAAGGAAAGGAGAAACTGAATGAAAACAGTGAACGAGGAAACTTACAGACTGTCGGTGCCCTACCAGCCAGCCAGGCACAGTGTGGCCATCTTGAGACAAAGTGAGCATGTTCCCTTTTGAGGAGCACAGGATGGAATCCCCAGTAGGAGACAAAGATACTGTGTAGACAAATCCAGAGGGAAGCAAGGTGAGCAGAACGTGAACTGGATCTAAGGAGGGGAAGTGTGGGAAGGTGGACGAGAGCCCTAGGGATCCAGGTAACTGTAGAGCAGAGAGGGAGCCAGAAAATAGGGACAGAACTACTCACCAGTAGTCGACCCTGATTATTTAGATAGGTGGTGCTGGTGGAGTGGAGAATTCTTGGAGTGCCAATGAGAGATCTCCCATCTGACTGGACTCTGGACAGCCCCCCTCCTCACATTCAGTTGGGGCTGGGTCCTGATTGCTGGCTGCAATCTGTGAGGACTGCCCCAACACCCACTCCAGAGACTGGGGGAAAATGTTCCCCCCGACCCTCTCAGGGTCCAGTGATGAGCCCCCTTCCCCACCGAACCCAATGATCCATGGCACACACTCCTGAGCCATCAGACCTGTGAATGGAGGCTTGTGCCCATCCCCAACCATCCCTGTGGCGTGCACTCCTGCGCCATTGGACCTGCAATCAGAGTCTCAAGGCCACCCCTGCTTATTCCCATGGCGTGCATTCCTGTGCTGTAGGACCTGTGAAATGAGGCTTGTGCCTGCCCCGGCCCATCCCCATAGCATGTGCTCCCATCCTGTCAGACCTGCAACCAGAGGCTCATGCCCAATTCGACCACCCCTGTGCTGCCACATTCCAAGCAATTGGCAGCATACGCTCCCACCGCCAGACCAGTGACTGGAGGCATGAGTCATCCTCCCTCCCCCGGCCCTGCCACCCCACCCATCTGGTAAGCAGCCGTGCCAATTCCCATACCACCCACCTGGTGACCAGTGACCCATGAACCTTTGCCCTGACCACCCAGCAACTGGCAGTGTGCAGACAGTGTTCAACCCAGCAACCAGTGAGAATGCTTTCTGCACCCACACTCCAGTGATCAGACAGACACATCAACTCACCAGCAACATAAGTCACATCCTGACAGGTGCCATCTGCACCTCTGCCAAATGATAAGCAGATCACAGAGCCCTCATCCAGTGTCTACCTGGTTGCAACATCATACATCCCACACCCAAACAATTTCTGCAGGAAGTCTTCACTTGCACTGAAATCCCTTGATACCTCACCACCTACTGATATGCTAATTCATGCATGCACAGTGAACCAACCTTGTCCATTTGGGTAGCACTCCCTCTCAGCGGATATGGAGACTCCTGCACTGACCTCCAGAGAATGCACTAACTGCTAGCACCAACCTTGAAGTAACTCACAGTCCCACAAAGGCTGTGGGTGAACCGTGACCACCGAACACTTGTCACGCAATATCAGGGAAAGAACCTGCTGTCTGACTTCCACTCAATCCAGTAAGAGAAGACATATGAGCCTAACCACAGAGGACTCACAAGTGAGTATAGCCCACCATAGCCACTAGTGAGAGGAAATTATGCCCAGCCAACAGATACCAACAAAGTCACACACAGACCAGAACCACAAAACAACAACAATTAAATAATACAATGGAAGAAAGACAAAGAGAAGAAACAAAGCTCCGGATACATAAGAAAAGCACAAAATAAACTCATACAATAAATACATAAATAAATAACACCTTAATGCCTCAGAGACTGCAGACAATAACAAATCATATGAAGAAACAGGATAAGATGGTTTAAACAAGTGAGCAAAATAAAGGGGCAGAAATCCTTCCTGAGGAAGAAATGGTAATAGAACTACCTGTTAAGGAATTCAAAAAGACTTATATATAGAATCCTCAAATAGATCAAGGAAAATACAGACAAAACCCTAGAAGAATTCAAGGAAACAATACAAGAACAAAATGACAAAATAGATATTAGAAGCCATACAAAAACAATAACTAGAAATCCAGAAGACTAACAATAAATATCAGAAATAAATAACTCAAAGAAGGGACACAAAAGTGTAATTGACTCAATGGAAGAAAGAATCTTTGAAATAGAGGACAAATCTATTGACACTAATCTGTTTAAGGAACAATCAGAAAAAAAAAATGAAAAAAGCCTAAGCATCAATTATTCAAAGGAATAATTTACATGTAATTGGAATTCCAGAGAGGAGGATAAAAAAAACTACGGAAAGAATTTTTGGAGATTTATTGACAGAAAATGTCCTTCATATGAAAAACAAGATTTCCGTTAAAGAAGCTCAATGAGCCCCATACAGAATAGACACCAAAAGAAAGTCACCAAGACATATCATAATCAAACTTTTCCAAAACCAAAAACAAAGAAAGAATCTTGAGAGCAACTCGTGAAAAATGAGATATTAGCTACAAAGGAGGAACCAGTAAGACTAAGCTCTGATTTCTTGGCGGAAACTACACAGGCAAGAAGGCAGTTGGGTGACATATATAAAACCATGAAAGAAAAGAATTGCAAACCAAGATCATATATCCAGCAAAAACTGACTTTCAAATAAAATGGCAAAACTAAGACATTCCCAGATAAACAGAAATTAAGGCAATTTGTAAAAAACCAGACCAACCTTACAAGAAATATTAAAGGGAGTCCTTTGCACAGAGAACCAATGCCATCAGACAACAAACTGAGATTATTAAGACACATGACAGCATCACCCAGATACCAACCCCGATAAAGAATTCTCAAAAGTAAAATAAAGCTGCAAAACTGAAAACAGGGAACAAGAGAAGTCAATCTGTAAATGACAACAACTTCAACACAAAAAGGGGAATAAATGGTGTAATTATAGAACTTCCATATGGAGAGGAAGTCAAGGTGAAATCAAGATACAACAGACTATTTTAATTAGGAAGAGAAAGGTAAGTTTCAAAGTAACCACAAAGAAAATTAATAAATCTACTCACCAAAATAAAGAAGGAAAAAAAAAATCAAAAAGACTCAGCAAACATAAAATCAACAACAAAGGAAATGAAAATACAATAATGAAAAGAACTCAGCACAGAAAATTAAGCAGAACAAAGAACCCATTAACACCACACACAGACACACACACAAAAGCATAACAAAATGACAGCAGTAAATTCATACCTATTGATAATCACACTGATTGTAACTGGTTTAAATACACCAGCCAAGAGACAGAAAGTGGCAGAATAGATTTTAAAAAAAATGACCCATCAATATGTTTCCTACAAGAGATGCGCATTAGACACAAAGACATAATCAAAAGATGGAAAAAAATACATCAAGCAAAGAGTAACCAAAAGAGAGCAGGAGTGGCAATAATAATCTCTGATAAAATAGACTTTAAGTCATAATTCATTATTAGATACAAGGCAGAGCATTATGTAATGATTAAAGGATCAATCCACCAAGAGAACATAACCATAATAAATATTCATGCACCCAATGACCAAAAGACCCAAACCAAACCTGTTGCTGTTGAGTTGATTCTGACTCATAGTCACCCTATAGGACAAAGTAGAACCGCCCCATATGATTTCCAAGGAGTGCTTAGTGGATTCGAACTGCCAACCTTTTGATTAGCAGCCATAGCTGTTAACCACTACACCACCAGGGTTTCCAAAGACAAAGACAGAGCTCTAAAATACATAAAACAAACTCTAACAGAATTGAAAAGAGAGATAGTTCTACAGTAATAGTAGAAGACTTTCATGTACTACTTTTGATGATGGACAGAACAGCTAGAAAGAAACTCAGCAAAGATACAGAAGATCTAAATAAGACAATCAACCAATTTGATCTCATAGACATATACAGATCATGCCACCCAACAGCAGCACAGTACACATTCTTCTCCAATGCACATGGATCATTCTCCAGAATGAGTCATATTTTACACCACAAAGCAAGCCTCAGTAAATTCAAAAACATCAAAATATTATGAACCATCTCCTCTGATCGTAATGTTATAAAAACTAGAAATCATTAACAGAAAGAACAAGGGAAAAATTAAATACATGGAAACTGAATAACACCTTGCTTAAAAACTACTGTGTAATAGAAGAAATTAAAAATGAAATTTAAAAAATCCCCAGAATCAAATGATAATGAAAACACAACATACCAAAACCTTTGAGACACAGCAAAAGCAGTGCTCAGAGAATTTATAGCAATAAATGCACACTACAAAAAAGAAAGGGCCAAAATTAATAGCTTAACCCTACAACTTGAACAATTAGAAAAGGAATAGCAAAAGAAGTACACAGTTACCAAAAGAAAGGAAATAATAAAGATCGGAGCAGAAATAAACAAATTAGAATATAGGAGAACAATACAAAGAATCGACAGGACTAGAAGTCGGTTCTTTGAGAGGATCAATAAAATTGACAAACCTCTGGCCAAACTGACAAAGGAAAAAAGCTTGCAAGTGGCCATCTAAGATGTAAGCATTGCTCTCTTGTATGCAGCAAAAGAGAATGAAGGAAATCAAAGGCTCAAAGAAGAAACTAGTCCATGGGACTAATAGCCAACAGGAATCACAGCCTTTTCTAACCTGAGACCAGAAGAACTAGTTGATGCCCAGCTACCACTATCCACGTTCTGACCAGGGACATGATAGAAGGTCCTTGATAGAACAGGAGAAAAATGTAGACCAAAACTCAAATTCCCAGACCTACTGGACCGATAAGAGATTACAAGAACCCCCGAGACTATTGCCCTAAAATAACCTTTGAACTAGGAATTGAAGGTATTTCTGGAGGTCACCTTTAAGCCAAATAATAGATCAGCTTGTAAAATAAACAATATCACCCATGAGTAGTGTACTCCCTTAAACAATTAACTATATGAGACCAAACAGTCAACATTTACCTAAAAACAAAGATGAGAAGGCAAGGAGGAGAAGGGAAGCTAGATCAATGGAAATGGAACAAATGGAATGGAAACAATGAGAATGCTGACACATTGTAAAAATTGTAACCAATGGCACAGAACAATTTCTATAAAAATTGTTAAAGTGGAACCTAACTAAACTAAACTAACTAAACCTAACTAAAAACACAATAAAATATTATTAAAAAAAAAAAACTTACAGGATAAAGTGAAAACAGCTCAAAAAGAAAATATTATACCTGTAAATGCCTACATAAGAAGAAAGATCTCAAGTCAGTAAACTAACTGTACACCTTAAGGAACTAGAAAAAGAAAACTAAAACCAACACTAGCAGAAGGAAGGACATAATAAAAATTAGAGAGATTATAAACAAAATAAAGACTAGAAAAACAATAGAATCAACAAATTAAAGTTGGTTCTTTGAAAATATGAACAAAATTAACATGTGTTTAGCTAGACTTTTAAGAACAAAAAGAGAAGACACAAATAATTAAAATCAGCAACGAATGTGGGCATATTACTACTGACCTTACAGAAATAAACAGGACTGTAAGAGAATACTATGAACAATTTTACTCCAACAAATTAGATAATCTAGATTAAGTGGACACATTGCTAGAAACACAGAAGATACCAAAACGAGAAGAAATCAAAAATCTGAAAAGACCTATAACAAATAGATTGGATCAGTAATAAAAAACTTAATATGGATGAACTTCATACGCATTATGCAAAGTGAAAAAAAAACTAGGAAAAAAGACGACATATTCTATGATTCTACTCATAGAAAACACCCTTTATCTAATGATAAGAGAAAATAGCAGGGTATGAAACTACTGTGCATCGTGATTTCAATGTTGTAAAACAAATTATATAAATGAAAAGGACCATAAGGGAGTATGAAAAAATAAGACACTTGATTTGTTAGGGTAGTGAGATTTTTGTAGCTATTTTCTTTCCTTCCTTTATTTTGGTTTTCATTAAAGTTTTTATTATATTTATGTATTACATTTAAAATTTAAAAATTGGGACAATGAAACTATTAACTGTATTTGGTATCCAAAATGATTCAGTGCAGGGAACAAATTGGTAACGTTTTTTATGAACTAATTGTGTACTGGAACATTTAGTAGTACCTGAATATACAAAGAGTCCTGTCCGCTAAAAGCTCGTAATATGTTGCAGACTAAGGTAAAAGAAAAGATTGATTACCTTAGAAAGTCTTATGCTTTCTAGTATCTTAAGAGTGGTGCTTAAGTTTTCTAGATTTATGACAGCCTTTTGAACTTTCTCAAGGTTTGCATTTGATCCAAACGTATGGTCAGATTAAAGAAGTTTCTCTTTCACTCTAAGTTTAATGCCAAAAAACTACATAGAAAAGTGTCTCTTACTTTTTAGAATATACTGTGTAATTCTTTGGTATATACAAATATAAATATTGTGTAATTAACAAAAACAGAAACACGTGAACATGTAAGTGCTCTCACAAATGGCCAAACTGAAAACAGAACATTTATTTACTTGCCTTCCTTAAAGAATTTGAGTGGAAAAGTTGCCAGTTTTTAACTCTCCTGTCTCTGAATATCTTGGTGTCATTAAATGGGGATGGTTTGGATCTTATACGAGACTATAGTGGAAAGCCTATTGGGTAATGACTTCAGATCAAGTTTTTTCCTATCTCAGGAGACCTCATAACTGGATTGGGTTTATGAAAGAAAATGAAGAAGGAGACAAAACATAAAAATGGAATGAACTCTTTATTTTCATCTTACCCTCCAGTCTGTATCACAGAATCTTTATTTTCAAGAGGGCACAAAAAATTTGTCTGGTTTTCCTATTCCCTACATAGGGCCCTCTTAAAAGAAAAATGTCCTACTAAGTGGAACTTTTTAAAAAAATTATGTTCTATTCTTTGTATGTATTTTTATATAAATCTCATAGAGAAACTCTGAAACTAAAGAGGTGAGCTTTCATGTTACATGATAAGTACTGGGAAAGGGTAGATGCAGAGAGTGCATGTTATGAAGAGACTGGGTGGGCTGAGTTCCAGAACTGCAGCAGGTTGGTCAACATTGTTAGTAACTTGGAAGATAATTTAAGCTTACCTCCATGATTACTTTATTCCTCACCACCCTTTGAGATGTTCGTTAAGACAGAATGAAAGAACTCCAGGCTTTTAACTGCTTGTAAGTGATCTGCTTCTCTTTAGAGCTGATGCACTTGGCTACAGAGGAAGATTGTTTAAATAGTGAAGAAGACAAGAACTGACAGGAATAAGAATGAAAAGTACGGTGACTTTTCGAGTTAAAAAATGTATATATTCTTTTTTTTTTTTTTTTTAATATATATTTTATTGTACTTCAGGTGAAAGCTTACAGAGCAAATAGTTTCTCATGAAATAGTAGTACACATGTTGTTTTTTTTGACATTGGTTAACAACCCCACAACGTATTAAGCCTCTAAATTCTCAGCCTTTTTTTTTTGATGAAAATTACAGATGGCCAAAGATACACCGTTTCAAAATTTTCTACATTCACAGTTCAGTGACATTGACTACGCTCTTCCAACTGTGCTGTTATTCTCACTTAAGATGAAGGCTTACAGAACAAAATAGTTTTTCATTTAACAGTTACTACACATGTTGCCCTATGACAATGGTTAACAATCTCACAGCACATCAAGAATATCCTTACTCCACCTTGTGTTCCCTATCACCAGGGGGCTTCCTTGTCCCCTTCTGTCTTCTGGACCTTGTCAGTGGACTATTGTACCTCTTTAGTCTCATTTGTTTATTTATTTATTTATTTATTTTATTTTATTTAAACACCATTTTGAAACTTTTTACTTACACATTTAAGTGATATTGACTATGCTCTTCCAGTTGTGCTGCCATTCTCGCCCAAGATGAAGGCTCACAGGACAAAACAGCCTCCCATTTAATAGTTACTACAAATGTTGCCCTATAGCAGTGGTCAACAATCTCACAATACATCGACAGTGTCCTTATTCAATTTGTGTTCCTTATCATCAGTTTCCTACTCCCCCTCTGCCTTCTGGCCCTTGTCACCGGACTCCTGTACATCGTTAGTCCCATTTAGTTTTACTGGGGTGTCCATTCCCAGGCTTAACATCAAACCTTGAAGGTAACTTCCCCTCTGAGCTGAAAGGGTGTCTGGGGGCCACACTCTCGAGGTTTCTCTAGTATTCTTTAGGCCAGTATATCTGGTCTTCTTTTTTTTTTTTTTTTTTGTGGGAGTTAAAATTATGCTCTACATCCTACTACAGCTCTGCCCAGAACCCTCTGTTGTGATCCTGGTCAGAGGAGTCATTGGTGGTAGCCGGGCACCATCCAGCTGTACTGGGCTCAGTCCCGTGGAGGCCTTGGTAGCTGTGGACCATTAGTCCTTCGGACTAATCTTTTCCTTGTATCCTGTTCTCTTCGTTCTCCCTTGTTCCCGAAGGGATGAGATCAGTGGAGTATCTTAGATGGCCGCTCATAGGCTTTTAAGACCCCAGACACTACTCACCAAGGTAGAACGTAGAGCATTATCTTTATAAGTAGTGTCATGCCAATTGAGCTAGATGTTCCCCGAGATCATGGTCCCCAGAGCCCTCCGTCCAACAACTCAGTCCCTCGGGGGGTTTGGATGTGTCTATAGGGCCTCCATGACCTTTCCTTGTGCAGGTTGTGTTAGTTTCCCCTGTACTATGTACTATCTCATCTCTCACCCAAGTTACCACTTACCTATTACCTATTTAGTATCCCCCCTCCTCCCATCCCTGGTAACCAACAAGGATTGTTACATTTTGCATGTGAATTTTTTCATGGGTTTTTACAATAGAGGTCTCATACAATATTTGTCCTTTTGTGATTGACTTATTTCACTCAGCATGATGTCCTCCAGTTTCATCCATGTTATGAGATGGTTCACCGATTCATTGTTCTTTCTCGTTGCATAGTACTGAATTGTGTGTATGTACCATAGTTTGTGTATCCATTCATCTGTTGATGGACATCGAGGTTGTTTCCATCGTTTTGCTATTGTGAATAATGCTGCCATGAACATAGGTGTGCATGTGTCTATTCGAGTGATGACTCTTATTTCTCTAGGATATATTCCTAGGAGTGGGATTGCTGGATCGAATGGTACGTCTATTTCTAGCTTTCTGAGGAAACGCCATATCATTTTCCAAAATGGCTGTATCATTTTGCATTCCCACCAGCAGTGTATAAGAGTTCCCGTCTCCCCGCAGCCCCTCCAACATTTGTTATTTCCAGTGTTTTTGATTCGTGCCAGTAATGCCGGGGTGAGATGGTATCTCATTGTGGTTTTAATTTGCATTTCTCTAATGGCTAGTGATCGCGAGCATTTCCTCATGTGTCTGTTGGCCATTTGAATGTCTTCCTTGGTGAAGTGTCTGTTCATTTCCTTTGCCCATTTTTTGATAGGATTGGTTGTCTTTTTGTTGTAGAGGTGTTGGATTTTCTTGTAGATTATGGAGATTAGACCTTTGTCTGACTTGTACTGTCCAAAAATTTTTTCCCAGTCTGTAGGTTCTCTTTTAACTCTTTTGGTGAAATCTTTTGAAGAGCATAGATGTTTGATTTTTAGAAGATCCCAATTATCTAGTTTATCTGTTGGGTTTTTTGTGTTGATGTTTATGGTTTGTATCCTGTTAATGCCATGTATTAAGGTCTGAAGTGTTGGTCCTATTTTTTCTTCTATGAATTTTATAGTTTGAGGCTTTATATTCAGGTCTTTGATCCATTTTGAAGTAGTTTTTGTATATGGTGTGAGGTATGGGTCCTGTTTCATTTTTCTACAAATGGATATCCAGTTTTGCCAGCACCATTTGTTAAAAAGACTGTCTTTTCCCCATTTGATGTATTTTGGGCCCTTGTCGAAAATCAGGTGACCGTAGGTGGATGGATTTACATCTGAGTTCTCAATTCTGTTCCATTGGTCAATGTCTCTGTTGTTGTACCAGTACCAGGCTGTTTTGAGTACTGTAGCTGTATAGTAGGTTCTCAAATCAGGTAGTGTGAGTCCTCCAACTTTATTCTTCTTCTTCAGTAGTGCTTTACTTATTCGAGGTTTCTTCCCTTTCCATATAAAGTTAATAATTAGTTTTTCCATCTCTTTGAAGAATGTTGTTGGTATTTGTATCGGAATTGCATTGTATTTGTAGATTGCTTTAGGTAGAATTGCCATTTTCACAATGTTGAGTCTGCCTATCCATGAGCATGGTATGTTTTTCCATTTATGTAGATCCCTTTGGGTTTCATGCAGCAGTGTTTTGTAGTTTTCTTTGTATAGGTCTTTTATATTCCTGGTCAGATTTATTCCTAAGTATTTTATCTTTTTAGGGGCTATTGAAAATGGTATTGATTTCCTGATCTCCTTTTCATCGTTCTCTTTACTGGTGTATAGGAATCCAACTGATTTTTGAATGTTTATCTTGTATCCTGCTACTCTGCTGAATCTTTCTATTACTTCCAGTAAATTTCTCGTGGAGTCTTTAGGGTTTTCTATGTATAGTATCATATCATCTGCAAACAGGGAGAGTTTAACTTCTTCATTACCAATTTGGATGCCCTTTATTTCTTTTTCTTGCCTTACTGCTCTAGCTAGAACTTCCAGCACAATGTTAAATAGGAGTGGTGATAAAGGGCATCCTTGTCTTGTTCCTGTTTTCAGGGGGAATGTTTTCAGCCTTTCTCCATTAAGAATGATGTTGGCTGTTGGTTTTGCATAGATGCCCTTTATTATGTTGAGAAATTTCCCTTCTATACCTATTTTATTGAGAGCTTTTATCAGGATTGGGTGTTGGACTTTGTCAAATGCCTTTTCTGCATCAATTGAGATAATCATGTGATTTTTTTCTTTCCTTTTATTTATGTGGTGGATTACATTGATGGATTTTCTAATGTTAAACCATCCTTGCATACCTGGTATGAATCCTACTTGGTCGTGGTGTATTATTTTTTTGATATGTTACTGAATTCTATTGGCTAGAATTTTGTTGAGAATTTTTGCATCTATATTCATGAGAGATATTGGTCTGTAATTTTCTTTTTTTGTGATGTCTTTGCCTGGTTTTGGTATCAGCGTTATGCTGGCTTCATAGAATGAATTTGGAAGTGTTGCTTCCTCTTCTATGCTCTGAAATAACTTGAGTAGAACTGGTACGAGCTCTTCTGTAAATGTTTTGTAGAATTCTCCAGTGAAGCCATCTGGGCCAGGGCTTTTTTTGGTTGGGAGTTTTTTTATTACCTTTTCAATCTCTTCTCTTGTTATGGGTCTGTTCAGATTTTCAATATCACTTTGTTGTAGTTTGGGTAGGCCGTATGTTTCTAGAAATTTATCCATTTCCTCTAGGTTTTCAAATTTGTTGGAATATAGTTTTTCATAATATTCTGTTATAATCCTTTTTATTTCAGTTGGGTCTGTTGTAATGTCCCCCATTTCATTTCTTATTTGGGTTATTTGTGCCCTCTGCTGTTTTTCTTTTGTCAGTCTGGCCAGTGGTTTGTCGATTTTGTTGATTCTTTCAAAGAACCAACTTTTGGTTGTGTTGATTCTTTCTATTGTTTTTCTGTTCTCTATTTCATTGATTTCTGCTCTGATCTTTACTATTTCCTTTCTTCCGGTGGTTGTAGGCTTTTTTTGTCGTTCTCTTTCTATTTGTTTGAGTTCTGTAGTTAATGTTTTGATTTTGTCCCTTTCTTCTTTTTTGATATGTGCGTCTATTGCTATAAATTGTCCTCTGAGGAATGCCTTTGCTGTGTCCCAAAGGTTTTGGTATGATGTGTTTTCATTTTCATTTGATTCTAGGAATTTTTTAATTCCATCTCTGATTTCTTCTATTACCCATTGATGTGTAAGCAGATTATTATTCAGTTTCCATGTGTTTGATTTTTTTTCCTTGCTCTTTCTAGTGTTAATTTCTACCTTGATGGCATTGTGGTCAGAGAAGATACTGTGAATTATCTCAGCATTTTGGATCTTGTTGAGGATTGCTCTGTGGCCTAAGATGTGGTCTATTCTGGAGAACGTTCCATGTGCATTGGAAAAGAATGTGTACTTTGCAGCGGTTGGATAGATTGTTCTATATATGTCTATGAGGTCCAGTTGGCTGATTGTGTCCTTTAGGTCTTCTGTATCTTTGCTGAGTTTCTTTTTAGTTGTTCTGTCCTTTACTGAGAGTGGTGTGTTGAAGTCTCCTACTATTATTGTGGAACTGTCAATTTCTCTTTTCAGTGCTGTTAGAGTTTTTTTTATGTATTTTGGAGCCCTGTCATTAGGTGCATAGATATTTATTATGGTTATGTCTTCATGATGGATCATCCCCTTAATCATTATATAGTGTCCTTCTTTGTCTTTTATGGTAGATTTTGTTTTAAAGTCTATTTTATCTGAGATTAGAATTGCCACTCCTGCTCTTTTTTGATAGTTGTTAGCTTGATATATTTTTTTCCAAACTTTGATTTTTAATAAATTCACATCTTTGTTTCTAAGATGTGTCTCTTGTAGACAGCAAATAGATGGATCCTGTTTTCTTATCCATTCTGCCACTCTCCGTCATTTTATGGGTGCATTGAGTCCATTTACGTTCAGTGTAATTATTGATAGATGTGAATTTGTTGCTGTCATTTTGTAGTGCTTTTTTTTGTGATGCTGAAGTTTTCTTTGTTCTTCTTACTCTCTTGTGCTGAGTTCCTTTTGTTTGTGGATTTTGTGTTCATTTCTTTTGTTTTTGTAGGTTTTGTTTTTGTTGAGACTTTATGTTTTTCGTCTTTATTTTTATGAGTTGGTTTGTTAACTTTTTTTGTGGTTACCATGAATTTTACCCTTATCTTTATAATTTTGAAGCAGTCTACCGTTACTTGGCATCGCCTTGCCTTCTTCTCCTTTAGAAGGTTCTATACTTATGCCGTTTGTTCCCTCTTTCATTGTTTTGATGTTGTTGTCATCCTTTGATTGATTTCTCTGATTCCCTGTTGTATATCTTTTGTTTTTGGAAAGTTGTCTGTAGTTCAGTTCCTAGAATGGTATCTGGTTCATGTTAACCTGCGTCCTAGGTCCTAGGTCCTGCCTGAGGGCTTAAGCTGTTTGTCCGCAGATCGAAGAACTCCCTTTAATAATTCTTGTAAGTTTGGTTTGACTTTTGCATATTCCTTTAGTTTCTGTTTATCTGGAAATGACCTAATTTCACCATCAAATCTGAATGAGAGTTTTGCAGGATATATTATTCTTGGCTGACAATTTTTTTCTTTCAAGATTTTATATATGTCATCCCATTGCCTTCTTGCCTGCATGGTTTCTGCTGAATAATCTGAGCTTAGTCTTATTGTTTCTCCTCTGTATGTGACTTCTTGTTTTTCACGAGCTGCTCTCAGGATTCTTTTTTTGTCTTTAGTTTTAGCGAGTGTGAATATGATATGTCTTGGTGATTTTCTTTTGGGGTCTCTTCTATATGGGGTTCGTTGAGCTTCTTGGATGACCAGCTTTTCATCTTTCATGATATTGGGAAAGTTTTCTGTCAGCAGTTCCTCAATGATCCTCTCTGTGTTTTCTGTTTTCTCCCCCTGTTCTGGTATGCCAATTACTCGTAAGTTTTTGCTTTTAATTGTGTCCCACATAACTCTCAGGGTCTCTTCATTTTTCTTTGTTCTTTTTTCTGAGTTTTCCTGAAACAGAGTTGTATCCAAGTGTTTGTCTTCAGTTCCACTGATCCTGTCTTCCATGGTTTCAAATCTACTTCTCAGCCCTTCTATGACACCGTCCATTTCTGAAATCTTGTTGTTTATCTTTTGGATTTCTAATTGTTGTTTTTGTATAATTTCGAGTTGTGAATTTATTTTGGCATTTTGTTCTTGCATCATCTTCCTGAATTCTTCCAATTTTTTGTCTGTATTTTCCATAAATTTGTCTATTTTTTCCTCATGTTTGTCAGCTTTTTGCCTCAGTTCTTGGAAAATTCCGAGTATTAGTGATTTGAGTTCCGTATCAGGTACTTCTAGTGCATTTTCTTCCACAGGAGAGTTATCTGGTGTTTTAATTTGGACGCCTATTGGAGCCATCTTGTCTTGTTTTTGTAAATGTTTTGATATTGTTTGCTGTTTTCGGGGCATTCAGTAGATATTTCTCTCGTTTATTGATTGTAGATTTTTTTTTTTTTTCGTTCTTGTGGTACAGCTGGGCAGATCTAGTTGAGGAGGAGCCACTGGGATGGGTTGCTTGTGGCACTCACCGCAGCCACCAGGACGGTCGGTAGTCAGTGCTGGGCAGGTTCCAATAGGGCGTGCCTGCACCGCTTGGTGATGTGATGTCTAGTGCACGGTGCAGGTAGGTAGGGTGCAGCGGGAAGATGGTTATGTGTGAAGCTAAGCTGGATATGGGAGAGAGGAGAGAGGAGGAGGAGCAAAAAGCGTACAAACATAAAAGAATGCTAGGGGAGCTTGTCGTTGGAATGTACAGATGAGAGACTATGGGATGGAGGAAACCAGAAGGGGGAAGAGAAAGAAAAGGAAAGAATGACCAAATAAAAATCAGAAAAGTTAAAGAACTGCAAATTTCCCAGGGATCCCACCGATGCAGCTATGAGGTCTGGGGGAGTCGGTCTCAATTTTCACAGCTCAGCCTGGCCAGAAGGTACAGAGGCATACATCGCCTGGAATTCAGGGATCAGAAAGAGAAGGAAGAGATAGAGAGACAAGAAATTAAGCAATGAAGAAAGACAAAAGAGAAAAAGAGGTAAAAGATGACAAAACTAATCAAAAAAGGAAGAAAAATAAAATTGAGAGAAAAAAAAAAAAAAAAGGGCAACACCAGCAGTCAGTGCCTACAAATGGGACCCAGAGAGCCCCCACTCAGGGGCGCGAATTCCAAGAAGCCGGTAGTCTCGGGGTTAAGTGACCGTGGCCACGGGAAGCAGAGGGGCCAACGAACAAAGGCCCCAGGATCCCACCCACGCGGGGGCCCAGACCTAGGAACAGCCACACGCCCGCACGCAGCCCTACAGCCCCGCAGGAGAGAGCAGAGACAGCACTCGGAACCAGGCACCCAGGCAAAAGGAGGGGGAGGCGGGAGAAAAAGGTTCGCTAGGTGCCAGCAAACGGCTCCCAGGAAGCCTCCAGCCCGGGCGCGCGGAATCCAAGCACCGGCGTCCCCCTGCTCAGGGACTCCGGCCACGGAAAGTAGAGGGGCAAACGAACAAAGGCCCCGGGATCCCACCCACGCGGGGGCCCAGACCTAGGAACAGCCACACGCCCGCACGCAGCCCTACAGCCCCGCAGGAGAGAGCAGAGACGGCACTCGGAACCAGGCACCCAGGCAAAAGGAGGGGGAGGCGGCAGAGAAAGGTTCGCTAGCTGCCAGCAAACGGCTCCCAGGAAGCCGCCAGCCCAGGCGCGCGGAATCCAAGCACCAGCACCCCCCCAGCCCAGGGACCCTGGCCACGGAAAGCAGGGGATCCCCAGCTGAGGCGGAGAGGGGTGGGTGGTGGGAGAGCGCGCACCGCAGTTTACCGGTCGTTCTGTCTCCGACCAGATGCTCTGCAAGGCTGCTCTCCCGTTTGCTGGTCTCCGATAGGAATCCAAGATGGTGGATCCGCGCTGCGTTAGCTGGTAAGGAATCTCTGCCTGAGTCTCTCCTCGCTCTCCGTTCTCTTTTAGTATTCTCACTCCGTTTGGTGTTTGGCTGAGTTCTTTATCTCTTCATTTGGTGTTCTAGGGTTTCAGGATTGTTGATTCTCTGTTAGGCTTAGTTTTTCGGATCTTTGCTGTGGAGGGACGGCGTGGTGTTTCTGCCTAGAGCGCCATCTTGCCCCCTCACTGTCTATATATTCTTTTAGAAAAGAAAAAATAAAAAAAACTATTCTCAGTCCAGGTAACATCTATGGTTTTTTGGATTTTTTTTATTCTGAAAATGGCTTTAGATGCCTTTGTTAGTGATCATCTGAAATATTTATTTTGCCCAGTGAATAAATTCTCCAAGATATTATACATCATAAAATTTATCTAATTAACTTCAAGCTATTTGTAGTATTTAAACACTATGTCCACTGAGTCTGGTATTTGAAAGAACAGATAGATCTCCAATGGCTCTCCAACTATATTTGTAGATTTTGTAGTATAGGAATCTCCATACACACTATACAAAGCTGCTGACAAAAAAAAAAAAAAGTTGCATATGTTATAGAGTGTTTAACTCTCTCTTCTAAGGCACAATATTTCAACAATTATGTGGTACAGTCCAGTTTCATTCTGTGAGAGATTTTTGTGGAAACTCTACCCTAACTTGCTTCATAGGAGTACACTATACAATGCAGTAAATAGTTGATTTCTTCAGCCTATTTATTATTTAAGGCATACAGTTAGCAGGAAAAAATGAGGATTCCAGTTGGATTTGAAATGACTTGGTGGATTAATGAGACAGAGATATACAGAAAGTCTGTTCTAGCTGAGAGGAATTCCCAGGGAAGTCAAGAATGGGGAAGATTGAAGTGGACAGAGTAACGTTAGAAAACATGGGCAGAGGGACAGGTATCTGTGAAGGTCCATGATCTATGATATTAACTAGAGCAAACAGGCAGATTTTTTTTTCCCCAAAAAAGGAGAATTCATTCAAAGAAAAATTAAGCACAAGGAAAACCTTATAGGGATTTGCAGAAAATAAGTGAGTTGTCTTTAGTTTCCCAGTCCATGTGAAAGCATTCTGCATCTGTTATCTAAAGAGAAAGAGCATTGAATTCTTAGAGTGAGGGAGTTCCCACTGTCAGGGAATGAGAAGATGCAGTGTGTGGATAAGAACAAGTGAATAGAGGAAGATCTGTGGAGTGGAGGAGGCATTATTATGCATTGCTGTTATTGCTGAGTGCCTTCCAGTTGATTCTGACTCATAATAACCCTATAGGATACAGTAGTACTGCTTCAAAGAATTTCCTATGCTTTAGTCTTTACAGGATCAGATCGCCAGGTCTTTTCTGCCACAGCACAGGTGGTGGGTTTAAACCTCTGGCCTTTTGGTTAGTATTAGGGCCATGTTAAACCGAATGAATGAAAGAAATACTAGTTAGGGAAAAATGGAGGGAGGGAAAATCAAAGCCAGTCATAAATTCTAAAGGCTTACTCATTTGGAAATGAACAGAGGCCTAAAAATGAGGTCTTGCTGTCCAGAAATGAGAAAATAGCTCAGAGGTGATGTTTTCTGGAGGAGAAAGCAGTGCGCAGGGAGTGCAGGCATTGGGGTCTATTCTAGTCTCTCTCCTAAGCGTGTTTTTTGACCTGAGAGGATTCGCCCTTGTCTGAAGATCACGTTTGTCTGCTGCATCCCTCATGTTACATGGTAGCTGAAGCTGAAAGAACAAAGATCATCTTTGAGGGGGAAAAAGCCTTTTGTACTTCAAGTTTAAGGTTTTTCTGTCTTAGTTTGGTAGCAAAACTATGCGTGTAGCCAGAGACCTAAATTATTTCACCATCTGCATACCTGACATCATGTGCAAATGGTAGCAAATGATGGAATTTCACCTAAGGTCTGATTATACATGAGGAGACTTCACAGGCTCCAAATGTTGCTTTTATTTTATTCATCAAGAAGCCCATGCAGACTTTCAGGGCTCTGCCAACTTGGCAAGAAGAAGAATTGGCGCATTTCCCATGTTGGGTTTCTTTTAGTTTCAAGGTTTTGAAGTGGGTCTGAGCCTGGTGAGTGAGGTTGTGATAAATGCTATGTGGAGTCCTTGTGAGGTCTCATTTGATGACTGTAAGCGTTTCATCATTTGACATGAATGAGAAACATCATTCCTTTGCAAGCGTATTCTCTTTTTTATGTTTCTTTAAAGTTGTTCCGGAGACTTCTCAGTTGAAACCATAAATTCACTTAGCAAATGCCTGTTTTGTCAGAGAACTTTAAAGATGCATGGCAAAAGTTTAAACAGGTCCTAATTGATGGGCTTTAAATACTCTATATAGTAATTAAATAGTTATGTTAAAAAAAAAAAAAAAAACACCTCTTGCATTTTTTTCTTTAATCTCTCTCAGATTTTTCTTCAGGACTCAAAATTCATGAATTAAACAAATTAGGTGAGGGGAAAATAATCGTGTTAAGTTTCCTAAATGCTTGACACACTGATAAAAAATTTTAAAGCTTACAAATCTATAAATTGTAGGTTGGGCCACATTTTATCAGAGAGCTTCTTTAAATGAAATCCTCGAGCAGCATAAAGAAAGTTCAGATAAATAATTGCTGCAGATGTCAGAATTAAAAACAGCTCACTAAATTCCAGACATTTGAGTATATTTGATTTGGTATGTCCAGATTGCTCCTATAGGAATGGAATAATATTAAAATAGAATTTTTATGACTTTCATGTGGACTGGTTGGTCTCTACCTGCCTTAACGTTCCTCTATAAGCCACTGTTATATTTTTCGAGTACTTACGTGATATGCTTTTGAATTTCTTCTCTTTCTTTTTCTTTAAAAAAATGCATCCCTTAAAATACTATGCTATTTTTATTTTAGCTTTTTCAATATTCCTCACCATGTTCTTCCCATCTAACTCTTAATTTTTATTGCTTTTATACTTTTCTAATTGCTATAAGGGATCTCTTCTTCCCCGGCCTAATTGTAACATTACCTCTTCTTGCTGTTTATCACTTCTTGACTCAAAAGTAAGTCTCTTGCATCAGTATATTGATAATTTTTTTTTGTGTATTTTTTTCTCTCTTTCTAGTAAATTGTTTTTCCCTATCCCCAAATTTCCCGCTCTAAAATGTTAATCTACACAATTGAAAATATTTTATTGTATTTTTAAAATAATTCATACTCAGTTTATAGAAATTCAATTCATGATGAAAGGATTTAAGAAGAGAAGACAAAAGCGTACTCAACATTGCACTAACGAGAAATATCAACATTTGGTGAGGGATTCAAATAAGATAGCTTTAACCCAATTTCTTCTCTGGAGTAACAGAACAACCCATCAGCAAGCTGGTGGAAACAAACGGGTGCTACTGGAACCACTGATTCTGCTGAGATTCCCAGGAGAGAGGGTAGGTACAAGGCTTTATTTTCCTTGCATCTCGTGAAAGATATTGGACCAGCAGCAGAGGAGAAGCCTTGACTCTCTGAGGGCTAGGGTAGTATGGCATAGAGATCTAACAGTCAACGGAAATGTGAGATACGCACAAATAATCAAGAATTATCAGCAAGAAGCAGCTACTCACTTAGACTACATTTCCCACTTTCCCTTACATCTACATGCGCCCTATATCTACTTTATACTGATGCAATGTAAGAGAAAATGATGTGTGTCATTTCTAGGTCAAACGTGTTAGGAAGCAGGGGCAACTTCTCCGTAATGTCTTTCTTCGTCAGCTGGCTAGTTGTAGAAGACTCTGAGGACAAAGGGAATGGCAGAGCCACATGATGGAAGGACTATGGCTCTCTGAGTCACCATGTGGAGGAAAGCTGTCCATCAACCAGAGTAATAGGATTAGACTGTTGCATGAGCATAAAATAAACTTCTTTTGTGATAAACCACTGAATTTTGGGAGTTTTTATAGCAGCTGATGCTACTTTCACTAAAGCAGGTGAAGAACATTCGCTGTCTGTTAGACTTGGAGAGGCCTAGTAATAATTCTGTTTACCCAAGAATAACTGGAGGAGAACTGCTCTGGTGTGCTGAACAGCACCAAGACCTTGTGGATGGGAGACATCTGCTACCAAAAAGACCTAGAATATAATGGATGACTTCCAAAACTTCCACAAAGCAGTGACTATAAAACACAGAACAGCCTCTGCCGGAATATCCATGACAGGTCTTTCCTTGCTTGAGAAATAGTATCTGCCTGGCAATGAAACATCCAGGAAAGAGAGAGAAAGAATAATCACACTTTATTTATGAATATATTCTATATAAGGAACAACAATTGAACAATTAGAAGAAAGGCTTCCATTGAATTGGAACTAATGAAAGAACTGGAAGAGAACTTTATCAAAAAGAGGAAGAAGTGCTCTCAAGAAGATTGAAAAAGAACACTTAAGAAAAGTATCCAAAAATATTCTGAAAATAAAAAAATAAAAATTCTGCAAAAAAAATCCATGAGCTGAAAAAGAATATAATCATGCTGACAAAAGAGTTAATGTTATGGAAGTTCAAGTGAAACAAATATTTTACAACACAGTGCAAAAATAGAAAGAACATCCGTTTAATTGTAGAACTAACTCTGAAAAACTGTGGGAAACATACTTACAGGGAAAAATGTAAATTTTATAAATGCTGTAAGCATCTGGGATCCCTGGTGGCACAGTGGTTAAGAGCTTGGCTGCTAACCAAAAGGTCAGCAGTTTGAATCCACCAGTTGCTCCTTGGAAACCCTGTGGGGGCAGTTCTACTCTGTCCTGTAGAGTTGTTACGAGTTGGAATCGACTCGACGACAATGAGTAATGGGTATAAGCATCTGAGTATCCTGTTTTGCTTAAGAAGTATTCCTCCCATCAGAGCTCTTAAAATATTCTATTTTTTCTAATGCTGTTATTTTATTATTTCACTTTTAATTTTTTTGTAATTTGATTTATTTTGTATATGGTGTGAGGTAGGAGTATAACTTTATTTTCTTCCACATGGATGCTGACATATCAGTGTCATTTACTAAATAAAGTATCACTTTTCCAATAATTTGAAATACAATTTTGTCATTATTACATTTTCTAGGTACTTATTGTCTGGACTCTTTTCTTTTCTACTAATATCTTGTTTTTTACAGTAGCCATATCATACTGTATCTATTATGGTATCTTTATATACTCTTATAATATCTGATAAGGAAATACTCTTTCAGCACTCATTTTTGCAAAAATGTTTGGCTTTCTATCCACTGTATGAATTTTAAAATCAGTGATGTCACTAAGAAGTATGCAAGAAAAAATGATGTTTTTGGTGTATGCTATGATATATAATAATTTTGCAACAACCAAAAAAAAAATGTGTCATCACATAAGTATGTATGTATGCATATATTTGTATAGGTATGTATATGTGTGTATTTATGTGTGCATATACAGATGTATCTATGTTTATATGTATATATATATGTGTGTGTGTGCATGTATATATATTCATATACATAATAAAACATATAGGGGTCAAATTTATGGATACATCTTAGACATAATCAAACACCTTGTGGGATAGGTTTTCTGGGTCTGAAGGCTTAGGACCATAGTCTTGTGGGACAACTCAGTCAATTGGCATAATATATAATTCATAAAGTTTATGTTCTACATCCTGGTTTGGTGAATATTGTCTGGGGGCTGGGCTTGCGAGCAGCCATCTAAGATACAACTATTGGTCTCTACTAGTCAGGAGCAAGAGAAAAAGGAGGAAACCAAAGACTCAGAGAAGAAACTAGTCTATAGGACTAACAGTCTACAGGAACCATGGCCTCATCTACCCTGAGACAAGAACTAGATGGTGCCTAGCTACCACTACTGGCCGATCTGATCAGGGCAACAATAGATGGATCCTGAGAGAATGGGAGAAAAATGTGGAACAGAACTCAAATTCTTAAAAAGTCCAAGACTTATTGAACTGATTGAGACTAGAGAACTCCCTGAGACTGTTGCCTTGAGATGCCATTTAAACCTTGAGCTGACACTATCCCCTGAGGTCACCTTTTAGTAAAATAACAGATTGTCTCATAAAATAAAGCATATCACTTATGAGCAAACTCACTCCTTTTAAAAATCATCTGTATGAGACCAAACAGTCAACAATTACTGTAAATCAAAAATGAGTCGGTAGTAGGGCAGGGAAACTAGATTACAGGAAACAGAACAACCAGAACAGAAATAATGAGACTGTTGACACTTTGAGAAAAACGTAACCAATGTCACTGAACAAGTTGTGTAGAAATTATTAAATGGAACCTAATTTGCTGTGTTAGCTTTCACCAAAAACACAATAAAACATTATTAAAACAAAAAAAAGAAAAAAATCATTTGCCAGTTTACAAGTCACAACAAAACACCAAGACTCTACTTTTCATTTCTTATTTATGTCTTTCACATGATTTTAAAGTTTTGTTTATGAAGATATTGTAGCTGTATCATGATGTTTATTCTTATTTTATATTTTATATTGCTTTTGTGAATAGGATTTATTTTCTCCATACTTACTAATAATTGGATATTATCACTAGAGTGAAATGCTATTGAATTCTGTGTGTTTATTTGAATCTAGCCACCTTATTGAATTCTCTTATTAACTGTAACTTGTTCCTTATGAAATAAAGATATTTGTTTATTTTCTTCCCAATATTTTCACCAAGCATGTCATTTTGGGAGTCTTATTTCGTTAGTTAGAACTTCAAGAGCAATGTTGAAATAGCAGTGAAATAGCTGGCTCTATTTTTTTCTTTACTTGAATGGGAATGCCTTCAGTGTGTCACTGTATTTAGCGTTTGCTGTCAAGTTTTGTTAAATAGCCTTTAAGATGATTCCTTCTATCCTTATTAGAATTTTTCTTAGGGATGACTGCTGAATACTACCACATGCTTTTTAAGTGCATATTAATATAATTATATTGTTTTTCTCTGTTTATTAGAGGAGTGTCTAGTGTCCCAGAAGTCAAGAGAGAATAAGTCAAGAAGTAAAGATACAAAAATACAAATATAAAAATACAAAACCTGGTTACCGCCTTTGTGAAACATTCAGCAAGTGAGGGAGATGAGAGTAAAGTGTTTATATCAGCACCAGATAGGATATAATTCATATGAAACTATGCAGTTAAGAGGAATACAGACTTGAGTGAGCTCTGGATTTGACAGGAAGGGTTCTTGAAGCATTATAATTCTTAAAGCTGGAACACGATAAGAAAGGCTCATTCAAGAAATTACAAAACCAGGGGAAAAATAAATAACTAAAAATAGTATACATGAGAGTGGTTAAAAATTACTCAGAAAATGAAGGTGACTTTAAATATATGAAAACATAACAGAAGATGATTTGTTCTTCATTAGAGCTAGACAAAAGAAACGCCTAAGCTACTAAGTAAGGAAAAAAAATGAAATTTATAGCAGTAAGAATTGTTAATCACTGGGACATTTTACCAAAAGAGCAGTTTTTTGCAGTTCTAGAAAATATACTCCCTTGAATATACTCTGAGAGCAGAGATGTAGAAACCTATTCTAGAACCAAGATTCAGTGGTTTTATGGAATATATTTAGGAAAACAAACAATACTTCTGCTAGTTAACAGTCTGTTTACTCCTGAGACTCTTAGGTGTCCAAAACTGGGGAATAAGGAGATCAGAAGGTAGGTTGTTAAAACCTAGAACACCATTGTATCTTTGGCTATGTATATTTTCACCAAAAAAAAAAAAAAGGTCGAGAAGGGAGAGGGTTGACATGTTGTGGGGTTGTTAACCAACGTCATAAAATGATATGCGTACTACTGTTTAATGAGAAACTATTTTTCTGTAAACCTTCACCTGAAGTACAATAAAAAAAATTTAAAAATTTAAAAAAACAAAAACAAACCTAGAACACCATAAAAGTACACAAATTAGGGATTTCTTTTAAAAGATGGTGTAGCATAAAAGAAATTTGTATGCACTACTGTCCTTTGAGGAGCCCTGGTGGCACAGTGGTTAAGAGTTAAGCTGCTCACGAAAAGGTCAGCAGTTCGAATCCACCGCCACTCCTTGGAAACCCTTTGGGGAAGTTCTGCTCTGTCCTAAGCGTCGCTATGAATCAGTGGGTTGGTTGGTTGGTTTTAATGTCCTTTGAAGCCCAACAAAAACACCAAAAAAGAAAACAATCAGTTCATTTACCATGATTTGTGGTTCTTTATTTGAGTTCTTTATTTTAATTCACTTCTTAGTTGGCTATATTTTATCCTTAAATGAGTTTGTTTCTAAGAAGAGCTCAAAATGCTATATTGTTTGAGTTCTCTCTTATTCCCTCTGCAGCTTCATTTCCAGCCTAGTTGAATGACTTTTATTTATTGGAATAAAACTACATATTTCACATATAATTCCTCACTCCATTCCTCCCTCTTCCCTGTTTATGAGCCAGTTCACATGCCACCTACTTTGTGTAACCTTTCCTGACCTTCCCATAGCACTGACTATTCCCCCTTTTTGGCCCCATTGACATTTCACTTTTTTCTTACCTTACCGCTTGCAGTGATACGCTTTTGTTTTGTTTTGATTATGGAACTTGTGGTCACCCCTATCACTCCCACCCTAAAGCTGTTTTTCTCAACCAGGCCCAACCTTAAGCAGAACATTAGCACTTCGTGTGTGTGTGTGTGTGTGTGTATGTGTGTGTGTGTATGTGTGTGTGTGTTTACCCATGTGCACAGATACATGTACACAGACACACAGGAACATGGGTTTTCCTGAAAATTTTCTGGGTGAACAGGGTGAAGGATTAACAAAATGCACTGCAAAGCAGAGACTTAATGAAACTGCTGGTTGGATACCTCCATTCTTCTGCAGAAGAGTATCTCCTCTTTTTCTGTCTCATAATATCACATCTTTCTACATGGCCTCTAAAAAGTACCGTTTGTTATCCAAAGCAAGTTAGTTGTCTCCCTCAGCTTGCATAAACTACTCACCAAAGCAAACACCACTATTGTTCCTAAAGTCTGCCCCCTTGGGGACCTCTTCCCTGACCTTAGGTTTGCTTATCAACAGGGCTTCAAACTGGTTTGTTCCGGTTTGAACGCCTGCTGATAATTTGCATTTCTAACAAGTTCCCTGCTGAGAAACTGCATTTCTAACAAGTTCCTGGGAAGTTATACATAAGAATCACCTGGGGCTCTTGTTAAAATGTACATTATGATTCAGTATATCTGGGGTGGAAATGCAAATTTTCTGCAGGGAACTTGTTAGAAACACAAATTTTCAGCAAGGGTTTGGATTAGAACAGACTGGTTTGGACATTCATCTTTCTTTTTCTGAGGGCTGGTGAATGGGAACAAGAGATTAAGCTGTTAAGAATAGCATTTTACATATATATACATATATCTATTTCAGTGGGATTATTTTTATCCTTATAACTACAGGTATCTCTCCTGTAGAAGACTGTAAGTATCTTCACAGTGATGATTGTGTATTATTTTCCTCTTTTAATACTTAGCTACATGCCTGGCACATAGTAAGTACTTCATAAATGCTTACTGGATGAATAAAGAGAGTGTATATAGATATAATCTAATAGGTGGTGAGAACAATCAGATTACTCCATAGTAACTATTTATAATACCTTGGTCATAATTCTTTTATATTTGTTTTTGTTTTCACTTCACCATGGTTCTCCTCTGCTAATTCATCCTGTGGTCAGTGCAGACTCTGGATGATGCTCTGAAACCCATGGATATTTCCAGTTTGTTATTCCATGGAATATATTTTAATCAGGATTATCTTTGTTAATACTGAAATGGCTTGTACCTTTTGACACATCCCTTTTTATTGTTATGAGGCAATGCCGTTGGGTTGTATGTGTAAGAGGCAACACACCCTGCCTTTGTGGACCAGGTCAGGGTTTCCATTCTGTGGGTGGTGGATCTCTAGGGCTTTAGTGAAGACCTCCCAGCAGCCAGCAGGATGTGAGGTCAGGCAGGACTCCTGACCTCTACTCCTGGTCTAATCTGAGAAGCTCTGCTTCTGTCTGCTTTGCATATTCATCTTTTGGGAGAAATACTGTCATATATAAAATGTGTGAAAATCACTGTGTCAAAAACTTACAACAAATCCACAGTTTGGGCTCCTACTATTCTTTTTTAAAAAAAATACGCAACATATGCTTGATGATGTCCGGCTACCTCTACTGACCACTTCCAACCAGGGACTTAATAGATGGTCCAGATAGAATGGGAGAAAAAAGTAGAACAAAACTTAAATTCCTAAGAAGGCTAGACTTACTGGACTAGTAGAGACTAGATGAGCCCTCAAGACTACTGTCCCAAGATACTCTTTAAACTTGGAACTCAAACCACTCCCAGAGGTCACCTTTCAGCCAAATGACAGATTGGTCCATAAAATAAATAATATCACCAGTGCATACTGTGCTTCTCAAAATAATTGTCTATATGAAACAAAATGGTTAACATTTACCCTAGACCAAAGATGAGAAGGCCAGGGGAGACAGGGAAGCTAGATTACTAGAAAGAGAACAGCCAAAATGGAAATAAAAAGAAGGCTGATACATTGTGAAGAATGTAACCAATGTCACCGAACAATATGTGTCGAAAGTGTTAAATGATAACCTAATTTCCTGTGTAAACTTTCACCAAAAAACACAATAAAATGTTTAAGGAAAAAAAAAAAAATACGCAACATAGACAGAAATAACTCGTGTAATCCTTAATTTTGGAAGGCTGGGGCAGTATATCCTACTGCTCAAAACAAAAGAAAAAATAAAGCCAAACTCAATGCAAGTTTTGGTCAGTCACACCAGAAAATTCAGAAATTCTTTACTCTGGGTGTGAGCAGCCTATAGCATTTTAAACAGAGACCATCTTGGGTGGGTGTCTCTACTCTCTTGGGCTTGCCTCTTTAGCTCCTAAGTGGGCGCCTGAGGCCTTTGGTCTGCACTACACAGGTATTGCCCTTTTTTGTCCCTAATAGGCCTTCTGGTTTCTAAAACTCTCTGATTCTTGTCTCTTGCCTCTCTTGTCTTCTCTCTATGGCTTTTGGCCTAGATTTCCAGGCATTAATATTCCTGGATGGAATTGAGCAGACCTTCTGGTCCATTCTGTGAATAAAGGCAATAAGGAAAACCCACCCTCAGGGATCTAGTCTCAGCATCAAACATTAGAATGTAAGCTCCCAAATCTAGAATATCAGCTCATGGATGCTAGGGGTTTCTGTCAGTTTTCTTCATAGATGTATCCCTGCCTCTTACAGCAGTGTTTGGTAATTTGTAGGCTTTCAGTAAATATTTGTTGAATGAATGAATAGAATATTTACAACAGGGGTCAGACCTTTTATAGTGACAAGACTGTCTCTTTGCCTCATCCTGTGTGTGTTATTAATTACATTAAAAAATTTCTCTGCTTTGAGTAGCATTATAGAATCTCCTCTTCTGTTGTCCTAGTTTGATAGATGCCCTTCCTAAAAAAATGAGCTGGTATTTTTCTGCTACAGAAAATGCTGATGAAAGAACAGCTGAGAGTCCTCCTCTGCCTCCCTCCCCCTAGAAGAGCCCTTTAAAAAAAAAAAACATTACCGTTGAGTGGATTCCAACTCATAGTGACCCTAAGAGCCCTTTAGGGCCTCACAAATAGATGGCTTGCATTTCCCCCCAACTGCCAGCAGACAGAGAAGGCCTGGTGAACCACTGTATTCTCCACAGCAAGGAAGAGTGAGTAACACACAAGGTTCCTCCCTGGCATGCTGAATTCGTCAAACTTTAGCTGATTGGGGCAGATTTTCTATTATTCTCTGACAGGAGTCATCTTTGCCACCCTTGCCTTGCTTGGAGATTCAATCTTCCTTCTGCAATTATATTGCCCGTATCCTATTGCCAGCAGCATCACCTGAAGGTTCAGAATCAGAGGTCTACAGCTTATAGCCTCATGTCACTATAACACAGGTCCTGCCTCTCCTGGACTTTTTGTAATCACTGAATCCCCACCCCATTTTCTCGCCTCTTCTTTTCTCAGGATTACTGGAGTCCACTTGGGCCTCACTGGGAGCTCCTAAGGTCAAACCAATCCAGGGCATTAATTTCAAAGTCTGTCCTCCACAAGTACCAACATATAGGCTTCTAGCTGCCCTTTATAAAATAGCAGAGATCCTAACTAATCCACTGACAAATGTCATCCATTTGGTTCCCTTCAAGATGTTTACTGGCTTATGCTTTCTGAGTTCCTCCACATTCTTTTGCAAGATCTAATTCTGGGTCTGCAGATCTTGACACTGTACCTGAGCACTGTTATATGTCTGTGTGTGTTTGTGCATTGACAGGAGTCAGGAGGCTAGTTTTAAGGGCCCCCTTTTGTCTCTTGCAGTTGTCTTCAGATGATTCTCCTGCTGACAAAGGTCTTAGAATAGGCCATCTAATTATGAGAGATTTGGTGATATGGGCATTGTTTTTGATAAAATACAGATAAAACCATGAACTCTAAAATATCCTTACTTCTCCAGGTTTGGTGGAATGTGCTCTGTAGGTTATGGCTATGTTGGCTATAGAATGTATTAATCAAAATATGATATTCTAAAGGTGAAATGGAATGGTATTTGTAATTGCACTGGGACAGCAATCATAAACCGGAACCTATAGTCACTCTGGTATGGCAGAAATCTCCTGATGGAAAATCCTATTATTTCAGACCTACTTCTTTGAGGTAGTCTGTTACTATATAATTATGTGGTCACCCACCCCTCCAGATTGTTTATATTGTTAACTACCTTCTTCATCATTATACTCAACTGTTGGCTAGGGCTCTAGGTATGTCCTAAGCTTTCTCTTGAACAGAAAACAGCCAACTGGACAAATAGAAGTTTTCTATTCCAAATTATCATAGTAAATTGAAATTTCATTCTCACTTTGTCCCAGTGCCAAATGTGGATTAGGGGTGGCAAGGTAAGTGTTGGCAGAGAGGAGGAAAAGGGAGGATAAAGGAAGGATACGTACTACCTAGCTATCTGTCAACACAAGTTATGCTCTTGTCCGCTGCCTGTCTTAGCCTCTGACTCACTGCTCCTTTGAGACAGCACTGAAGAGGATGGGGAGGGAGAATACCCCCTCTTGCACTAACTGCACTACCATCATTGATGCTTCTCAAGTCCCTGATTTTCTCATTAGCTCCCAAGTTTTTCTTTGTGGTCCTGAGTGACTCCCATATTGTTTTCCTTATCAGAGCCCCTTCCCCTGCCTCCTCACATGCCTCATATTCTCTCTGGATTGTTTTCATCTTGCAGGAACTCTCTCATCACACCAGAGAAGAAAGCCCAGAGAATGGGGAACACATTCTCATTGCTTCATGGATGAGAGTTTGAGGGTTGGGAAGAGTATATATCTAGAATATATAGAGAATGAATATATGAATATACTGAATCCCCACCCCATTTTCTCAGGATTACTGGAGTCCACTTGGGCCTCACTGGGAACTCCTAAGGTCAAACCAATCCAGGGCATTAATTTCAAAATCTGTTCTTCACAAGTACCAACATACAGGCTTCTAGCTGCCCTTTATAAAATAGCAGAGATCCTAACTAATCCATTGACAAATGTCATCCATTTGGTTCCCTTCGAGATATTTACTAGCTTATGCTTTCTGAGTTCCTCCACATTCTTTTGCAAGATCTAATTCTGGGTCTGCAGATCTTGACACTGTACCTGAGCACTGTTATGAGAAGATGTGATCTCGGAACCCTGATTTTGAATTCTGAATTTATTTTCTCATTCAAACTTCTTTATAACTGGGCTTTAGAACATTATTAGCAGTGCCATTTGTGCATTATTTTGTTTAAAAAGGCTTTTGTGTGCTTATCTGTGAACCTATTCACCATGTATAACAGCATTTCTATGCAAAAATCTGAGCTTAGCTTCCCAAGGTTGCTTAGATAAAATTTGGGGATATAGTATGTTTATAGTTGGCTCTATCTCTTCTTTTTGCAGGTTGGCATTTGAACTCTTTCAGTATCAAAATGTTGAATGTTAGCAATGTTAACGATAATGATCAGCACTAACGTTTATTGAGCACTCATTATATAGTGAACAGTGTGCTAGTCACTTCTCTATGATTATTCTCCATAAACTCCAAGTGTTATTTCCATGTTACAAATGAGGACGTTGAGACACACAGAGAAAATATGAGATGCTTAAGGTTGCACAATGAGCAAATATCCAAGGAAAGATTCATACCCATGCTTGCAAACTCTAAAATCGACATCTTTTTATTATGCCATATGGCTGCCTGTGCTTGACCATATTTCACCATTGTTACCGTATTGGTGTGCCTATTTTAAGTTATGGGCAATTTTAGAGAGCCACTGTATCCTATTCAGCATCATTAATAGCATTTATGCATGTTAATTAGGACAATTGGATATTAAAGTAATTAGGATAACTTTGTAGCTCATTTGCAATTCCAAACAGTGGTAAATGAAGATATCAAATAAACCATATATTCACATTAATTTGAAGTTGCTGTAATGTTCTTCCATCCTCTTGCTGTTTTTCCATCCAATAGATGCCAATAGATATTGAATCCATATTGATGACCAGGCTAAATCTACCTCTTTTCTGATCATTCTCCCTGGACGGAACAGCGTCCAAGGAACATTTACCACAAATGGATTTCTAATGACACGGTAGTGAGTAGGCTGATGTTAGAATGCTGATAAAAAAAAACTTTCTACCTTCATGAGGGCTGTAATCAAATACCTTTCATTGCTTAGAGTACAATAAACTTAGAGTACAATAGACATGCAACGCAAGTCACCAGAATAACTCTGACGTCAGTATTTTTCACGTCTCTCCCAACCCCATTGTGACTTTTGTGGACCTTAAATTGCGTAGGAAATTATATTTTTTCATACTGTCTCTAAAATCCTGATTCCCATTCTCATTTTCTTTCTATTTCATATCTCAGTTGAAATAAGATGGGTGACAATGACACAAACTCTGCCATTGCAAAATATCCAATTATTTTGAATGGCATACCGACTCTGTGAAGATCCAGTATTGTCTTTCAGAATTTCATTTACGTTTTGTACATTGATACTTCTACTTCTTTTTCCTAAAAGACAGAGAGACAGAAAGAAAGAAAGAAAGAAACAAACAAACAAAAGCATCAGTAACCAAAAGAGCCATCTTGTCTATATGTTTCAAATTAATGTCAGCTGTTGTTAATGTTTTTTGGAATTTTCTCTTCATAGACAGAAGTTTTTCACGTCTGATTTATATTTCTTTTCAGATTGCAATCTTGAGCTTACCCCTGCACAGACATCTCCAACACTCCTTTCCTCAGCTGGTTTTTCAGAATCTGCTTATAACCAACCTCTGACTACATAGACATCAAAAAAAAAAAAAAAAAAAAGGATTTCTAGTGAACAACCTGAAAACCACAAATAAAATATACATCAATGGATTACACTGACATTATAGGAAAATATCCTAACATTTCATTTCTATAGAAAAAATGCTCAGGGGACAATGACTCACACTATGTATTGTGGAATCATGAATTTCAGCAGTTTCATTTTCTGTGATTTACATTAAAATAGCTAAGAAACAGTACATGTGGGGAAAACTATTTCTTAATGATCTGTTAGACAAATCTCAGATTGTCCTAATGTTTTTCACATGTGGCTCAACTGAACCTGTGAGATTTGATGACACACTATTCTGAATGAAATGAGTGCCTCTAAATTTAGTATTATTTTCTATGTCCACTTAGGGGGCAATTATTCCAATCTTGGGAAAAAGGGCTGATTAAATAAGCATCTTTAGAATGGCTGAGTAATTTAAGCGACCTGGTTCACCAAGAAGACGTGAATTTAACAGAAATGGGATAAGGCTCCCTCTAGTCTTGCCTTTCTCAAATCCATTCTCAATAGCCATCAGTATAATGTATACTAAAATCTCCCATAATCTTATTTAATCTTAATGTAGGTTAAAATATGATCTTTAATAAACCCATTTTCCCCTAGAGAATAAAGCCTATGCTTCTTAACATGACTTACAAAGTTCTCTGTGATCTAGCCCCTCTTGTCTTTTTAGCCTCTGCTCACCACTCTCTGTCTAGCACTTTCAGCAACCTGAGCTGCTAATATTCTCTCTTTAAATCCCTCCTCTTTCTTATCTCTTTGCCTTTGTTAAACTGACTCTTCTCCCTGAGACTTTTTTTTTTTTTTTATCCCAACCCCTCTTCATGTCACTTGTGGATTATTTCAAGAGTCAGTTGATTTTACATTGTTCAGAAAACAAATGTTCATATCTTACGCTGGGATGTGCACTTCACTTCTGTAATCCAATAGTAATGGAATAACTAACATTTATAGAGTGGCATGAAAGTCTATGTTTGGCTTATCTCATTTAGCACCTATATTGTTGTTAGCTGCCCTGGAGTCAGCCCCCAACTCATAGGGGCCCCATTACAACACAATGAAATGCTGCCCGGTCCTGCGCCATCCCCATGATCAATTTTAAATGGCACTCTTGTGATTGATAGGGTTTTCATTGGCTGATTTTTGGAAGTAGATCACTAAACCATCTTAGTCAGGAAACGCTATAGCAACATGGCTTCTCATGAGGTGCATTGGTGGGAACTGAACCTGGGTTTTCTGTATGGAAGGTGAGAATTCTACCATTGAACCACCATTGCCCCTATTTAACCCCTATACCAACCCTATAAGGTAGATACTCTTTTTAATCCCTGTTTTACAAATGGGGAAATCTGAGGCTCAGCAAAGTTAAATAACAGAGCTAGGGAGTGTGGTGTAACAGGAATTCAAATCCCAGCAGTCTGGCTCCAGAGTCCTGATTTTAACCCCTACTTGTAGCTGCCTGATGGGGCCCCGGTGGCATGGTGGTTAGGAGGACAACTGCTAACCAAATGGTCCCTGTTCTCTGCAGCCTCTTCACTCACCATCCTCCTGTGTGTCTATTGCTTCCACTAGTCTTGGAGCTCCTTGACATCAGGGGTTGGACCTTAAATTATCTTTGTGTTTCCTGTACCAAATGCATGTTCAAAAAATGTTTATGAATGAACAAATTGAGAGAATATTCTTCCTTAATCTCTCTTAAGTTGTTTCATATAGTGTTTTGCAGGGTTAAAGGAATTGCTAACCTTTTGATGTGTGTTTGGAGCTCCTGAGTTGTTACTGTAAGCACTGTGGAAAAAACTTTTGGTCACTTACCAGGATTTTAGACTTCTTTCTACACGTTACAATATAACAATCGTATAGTTCTTGAATATAAAAAACAAAAATATAAATCTGTATGTGCTTACCTTCGTTTTACTACTTCTAGACACTCTAGCAATGGAGGGGGAAGGCAGAGATAATAAAATAGTTATATGACTTCTGGACTGTGTTTTAGTTAGTGATACTTCAGATGGAAGGAGCCTTAGTGGTGCAATGGTTAAAGTGCTGAGCTGCTAACCAAAAGGTTATCCTATCCACTCTGCGGGAGAAAAGACTTGGTGATCTGCTCCCATAAAGACTACAGCCTAGGAAACCCTATGGGACAGTTCTACTCTCTCCTATAGGGTTGCTAGGAATTGATATTGACTGGAAGGCACAAAACAATGACACTTTAGATGAGGCTTGTATAATCATAACCGAATCATAGAATAGGTACCTGTTCTCAGTCTTCTTCCCTCCCCTGCCTTTCTGCTGCCTGTACTTGCATGTATAACTACAAACTTTGATTAGTTGTAACCAATCATATTTATTTAATTCCCATTTTCTGTGGATGCTCAGGAAAGGGCATGAGATGCATTTGTGACTGATGAGAGAAAACAGGAATTATTAGCTAGGTTACCCTTGCTACAGAGATGAGATTCTCTATGTGAGAGCATTTTGCACACTTAAAAAAGAAAAAAAAAGACTATTAGTTTTAGACTGCAGGTAACACAAGACCCAAAAGATTAAACAATACCTGTTGCTATCAAGTCAATTCTGACTCATGATGACCCCATGTGTCACAGAGTAGAACTGCTACATAGGGTTCTCTTGGCTATAATCTTTACAGAAGCAGATTGTTATGTCTTTCTTACACAGTGCTACTGGATGGGTTCAAACCAACAACCTTTAGGTCAGAAACTGGTTGCAAACTACCTGTACCACCCAATACAAGACCCAAACGATTAAACAGTTAAGAAGATATATTATCTCACATAACAGGAAGTCCAGAGATACAGTTGTTCCAGGATTGGTTAATTCAATTTTTAAAAGATATCATCAAGAATCCAAGTCTCCTTTCATCTTTCTGCCCTGCCACCCTTAGTGTGTTGACTTTTGTCTTCAGGCTTACTTCATAGTTGTCATAATGACTATCACAACTCCAAGACTATCTCCTTACATGGCATTGAAAGACCAAGGAAGAGAATGGCTTCTCTTTATGTCCTTTTTAAAGAGTGAGATAAGCCTTCCCAGAAGCTTCTCATCAAATGTCTTCTGTTCTCATCTCATCAGCCAAAACTACATTTGTGCTTATTCCTGAGCAGTCACTGAAAATGGGAGTTTAAGTTTAATCAGGATTTTCCTCTGAACCTAGGGAGGAGTTGAGTTTCCCAGAGGCACTAAATACTTGAACAAAATTGGGATTCTGGTAGAGGAAGAAGAGGCTAGGGGAGCGAGGGTGCCTGTTTATTAAAGAGCAGTACCTGTCACAGTACTGTATAATTGTGAGTTCTCATTTTTAGTAGCAGTGCATCCTTATTTAGTGTGTAGCGATGGTTCCAGAAAAATTCACTTTTAAGGTATTTTTAAAGCAACCAGTTTTTTATTTATTTTTTGCAGCGCATTAGTGTTCCTTGTTTTAGGTTGAATTGCCTCAGAAGCAGACTTTAAGCGAAGGTTTGAGTGCAGGTAGTTTATTTGGAAGACTGGGGAGAGAGGGAAGTGATTCAGGGATAACGGATGCACAGTTACAACTGTGAAGCTTAATGCCATAGTAAACTCTGGGAAACAGTGTAGAGCATGCTGCAGTGTTATCCCACATGAGGAGGAAGGGAGCTGGACTATTTTTACCCCAACTTCTGTCAGTCATCTGTTGAGAGACACGGGGGAGTGTGCTAATGCCTTTGTGGTGTGGCTTTCTGCAGCTTGAATAATTGCTCAGGCACAGAGATGCAGGTACTGGGAATTAAAAGTCTCAGGGAACTGCTAAGGCTCAAGGGATATGGACTGAGAACCAACACAACTGCCACATTCTTTTATGTTCATAAAACAGCATCAAGAACAGCAGAAGTGTTAGACATTCTGCTTAAATATCCAGAATCATCTTGTTAGAAAGGAAGATAAGGCACTTCCATATTTTTTACCTAGCCCTTAAATGGGGTAATTTCTAAAACTGGGATTTGTGTATGTACAGGTATGCAGTCACTTAATGTCCAGCCGTATTTACATCCGTGGTCCCATAAGGTTGTAACAAAGTTCAGAAATCCCAATCAGAGAAGGGAGGTAACAGACTTACTTTGCTAAGTGTGGATATCCCATCTGTCTCTATTTCTCTGGTCTTGCATCCACCTTGGCCCTGGGGCAACAGGGGGAGGTGGTCCTAGCTCCCACCTGAGGCTGCCTGTCCCACCACACTCACTTCAGGTAGAGACCACACAGATTCCGCAGGAGCCCCCCAGGGGGATGTCCCACGAAGCCACTCCGCCACTTGGCCAGGGCGCGGTGCGCCTGAAGCCCGGGCAGAGGCTGCAGCTCCTCCGGCAGTGGCAGCGCTGAGTGGTCCGGGCTGTGGCCCAGACGGGAGGAGGAGCAGGAAAAGGGGGAGTCGGTGGAGGAGGAGATGGAGGAGGGGCCGGCAGGGCTGGAAGAGTTTAAAGCCGATTAGATGGAATGGGGAAGGCAGACTGGGAGGAAGGAAGGGAAGGGAGCTGGCCGCAGGTGAGCTGGGAGGCGGCTGGCTGGACGGTGAGTGCACACCAGGGAGGGGGCCGGGGGCATCTCTTGGACACTAAGTAGTAACTACGCAGGAATGGTGGTAGCTGCGGGAGCCAACGTTTTCTCACAGTCCCTCAGCGTGGTGGCAGTGGCATGGGTCCCGGGCCTGCCCGGTGACCATCCTGCGTGCCTCTCTCCTGTATACAATATGGTGTTCACACAACGTACAAATCACATAATATCCTATTTCACAGCATGTATGGTGGACATAAAGCAGTGCATACCTGTATTCTAGCGAGTTCCTCCCCTGTTGTACATAGGGTTGCTATAGTCAGAATTGATTGGTGGCACTAACAACAACATTTCCCTGCACACTGCTTACCTTCAGATATTCTGACAAAAGAAGACTGATTTTAATAGCTCTAAAATTGGATGCTTTCATCTGCAGGATTTGTTTTGATGCTTCTTAGAGCAGCTTAAAAGTTGAGACTTTAATTTAAAATATTAGCTCTTTTAGCTGAGTACATTTTGATGCTGCAGCATAGGTTTAAGGGCTGGTATCTTTCCACCTTCTGAGTTGATTAAGAGCACAGAAATATACTTTCTCTTCAATTTTTAAGTATGTGCTTGATTTTCTCATTTACGCTATACATAACAGAATGACAATTACTATATCTAAAGTAAAAGAATCATTGTTCAAATCAGCAGGCTATATGTCATTTAACTCCTACAAATAATATCGTGTTCTAGAAAAATAAACTTGTTTGGCCCAGTTGCAAAAAGTGGTTGATAACAGTACAGTAATCACCATGTACACTGCCTGGCAAGGTATTTTCTCCACTAGTTCTTTTGTTATTTTCTCTTTTTATAATGCAAAGCCATTAACCAAAGTTTTATGAAAATATCTGGAAATAATTTTATTTTTATTTGTAGTTCGGAGACAGGGAAGGTGGGAGTAGGAGGGATAGAAAGAACTTGTTAACAATTTGGGAAAGTGCAGTGGGTTACATTCTGTCACTTTGTCATACAGTGGTGGCTTGTATGTTGTTATGATGCTGGAGTCTATGCCACCAATATTTCAAATACCATCAGGGTCACCCATGGCAGACAGATTTCAGCAGAGATTCCAGATCAAAACAGACTAGGAAGAAGGGCTTGATGATCTACTTCTGAAAATTAGCCAGTGAAAACCCCTGGATCAGAACAGAATATCGTCTGACTAGACTTACACGTAACAACTATCATGCAGCTGTCACAGGACTGGGCAATATTTCGTTCTATTATCCGTAAGGTCACCATGAATTGGAGCTGACTCAACAACTACAACCCCCACAGAGGGCTGAATGGTGCCCTCCCTCCAAAAATACGTCACATTTTAACCCCTGGAGCCTAAAAATATTACCTTATTTGGAAAAAATTGTCTTTGTAGATGTAATTAAGGATCGCAAAATCAGATCATCCTATATTTAGGACCCATCCTAAACACAATGATGGTGTCCTTATAAGAGAAAGGCAGAGGGATATTTGAGACACAGAGACACACAGGAGAGACAACCATGTGAAGACAGAGGCAGAGACTGAACTAATGTAGCCCCAAGCCAAGGAGTGCCAGGAGCCACCAGGTGCTAGAAGAGACAGGGAAGAGTTCTTCCCTAGAGTCTTCAGAGGGAGCATGGCCCTGGCAACACCTTGATTTTGGACTTCTGGCCTCCAGAGCTGTGAGATCATAAATATCTATTGTTTTTAAGCCACCTATTTTGTGGTAATTTGATATGACAGCCCTATGAAACTAATACAGCATGTAATTTTATTAGTGGTAGTAATGATAATGGAGGCAATAACTATGTTTGGGCTAAAGTTTTGTAGTTTACCAAATGTTCTTATACATGATTCCACACAGGGAGCTTAACAACTCAAGAAGTTAAGTGGCCAGCCCCAGCTATGGCGATAAGTTCCCCGGAATCTCAGACATGCAGCCCACCAACACATGACCCATAGAAGGTCACCTCTGTGGGGGGAACTTTTGAGGAGCTTAATGAAGCCTCTAAGGAGTAACAGTTCCCAGCGGAGAGTTATACCTCCTGACCCCATATTTCCTCATCTAAAGCTGGCCTTATAAAAGATGTGCCTGGATTTTCCGATTATAAGTTCCTCTGAAAATCCTACCTTCACTGTGTGGCTGGGACGCAGTGACACATTACAAGTAGTTTTTATTTTTTTCTTTAGCATGTGATGGTTTCTGTTTGTGCCCATTATAGGTTCATCCATTTATTTATTAAATGAATAGATGGACATTCACTTAGTACATATTAAGGGCTGAGCCCTTGCTTATTCTAAAGGACAATGACAGGATAATGATTTTAAGATCCAGGGTTTCTAAAAAGCATAGCTTTGACATTTTATGCACAAAGCAATCCTGTTATAGTAATATTTTTTAGTGTGAAATTTAAAGATAAGGATTGTGCAATATTAAGAACCATTACTTATTAGTATTACATAAGTGCTTGTGCTGTTTGACTGAGGTCATTTATAGTCATTCTAATATTCAGACAAGTTGGTTCTCATTAGCAGGTCTTTTTTCACCCCTAGTATTTTTCCTCTTGGTTAAGAGAGTGAATCCTTCAGATGTGATGACCTGGCCACCTGTTGCTCAAATATATGCCACTGGCAGTTTCTTAGAATGTCACTCACTTCATCTCCACTTAAATTTACTGCATATACTGCTCGAAGTTCTGAATTATTGATGCGGACTTGAAGTTTCAGGTCTGGCTGATGCATCGGGATTAGGCCTTTGTTGCAGAGATTACTGACGTGTGCTGAGCTTTTGGTGTCTTGCTATCCCTTTAGCCTTGCATGAGGAGCCAAAAAAAAAAAAAAAAATGGTGGAGCCATATTTAGTCTTTTGCAAGCGTGTAACCACATGACTTATGATTATGTATCTTAAAAATAACTTTGTGATTATTAAGACTCTCACAAAGTTATAGGAAAAAAAAATTAAATGATTGCTACTTTAACTTTGGCTGCTAACCAAAAGGTCAGCAGTTTGAATCTACCAGCTGCTCCTTGGAAACCCTATGGGGCAGTTCTATTCTGTCCTGTAGGGTCGCTATGAGTCAGAATCGACTCCACAGCAATGAATTTGGGTTTTTCACTTTAACTTTATGATGAACTATGTGGTGAACTATTTGGTACTTGAAAAAAGAAAAAGAGAATAGAAATGGGAGAAAAATAATTAAGTTGCATTCATCCCTGGCTCCTAAGTATCTGGTCATATTATGAGATTCTCTGTTTTACCTTTAAGCCTAAGTAGTAGATGGTTTAAAACTTTCATATCCTGTTATATAGCTCTTACAGTAGAATGATTGGTCACTTCATTTGCAAATATTTTTATTGGGGGCCCTAGTAAAGTGATATTTTGCCTTTAATGATGGCCAAAGTAAAGAATTTAAGTTAGGAGAGTCTTATTAGTACTTGGACATTTATTTTCTGGACAGAGCTTAATGTGTCAATATACATACACTGTAGCTTAAAGCAGTCCAGACCGAAAAATCAAACTAGTTGCCATCAAGTCAATTCCAACTCATAGCGACCCTATAGGACAGAGTAGAACTGCCCCATAGGGTTTCCAAGGAGCGGATGGTAGATTCAAATTGCTGACCTTTTGATTAGCAGCCGAGCTCTTAACCACTGAACCACTAGGGCTCCTTGAAGCAGTAGTAACTATGTTTAATCTCTTGATTATCTGTAAACTTTCCATGTAGCAGTTAATGGTTGACCTCCAAAATATTAATTTCTCCTCTGCATAAGAGATGCTCTTCTTACACCTATTACCACTTATTTAAAAATATGAATGAGTTGGAATTGACTTGATGGCAACAAGTTTGGTTTGTTTGTTTTTTGTATCTACGTCTATATGCATATCCATATGTATATATCTATATCTACACTAGTTGAAAGAGCAGGGTATTCAGGTCACGTTTTTTAATGATAAATTTTTAAGTATGGTAAATATTAAAAAACAAAAACAAAAAAACCATTTCCATCAAGTCGATTCTGACTCAGAACAACCCTGTAGGACAGAGTAGAACTTCCCCATAGGGTTTTCAAGTCTGTAAATCTTTATGGAAGCAGATTGCCACATCTTTCTCACAGAGTGGCTGGTGAGTTTGAACTGCCAACCTACTGGTTAGTAGCTGCGTACTTTAACCACTGTGTCACCAGGTTTCCTCTATGGTAGTTATACTGATGTTCAAATATAAATACATAACATATTCTCACTTTTGTTTTTATCCATTTTCCTGATTTGTCCATCGACGTAAAATTTGGCTTATATATAGCAAAGAAATAATTTTCTCTACTTAATAAAGTGTATTTTGTGTGACTGGGGAACTATTGGATAATCTTGCAGATCAAGAATTTCTTCAAACACGGATGTATTTTAAAAGGGTATGGAGACTTGCTTTATGTTTATTTGTTTTTTCAATAAACATTTAATAATCACCTATTTTGTGCTAGGCCATCAGATTCTAAAGATTATTAAAATAATTCCTTCATCCCCAAGGGTCCTCATGTTAACTGATGGTGGGGGTTTCATGGCTTGAATTATGTCCCCCAAAAAATGTGTATATCAGTTTGGCCTTGGCCGGGCCATGATTCCTGGTATTGTGTGGTTTTCCTATATGTTGTAAATCCAGCCTCTATGATGTTAATGAGGGAGGATGGGTGGCAGTTATGTTAGTAAGGCAGGACTGGATCTACAAGACTGGATTGTGTCCTGAGGCCATCTCTTGAGATATAAAAGACAGAAGTGAGCAGAGATACAGGGAGACCTCATACCATCATGAAAGCAGTGCCGGGAGCAGAGCGCGTCCTTTGGACCAGGGTCCCTGCACAGAGAAGCTTCCAGTCTGGGGGAACACTGAAGAGAAGAAGGCCTACAGAGAGAAAAAAGCTTTCCCCTGGAGCTGATGCCTTGAATTTGGACTTTTAGCCTACTTTAACTGTGAGGAAATAAACTTCTCTTCGTTAAAACCATCCACTCGTGGTGTTTCTGTTATAGCAGCACTAGATGACTAAGACAGGAGGCTAGGAGGGTAGCTTCTAAACAGATAAATAAAAGATGGTTAAGAGCTATAAGATATGCTCTGTTGTCCTTGGAGACAGAATTAAGACCAGTAGATGAAAGAGACAAGGAGAGAGAATTTGACTTTTTATCAGAAAGAGCTTTCTAACAGCCAAAGCCAGCAAAGAATAGAATGATACTCCATTAGGAGCTTGTGAGCTCTTCTTAATTAGAAGTATTTAAACAGAGAGTGAATTATTTTATCTCAAAGTACTGCCACATTGGTTTGGAGGGTTGAAAGAATCTCCAAGGTCCCTTCAAAATTTAAGATTAAGTCATACTACTCTTGAATTAGTTAGGCGTCTTTATAAGGATTATCTTCTTGTCTTGGAAGGCGTCCTGCCAATGACTTGGCCATTGCTTTGGTTGGATATCTTGGAAGTTGTGGTTTAATAGTCACAAAAGTCCTGAGTAAATAGGGAAGAAGAAGCAGGACAGAATTAACTACGCACTAAGGTCTCTCCAGCGTTCTCCCTTAGCTGCTGTGATTTTACCAAGATCCTTGTTTCCTTGGATCAGATGGCCAGGTTGTACCCAAATGACCTGTACCAACAGGCTTAGGCATGAGGAACTATACTTGCCATACTGTAGTCTAAGAAGGTATTTTACTTTGTGGTAAATGAAACTTGTGGAAGTTTTATTAATTCTTCAAATGTATGTATTTTTATAGATTGAAAGCATTAAAATTAGTACTAATGTAATTAATTTTGTATCTGTAGTAGTATTTACTTTCTAGAACTTATGAAAAAGTTTAGTATATCTGATAGAAGTAGCCCTCTTTATTATTGGAAAGAAATACATCATGGCTTAGCGAAAGTAACTTGAGGGAATGACAACTCTTAGAAATAAAATCTTTTGAACTATTTGTCACCAGGAGAAATCACCTACAGTTTCATCGGGCTGTCACAAAGAACTTGGCGGTGACACTCACCAACATGTATTTTTGCATCATAGATTTTTTTGTGATTACCATTTCGTATGAAATAATTCTGTTATTGTTATTTTGTAAAAATGCAGCATCCATTAATATTAGGGAATTTGACTAGCTAAACCTTTAATTTTTCATGTCTGAAGTAGACGATTTCATTGGATACAGAAGAATGAAGAAAAATTTACAACATGAAAGACGGGATTTGAATTCAGGTTTGGATTATACTTGAGGAATAATAAAAAGTAGTCTATGAGAATTGGGGATGTGACTTTGTGAACATATATGTGAAATAGCTGGAAATTATTTATTTTACTCTTCGGGGAAGTTTCCCTTTATAAATAACTACTAAAGTGGTTAAACTTGAAAATTGACTCAAAATGTATCAATAACCTAAATATAACAGCTAAAACCATAAAACTCTAAGAAGAAAATCTAGGTAAATCTTCAAGACTTTGTCTTTGGCAATAGATTCTTAGACACAACACCAAAAGCATGAGCAAAAAAGGTAAAAGAGATATTGAATTTTATCAGAATTAAAAAGAAAATTGTGCATCAAAGGGCAGTGTAAAGAAAAGTAGAAGACAACTTACAGAACGGGAGAAAATATTTGGAAAACATATATCTGAAGAGGATTTAATATACAGAATATATAAAGAACTACTATAACTCAGCAACAGAAAGACAAACAACCCAATTAAAACATAGGCAAAGGATTTGAATAGGCGTTTCTCCAAAGAAAATATGCAAATGGACAGTAAGCATATGAAAAGATATTCAACTTCATTCTTCAAAAAGACAGTGAGATACCATTTCACACCCACTGGGATGGCTATTATTTAAAAAAATGGAAAATAACAAGTATTGGCAAGGATGTTGAGAAATTGGAATCATCATCAATTGCTTGTGGAAATGTAAAATCGTGCAGCCACTGTGGAGAACAGCTTGGCAGTTCCTCAAAAATTTAAACATAGAATTACTATATGAATAGCAATTCCACTCCTAGGTATATACTTGGAAGAATTGAAAGCAGAGACTCAGACAGATACTTGTGACCCACTGTTAACTGCAGAATTATTCACAATAGCCAAAAGGTAAAAAAAACCCAAGTGTTCATCAACAGATGAATGGATAAACAAAATAAACTATATGCATACAATGGAATTTTATTTAGCCATTAATAGAAATGAAGTTCTGATACATGCTATGACATGGCTTAACCTTGAAAATATTATGCCAAGTGAAATAAGTCAGACAGAAGGGACAAATATGAACCAACTTATAGAAATATCTAGAGTAGGCAAATGCATTGAGACCAAGCTAGTTTAGTGGTTACCAGGGGCTGGAAGAAGAGGGAATGGGGATTTATTGCTTTATGGGTTTGGGTTGATGAAACAGTTTTGGAAATGGGTTGTGGTGGTTGCAAACTTGTGAGTGTAATTAGTGTCACAGAGTTGTACACTTAAATAGTTAAAATGGCAATTTTCATTATACATATGTAAAGTTTAATGGCTAAAATAAAGTGTTATTTACAGTACTAAAAAACAGTTAAATGCAAATTCTCTTCAGCAAGCAAAATGTTAATAATAATAGATTATTTTCAACTTTGAACAAAATCTAAACAAATTGAGCTTACACTCAACTGATAATCTTGGTGTATGTTTGTGTGTGTGTGTATATGTGTGTGTAAATATGAATTAAGTCACATTTCTTATATTTGTTCCACTTCTGACTGATGGTAGATATTCTGGAGAACAGATCTATTTGTGAAAACTTTAATGGGAACATCCAAAATTGGCAAAAAAAAGACTTGGTGCCCATCTGCATTAAAATCAAAATGTACATCTGACTAGGTTGGGTTTTGTGCCAATGCCTGTCTCAACATGTTCAGTTTTTAACTGAATTCTGTCAGAATTTTGAGTCAGATAATAATTAATGTCATAGATATTTTGTGCATCTTTCTTATGGCGTGTCTATCTGTGTGACTGTGACTGTAGGTCTAATTAGAAAAGGTCAGGGTGTTTTCTTGGCCATGATGTTAGCTTAGCATTCCTCCTACACATGAATAAGTCTTCTCCATCCTTCCGCCTTCCTCCATCTTCCTTCACTTCCATTCCACTTGAGGATTGATCATTGAAGTAGTGACTGGGAAATGCTGCTCCATTGTGGATAGGAGCCTCCAGGAGTGCTATTTAGGGAAATATATGGTGTCCTAGCTTGGATTCCTCCCAAAGCAAAACAAGATAATGACTTGTGTATAGTAGTTTATTTGATAAGTGATTCCAATAAACAGGACTGAGGGAAAGGAGAGTGAGATTGCCAAAAGGGGGTATGTTAAAGAGTTTGAGCAGGTTAAGTATGTGGGTAACCGGGGCTCAATCATGCTGAGGATTCTGTGTAAAATAGCCTCAGAATTTTCCCCACCTTAGGACAGGGAAGCTTGGGTATTTTTTTTACTGACCCTACCCTCACTGGTTGGTTTTGTCCCTGGGAGTGTTCAACCTCTGGCACTTACAGTCTCCCCAGCATGTGAGCTGATCAGGTGGAGAAGCAGAGAGACCTAGGTTCTTGAGGTGGGAAGCTATCAGTGTGTTCAGGGACAGAGATGGCTGCAGGTGAACTCAAAGGTGGGCCAAGAGGCTGTGGAGCAGGGCATCAGCAACATCTGCTCCACATGGTCTCTTCTGAGGAGGAGCTTTAGGGCTCGGTTAATGTACACAGTGTCTACTTCTGTTTTCTTCTGCTCATCTACTTGTTTCAAATGAACTGAATGTTCAAAAGGAAAAGTTGGAAATGAAATCAGCAGCATATCCTGCCAATCTTCTAGCCAGGCCTGAAGGCAGACAATTCTCACAGTTTTCCCACTTTGGATATTCTTCCTTAGGATGTAGATGGCTGATAATAGGACCCTCTCTGAAACACGATATGGCTCCTTACTAAGTCCTTATTGTCAATTTCTTTGTTCACTGGGAGAATTTTGCAAGTGGTCAAAGCATTATCTTATCAATTGACACAATAATAATACTAATAGTAGTAATAATTGCTATCTTTTATTGCATGCCTCCCATGTTCCTAATGGTATTCTAAGCACTATCATATAAATAATAATATTACAGTATCCCCCTGTGAGGGGGGAAACTGAGGTAGAGAAAAGTTAAGTTATCCAAGGTTACAGATTTAGTAAGGGGTGGAGCTTCCTCTCTAGCTCCGGAGTCCTTGTCCACTGGAGTTGACTCACCCTCTTCTCATGGTTGCTCAACCCAGCTTCTGTACCCAGGGAAAACAGGATATCACTGGTCCCTCTCCCCTAGGTCCCATGAATCAGAAACTGGGGGACTGGGGAGAGAGGGAAACTTATTTGTCCCAGGTCTCTCCATTTTTATACTTCTTCTTTTCAATCCATTCTGCATACAGCATCCAAAATGATATTTCAAATACATAAATCAGATGACAGTACCCCTGCTTAAACACCACCAATGGAGTCCCATTGAACTTAGAGCAAAGTCTACACTCCTTATCATGTGCCTATGAGTTTGACTCTTGTCTGGATCCAAGCCCTCACCTCCCACCTCTCTACCATTGACTTCTCAGCTACAACCACACTGGCCTTCTTTCTATTCCAGGCACATCCCCAGCTATTACCCACCTCAGGTTGTGAGTATTTCCCAATCTTCCCACCTGGAATACTCTTCTCCCCTGCATCTTTACCTGGCTGGCCCATTGTTACCATTCAGACGTCAGCTCAGAAGCTACCTCCTCAGAGAGACATCTTCTGACCAGCCCCCCCTTTCACCCTAGGCACCTCTATTCCTTTACCTTCTTCTATTTTATTCATAGGATGTATCATAATTTGAAAAATTATCACATTTATTTTGGAGCCTACATGTTTACTATCTGTCTCACCACTCCCCTAAACCGACCTTCCAAATATAAAATCCATGGGAGTCGAGACTTTGTGTGTCTTGTTTCACTGTTCTATCCCTAGTGCCAGAGACTTGCTGGCACATAATAAGCACTCAATGAATATTTGATGTGTAACTGGCTAACTGATGACTAAATCAACAACTGAACGAATGAACAAATGGATGAGAAGTTTGGTTACTTTACCTTAACTTACACAACATTCAGCAATAGTTGAAATCAAGACATTTCTCTGGCAGCTCGTGTCATTGTTCAAAATTAACTCAGATCCAGTGTATGTAATATATTTGAGGGAAAAACATTTTCCCTCCCCAAACCCTGCTTTTCTCTTTTATTTATGGGGAGGAGAGGGCATAACAATTGTTTGCGGAAACAAGTACACACAGACACAGGTTGACATCTTTTTTAAGCTTTCCTCATCCTGAGCAAGTTTCAATAATCATACACAGAACTTCAGAAATACCCTCTTCTGTCATCCCCCCTTGACTCCTGCTCTTGCGGGGGAATGGAGGAGGTAGCAGGGTGGGCTGGTGGTGGAAGAAGAAAGAGCGTTTGGAGAAATTATTTGAACCCATCATTCAGGGAAGGAAGAGGATATAAAAACCTGAACAGTCAGCACTCTTAAAAATTTGGTTCATTTTTAGCTCTCATGCCACTATGGTATCTTATAAAATTCTTGCCAAATTAAAAAAAGGTTGTATCTAACTTTTGCAAGGGAATACATATATTTTAAATATTAATAAGATGCATTCAGTATATAAACTATGAAACCTGTATTTTTTTTTAGTAAGCCTTTGGAATTAAAAAATAATGCTGCTGGTCTATTGACAGGTTACTTAGTTTTCTTTTTGAGAAATTGAGAACTTGGGCCTTATTTTTTTTTTACCCAGATACAGAGATGATAAGTTTTGGTAAGGATGTGGAATCACATTTTTCCACTGGTTAGCAGAGTGGAGAGGTAGACCCCAAGGGATGCATTTGACTTGATGGCAACTGTGGCTGGTTTCTGAATGCTGAGTGAATCTGCTTCACATGTGAACATTTTGGGAGTCTTATCATCTGGAGGCTGTTTTAACATTAATTTTAAAGGTTCTGGTAGCCTTTGAAAATTCACATAGAATTATGGTTTATATTCAATTGTCTGTAATATTGTAAATATATTTGCATACAGTTTAAAAGACAAGATGTTATGGCAGTGTCCTTAATAACATAGTAATAGTTTTAGTATTTATCTGAACTCAATGCATCCTTTCTAAAGAGTTCCAGTTTATTAAAAATAAAACTCTAAAACCAAAAGTGATGGGGCAACATTGTTATATTGTTCTCATTTACATTCAGGACATTTTAAGATTTATCATGTCTGTGAACTTGGTTACATTTGTCATCCCAGATGGTTTTTTACCACCTGAGCAATTAATCTAATTGGAAATTATGAAGTGTTTATGTCAAGACAAAAAGCAGTAGAAGCTTCAATGTGGTGACTTTGCAGGCAGTCGGACATATTTCACTGCGTGCATCCAACTTAATCCTTCTCCTTCCCTTTCTTTTCTGTTTTCAGACTAAATAGAAAGAGAGTTCACAAAGGCACTCAGACACTGGCAGTTTCCTGTAGTATATAGTATATTTCTAATTTCCATATATTTCCTTTGAGTGGAATGGCCCTGGGAGCACAATTACCTTCAGTCTTGACAGGTGTAAAAAGGAAAATTCTGCCGGTATCAGATTGAAATGTTATACTGACTTTTCTGAAGCTGGCATGATGGGTGACAAAAGAAAGAGCTGTGTTAAATCAGGTGAAGTTGCTGCCATAATCCGTTTTTCCTATGTTGAGCTCCTGAGCAAGAAAATCCTATGTCAAGGTGCATTAGCACTACCTGCTGTCAGCACCCATAAAGGGGTTGGCAGCAGACAGTTTCTTTAATTTTCATAATCATATTCTTCATTAGAAGGGGCTCAAGGAAAGAAAATCAGCATAATCTCTGAAGACTATGTAATGAATTCATATTTTCATTCTTCACCTAAATTTCATTTTCCTGTATGAAAATGGTCTGCCAACTGTCCTTAATTAGCCCATGTTACTCTGCTTGGGAATACATAGTGCTTATGTATTCCGTTGGTAGGGGTTGCTTTCCCTCATGTGATGAATGCATTCAGCAAAAAGTGTAAGTCAAAACTTGTAAACCATATTACATCTTAATTACATAACTGACCCTCTGAATAAAAAGCTTGTGATATATCCTTGCTAGAGTTTCATATCTTTAAATCCCAAATATTATATTGGCTCTCTAAATTTGGATTTGTACATACTTTATATAAGAATAGATATTCTTAAAAGGGAGTGCACATATATTAGTTTGCATTTGGTGACATACTTTAGAGGTGCATTTGAAGCCTTTGCATTTAGTTTGGTGGGTTCTTTCTGAATGGATCTCCCCTTTCCCAGGACCTTGTCAGAGAGGTCTTCTCTGCCCGCCATACACAATCCTCTCACCCTTAGTCTGCTTTACTGTTCTATCATTTATAACCACAAGGCATATCATATGTTTATTCTCTCTTCCCTGAACTCAACTCCATGAAGCTAGAGTCTTTATCTATTTTATTTACTGTTGAATCCCCAGACCTATGACACTGCCAGGCACAGAGACATACAATAAATCTTTGTTGAATGAATGAATCAGTGAACAAAATGATGGGCTTAGGAGAGAATAGTGTCTGCAAACCTGATATTATCTGCCCATTTTGTGGGAATTTGGGTACATTTCCTGGGTACAAAGAGGCCATATTACTATTTACTTTTGGTTTCTCTTGATCTTATTATATCTGGTACAGTGCTCATTCAAACTGCTCAAGTCATCAGCTTCTTCAAAATAGTAATAAATCCTTTAAGTCCTATGATTCTGAGACTCATCTGTTGACTCAGAGCATGATCTGATCATAATAAATATATACTACTACAGGGAACTGGAAGTTATTAAATAGCATGAAACTCTAAGCTAGGAAATGCAAACTTGGGGCTTATAGGTTCAATTTGTCTGAACCATATAATGTTTTAAAGATTTTTAACTTAATTTATAAATTTTAGAAATTCAGCATATTGCATATAATGACTCTAAATTCAGTTTAGCTGTTTTCAAGATATTCAATTATTATATCAAAGCACCATTTGCATTATAATATCAGAAATTAAAAATCCAGATGTCCAGCCTGCCTTGAATAATCTGAAGCTCTGGTGATGCTGGGGCCCACATCCTGCATGGCATCTGTTAGCTGGAGCTGAGTAGTTGTATGCGTTAATGTATTGACCACAGTTTCCACCATTTCTTTCATATTTACTCATCTCACTCTCGTATTTATCTTACCTGTATGGGCACTGTTGGCATAACACCTCTGTTCTAAGCCAAATTAATTTCTTAAGCATAACTTCATATGCTGCTCTTTATGTAGTTGCTGAGATGGACTTGAAAAAATTTATTGAGGTTAAGGAAAAAGCTATATTCTTTATTGTACTTTAAACATTTTAAATATTTTGGATATTCTTTGAAGAAAGAGGAGCTTATGCCAAGTGTTTATTCTTTACCCCAAAATAATCTGTAACTCAATATTCTATATCTTAGAAAGGGTCTGGGTGTTCACAAGTGTACACATTTGTCAAAACTCACTGTCATGGATTGAATTGTGTCCCCTAAAAATATGTGTATCAGTTTGGTTAGGCCGTGATTCCCAGTGTTGTGTGATTGTCCACCATTTTGTCATCTGATGTGATTTTCCTATGTGTTGTAAATCCTGCCTCTATGATATTAATGAGGAGGGATAGGCAGTAGTTATGTTTATGAGGCAGGATTTAATTTACAAGATTGGATTGTATTTTGAGCCAATTTCTTTTGGGGATATAAAAGAGAGAAGCGAGCAGAGAGACAGGGGGACTTCATACCACCAAGAAAGCAGCGCTGGGAGCAGAGCGCATTCTTTCAACCAGAGCTTCCTGCACTGAGAAGCTCCCAGACCAAGGAAAGACTGATGACAAGGACTTTCCTCCAGAGCCGACAGACAGCGAAAGACTTCCCCTGGAGGTGATGCCCTAAATTTGGACTTTTAGCCTACTGGACAGTGAGAAAATAAATTTCTCTTTGTTAAAGCCATCCACTTGTGATATTTCTGTTACAGCAGCACTAGATAACTAAGATACTCACCAAATGAATATTTAGAATTTGTGCATGCAAATTTTATATAAAAATATAAGCAAATTCTGGGATATTTTTGTTCTTCTACGGAAAATTTTCCCTTAGCTCCTCATTTTCTTCTTCTTTCCTATACCTATTTTCACATGTGTAATATATTTCAAATAGTATTCTCTGAGCCTTTTAAATTTCACATCTTTTAAGCTCTTCAACGTGGGAAACAAACTATTTTTCACTGATTATTGTTTCACTTTATATTATGTAAGTTGAAGACATTTAGAATTTGAATGTTTACATCATACACAGTTTTGTAAACAATTGGCATATCAGTATGATTAAAACATTTCTTTTTCTCTCGCAGACTATTAATTCAGTGAATTAAAAACTTCAATCCTATAATCATAAATAGGGAGTGGTAGTACTACAAAAAGCAACTTAATTTTAAATATTTCAAATGGGAAGATATTGTAGGCAATGCCTCATCTACCCAACCCCAAGCAATAGCTGTTCCTTTTGATTAACAGATGTGTGTCACTAGTAGAAATATTTGAATTAATGGGTAGAGCATAGCTATTAAATCTTCAAAAAAAATATGTTTCCTTCCTTCTGGAAAAGAGAACATCCACCTGTTCTTTGACAGAGTCAGCTACAACTCCAGTGGGCATGCCCAGCAACAAGAGCAGAACTATACTTCAAGACTTATAGTTTTAAACTCCTGAATTCTCCTTCTTCCCAGTGACTCTAAATTCATTTTAACTGTTTTCAGAATATTCAACGATTATATCAAGGCACGCCTTGCATTACAATATCAGATGTCTTTGAAACAGGGTCATTGTCTGTCTAGATAACACCATTAGAGAGACCATGGACTCATTTCTCCTCATTTTGTAAAATTTCTTTCTTACTGAGGAACATCAGTCGACTTTCTTTGCATCCAAGATGAGTCTTATTTAAACCATTTTTACCTAAACATTCCACATATTAAAATTTACTAGAACTCAAATCACTGCACACCTTTAGACTGGCTTCTGGGAATATAGACACAAGTAAGACATGGTCCCTATCCTGAAGGAGGTCATGCTACTGTGGCAAATGTAAAATGCTACTGAGGCGAAAAGAAGCCACAGTCAAATATTAAAGTGGAGGAAAGTTCCACGTAGAGTAAAATACTATCCATCTCCTAATGACTCTTTTTTGAATGTATTATTAGGCCATAAATGTATTATTGGATATTTATTACTAAGCAGCTGAAATAAAATGATTTCCTTCTAATATTTTAGAAAATAGAGAAGGACGCAGTATGCAGATTTTGTGTTTTAATCATTTTAATTTTAGTTTTTTATGGGTGGCAGTATAGCACAGTAGAGTGAGCAATTAATTTGGAGTCAGACAAATCCTGCCTTCTGATATACACTCTTGAACGTCAAGTAGCTAAAGCAAAAAGAAGAAATGATGAAGTAGAAGAGCTGAACAGAAGATTTCAAAGGGTAGCTCAAGAAGACAAATTAAAGTATTATAATGAAATATGCAAAGACCTACAGTTAGAAAACCAAAGAGGAAGAACACTCTTGGCATTTCTCAACCTGAAAAAACTGAAGAAAATATTCAAACATTGAGTTGCAAAACTGAAGGATTCTGTGGGCAAAATATTGAATGATGCAGGAAACATCAACGGAAGATTGAAAGAGTCACTACACCAAAAAGAATTGGTCAACATTCAACCATTTCAGGAGGTAGCATATGATCAAGAACCAATGGCATTAAAGGAAGAAGTCCAAGCTGCACTGAAGGCATTGGCAAGAAATAAGCCTCCAGGAACTGATGGAATACCAACTGAGATGTTTCAACAAATGGATGCAATGCTGGAAGTGCTCATTTGCCTATCCCAAGAACTTTGGAAGAAAGCTAGCTGAACAACTGACTGGAAGAGATCTATATGTGCCCATTCCAAAGGAAGGTGATCCAACATGATGCAGAAATTATTGAAAAATATCATTGATATCACACACAAATAAAATTTTGCTGAAGATAATTCAAAAGTGGTTGCAACAGTATGAGAGGGAACTGCCAGAAATTCAAGCCAGATTCAAAAAGAAGATGTCGAACAAGAGATATCATAGCTGATATCATATGGATCTTGGCTGAAAGCAGAGAATACTAGAAAGATATTTACCTGTGTTTTATTGACTATGCAAAGACATTCGGCTGTGTGGATCATAACAAATTATGGATAACATTGTGAAGAATGGGAATTCCAGAACACTTAATTGTGCTCATGAGGAACCTATGCATAGACCAAGAGTCAGTTGTTCGAACAGACCCAGGGGATAGTGCATGGTTTAAAATCAGGAAAGTTGTGCATCAGGGTTGTGTCCTTTCACCATGCTTATTCAATCTGTATTTTGAGCAAATAATCCAAGAAACTGGACTATATGAAGAAGACTGTGTCATCAGGATTGTAGGAATACTTACTAACAACCTGAGATATGCAGATGGCACAGCCTTACTTGCTGAAAATGAAGAGGACTCGAAGCACTTGCTGATGGAAATCAAAGACTACAGCCTTCAGTATGAATTATACCTCAACACAAAACAAAAATCCTCACAACTAGACCAATAAGCAACATCATGATAAACGGAGAAAATACTGAAGCTGTCAAGGATTTCATTTTACTTGGATCCACAATCTACGCCCATGGAGGCAGCAGTCTAGCAATCAAACGATACATTGAACTGGGCAAATCTACTACAAAAGACCTCTTTAAAGTGTTAAAAAGCATAAGTGTCACTTTAAGGACTAAGGTGCGCCTGACTCAAGCCATGGTAGCTTCAATTTTCTCATATGCATGTGAAAGCTGGACAATGAATAAGGAAGACCAAAGAAAAACTGATGTATTTGAATTATGGTGTTGGTGAAGAATACTGAATATACCAAGGACTGCCAGAAGAACAAACAGATCTGTCTTGGAAGAAGTACAGCCAGAGTGCTCCTTAGAACCGAGAATGGTGAGACTTCATCTCACGTACTTCGGACATGTTATCAGGAGAGACCAGTCCCTGGAGAAAGACATCATGCTTGTTACAGTAGAGAGTTAGCGAAAAAGAGGAAAACTCTCAACAACATGGCTTGACCAAGTGGCTGCATCATTGGGCTCAAATCTAGCAATAATTGTGAGGATGGCTCTCGACCAGGCAGTGTTTCATTCTGTTGTACAAAGGGTCACTATGAGTCAGAACTGACTCAAAGGCACCTAACAACAACAATTTTCACTTATTAACTCTGATCTAAACCTCAGAAACTTATTTAAACCTTTACTGCCTCTTTTCCTCAGCTGTGAGATAATATATCTGAATGTTGCGAGAATTAAAATTTTAATAATAATGAATAAAATCCCCCAGCCCATATGGTAGAAATCCAATTAGTGGTTGTTGTTTGTTGTTGTTAGGTGCTGTCAGGTAGGCCTGGTCCTTCGCCAGCCTCACAATTGTTATGCTTGAGCCCATTGTTGCAGCCACTGTGTCAATCCATCTCCTTGAGGGTCCTCCTCTTTTTTTGCCAACCCTGTACTTTACCAATCATGATGTCCTTCTCTAGGGACTGATCCCTCCTGACAACAGTTAGTGGTAGGTGCCATTAATATTGTTGCCTGATGATTTTAATTTGGGTTTGTCAAGAAGCAAACTATGATATAAGAATTCTACTCTAAGTAGTTTTTGTAGGAGGTGATCCCAAGAACACTGGTAGGGAAGTAAAAATGTAGGAAAGAGAAAGAAGAAAGTCAATAAAGAGGTGGGCAGCTGGAGCTTCATGATGCTGAGGAGTTCTAAGACACACTGAGAGGTAAGGAAACTGGGCTATTTATTCATCAACTCCTGTCAGTTGAGGGCTGTTCCCAGGGGTCATTAATTCCTTGGTATTTACAACCCTCCATGTGTATAGGTGAGTGGTCTTTGGTAGATAGAGGAAGCCTTCAGGCAATGAAATACATGTGCTGACAGATGGACTTCAGCCTAGCATGCACTGAAATGGTCAGGGCTGAGGGCATATGGCAGAGCGTTCATAGCATATGTCTATATGATAATGATGATACCATTTAATGTAGGTAGAGACATTACATGTTTCTCTCTGAGCAAATTAAATGTAAGTGTGATTTAAATGTAGGGAGAAGTTTGTCAGAAAAAGAAGGCACTGTGGTCTCTGCCTACCCCACCCACAATTTATCCTATAGATTTGGAATTATTCTGGCCTAGGGCAAGGAATCATTTTTATTGGGTAGAGGAGTCCTCTGTACCGGTCTTCCATCTGGGTCCTGGGTATGTTTTGTGCACTGGTGGCTATCCCTTGGCACTGAGAGTCCTGTGTTCATTACTCTGAACTCACCTCCTTGAGCAGCATGCATTTAGCCAGCAACTCTTGGTCTGAGGTGATCTAGTATCATCCCCGCCCTCTGGCTCACTAATAGTGATGATTCAACACTAAACCAAAGTTAATGAGCAGAAAGAAGCCGCCCCACCAACAAGCCTCCTTGTATTGTTTGAGGAGATATCCCACTATCTTCCAATTTAATTATGGTATGTGGTTTCTGGGCAGGAGAGCAAGTGAGATATGCTTTCTGCGTTTTGTTTTGCTCATAACTGAATCATAGTAATTAAGCAATCACGCAAGGTGTAATTAATAACTTTTATGAACATTAAGATAGTGCGTTTCATGACATCTAAATGCTTTGTCTGTTAAAGTTCACTTTTGAGAAATAGTGGTAGTTGTTAGGAAAACACTATTAATTTGAAGGTGTGGAGGAAAGAGATAAGACTCTTCTAGAATTATGTATGTTCAGGTAACTTATCTTTGGGAAGCACTGAAGATGTCTTATTTAATAAATATCAGAAGGTATACAAGCCGTAAGCCATTATTTACATATATCGGCATGGAGATATCTATATACATATACACATATATTATTTTAATGTGTACTAGACACCTAACAAAGATAGAATCACACTGACTGGTTGCTTACAACATCATAGAGAAAAAGGCAAACTCTCAACAATGTACTTTTAAAATTTATAAATGCACTCCATTATTTTTTTATTTTGAATACTGGGAACAAAGTATTAAGATAATGAATTTATTAAAAATAACCATATTTAAGTAAGTCCAGAAAAATTTATCTCCCATTATTAATTTTTAAAAAATATTTTATTGTGTTTTTGGTGAAAGTTTACACAGCAAATTAGGTTCCCGTTTAACACTTTATATACATATTGTTCAGCGACATTGGTTACATTTTCCACATCATGTCAATATTCTCATTAGTTCAGTTCTGGTTGTTCCGTTTCCATTAATCTATCTTCCTTGTCACCACAGCCACCAAACTTATTTTTACTTTATGTAAATGTTGACCATTTGGTCTCATATAGTTTTTTTTTTTTTTTAAGAAGCACGGTACTCACAGGTGATATTGTTTATCTGTTATTTAGCTAAAAGGTGACCACCAGGAGTGGTTTCAGTCCGGGGTTTACAAGGTGTCTCAGGGCCACTCATTAATTTAGGAAGCATGAAAAGCTGTGCATCAACACTGCAGAAACTGGGAGCCATTGAAACTCTCTTTAAGTGTGCTACAAATCTGTAGCAGATGGCAATATGAAATAATTGCTATAACCTTTCTTATATTGACAGTGTCAGTTATGAAGGTCAGTTGTTTCAGTAGATGTCACCTCCTTCTAGCAACAGCTATGTTGTTGACTGATAATACGATCTTTGCCTAAGCAGAATAAAGAATCCATTGGGAAAGAGAAAAAAAAAAAAAAGCAAACGTTTTGTAAATCTACTTTTCAACAGTGATTTAGAAGATGGGTAATATTTTGCTCCCCTTTGTAAGCAGTTCTCCTAATATTTAGAAGTAGTTCAAAGAAAAGAAGGGCCAATATTCATCATACATTTTTAGGCAGCAAGTTTTAGGACTGTGGGGTTAGAAAAGGAAGGAGAGATTACATGTCATTGTCCACATTTCCCACTGCTGTCCCCTGTCCTGTCACACAGATCCTTGTGCTGTCCCTACTTAGCCTCTTGCCTTTTAACTCAACTCTCCTCATTGCCTGGTTGGCTTTCCCTCTGCTTTTGATCCAAGTTCCTAATCAGTTCACACATATCTTTTTTCTCTGAACTCATATTGTCCGTAGGTCACAATCATGCTGCTCCAGTCATTAGAAACAATAGCTATCATTATCCAGCAAAATTGTAAATGTGCTTATAGCAGCAGCCACATTTTATATATTTTTGGTTGCACCCTATGTAATGCCATCTCATAGTAGGTGCTCACATAATAACTATCTTTTCTCTGTTCCCCTTTGCACTTTGTATTTCAATCCGGTAGAATTGCCAAGTTGCACCCTAATTGCTTGCTATTTCATTTATTTGTTGTTGTTTAACAAACCACCTCAAAACATAGTGGCTCAAAACACCCATTTATTATTTTCATGATTTTGTGGGTTGGCTGGGCTCAGCTGGTTGCTCATTAATGGTGTATATGAGGTTTTAACTGCATTCAGCTGAGAGCTTATTTGGGGCTCGAGTATGCAAGACGGCTTCTTTTCCTCCATGGCCTCTCTCTCCATGTGGCTGTAATCATTCTGCTGCACAGCCTGGACTTCTAGCATGGTGGCTGGGGCCCAAGAGGGAGAAGTGGAAGCTGCCAGTCCTCTTAAGGCATAAACTCAGAAGTTCCAGGATGTCACTTCCACTGCATTCGATTGGTCAAAGCAAACCAAAAGAGCAACCGAGATTCAAGATGATATGAAATAGACCCCACCTCTTGAAGAGAGGAGCAGCAAAGTCACATTGCAAAGGGGCATGTGTACAAGTATGGGAGGAATTGTTGGCTATCTTCACACTGTTTTCTCTAGGGCAAGGATCGTGACTTCAGATTTTTATGGTCGGAACATGGGTCATATTTTGTTCTCTGTTTCTTGAGTGAGTGAACACTGATAGTTCTACCTCTACCCTAAAATTCAATGACAAATTCAGTTTTATACGCATAATACTGACATGAAATATTTCTACTATATTTTGATTTTTTCCTCTCCTTTTTTACCTTTTGAGTTTTATCTTACAGATATAAAACAGTAAGGCATACTGTCTTAGTTTGGATTTCCTCAGATGCAGATCCTAAATCAGAGATTATAATGCAAGTAGTTCATTTGGTAGCTGATTCCAGATAACACAAGCAGGAGAGCTGAGCAAGTTAGACACGGATGAGAAAGAAGCTAAAAAACAGGTGTCACACAAGTTAAAACAACTAGCAGTTATTTCACAATAAAACATAGTAAACATGGTTTCAGAGTTATCCTATCTGGGGTTGAGCAAACTGGTTGAACAAACTGGAGGACATTAATTTCCCAGCACTTATGGCCTATCATACCTACAAGCAAAGTCGATTCTACTGGCCAGAGAAAGTTCTCAGGCAAAGAGATTCGGGTACTGGAAGTTGGACCCACAGCACAGACACGGTCAGTGTCATGGGGATCTGGATAGTGCACCAGCAGCAATTGTCACAGACACCATTCTCATCTGAGACTATTTCAGAGAACATTTCAGAAAACTTGCTTTCTCAGTGGAATCAAGTATTAAATGAATTTATAGAATGAGCTAGAATTCACATTTTTGGGGGCAGGAAGAATTGTTAAGAAGGTAGTTTCTTCACATGTTTTTTGACCCCTTCTAAACATTCTTTGATGTCTGTCTTGGTTTCCTTATGGTAACTTTAAAGAATGGAAACTTATTTTCTCACCATTCTGGAGAATAAAAGTCCAAATCAGGATCTTGGCCATGTTGATTCCTTCCTTGTCAGTAGCCCTGAGTGTTCCTTTGTTCCTTGGCAATCCTCACATGGCTTCTGTCTCCCCCAGTGTGGACATTCTCTGTCTAATCTGCTCTTTTTATAATTCAGAAGTGATTAGATGTAGAATCCACCCTACTGTGGTATGATCTAATTAACCTAACAAAGAAAATCTATTTCCAAACAGGCCTACATCCACAGGTATGCCAGTTGTCACTGAGCAATTCAGACTCAGGGTGACCCCATGTGTGTCAGAGTAGAATTGTGTTTCATAGGGTTTTCAATGGCTGATTTTTCAGAAGTAGTTCACCAGGCCTTTCTTCCAAGGTGCCTCTGGGTGGACTCCAATGCCAACCTTTTGGTTAGCAGCCAAGTGTGTTAACCATTTGCACCACCCAAGGAATCCTTCCACAGGTTAGGATTACGGGTTAGAATTCCAACACTTATTTTGGGGAGGGGGGCACAATTTAATTCTTAACAATGTCCTATTGCCATGACATAAAAATTAAATAGGAAAAAAATAGAAGTGGCAATAAATATTATGTGTACTAGCTTCCTTTTTAATTAAAGTAACAATGTGTTTTGTAAACTGTTCTTATTACCTGTCTTCTATGTAAACAAACATTTTTAAATCAAGTATTTTCAATTGTTAATTGCCTTGCTTTAAAATTGTCATGATTATTTCAGTTATTTAGTATGTAATTTCTTTTAACTGAGCTAATTGTACATGGAGGATATTTCCTTCTTATTTTTTATATATTTTCAAGGAAGAATCTGAACTAATATATTTCAGCCTTTTGCCCAATCCCTGATAAGGAGGTAGAATTTAGTCATTTATTCACACAACATTTATCAGGTATTTATCTTATGTCAGTCACTGTGCTATGTGCTAGAGATGCAAAAAGCAGTGAAATGTGATTCTTGCCCTTGAAAAGCTCAGATCTTATAGTCATTCAAATAGAACTGTGCTAAAATCTCTCTCGTAATTTATAGTCATTGTTGGTAACACACGGTGCAGTCATCTGACACACTCATAACCACTTTCTATATCAATTATACCTTTAACTCCATGAAGTCAATTTGTTCACCTCTAATTTAATGGCTTTGCCTTTCCTTTCCTTTCCCCTCCTCTCCTCTCCTGCCCTATCCTCTCCTTTCCCTTCCTTTTCTTTTCCTTCTCTTCTTTTCAGAGAAGGAAGGCTGAGCTCTGTCACCACCCTTTAAGAAGAAGATTGATAATTTCCCCTCCTACCAAATAGTTTTAGCCAAAAGGAATCCCAAGAAAAACAACTCATATTTCTTTAACCATCACAGCTTCTCCAAGTGACGCCAGTTTCCCAAGCCTGATGGCCACCCCTCATTTTTAGAAAGAAAAATGAGGGTTTGGGCTCTGAATCCACAAAAGCAGGGTATCTATCTGTTGTTACACATCATTGTAGCCCCACTGCCTGGAAAAGTGTCTGCTCATATTTGATCAATAAATGAATTTATACATGAGAATAGAAAAATAATGTAGTGAAAAGATAACAATTATAAATACCTTTGCCGTTTTCTTGCTATATGATTGTTGATAAGCAACTTAATATCTCTGTGACTCAGCTCTATTTTTTTTTTAAATAAGAGTGTTGACTTACCGTATTTTTAAAAATTTGCTGCTAATGTTTCCTTGCCTCTCTTCATCAGCTTCTTTGTCTGGTTTTATCTGTGTTGCAGTCTGAGCAGAGTAAGCTTTTGCTTAAAGAAAATGTCTGCTGCTAAAATAAAGTTTCTAGATGATTTGTAAGATCACTTTCTGGGGGAAAAATTTGGTGTGTGGAACTAAAAAAGTAAAGAAAAGTGATAAAGGAACAAATTGGAGAATACCACATTTGTGCAGAACCCATATATGTGCATTCCTTCAGCAGCCTGTAAGGAGAAGTCTTGTCCTTAAAACCACCTTTGCCGTTTTTGGTATTTTCGGAAATATCCATAGAGATCCATAGGAAACTACAAAAACAACCAGAGTCTTCCTATTGGGGAAGGAAAGCAAGAGAAAATCACTGTTCTAAGGCCAGAAAGTTCCTGTCAATATTGGGTACTTTCTTACAGTTGAGCGGATTCACATAGTTTTCTAAAATCTGTTGGAATTTAAAACTACAAACTCATTTAGGACAGGAATGTGTCTTACTCATTTTTTTGCATCCTGTTATGGATTGAATGTGTCCCCTAAAAATATGTGTTATAAATCCTAATTCTTATACAGTAAGTCCCTAGGTTACAAACGTCCAATTTATGGACAAGTCCTACTTGCCCTTTAATGTTATGTAAATTTGTCCTCACTTTGAAACGATCGAACCAACCCCTACTTGCAACATAGTCTTCATCACAATCACCTTCACTTGTTGTATGTGTAGATTTTAAATCATTGAAAACTCTTCAAGCCTTTTCTTGCACTTAAATAAGGCTAAATAAGAACCGTATGCACCTGTTTCGACTTACCTATAAATTCAGCTTAAAGACACAGGAACGGATCTCGTTTGTAACCTGGGGACTACCTATACCTGTGGATGTAATTCCACTTGAGAATAGGGTTTTCTTTGTTATGTTAATGAGGCCATATCAGTTTAGGTTATGTCTTATACCAATCACATTTGAGATATGAAAGGAGCAGATTAGGCACAGAGACAAAAGCAGAGATAGAGGGAAGATAGATGCCACACCACATGAAGATGGCCAAGGAACCAAGGAACAGAAGCTGAAAAGAATTAAGGACCTTCCCCTAGAGCCAGCAGAAAGAGAAGGCCTTCCCTTAGAGCCAACACCCTGAATTTGGATTTCAAGCCTCCTAAACTATGAGAAAATAAATTTCTGTTTGTTAAGGCCACCTACTAGTGGTATTTCTGTTACAGCAGCACTAAGAAACTAAGACAGATCCCTAGCACTTTGTACCTTGCTTAGCACAAATAAGGTTCTTGGCTACGTTTTGCTGAGTTAATGAAAGAATGAGTGATTAAATATATGCCTAGAAGAAAACATCATGCATAAGGCAAGAGAATCCTTGCTGGTAGGAAACCAAGAAGCAGCCAGTATTACAAGGTGAGTTGGGCCTTAGGTGGGAATAGAAAGCAAGGAGACATAATAGAGGGAGGTTGAAGGCGTTGACGCAAACCCTTATCTTCTATCAGTAGCAGTCTGTAGTTCTGTTCTGAGGAGTAATTATGCTCTGGCATCCTCACAAGCCTCACTTTCAGATGAAGGCCTGCAACTAATTACATTGTTTTTTTGAACTGCACCTACTTACTATAATTCTACCTTTTTATCCAGGACATATTCAAGTTAGAGGGGGAAAATAAGTTTTGGTTTTTTTTTTTTTCCTATCCAGTGTAGTTGTTATTACCCTTTAATGAATAGCTTTTTTGATATAAGGTCTCCATACAGCAGTAGCATCCTGTGTCTGTCTTTCTCTCTGTACAGTTTCATCATGTACTGGGAAACGAAAAATAAGATTTGATTTGTCCTAGGACTCTGACAGAATAAGATAGTGGAATCTGTTCCTTAATGCAGAGCATAGCTGTAGAGTATTAGGTAAATTACATCAGCCTGTGATTCAAGAAGCCCATTGTTAGTTCTCAAATATTGACTTAAATAATGATACTAAATTATGTGTGTTGGAAAAGATGTCTTACTTCCACAGCAATGTCATAAAATGTTTTCCTTCTCCTATAATTGAGTCAGAGATAGAACATAGGTTAAGAACAATTCTCTTTCACTTCATAATTTCTGACAGAGTAAATTATGTTGAGGGAAGAGAGAAATATTAGGTCAGAAATAGATTTTTGTTTATAAATATGCCAGGTGACCTGAGGTATAGATCGATTGGTGGTGATCAATTTCACCATTGTAATTGTTATAGACTGAAATATGACTGAAGTGCATGGGGTATGTGTTCACAAGTCTCATGCTGACATCACCTGAATAAGGATGAAGATCTAGCAGTAGATAAGTGGTAACTTTGGTGAAGGGTAAGACAGTGCACAATACTGGGGAAGCCAGCACAACTTGTACAAGGAAAGGTCATGGAAGCTCCATAGACACATCCAAAATCCCTGAGGGACTGAATTGCTGGGCAGAGGGCTGTGGAGACCATGGTCTCGGGGAACATCTAGCTCAATTGGAATAACACAGTTTATAAAGAAAATGTTCTAAATTCTACCTTGGTGAGTAGCTTCTGGGGTCTTAAAAGCCTGTGAGCAGCCATTTAAGATACTCCACTGGTCTCACCCCTTCAGGAGCAAGGGAGAATGAAGAAAACAAGATACAAGGAAAAGATTAGTCCAAAGGACTAACAGACCACAACTACCATGGCCCCCACCAGACTGAGTCCAGTACAACTAGATGGTGCCCAGCTACCACCACTGACTGCTCTGACAGGGATCACAACAGAGGGTCCCAGACAGAGCTGGAGAAAAATGTAGAACAAAATTCTAACTCACAAAAAAGACCAGACTTACTGGCCTGACAGAGACTGGAGAAACCCTGAGAGTATGGCCCCTGGACACCCTTTTAGCTGAGTAATGAAGTCACTCCCGAGGTTCACCGTTCAGCCAAAGATCAGACAGCCCCATAAAACAAAATGAGACTAATGGGACACAACAGTCCAGGGACAAGGACTAGAAGGCAGGAGGGGATAAGAAAGCTGGTAACAGGGAACCCAAGGTTGAGAAGGGACAATGTTGACATGTCGTGGGGTTGTTAACCATTGTCATAAAACAATATGCATACTAACTGTTTAACGAGATTTGTCCTGTAAACCCTCATCTAAAGTACAATTTAAAAAAAAAAAAAAGAATGAAGATCTAGGCCTGATTTCAAAGAGATACTTTTGAGAGTTGTATTTTAAATAACTTCTCTGCACAAATTTTGTGGTAGATTACTACTTGAGACATGACTATGTGCTTGGGTTATTTTGTAAAGGAATATATGAGAATAGAATTTTATATATTTTTAGTAAAATTAAAATTGTAAAAGATAAAAAAGGCAGCTCAATATTCTCTCTTTTAAATTTTAATTAATCTTAAACCTTAAGTGAGGTTTTTTCCCAAGCTGTTATCCAATTTCTCTGTGAAGTTGGCTATAATTTTACAGCATTCTTTTGATGACTGTATATGCATGGATATATAGAATTACTTTAAAGGTGGAATGCCAGTTTTCGAGTGATGCACTGAATTTATTTTCAGGATAGCGCTGAATGAATATTGCATTTAATAAAAATGGTTAATTTCTTTAATCCTTTTCACAGATAAAAGTATATGCTTTTTATCTTTTAGAAATGACAGGGATTTTTCAGTAGGGAGGTCAGAAAGCATGACAGGCATGCTGAATCTAACACCAGGAGATCTGTTTTTTCCTCTTTATTTCATCTGACCTTAGAATGATGCAATAGCTCCTTGACTATTTTCTCAAAAATGACTACTTTTCTCATTCATTTAAATTTCAGTAACCCTTTGAATTCTCTCGAATGCTGCCTAACTTGTGTTTCTTTATAGTACAGTAAAATTTAGATTATTCATATCCTCTGAGTGGAGTAGGGACAGAAGGGTCATGGAAAATTACTTCTTTGTCAGGAAAGTAGCAAATGATCATGCCCCACCCCTGAAATAGATTTAGCCCCAAGAAGGGTAACGTGCACATGAAAAGAAGTCATTGTGGTATAGGACACAGGACTTTACACTTTGCTGTGTTTAGCATCCATCGGGAGGTTGGTTAAAAATACCTGCTCCAAACTTACTGCCCCAGAATTTTGGAGTTCTTGGAAACAGACCGTTTGATACTGTCCACCAAAGTTGGCAATACCTGGGGTCAGGACCTAGCCCAATTTAAAGTAAGATATCAGGAGACTTTCCTTCTAACTTAACTCTTCTACTATCCAAGTCATTTCAGAATTCTCAGAGGCATGATTTTCCATCTGTCACAGAGTTTAAGTGACTATTCAATATTGATATTCCTGGCCCTCAATGGCAGTAAGAATCAGCTGTCCATAGAACTCAACTGTCTAGAATATTTCATCTCCCCAGGTCCAGTACAACTGTTCTGCTCTTTCTTACTCTTTTCGTTTGCTAGCTTAGTACCTGTCAGCTACTATTATTTTGGGTTTCTACTATCCATTTCCATGTTCCTATACTTTGTTAGTTCTTCTCTTCATCCCTCCAAGCCAGTATTTCTCTTGTCTCAGAGCTTGCCTATGAATCATCCACAATTTGAAGATCATCCTTTGGGAAATACCCAGATTCTCAGAGTTAGTAATGACTGCTGACATTTCCCTTGACTCAGAAGGGTGTTGTCAGGCTAGATGAGAAACTGCTTGCTGAATGTGGAATGCTGTGCTGCTTTCACCACTTGGCTGGGAAGCTGAAGCCCAGACAAGCTAAGTGATTTGCCAGGGCCATGTACCTCTTCAGTGGTGAGCCAGGATTACAACGTGAAGAATCTGACTTTCTCTTCAGAGAACATTCAGTTGATCAAACTGGACTTATTATTTCAAATGCTCACATGTCCCTGTAGGCCAAAGAAGTAGAATTTATGATGGTAGTTTGATCTTTAGAAACTCCACTTAACCCAAAACTACCCTTCAGTTTCCAGAGGGCACTGGCAAAAAGGGAGGGATGATGAGGATTTAATTATTGGGATTCTACCTTGAACTGTAAGGGGCATTTATGGGAGAATACTTCTTCTACAGATGATTTCAAAATTTCTTTTAATCCTCAAACAATTCTCTAGGAAAACAGTACAGAATTAAAATAGCAATTCTTAAGCTTTGTCCTGGCGTGTGTCTTTAGAAAAAAATACACTTGAAATCTGATGACTTGTAGTGAAAAATTATCAGGAGGATTAGAATTTATATATTTATACAAACTAAAACCAATGGAGACCAAGTTTTTTGTTTTTTTTTTAAAATATGTATCTACTTTGGGGAGAGTCATTTACTTAGAAAATGTATGTCTGGAATCCAAAATATTTTTTGGTTGGTATTCTCTATTGCAGAGTTGGATTCTACCCTTAAGTTAGAATTTAGGGGATGTCAAAGTAAATCCTGATACTCTTGAGGTATATGAATTCTAACCTATTTTGTCAGTGCAAAATCACGGGGCCAATTATACATAATCACTTGCATTATCTGTGAGCCAAGCACTGTGAGAGACACTTTATATACTATCATTTAAACCTTTGGGAGAGTTACCAGCTTCAGGAGCCCACATGTTACAGACAAGGGAACTGACACTCTGAGATGTTAAGTATCTTGCCCAAGGTAGAACTGAGCCTCTAAATTAGGTTTCTCCCACTCCAAAAACCCACAGTCTTCTAGTTCCCACAAGGAACACATCCAGCCAGCATTCCAGCTCAGAGGTTGGCACCAAGGACTGACTGGGAAATGATGTAGACACCTTCTGTTATGTCGATAAGATTCTGGCTACATCATGCACTAGCTTACTACATGACTGTGAAGTATTTGGGGGAAAAAAAAAAGCTCAAATAAAAAGTCAGTGCGCTCCATATCCCTTTATTAGAGCAGTTTTTCTTGCATGGGTACCCAGTGTGGGTATGTGATGAGTTAGGGCTGTGGGTGGGAGCTGCTGCAATTAGCTTTGCCTCAGGTAGAATGCTGACATCAGTTGTAATGAGATTAAAATCTTCTACTCAGCTGTTGTTTGAAATATTCTGTTGTGTTCTCATCCAGCTGTCTTAACTAATTGAAGTGACTTAACCATATAATTATTTTCAAATGATTATGATTACTTTTAGATAATATAAATAAATGTTTGCCTGAATATCAACAACAAAAGGAATAATTTCATAGCTTCACTCTAATATTCTAATCCTCCTACGGTACGAGAGGAAGCAACGCAGTGTATCAGTGGAGTTCAAAGGACACAAAGGGACATCCTTTTATTCTAAAATGAAATATTATCTCCAGTTCCACCAAGATGCAGTACCCGTATTCTGCTCAGGTCCTCTCTCTTACAACTAAAAAACCTAGACATACACAGCAAACAAGCATAGGAAGTCTCTGAAAGATCAAACTGAAGAAGGTGGTCTTCTTAGAGACCTTAAGACTTGAGAAACTACATGGGGGTGAGATCCTTGTATATCCTTATTCCTTCCCTTATATCCTGGACTGGGTGCTGCAGAAGCCTCCAACTCAGAACCGCAAACCAAAAAAAACTCCAAGAAAATCCTCTTTACCCTAGCCAAAGGACCAAAAAATAGGTGACCTAACAACAGAAAAAAAGTTTAGCAATACCTGCCAAAAAACAACAGAAAGCCGCCTCCACAGTTTTGGTGATGCTTGGCAGGAAGTTGCCCCCCCTACCCCTTAATTCCCCTTCCAGGTGGTGTTGGCAGGGCTCCAATTCCCCTGATGGGGTAGTGTCAGTGGGGCTGAGCAGAGAACTGATCTTCCGTTCCTTACCCAGCAGAAGCGAGAGGCCCTCTGATTCCCCCACTGACATAGTATTAGCAGCAAGCTGAGCCTCAGACTGAACAATGCTGTACGAAGCAAAGCCGGTTGGCTCTTCTATTGAAACACTCTATATCTAGACTGTATATTCAAATCCTTATTACTTGATTTGTCATTTTCTCTTAACATTTCTGCATGCAAAATTAATTACACTTTTCTACTTGTTCTTCTCTTACCAATTTCTGTTATTTTTAATAAAGTTTTTTATTTCTAAAAATGTCAAGACTTATAATATTTGAATGTTTTATAAGTATAATTCCCCACCATTGTGTTTCTTTCGTTATATATGCAAATGATTTCAGGACTAACCTCTAAATCTTTTACAATGGTTTCTCCATTCTGTAAGTTGATAGGCGTGATTTCTAAAGATATGAATCATCCATGATCTGTGCATACCCTTTGGGAAACACCAAGATTCTCAGAGGTTTATTTATGTCATTAAATGAGGGCAGTAATGGCTGCTACCATTTCCCTTCTCTGCCACTCTGCTGTCAATCAGGGTTCAGGGGTCCTCCTGCAGTGTGCATAAAGCTGCAATTTGGAACTTTTTCTTTCCTTCTTCTATTCACATTTCTCTTTGTTTTGACCTCCTGAAATGTGAAAATCCTTTAATAGCATGTATATTTACATATTTAAGTGTTCAAACTCTACTGCTCAGTTCTTAATAGTATTCTACCGGTGTTTTTTGACCAGCCAAAGAATTATCAAGTAAGAGACGACAGGACCTTGCTTCCAGTTTTAAAGACCACTCAATAGAGACTTTTTAAAACTTTTATTTTGTTGTTATTAAGAATATACACAGCAAAACAGACACCAATTGAACAGTTTCTACTTGTACAATTCAGTGACATTGATTATATTCTCAAGTTGTGTTACCATTCTCACCCTCCTTTTCTAAGTTGTTCCTCCACCATTAACATAAACTCACTGCCCCCTAAGGTTCCTATCTAATCTTTTGAGTTGCTATTGTCAATTTGATCCCATATAGATAGTTCTTAAAAAAGCATAATGCTCAAGGCAGATTTTTTTTTTTTTTACCAGTTAAGCTGAACTACTGTTTGGTTTTAAGAAGACTTCAAAGGATATTTTTGGTTTAAGGTTTAAAGATTATCCCAGGGAAATAGTTTCAGGGGTTCATCCAGCCTCTATGGCTCCAGAAAGTTTGGAGTCCTTTAGAATTTTAAATTCTGTTCTACGTTTTCCCCCTTTTGATCAGAATTCTTCTATGGAATATTTGATCAAAATGTTCAGTAATGGTAGCCAGGAATCATTCATTTCTTCTGGTATTATGGCAACAGAAACAATGGTTCATGGAGGCAATTAGCCACATATTCCATTCCTCCTCCTATTCCTGATTCTCCAGGCAAATAGAGCCCAATTGTTGTGCCTTGGATGGCCGCTTGCAAGCTTTTAAGTCTCCGCAAACTATGCTACGAACTAAGAGGTAGAACTAGGAGGTAGAACAGAAGCACTAAACATGTTATTAGGCCAATTAACTGGGATGTCCCATGAAACCATGACCCTAAACCTCCAAACAAAGTAACCAAATCCCATTAGGTGTTTAGTTGTACATAACAAACGTCAGCAGCTACATTTATTGTGATTGTTGTCAATAGAGAGTTTTTAAAAGAAGGATTGTTAGGATGTAGTTAAAAGAACTTTAAAGATGGTAAAAGCAGATGGTGAGTTTGGTGGAGACGCTGGGCAGAAATAATTGTTTGTTAATTACATTTTGTTACTGAATTTACACACACATACACAAAGATATACAGGAATTAAAAATGGATCAAAAGCAGACCTCTAGAATATTCAGATGCAGACACCATTCTGTGGCTGGCCCCCCAAATCATATGGGGCTGGATATAGGAAGTGCTGCCTGTCTCAGAGATTCAGAAAATTAACAAGGAAAAATATGTAATTTTTAAATGTCGTGACTCATTCTATCAGTGACTGTCAGATAGCTTTATTATTTTAAATAGTAACTCATTCTATGTTTGAATATCACAAACAGCATTTTTCCCTAAGCAATTTTCTTGAGAATATTATATGATGATTTTTGCATCCTCTGGTAGACCTATGTGCATCAGAGTGGGTCATATTTTGCCCGCCCTGTGTTACCACCACTCTGGGGCAACATTAATTGATTTCTAGTTTTTAAATTTTTTAAGCGTTGTCTGAGTTGTGCAACCATTCTCACCTTCCTTTTCTAAGTTTTTCCTCCCCCATTAACATAATCTCACCACCCCTAAGGTTCCTGCGTAATCTTTCAAGTTTCTGTTATCAATTTGATCCCATATGCCAACATTTATTTTTGCACTAATTCCACAGTCATTTATTTCCAAAGTTCATATAACAGCAAACAAACTAATAAAATATATTGAATTCTAATTTGCTTTTTTACCTCTAATGCACTCTCTTATGAATTGACTTTAGATTTTGACCTTATTAACCTACTAGGAACTTCAGGAAGTATTTCCATAGAATAAAGATGATTTCATTTCATTCATCTGAAACACCAGTAACTTTAACAGATGGACTGTCAGATTCAAATGAAATTTTATTGCTTTATGGTAATGTGTGGTAATTAAGAGATACCAGAAAACCAAACCCATTGCTGTTGAATGGATTCCAACTCATAACCTAGACCCTAGGAGTCTTATAGTGTGGCATCTAGATAGAAGTATATGGTCAATTTGTAATAGTGCAGACAGACCAAGGAATGGCTCTGTTTATTATAATTTATATATAAATTGTACATGAGGAATTGTTTATAATCTAACGATATTATATAAAAACATTTTATTAGGATGATTTTCAGATTTGTTAGCCTGATTAGAAGACTGCCATTTTCAAATTGCTCTTTCTAAATGTCTTGACCTTTGAGAAATTTTAGTTCAATCATAAGTTGCTCTATGATTATGGACTAGAAACTACTATGAGTATGAGTTAATATTTTGAAATATCTGCTGAATCCTAATATTTTATATTTAGTATCCTAACATTTTATATTTTCATGGACTTTTAAATTTAAAAATGTGACCCTGATCCCTATGTTAGATTTTGGGGCTTGGTATGGAAATGTTTTATTTTTCTTTTCAGTAAAGTACAGGATTTCTCCAAGAGTTTTCATTGTTCATTTGCAACAGTAAAATTTTTCTTTTTTTTTCCAATAGCTGAGGTATAGCATGAATACTGAAGGTATTATTATTATATCTCAATTTGCATAGGTTCTTCCTGTAAATGCTGTATTGATGATGAAGGAACACTGAAGTATATTGAACAAATACAATAAATACTTCAAGTGGGTTACTTGAAAATAACAAAAAAATTTTCATATAATAAAAAAATAATGCTTTGAAGAATAATCTCTGATACTGTATCCTCTCTACTAGAGTTTAAACTGTACTCCTATTGCCATACATAAAAAATAAATATTGCAGTCTGTGGAAAAGCTGAAACAATTGGAATGAAAAACATAAAATGCCCAAGAAATTATTCTAATGAGAATTCCAAGTTTAGGGCAATGAAGTAAATCAATCAGAGTGTGAGGTATAATCTTTTTTTTTTTTTTTTTTTAACATTAACAGTACTTAGCAACAATCAGCAATTTACTGATTTTAACAGGAAACACGTTACTCTTCTGCCATCTGGACACCCTGAATAGAACCCATGCCTCTGGATAAGGGAAAAGAATAATGATTGGATAGATGTTTTGGCAGAAAACCCCCCTTTTTTTTGAATATTCTGGGATTTAGGATGTAAAACCAATGACCAATTTTGAAACATCTGCTCTTTTCATGATCTCCTCCACATGGAAAGCGATTAGGAAATAGAGTGTCCTCAAGCATAACTTTGTTGCAGTGATCAAAATTTTTGTTTTGTCCAAATATAAATGGAATCAGATTCTGTTCTTAGTAAAACCTATTATGCCAAACATGTAGCTTGCTTTATTTCTGAATTCAATATTGTCTTGTTTCACGTTGTTTATTTATTATTTATACACCTATCTACTTTTAAAAAGAAAGGTGAGTGATTTAACATAAAAAGAGTAGAACTGCTCCATAAGGTTTCCATGGAGCGGCTGGTGGACTTGATTTTTGATTAGCAGCTAAACACTTAACCACTCTGCCACCAGGGCTCAAAAAAAAGATATAAGAATAATAAAAATCTTAACATTTGTCAAGTAACATATGATAGTAAAAGGTTGATTACGCTGAAACACATTTGCCAGGGATAACAACTGAAGTTGATCATAAAAATTGGGCATATACACTCCTTGGGCTACCTTCCTATTGTTTGAAATTGGTATCCAAGTATCTTTTGGATGCATATCCCTCTTCTGGAACCAAAGAGAAGTGAGACTGTCAGTAAATCTTGCACCCTAGACCCTCAAATTAGATGAATTTAAAAATGAATGAAATGTCCAAGTAGTTTTATTTGTAATAGTCAAAACTTGGTAATAAGCCAAATGTCCTTCATTAGGTGAATGAATAAACAAAAAATGGTGCATTGTGTTATAGTCTAAAGATTTGTCTGAGTTCATAAGGGATGAGAATCAGGATCAGCACAAAGCTGGTTCCTATAAGGTGGAGGTCAGATATACCTTTACTCTCCAATTTCTTCACTATTTCTGATACTAGCCATCCTCTCCATTGCCCTCTCTAATACTCTGCTGGGTTCGATAATTCATTGCAATGGCCACACAGAACTCACAGACCATACTCACAGTCAGGCAATTTTGGAAGGCGCCCCCAAAGTAGAGAGTGTATCCCTCCCGTCTTCAGTGCAGGACAATTTCCAACCAGGACAGCTTTCTCAGCTGCTGTCTTCCATCATACCTCTCTGCCATCAGGCCTCTCTGAGCTAACTGGCCCGGCTCATAGCCAGTATAGCAGCCTGCTCAGCTCTCTAAGCTGCTTTCCACTGTTGGGCCTCTCCACTGTTAGACTTCTCTGCCATTGGGCCTGTCTGCAGTCAGGCCTCTCTGCTGTTGGCCTCTCTACTGCTAACTGTCTCACCTCACAGCCAGTGTAGAAGCTTCAGGACTGCTCAGCTTCCATGTAGCTCTGCTTCTCTGCCAGTCCAGCTATCAGCCAACATCTTTTTCAGCTGCAGATTTTTCAGCTAACTGACCCAGCTCTTAGCCAGTAGCTCTCTCTGCTGCAGCCACTTTTAATTACCAGGCCTGGGCAGGGCCTCCATGTCCCAAAGGACATAATCCTCTTCTGGCTCCTGTCCACCAGGAGGCCTCTCAAACATCTGCATTTCAGCCACTTATATAGCCCAGTCCTCATTAGTTACAAGGCAAAGCCTCCCTCACTAGACCAGAGTTCAATGAATCCTCAATTACCCATGAGATGTCAATCAACTCAGGTCTTGTGCAAAAATAACATTTTTGCCAGATGAGACTGTTTCCTCCCCTAGGCAAAAGTAATAGATCTCTGTGGTAGAAAGCAACCTGAGAGGTCCCCCAAAGTTTCTCCAAAGAACTAGGGTAATGGTAACTCTTTGGGGCTTAGGGGAAAAATCTCCCAAGCTTTTTTTCCAAAGCACCAAAGCAAAAGGCCACATTAAGCAACTCATTACATCACATGTATCCATATAATGGAGTATCTCTGAGAAATGAAAAGAAATGAATTCTTGATACACCCAACTACTTGGTTGGATTTCAAGGGCATTCTGCCAAGTGAAAAAGCTATTCTCAAAGGGTTACGTATTGCATGATTCTATTTATACAGCATTCTTGAAGTGACAAAATTATAGTGAATGGAAATTCATGACTTGCCAGGGGTTAGGACTAGGAGAAGGTTGTGGCTATTAAGAGATAATTAAAAGGAGTTTTACTGGGGTGATGGAATAATTCTAACAAGAATCTATACTTGTGATAATATGTATAGAACTGTCCACACAGACACAAATACACAAAATGGATACATGTAAAAACTGGTAAAACCTAGATAAATTCTGCAGCTGTGTTAATAATACCATACCAATGTCAATATCCTGGTTTTGACAGTGTACTATAGTTATGTTCATTATGTTTATCTTCATTGGGGAAACTGGATAAAGGTTACATAGAAACTGTGTATACTATTTTTGCATTTTTCATGTGACTCTAAAAATACTTTGAAATAAAAAGTTATAAAAATAATAGACTTAAAAGTATGATAAAAATAATGCCTTAAAAAGTTACAATTCTTTGAAATGTTAGCCTGCATGAAAAGGTAAATGTTTTATATGGTGTGTTGGTTGTTCTCCATATTGCCTGCTCTCATTCTGAATCCCCTCTTCCCTTCTCTGGCTTACACCATGCCCTAAGAGGCTTACTTTTATGGACTATATCATCTGGGTCCTTCGTTTTCCACATCTGTATCTCTTATCAGACTCTGTTAATTTCTTTATCTCTTCTTACCCCTAAGACCTACTGGTAGAGACAGCTATCTCTTATTATTAGAACCTTTGTTTGTTCCTTATCCCTGCCTGTATCTTTGGACATAGCCCTTTCCATTAATTCTTTTCAGTTATACCCTTCATACCATCAGTTTCCTGCCAAGACTGTAATACATTTGGCAAAAGATAGATAAACAAAATGGAATTAGAAATGTTTGACTAGGACAAGTATCTGTAACTTATGTGACAAAGGTTTATTCTCCAATACAAAGAGTTCCTACAAAAGGATACAAAGAAAACAAATGAGCAAAAGATAAATGCACAAATGGCATGAACAAGGATGTCATAGAAGAGAAATTCCAAATGTCCAGTAAACTTGTGGAAAAATGCCCTTGTACTAGTATTCAGAGGGAGAAAATGAGATAGAGGGAATCTGGGAAGATGGTAGTATAAACAGATCATTGTTCTAACCCTTTCCCACAAATACAATAAGAAATACGACTAGAAAACTACAGATGATTATCCCTTATTAATATAGATGCCAAAATTCTCAACAAAATAATAACAAACAGAATCCAATGACATACTATAAGATTTATATACGTCATGATCAACTAGGATTTATTTTGGGAATGCAAGGTTGGTTCAATATCAGAAAATCAGTCAATATAATACACGTTAATAGGACAAAGGAAAAGAACCACATGATCATCTCAACTGATACAGAAAAGGCATTGATAAAATCCAGCACCCTTTCTTGATAAAAACCCGTAACAAAGGGAAGTTCCTCAACATGATTAAGGGCACTTATGAGAAACCAAAAGCCAACATTATGCTCAATGGAGAAAGGTTGAAAATGGGAACAAGACAAGGATGCCCACTCTCACCACTCCTATTCAATATTGTGCTGGAAGTCCTAGCCAGAACAATAAGGCAAGAAAAAGAAATAAAAGGTATCCAGATTGGAAGGGAAGGGGTAAAGCTGTCTCTATTCAAAGATGATGTGATCCTACATAAAGAAAATCACAAAAAAACTTCTAAAAAACTCCTAGAACTAATAGAAGAATTTATCAAAATTGTAGGATACAAGGCTAATACATAAAAATCAGTTGAGTTTCTATACACCAACAATCAGATATCTTAAAAGGAGATTAAGAAATCAACTATGGGGAAACCCTGGTGGCGTAGTGGTTAAGAGCTCAGCTGCTAACCAAAATGCTGGCAGTTCGAATTCACCAGGCACTCCTTGGAAGCCCTATGGGGCAGTTCTACTCTGTCCTGTAGGGTTGCTACGAGTTGGAATTGACTCGATGGCAACAGGTTTAGAAAAAGAAAAAAGAAATCAACTCTGTTTACAGTTGCATCTAAGAGAATAAAATATCTAGGAATAAATTTACAATGAAAGGCTTATACAATGAAAATTTAAAACATTGTTTAAAGAGACCAAAGAATACCTAAATAGATATAAAGATTTTTCATGCTCATGGATTGGAAAACTTAATATTGTCAAGATGTCAATACAGTCTACAGATGCAACACAATCCTGATCAAAATTCCAACAGTATTCTTTACAGAAATGGAACAACTAATCCTCAAATTTATATGGAAAGACAACTCAAATAGTCAAAGCAATTTTGAAGAAGAAGAGCAAAGTAGGAAGCCTCACAGTTCCCAACTTCAAGACATATTACACAGCTACAGTAATCAAAACAGCTTGGTACTGGTTTAATGATAGATATGTAGATCAATAGAATAGAATTGAACACCCAGAAATAAATCTAAATATTAATGGTCAATTAATATTCTTCAAAGGAGCTAAATCCATTCAGTGGGGAAGGAACAGTCGCTTCAACAAACGGTGCTGGAAAAACTGGATTACCACATACAGAAAAATGCAACAAGACCTATACTTCATGCCATACACAAAAACTAATTCAAATGGATCAAGGACCTGAACATTAAATCTAAAACCACAAAGTTTTTGGAAGAAAATATAGGAACAGAACTTTGGGACCTAATTTTTTTCAATGATAGATTATCAAAAACACCAATGAATGCACAAGCAACAGAAAACAAAATAGGTAACTGAGGCCTCATAAAAGTTAAATACTTATGTTCATCAAAAGACCTTATTAAAAAGGTAAGGAAGCAACTTCAGACTGGGAAAAAAATCTTCCCTTCAGGAACAATACAACTGATAAGGGTCTAATATCTAAAATATATAGAAAACTTTTACAACAAAAAGACAAATAACACAATTAAAAAAAAATGGGCAAAGCACATGAACAGACACTTCACAATAGAGGATATTCTAATGTCCAACAGACACATGAAAAGATGCTCAACATCATTAGCCATCAGAGAAATGCAAATCAAAATCAAAATGAGATATCATTTCACTCCTACTAGGATGGCTAAGATTAAAAAAAATAAAAAACAGCATAGGAGTGGATTTTGCTGCGTATATTTTTCACCAAAAATAAAATTAAATAAAAAGAAATACAACAAGAAAACAGTGCTAAGCTTTGTGGGACTCTGAATTGAGGAGCAGAAGACATTAATGAGGAACTGCAGATAGGCAAGAATCAACGAATCAACAACCAGTCACATATTGTAGGGACTTCTCCCACTGTCCCTGTCACATGGGCCACCAGCTGCTGTGAACTGAGGAGGTGACCCCAGCAATAGAGCCTGCTTCCCTAACCACCACACCCCCTGCCTGTGTAAAGAGACAGGACCCCAAGCTTTGCTCTAAAATCAACAAGGCAGACCTCCACAGAGGTACGTTCAAAGCATGCCAGTACCCCTCCTACTTAGTAACTGTCAGCTGCCAGGCTGCTATGAATTACTACAGAAGATCCCCTGCAGTGGATGCTTCTTTCACAGCCAGCACTCTACTTGCCTCCCTGCTCACTCCATAGCTCAGGGCTCCAGAAGTAATAAGATAGATCTTCCTGGGGGTCAGTTTAGGTCTGTCTGTCCCCTCTTCCAGTCAGCACTGAGGCTGCTTTGTGCTAGGAAGTAGGCAGCTTGAGTGGAGGCTACACCCATAGCCAACATACTACGGGAGGGGGACTCTGATAACAATGAGACAGACCTCCCTAGGGGTCCGTATGGAGTGTGACAGCCCCTCCCCCACTCAGTAACTCTGCTACCAGGCTGCTGGGATTCACCACAGAAGGCCCCCTGCAGTTGAGTCTGCTCCCATAGTCAGCACTCTACCTCCCTGAACACCTCATATCTCAGGCCTCTGAAATCAACAGAATAGACTTCCCTGGGGGTCAGTTCAGGTCTGTCTGCTCCTCTTCCTGTCAGCACTGAGGACTGCTGACTTAGGCTGCTGTGTGCTAAGAAGCAAGCTTTTGAGTGGAGAGTACACCCACAGCCAACATACTACCATGGGGTTCTGATAAAAATAAGGCAGACCTCCCTGGGGTCCATTCGGAGTGTGACATCCCCTCCCTCACCCGGTAACTGCAGAAGGCACCCTGTAGTAGAGTCTGCTCCCATAGTCAGGACTCTACCTGCCTCCCTACTCACCCCATAGCTCAGGCCTCCAAAACCAACAGGACAGACTCTCTTGGGGTAATTTCAGGTCTGTCTGTTTCTCTTTCTGGTCAGTGCTGAGGATTGCTGACTGAGGTTGCTGTGTGTTAGCAAGCAGGCAACTTGAGTGGAGGCTACACCTACAGCCAACATACTACAAAGGGATGGGGCTCTGATAGCAACAAGGAAGACCTCCCTGGGTGGCCATTTGGAATATGCCGGCTCCTTTCCCATCCAGTAACTGTTGGCTGCTGGACTAATATGAACTCCTACAGAAGATCCCCTGCAGTGGAGCTATGAGGCAGTTTACCTAAGTGGAGACAGCTTCCCAAACAACCACAGGGTCTCTGTGGCTCTGAAATCAACAAGATAGATCTCTTGGAGGTCCTTCTGTGTAGCGAAAGCCCCTCTCCTTCTGATACAGAGCAACGTTTGCCTGTGTTTCCCCTGAATGCTAGCTCAGCTATAAGTAGCCCCCACAGAGCAGGGAAGGAGGCCTCAGGCAAAATCAGAGGGCAACAGCCAGTCCTGCAGGGGGTACCCTAGGTGTGGGCTGTCAGACTGAAAACATTGTTGCAGAAACAGAGCAGGGGACGTAGTAATAACCAGAGATAGAAGACTGTGTCCCCTGGTGGACAGATTGATTAGTGTGCGATATCTCACCTGAGTGGTGGTGCCCACTGGTGGACTGACTGATCACAGTGTGTTCTCTGGAGGGTTTAAGAGATTGAAAGCTGAAAACCAGGATCTGGAACTTTCAAATCCTAATTAAATCAGAGAGGGAAAAGGAGCTGTAACAGAGAGGAAGAGGAAGTGGTAAGGAAGGTCAAAAGCTCTGCTAGCCTAAGAGTTTTTTGCAGAAGGTAGTGCAGGCATCACTGGTGGGCAGATTGATTAGTGCATGATAGCTTGCCTGAGTGATGGTGCCTACTGGTGGACAGATTGACCACAATGTTTTCTCTGACGTGTTTGGGAGACATTGAAAGTTGAAAACCGAGATCTGGAACTTTTGAATCCTAATTAAATCAGGGAGGGAGAAGGAGCTTTCACAGAGAGAAAGGAAGTGGTAAGCAAAGGCTGAAGGCTCTGTCTGCTTAAGAGCTTTTTTGCAGAAAGTAGTGTGGGCAAAAACACCAAATACTGGTGAGAACTGAGAAAGTTAACACCTTCAAAAATCTCAATGCCCCATCAAAAATTCAGAAGTCACACAAAGAAAAGAGAAAGTATGACCCATCCAAATGAACACGACGAAGGGAGTGAAATCGCATCTAAACCTCACTGTGGTCAAGTTGATTCTGACTCATAGTGACCCTATAGGACAGGGTAGAACTGCTCTATAGGGTTTCCAAGGCTCTAATCTTTACAGGAGCAGACTGCCACATCTTTCTTATGCAAAATTGCACCTAGGAAGAGTGAATAATGAAAATAATGGGAGAATACAATCAACAATTTTAAACATAATTAAAGAGCTAAGGGAAAACGTAGAAAAAGATTTAAAAGAAATAAAAAAATAATACATGAACAAAATAAGGATCTAAACAAAGAGATAAAAAGAAACCAAACAGAAATACAGGTAGTCCTCAACTTACGATGGGGTTCAGTTCTGATGACTCCATCGTATGTCAGTTCTGATGTAAGTCAAATACTTAATTTTTTTTTTTTTAGTTTTCACTTTTATGGCCTTTTATTATCAGTATCTTTATAAATCAAATCTTTATTTGTCTTTGGGGGTTGGCATGAGAATAACATCAGCAAATTACATGCTGAAACACTGTATGCAGTACATATTACTAACAATAAGATGTACAAAAAAAAAGATGGTAAGTGCAGGTCACCATAACTCAAATACATCATATGTCGGGGACTATCTGTATGGCTGCAGAAAGGGACAATAACTGAAATGAGAAATGCAAAGGAAGGATTAAATAACAGATTTAATCAGGGGAAGAAAGAATCAGCAAATTAGAGGATAAGACAGTTGAAATTATACAGGCTGAAGAGCAACAAGAACGGAGATTCAAGGAGCCTGAGCAAAATTTAATGGAATTATGGGATAATATCAAAAGACCTTACATACATATCATGGGAATTCAGAAGGAGATGAGAGAAAGGGACAGAAAGACTATTTGGAGAAATAATGACAGAAAATTTCCACAATTTGATGAAGGACATGAATCTTCAAATCCAAGAAGCTCAAAGAACTCCAAACAGGATAAACCCAAGGAGATCTACACCAAGACACATTACTGTAAGCATCTCAAAAAATAAGGTAAAAGAGAGAATCCTGAAAGCAGTGAGAGAGAAGCAGAGTCACATATAAGGAATCCCCTATATGATTAAATGCCGATTTCTCCTCAGAAACATTGGAGGTCAGAAGGCTGTGCAATGATACATTTGAAGTGTTGAAAGAGAAAAACTATCAGCTAAGGATACTATACCCAGTAAAACTCACCTTCAAGAAAGAGGGTGAAATTTAAACATTCCCAGACAAACAGGAGCTGAAAGAGTTCATATCTACCAGACTGGCCCCACCAAAAATATTAGTATGAGTTCTGCAGATGGAATGGAAAAGACACTATAAAGTAATGTAAGGCCATACATGAAAAGAAAGGTCCCTAGTAAGGGAATTGCACGGATATGTATAAGAGCTAGTAATATAATAATGTATTCATGTTTAACCATTCTAATTGTTTTGTCCTTCATGGTTTTTAATGACAAATGTATGAAAAGTGAGCATGAAATAATGTTGCAGTGCACATGAAATACAAAGAGGTAATTAGTGATAGCAACAATAAAAAGGAGGGGGGAGAATGGTATAGGTATAGAATTTCTTGTTACTGAAAGTTAAGTTGGTACCAACTCACCCTAAGATGTTATAAATACAAGTTATTAAATGTAATACTCATGGTCACCACTAAGAAAATATCTAAAAAATATACACAAAAGGAAAGGAGAAGAGAACCAACATGGCTCACTAAAATAAAACAACAAAACACAAAAGCAAGCAGTAGTAAAGGAAAAAAACAAAGGAGACTTAAGGCACACAAAATTCAAACACTAAAATTACAGAAGTAAGTCACTTCTTATTGGTAATTACAGTAAATGAAAGTGGACTAAATGCTCCAATCAAAAGGCAGGTATGGCAGAATGAGTTTTTTATAAAACATGATCCAATTATATACCATTTATAAGAGACATATCTTAGACCCAAGGACACAAATAGGTTGAAAATGAAATGATGGGGGAAAAATTTATATTCAAACAATAGTCAATAGAGTTGCGTGGCAATCTTAATATCAGACAAAGTAGACTTTAAGACAAAATCTGTTAAAAGAGGTAAAGATGGACATTATATAGTGATAAAGGGGTCAATTCATCAAGAAGATTTAACAATCATAATTATATATGCATCCAACATCAGAGCACCTAAATATCTAAAGCAAACACTGATAGAGTTGAAGGTAGAAATAGATAACACTAAAATAATAATTGGAAACTTCAATACACCACTTTCAATATTACACAGAACATCTAGAAAGATCAACCAGGAAATAGAAGGCCTGAATGACAATATAGACTAACTAGACTTGACAGACATATATAAAATACTTCACCAAACAACAGCACAATATAAAATCTACTCCAGTGTACATCGATCATTCTCAAGGATAGACCACATGTTAGGTTACAAAGCAAGTTTTGATAAATTTTAAAAGATTGAAATCATACAGAGGATTTTCTCTGACCACAACAGACTGAAGCTAGAAATCAATAATAGAAAGAAAGAAAGAAAAAAAAACCCTAGAAAATACATAAACATATAGAAATTAAAGAACATATTATCATACTACCAATGGGTCAAGGAAGAAATCAAAAGAGAAATCACAAATTACTTAGAGTCAAATGAAAATAAAAGCGCAACATACCAAAATTTCTGGTATGCAGCAAATGCAGTTCTCAGAGGGAAACTTACAGCAATAAATCCAACATGAAAACAGAAGAAAGATCTCAAATCAACATCCTAACTCTACAACTTGAGGAGCTAGAAAGCAAAGAGCAAACTAAGCCTAAATCTACCAGAAGGAAGGAAATAACAAAGATCAGAGGAGAAATAAACGATATAGAATATGAAAAACAATAGAAAGTATCAACAACAACAGAAGTTGGTTCTTGGAAAAGATCAATAAAATTTACCAACCTTTAGCTACACTGACAAAGAAAAAAGAGAAAAGAAAAATAATGAAAATAAACGAAAGAAGAGACATAATAACTGACCCAGTAGAAATATAGAAAATTATGACAGAATGTAATGAACAACTAACTGTACACAACAAACTAGCCTAGATGAAATGGAAAAATTCTTAGAAGCACACAACCTACCCAGACTGACTCAAGAGGAAATAGAAAATCTCAACAGAACAATAACAAGTGAAGACATTGAATCAGTGGTGAAAAATCTTCCAACAACAACAAAAAGTCCTGGACAAGATGGCTTCACTGGGAAATTCTACCAAACATTTAGAGAAGAATTTACATCGGTCTTGTTCATACTCTTCCAAGAGATAGAGAAAGAAGGAATACTCTCTAATTCATAAGGGAATTATGAAACAAGTATAACCCAAATACCAAAATAAGAAAAAGACACCACAAGAAAAGAAAACTACCAGCCAATACACCTTATGAATATAGATGCAAAAATCCTCACCAAAATACTAGGATAAAGAATCCAACAGCATATTAGAAGAGTCATACACCATGACCAAGTGAGATTTATTCTAGGAATGCAAGGATGGTTCAATGTTAGAAAAGCAGTCATCATAATACACCACATCAGTACAACAAAGGAAAAGAACCACATGATTATGGATTCATAAAATGCATTTAATAAAATCCAACAACATTTATTGATGAAAACCATCAGAAGATTGGAATAGAAGGAAGGTTCCTCAATATGATTAAGGGCATATATGAAAAACCAACATCCACCATTATACTTAATGGAGAAAGATTGAGAGTTTTCCCCCTGAGATCAAGACTAAGACAAGGGTGCCCGCTCTCACCATTTCTATTCAATATTGTATTAATATTCCTAGCCAGAGCAATGAGACAAGAAAAAGAAATAAAAGGTAATCAAATTGAAAAAGAAGTAAAATTGTCTCTATTTGTGGATGATTTAATCCTACGTATAGAAAATCTCATGGAGTCTGGAAGAAAGCTTCTAGAGCTAATGAAGGAAGTTAGCAAAGTTGCAGGGCACAAGGTCAACAAACAAAAATAAGATGGGTTTCTATACACCAGTAATGAGAAATCTGAAAGAGAAATTAGGGGGAAAATTCCACTAATAATAGAATCTAAAAGAATAAAATAGCTAGGAACAAATCTGTCTTTGAAGAAGTACAGCCAGTACACTTACTGTTAGATGCTGTCAAGTCGGTTGCTACACATAGCAACCCATTTTACAACAGAACAAAACACTGCCCATTCCTGTGTCAGGGTTGTATCCTTTCACCATATTTATTCAATCTGTATGCTGAGCAAACGATCCGAGAAACTGGACTATATGAAGAAGAATGCAGCATCAGGACTGGAGGAAGACTCATTAACAACCTGCAATATGCAGATGACAAAACCTTGCTTGCTGTAAGTGAAGAGGACTTGAAGTACCTACTGGTGAAGATCAAATAATACAGACTTCAGTATGGATTACACCTCAACATAAAGAAAACAAAAATCCTCACTACTGGACCAATAAGCAACATCATGATAAATGAAGAAAACACTGAAGTTCTCAAGGATTTCATTTTACTTAGATCCACAATCAACACCCATGGAAACAGCAGTCAAGAAATCAAACAATATATTAAATTGAACAAGTCTGCTGCAAAAGACCTCTTTAAAATGTTAAAGCAAAGAATTCATTTTGAGGACTAACGTGCGCCTGACCCAAGCCATGGTATTTTCAATGCATGTGAAAGCTGGACAATGAATAGGAAAGACTGAAGAAGAATTTATGCCTTTGAATTATGGTGTTGGTAAAGAATATTGAATATACCATGAACTGCCAGAAAAGGGTCAGTGAAAAAAAAAAAAGGAAGACCCTCAACATGATGGATTGACCCAGTGGCTGCAACAATGGGCTCAAACATAGCAACAATTGTGAGGATGGCTTAGGACTGAACAGTGTTTAAATGTTGTACATATAGACTCATTACGAGTCAGAACTGACTCAACTGCACCTAATGACAACAACATACAGCTACAGTAATCAAAAGAGCATGGCAGTGGTATAACAAGAGATACATAGACCAATGGAATAGAATTGAGGGTCCAGAAATAAACTCACATGTCTATGCTAAACTGATTTTTGACAATGGTCCTAAGTCCATTCACTGAGGAATGAGTCTTCTTCAATGAATGGTGTTGGTAAAATTGGATTTCCATGTGGATAAAAATGAAACAAGATACATGCCTCATACCATACAAAAATATAAATTCAAAATGGATTAAGGACCTAAATGTACAAACTAAACCCATAAAATTCTTAGAAGAAAATGCAAGGGCAAGGATGCAGGGCCAAGATGGCAGAGTAGTCAGACGCTTCTGGTGGAGTCTCTTACAACAAGGACCAGAAAAAATAAGTGATTCAATTATATATGGCAATCTGGGTGCCCTGAACATCAAAGGCAGAGTTGAGGAACTGGACTGAGTGGCAGGGTGAGGGAGAGATGGTTCAGAAGCAGTGAGGAGTTGCCAGACTTGACCCAGCGAGATCCTGAACCCTTCAGGCCTGAGCAGCTCATGGGTGAGTGGTGAGGCAGGCAAGCAGCAGTGCTCGGGAGGTGCATTTTCCGCATCAGGAGAGATCCAGCGGCAGAGAGTCTACACAGCCACCCAGAACCAGGGAGAAGCAGCCCTGGATCGGCAAAAGATAAGTACCTGTGTATGGCCTACTGCACGGATCAAAAACAACCCCCTTAGGGAAAAACCTCTCTCCCATTTACCTCCCTGCTCCCTGCTCTGCATTGGTTCCCAGACTGGCTTCAGCAATTGCCAAGTCCCCTGGGCCAGAAGCAGGATCCATCACATGCATGTAGCTATTCTTCCTGCCTTGGAGAGTGAACAAATTAACAAACAGGGGAAAAAATAAACTGCTGCTCCTCTAAGCCGGGAACCCAGGGTAGGCATAGCTTCTTTACCTAGGCACAGGCGTAAGGGATCCATGGACTTTGAGTACCTTTCCCCCTGCAAAGACTTGTGTGGGCCCATCTCAACAGCATAGACCCTCATTACCACAGTACAACAGGGTATATACTGGAACGCTAACTTCAACTGTTTCAGCTGTGAAGTGGCAGGTTGTTGACATTTGACACTGCTCTGCCCATTAAGCAGGGTCTTCACCTACCCACATCGGAGGTCTGAGGACTGGTGGCTCCACCCACACCACCTAGCCACCTGCGATAGGGACCCAAGAATAAGAGGTGCCCCCCAGTCCTTACAGCCAACAGCATTAGGTGCTCATAGTCTGGCTGCAAAACCCACCCACCTACGTGCTCTAGGCAACAGGGACACGCCTTCCTCCTGGACACTTGGGGGTGGCTGTCAGCCCCCTGCCTTGCTCAGAGTGTGTCCCCCTGCTGCAGCCAGATGCCTGTACTTACACCAATCACCCATGCCTGCCTAGGACTGTAAGTGAGAGCCTATACCACACACTTGGGTGGCTATCTGCCTGGGCACCTGAGCTGAATCCATATAGGAGGAGTGGGTGGACTCCTGAGCTCACATACCTAGTGACAGATCTAACCACGTGGTGACAGGACGTTAGAGCTTCAAAGTTGCCAATAATCAAACTAGCTCATATGAGCAGCCTATTTGGGCATATCAAAACAAAACAAGAAGCTAGGATACAGTAAGCAAACATAAAATAAATAAATATAATAACTTACTGATGGCTCAGAGACAACAGTCAATATCAAATCACATAAAGATACAATCCATGATGATGGCTTCAGCAAGCTCCCAAAATAAACAGTCTAGAAATTTTCCAGAGGAGGAAAATTTCTTGGAATTACCAGAGGCAGAATACAAAAGATTAATATACAGAACTCTGCAAGAAATTAGGAAGGAAATTAAGCAAAACGCAGAATGTGAAATAGAGGAAATTAAAAAGGTTAGAGAAGAGCATAATGACAAATTTAATAGGCTGCAAGAATCCATAGAGAGACAGCAATCAGAAATCTAGAAGATTAACAATAAAATTTCAGAATTAGATAACTCAATAGAAAGTCACTGGTGCAGAATTGAGGCAATGGATGTCAGAATTAGTGAAATTGAAGATAAAGCACTTGACACCAACTTATTTGAGGAAAAATCAGATAAAAGGATTAAAAAAATGAAGAAACCCTAAGAATTATGTGAGACTTTTTCAAGAAGAATAACCTATGAGTGACTGAAGTACCAGAACTGGGTGGGAGATAACAGAAAATACAGAGAATTGTGGAAGATTTTTTTCGCAGAAAACTTCCCTGATACCATGAAAGATGACAAGATATCTATCCAAGATGCTCATCGAACCCCACATAAGGTAGATCCCAAAAGTAAGCCACCAAGACATATTATAATCAAACTTGCCAAAACCAAAGATAAAGAGAGAATTTTAAGAGTGGCTAGGGATAAACAAAAAGTCATCTACAAAGGAGAGTCAACAAGAATAAGCTCAGACTACTCATCAGAAACCATGCAGGCAAGAAGGCAATGGATAACATATATAAAGCCTTGAAGGAAAAAAACTGCCAGCCAAGAATTATATATCCAGCAAGACCGTCTCTCAAATATAATGGCAAAACTAGGGCATTTTCAGGTAAACAGAAGTTTAGGGAATTTTCAAAAACCAAACCAAAATTACAAGAAATACTAAAGGGAGTCCTCCAGTTAGAAAATCAGTAACATCAGATAACAACCCAAGACTAGAACACAGGACAGAGCAACCAGATATCAACCCAGATAGGGAAGTCACAAAAATAAATCAAAGCTAACACACTGAAAATAGGGAAACAGATGGCAATATGTAAAAGATGACAACATTAAAACAAAAAAGAAGGACTTAAAAAATGTAGACATAGACTTTGCATATGGAGAGGAAGTCATGGTGATTTAAAGAAATAAAAGACTGGTATAAACTTAGAAAAATAGGGTAAATATTAAGGTAACCACAAAGGAAACTAACAACCCTACAAACCAAAATAAAAAACTAGAAAACTATAATGATATAAAGATTCCGTCTCCAAGATCTTTCTCAGACAAAGAGAGCTATCTTGCCCAAAATTATGCCTGTGGATGAGGATGGCCTGCATGCAATGACTCATGATGTGGCCTATATATGCCCAACCTACTTTCATCCAGGCTGGACAACTAACTCTGAAGGGCTATTTTGTATGGAACCCAACTCACAGCCCAGAAATAACATTAACTGTGTGTGGTCCTGTAAGGTCATAGAAACTCTTATAGTGTAAATTGTTGCAAACTCTTTTGGAAAACAATCTGTCAAAATAAATTAAAAAGAACACATAACTTTAGACTCTGTAATCCTAAAATAAGAAAACATCAGTACACAAGATGTATTTATCAATGATGTGTAACTGTAACTTTATTTGCTGGGGTAAGTGAAAATAACCTAACTATCCTTAAATAGAGGAATGGTACATTTAAGCTCTGACATATTATAATGGTAAAAATAGGTAGAGGGTCAGTGACAAAGAGGAAGACCCTCACTGAGATGGACTGACACAGTGGCTGCAACAATGAGCTCAAACATATCAACCATTGTGAGGATGGTGCAGGACTGGGCAGTGTTTCATTCTGTTGTACATGGGGTTGCTATGAGTTTGAGCTGACTAGATGGCACCTAAAAACAGCAACATTAAAAATAGCACACTAGATCTGGTGGCCTGGAGGGGATACCAAATGTCAATTATGAAATGCTGTAGAATAACAAAGGAAGAAAAGGAAGTTATAGGTGTGTGTGCACGCACACCCAGTGAAGATCAAAAAATATTAATGACTGTTAGAAACACATGTTTTGTTGCAGCTACTCTTCAGCCAGAACGTTCTAGCGTGGCCATGCTTGTTGTTTTTGGTGATGACCATTTTGATTGGCTGGGTGTTAATTCTGATTAGTGCTTTTCTGGTTGTTAACTGTCTTGATTGTCATCCTTGCCTATACAGTATAATAGAAGCTGACTGACAATCTTTGAAAGCCTATGCATATAGTTGGCTACAAAAACAAGAAAGTAAAGATTAAATAAACCACATATGTATTCAGATTATACCAGACATTTGGACAGAAAAGAAGGTATTCACTCATACAGATATTCTATCTGTATAACAAATATAAATGTTAGACTTATAATCAAAATTCATAATTCTATCTGGTAAACGCTCTAAAGGTACTCCTTCTGTATTATGAATAGCATATAGATGTAGAGACAGGATGTGCATTTTATACCTGAATACAGAAAAAGCAATATTTTTTACTACTCCCTTCATAGGCTGCTGTAGTACTGGAGCCTGTATTTAGGTGTGCCAAATTCCGAAGTTTAGGAAATACTATTGTGAAGCATAACACATACATCAGAGAAGCATTAAGAGAAGATAGAGGTGATATTTTTTTAAGAGCTTTGAGCTAGTAGGTGGAGTAATCCGCATACTTTTGTGTTAGATTTATATGATTTATATTACCTTTCTTCTAGAGAACTCAACACAACAGTTAAATGAAAGAGTATTTTGATTGGTCTTACAAAGAAATAGAAGATTGCTTAAGAAACAAATACATTCAGGTTAGAGTTTGCTCATTTGTATTTTATATGATCTGACACTGCAAAAGGGTAAAGGATCTCATTATTACCCAGGTCTTTACAAGAAAGGGTCCCAAATGCATGACATGGCAATTTGTCGCCTGTATTTGGATGGAGGCAGACAAAGCTGGCATGGTTTAGCGTTCAGTTCCTTTGACAGTACCTTTTAACATCCTTCTTATTGTTCCAGTTGTGGGTCATTGCAAAGCATTCATGAAGACTTTGTGGTTTAGGGAGCAAGTAAGGCTGTTGTCTAGTTTGTTGTAATTGCTTAACTTACTCTGATAGTTTAATATCCCTCTGAATAAGTTCAGCAGCTTAGAAAAAAGGTGTTTGTTCAAACATGAAATCTTTATAATTAGAAAAAAATCATTATATGGGTTTATGTTCTATAAACCTTAGTGAAATTTCTCCCTGCCTAATTTAATTAATCCGTAAATAACATTGGTTTAATTTTTTGGGGGTGTGGGAGGGGGTGCAAGGAAAGATTATGCCCTAAAAATTTAGGTTTTTCTGAGAACTAAAATACGTTTTTCTACGTGAGACACTTCGTTCCTCCTCGTAAATCTCTTCCTAAACAGCCAGTTTTACTTCCGCCTGAGGGAGTGGATTAGCTCTCTGGTTTCTCACTCTCAAATTAAGCCCCTCCCTGCAAACTCTACAGCCTCGGTCTGTTCTTCCTTACTAAACCATGAGGGAGTACACAAAATGCTTGTTCTCTTTTCAGCCCAATCTATCTTTGAAGTGTCAAGGAAAGAGATTCCGGCAGCATGTAAATCTGAAATTCTGTTTTGCTTCAAAAAAAAAAAAAGAAAAAAAAATTATCACTCAGGCATGATTCCTCTCAAACCAGCAATCTTTTCCTGTACTTTGTCTACCTAGGAGCCCTGGTGGTGCAGTGGTTAAAGTACTTGGCTGCTAACCGAAAGGTTAGTGGTTCAAACCCACCAGCTGCTGTGGCAATCTGCTTTTGTAAAGACTACTGCCTTGGAAACGCTACGCGGCAGTTCTACTCTGTCTATAGGGTCGCTATGAATCGACTGGTCGGAAGTGCGTTTGTTTTTTTTAGTTAGTTTTGGTTACCCTTGGGAGTTGTGTAGTGACTGGAAAAGTACATGAGGAGGGCTTCCAGTTTCTTGATGCTAATTATAAGTGTGCATTCAGTTCATGAAAATTCCTCCAACGGTATACTTACGATAAGTGCTCTTTTATATATGTATATTATACTCCAATAAAGAGCTTAAAAATATTTATAGCATGAGTTTATGAATTGGAATCAGTTTACAGTTTTTATCAGTTGTGTTTACATGGCACCTATTCTGGAGCATGCTAGCCTCAGAAAAAAGTAGAGAATAGTGTAAGTATAAACAGTAACCTTTAAGCGTCATGAAATAGCCTTTTTTTTTTGCATCGTGTTGAGTGTGTGATTAGGAGGTGGCACAGCCAAATAAATAACATCAGGATTTGCTATCACAAGACCAGATGTGAATTCTGGTTCTCTCCATGATAAACTGTGAGCTCTTGGGCCCAGTTACTTAACACTTCTAACCTTGCTCTCCTTATACGAAAAATAGTTATAATGCTTTTATTTTTATGCAAATAATGTGCACCTTCTACATTTGTTTGCCAGACATCCCCTCCCCACAGCCCTTGTGAGGTATTTTCATGAGCATGCTATGCTAATTTTTTAACAGCAATATGTTAAAAAAAAAAAAAATTGGCATAGCGGCACTTATGAAAATACCTCTTAGGAGGAGGGCACATCTGGCCAACAAGTGTTGAAGGCGTGCATTATTTGTGTAAAAATACAGTAAAGTCTAAGGCTATATGGGCCTACTGTGAGCTCCTGAAATTATTTATTTGTTGTCGTTGTTGTTTACAATGATGTGAATCTCGTGGGAACAGAGATTTTTGTCTCTCATTTATTGTAGTATGCCAAGATCCTGGAACAGTGTCTGGCAAGTAATCAACGCTTAACAAATTTTTTAAGTGAAGAAATTGCTAAAACAAGAATACTGAACAAACTATAAAAATAGAAAATCTATGCACATTCTAGCTGCTCCTTTACTTCTGTCAGACTATTATTAAAAATCACCAGACAACAAAGTCTGGAGCTTTGCTCTACTATTTATTGTAGTATAGAATTAAGCTTCATGAACAAGCACCACATCCAAGGGGATTTAAACAATTTAAATAAATAACAATCATTACAGCATAACCAGGCCTAGAATGTTAATTATTATTACCTATCATTGCCCTGCTTCCTGGAGCTAGGGAATTCACAAATTTACTTATTCATTCCTGCATTTACAAATTAAACAAATATTTATTGAGTGCCAATAATGACCAAGAAATGGTATCTGCCACCACGGAGCTCACAATCTAATGAGGGTCAGACAGTAAAAGAAAATATATACAAATATTCTTTTCTGTTTTTTTGTTTGTTTTTCTTTTTTACTCTCTGCTATATCATTTTCTACCTCAAGGATCTTAGTATATATCTTTTAATAACAGATGAGGCCTGTTAAGAATATTATAGATAAAGGTTAAATTATGCCTAACTCAAGGGAGAGTGGAGAAAACCAAAGACACAAGGAAAAGATTAACCCAAAGGACTAATGGACCACAAGTATCATGGCCTCCACCAGACTGAGTCCAGCACAACTAGATGGTGCCCAGCTACCACCACTGACTGCTCTGACAGGGATCACAATAGAGGGTCCCAGCCAGGGCTGGAGAAAAATGTAAAACAAAATTCTAACTCACACATACACAAAAAAGACTAGACTTACTGGTCTGACAGATACTGGAGAAACCCTGAGAGTATGGCCCCTGGACACACTTTTAGCAGAGTAATGAAGTCACTCCTGAGGTTCACCCTTCAGCCAAAGGTTAGACAGGCTCATAAATTAAAGTGAGACTGAATGGGTATACCAGCCCAGGAGCAAGGATGAGAAGGCAGGAGGGGACAGGAATGTTGGTAATGAGGAACTCAAGGTTGAGAAAGGGAGAGTGTTGACATGTTGTGTGTGGGCTTGGCAACCCATGTCACAAAACAATGTGTATTAATTGTTTAATGAGAAACTAGTTTGCCCTGTAAACCTTCATCTAAAGTATAATTAGGAAAAAAAAAAATATATATATACCTCAGAGCAAAGAGAGATTTTTTTCAGGGCTGACCTTCTGAATGCATGAGAAAGTAGCCTCAACCTTGAAGAACGGGCCTGCCAAGAAAGGTCTAGTGCCTTCGAGGACCAGTATGGGGTAGGTATGACCAAGAATCACTCTGTTGTCTATGATGAGATAGTAATGGTCAGATGTCCGTGTCTGTGAGAATATAGAATATTCTTGAGGCTGTCATTCTTATACTGGGCTGAGGCCTCGGCTACTTTTCTGGACTTCAACTTTTCATTTTTCCTTTGTCTTGGACTGGCCCATTCAGAGTGCTCTCTGGTCTCCATCTGTTGGGCCCTATTCTCTCAGCTATGTTTTAACCAAGCCATAACATTTACCCTACCCTTCATTCATTCATCTAGTGTATGCTAAGGTGTGTAGGTAATAATGAGCAAGACAGGCAGTGTTCTCAACCTCTTTGCCTTGTCCCCAATGCTTCCTACTTAAACTCTACAAGGCCCATCACAGTTTAAGGCTCTTGTGACTAAGTCTCTGTTGATTTGCATATTACTGCTTTGAGTAAGGCAGATGAATGGTGTACATGAAGACATTTGGTTAGTGTCCTGTATTCAGGAAATAATTGAGAAATTAAATGTATATATTATAAAATTTATGTTGTGTAAATATATATATATTATACAATATATTACATATCATGAACAATGATATTCAAACCTTTTGGTCTCATTACCCCTTTACATCTTAAAAATGATTGAGCACTGCAGTATTTTGTTTATTTGTGTTATATATTGCAATATTTACTGAATTAAAAGTAAAAAAAAAACAAAACATTGTATGTTAATATAGGTTGCAGACTTTTCATGAAAAATGACTATGTTTTTCAAAATCGAAAGTAATTTAGTGGCACTGTTTACATTTTTGCAAAGCACTTTAATGTTGGACTTAAGAGAAGGCAGCTGATTTTCATATCTGATTCTGCATTGGACCTGCCAAGTAAACTCTAGAAAACTCCACTGTACACTCTTGAGAAATGACAGTAAAAATGTCAACTATTTTGTTAGTGTTATTATGAAAACAGTTTTGATCTAGTGGACTCCCTGGTAATGTCTCAGGAACTCTCAGGGGTCCTTGGAACAACTTGAAAAATGATGTCAGAAATCCAAATTTCTATTCATTTCATGTCACATCACATTTGATCAATGAATTACAACGGTATTTATAGAAGCTTAATAAATTCTATTTTCAACGAAGAAAATGTATTAATTTGGAGTTATATATATTTTACAAGTAAATGTTTTGGAATACATTATCAGTACAGGCAAAAATTATAGTCACCTAGTATATTGAGCTTTCTTTTGAATGAGGAATGTTTAGAAAGTAATTTTAAAAAATGTTCCACAATGGTCAATGAACTTGATAATAAAGCCTCATTAGTACCTAAATTCAGAGCAATTACTTAGACAAATATTTATCCCACTGTTGAATTGTGTTTATACTGCTGTAGTTAAGTATGTAGAACTTGTTAGAAGATAATTTAAAATGCTCACATATGTGACAGGCACCTAAATAAGGAGCTGTTTTTATTATTACATTGGAGAGACCAGGTTGTATGTGCTTTGTGAAATAGTGAATTTCCATGAGCACATGATCTTCTAGATAACACATAGAAGAAGTACCAGTAAGTTTGCTATTTTCCTTATGTGGAGCCTCCACCCCCACAATTGGTATTTATGAAAGGGAAGAAAGGATGTTCACGGAGAGGCTTATGCCACTTGAGCAAAGGCTTCAAAATGTGCAGAATCAGGCCCAAAATGTGATTTGATGGCCGATAGTCACAGAGCTGCCGCTCTTCACGGGTGATTAAAGACTCCAGAGTGAGATGGCACGGACCACAAAGCCTACTACCACTTGACAGATTTTTCCTCTGATTCAAGGAAGCCCTTATGAGAGGCCCTTTATTTGATCCTGGTTCCCTTGCCAGAGTCTATTTCAAATTTTTAACCTTTGCTACTAGATTGAAAGTATAACTGCCACTTTTAACATTCCTCAGAGCTGCAAATCATGAAATTGCTTTGGGGAGCCACTTGATTAATTCAGACAATGCAAAATATGGAGGCCCCAAGTCAAGAACACTCTATAGGACTTTACCTTGTTTTGTTGTTGTTGTTTTTAGGTGCTGTCAAGTTGGTTTCAACTGATAGTGACCTTATGTACAAAGAACGAAACATTGCCCATACTGCACCATCCTCAAACTTTGTTTGGACGTAATTAAAAAGTCTGGATCCAACCTAAATCTGACACTTTCCAGTGACATCTGGACTCTTTTTTTGCAAACACTGTTATATAAGGGTTCTCAGAGATTATGAGAACAGAAGGCCCCTTCCATTTTCAAAACTTTTGGTATATTATAAAAATGAAGAAATGCAAAAGCGCTTATAAACTGGATTATATTTTAAGAATTTGTATTGGACAATTTAACACTTTCAGCACAAATAAAATGCAATATAACTGGGGAATTCTCAAGGTAATTGCAGAATTTACCTAAACATACCTCTAAATATGTTACTTAAACAAATTTTATAAATATATCCAGTAGTAGTCATCAGTTTGAGTTGTATGATAAGCACCATCTTCTTCTGATCTTGTCAGAATATTCTAGTTGTCTGTATGAATAATTTGTAGATTGAAGCCTAAATGTGAAGCTTTTTTTGGGTGTGAGGCTTGATCCAAATGGTCCTCAAATGATAGGATCAGTTGTTCCATCTTAAAGAAATGACACCTCTCTTCAATAATCAGAAAGTGCTTAAGATAGCATTTTTAAACCTAAGGGCACTGGATGGCCAAATCATTGAAGATGTGAATATTAAGACAGAAAAAGACTTTCGAATTTTGAAGTGTTTTATGTAAGTAAACATTAAAAAAAATACTTGCAACCATGAGAAAAATCTTGCTTAATATCTGAATATATATGCATCAATAAATAACTAATTTTATATTGGAAATTACTTTTCTGAACTTGTAAAGCCTGTACTTCAAAACAATAACTTTTTTAAACCTAAAAACAATTAAAATTATCATTTTATTGTAATCTAAACTTTAGAATTATGGTTTTAGAACTTAGACTCTGCTCTTAGAACTACATGAGGAATAGCTTGGAGTGAGTATTAAGAACATCATCCTTTGGCTTAGAATCATAGAACTGAAAAGAAAATAGATGTCAATTCCCTCCATGAAAGATGAGAATATTCAGGCTAAATGCCTGAATTGATTTCAGCAAGTTTTTTAGAGCTAGATCTAGAACCCAGGATTTTTGAAGTGCAACCTGATGTTCTTTCTAATCTACCACTTGCCCTGCTCTTAAAATGTTATGTATTCATAAAATGGCATGGAATTTCAAAGGTTTTTAGAAGAGGGAAGACAATTATTTGTTCATATTCAGAAAAGAATGTATATAGTATATTTATGTCAGCTTCTCTTTCCAAATTGAGAAGAAAACTAATGCAGATTGAATATGGTACCATGGAAATATTAAATATGAGCTATTCTAAATGTCTTTATTTTTATCTGATTTTTGAGCTTTTCTCCATAATTTGCCTTTACACATTATATAATTCTTTAACAATCTGACGCTGGGATTTGTTTTTTTATTAGTATTCATCTTTTATGTTTTATACAATTTGGAATATTCTGCTATTATTCTTTCATTTTTAATTGATAAAAATGCTCCTTTATGAATTATTTGGAAAAATTAAAACATACAAAATATTGAAGGACTGAATAGCTTGTTATGGAGTCTTTGTACTTTAAGGAAAAAAGTTTTTTTTTTTTTTTTTTTTGGTTTATAAATTAGAGGCAGGTATATGTAGTGTTGTATTTAACCCAAAGATTGGTAATCAGGTGATTTTTATTCAGATGACTGCATCTCAGAAATTATTTGCTAAAATACCATTTCTTCCTTAATGAATACTGTTGAGGCAAATGCTTGCTTTTTTAAAAAAAGCAACTCGCCCTTCCTTTTAATTTGAAGTAAAGTATATTTTCGACAACAATGCATATTTCTTCCTTAATGAATACTGTTGAGGCAAATGTTTGCTTTTTAAAAAAAAGTAACTCAAGGGGCTCTCATTTGAAATAAAGTATGTTTTTTGACAACAATGCATTTAATTATGCATGCTTTTGTCTTAGTTGACAAAAACGCTAAAATATTACAACCAAATATCAGGTGGATTTAGTTACAAATAGATCAATTTATTTTTTTGTGTTCAAAACTTGTTAATGAATAAAAAAAGTTTATATTAGATAAAGGTAAATGCACTGAAACCACATGACTGCATGTGGATAAAAATGTGCTTTTATACAGGCTTGCCGTTTTACAGAGTGGAGTGTGTGGCTCTGGTTGACATGACATTTCAGCTGTTTTTTCTACGAATTTAGTTTTCCTTCTTTATGTTTTCTTGAGCTAAATGTTCTCCTTACTATGTTTCTTGGAAATACTTGTAAATTTTATGCGTTGCTTTTCTTTAAGCTGCTGCTGGCTTTCTCCCATTTTATCCTCTTTTTAATTCAGATATCTGGCCATATTAAAAAAATATACATATATAAAACTTTTTTTTTCCCCTGGGAAGCAACTACATCCAATTCTTGATACTCAATTTTTGCTTGACATGTGCAAATAACATTTTATAATCAGATTGACAATATATGTTTATTACTTGCTTTTTATACTTTTCAGGGAAGACATTTCAATATTTGTTTAGTACATTTTTTGCCAGTTATCACATTTTATTTTTAAAAGAAGTTAGACTTTTCTTGCAAAGATGTAATTTGATGATATTAACTTTTTCTTTTGATGTAAGGTACATTAAAAACCTGGGAGGAAACGCCCACTTTGATGTTCTGAAATCATCTTGGATTTCAGAATTCACTTTGCGTATCTTTGTATACTCGAATTAATATGAAAGCTTGATAAAGAGATGAAAATTAATGTATTCAACCTGTTAGGAGTAAGTAGTTGTAGTGTTGATTTAAGCTTGTTCAATGAGATATCTCAGAATGCTAAAGAGGGAAACCAGCAGGTTGCAGGTGATTAAAGAAAATCCCTCATCTTGGAGGAATTTGAAGGAACGTGATGCTATTTAAGTAGAATCTAATCAGGAAGAAGAAAAGCTTGGAAGTAAAACGATGGAATGTTTCATGTCATTAGTTTGCAAAGCAGCTGAACAAAAGTTTAGCAAGATAATTAAGTGCCTTGCTGCTAAGTGGAATTTTTTAAAGCAGGTTGATTAGAGATCTTCCTTAAAAATAAATAAATAAACATCTAAATCCAGATAATCTGGTTGGAAAGGCTAACTCAGTTCCATAGATGCAGACCAGTTTGGAAGAAAATTGACAGTATTGTATATGGTGACAGATGTTCGTAATGACAAAATTAATTGCTTGGCAAAATCCTAATCGTAGTTTTTAGCAGTAAGAGTATTTGTTTCAGCAGTGAGAGTATTTTAGTTTGTTCTAAGTTTCTGAAAAATGGAAGTCCATGTAGACTTACTGGTGCCCTGGTGGCACAGTGGTTAAGAGCTTGGCTGCTAACCGAAAGTTCAACAATTGGAATCCACCAAGTGCTCCATGGAAACCCTATGGGGGCAGTTCTACTCTGTCCTATAGTGTCACTATGAGTTGGAATCGACTCGACCGCTACAGGTGGACATACTATGCAATGGAACTAAATGGATTATTTCATTATCTTGGTTAGTCCATTTAGAATTGATCTGGATAAATAGGATTTGGGTTTTTTTTCCCCCTTTGCCTAAAAAATACTAAACACAAGTATTAAACATGTATTAGCATTCTCATTATAGAATGTGTTTTTTCTTTTGCAACCATCAAGCAAACATTGGATGCCATGTCTTGAATCTGCATTTCAATCATTTGTACTTCAAGGTATTTCTGGTAATAACATGAAGAGACTGGCATGCCCCAGATTGTCCTTTGTAAACACATGCTGGAAAAGCCCTGGCTTCTCTTAAGGGGGTGGCCAGGCCAACTGGCCAAGGTGTTGATGGCTGCATTATAGTTTAAAATGAAAATTAGGATGTCATGACCTTAGGACCTATTTTTCTACTAAAGAAAGGAAGCTTGAAGCTAACAAGTTCTGCCTGTAAAACACCCAGTAGACATATGTTCATTTGTCAGCATTCTTTTACTGTTTCAACATTTTAATAACCTCAAGCTTACATAATAATGCAAACTTTGGAGGCAAACATCCAGTAGTGGATTGCTTCATTTATTGTCAATGAATTTATTCATTCAGTCAGTCATTGCAGAGCTTTATCGCCAAAGAACACATTTAAAAAGCTAGGCTGATCCTCTGGTCACCTAGCAGTCCTTTGTGAGTATAAAATTAGTAACTACCTGTCTACCTGTGAGCAGAGTTTGTATAGGCTGACGGTTTAATTGTCATATTGGAGACATCTTTGGAAATCTAAAACAATAACACAGCCCAAACAGAGAAAAAATATTCTGGGCTCTACAGCCTACTTAGTAGCAGTTTTTAACTTGTGCTATGTTTAAATCTAGGAGCCCTGGTGGTGCAATGGTTAAGCGCTCGGCTGCTAACCCAAAGGAATGGTTTGAACCCACCCAGAAGCTCTGCAGGAGAAAGACCTGGTGATCTGTCCCAGTAAAGATCACAGTACAGCCTAGAAAACCCTATGGGGCCGTTCTACTTTGTCACATGGTGTTGCTATGAGTTGAAAATTGACTCAACAACACCTGACAACAACTACAACGTGTTTAAGTCAGTGTTTTTCAACCTTGGCTGTATGTTAGAATCACCTGGGAAAAACTCCCATGCCCAGGCCACACCCCAGACCAATTAAATCCCTGATTATGAACTTGGACATCTCTAGTTTTTAAAGCTCCCTACATGATTTCAATGTGTAACTAAGCTTGAAAACCACTGATTTAAGCATCTGCCATTTCTTCATCCATTGTATTATTTATTTTTCTTCACCTTACTAAAACAAACACCCTATAGCATGATTTTCTCAGTTCAGAGTACTGGGACAGACAATTTGTATTTAAAAATGTCCTTCTATGGAGCTGGGCTTAGGAAAATCATATACAGCCATGATCCAGGGTTTATACTATTTTTACATTATTTTCGTATATAAAACTTGGTCACCATGGTTTGATCTATGTGGACACTTTGGTGGATGGAGAGTACATTTTAACATGAGTGTTAGACATTTTTATGCCCAATCTCACATCCTTCCAGCCCAGTTTTTTGCTTTATCCATTGTTCCTGCATCAACGAATAAAGATATAGCCTGATCACTCCTCACCGCAGTTGTACCCCAAATTATTGTTTTCTGCTCTGGGGATTATCTACTACTGCCTCTGGGGGATCAGCTAGCCCAGTACATTCACCTAACTGACTCAACCCTTGGTCAATATGGGCTGGGGACAAGTGGAAAAACACTCCTCTTTTCTGTGCCTCAGACAGACTGTTCTGAAGTGTATTCTATCCATTTCCTAAGAGGGGCTTCAGTAAGATTGAGCCTCAGTTGCTCTCATTAGTAACATACTCAATTATACACCTTTGGATTCACTTTCCTCTTTCCTGCTCCACTCTTCATATTCCTAGCCCCCACTTTTTCCTCCAGCACTGAAACAGACTGTCATTTCTTCAACTAAGCACTGCATGTGTGTGGCATTAAAAGGACACTCTGTCGTAACATACTCATGTAATGAGAGGCATTTGGGAACAGTCATGGCTCCAGAATCATCACACTTACTCGCTCATCCAGTGAAATAGCGGTCACAATCATCTGAAATCTTCTCTCTCTGTCTCTCTGTTTCAGCTGAGTGCATGTAGTTGAATATACCTAAGTTGAATGCATGGATAATACAGCTTCGTTATCTGTGTTTACTTCCAGGCTCAGGGACTGAGGAACTGAGTGACTATAGTAGATGTCTTTGGTACCCTGTGACACACCCCCTTGGCTTCTCTCTGATTTCAGATAGAGCTGAAACGACATCATAGCTCAAGCATGGGCATGTCTTTCAGCTTCCTGCTCACATTCTTCTAGTAGTTGCTGGAAATGTCTCACCCACATACCAGTATGGGACGGCAGCATGGGGGTGTTAATGTCCCAGGGGCAACCATCAACTACCGGGAGACAGGAACCCTGGGAAAACCTCTCGTGCTTGTCATCCTTTAGGTAGGTAATCCTGAGAATCACCTGCACTCTTCTCAGGAGGTCCTCATAAATTCAAGCCCTGGCTTCCCACAACAGTACCCTCGGTAACAAACCCTTACATTGGCCAGTTTTCTTTCTCTCTCATTTTTCACACAACCTCACTCCCATTTCCTAGGATCACCTCCCAAATAAGTTGTCTATAGCCAAGTCTTTGTATCAGGCTCTGATTTCAGGGGAACACAAACTAAGATAAAGACCTTAGATCAGTTATACAATCTCTCTGAGTCATTATGAACTCATCCATAAAGTAGAAATTTAAGGTCTACCTTACAAGGTTGTTGAGAGGACTGGATATAATTTATATAAAGCATTTACTCCTATCTATGGTACATAGTTCACTTTAAAAACTGATAACTAGACAGTAAGAGAAAGATAAATACAAGTAGAATATGCCATCCTAGTATTCTATATATACATAAGGCAAGAAAGGGACAGAGTGAACCGAACTCAGAGATGCTACATATGTGAATTCTTGCCTTTCTTTTTCTCCTATCCTCTTGAAGCAATTACCACAAGTCATGACCAATCCTTCCACAGAATCAATCTTTGCACTTGTGTTACCTGAGCTGGGTGCTCTACTGATCTGTTTCTTCCTCTCTTCTCTATCAAATGCTTCCAGGGATTACACTTCATTTTCTTAGTTCACTCACCTTTTAACTATTCCCATTATGTTTTATCCCAACTAATGAAGTACTCTACTTCTGTCAAGGGTTTTCCTTATGCCGCAAGCTCAAGTGGAACCATACTTCCTGCAAGCACCTCATTTACAGAGCATTGTTTTATTTGGAAATTGGCTCTTGCATATGCAGGACATAGTTAGATAACTGAAGCTTACTTCTCTAAGTTATGCTCACTTTAGAAACATAGATATTAAATCTGAGTGATTTTGTTTTAAGCTAAATATACTAAATTTGGCTAGTAACAAATCTTTCAAAATTAGTGCATATTTTTCTATCTCTTTCATAGAATACATTGATCCTAATTAAAAGTTCTTAAATTTATGATTTAGGGTTATCCTAACCAGCAATCCAGTGATACTTTAGTTAATGAGAAGCCTGAACTAAAAGTGAGTGAATGTCTATTTCATACTGGTTACTTAATAAATGCTTGCTAGATAAATTATTAAATGATCGAATGAATGATGCATGATTCTTCCTTGAGGTTTCTTCCAACTTTAGAATTCTACGATTCATTGATTAACAAATCCTTTGGGGACAAATCTTCTTTCAACAAAGTTGGCCTAAGTTATCCAAGAAGCTGGAGGTGCCAGCCTCCTTGGCTTTGGGTTGGAGGTGTTACACCCAAAGAACTTAACACAGTCTCTTACACTGGCCTCCCTAGTGCAGCCAAGTTCTGGATTGCAAGAGTGGGAAGCTGGATTCTGAAGTTTACGTGCTCCAGTCAGAATTCTTACGTAGCTGGAGCAATCCAGATGGGAGGATTCTAGCAGGCGTGTCTTGGAGCCAAGTGTACACGAAATCCTATTGCTTTTTACCTATCTGTGTGCTTTTTAAGGGAAGTGTTAGGATTTATGGAACTTACAGAGGCTAATACTTTCCAAGTCACACTTATGCACTGTGCCACTGACATAACTCCATCTCCAAAGACGTGCAAGTAAGCCTTTTAGAATCACATGCAAAGTATGAGAGTAGGTTGTAACTAAGGGTCTCAGAGGCTATCACAGTAAGAATACATATGTGTGATAGTGCATAGAGATACACACAAGCTTAGGCCTTCCTTCACAAAGTATTTACTTTATACATTTGCTCAGCTAGGCACTGCAAACAATCAATAAATAAGACAGATATGATCCCTATCTTCATGGAGCTTACTGAAAAGGTTAAAATAAGACATTCCTATACCTGCGAAATTGAAGATTTTTACTAACTTCTGCAGTCTGAAATTGATGAAACATGCAGTCAAGATGCATTGATAATTACCGGTGATTGGAATGCGAAAGTTGGAAATAAAGAAGAAAGATCTGTATTTTTAAAATATTGCCTTGGTGTTAGAATAGACACCAGAGATTGCTTGGTAGAATTTTGCAAGACCAATGACTTAGTCATTGCAAATACCTTTTTTCAACAACATAAACGGCAACTATACACGTGGACCTTACTGACAGAAAACACAGGAATCATATCGATTACATCTCTGGAAAGGGGTGATGGAAAAGCTCAATATTTGTCAGAACAAGACCAGTAGCCAACTGTGGAACAGATCATCAAAGGCTCATATGCCAGTTCAAGTTGAAGCTAAAGAAAATTAAAACAAGTCCATGAAAACCAAATTACGGCCTTGAGTATATCCCACCTGAATTTGGAGATCATTTCAAGAATGTATTTGATACATTGAACACTAATGACCGAAGACCAGACAAGTTCTGGGATGACATCAAGGCCGTCATACATGAAGAAAGCAAAGGGTCATTAAAAAAACAGGAAAGAAAGAAAAGACCAGAATGTTTGTCAGAAGAGACTCTGAAATTTTCTCTTGAATGTAGAGTAGCTAAAGTGAATGGAAGAAATGATGAGTAGAAGAGCTGAACGGAAAATTTCAAAGGGAGACTCGAGAAGACAAAGTAAAGTATTATAACAAAATGTGCAAAGACCTGGAGTTGGAAAACCAAAAGGGAAGAACACGCTCATCGTATCTGAAGTTGAAAGAAGTGAAGAAAAAATGCAAGCCTCAAGTTGCAATTTTGAAGGTTTCTACGGGCAAAATATTGAATGACGCAGGAAGTGTCAAAAGAAGATAGACTACACAGAGTCACTTTACCAAAAAGAATTGGTCAATGTTCAACCATTTCAGTAGGTAGCATATGATCAAGAACCAATAACACTGAAGGAAGAAGTTCAAGCTACACTGAAGGCATTGGCAATAAACAAGGTTCCAGGAAATGACAGAATATCAATTGAGATGTTTCAACAAACAGACGCAGCACTGGAGGTGCTCGCTAGTCTATTCCAAGAAATTTAGAAGACAGCACCTGGCCAACCAACTGGAAGAGATCCATATTTGTGCCCATTCCAAAGAAAGATGATCCAAAAGAATGCAAAAATTATCGAACAAAATCATTAATATCACATCCAAGTAAAATTTTGCTGAAAATTATTCAAAAATGGTTGCAGCAGTACATCAACAGGGAACTGCCAGAAATTCAAGCCGTGTTCAGAAGAGGACATGGAACAAGGGATATCTGATGTCAGACAGGTCTTGGCTGAAAGCAGATAATACCAGGAAGATGTTTACCTGTGTCTTATAGACTATGCAAAGGCATTTGAATGTGTGGATCATAACAAATTATGGATAACATTGCAAAGAATGAGAATTCCAGAACACTTAATTGTGCTCATGCAGAACCTATACACAGACCAACAGAACAGGGGGATACTGTGTGGCTTAAAATCAGAAAAGGTGTGTGTCAGGGTTGTATCCTTTCACCATACTAATTCAATCTCTATACTGATCAAATAATCCCAAAAATCTGGACTATATGAAGAAGAACATGGCCTCAGGACTGGTGGAAGACTCATTAACAACCTATAGTATGCAGATGACACAACTTTACTTGCTGAAAGTGAAGAGGACTTAAAGCATTTACTGATGAAGATCAAAGACCACAGCCTTCAGTATGGATTACACCTCAACATAAAGAAAACAAAAATCCTCACAACTGGACTAATAAGTAATATCAGTATAAATGGAGCAAATATTGAAGTTGTCAAGGATTTCATTTTATTTGAATCCACAATCAATGCCCATGGAAGCAGCAATCAAGAAATAATATGACATATTGCGTTGGGGAAATCTACTGCAAAATACCTCTTTAAAGTGTTGAAAAGCAAAGTCATTACCTTGAGGACTAAGGTGCTCCTGACGCAAGCCATGATATTTTCAAACTCTCATATGCATGTTAAATCTGGACAGTGAATAAGGGAGACCAAAGAAGAAGTGATGCCTTTGAAATATGGTGTTGGCCAAGAATATTGAACATACCAGGGACTGCCAGGGGTAAAAACAAATCTGTCTTGGAAGAAGAACAACCAGAATGCTCCTCGGAAACAAGGATGGCAAGACTTTGTCTCAGGTACTTTGGACACGTTATCAGGAGGCACCAGTCCCTGGAGAAGGACATCATCCTTGGTAAAGTGGAGGGCAAGTGAAAAAGAGGAAGACCCTCGATGAGATGGATTGACATGGTGGTTGCAACATGGGCTCAAACATAGCAACAATTGTTAGGTTGGTGCGGGAATGGATAGTGTTTTGTTTTGTTGTACATTGGATTACTATGAGTCAGAACCAAGTTGACGGCATCAACAACATACCTTCGAGAGAATAATTTTAAAGTGGTTACTTACCATTCTGCAGAAAAACAGGTTATTTGGACAGCTCTTCTTCAAATACAGGATCTTGGTAGACTATATTTTGAGATCGTTATAAAGAAAATGCTGACCTTTAGATGTAGTGTGGTTTTCTGTGTAGTTTCTTTAATTTGAATCGACTGATATTAAACCCTTGTGAGACCAATCATTTAAACACCATTAAGGAAAACAAAGAAAAATGAGAACAATGTCTTTGTATGAATAAAAATTTATGTAAGGACAACCAGTACACTAAATTGGAGAAACTCGTGTTGGCTATGTGTGTGTTTGTTTGTTTTGTCTTTGTATTTTAGAGAATGTAGAGGAAGATTCATGAGTTGGATGCCAAAAGAGAAATGAATTTGTAAAGCAAGAGGAATTAAATAGTACATATGTTTTTCTTTTGCTAAGCAAAGATGATCTCAGGACTTGTGATGAAGGATAAGAATTCAACTTAGGTGGTAGTGGTTGTGTGTGTGTGTGTGTTAACTGTTAACTTCGATGATGGATGTTTGAATATTCTTTGAATAAATAGATCTTTTATATTTTTTTCTTAGAATCTTCTAGATAAATGGATTTAATCAGTAATATCTTCAAGTTTCATAATTCTAGGGTGCCGTATGAAGGGATGCAGAAGCCAAGTTATGATTAAGCAGATGACACTAAGGAATTAATAGTTTTTGATGTAACAATGAAAAATTCAAATACTAGTTTCATTATCAAACGACTTGGAGAAATGCTTACTTAGAACACTACATATGCAATGTCAATTTGGCTTTCTCCGTAGTTAACTGATTTGGAAATGCAAATGGTGACTTGATCAAATTTCCAATATTATAATATCCTAAAAATCATCCTTAATTGACATAATTTTGCTCTATACAATTACTTTGCTTTCCGCACTCCCCAGAGTTAGTCAATTCCCCCCGCCAATGTTTTGATATGTGGATTTCATACATATTGGGGTTTATTTAAGGAATTCTTTTTCATGGCCACGGATCAGTCTGCCTGTATCAAGTCTGGTTCCAATTTGTTTCAATTATAGCCTTACAATATTTAGAAAGGCTGATACCCTCTCCTTCCTCTTCTCTTTCAGAAATTCCCTGTATTTCTACACGATGAAATTATTTCAAGTTCTAAAAAGTGTTCTTTTGGTGTTTCAGTTGCTTTTGCAGGGTAATTTAGGAAAACAATATAGTATTATAATATTGAGTTTCATCATTCTCTTTTACTCATCTATTTGTATCTTTTATACCTTTTGTAGAATTTTATAGTTTGATTGCACATTCTTATATTTATTTCTAAGTTTTTACTGATTTTTCTTCCTATTGTTATTACAACTTTTGTTTCATTAATTTTTTAACTTGTTATATAGGGATTAAATATTGCATATTAATGTTCTTGTATCTAGCTACTTTGGATTCCCCTTCACTAGTAAATTTTTTTCAGTTAGTATTTTTTATTTTTATTGTCAACTATTATTATTATCTGCCAACAATTGGAGTTTTTTTTCTCAATTTTGGAATATTTTAATGACAATTATTTTCCTATTACAAACTGTTTAGGATTAAGTTCAGTTTTCTGTCATATCACTGAAAGTGGCATTTTTTACCTAAGTTCAGACGTTAATGAAAAGTCTTCTAATATTTTATCATTAAAAATGTTTCTTTTAAGTTTCAGAAAAACCTTTTTTAAGGTTCATAAAGTTTCTTACTATTCCTAGATTATAAAGAATTATCTTTCAAATTAAATGTGCCTATTTTATTGAGATTTATATTTATAGAATTGAATTACATATATAAGTATATATATACACACACATATATACATACATTCTTTTTAAATGAGTTACTTTAAGAAATTTTATTAGTAAATTACATAATGTGGAACCATCCTTGCATTTTGGAGATACAACCCAATTGGTCATGATGTATTGATTTTTTGATATATTACTGTTATTTTGCATTTGTTATTTTTAAAATATATTTTTAATTGCTCTATAATTTACATACAGTAAACTTCACCATTTTTAGTGTATAATTCTATGAGTATTGACAAATGAATACAGTGGAGTAATCACAGCATTCGAGTATATTGCTAGAATTTGCAAACATTTATAATTTTAGCATCTAATTCTCTAAAGGAAATAGAAACATATGGTTTTTTTAAAATGCTAACTTTGTGTTTGGTATCGGATTTATTGCAGTTTTGTAGAAGAAATTATGAACTTTTCCATCTATGTATATGTTCAGAAACAGTGAATAACTCAGTGATAATCTGTTTCTTAATGATTTAATAGAACCTGTGTTTTTCTGGGAGTAAATCTTTTACTACTCTTTAATTGATCCCTACCCCATGGCTGTTCCATTCAGGTTTCCAATTTTTTTAGTTAATTTTGATTATATATGTTTTCCTAGAAAAGTATCCATGTTGTTTACGTTTTCAGATTTACTGGCAAAAAAGTTTGATAGTTATTTGCTAATATATGTGTTTTTATTTTGCATTAATTTTGTAGTTATGGTCCGTGTTTAATTGTCTTTTCTTCTGCATATTGATGGACCGTCAAAAAATATTTTCCATATGTTTTTAAAAGACAGCTTTTGTTATTATAAGTAACTCTTTGGTTTTCTGTTTCATTAATTTCTGGTTTTATAGTTCCCCTTTCTTTCTCTGTCTGGTAAATTTCTTCCACTATTACTATTTTTCTGAGGTTGTTTCCCCAAAGCTTTCAGCCGAATGTTTATTTTCAGTTTTTATTTTCATTTTATAATATGTGTACTTTCTACATTACATATTAGATGTTACAAGACTTCGGTCTGTAGCACTTTATAAAAATATGCTTTGACTTTGTCTCGCACCTTGTGATATGCATCATTCTTTTCTAAGTAGTTTGTAACAGCATTTTTAGTTACTTTTTTAACAGGAATTATTCACACTTTTTTTAAAATTTTTTTTATTTTATTGTACTTCAGGTGAAGGCTTACAGAACAAATAGTTTCTCATGAAACAGTAGTACACATGTTGTTTTATGACATTGGTTAACAACCCCACAACATATTAAGCCTCTAAATTCTCAACCTTTTTTTTTTTTTTGATGAAAATACAGATAGCCAAAGATATACCGTTTCAAAAATTTCTACATGCACAGTTCAGTGACATTGACTACGCTCTTCCAACTGTGCTGTTATTCTCACTTAAGATGAAGGCTTACAGAACAAAATAGTTTCTCATTTAACAGTTACTACACATGTTGCCCTATGACAATGGTTAACAATCTCACAACACATCAAGAATATCCTTACTCCACCTTGTGTTCCCTATCACCAGGGGACTTCCTTGTCCCCTTCTGTCTTCTGGCCCTTGTCACTGGACTACTGTACCTCACTAGTCTCATTTGTTTTTTTGCTTTTTTTTTTAACACCATTTCAAAACTTTTTATTTACACATTTAAGTGATATTGACTATGCTCTTCCAATTGTGCTGCCATTCTCACCCAAGATGAAGGCTTACAGGACAAAACAGCCTCCCATTTAATAGTTACTACAAATGTTGCCCTATAACAGTGGTCAACAATCTCACAACACATCAACAGTGTCCTTACTCAACTTGTGTTCCTTATCATCAGTTTCCTACTCCCCCTCTGCCTTCTGGCCTTTGTCACCGGACTCCTGTACCTCGTTAGTCCCATTTAGTTTTACTGGGCTGTCCACTCCCAGGCTTAACATTGAACCTTGAAGGTAACTTCACCTCTGAGCTGAAAGGGTGTCTGGGGGCCACACTCTTGAGGTTTCTCCAGTATTCTTTAGGCCAGTAAATCTGGTCTTTTTTTTTTTTTTTTTTTTGGGAGTTAAAATTATGCTCTACATCCTTCTCCAGCTCTGTCCAGAACCCTCTGTTGTGATCCTGGTCAGAGCAGTCAGTGGTGGTAGCCGGGCACCATCTAGCTGTACTGGACTCAGTCCGGTGGAGGCCTTGGTAGCTGTGGACAATTAGTCCTTTGGACTAATCTTTTCGTTGTGTCCTGTTCTCTTCATTCTCCCTTGCTCCCGAAGGGATGAGACCAGTGGAGTATCTTAGATGGCCGCTCATAGGCTTTTAAGACCCCAGACACTACTCACCAAGGTAGAATGTAGAGCATTATCTTTATAAGTAGTGTCATGCCAATTGAGCTAGATGTTCCCCGAGACCATAGTTCCCAGAGCCCTCTGTCCAACAACTCAGTCCCTCAGGGGGTTTCCATGTGTCTATAGGGCCTCCATGACCTTTCCTTGTACAGGTTGTGTTAGTTTCCCCTGTACTGTGTACTATCTCACCTCTCACCCAAGGTACCACTTATCTATTGCCTATTTAGTATTCCCCCCCCCCCCCATCCCTGGTAATCAACAAGGATTGTTACATTTTGCAGGTGAATTTTTTCATGGGTTTTACAATAGAGGTCTCATACAATATTTGTCCTTTTGTGATTGACTTATTTCACTCAGCATAATGTCCTCCAGTTTCATCCATGTTATGAGATGGTTCACAGATTCATTGTTGTTCTTTCTCGTTGCATAGTACTCCATTGGTGTATGTACCATAGTTTGTGTATCCATTCATCTGTTGATGGACATCGAGGTTGTTTCCATCGTTTTGCTGTTGTGAACAATGCTGCCATGAACATAGGTGTGCATATGTCTATTCGAGTGATGGCTCTTATTTCTCTAGGATATATTCCTAGGAGTGGGATTGCTGGATCGAATGGTATGTCTATTTCTAGCTTTCTGAGGAAACGCCATATCATTTTCCAAAATGGTTGTATCATTTTGCATTCCCACCAGCAGTGTATAAGAGTTCCCATCTCCCCGCAGCCCCTCCAACATTTGTTATTTCCAGTATTTTTGATTCGTGCCAGTAATCCCGGGGTGAGATGGTATCTCATTGTGGTTTTAATTTGCATTTCTCTAATGGCTAGTGATCGTGAGCATTTCCTCATGTGTCTGTTGGCCATTTGAATGTCTTCCTTGGTGAAGTGTCTGTTCATTTCCTTTGCCCATTTTTTGATAGGATTGTTTGTCTTTTTGTTGTAGAGGTGTTGGATTTTCGTATAGATTATGGAGATTAGACCTTTGTCTGACTTGTACTGTCCAAAAATTTTTTCCCAGTCTGTAGGTTCTCTTTTGACTCTTTTGGTGAAGTCTTTTGAAGAGCATAGATGTTTGATTTTTAGAAGATCCCAGTTATCTAGTTTATCTGTTGGGTTTTTTGTGTTGATGTTTATGGTTTGTATCCTGTTAATGCCATGTATTAAGGCCTGAAGTGTTGGTCCTATTTTTTCTTCTATGAATTTTATAGTTTGAGGCTTTATATTCAGGTCTTTGATCCATTTTGAAGTAGTTTTTGTATATGGTGTGAGGTATGGGTCCCGTTTCATTTTTCTACAAATGGATATCCAGTTTTGCCAGCACCATTTGTTAAAAAGACTGTCTTTTCCCCATTTGATGGACTTTGGGCCCTTGTCGAGAATCAGGTGACAGTAGGTGGATGGGTTTACATCTGGGTTCTCAATTCTGTTCCATTGGTCAATGTCTCTGTTGTTGTACCAGTACCAGGATGTTTTGACTACTGTAGCTGTATAGTAGGTTCTCAAGTCAGGTAGTGTGAGTCCTCCTACTTTATTCTTCTTCTTCAGTAGTGCTTTACTTATTCAGGGCTTCTTCCCTTTCCATATAAAGTTAATGATTAGTTTTTCCATCTCTTTGAACAATGTTGCTGGTATTTGGATCGGGATTGCATTGTATTTGTAAATTGCTTTAGGTAGAATTGCCATTTTCACAATGTTGAGTCTGCCTATCTGTGAGCATGGTATGTTTTTCCATTTATGTAGATCCCTTTGGGTTTCATGCAGCAGTGTTTTGTAGTTTTCTTTGTATAGTTCTTTTACATTCCTGGTCAGATTTATTCCTAAGTATTTTATCTTTTTAGGGGCTATTGAAAATGGTATTGATTTCCTGATCTCCTTTTCATCGTTCTCTTTACTGGTGTATAGGAATCCAACTGATTTTTGAATGTTTATCTTGTATCCTGCTACTCTGCTGAATCTTTCTATTAGTTCCAGTAGATTTCTCGTGGAGTCTTTAGGGTTTTCTATGTATAGTATCATATCATCTGCAAACAGGGAGAGTTTAACTTCTTCATTACCAATTTGGATGCCCTTTATTTCTTTCTCTTGCCTTATTGCTCTAGCTAGAACTTCCAGCACAATGTTAAATAGGAGTGGTGATAAAGGGCATCCTTGTCTTGTTCCTGTTTTCAAGGGGAATGTTTTCAGCCTCTCTCCATTAAGAATGATGTTGGCTGTTGGTTTTGCATAGATGCCCTTTATTATGTTGAGAAATTTCCCTTCTATACCTATTTTATTGAGAGCTTTTATCAGGAATGGGTGTTGGACTTTTTCAAATGCCTTTTCTGCATCAATTGAGATGATCATGTGATTTTTTTCTTTCCTTTTATTTATGTGGTGGATTACGTTGATGGATTTTCTAATGTTAAACCATCCTTGCATACCTGGTATGAATCCTACTTGGTCGTGGTGTATTATTTTTTTGATATGATACTGAATTCTAATGGCTAGAATTTTGTTCAGAATTTTTGCATCTATATTCATGAGAGATATTGGTCTGTAATTTTCTTTTTTTGTGACATCTTTTCCTGGTTTTGGTATCAGCGTTATGCTGGCTTCATAGAATGAATTTGGAAGTGTTGCTTCCTCTTCTATGCTCTGAAATAGCTTGAGTAGGACTGGTAGAAGCTCTTCTGTAAATGTTTTGTAGAATTCTCCAGTGAAGCCATCTGGGCCAGGGCTTTTTTTCGTTGGGAGTTTTTTTATTACCTTTTCAATCTCTTCTCCTGTTATGGGTCTGTTCAGATTTTCAATATCACTTTGTTGTAGTTTGGGTAGGCCGTATGTTTCTAGAAATTTATCCATTTCCTCTAGGTTTTCAAATTTGTTGGAATATAGTTTTTCATAATATTCTGTTATAATCCTTTTTATTTCGGTTGGGTCTGTTGTAATGTCCCCCATTTCATTTCTTATTTGGGTTATTTGTGCCCTCTGCTGTTTTTCTTTTGTCAGTCTGGCCAGTGGTTTGTCGATTTTGTTGATTCTTTCAAAGAACCAACTTTTGGTTGTGTTGATTCTTTCTATTGTTTTTCTGTTCTCTATTTCATTTATTTCTGCTCTGATCTTTAATATTTCCTTTCTTCCGGTGGTTGTAGGCTTTTTTTTGTTGTTCTCTTTCTATTTGTTTGAGTTCTGTAGTTAATGTTTTGATTATGTCCCTTTCTTCTTTTTTGATATGTGCATCTATTGCTATAAATTGTCCTCTGAGGACTGCCTTTGCTCTGTCCCAAAGGTTTTGGTATGATGTGTTTTCGTTTTCATTTGATTCTAGGAATTTTTTAATTCCATCTCTGATTTCTTCTATTACCCATTGATGTGTAAGCAGATTATTATTCAGTTTCCATGTGTTTGATTTTTTTCCCTTGCTCTTTCTAGTGTTAATTTCTACCTTGATGGCATTGTGGTCGGAGAAGATACTGTGAATTATCTCAGCATTTTGGATCTTATTGAGGATTGCTCTGTGGCTTAAGATGTGGTCTATTCTGGAGAACGTTCCATGTGCATTGGAAAAGAATGTGTACTTTGCAGCGGTTGGATGGATTGCTCTATATATGTCTATGAGGTCCAGTTGGCTGATTGTGTCCTTTAGGTCTTCTGTATCTTTGCTGAGTTTCTTTTTAGTTGTTCTGTCCTTTACTGAGAGTGGTGTGTTGAAGTCTTCTACTATTATTGTGGAACTGTCAATTTCTCTTTTCAGTGCTGTTAGAGTTTTTTTTATGTATTTTGGAGCCCTGTCATTGGGTGCATAGATATTTATTATGGTTATGTCTTCATGATGGATCATCCCCTTAATCATTATATAGTGTCCTTCTTTGTCTTTTATGGTAGATTTTGTTTTAAAGTCTATTTTATCTGAGATTAGAATTGCCACTCCTGCTCTTTTTTGGTAGTTGTTAGCTTGATATATTTTTTTCCAACCTTTGATTTTTAATAAATTACACCTTTGTTTCTAAGGTGTGTCTCTTGTAGACAGCAAATTGATGGATCCTGTTTTCTTATCCATTCTGCCACTCTCCGTCTCTTTATGGGTACATTGAGTCCATTTACGTTCAGTGTAATTATTGATAGATGGAAGTTTGTTGCTGTCATTTTGTAGTGCTTTTTTTGTGGTGCTGAAGTTTTCTTTGTTCTTTTTACTCTCTTGTGCTGAGTTACTTTTGTTTGTGGATTTTGTGTTCATTTCTTTTGTTTTTGTAGGTTTTGTTTTTCTTGAGACTTTATGTGTTTCGTCTTTATTTTTATGAGTTGGTTTGTTAACTTTCTTTGTGGCTACCATGAATTTTACCCTTATCTTTATAATTTTGAAGCAGTCTACCCTTACTTGGTATCGCCTTGCCTTCCTCTCCTTTAGAAGGTTCTATACCTATGCCGTTTGTTCCCTCTTTCATTGTTTTGATGTTGTTGTCATCCTTTGATTGATTTCTCTGATTCCCTGTTGTATTTCTTTTGTTTTTGGAAAGTCCTCTGTAGTTCAGTTCCTAGAACGGTATCTGGTTCATATGAACCTGCGTCCTAGGTCCTAGGTCCTGCCTGAGGGCTGAAGCTGTTTGTCCTCAGATCGAAGAACTCCCTTTAATAATTCTTGTAAGTTTGGTTTGAGTTTTGCATATTCCTTTAGTTTCTGTTTATCTGGAAATGACCTAATTTCACCATCAAATTTGAATGAGAGTTTTGCATGATATATTATTCTTGGCTGACAATTTTTTTCTTTCAAGATTTTATATATGTCATCCCATTGCCTTCTTGCCTGCATGGTTTCTGCCGAATAATCTGAGTTTAGTCTTATTGTTTCTCCTCTGTATGTGACTTCTTGTTTTTCATGAGCTGCTCTCAGGATTCTTTGTTTGCCTTTAGTTTTAGTGAGTGTGAATATGATATGTCTTGGTGATTTTCTTTTGGGGTCTCTTCTATATGGGGTTCGTTGGGCTTCTTGGATGGCCAGCTTTTCATTTTTCATGATATTGGGAAAGTTTTCTGTCAGCAGTTCGTCAATGATCCTCTCTGTGTTTTCTGTTTTCTCCCCCTGTTCTGGTATGCCAATTACTCGTAAGTTTTTGCTTTTAATTGTGTCCCACATAATTCTCAGGGTCTCTTCATTTTTCTTTGTTCTTTTTTCTGAGTTTTCCTGAAACAGAGTTGTATCCAAGTGTTTGTCTTCAGTTCCACTGATCCTGTCTTCCATGGTTTCAAATCTACTTCTCAGCCCTTCTATGACACTGTCCATTTCTGAAATCTTGTTGTTTATCTTTTGGATTTCTAATTGTTGTTATTGTATAATTTCGAGTTGTGAATTTATTTGGGCATTTTGTTCCTGCATCATCTTCCTGAATTCTTCCAATTTTTTGTCTGTATTTTCCATAAATTTGTCTATTTTTTCCTCATGTTTGTCAGCTTTTTGCCTCAGTTCTTGGAAAATTCTGAGTATTAGTGATTTGAGTTCCCTATCAGGTACTTCTAGTGCATTTTCTTCCACAAGAGAGTTATCTGGTGTTTTAATTTGGACGCCTATTGGAGCCATCTTGTCTTGTTTTTGTAAATGTTGTGATATTGTTTGCTGTTTTCGGGGCATTCAGTAGATATTTCTCTCGTTTATTGATTGTAGATTTTTTTTTTTTTGTTTCGTCCTTGTGGTACAGCTGGGCAGATCTAGCTGAAGAGGAGCCACTGGGATGGGTTGTTTGTGGCACTCACCGCAGCCCCCAGGACGGTCAGTAGTCAGTGCTGGGCAGGTTCCAATAGGGCGTGCCTGCACAGCTTGGTGGTGTGATGTCAAGTGCATGGTGCAGGTAGGTAGGGTGCAGCGGGAAGATGGTTATGTGTGAAGCTAAGCTGGATATGGGAGAGAGGAGAGAGGAGCAGGAGCAAAAAGCATAAAAACATAAAAGAATGCTAGGGGAGCTTGTCGTTGGAATGTACAGATGAGAGACTATGGGATGGTGGAAACCAGAAGGGGGAAGAGAAAGAAAAGGAAAGAGTGAACAAATAAAAATCAGAAAAGTTAAAGAACTGCAAAGTTCCCAGGGATCCCACCGATACAGCTATGAGGTCTGGGGGAGTCAGTCTCAGTTTTCATAGCACAGCCTGGCCAGAAGGTACAGAGTCATACATCACCTGGTATTCAGGGATAAGAAAGAGAAGGAAGAGATAGAGAGACGAGAAATTAAGCAATGAAGAAAGACAAAAGGGAAAAAGAGGGAAAAGATGACAAAACTAATTAAAAAAGAAGAAAAATAAAATTAAAAAAAAAAAAAGCAACACTAGCAGTCAGTGCCAACAAATGGGACCCAGAGAGCCCCCACTCAGGGGCGCGAATTCCAAGCAGCCGGCAGTCTTGGGATTAATAGACCGTGGCCACGGGAAGCAGAGGGGCCAACGAACAAAGGCCCTGGGATCTCACCAGCGCGGCAGCCCAGACCTGGAATCCGCCACATGCCCGAACGCAGCCCCACAGCCCCGCCGGAGAGAGCAAAGATGGCGCTTGGAACCAGGCACCTGAGCAAAAGGAGGGGGAGGCAGCAAGAGGCAAGCGAGAAACCAGAAGAAGCAGAAAATGCCACACCAACAGCCAACAAATGGGACCCAGAGAGCCCCCACTCGGGCGCGAATTCCAAGCAGCCGGCAGTCTCGGGGTTAAGAGACCATGGCCACAGGAAGCAGAGGGGCGAACAAACAAGGGCCCCGGGATCTCACCAGTGCAGCAGCCCAGACTTGGAAGCAGCCACATGCCCAAATGCAGTCCCACAGCCCCGCAAGAGAGACCAAAGACGGCGCTCAGAACCAGGCACCCAGGCAAAAGGAGGGGGAGTCAGCAGAAAAAGCTTCGCCAGCAGCCAGCAAACGGCTCTCAGAAAGCTGCCAGCCCGGGCGCGCAGAATCCAAGCACCGGCTCCCCCTATCCCAGGGATCCTGGCCACGGAAAGCAGGGGAGCCCCAGCCGAGGCGGAGAGGGGTGGGGGGTGGGAAAGCATGCACCGCAGTTTACCGGTCATTCTGTCTCCCACTGGATGCTCTGCGAGGCTGCTCTCCCATTCGCTGGTCTCTGATAGGAATCCAAGATGGTGGATCCGTGCTGTGTTAGCTTTTAAGGAATCTCTGCATGAGTCTCTCCTCGCTCTCCGTTCTCTTTTAGTATTCTCACTACGTTTGGTGTTTGGCTGAGTTCTTTATCTCTTCATTTGGTGTTCTAGGGTTTCAGGATTGTTGATTCTCTGTTAGGCTTAGTTTTTTGGATCTTTGCTGTGGAGGGACGGCTTGGTGCTTCTGCCTAGAGCTGCATCTTGCCGCACCTCCTATTCACACATTTAAAAAATCCGAGTGAGTAAATTATTTTGGTGGGGTGTATAATTGTTTCATTATTAATTTAAAATTTTGTTCTTTGCCTCAGAAAAAGTATCCTGTATTATTTTCTGTTTTTGTAGTTGAAATTTTTGTGTGTCCTAACAAGTGATTTTTTTTTTTTTATTGTAACATTTTGTTTTAAAATAATGTAATTCTTGATTTGCGGGATGAATTTCTTTGGTACATTGTTCTGTGTATGTGTAACAATTAGATCAATCTTGTTATAAGTATATCTTCTAATTACTTAATTATTTTTACATACTTGAATGACTGATTTCTGAGAGAGTTGTACTAAGATTTTCAGTTATTCTTGCAAACTGACCAAGCTCTCCTTGTTTCTATCTATTATTGCTTTATACACTTTGAAGCAATTTTAGTATGAGATTTTAATAAGTGAAATGTTGTTTGACTACAACTTTTGTCAAAATAAAACACCTTTCTTGGTTCCATTTTATGCTTTTCACCTTAAATTCTGTTGCATCTGGTAGTAATATTGCCAGTTATACTTTCTTTTTTATTTTGCTGTTATATTGTTATATTATTTAGTTTCAGTCGTTCTGTATCATTTAATTATATATCTAATTCTGAGAGTGTCTTTAATAGTTGAATTTAAACCATTCACATTTAATATAATGTCTAAAATGTTTGGGCTTACTTGTCACATTTTATTTTTTTTCTGTTCTATTTTTCCCCCTCTGGCTAGTTTAGAGTGGCTATCCCAATACCACATTAAGCTGAAAATACAGGTAAAATCTATTTTAAATTCAGAGAGAAAAGTTCTGACAATGACCAGCTGGAAAATGCTACATCTTCATGTAGTTCATTAAATGCTACATACTGCTGGATGGTATGAATTCATAGCACTTTATAAAAATATGCTGTCCTGATATACAAAGGTGACCCTGCTGATCCATCCATCTGTGGGACATGTGCTTTGAGTTGCTTTTCATGGTCTGGTACAGAGTCATGTTGAGCCATGACATACATTTGTATGATGGATTCTTGGGGTTAGAACTGAAAACTGATGATATTGGATACTTTTTCTTTCAGTAGCCTTACAAAGAGTCATATTTTAATTTATTGTATTATATATCTCTTAATCACTTTTAAGCTATTTTTATAAACTACACTTAAAAACCAAAAACCAGTTGCCATAGAGTTAATTCTGACTCATGATGACTCCATGTGTGTCAGATTGGAACTGTGCTTCAAAGGGTTTTCAATGGCTGGCTTTTCAGAAGTAGATTTCCAGGCTTTTCTGCCGAGGTGCCTCTGGGTAGACTCAAATCTCCAACCTTTTGGTTAGCAGCCTATTGCATTAACTGCATCACCCAGGGACTCCCTTCACTACATTTAAAAAACAAAACAACGCAAAAAACAAACCTGTTGCCATCAAGTCAATTCTAACCCATAGCACTCCTAAAGGACAGAGTGGAACTGACTCACAGGATTTCCAAGCCTGCAGTCTTTATAAGGAAACCCTGGTGGCATAGTGGTTAAGTTCTACGGCTGCTAACCAAAAAGTTTGGCAGTTCGAATCTACCAGGTGCTCGTTGGAAACTCTATGGGGCAGTTCTACTCTGTCCTGTAGGGTTGCTATGAGTTGGCATCGACTCAACAGCAACGGGTGTAATCTTTATGAAAGTAGACTGCTACATCTTTCTCCTGTGGACCACTGGTAGGTTTGAACCACCGACATTTCAGTTAGGATCCAAGTGCTTAACCACTGTGTCACCATGGCTCCTTTTCACTGCAATTAGGTGACCATAAATATATTTTCCTACATGGTATGCTTTTAATCATGAAAGGTGGCACTATTAAAAATTTACACTGGGTAAACAAGTATGAACTGTGATAACCTGGGGCAGAATGGGATGTAAAGTCACCCTAACTAGTTAGTGTTAGAGGAAAGAGGCTGTATGTGTAATATGAATGAAAATTTGTCCTCTACCCTCATAGTCATAAAAAGTACTTACTAGGCAAAATGGCAGAATATTCAGGCTGGGTTTGGATGTTTGTGGGGCAGCAAGGCTTGAATGAGAGAAGTGGTTATGGTGCTGTGACATAGCTTACGTAGGATACATTCAGCCTCCTGGCATTCCCCATGCACTTGACTTGCCATTAGAGTGGAAGTGGAGACAGGATCCTTTGTCAAAAGACATGTGAATCCAAATTAACCAGTTCTGCTCAATGTGCTAGTGTTCTGATTTCATTCTCTCATTTCTACTGCTTTGTCTGTAATATGCATTGTGGTCATTTACTATTTCTTTCTTATCTGTGTATTTCAATAGTCATTTCATCTTGAATGGTCCTACTTGCCCAGTCGTACATTGGCTGAACTTTAGTTTATTTTGAATAGTTTGGTGACATTGAACTTCTTTGTGTATATGTTCCAAATTAAATGCATTTCAATCAATTTTCTCCTTCATTGTTAACAGGGATGTTAACAGAATTTTTGGTCTGGAATATAAGAGGCTTCACTCAAATCATCATATCTCAGCTCTCTTTTTTTGCTCTTTCTCTTTTTCTGTACTTTCCATTTTATAAATTATATAGTATAGCTAGATTGGCTCCCTACAAGTATATCTCATAGCACAAGAAACTTAAAATATTTCCAGAGATGCCTTTTTAAAAAGCTATTTCAGGTGCAACTGCTTAAATCAGGCCACCTCTAGTTCCAGAACAATTTTCAAAACACCAAAAGCCAATAATAAACTGGACATCATCACCCTATGTCTGCAAAGGAAGAACATTCACTTGGCACAGTGATGTCTAGAAGAAAATGTACAGCCTCATAATGTTAAAGAGAGCTTTTTATGTACTTTAAGCTTCAATGTAATGCCTTTCTAAGACAGGTTTTGGGGACAAGAGCAATATTGCCTTCACAGGCTAGCAAATGTTACAACAGCCTTTTGTTGCAACAGTCAAATCTTTATTGAAAGTAACGATATACTAAGCAGTATGCTAGGAGTTCTGGAAAAATATAAAGTATGAAATAATTGGAGATCATGTAATTACCTAATGAATGAGTGGACATTTAATTGTTGTAGTATTTCAAAGAAGGGAGATCTCAGTACTTGGCCATGGATTTAAACTGAATGTGAAGGTGGCAGGAAATTATCAGGCAGATAATAAATACATTTGAACGGGGAAGACTGTATTTGCTTATGGAGTTCCTTAAGAACTAGGCAAAAGAAATCTCTACATGATGTGGTAGATAAGAGCCAGTCGTGAAGATTCTTGAATGAGAGAGTGACATGAAACCCCCTGTTTTTAGAAGAATAAGTAACAAAGGCATACCTAGGCTAGATTGGAAGAAGCAGCTCAACAAGTCAAGGGAAATCGCTTAAAATGTAGTTGTTATGTTTTAGGAACTTTGGGATATTTGATTTGGCCTGCTAAAAGAAGGAAAAAGTAATAATAATACAAAACATGTGCCTATCCCTAAGTGTCCCTGAAGGAGCCCCCGTAGCACAGTGGTTAAACACTCAGCTGCTAACCAGAAGGTCAGCAATTCAAACCCTCACCCTCTCAGCCAAAGAAAAATGTGGCAGTCTGCTTTTGTAAAGATTACAACCTTGGAAACTCTGTGGGGCAGTTCTACTGTGCCCTATAATGTTGCTATGTGTTGGAATGGACTCCACAGCAATGAGTTTGTGTCCCTGAGTATTTGATTACCCATCTTTTAGGCTGATCGGTTTCATTGGCCTGCATAAAAAAACTCGTTGCTGTCAAGTCGATTCCAACTCATAGCAAACTTATAGGGCAGAGTAGAACTGCCCCACAGGGTTTCCAAGAAGCGCCTCATGGATATAAACTGCCGACATATTGGTTAGCAGCTGTACCTCTTAACCACTAACATAGGTATCGTTTATTGCCAGTAGCTACACCAGATCCTTTTCAAAGTTAATAGGTTGCACACTTCATTTTCTTTATTGTGAACAGTATAAAGTAAAAGGTGTTTTTTGTTGCTGTTGTTTTTTTTTTTTACTTTGTACTTTCTATCTTTAACTATAATACGTTTTTATATTTAGATAAGAAATTATAAAATGCTGCCAAGTCATTCCTTAAATTCTGGCCTTGTGTGATCCCAAAACATTATTGGAATAGTTAGAATTTTAGGTAAATGGTAAAAGAGTTACTGTCGTATTAATCAGTGTATTAATTAATTTAGACAAAATCTTGGGTCTAAATTTTATTTTAGAGACATACATTACAGTGTGTGAACCATTTTTTCTATAAATTAAGTAAAAACTACGTCCATTTTGATGTTCTCCAAAACTGTATTTTTCTATCGTACTAGCTGCTAAATATACCCATGACACCTTTTGAATAAAATTTTAAAACTGTTTTAAATTGTTTTATCAAGTATGTATTTGCTTTTTATTATTATCTTCATATGCTATTATTAGTTTTCTTGCTTGATTGGAGGAAAACACCAGCTAAGTCTCTTTAAAAGGCAGATGTATTTAAGAGCACAGATTGTGTTCAATAATTTAACGTATGTGCATGTAACATTCTAATTTGTACTTTAATTTCTGTTTATATGCAGTGTGAATTAAGAGGTAAAACAAGATAAGGGAAGGGAGGGAAGAAGGAATAAGGAACATAATTAACAGACTCAGTAGTTTTAGAATATAGCTGCTTTAATTAACAGCTTTGTGGTGGCAAAACAAACGTGCTTTGGGAAAGCTAAGAATAACTAAGATTATGACATCTTCACTGGGGAAATAAGTTTATATTCTTAATATTTATTTGAATTTTTTGCCCCACAGCAGTAAAACTAAGTATATGAAATATTTGTATCAATGTATTTGTATGATCAATTTCACCAATTTTATGTATTGTTAATAAATTAATTCACATATTAGTTCAAGTATATGCCAAGCATACTCCTTCTGCTACTGTTAATATTATTATTTTTTGCATCCTTCCAGAGTGTGTGTGTGTGTGTCTGTGTGTGTGTCTGTGTGTGTGTATGCTATGATATCGGCATGTTGTGCTTTAAACTACTTGTTTTTACTTAACTAGACATCATGAATGTAGAGTTGTTGACTCCAATAAGGGATATGATTGTCAGGTAATTTTCAGTTCAATATTCATCCTTCCATCCATCTAAAACAGTTAGGGTAAGTATTACCTTAGCTCCAAGCATAAGACTAGAAGCTAGGACTAGAAAAGAGGCTCTAAAGACTAAGTGAGAATCTCAAACAGGTAGAGAGATAGATTAAAGAGGAAACATAAATGCTAGTAACCAAACTAAACCCGTTGCCCTCCGGTCGGTTCTGACTCACAGGGACCCTATAAAAGGCATGCAAATGAAGATAACAGGAGTACAAAGGAGAAAATCACTCAGTCCAAGGAAATGGTAAGGACCTGAGGGGTTTTACTGACTTCTCTTCTACCCTCTTCTCCTGGGTTTTCATTCCTGCAATTTGTTTTCTCCTGCCTAGTTAGTATTCTTTTGTGGTCTTCCCTCTTAAATGCCTTCTCACACTTGGTTGGCATTGGTCCACTTTTTTCAAATGAAAAAAAAAAAAAAGGTAATTAGAGCTTATAAGGAGTTTATGGATTTAATAAAATATGGGAAATGCTTTTTTAGAATAAAAACCAATAAAGAAAACTTCCCAGTCTTTTGTCACAACCAAGTATGTATGTTGAAATTGTATCAGTTTTTAGAAGTATTACATAGCCGACAACTATCTGAAAAGTCTGTCACAATTTGTTTCTCATTAGCCCATTGCCATTGAATCAATTCCAACTCATAGCAATCCTATAGGACGGAGTAGAAATGCCCCATAGGGTTTCTAAGGCTGTAATCTTTGTGGAAGCAGATTATCACGTCTTTCTCCTGCAGAGCAAGTGGTGAGTTTGAACCACTGACCTCTTGGTTAGCAGCCGAATGCTTAGCCACTGCACCACCAGGGCTCCTTCAAAATCTGTTAGACAATCTAAAAATAAATCTTAAGATAATATGATTTTTATCCTAATTTCTTTAAAATAAATACACATCCAATATATACTTGTAGAAAAGTTAGAAAGTACAAATAAATAAGAAAACGTTAGCACCCCAAATTCCGCTAAAACTATTTCACTATACCTCTTCCTGGCTTGTTTTTTTTCCTTATGAGTGTATACGTACAGATACTAATAACAAACACATATTCATAAAAATGAATGAATATTCACATATTTAAAGCTGTAATAAAAAAAGAAAATAGCAAATTGTGAAGAGGATATGGAGAAATGGGAACACTTAGACATTGCTAGTGAGAATGTAAAATGGTGCAGCTCCTGTGGAAAACAGTTTTGTGGTACCTCAAAAAGTTAAACATGAAATTACTATATGGCCCAGCAATTCCCCCTTGTAAGTATGTACCCAAAAGAATTGAAAACTAATACTCAAGTAAATAGATGTACATGCGTGTTTATAAATATTCACAATAGCCAAAAGGTGGAAACAGTCCAAACGTCTACCAATGAAGAATGGATAAACAAATTATGGTATAAACATACAATGGAATATTATTCAGCCGTAAAAAGAAATTAAATACTGATACATGATACAGCATGGATGAACCTCAAAAACATTATGTTAAGTGAAAGATACCAGACACAAAAAGTTGTATATTGTATGATTCCGTTTATGTGAAATATCCAGAATAGGTATATCCATAGAGACAGATCGGTTGTTGCCAGGGTATGGGGGAAACGTAGAATGGAAAGGAACTGCTTAATGGACATGGGATTCCTTTTTAGGGTTATGAAACTATTTTGAATGGAGGTAGTTGTACAACATTGTGAATTTACTAAATGCCACAGTTAACTTTAAAATGATTATTTTTATGTGATATAAACTTAACCTCAATTAAAAACAAATGAGTCAAACCATATGTACTGTTATATAATCTGCTTGTTCACTTAACAATAGATTAGAAGCATTTTCTCATGTTAGTAAATACATGATTCCATCTTAATTTTTAATGATAATGTAGTTTTCCACTCTATGATTATATCAAAATCTAATTTGTTTTTTTTCTAATTATTGATATTAAAAATAGCCGTATTGGTAATACCCTTGTAAACACATCTTTGCATATTTGTGTAATTTTCTACTCAGGATGAATTAATAGAAGTAGAATTGCTATGTCAAATGTTATGCACCTTTTAAAGCTCTTACTACACGTTGTCAGATTACCCTCCAGAAGTGTTTTGCCAACGTACACCCTGACTGGCAGTGAAACCACTGTTCTGTTGAAAGACATACACTTACATGTATGTATGTAATATTTATATTCGACATTAGAACCAAATGAAATAATTGAATTATATACCAAGTATTTGATTTTTTTCACAGTTAAATGGTCCCAATTATAATGGATATCCATATATTTCACTTCAAGGAGGAGTTTATATTTTTATTGTGAAAAGTCAGATTTTCCATTAAAATGAAAATCCTTAATTTCAATGAGTTTAATACTAATGGAACATTTTGCTTTCCAAAAAATAATATTTGAAATTTCTAACAGGAATTTTTATGACTTCCAGTAACTTTGAGAAGTATAATGCAAAAAAAAAAAAAAAAAAAAGTTTTATCTTGAATGAAATTTAAAAGAGCTGATTTGTCCGAACTGTGTGTCAAATGATAGGTGATAAATTAAGCAGGGTATTGTTCCTACCTTGCCTTCTTTTTTTGAAGCTACAAGTGATAGGACTGGAAAGCGATTTCCTTTCTTTAGTGGCGCAATTAATTCATCTGTTTCACTCACTCTTCCGTGGTTTACATACATTTCTGATTATACATAAATTTGAATCATGATCCCTAGTTGCTTATTTGACTATAAAATAAGTACTCTAGGTAAGCAAGGATGGGCAGGATTTTGTGTCACTTTGGACATGTTATGAGGAAGAACCAATCCCTGGAGAAGGCTATTATGCTTGGTAGAGTAGAGGGTCAGTAAAAATGAAGAAAACCCTCAACAAGATGAATTGACACAGTGGCTGCAAGAATAGGCTCAAACATACATATTATTGTGAGGATGGCATAGGACTGGGCAACCTTTTGTTCTGTTATACTTGGGATCACTATAAGTCGGAACCAACTTAATGGCACCTAACAACAGCAACACATGAAGATATAAAAAAAAAATGGAGAGATATTTCATGCTTATAGATCAGAAGATTCAGTATTGTTAAGATGTCAGTTCTTCCCAACTTGATCTGTAGATTCAATGCAACCCCAATCAAAATAACAACAAGTTACTTTGTGGATATTGATAAACTGATTCTAGAGTTTATGTAGAAAGTTGAAGGACTTGAAATGACCAATAAAATACTAAAAAAGAACAAAGTCAGAGGAGTGACACTATCCAACTTTAAAACTCCTATAAATCTACAGTAATCTAGTCAGTGTGATATAGGTCAAAGAATAAACAAATGGATCGATGAAACAAATAGAGAGCCCAGAAATAGACCCACACAAAACTGTCAGCTGATCTTTGACAAAGGCATAAAGGCAATACAATGGAGAAAAGAGTCTTTTCAACAAATCGCGCTGGACAACTGGACATCCACATGCATAAATAAATAAGTAAATAAACAAATCTAGACACAGACTTTATACATTTCACAAAAATTAACTCAAAATGGATCATAGACCTAAATGTAAAATGCAAAACTAGAAAACTTCTTGAGTTTGACTATGACTTTTTAGATACAATATCAAAAGCATGATAATGTGAAACAAAAAAAAATTGGACTTCATTAAATTAAAAACTTGTGATTTGTGAAAGAAGGTGTTAAGAAAATGAAATGATAATCCATAGACTGGGAGAAAATACTTGTAAAACACTTATCTGATAAACGACTTGTTTTGAAAATACACAAAAAACTCTTAAAACTCAGCTATAAGAAGACAAACAACCCACTTACGAAATGGACAAATGATCTGAACTGATACCTCACGAAAAAATAGAGGCAGATGGCACATAATCCTATGAAAAGATGCTCAACATCATATGTCATTAGGAAATTACAAATTAAAACAATAATGAAATACCATTACACCCGTATTAGAATGGCTAAAATCGAAAACACTGACATCACCAAATGCTTGTGAGGATGTGGAGCAACAGGAACTCTCATTCATTGCTCATGGGAAAGCAAGGTGGTACAGCCACTTTGCAAAAGAGTCTGGCAGTTTCTTACAAATCTAAACATAGGTTTACCACATGGTCCAGCGATTGTGGTCCTAGGTGTTCACCCAAATGAGTTGAAAACATGTCCACACAAAAACTTGCTCATGAATGTTTGTTTATTGCAGCTTTATTCATAATTGCCCCAAATTGGAAGCAACCAAGATGTTCTTCAATAGGTGGATGTATTAACAAACTGTGTACATGCATAGTGGAATATTATTTAGTGATTAAAAGAAATGAGTTAACAAGCCATGAAAAGACATGTAGGAACCTTAGAAGGATATTGCTAAGTGAAACAAGCCAGTCTGAAAAGGCTACGTAAACAGTATGATTCCAACTGTATAACATTCTGGAAAAGGCAAAACTATAGAGACAATAAAAAGATCAAGGATTGCCAGAGGTTTGGGATAAGGGGAGAAAGGATGGATAGGTGGTGCACAGGGGATTTTTAGGGCAGTGAAACTATTCTATATGATATTGTAATGGCAGATACATGACATTATGCATTTGTCAAAATTAAAGAACTATACAACACAGTGAATTCTAATGTAAACTATGGGCTTTAATTAATAGTAATGTATCAGTATTAGTTCATCAGGTATAACAGATATACCACACTAATGCAAGAGTTAATAATAGGGGGAGTTGTGTTGGAGGGAGTGGGGATAAACCTGTATATTTGTAGTATCTGCTTATTTTTTTTCTGTAAACCTCAAACTGCTCTAAAAAATGAGGACTATTAATTTTAAAACAATGTCCTACTAAAACTTTCAAAACATTTTCTTTTTACTACATTTTGTGTAGAACTCACTTTTGCTGCTTTGCATAATGATTTTTGGTCATTTTTATTATTTTTAGTATTATGAGGAATATTCTAGCTCTATAGTTAGAGACCTGAATATCTAGGGACTTGGTTCTAATTTTAACATTGACACTTTCTGCTTGTCTTTTAAAAAGTCAGTTAACATCTCTAAGTCTTAGTTTTCTCAGTTATAAAATTGGAAGATTTTACTAATTGGTTTCAAATACTTTGCCCTTTATTAACATCCAGTGATCTAGTAATTAAAAAAATAAAAAAAAAATTCTAAGAAAGAACATATTATCTATTTATTCTAAATGTCTGAACTTTGTTATTATTAAATGTTTCTGATTCAGGCACAGTCCTCAACATTATCCCCTCAGTCTGTATGCACATTTCACTTAAATATACCTAAAAATTTATGCCTATTCCTACCCCTGCCTACCTGCCACCTTCCACCATTACCTTACACCCTCCTTCTTGTCTCTTAATATTTTTCAGATACTTTCCTAGGCTGGAGAGAGCATAGTGCTGATGGAGGAAAGGCTGTGGGTTTGATCCTGGTATGGGCTAGTGTCCTGGATTGGGCTTCTTGGGAAGCAGGCACTGACATGAAGTTAGGAGTGCAAAAGGTTTATTGAAAAGTAACTCTGTGAAAGGAAAAGAGAGGAAGTAAGATCTGACAGCAAGAGCTGACAGAACACAATACGGACAAGATAAAGTCTCTGCCAGCAAAGATTGCACAAAGGAGTTCTACACTGGATAGATATTACTAGCTATCAGCTGGCCTTTATAGCACCACCTTACTTGTCATTGGCTGGGGTCCACTCTGAGAAGAGCATGACCCAGCTTGAAAGTTGAGGCTGTCAGTTAACCACACTCTTTGCAGTTGGAAAGCAAGTTCTTTCTTGAGGGGAGAGCTGAGATGACCATCTCCTTGCTTGCCACACTGTTATCCTAAGTTTCATAAAGACCACTGAATCCATGTTTAGCCCTGGTGAATTGCTTACAGTGGTGTGGATAAGAGGGATTAGGCCAAAGAGCTAGGGAGGCAGGACTTCTGAATGGGTGATAAAAGAAAAATTAAACCCAAGAGCGCTGGTATCATCTTTAGTGAATGTGTGTCCCAAAAGAACTACTGCTAAAAGCACTTCTCTTGAGATAAGTGAATGTACAAGTCATTGCTGATTCCCTGGGATTCTTGTATCTCACATTCCACATGCCACCCCACAAGGAGGCCTAGTTCAGCCTGGTATTCAAAACATGTCAAAAATAGGACTGTGGGTGTTGCCTGTTAAGCATTCAAAATATCAACTAAGTTATTATGACTCTGTCCTTTTTGGTTGCTAAACTTAAACTTTTAGAGGTATCTGAGTATAAAGAAATTGAAATCTGAAGACCCAGGTTTGATTCCTTGATATTGAAATCTGAAGACCCAGGTTTGATTCCTTGATCCTACACTTGTTAGCTTTGTGACTTTAGACAAGTTGCTCAGCTTCTCTAAGACTCAGTTTGCTCATCTGTATAGCGGGGTTAATAATACCTACCTCATCAGATTGTTTTGAGAATCAAATGAGATATGTTTGTAAACCTTATTTGTAATCTGTGAAGTGGTACACACGGGCAACTTGTTATCAATTGAACATCTTATATTCAGGATTACTTCATCATGTAAATTCTAATGGTTTGAAATTCCGTGTTCAGAGTCATCATTTTAAACATCACTATACTGAAAAATTTGGAAACCCTAGTGGCGTACTGGTTAAGAGCTAAGGCTACTAACCAAAAGGTCGGCAATTCGAATCCACCAGGTGCTCCTTGGAAACTCTGTGAGGCAGTTCTACTCTGTCCTATAGGGTCGCTATGAGTTGGAATCGACTTGACAGCAATGGTTTTTCCTTTTTTTTTTTTAATACTGAAAATTTGTAATGAAGTGTCATCTTTTCAAAGTGCCTATTTTGCGAAGTATGGCTTGCAAATGATTTCTTCCTTATTAAGCTGTAAATATATTTTATTGACAAGAGTATAAAGAAGAGCATAAAGGAATTAAACCAAAACCCGTTGCCATCGAGTAGATTGTGACTCATAGTGACCCTATAGGACAGAACAGAACTGCCCAATAGGGTTTCCAAGGAGCAGCTAGTGAATTTGAACTGCCAACCTTTTTGATTAGCAGCCCAGCTCTTAACCACTGCACCAGCAGGGCTTCAAAAGCATTAGGTTTGAAGAATATTTTTTACAGTCTTATTCCTTCTCAGAAGATGTAAGTAATGAATTCATGATAAAATTGCCTCATTATTGCTTAGATACAATGGCTATATTTTCATTACTGCAAGAATAAATTACTCTGTGAACATTAGGTGGACATGGAGATGAAGGAAGTTTGTTGTTCTTGGCTTTTCATCTCATCACTAAACCATTTCTTAATCTTTTAATTTCCAAATACAATATTGTTTTTTAAGAAATACAGAAGAAAGAATGACCAAAGAGAGATTTGACCTGGAAATGTTTATATAGTCCCCCAAAACATGTGAAAAATATCAAGAAACTCTGTCATCTTCAAATCTGGAATCATTTTAGTAGATCTGCTTTGAAAATTAAGCTTCTAACACTAAGGAACTGGCTTACCCAACTATTTTGTTTCAAGGAAAATAGAGAAGGCAAGTTGGCTGAAATGAAATCTGGTTCGTTATTCACTTAGCCTTAGGGATAATCACATTTAAGGGAAAGTCTATAATTAGCTCAATTGTTGCTTTTTACCCCAAGTACGGCAAAATCCAATCGTCTCTCCTTTCAATTTCCTTTTTTGTTTTGAAAGTCACCTAATATTATTCCCATTTTATAAATTTCAGTTTCTGATTTTGAAATCTAAGAGGAAATAGAACATTTGTCTGTAGTACTCAATTAATTAATATTGCAGCTATCTATTGAATTTTCCATTATACTCAGTTATTTTATTGCACTATGGCTCTCTGTCCAACAATGAGAAATTGAAAATACACTCTTCTGCCAAAAGTCTCCAGCTTAAACAAATCTGTGCATCTACACCTTCGTTTGCTTGCTTTCAGCCTTCATTAAGGACTGGTGTTGGAAGTTTATTTTAATTAGACTTTTAAGGTAATGAACATTACAATCAAACATATGGACATTTCCAGAATCATTTCAGCAAGCAGCTTGCTCATCTGCAAAGACCACTCAAGCCTCAGGATTATATTAAAAATTCATTCTGTTTAAGACCATTTTACTTAACTTTTCCTCGTATTTCTTTTGATATTTTTAGTTTACAATGTAAAAGAAAAGTCTAATCTTTTTTTCTCATATATTTTTTATATTTCCAGGTACCATTTTTTCAGAATAATTTTCTTTTTAAGATTCCAAATTAAGTTTCATGGTGAATCTTCGAAGATTCCCCGTTATTTAAGTAGCGCTGAGCTACTGAATTTTAAGTCCTAGAGTCTATGAATTTAAAAAATGGTAGCAGTAGTATAGAATATAATTTATAAATTTCAGATTTTGATTTTGAAATTCTAATAGGAAACAGAATTTGTCTGTAGTACTCAATTATTTCATATTCACTGACATCACATAAATCCAAATTTTTGTATCTTTAAAACTTATACTTCAGAGCTACTGAACTTTTATTATGGTAATATGATGTTTTATGCCCAATGCCTAAGTATATTTTGTTTATAATTTAAATTCTTAATTATCCATGTGGTTTAAACAACATTTCTCTGGAGAAACTAAATGATTTACATGCTAATTAAGTAATTTTCACTAGGGGCATTATTTTGAAGCTTTCCTGATAGCCCAACTGTGTATGAGAAAATATAGCAAGGAAAGCAGTTTGAGGCTTAGGAAATGCCTTTAATGGAGGAGTTCAGACTTGCTCATGCTTGGTAAAGTAGAGGGTCAGTGAAAAACAGGAAGACCCTCAAGGAGATGGATTGACACAGTGGCTGCAACAATGAGCTCAAGCATAACAATGATAGTGAGGATGGCGCAGGACTAGGCAGTGTTTCGTTCTGTTGTACATGGGGTCACTATGAGTGGGAACCGACTAGACGGCACCTAAGAACAACAACAACAACTGCCCTCAGGTCTCACTTTGTTGTATATACTTTTCCGAGTGCTATGACACATGCCAGGAATCTCGGGCTATATACCAAGATGAAGAATTATATCATACAAATTATCAGTTTATAGAGTAAAAGTTATCATTGTACCTTAGGCACGTTTTAAATACATTTAATTTATAATCGTGTCAATAAGATAACATTTTGGACTTTGGGGATATATATATATACACGTGTGTGTATATATACATATACATATATATGCTGAAAATGTTAACACAAAATACAGATATAAATGGGATAGCTATATTGAATTATACATATTGATAAAAAGAATATGTATTTGTGTACTGAAGTCAGCAAACATCTATTGAGCATCTAGAATATAAAAAGCACTGTGCTAAGATGTTCTGAGTATGCCAGGGTGAGAGTTTTACCATCTAGTAGGCTATGGGCATTTCCATATAGTTACAAACCTATGTGTTAAATACAATAAAGATTTGAAAAATAACTCTAGAAAGCAGAGAAAAGAAATAGGAAGGGGAAGAGGCTGGGATGGCAAAGCCTTCTGGAAGAAATGACACTTATTCTGAGCCCTAATAAAATGAACGGTAAATACTACTAAAGCTTTGAAAGTGGGGAGGCGAGGAGGTGTGAGAGAACTTCCGATGGGAAACAAGAAGGACTATTAGAAGACAGTGCATTTGACCTGGGCTATGGAGGTTGGGTAGAATTCTGGCAGGCATAGATGGAATAAAGGACATCTAAGTAATCAGATAGCAGAAGCAAAGGCCCCAAAGTGGGACTATGCTGAACATATTCTGGAATAATGCTGTTTGGCTGGATGTGAGGTGTGTAAGATGGATATAAGACTAGAGAAATAGGCTGAGACCAGATTGTAAGGACCCTGAAATGCTAAACAGAGCTGTTTGGATTCCCTTTTGTAGAAAGATTCTTTTAGTAGTAGTGTATAGGAAGGTGTAGAAGGTAGTAGAAAGATGGGAAGCAGGGCCACATGCTATGTATCAGGAGGGAGTAACTGAATTCTAACAGTGTGGGGCAGACTTAACGTAATGGGGCAGGCAGTGGCAGGAGTAATGGGAAGGTGGGAACAGATATAAGAGGCATCATGGATAAGGAATTGACAAGATTTGGCACTAGCCTCTGTGGGGAGGGGACAGGAAAGTGTTTCATGATGAACCGAGGTTTTGAGACTGTGCGATGAGGAGGGGGGTGGCAGCAATGACTGAGATAGTTGTCACTGCTGTTGGAATAGGCTGTGAGTTGAATTAAGCTGTTGAAAGGGCATAGAGGTTGCTATTTTCTGCAGTTATTGGAAATTAAGAGTCTAGAGAGCAGAAAAAACTCAACTACTGAGCCCACCACACTGTCTGAATAGAGCTGACATGATGAGAGATTAATACTTTCAGGAACAAATGATTACAGTTTTGAAAAAAGTGACAAGACAATCATCATCCATGGGATACATCCATATAACTCGATGTGATTCTCAGATTTCAGTCAAATCACTTAATCTCCCAATAACCTAATTTTCTCAGCTATAAAATGGGAAAAATGGCACTGATTCTGTGCCCATCTTCCAAATTCCAGAATTTATTAAAGATGTTGTTTTGATAAAAAACATATAATAGGTGACTGTATATTTGTTATTATATTGAGAGAACTACAGGAAGACAATAAAAAGTACAGCTAGTATTTTACATTTTTTTAAAATTGTACATTGTACGATGTAAATTCTAAAATCTATAATAATAGTTAACTTTTATGAGGCACTTACTCTGTGCTAGGCACAATTCTAAATACTGTGCAAGTGTTAAATAATTTAATTCTTAAATTAACACCATGACATTGTATTATCTTCATTTTACAAATGAGAAAACCAAAATTCAGAGAAATTAAATATCATTTATCAAGTTGGGATTTGAACTCAGGTATTCAGGCTGCATAGCTCATGTTTCTAACCATTAAGCTATTGTGGTTCCATATGGAGTGAATATCTACATCAGGCCATACTTTATTTTATTATTGCACCTGCATTAATGTGACTTTCACCTATTACCCTCTTACCTATTCCTGATGCTTGCATGGTCTAGTTGCACTGCATTTGCTTTCCACAGACACAGTTTCTTTTTTTTGTTTTTTTATTGTACTTTAGATGAAGGTTTACAGAGCATATTAGTTTCTCATTAAACAATTAATACACATATTGTTTTGTGACATTGGTTGCCAACCCCACGACATGTCACCACTCTCCCCTTCTCGACCTTGGTTTCCCCATTACCAGTTATCTGTCCCCTCCTACCTTCTCGTCCTTGCGCCTGGGCTGATGTGCCCATTAAGTCTCATTTTGTTTTAGGGGCCTGTCTAATCCTTGGCTGAATGGTGAACCTCAGAAGTGACTTCAGTACTGAGTTAAAAGTGTGTCCAGGGGCCATACTCTCAGAGTTTCTCCAGTCTGTGAGACCAGTAAGTCTGGTCTTTTTTTGTGAGTTAGAATTTCTTTCTACATTTTTCTCCAACTCTGTCTGGGACCCTCTATTGTGATTCCTGTCAGAGCAGTCAGTGGTGGTAGCCATCTAATTGTGCTGGACACAGTCTGGTGGAGGCTGTGGTAGCTGTGGTCCATTAGTCCTTTGGACTAATCTTTCCCTTGTGTCTTTGGTTTTCTTCATTCTCCCTTGCTCCAGATGGGGTAAGACCAGTGCAGTTTCTTAGACGGATGCTCACAAGCTTTTAAGACCCATATGCTACTCACTAAACTAGGATGTAGAACATTTTCTTTATAAACTATGTTATGCCAAGTGAACTAGATGTCCCCCAAGACAATGGTCTCCAGCCCTTAGCTCAGTAAATCGGTCTCTCTGCAAGTTTGGATGTGTCTATGAAGCTTCCATGACCTTGCCTTGGTCAAGCTGTGCTGACTTCCCCAGTATTATGTACTGCCTTACCCTTACCCAAAGTTACCACTTATCTATTGTCTAGTTAGTGTTTTTTACACACACAATTTCATGCTCTGAAGGTAAATCAATTGATGCTGGCACCATGTACCGGGGAATTGGTTTAGCACGGAAAAAGAACAGGGGCTTTGCACTTAATCCAAATGGAGTTTAAATCCAAGCATTCTGTGTGACCTTGGGAAAGCTGCTTACCAACCCGAAGCCTGGTTCCTCTGGTAAACATCAAGCTGTAGAGAGAGATAAATGAGGTAATATCTGAGAAGTGCCTACACGGTGCTGGCTTTTAAAAGTCAATCACCAAGGTGACATATCCATTTGGTGCAGTAGGCACAGTACTTGCTAAAAGTGAAGAGGACTTGAAGATCAAAGACTACAGACTTCAGTAGGGATTAAACATCTACATAAAGAAAACAGAATTCCTCACAACTGGACCAATAAGCAACATCATGATAAACGAAGAAAATATTGAAACTCTCAAGGATTTCATTTTACTTGGATCCACAATTAATGCCCATTGAAGTAGCAGTCAAGAAATCAAATGATGTATTGCATCGGGCAAATCTGCTGCAAAAGACCTCTTTAAAGTGTTAAAAAGCAAAGATGTTGCTTTGAGAAGCCATGGTATTTTCAATCACCTCATATGCGTGCAAAAGCTGGACAAGGAATAAGGAAGACCAGAAAAGAATTGATGCCTTTGAATTATGGTGTTGGTGAAGAATACTGAAAATACCATGGACTATGAGAAGAACAAACAAATCTGTATTAAAAGAAGTACAGCCAGAATGCTTCCTAAAAGCCAGGATGGCAAGACTTCATCTTATGTACTTTGGACATGTTATGAGGAGGGACAGGTCCCTGGAGAAGGACATCATCCTTGGTAGATTAGAGGGTAGGTGAAAAAGAGGAAGACCCTCATAGAGATGGATTGACACAGTGGTGGCAACAATGGGCTCAAACGTAGCAAAGATTGTGAGGATGGCGCAGGACCGGGCAGTGTTCCATTCTGTTGCACGTAGTGTCACTGTTCGTACAACAACAGCAAGCACCGTGTAGAGGATCCATGATCCTTACAGGGGCCCATGGAAATGTTTTCATTTACTTTAACGTCAAAAAGAAATAATGAGCTTTTAGGTTGAATAAAATTTTAATATATGATATTAATAATTTCTTCATACCAATGCAATGTTGTTGTAAAAAAAAATTTTTTTTTTTTAATGGAGGAAGTAGCCTATGGAGGCAGAAGTGCCTCAGGTCCACAAAAGTCATAATGTAGCCCTGGAAATCACTCCTTACCTAGCTGCCTTAAACCTCTTCTAGTGCCTGAGACATAATGCTTGGCCATTCCTTTAGATGACTGATTCATTACCCAGCTGATTTTTAGCTTATGTCAATTACAATAAAATGAAAATTGACATTTATGTTTTCTCACCGCTGAAGATTTTTCTAACACCTGTTTCCTTAATAGTTAATTATTTCCTCTTCTGGGCTACCTCTGTACCATGTGGTTAAACTTCTCACACCACGTTTAAGCTATTTATTTTCACATCTACCTCCCACCAGCCTGTCAAAGCTTCTTAAGAGCATAGGTTGTGTCTGATCCACTGCTGCATCTCCAGTGACTAGCAGAATGTATGGCACATGGAAGTTCGTTCATAAAAGTTTGGTGAATTAAATGGATTCTATTTGCAACAGTAACATTGTACTGCCATCCGTGAGCTAATGGTGGCTTGTAAACATGCTTTGTAACTAAGATTTCACCTAAAACTTGAGATATCTGAAATGAAAAATTGTCGTCTATCCTCCTCATGATTTTTCTGTACTTTTCAGCACTACTCTCTATCAGCCTGATTATTCCTTAAAAATTGAAAAGTTAAATGAATTAGTTTTTCAAGCCTTCTTCCCTCCCTTGCTAAATTAATTTGATTTACAAAGGATCTGTGAAGGTAACCAAGGCCCTTTGGTATCTTCCTCTTCATGTATGCATTCCCGTATTACAAATGAATCGGTGTCCCACTGACCTAATGGGAATACAGTGTGAAAATGAAAAATGAGCCTCTAATTCCTCAGTTCCAAAGACAGACCAGCATTACCTAGTTACAGGAGAGGAGACAACATATATCCCTACTAGGGCTTAAGCAGCTAGCTTTACGGACAATGACTTTTATTTTACTTTAATATTATTTATGAAAGATTCACTTTCTTTGAAGAGGCGCAAACAACATCATAAATTGTTAGGAAATTGACTGCTGGTTAGTAGTTTATTTATTTTTTAGAGACAACCAAGTACCACCTTGTTTTTCATTTATTTTTATGTCTCCCACTCTCTGATTTGTAGCCTTCTCAGGCTTGAAGACTTTTTACCTCTTAACAACTCTGTGCATAGAAGAGTGAGGCATGGGAGGGAGGTGTTGGGAGACTGCAGTTTGGACAATTGGTGAACGATGGTACCAATCACATCAAACTGTAGGAGAAAAGGGTAATTTTGGTTCTTTCTCAAGTCTGGAACTGCACAGTAACTTGTAACAGGGTTGGCTGCTTGCGAAGATTATTTTCCATTCTTAATATTGCTTTGAAAGAGAAGTGGCTGATTTTAGCTGTAGAGAACTAATGTATGCTCATGTATAGAGAATGAAAGTTCAGTATTTTGGTGCGGTGTGAATACATGGAGGCTCATGTTTATTAGGTCCTTCAAAGGTGCTTTAACTTCCATATCCTAGAGAAATAAGAGCTGTCACACGAATAGATATATGCACACCCATGTTCACTGCAGCACTGTTCATGATAGCAAAAAGATGGAAACAACCTAGGTGCTCATCAACGGACGAATGGATAAACAAATTATGGTATATTCACACAATAGAATACTACACAAAGATAAAGAACAACGATGAATCCATGAAACATAACATGAAGGAATCTGGAAGGCATAATGCTGAGGGAATTTAGTCAGTCGCAAAAGGACAAATATTGTATAACACCACTATTATAAGAACTCAAGAAAAGGTTTAAACACAGAAGAAACATTCTTTGATGGTTACAAGGGTGGGGAGAGGGGGAGAGGGGTATTTACTAACTACATAGTAGACAAGAATTATCTTAGGTGAAGGGAAGGATAGCACACACTGCAGGGGAAGTCAGCACAACTGGACTAAATGAAAGCTAAGAAGTTTCCTGAATACAAGAAAACACTTTGAGGGACAGAGTAGCAGGGGCAGGGGTCTGGGGACCATGGTTTCAGGGGACAACTAGGTCAATTGGCATAACAAAATTTATTAAGAAAATGTTCTGCATCCTACTTCAGTGAGTGGCCTCTGGGGTCTTAAAAGCTAGCCGGCACCCATCTAAGATGCATCGATTTGTCCAACCACCTGGAGTAAAGGAGAATGAAGAACACCAAAGTCATGAGGAAAGTATTAGCCCAAGAGACAGAAAGGGCCACAGAAACCAGAGACTTCATCAGTCTGAGACCAGAAGAGCTAGATGGTGCCTGGCTACTACAAACGACTGCCCTGACAAGGAATGCAACAGAGCATCCCTGATGGAGCAGGAGAAAAATGGGGTGCATGACTCAAATTGTAGTAAAAAGACCAGACTTAATGGTCTGACTGACTGAGACTGGAGGAACCCTGGAAAGCATAGCCCCCAGATTCTCTGTCAACCCAGCACTAAAACCATTCCTGAGACCAACTCTTCAGACAAAGATTAGACTGGACTATGGGACATAAAATGATACTTGTGAAGAGTGTGCTTCTTAGCTCAAGTAGATACATGAGCCTAAATGGGCAGCTCCTGTCTGGAGGTGAGATGAGAAGGCAGAGAGGGTCAGGGGCTGGTTGAACGGACACGGGAAATCAGGGGTGGAAAGGAGGAATGTGCTGTCACAGCATAAGGAGAGCAGTTAGGGTCACATAACAATGTATGTATAACTTTTGTATGAGAGACTAACTTGAATTGTAAACTTTCACTTGAAGTACAACAATAAAATAAAATAAAAATTGAGAAAAAAAGTGCTTTAAATTCCTAATTACATAGGAAGGATAGTTGATAAGAAAAAAATGGGTACTTATTACCTTGACGTGAGTTTTTACTAGATTATTTTCTCATTTTAGTAATAACAATGATCATGTCTACTATTAGCATGACATTTTCAGCTAACGGAGTGCTTTCAATGCATTATTTCTTTTGACGCTTACAACCCCATGAGGAGAATATTATTATCATCAATATTTTACAGATAAGGAAATTGAGGTATATGGAATTTAAGTGACTTAGACAAAATCACACAGTAACTAGCCAAAATGGGACTAAATTTTGGGTCTTCTTTGTCTTTACATTTCCTTATTTATGACTTCCAAGCTGTTTAGGGAAACCCTGGTGGCATGGTGGTTAAGATCTACAGCTGCTACTAAAAGGTCAGCAGTTTGAATCCACCAGGTGCTCCTTGGAAACCCTATGGGGCAGTTCTACTCTGTCCTATAGGGTCACTACGAGTCGGAATTGATTCAGCGGCAACGGATTTGGTAACTTCTTTAAACCAGTGAGATCTAACCACAAGTGTCCTGCTGTAATTGTAGGGCAATCCAAACCAGCTTTTCTATGACCCTTTCCAGGTTTGCTCCCCTCTGGTAATTTATCCACTTTCACTGGACATTTGGACCTTAGTCTATACTCCTGCTCCCTCTGACTTGGTGTGGCATGTGTTCCCCCCCATATTTGGAGTTTGGCCTGAAAATAATCATGTTTCTTTTATTTGTCAACTTAGTAACTCAAGCCATCACATACACTATAGCATGAATTTTAGTTTTTCCTTCCTAAGTTTGTCCATTCCTCCTTCGTTGTCCATGAAGCTTGCTAAATCCAAAAGGGGCCTTTCTACGTTCCAACTGCCAAGCAGAGAAAACATTTGAGATGAGTCATTAATTCCTGCTGTTGCTTCTGCTGTCACATGGTGTTGCTGTGGTAGACTTACTTGCATAGCTTTGTGGCTAAGATTTATTCATTGTTGCTTGATTGGCCTTGTGGGTATAGGTCCCTTATCAGCTCATAGGGATACTCATGTTGGATGCTATGATTACAGCTCTTTTTAGTTCACACTCCCAGGTCCAATCAGTATTCCCCCATGGCAGGGTGGCTGAGACTGGAAGAGCTTCCTGCACAGACTCAAGCTGAAATCCTCTCTCATTCTTAAAAGCATCCCTATGTCAAAACCCAAGCCTCCAGTTGAGATGCCCCCTTTCCTCAAGACTATAAATTACATTTTCTGACACCAAATACCACTGAGTTTGCAGTATATTCTTTTTAAAAAAGAATTTAAAATTGTGCTTTAGATGAAGGTTTACAGAGCAAATTAGTTTCTGATTAAAAAATTAATACACATATCATTTAGAAAGATGGGGTGCAGAACTCAGATTCTAGTAAGAAGACCAGACTTAATGGTCTGACTGAGACTGGAGGTACCCCGGAAAGCATGGCCCCTGGATTCTCTGTCAGCCCAGAACTAAAACAGTTTCCAAGGCCAACTCTTCAGACAGAGATTGGACTGGACTGTGGAACATAAAGTGATACTCATGAAGAGTGTGCCTCTTAATCAAGTAGATACAAGAGACCAAAGGGGCAGCTTTTGTCCAGAGCTGAGATGGGAAGGCAGAGAGTGTTAGGAGCTGGTTGAATGGACACAGGAAATCAGGGGCAGAAAGGAGGAGTGGGCTATTACAGAATGGGGTTAGCAATTAGGGTCACATAACAATGTATGTATAAAATTTTGTACGGGAGACTAACTTGAAATGTCAACTTCATTTAAACTACAACAACAAAAAAAAGCACTCTGAAGATGAACTGACTAAGAATCTTCCAAGGCACACTCAGCAATGGCCAAAGCCCAAATGGCCTGCACCAAGATAAACATTCTGGGGTTTAACTCAGCAAAGCTGAAAGCATCCTAATAAAGCCTAATCCAAGAAAGAACCTGAAAAAAAATTAATACACATATCATTTTGTGACGTTGGTTACCAACCACACAATGTGTCAACACTTTCCCCTTCTCGACTTTGAGTTTCCCATTTCCATTCATCAGTTTTCCTGTCCCCTTCTGCCTTCTTGTCCTTGCCCCTGGGCTGGTGTGCCCATTTAGTCTCCTATACATGGTTGAGGTACATGTATTATTGTTTTATGGGCCTCTCTAATCTTTGACTGAAGGGTGAGCTTCAGAAGCGACTTCAGTACTGAGTTAAAAGGGTGTCCAGGAACCATACTCTCGGGGTTTCTCTAGTCTCTGTCAGACCAGAAAGTCTGGTCTTTTTTTGTGAGTTTGACTTTTGTTGTACAATTTTCTCCAGTTCTGTCTGGGGCCCTCTATTGTGATTCCTGTCAGAGTAGTCAGTGGTGGTAGCCAGGCACCATCTAATTGTGCTGGACTCAGTTTTGTGGAGGCTGTGGTAGCTGTGGTCCATTAGTCCTTTGGACTAATCTTTCCCTTGTGTCTTTGATTTTCTTCATTCTCCCTTGCTCCAGACAGGGTGGGACCAGTAGATGTATCTTACATGGCCACTTACAATCTTTTAAGACCCTAGATGCTACTTACCAAAGTAGGATGTAGAACATTTTCTTTATACACTATGTTATGCCAGTTGAGCTAGATGTCCCCTGAGACCATGGTCCCCAGCCCTCAGCCCAGTAATTGTCTATGAAGCTTCTATGACTTTGCCTTGGTCAAGTTGTGCTGACTTCCTCAGTATTGTGTACTGTTTTACCCTTCACCAAAATTACCATTTATCTATTGTCTAACTAGTGTTTTTCTCTCCAAATTCCTCCCCTCCCTCGTAACCATCAAAGATTGTTTCTTTCTGTGTGTAAACCTTTTCATGAGTTTTTGTAATAGTGGTCTGATACAGTGTTTGTCCTTTTGTGATTTACTTATTTCACTCAGCATGATGGTCTCCAAATTTATCCATGTTGTGAGATGTTTCACACATTCATCATTGCTCTTTATCGTTGTATAGTATTCCATTGTGTGTGTACCATAATTTATTTATCCATTCGTCTGTTGATAAGCACTTTGGTTGTTTCCATCTTTTTGTTATTGTGAAAAATGCTGCAATGAACATGGGTGTGCATAAGTCTATTTGTGTGACAGCTCTCATTTCTCTAGGATATATTCCTAGGAGTAGGATTGCAGGATCATATGGCATTTCTATTTCTAGCTTTCTATCATTTTCCAAAATGGTTGTACCATTTTGCATTCCCACCAGCAGCCTCTCCAACATTCGTTATTTTGTAGTTTTGTTTTTTGATTCATGCCAGTAATCTCAAGGTGAGATGGTATTTCACTGTAGTTTTGATTCGCATTTCTCTAATGGCTAGTGATCGTGAGCATTTCCTCATGTGTCTGTTAGCCACCTGAATGTCTTCTTTGAGGAAATGTCTGTTCATATCCTTTGCCCATTTTTTGAATGGCTTATTTGTCTGTTTGTTGGAGAAGAATTAGATTTTCCTATAGATTCCTATAGATTTTCCCAGTCTGTAAGTTCTCTTTTTACTCTTTTGGTGAAGTCTTTTGATGAGCATAAGTGTTTAAGTTTTAGAAGATCCCAGTTTTCTACCTTATCTTCTGGTGTTTGTGTATTGTTAGTTATGGTTTGTGTCTATTTATGCTGTGTATTAGGGCCTCTAGCATTGACCCTGTTATTTCTTGTATGATCTTTATAGTTTTCAGTTTTATATTTAGGTCTTTAATCCATTTTAAATTAATTTTTGTGTATGGTGTGAGGTATGGGTCCTGTTTCATTTGTTTACAGATTGACATCCAGTTTTGCCAGCACTATTTGTTAAAAGGACTGTCTTTTCCCCATTTGATGAACTTTGGGCCTTTGTCAAAGATCAGATTACTGTAGGTGGATGGATTTACATCTGGGTTCTCGATTCTGCTCCATTGGTCAGTGGAGTTTGCACTATATTCTGAAACTTCTTGTGATTTAATTTTTTTCAGTGACTGTTAAAACTTTTATTCAATAAGTTACTTAGTTTTTATTGCTTTAAGGGCATCTGATTCTTCTATGGGGTTTATTGTTTGTTTATTAGTATTATTTTTTATTTTTAAATTAAAACATACATTTCCAGGATTTTTCAAAACTTGCACATGACAGAAGTATACATATGTGATCTAATTTATTAATTTTACAGACAATTCTTGGTGCAGACTCCTTGCAATAGCATTTTAGCCCCAGGGGCTACCTTCAGATTGTTGTTCTTTGGAGTGCCTTCATGGCTAATTCTAATTCTTTTTTTTAAATAATTTTTTGTTGTTGTTGTTTTTGAGAAAATACAAAGCAGAACATTCAACAATTTTTACATAAATGATTCAGTGACATTGCTTACACTCTTCAAGTTGTGCAACCATTCTCTCCCTCCTGTTCAGAATAGTTCCTCCCCTATTAACATACACTCATTGTCTCTTAAGTTTCCTATCTAATCTTTGGAGTTACTGCTGTCAATTTTTTCTCATGTAAGTAGTTCTTAAAAGAGCACAATGCTCAAGGCAGACATTATTTACTAGTTAAGCTAAACAATTGTTTTATTTTAAGAAGTCTTCAGGGGATATTTTTTACTTAAATCCTAAGATTAAAAAATTATCTCTGAGTAATAGTTTCCAGGGTTAATCCAACATCCATGGCTCCAGAAATTCTGGGGTCCATGAGAATTTGAAATTCTCTTCTACATTTTCTCCGTTTTGGTCAGATACTACTATAGAATCTTTGATCAAAACGTTCAGTAATAGTAATCAGGCACCATCCAGTTCTTCTGGTCTCATGGCAAAGGAGGCAGTGTTCATGGAGGCAATTAGCCACACATTCCATTTCTTCTTCCTATTCCTGACTCTCCTTCTTCCTCTGTTGCTCCAGGCAAATGGAGGCCAAGTGTTGCACTTTGGATGGTTGCTTGCAAGCTTTTAAGACCCCAGGAACTTGTTTTTAAAATTTCTTTTTAAAGACTTTTCAACTGAATCTTGACTTATTGCCCTAATATAATCAGTATTTTAAGAATTATTTCTAAAAACACTTGAATTACATTTTCAACAACAACAAAGATGGCAAGGCATTTAAACAAAAGCAAATAGGGGAACAATACCTGTGAGGAATATAGAATACCCCATTTAAAATCTTGTATTTGCATTTGATTTTGTCTAGTTGTATTACCCAGGGGAAATGGAATGAATCAAGACCAAGTACAGCCAATTGGTTAGATTACTTAAGTGTAAGTATTGTTTTTTATTACCTTATTTTCGGTGAAAATACACATAGTAGAACACGCACCCATTCAATAATTTCTACCAATACAGTTCAGTGATGTTGGTTACATTCTTGACATTGTGTCAGCGTTCTCGCTGTCTTTACATGTATTGTTTCATCACCATCGACTTAGATTTACTATCCCCTAAACCTCTTATCTATGCTCTGGAATCACTTTAGCCAATTTTATCTCATATAGGTAATTCTTCACTGAAGTGCAGTGCTCAAGGTGGACATTCTTTACTAATTTTAGCTAAACTGTTGTTTAGTTTAAAGATGGCTTCAGGGGGATAGTTTTGGCTCAAAGGGTTCAAAGAGTTTTCTCAGGGCAATAGATTTAAGGGTTCCTCCAGTCTCTGTGATAAAGTAAGTCTGGATTCCATAAAAATTTCAAAATCTGTGTGACATTTCCCCACTTTTGATCAAGATTCATCTATTGAGTCCTTGATCAGAATGTTCAGTAATGGTAGCTGGGCATCATCCAGTTCTTCTGGTCTCATGGAAAAGGAGGCAGTGGTTCACTGAGAAAGTTAGACTTGCAGCCCAGTTCCTTTCCAATTCCTGGGTCTTCTTCTTCTGCTGCTGCTCCTTGTTAATGGAGACCAATTGTTGTATCTTGGATGGCCGCTCACAAGCTTTTAAGACTCCAGGCACTACTCACTGAACTAAGTGGTAGAACAGAAACTTAAAAAACAATAGTAGGCCAATTGACTGGACAGTCCCACAAAGCCATTACCTTAAATCTTTGAACTAAGAGATCTAATCCTATGAGGTGTTTGGTGTACCTTAGTATCAGCAACTGCAGCCTCTGTTTTTATTTTTATTTTTTTTGGTTGCTGTGGTCAGCGTAAAGTTATATATAACACAATATTTGTCATTTCACCCTTTTTCTGGTGTACGACTAAGTGATATCAGCTACATCAAGTTGTGTAACCACCACCCTTAATAGATGCCATTTTCCCATTGCCATAGATATAAATTCATTATTTCACAGAGAATGATTCCCTCTCTTCCTTCCACCACCCACCTCAGGTAACCACGAATAAGCATTGATCTCTATATATTTACCTATTCTTGTCATTTCATTTAAGTGCACTCATATAGTATTTGTCCTTTTGTTATTGACTTACTTCACTCAGCATAATGTCTTTGAGATTCATCCATGTTGTAGCATGTACCCGGATTTAATTTCTCCTTACGGCTGAGTAGTATTCCATCGTATGTATGTACCGCATTTTGTTTTTCCATTCATCTGTTGATGGACACTTAGGTTGTTTCTACCTTACTACCATTGTGATTAGTGCAGCAATGAATTTAGGTGTACATATGTCTGTGCTCCTACTTTTAGGATCCTAGGGTATATACGTAGGAGTTGAATCGCTGGGTAATGATATTTCTATTTCTAATTTTTTGAGAATCGCCATACTGTTTTCCACAGTAGTTATACCATTTTTCATTCTCACTAGCAATGGATAAAGGTTACATTTTATTTTATTGTTGTAAAATATATATCTATAGCAAAACATGCCAATCCAATAATTTTTACACGTATAATTCAATGACATTTATTACATTGAGATTGTGCAACCATTACCACTGTCATTTTCCAAATTATTCCACCACCATTAAAAGAAACTCAGTGCCCCTTAAGCAATGATTTTCCCCTTCCCCTTCTATCCCACCCTTGGTGACCACTAATAAGCTTTGGTCTCTGTACATTTGCCTATTTCATATAAGTTGGATCACAAAGTATTTGTCCTTTTGTGACTGACTTATTTCAGTCAGCATAATGTTTTCAAGGTTCATCCGTGTTGTAATCTGTGTCAGGACTTGATTTCTCTTTATAGCTGAATAATATCACGTAAGCAATTTTAAAGCCGTAAAATAGATTGGATACTTGTTACTGTTTATAAGCATGGCCTAGAATAATACTGAGATGCTTCCTAAGTTTAAACCAATGAGAACAAGCTGCCATTATCTTTTCCATATCTAATTAAAGATACACTACAGTATTTAGAAAAATTTGCTTTAGATTAAAAAATAAAGTAGTAGCTGAGTCTCAATTCTGTCATTTTTATATGAATGACCTTACACAAGCCTGTTTTTCATGTCTGAACTTGAGATAATACCACATTCTTAGTAGAACATTGGGAAAATTGTTTAAGAATATATATGTAGTGTGCTTATAACAGTGCCAGGAACCTTGTGAGCAGACAATAAACATCAGCTATATTGTTGTCACACCAGTTAAATTAATTGGTTCCACTGATGTTGTAATTACTATTTTATCCTATTAAATTAAAACCCTGAGCCTGAAGAGCAGGAGTTGGTGTGATTCTGGGCTTACTGAAAAATCAGAGGCATAGTTGGCAATGTAGGACATAAATTATCATTGTTTTATATCATAGGTTATAACTATGGGAATATTGTTTTTATTAGGGTCTGTATGTACCAGTAGTAATTGTAATTGAATTAGAATCTATCCAGAAACTCATAAGATTAAAAAAAATATTTATTTGTAATTTAGCTATTGATTTTTTATTTCTTTAGCATCAGACACCTTTTCCTGTGCTTTTATTTCAAGACTTTCTGCTGTTTTATTTGTTAATTATAGTGGCTTCATTCATGATGTTGTTTATTTTCAAGTGCTAGTTCATTAACTTAAAAAAAAACTCATAAAAACAAACCTCTGTTATACAAGTAATACATGTTTGTTATGGGAAGAAATATATAAGCACACACACAGATCAAGTATCCATAGTCTTACATTCCAGACAAAGTCAGTGTTTGCATTTTGAATTAGCATCTCTTAATGTCATCTTCTAACTCTTATACTATCTTGTGATAGATTGAATTTTATCTGGATTAACACCCCTTCTCCTTGGCTAATCCCTTCGTTTACAGCAAGGTGCAGGGAAGAGAATCCAGGTAGCAAGCAGAGTCAACAGGGGCTCTATTTCCCATCCCTGGGTTCCTTTCATCCAGAGATGGCACCCGATAGGACCATTGAAGTAGCGTGAATTCACAAATAGAACTTTATTTTCATTGTCTACTATTGTCCCTGGAGAGAAAAAAAGCTCCAAGGTACCTAAGAAGTTTTACAGCTTTGAGGAATTGGAACACAAGTTTAGCCCTCATGATTTTACCCTTTGTTCACTGCCTGTCACACTCTCCAACTCTATTCCCATCTCCCTTCCAAAGCAGAGCTAATTATCATTTATTTTATTGGACTATGGCTCTCCTCATTGTACTATTAAAGATTCATAGTCCTTTATCTGCAATTCTGAAATTTGGATTTCAGAATACAGAAAGTTCTAAGAGCCAAAATATTTTCATGAACGGATAGGAGGCTATTTATAGTTATTATTTATCACAGTTGGTATGATTATCCATATCTTTGGCTGCTGAAACATAAATGTGCTTCATTATATTATGTTGCCTCAAATCCCACTGGGTCTGTTATGCAGCATGTGGTATACATATCATATTACCTTTCTAAAATTCAAAAGTCTGGATTCTGTAGCACAACTAGCCCCAAGAATCTGAAAGAACAGTTGGGGACCTGTATTAGTGTACGGAGGTGAACAAGGTCCAGTGTAATTTGGAGAGGTCCCAGCGGGTGCAGTTTTGTCTCAACAAGGTGACAATTTTGTGAACTCTAGCGCTGTTCTCATTGCGCCTTGCAGATCAAGACATGTTTCCCGAATTCCTTGGCTTAAGGATTTTTGTTTCCACCAGTGACAATTAATATCCTTCCTTCCTCAGATAAAATAGATTTTCTCTGTAATCATGCTACACACGAGTTAGCATAGAATGATTGTTTGCTAGAGCTACTTTATGATTGGTACCTGTTTGTGGGGGCAGTAAACCAACATATCCATACCGTAATTTTGCCTCTGAGTTGAGAAAAACCCCAAGGAAGAGCAAAAGATTACACATAAAGGCTATGGAAAGAGAAGAGGTAAAAGAGCAGAAGGAAAAGACAAAAGAACAGAGAGATTTATTTTTCCATACTGAGTAGTTAGTTGGATTATCAATTGTTGTTGTTAAATTAACCTGAAAAATACTCTTTCCTACGATGTATCAGATGTATCATATTTTAAACCTATACCATGCTATGATGGCTTCTGAAATTTTATTTCCCCCCTTAGTGTTCATAAATTTCACAGTAATAGTATTATTTTACTATTATACTGAATAAAGGGAAACTGAAAAAAAAAAAAAAAAGTAATTTCCCATTCCAACCTTTCCCTACAATGTTATAAAGACTCAGGCCCACATAACGACTGTACCAGAGGTTCTCAACCTCAACATATTGACATTGTAGACCAGATAATTCTTTGTTATAGGGTCTGTCTTGTGCATTGTAGGGTATTAGCAACATTCCTGGTCTCTATTCACTAGATGCCAGTAGCATTCCCTCACCTTCCTAGCTGTGACAACCAGAAATGTCTCGGAGCAAAATTATTCTCCCTACCTATTGAAAACCACTGCTGTCACGGTAGTTCTGTGTGTTCTAGAGGTTTCTGCAGGTAGGAGGTGGTGCGGCCATTGTGATAGTTTTATGGCTGGGGGTAGGGGTAATCCAGGTTAGCATATTTTTCTGGATTTTACTTTGTGTCTCATTCATTCATTCTTTCATTCATTTATTTATTTAACTGATAGTTAGTGATCACTGACATTGTTCCAGGACTGTACTGGGTGCTGCAGAGTAGTGAATAAGATAATAAGGTCCCTATTCTCATGCAGTGTGCCTTCTGAGGAAGTGGGGGAGTGATACGTGTAAAGAATCACTCAATAATTTGTGAACAGTCATTAAATCAGTAGACAAGTACATGAACAATGTACTTTCAAATAGCTGAAGGGGCTGGTAATTGTATAGAGTAATGAGGGCTGGATGGGTGCTATTTTAGATAGGATGATCAGGGTAGGCTTCTCTAAGGAGGTGACATTTGAGCTGAGAAAGAGCCAGTCATGTGAAGATCTAAGGTATGTATTGTGAGAAAAGAGGGTAGAAAATGTGAAGACCCTCAAATGAGTTAGTTCTGTTCAATGGCATTGCGAAGACCAGTGTGACAGTAACAGAAAATCTGGGGAGAGGGACATCTGATGAGGTTGCAGGGTTAGGTGGGGTGTGTGTGCCACAGAAAGCAGTTTGAGTTCATTATAATTGCAATGGGCAGCCATTAGAGGCTTTTAAGCAGAGGAATCAACATATTCTCGTTTAAGATTTTTAAAAGACCATTCTGGGGGATAAAAGCCAAATGATATGTTGACGGTTTGAATTAGATTTGTAGCATTAGAAACAGAGAAACTGGAGGATTCAGAATATATTTTGGAAGGTGGGCTGATAGTAGTTGCTGAAGTTTTGGATGTCGGGGATGAGGAGAGAAACGAATCTAGGATGATTCCTGGGTTTGCGGTCTGAACAATTGGGAAGGTTACATTGCCATTTTTGAAGATGGAGAATATTTGTTAGGAGACTAGCAGATTTGATATGGGTGCTTAAAGGTCACCCTCTTTCCCCTCTTGTGTCTTTTTTGCTTTGTGCTTAGTCAAGACGTTGGAGTGTGCATCTTTGTCAGATGATCTTTCCTGAACCTCCTACTCTGAACTTCATTGACTGATTTGCATTGCAACCTAATTTGTGAAATACTAAACGCTATGAAGCGTCATTCTTTTCTTTGCAAAAATCCTTATGTATATGAAGATTACACAAACAACCCATTCTCAGTAAGTCATGTGTTCCAGATTTGTGGTTCCAGGAAAGGTGACGAGCTTATGTGGAAACAGACATCCCCACTTTTCTTCCTCTGCTTTGTGATCACTGACTCATGCAGATAACGTGGCTGTCTGGGGACATAGGCCATGGAACAGAATGAAGCCTCTTTTTCTACACAGGAGAGAAAATCCTGAGAATCAGTGTCTTAACAGATGGAATTAACCAGTAAAAATATTGATGAACTTAATCCCTTTCCAGTGAATGATTAAGAAGTTTCTTGTCCCTCTGTCCTCTTATTTCTCAGTTAGTCTAAAGCTTGTGAATACTGAAGGGTTTTACAACACTACCCTCTCTAAGTTTCAGATGGCAATAAACAGACTTTTTTGTGACCAGATCCTAGTGTTTTGCTAACTGCTTTATGTTGAGAAATTCCAATGTGCAAACAAATAAATGAACAAACAAAAACAAAATTAACAAGGTGGATCATTTACTTTGGAAAAAGGAATTATTGTAGGATGTCTTTAAACTGTGAGTAGCATTAAAGGATTTAAAATATAATTTAATAAAAACCTTTTCTGAGACACATCTATTTCATCTAACGTGGACCCTCTACTGTGTTGTATCTAAACGTCTTAAGTTATTGCGTAGATAAAGTTGCCATGAGGATTCTTACTTCATTTTCGAAGAAAACAATATAATCTTTCTTTTCATTTTTAACAATCAATAAAATATTTGTTTTTGTTAACTTTCTTCTACTCTTTGTTATAATGGGAGTTTTCCTGGTAATTTTCCATTAGTACCTGTGGTTTCTTCTTTACCCACCGATAAGTTTATTTCTCAGGTTGGCAATAGTGTTGAGATAAACTCATAAATAATTATTCTTCCAATGCTGAAAAGAAAATTTCTTTTATTCATGATAGTACAGCATTTACTTGTTGTTGATATTGTGTTTGTGTTGAAATATGCATTTTCTTTTCCTATTAACTATTTTTCAAGATCCTGGAAATAGAGAATTACAGATTTTCATCACTAAAGCCTAGCATTGAAATTTTTTTTTGCCTAAGAGCAAGATAACACATGTGAAAGCATAGATTAATAATAGTGATAATAATAAAATAAGTTAAATTGAATTCAGATGAAAATGCTTTGAAAATGATAAAACTATGCAAACGTAAGGTGTTTTTGTTATTGTTATTCTTTGTGATTATTAAAGTATGCTAGATAAAGCTATTAGCTTGATTTGTAATTTAAGAATTGGATAATAAAGACGAATTATAGTTAACTCTATACTTGGAGATAGATCAAAATAGAACATTGTTCAAGTCACTTGTTTTAGACACATCATCAGGAGGAATCAGCCTCTAGAGGAGGACATATGTTTGGTGCAGTAGAGGGCCAATGAGTACAAGGGAAATCCTAGGTGAAATGGATCGGCACAATACTAGCAACGGTGGACGTGAACATGCTGGTGATTGTAAAGATGATGCAGGACTGAGTAACATTTTATTTTGTTCTCTCTTGTACACAAGGTCGCCTAAATCAGAGTTGACTCAAAGGCAGCTAATTATCTACTTGGAGACTCAATAAGCATTACTTTAAAAGTGCTTTTTAAGACTTTCGTTAGAGGGATTTGGTGGAAATGCATTGCTTCTAGACTTAAATTCTTGAAATACTTGCCTTCAGATTTTTCATAGGATGCAGTATATGGTGTGGTGGTTGTGAATGTGGTACCAAACTTCCTAGGTTCAAATTTCACCCAAACTGTAAGAGCTTGGGCAAGTCATATAGTTATTTTGTGCCTCTCTTTTCTTATTTATAAAATGACGATAATAATAGTACCTAGTACTGAGGATTAAATGAGCTAATGTAAGCAAAACACTTAAAAGAATGTCTGGCACATAGTAAAAAACAAGTGTCAGCAAATACTATTCTTGCAAACCTGGAAAAAATCAAGTCTACATTGTTCCTGTTTGAATTCTTCTTCACTATGTGCAGAGATCAGCAATGATCTCTTCTTGTTGTCATAATTTTTCTAATTATTTTGTCTCATAAAATGTAAAAATTAAAATGCATAATTGAAAAACAAGGATTTGGCCTTCAGAAGGGAAAAACAAGGCATCACCTTGAATCTGTGTTCTACCTAAGGGCCTGGCTTGGTGTCTGACACTAACAGGCCCTCTGTGAACTGGAGTCCACTCACTGCTTGTGTATGCCCAGGATTCTGATCTGTGTTCAACGAGGGCATCACTTTTGTGTGCTTAGTAAATCCATGTAGCATTCTTATTTCACATATGGCCTTGAACCTGGAGAGAGTCAGAAACTTGGAAGATATAGTATTATGGCTGAACTATTAAGCTTTTTTTTTTAAACACATACTTTTAGTTCATTTAGCTGTCTAATATTTTCTGTTCTTAAATTAGCAACCTTTTAAAATGTATGATTTTAAATTACATAGTGGATAATTCAGGTACTCATCTAACACTTAAAATGTAAACACTGTCAATTTTTCTAAAAGGCAAGATTTAGGAGATTATTATATGTGAAAGAAAGTAGAACTGTGGTCTTTTTTATTCTTGCCTGCCTTGAATTTTGCAGTTTTGATCAAACTGGTATTTAAAAATACTGGATTCTGTCTGTTAAGAACTGTGTGTTGTTTATAGAGACTTTTAGGTGCAAATTATCTAGCCAGATGTTTAAACACCAGGGAGAAACAAGTTAAATACAATTAACACAGTCCTCATTTATCAAGTAGTTAATTCTAAGCAGTAGGCCACAAAATCGGGCCTTTGATCATTTAGATAACTTTAAATGAAAAATACAAAAAGCTAATTTTGTAAATACATAAACTTTGCAAAATTAGGGAACATTCTATCTATTTCAGTTGGCTTCCCAATTTTACTTATTGATTGCTGATGTCATTGTCTTTTATGATGATGCTAGACTTTATGGGTATTGCAACAGATATATTAATATTACATTATAATTTTCCACCAGGTAATTCATACCAATTGATTATGGGCCTATGAAAATATCTGAGAACAAGGACGGGGTGGGAGGGTTTATGGGAGATAAACACACACAAAAATATAAAAATAAAAATGTGTTTTGTTTCAGGTGCTCAACTGTAGCTCAATTCAGGTCTTGCATAGTTATCTATAACATTGTGTGAAATGGGGAATGTGGGTATATTAAAAATGTTTTATGTGCTGTGAAGTGGGGACTCCTAAAGTAAACATGCTGGGAATTACTAAGGCCTTAAAATAGTTCTGATTCTGGTGAATTTTAAAATATTCTTTATATATTTTTTAATTATAAAAGCAATATAATAAAATTATAGAAAGCTTGGACTTGGGAAACAAAGAGAGTAAAAAATCAGCCACTACTATAACAAAAATCATTTGTGCCTTGCTATACATTACATGGGGCCCTGGTGGCGCCTGGTTAAGACTTTGGCTGCTAGCTAAAATGTCAGCAGTTTGAATCCACCAACCGCTCCTTGGAAACCTTATGAAGCAGTTCTACTCTGTCCTATGGGATCCCTGGGATCCCTGGTGATGTAATGGTTAAGCACTGGGCTGCTAAAGGAAAGGTCGGTGGTTCAAACCCTGTAGCTGCTCTGTGGAAGAAGAGACTTGGTGATCTGCTTCCAAAAGGTCAGAGCCTTGGAAAACTATGGGGCAGTTCTACTCTGCCATATAGGGTCACTATCAGTCAGAATTTACTTGACAGCACACAACAGCAACATAAGTATCATATATCAATATCTTAAATCTGCCTGAAGAAGAACTTAAAAATAACATTTTGTCTTTTAAAAGTCTTATTGGATACCAAGGGAATTATTTCCAAATATTAACTTTGAGCCTAGTTTTTAATAAGGTATTAAAAAGTGTTATGTTGGAAACCGTATTAGAGTAAGAATGAGAAATTTATGTTCAAGTCCCAACTCTAACAACAAGAACTTGGTTATTATGATTTCTTCTAGTTCTATCATTTAAAGTATGTTTGTGATACATGGGTATATGTGAGAAATACACATACAGAGCCATGAGAATAAGTTATGACCCTATCCCCCGACTAAAACCATGCTGTAAGCCTAGATTTATGCACATATTCTTGAACTTTTATTTCCCTCTGGTAGAATGGTTATATTTTGGGAAGGGAGATGCTTATATTCCTCTTAGTTAATGTATATAGGGAGCAACAGAAGTAACAGGGATGATGCAGAGGGAGAAAAACAGACCTTAGCAAGTGTGAATGAGAGCAACGGAGAGGAAGAAAGCAATGTAAAAATCCAACTATTTGTTTGACAACAATTTGCAAATCTGTTTGCTATGGAAATAAGAAAAACTTGATAAGAAAAAGAGAGAACAGGATATTAAGGAGACAAGGAAAATATAGTTGATAAAGGATACTCTCTGTTTGCCTCAGTTTCACATGGCTTGCATTTTTCCTCTTTCTTTGCCTATTACTACTTGTTTCCAGATATGGAGGATGGAATACCCTAAAATTATTTAGACACAAAGAATAAGAATTTTCAGAAACTGCAAAGAACATTCCATTTGTATTATAGAATAATTAAATAAAAATCCACTTTCAGCCACAAGTTACACAATCCTAAGCAAACATCCAGTTTATTTATCTAGGTTATTTTTTTACCTCATCTGCCTATGTAAAGACATGATTATCCATAATCTCTCCTGGCAGATGAAATCCAATTTACTTCTTATTTAGGATAAAAGTGTCATCCAAATGTCAGATGTTCTGGTTGTTGTTATTATTATCATAACCACCAGAGCAAAAAAAAAAAAAGAGTTACCATCAAATTGATTCTGACTCATGGCATCCCATAGAGTCAATTTTCAAATAATTAAGTATTAATATAAAACTATAAACAACCCAGCGGCCAAAACAATGGATTAAAACATAACAACAATCATAAAGATGGTACAGAACTGGGCAACATTTAGTTCTGTAATATATAAGGTGGCTGTGACTTGGAGTAAACTCGATGGCTACTACCAAGAACAAAATACTCAACAAAAATTCGTTCACTTTTCACTCTGTCTCTGCAAATGAAGCAATATAGTAGATAAGAGACACATATTTGAACTCTGAGCTTTGGGATTTGAATTCTACTCTATACCTAACCAACTGTATGACTGTAGGCAAATTACTTCATTCTTCTTTGCCTATAAAATGATAATAACTGCAATAATTTCCTTATAATGTTATTATTAAGATTAAATGAGTTAATTTAGCCTAAGCACTTAGAACAATGCTTGAAACATATAAGCTCTTCATAGTTCAGCAGTTGTCAACTTTGATGACACATCAGAATTACCTACAGAGTTTGATGGCTGTACATCTGACCAATTAAATCAGAATCTTTGGGGTGGGGCCCAGATATTAGTAGTCATTAAAGCTCTCTGAGTGATTCCAATGAACAGCCAAACATGGGAAGTACTACCATAAAATCTAGCTGCAATTATCTTGTTGACTAAATTATAAATATACTGAGGGCAGGGGGTATTTTTACTTCTCTTTTTATACCCCCCTCATCTAGCTCAGTGTCATATTTGTAACTAATGCTCATTTAATATTTAGCAATTAGGGAAAACATAGTAATGATTCTTTAGATGTGTAAAGACCTTGCAGTATTGTGGAGGTGTTAATTTTAAGATTTAACTATTCATTCCTTTATTTATTCTTTTATACATCTTATACACTTTTGAGTCTTCTTATACCATGCTAGCACTGCAGGCTTATACAATTTGAAAAATGCAATCCCTGTCCTGAAGAAGTTATAATCTAATGTATGCAGTGACATGATGATGGGGGAACATGAATAAGTATGTACATGACTTTACTAGAAGGAAAATAGACCAAGTTTAAGTGCCAGGTTGTAATTTGGATCCCTAGGAAGCAGATTCTACAATGGAGCATGCAGGGTGTTTGTTAAGAAGTGCTCTTAGGATCAAGACCTGTGTGTGTGCTGGGAGGTTTGGGGAGGAGGGGTTACTTGGATAGGTGTGATTGGGTAGGGAGAAGAAGTTAAATTTCAGTGCATTTTCAACAAAGATTTCAGTTAATCCTACAGAGCTCTGGGGCTGGAACGACTCTACATCAGAGTTGTCCCAAGTTGGGCTGAAGAGAGGCAGGTTTTCATTCCTCCGTGTTGATCAGTAATTGCATACAGCTGCTGCTGGAAGTAATGCTCCGGAGTGAGGTGGGTCTTTAGCTGAGGCAGTCTCTAAACAGAGCTAACGGGATGTCTTCTGGCAGCACTTCCAGCAGACAGGGATGGGTCCTTCTTTCCTAAAGGGTATATGGGCACAGTATCAGAGCTTCCACCACATACAACAAAAGAGATTAACAAAAAAATGTTACCCGGGCCCAAAGAAGAAAGAGATCACGTTTATTTAGATGGAGGAAAAAGAGACAAGTGGGCAATCAGGGACTACTTTCTGAAGGGGATGCCATTGCAATTTGATCTTTAAGGAAGGGTATAAGTTCAAGAAGCTGAAATGAGGTGCCGGGTATATCAAGTACAGGAAACAATAGAATTAAAGTGGGAAAACATGAAGTACAGATTTATGCAGAAGCTACTGGGTCTAGAAGACCAGGCTAGGCAGATTAGGCTTAATTTGGTTGCGATTCTCAAGCAGGGAGGAAAATGTACCAGTGTGCTCTAAAATGATTAATCTGGTATCAATGTGGAGAGATAAGAGGGGGAAGAGCTTGGAATCAGGCAGATTGGGAAGCAAGCCAATGGAACTGTACACCAAGAACCAACCTAAGGAGTGAGGACCTGAGCTGTCAGGAGGGCAGAGGACTGCAAAGAACTAGATGGATGCAGAAGGTAGCGTAATGTGGAACTGAGAGGTTTAGACTGCAGACTGAGTGTGTACAGGTGAGTAAAGAGGTATGGGTGCTCAGAAAGTAGAGGATGGTCTTCAGTGAGGGAAGAGTGATAAAGAAGAGGGTCCAGAAAGCACAGTGGCTTTGATTTATTGTTAGAAAATAGGAGACAGATGTAACCAAGGTTTTGAGTAGCACATTGGGGGTACATGAAGGTAGATTGTTCAGGTTGATCCAGGTGGTGCAAATACTTTAATGTTCAACTACTGTCTGAAAGGTTGGTGGTTCAAACCTACCTAGAGATGTGCTGGTGCCTTAGATCTGCTTCCAAAAGGTCACAGCATTGAAAAATCCATGAAGCAGTTCTACTGTGCACATACGGGGTTGCCATGAGTCGGAGCTGACTCGATGGCAACTAACAACAACATACTCGTATTACCGTCTGGATTACTCTCTGGGGATTTACTGACAAGATCAGTTCATTTTGTCCTGGAGATCAAGAAAAACATGTGAGCAGTCTGAGCCCAAACAGTGACAGCGCACTCTCCTAACTGATGCTAGACTCTATTTAACTGTTACTCCAAAGTATGGCACACAAATGTGTGCAGCAGGGTTGTAACCTTTCACCTTACTTATTCAATCTGAATGCTAAACAAATAATCCAAGAAGCTGGATTATATGAAGAAGAATGTGGCATCAGGATTGGAGGAAAACACTTTAACAACCTGCAATATGCAGGTGACACAAAGTTTCTTGCCAAAACTGAAGAAGACTTGCAACATGTACTGATTAATGTTAAAGACTACAGCCTTTAGTATAAATTTCACCTGAATGTGAAGAAAGCGAAAATCCTCATAATTGGACCAATAAACACCATGAGAAATGAAGAAGAAATTGATGTTGTCAATGATTTAATTCTTCTTGGATCGACAGTGAATGCCCATGGAAGCAGCAGTCAAGAAATCAGATGAAGTATTGCATCAGGCAAATCTGCTGCAAAAGACCGCTTTAAAGTCTAAAAACAAAACATGTCACTTTGAGGACTATGATGTGCTTGACCCAAACCACGGTATTTTCAGTCGTCTCATACGCATGAAAAAGCTGGGCAATGAAAAAGGAAGACAGAAGATAACACTGTGGTGCTGGTGAAGAATATTGAATATACCATGGACTGCCAGCAGAATGAATGAATTAGTCATAGAAGAAATACAATCAACATGTTCCTTAGAAGCAAGGGTTTTGAGACTTAAGTTCACTTACTTTGGATACATCACCAGGAAAGAACAACTAGAAAAGAACATCATGTTTGGGAAACTAGAGGATTAGCAAAAATAAGGGAAGTCCTCAATGTGATAGATTAATACAATAACCACAACAATGGACTCAAACATACCAATGATCATGAAGATGTACAAAACTGGGCAATGTTTTATTCTGTTATAGGTAATGTCACCATGAGTCAGAGTTGACTCAATGGCAACTAACAACAACAGCAACAAACTCCAAAACAGCTAATGTTTGTCTTCAAAATGCCGAATATCAGTATTGTCCACTCTTCTAGCCATCTCTTTCAGGACTTCAGAGTACTTCTCCTGCCCCAATTTTCTTCCCTTTTTTGTCCAAATTGATCATTTACACAATGGTGGTTGAGTTACCAATCATCTTCTCATGAAGTATCTTTAATTGTAGAATTAAAGTCTTTTAAAATGAATTTCAGTGAACAGTTAAAGAAAATATTATTTTGAGCAAGAGGGTTTCTGAGCCCATGGGAATGATCTTAAAGTGTAAGTCACCGCTCAGTGATTTAATTTTCAGGTCCAACATTTTCAGGCTTTGAATAAAATGGAAAATTAAGGGATATTTGTAGCCTCTTAACCTTGGAAGGAGATCCTGGCATGATATAAACACTGCCTTACAGGGGACTCCACTATGGGAAGTTGTATGCCTTATTATTGTTATGATTTATTTTTTTCTCCTCTCACAAAAATGAAATGGATAAACTGATAATCCTATAATCTGTCTTTATTAAAGAACTTTCCCTACTTCAACTTAATGTCTAGGGTGATTCATTTAAGGAGAGCATAAATGAACCCTATTTCAAAATGAGCAGCACTGTAATATCATTAGTTCCCAACTAGTCACTTTGTGAGGTTTCAGAACTCGCTTTCCATTCTAAAACCTTGGAAGAAAGTAATTGAGGTATAGACACTTGAGAGTTTCGATTTTATTGCTTTGGAAAGAAATTTCAGTTTAGAGTTTATCTGGTTATAGTCCCCAAACATTTCTCAAAGGAGGATAAGTCAAGCTTGTTGGGAAATTCCTAGTCATATATCATCCAATCCTATTACCTGAACCACCTTGTTTGACATTGTCAGACAGAGCACTCCCCTGGCTGTGATTAGAACTCAAGCTTGATTTGGTTGGCAATCCACTCTTGCTTCTCTCTCTTCTCTCTCTCACTCCCTCTTTGTCTCCACTCCCAGATAGAACACAGTTGTTTGAAATGATTTATATTTTATCCTAAGTCATTAGTGTGTGTTTCCAAGTGGCCAATCTTTCTTCCTTTGTTGGTTAATGTTTACTAGAGACCTCATGGAGTATTGGCTCACTGGAGTCATTTATCACTTGCTGCTTCCAGTATCACTGTTGAGCTTATATTTGAGAATTTACCCTTCTTTGTGCCTTTAAAACAAACTCTGTTCTATAAGTGGTGAATATGATCCTGTGCCTGATCTATGGGTAAACACAAACCACTCTGTATTTATTAGCAAAGATAGATGTGTGCCACCCTCCTCAGTTTTCCTGCAAGAATATCCTTTTATCTAAAGACCAAACAAGACTCATTCAGGTTGCTTCAGAGATTCTTTTTTTTTTTTTTTAGTATTGTAGTTTACATGAAGTTTACATCTCAAGTTAGTCTCCCATACACAAATTTATATGTACATTGTTATGTGACCCTAATTGCTCTCCCCATACTGTGACAGCACACTCCTTCCCACCCACAATTTCCCATGTCCATTCAACCAGCTCCTAACTCTCTCTGCCTTCCCATCTCACCTCTGGACAGAACCTGCCCATTTAGTTTCTGGTATCTATTTGAGCCAAGAGACACAGTCCTCACGAGTATCACTTTATGTCCCACTGTCCAGTCCACTCCCTGTCTGAAGAGTTGGCCTCAGAAATTGTTTTAGTTCTGGGCTGATAGAGAATCCGGGGGCCATGCTTTCCGGGGTTCCTCCAGTCTCAGTCAGGCCATTAAGTCTGGTCTTCTTACTAGAATTTGAGTTCTGCACCCCACATTTCTCCTGCTCCATCTGGGACTCTCTGTTGTGTTCCCTGTCAGGGCAGTCATTGGTGGTAGCCAGGCACCAGCTAGTTCTTCTTGTCTGCGGCTGATGAAGTCTCTGGTTTACGTGGACCTTTCTGTCTCTTGGGCTAATACTTTCCTTGTGTCTTCAGTGTTTTTCATTCCCCTTTATGCCAGGTGGTTGGGGCCAATTGATGCATCTTAGATGGCTGCTTGCAAGCTTTTAAGACCCCAGAGGCTACTCACTGAAGTAGGATGCAGAACATTTTCTTATTAAGCTTTGTTATGCCAATTGACCTAGATGTCCCCTGAAAGCATGGTCTCCAGATCCCTACTCCTGCTACTCTGTCCCTCAAAGTGTTTGGCTGTATTCAGGAAACTTCTTAGCTTTGGTTTAGTCCAGTTGGGCTGACTTCCCCTGTAGTGTGTGCTGTCCTTCCCTTCACCTAAGATAATACTTGTCAACTATCTAGTTAGTGAATAACCCTCACCCTCCCTCCCCACCCTCGTAACCATCAAAGAATGTTGTCTTCTGTGTTTAAACCTTTTTTTGAGTTCTTATAATAGTGGTCTTATACAATATTCGTCCTTCTGTGACTGACTAAATTCACTCAGCATAATGCCCTCCAGCTTCTTTCCATGTTATAAGATGTTTCACGGCTTCATCATTGTTCTTTATCGTTGTGTAGTATTCAATTGTGTGGATATACCATCATTTGTTTATCCATTCATCTGTTGATGGGCACCTAGGTTGTTTTCATCTTTTTGCTATTGTGAACAGGTGAACAGTGATCCAATGAACATGGGTGTGCATATATCTATTCGTGTGAAACCTCCTATTCCTCTAGGATATATACCAAGGAGCGGGATAGCTGGATCTTATGGTACTTCTATTTCTAGCTTTTTAAGGAAGCACCAAATCGATTTCCAAAGTGGTTGTACCATTTCACATTCCCACCAACAGTGTATAAGTGTTCCAGTCTCTCCACAACCTCTCCAGCATTTATTAGTTTGTGTTTTTTGGATTAATGCTAGCCTTGTTGGGGTGAGATGATATCTCACTGTAGTTTTGTTCTGCATTTCTCAAATGGCTAGTGATCGTGAGCATTTCTTCATGTATCTGTTAGATGCCTGAATATCTTCTTTGGTGAAGTGCCTGTTCATATCCATTGCCCATTTTTTAATTGGGTTATTTGTCCTTTTTTGTTGAGGTTTTGCAGTATCTTGTAGATTTTAGAGAGTAGACACTGATTGGGTTCATCGTAGCCAAAAATTTTTTCCCAGTCTGTAGGTTGTCCTTTTACTCTTTTGGTGAAGTCTTTTGATGAGCATAAGTGTTTGATTTTTAAAAAGTCCCATTTATCTAGTCTCTCTTCTGGTGCTTGTGCATTGTTACTTATGGTTCATATTGTGTTTATGCCATGTATTAGGGCTCTTAGTGTTGGCCCTGTTTTTTCTTCCATGATCTGTATCTTTTTCAATTTTATATTTAAGTCTTTGATCCAATTTGAATCAGTTTTTGTGCATGGTGTGAGGTATGGGTCTTGTTTCAGTTTTTTTAGATGGATATCCAGTTATGCCAGCACCATTTGTTAAAGACACTGTCTTTTCTCTCATTAACGGACTTTGGAACTTTGTCAAATATCAGCTGCTCATAGGTGGAAGAATTTATGCCTGGATTCTCAATTCTGTTGCACTGGTCTATGTATCTGTTATTGTACCAGTACCAGGCTGTTTTGACTACTGTGGCAGTATAATAGGTTCTAAAATCAGGTAGTGTTAGGCCTCCCACTTTGTTCCTCTTCTCAGGTAATGCCTTAATTATTCAAGGCCTCTTCCCTTTCCATATGAAGTTAGTGATTTGTTTCTCCATCTTATTAAAAAATGCCATTGGAATTTGGATTGGGATTGCATTGTATCCGTAGATCGCTTTGGGTAGAATTGACATTTTCACAAGGTTGAGTCTCCCTATCCATGAGCAAGGTATGCTTTTCCATTTATGCAGGTCTCTTTTGGTTTCTTGCAGTAGTATTTTGTAGTTTTCATTGTAAAGGTCTTTTACGTCTCTGGTTAGATTTATTCCTAAGTACTTTATCTTCTTGGGGGCTATTATAAATGGCATTGATTTGGTGATTTCCTCTTTGAGATTCTCTTTGTTGGTGTAAGGAATACAACTGATTTTTGTATGTTTAGCTTGTATCCTGAAACTTTGCTGAAATCTTCCATTAGTTCCAGTAGTTTTCTTGTGGGTTCTTTAAGGTTTTCTGTGTATAAGATCATATCATCTGCAAATAGAGATACTTTGACTTCTTCCCTACCAATTTGGATGCACTTTATTTCTTTTTCTAGCCTAATTGCTCTGGCTAGGACCTCCAGCACAATGTTGAATAAGAGTGGTGATAAAGGGCATCCTTGTCTGGTTCCCATTCTCAAGGGGAATGATTTCGAAGTCTCTCCATTTAGGATAATGTTGGCTGTTGGCTTTGTATAAATGCCCTTAATTATACTGAGGAATTTCCCTTCTATTCCTATTTTTTTGAGAGTTTTTATCATGAATGAGTGTTGGACTTTGTCAAATGCCTTTTCTGCATCAATTAATAAGATCATATGGTTCTTATGTTTTGTTTTGTTAATGTGATGGATTACGTTGATTGTTTTTCTAATGTTGAACAATCCCTGCATACTGGGTGTAAATCCCACTTGGTCATGGTGAGTTATTTTTTTGATATGTTGCTGAATTCTATTGGCTAGAATTTTGTTGAGGATTTTTGCATCAATGTTCATGAGGGATATTAGTGTGTAATTTTCCTTTTTTGTGGTGAGTTTACCTGGTTTTGGTATCAGGGTCATGCTGACTTCATAGAATGAGTTTGGTAGTATTCCATCCTTTTCTATGCTCTGAAATATCATAAGCAGTAGTGATGTTAACTCTTTTCTGAAAGTTTGGTAGAATTCTCCAGTGAAGCCATTTGGGCCAGGGAGTTTTTTGTTGGAGTTTTTTAATTACCTTTTCAATCTCTTCTTTTGTTATAGGTTTATTTAGTTGTTCTACCTGTGTTTGTGTTAGTTTAGGTAGGTAGTGAGTTTCTAGAGATTTGTCCATTACCTCTAGGTTTTCAAATTTGTTATAGTACAATTTTTCATAGTATTCTGTTATGATTCTTTTAATTTCAGTTGGGTCCGTTGTGATATCACTCATCTCATTTCTTGTATGGGTTATTTGCTTCCTCTCCTGCTTTTCTTCTGTCAGTTTGGCCAGTGGTTTATCAATTTTGTTGATCTTTTCAAAGAACCAGCTTTTGGTCTTGTTAACTCTTTCCATTGTTTTCCTATTCTCTATTTCATGTAATTCTCCTCTAATTCTTATTGTGTCCTTTCTTCTGGTGTCCAAGGGCTTCTTTTGCTGCTCTCTTTCTACTTGTTCCAGTTGTAGGGTTAATGTTTTGATTTTGGCCCTTTCTTCTTTTTTGATATGTGCATTTATTGCTATAACCTGACCTCTGAGCCCTGCTTTTGCTGTGTCCCAAAGTTTCTGGTAGGATGTGTTTTCATTCTTTTTTGATTCTATGAATTTCTTTATTCCCGCCTTAATTTCTTCTATAACCCAGTAGTTTTTGAGCAAGGTGTTGTTCAGTTTCATGTGTTTGATTTTTTTTTTCCTTTCTTTTTCTGTTGTTGATTTCTACTTTTATGGCTTTATGGTCAGAAAAGATGCTTTCCAATATTTTGATGCTTTGAATTTTGTTAAGGCTTGCTTTATGGCCTATTATGTGGTCTATTCTGGAGAATGTTCCATGTGCATTGGAAAAGAAAGTGTACTTTGCTGCTCTTGGGTGGAGTGTTCAGCATATGTTTATGAGATCAAGTTGGTTGATTGTAGCATTTAGATCTTCCCTGCCTTTGTTGAGCTTCCTTCTGGATGTTCTGTCCTTCACCGAAAGTGGTGTGTTGAAGTCTTCTACTACTGTTGTGGAACTGTCTGTCTCTCTTTTCAGGGCCGTTAGTTTGTTTTATGTATTTTGGAGACCTGTCTTTGGGTGCATAAACATTTATTATAGTTATGTCCTACTGGTGTATTAACCGTTAAATCATTATATAGTGTCCTTCCTTATCCTTTGTAGTGGATTTTACTTTAAATAGTATTTTGTCAGAGATTAATATTGCCACTCCTGCTCTTTTTTGAGTGTTGTTTGCTTGATATATTTGTTTCCCTCCTTTGAGTTTTAGTTTTTTTGTGTCTTTAAGTCTAAGGTTTGTCTCTTGTAGGCAGCATATAGACAGATTATGTTTTTTTATCCAATCTGCCACTCTCTGTCTCTTTATTGGTGCATTTAGTCCATTTACATTCAGCATAATTATTCATAGTATGAGTTTAGTGCTGTCATTTTGATGTCTTTTTTTGTGTGTTGTTCACAGTCTCTTTGTTCTGTTAATTTTCTATGCTGCATCGTTTTTCTTTATGTATTTTCTTTTCATCTTTTTCATTGTTGTTGATTTTGTTTTGCTGGGTCTTTATATTTTTCTAGTTTTTTATTTTGGTTTGTAGGATTGTTAGTTTCCTTTGTGGTTACCATAATATTTACCCCTATTTTTCTAAGTTTCTACCAGTCTTTTATTTCTTTAAATGACCATGACTTCCTCTCCATATGCAAAGTCTATGTCTACATTTTTTAAGTCCTTCTTTTTTGTATTAATGTTGTCATCTTTTACATATTGACATCTGTTTCCCTATTTTCAGCGTTTTAGCTTTGATTTATTTTTGTGACTTCTCTATCTGGGTTGATATCTGGTTGCTCTGTCCTGTGTTCTATTCTTGGGTTGTTATCTGATGTTACTGATTTTCTAACTGGAGGACTCCCTTTAATATTTCTTGCAATTTTGGTTTGGTTTTTGAGAATTCCCTAAACTTCTGTTTACCTGAAAATGCCCTAATTCTGCCATCGTATTTGAGAGACAGTTTTGCTGGATATATAGTTCTTGGCTGGCAGTTTTTTTCCTTCAAGGCTTTATATATGTCATCCCATTGCCTTCTTACCTGCATGGTTTCTGCTGAGTAGTCCGAGCTTATTCTTGTTGACTCTCCTTTGTAGATGACTTTTTGTTTATCCCTAGCCGCTCTTAAAATTCTCTCTTTATCTTTGGTTTTGGCAAGTTTGATTATAATATGTCTTGGTGACTTTCTTTTGGGATCTACCTTATGTGGGGTTCAATGAGCATCTTGGATAGATATCTTGTCATCCTCACAATATCAGGGAATTTTTCTGCCAAAAAATCTTCAACAATTCTCTCTATATTTTCTGTTATCCCCTCCTGTTCTGGTACTCCAATCAGTCATAGGTTATTCTTTGTGATAGAGTCCCACATAATTCTTAGAGTTTCTTCATTTTTTTAAATCCTTTTATCTGATTTTTCCTCAAATAAGTTGGTGTCAAGTGCTGTATCTTCAGTCTCACTAATTCTGACTTCCATTGCCTCAATTCTGCTCCAATTACTTCCTATTGAGTTGTCTAATTCTGAAATTTTATTGTTAATCTTATCGATTTCTGATTGCTGTCTCTCTATGGATTCTTGCAGCCTGTTAAATTTGTCAGTATGGTCTCCTCTAATCTTTTTAATATCCTCTATTTTGTGTTCTGCATTTTGCTTAATTTCCTTCCTAATTTCTTGAAGAGTTCTGTATATTAATCTTTTGTATTCTGCCTCCAGTAATTCCAAGAAATTTTCCTCCTCTGGAAAATGTCTAGATTGTTTATTTTGGGAGCTTGCTGAAGCCATCAAGGATTGCCTCTTTATGTGATTGGTTATTGACTGTTGTCTCTGAGTCATCAATAAGTTATTATATTTATTTATTTTATGTTTGCTTACTGTGTCCTAGCTTCTTGTTTTGTTTTGCTATGCCCAAATAGGCTGCTAGTATGAGCTAGTTTGATTATTGGCACCTTGGAAGCTCTAATGTCCTGTCACCAGGTGGTTAGATCTGTTACTAGGTATGTGAGCTCAGGAGTCTGCCCACTCCTCTTGTATGGATTCAGCTCAGGTGCCCAGGTAGATAGCCACCAAGTGTGTGCTCTAGGCTGTCACCTACAGTCCTAGGCAGGCATGTGCGATTGGTGTAGGCACAGACATCTGGCTGCCGCAGGGGGACACACTCTGAGCAAGGCAGGGGACTGATGGCCACCCCTGATTGTCCAGGAGGAAGGCATGTCCCTGTTCCCTAGAGTGCGTAGGTGGGTGGGTTTTGCAGCCAAACTATGAGCACCAATTGCTGTTGGCTCTAAGGGCTGGGGGGCACCTCTTATCTTGGGTCCCTATTGCAAGTGGCTAGGTGGTATGGGTGGAGCCACCAGTCCTCAGGCCCCTGATGTGGGTAGGTGAAAACCCTGCTTAATGGTCAGAGCAGCATCAAATGTCACGAACCTGCCACTTCACAGCTGAAACAGTTCAAGTTAGACTTCAGGTGTATACCCTGTTATACTTGGATAATGAGGGCCCATGCTATTGAAATGGGCCCACACAAGTCTATGCAGGGGGAAAGGCGCCCAAAGTCCATGGATCCCTTATGCCTGTGCCTAGGCAAAGGACCTGTGCCTACCCTGGATTCCTGACTTAGGGGAGCCGGCAGTTGTTTTTTTCCCTGTTTGTTAATTTGTTCACTCTCCAAGGCTGGGAGAATGGCTCACAGTGTGTGACTGATCCTACTTCCTGCCCAGGGGACTTGGCAACTGCTGAAGCTGGTCCGGGACCCAGTGCAGAGCAGGGAGCAAGGAGGTAACTGGGAGAGAGGTTTTTCCCTAAGGGGGGTGTTTTTGATCTGTGCAGCAGGCCGTATGTAAGTACTTATCTTTTGCCTGTGAAGGCTGCTTCTCACTGGTTCTGGGTGGCCATGTAAACTCTGTGGTGCTGGGTCCCTCCTGGTGTGGAAATCATGCCTCCTGAGCACCACCACTTGCCTGCCTCACTGCTCACCCATGAGCTTCTCAGGCCTAAAGGGCTCAGGCTCACGCTAGGTCAGGTCTGGCAACTCCTCACTGCTTCTGAACCATCTCTCCCTCACCCTGCCACTCAGTCCAGTTCCTCAACTTTGCCTTAGATGTTCAGGGCTACTAGATTGTCATATATAATTGATTCACTTGTTTTTTTGGGTCTTTGTTGTAAGAGGGTCCACTAGAAGTGTCTGACTACTCCACCATCTTGGCCTGCTTCACAGACTCTTATTGGTAATTATATTAGAAGTTACATTAAATGATATAAATAACTATTCTTTTAAGAACTAATTTTCCCTTTTAAAGAACTGGCTCACTCAAGTACTTCTCCCATCCATTTTCTGTAACTAAAAAAAAACTATTTTCTTTGCTTAGTAACAGAGCCAAGATGCTATAAGATTCTGCTGAATATGAATTCTGCCTGTCACTGAAACTCTGAGCCCTAATGGATGATATCAGAGAGAGACTTCTCCAAACGTCTTCAGTCAAATCCTCACAATAATGAAGAGGGGGTACTTTGGTGGTTCTTTTTGAAGGGCATGAGTTGTACCAAAATTGGCTTTAAAGCTGTGTAGCTGAAGGGAGCTATGAAGAGAAGTTTCTTCAACCCCTTTCTTTTAAGCAGAGAAGAATGTTATCCTGACTACAGGGATAAGACAACTAACAACCTGAGTAATTAAATGGTTTAACCAAGGCCATTAGAAAAGATCTGCAATACCTGCCTCCCCCATGAGAAGTGTTTTATTCATCAGTGTATTCCAAGTGCCTAAAATAATGCTTGACACTTAGAAGACCCTATTCATTCATTTGTTGAGTGGATGAATTGATGAGCAGAGCCAAGGGACAAAGGAAATTCAGAGTAGCAGTTACTTTCTTCCTATTGCAGTGTTCTTTCCAGCACCTAACATTGCCTCATTTTTTAAAAAATTGTTCATTTGTTTTGAGAACCAGCATAGTACAATGATTAAGTATATAAGCTGTGGAACCAAACTGCCTATGTTCAAATTCCTGCCCCATGATTTACTTTCTGTGTGATCTTTGACAAGGAACTTACCTCTCTGTGCCTCAATTCTCTTGTCTATATAATATAGTATTAGAACACAGCTTGTAGGGTTGCTATTAGGATTGAATGAGTTAAATTATGTAAGGCTTAAAACAATACCTAGTAGATGATTAACACTCAGTATATGTTAGCTGTTATATTGGAAATGGGTATTATAGCTACACAGTGGTGTGTGGTGTAACACACAGTGTTCCTGCCATGGAGGCAAGTATGGTGTTTGACAAGTGCTTCTTAGACAATCCAGATTCACAGGATTTTAGGGAGGGCCAGTGAAGACTTGTATCTTCACATCTCTCTTTCCTTACATTCTATATTAATCCCCAGATTTCTGCAACCACAAAAGTTTAACAGAAGCCATGGTGAGATCTTGCAGCCAGCATGGAAACACTCGTAAGGTAAATAACCGAGCATTTGAAAATGAGGCAACAAGATATTCAGGAAATATCATGGGCTTTAGTGCTACCCAAACCTAGTATTGATCCTGGCTCAGCCACTCACCCTGTCCAGGCAAAAGTATTCAAATTATTGGAGCCTCAGTTTTCTTATCTATAAATTGAGTTTAAAATATTTAACTCTTGTATTTTGTAACAGATTAAATAAGATAGTATGTATGTGCCAAGTGTCAAGTACATCATAGGGATATAATAAATGATAAATTTTATTAATAATTATTATAGCAATATAAACTCAAAGTCCAAGGGTTTGGAAAGAAAAGCAATGCACATTACTAGGTAAAGATACCACTATTTCATTTGTTTGCTTCTTCAAAAATAACAAAGTGGACAGGTAACAAGGGCCATTGTCTTAAGAGCAATACCTTTGCTTTTGGAAACTTAGTCCCTTATCCATGAACTGCTTGTTAAAATGATACCATGACTTTGGAGACATTTCTGATTCCAAAGCTTCACCCACTGAAGGCTTTCAATGCTTAAAAAAAAAAAAGAAATAAAGGAAAAGAAAAGAAGAGAGAAGGAAAAAGATGGGCATGAAAAGAACTAGATATGATGGGTATCGGGGCAAGTTTTGTTACCTTTATTAAACTCCTTATTTTCCCTTCCTTTTGGTGCTTATTGATAATGAAGCGTTTCATCTGTCTTTAGCAAGGGAAATATGGACATTATCAATCCATGCAGTCTTATAAGAAGAGGTACTAGTTAGGACTGCCCAGGTTTTACCTGCAGTAACAAGCAACCCTAGAATCTCAGGGCTTACAACAACAATATGTTCCGTTTTGTTCATGCTGCATATCCGTTATTGATTAGATTTGGGCTCTCACCTCATCCATACTCAGGGATTCATGTCAATAGAATCTCCTCCATTTGAAACATTGCTAACTGCCATGACATAGGGGATAGAAGATGGTAAATTGTGATCAGGCTCTTAACACATCACTTAAACTCACAGCTCTTTGGCCAAAAGACCTGGCTCTTATATGTCACTTGGAGGTAGGAAGTAGGCTGGAAGGGGAATGAGCCAAATATTTGGTGACCAGAAGGGTGAACAGTCATTATTGCAATTCCCATTTATGCTAGTTCTCCTCCTTCAGGACACATGACAGGATTGTACTTCTCTGTCCACTTGCATTAGGTATGATTATGTGACTTTCTTTGGCCAGTGAAGCATGAGTGAGGATGATGTGTCACTTCCACATTGAAGTTTCAAGATCTAATGTGCAGTTTGCAATTTTCTTTCCTCTTCCCAGAGTGACCCAGTTGCTTATGGTTCTGTCAGCCTGGATCTCTGAGTGAGAACAAAATGGAACAGAGTCTCCACCAATCCAGAATGGGCATCAGTATGAGCAAGAAAAGATACACTTCTGTTATGTCATTAGATTTGAGAACTGTTTGTTACTGCAGATGGGGAATATATAAAGATAAATTTCCAAAAGTTCAGAAATGGTTTTGTTTTTTTCTCATCTAGATTTACATATCCTCAAAGTTAAAGAGCCCAGGGGCAAATTTTTTACTAACCATTGTAGAGAGGAAAACAAAAACAAAAACAAAAACAAAACCTTGGCAATTCTGATTGGTTCATCTGACTAGTGGTAGTAGTGCTGGTGTTAGTGGATAGTCATACTTGGGAGCACGGAACATGGAGGCTGTATGAATTGCATCTGCAGGGTGGGATTGGACTGTCAACTTCTTCTCTACTTAAAACTAAAGCATCATTTAATGATCCATGACAAAGACATCTGACCTAATTAATGACAGTGATGTTGGATGTTGGAGACCGAATGATATTCTTAATATGCTGGCCTTTCTTTTTCTTTGTTTCAAGTAAGTTTATGAAGAACCTGGATATTTTAAAAGGCAGATTCTTAATTTCTTTAGCTTGTTCTATAGAAACCAACGACAAAAAGAGGGCACCATTAACAGATGGAGATCATGGTATGTTTCTAATCTAGATGGTTTATAGACCTCAAGGATTTCTGCATCCTTTGCCAGTCCTGAGATGGAGACAGAGCTTTATGAACCTAGGTACAGATCATACAACTGACTCATTATGTGGCCTTGGGCAAGGTGCCTAATCACTTTGGATCTCAGTTTCCTCATCTTTAAAATGAGGATAAAAATACTGGTGTAAGTCATAGGGATGTTGTGTGGATAAACTAATTAATGATTGTAAAATGCTTTGAAAGTACAAAGTGTGGTATAATTGTTAGGTGTATTGTTAAGCATTATTAGTGTGTTGTGTATAATTTTTATTAGGCCTTCTCTTTGCTTTAAAGTTAGCATCCTCATGGACTGTGGGGTAAGTTTACAGATGTGCTGCTCAATTCCCTTTTGCGACTGGAGAAAATATTTGGTAGCTAGGGTAATCATCATTTGGAAGAGTATCTCTTCAAGATAAAAAGATATGAAATGAACTTCCTTTAAAAAAATGGAAATTGCTCAAACTTTCAAAGTATCAATCAATTCTTTAGAACCTCATATAGCCCTATGTTTCAGTAAAGTCTAACAAAGTGCAATATTTGAACTCTTAGGCATTTTCTGCTTCATCATAAGATTGAAAACGTTCTTGCTCAGATAACTTTAAATCAGCTGAACCAGCTCTTTCTAATTTTCCCACAGTGTTTGCTTCAAGGATGAAAATAAGTGAGGTATCCTCCCGAGGAAATTCTGATCTGTGGCTGTGTTTTGCAATTGCAAGAATGTTAAAACCCCAACCCAAATTAATTTTTGTTTGTTTTCACACTCTTTTGGGAAATGTGTTTCCAGATATATAAAAACAAGCTATTCTTTTGAAAGTCAATTAGACACTGTGTTTATTGATGACTACAGGGTACAGCTAAACAATATTGGTGCTGAAGGGAAAAGACCATGGTGAAGCTTTGGGAGGATTTCTTATTAGCTATGTGAATTTTGACAAAATAATTTAACGTCTATCTCAGTTTTCCATATATATGTGTTTTTGTGTGTGCAAATGAATTCCTGCTTACCTAGCAGGGCTCTGGAAGAGGTCAAAGGAGGTGAAATCTTTGAAAAATATTTTACCAAAAAAAGACAGCTCTTCAAATTGTGTTATATAATTTTATTTAACATTTTGATGTATTTTACATTTAACTTTTTTGAATTAATAAGCCCCCTAAATATATTTTTATGGCTAAGAAATTATTAGACACTCAAATAATTTTCTTGAAACTTTCTAAAATCTTTGACTTTGGTCTTAAATCCTATAACATGATGAGAAAGAACTTTATATGCACTTTCTGAGAAACTGTACATGTAAGTAGTTCAAAGGGATGTCAGGATTTGAGTGGACAGCTTGGCCATTGGTTTTGCTACTATTGCACATATCCTTTTTATTTTTATTTTTTTTAATTCTGTGCGCAGACATGTACAACATTACAGTTTAAAAACCACTAGAAACTGTGAACACAGGAGAGACTTGTTTAGTAAGCAAACGAACAAAACTCTTCTTAAAAAAGAAAGCCCGTGTTTAAGTTCAAGTCACAAAAAGTTTTATAATTTTATCTATTGTTCTGCTATAGGGGATAAACACTTCCATAGACTTCTAAGAGATCAGAAGTTTTCAGAGCCTAGCCTTCTAGTATGAGGACTCAAATACTTAGACCTACCTCTGAGTGATATTAGTTTCTTCCACATATTCCACTTCTTGTGATGGCCTAAAGTATTGCAAAAAGAACAAATTCCATGACGTATTTACTTTTCTAGAAAAGCTGACCTCATGAAATTACAGCCAATATACCAGAGCTTTGATCCCCTCATAGATGCCAAAGAAGAGGGTGAAGGCAGAGTTTGTAAGATTTGCCCTCCAGCTCATTTGTCCTCCTGCAGTAGATGTTTGGGAGCACCACTCAGCTTCCTTTTTCAGATCTGAGGCCCTAATTCTACTACCGCTGGGAGTGTTGTCCTCTGATGATTCACAGCTGAGTCTTCCTGAACTTGACTTCTGTTGAAGGGAACTGCCCCCACCAAGGTTATGAATGCCTTCCAGGGGATAGCCCACATTTGGTACAAAGGTACAAAGACTCTGAAGGGCTTTCCCAACTCAAGAGCTCCCTGCAGGATTGGCTGAGGCCTCTGTTGCGATTGAATTCCAGTTTAAATTTTTCCTCAACCAACCTCCAGGCCAGCAGACAAATACCTAGGGACAATTTATAATATAACTTGGTCAAGGAAGTGCTATGTCAGCTATGGAAGAAACCCAAAGGGCTGTAGGTCCTAACCAACATGTACTGATAGGAACTGGTAGAGTATACATAGTACTGGATCTAGAGACTGCTGGATCAAAGACAGTCAGACATAAAATTGAATAAGAGAGAATTTGTTAACATGGGAGGATATACCTACGGTCCAGAATTTAACATCCAGGCCTGAGCTTTGGGAAATGGAAAAGCTAGAATGGCTCTTGGAAACTTGGAAAAAATGATGGCCCACACTTTTCACACTATGAGGAATAGAAATGCCAAATACGCTGTGGCAGATAGTACATTAAGGAATCAGAAGCTTAAAGAAGTTGGCTTACTAAAGCAGGTATACATAGGCTAAAAAATCAACCAGATGGCTATGTTCTGCAGGAAAATCAGGAGGATGCTCCGTTATCAAAGTGATGTTGAATACACTGGTGAGAGGACCACCATCATCACTAAGAAGCCCAATGGTAGCCTTCCTCTGTTGATCAAGACTGACTGCAAAGATGATGTTACAGAGTTGGGTTCTTTGACAGAAATTAGGAAAATGATGAGAGACGTTTGGCCAAAGGGGGAAAAAAGAAAAAATCCAAGTTAATGACAGAGGGCTATGAAAAATTCAACCAAACTTCAAGTACATGGTATACGGCCACTGATCTAGCAAAAACATTCTTCCCATTTCTATCAGGGAGGAATAACAGAAGCATTATGCCTTCACTTGGTTAAACAACAGTACATATTTATGGTCCTGTCTTAGGGCTGGGCTCTCTGTCTTGTCCTCTGAAGGGATCTGGACTGTGTACACATTCCACTGAATATCACATTGGTATATTATATTGATGGCATAACATTTATCAAACCGATTAACAGGAAGTGGTAAGCCTTGGTAAGGCAATGTGTGATCCAGAGTTCAGAAGATAAGCCCTATAGAAATTTAGGGGCCCTGTACATGGAAACCTTATGAGGCAGTTCTACTGTGCCCTATATGGTTGCTATGAGTCAGAATTGACTCGACAGCAACAGGTACATGATCTAGTGGTTAGGATTCAGCGCTCTCACTGCCAAGGCCAGGGTTCGTTTTGCGGGCAGGAAAGCCTTTCTTCTGGAGCCCTGGTGATGCACTGATTAAGTTTGGCTGCTAACCAAAAAGGTTGGCAGTTTGAATCCACCAGACGCTCCTTGGAAACCCTATGGGGCAGTACTCTGTCCTATTGAGTCACTGTGAGTTGGAATCAACTCGATGGCAACGGGTTTGGTTTGGTTTTTTGGGTACATCAGTAAAGGAGCCCTGGTTGCACAGTGGTTAAGCACTCAGCTGCTAACCAAAAGATCAATGGTTTGAACCCACCAGTCACTCCTCCAGAGAAAGATATGGCAGTCAGCTTCCATAAAGATTTATATAGCCTATGAAACCCTAGGGGGTCACTATGAGTCTGAATCAACTTGAGGGCAATGGGTTTTAATCGGTACATCAGAAAAATTATTAGAAATCTGAGGCATCCGAGGGCATCCTTGCCAAAGTAAAGGACAAATTATTGCACCTTTCAGCATTAAGAAGGAAGCACAACATCTAGTAGGATTCTTTGAGTTCTGTTGTTGTTAGGTGCCATGGAGTTGTTTCCAACTCATAGTCCAGTGCCATCCCCACAATCATTGCTATGTTTCAGCCCATTGTTGCAGCCACTGAGTCAATCCGTTTCATTGAAGGTCTTCCTCTTTTTTGCTGATCCTCTACTTTACCAAGCATGATGCCTTTCTCCAGGGACTAGTCCCTCCTGATAACATGTCCAAAGTACGTGAGATGAACTCTTGCTATCCTTGCTCCTAAGGAGCATTCTGACTGTACTTCTTCCAAGACAGATTTATTTGTTCTTCTGGCAGTCCATGGTATACTCAATATAAGCAAGGTTGTGTTATCTGCATATCATAAGTTATCAATAAGTCTTCATCCAATCCTGATTCTGTGTTATTCTTCATACAGTCCAGTTTCTCAGATTATTTGCTCAGCATACAGATTGAATAATTATAGTGAAAGGATACAACCCAGACACGCACCTTTCCTGATATTAAACCATGCAGTATCACCTTGTTCTGTTCAAACAACTTACTCTGAGTCTGTGTACAGGTTCCACATGAGAACAATTAAATGTTCTGAAATTCCCATTCTTTACAATGTTATCCATAATTTGTTATGATCCACACAGTTGAATGCCTTTGAATAGTCTATAAAACACAGCTAAACATCTTTCCGGTATTCTCTGCTTTCAGCCAAGATCCATCTAACATCAGCAATGATATCCCTCGTTCCACAAACTTTCTTATCAAGCTTGAATTTCTAGCAGTTCCCTGTCAATGCCCTCCTGCAACAATTTTTGAATGATCTTCAGCAGAATTTTACTTGCATGGTATTAATGACATTTTTTGATAATTTCTACATTCTGATGAATCACCGTTCTTTGGAATGGGCATGAATATTGATCTCTTCCAGTCGGTTGGCCAGGTAGCTATTTCCCAAATTTCTTGACATAGATGAATGAGCACTTCCAGCATTGCAACAGTTTATTGAAACATCTTAATTGGTATTCCGTCAATTCCTGGAGCTTTCTTTTTTGCCAATGCCTTCAGTGCAGGTTGGATTTCTTCCTTCAGTACCTTTGGTTCTTGATCCTATGCTACCTCCTGAAATGGTTGAACATTGACCAGTTCTTTTTGGTAGTGAATCTGTGTATTTCTTCCATCTCCTTTTGATGCTTCCTGGGTTGTTCAATTTTTTGCCCATATAATCCTTCAATATTACAACTTGAGGCTTGAATTTTTTCTTCAGTTCCTTAAGCTTAGGAAATGCTGAGCTTGTTCTTCACTTTGGTTTTCTAACTCCAGGTCATTGCACATTTCATTATAATAATTTATTTTGTCTTCTCGAACTGCCCTTTGAAATCTACTTTTCAGCTCTTCTACTTCATCATTTCTTTGTTTTGCTTTAGCTACTTTATGTTCAAGAACAAGTTCAGAGTCTCTTCTGACATCCATTTTGTTCTTTTTTCTCTTCTGTCTTTTTAATTGCCTTTTGCTTTCTTCATGTGTGATGCCCTTGATGTCATCCCACAACTTGTCTAGTCTTCAGTCATTAGTGTTCAATGTGTCAAATCTATTCTTGAGATGGTCTTTTAATTCAGGTGGGATATACTCAAGGTCATACTTTGGTTCTCATGGACTTGTTTTAATTTTCTTCAGTTTCAACTTGAACTTGCATATGAGTAATTGATGGTCTGTTTCACAGTTGGCCCCTGGCCTTGTTCTGACTGATGATATTGAGATTGTCTATCATGTCTTTCCACAAATGTAGTCAATTTGTTTACTGTGTATTCCATCCAATGAAGTCTATGTGTATAGTCTCAATTTTTGTTGTTTTAAAAAAGATATTTGCATTGAATAAATCATTAGTCTTGCAAAATTCTATCATGTGATCTCTGGTGTCACTTCTATCACCAAGGCTGTATTTTCCAACTACCAATTCTTCTTCTTTGTTTCCGACTTTTGCATTCCAATCAATACTAATTATCAATGCATCTTGATTGTATATTTGATTAATTTCTAACTACAGAAGTTGGTAAAAATCTCAATTTCTTCATTTTTGGCATTAGTGGTTGGTGCCTAAATTTGAATAATAGTCGTTTTAACTGGTCTTCCTTGTAGGCTTATGGATATTATCCTATCACTGACAGCGTTGTACTTCAGGATATATCTTGAAATGGTGTTTGTGATGATGAACGCAGTGCCATTCCACTTCAATTTGTCATTCCCGGCATAGTAGACCATATGATTGTCCAATTTAAAATAGCCAACACCAGTCCATTTCAGATCACTATTGCCTAGGATAGGCAATCTTCAAGCATTCTGTTTCAGTTTCGAGAACTTCCAATTTTCCTTGATTCGTACTTTGTACATTCCATGTTCTGATTTTTGATGGATTTTTCCAGCTCTTTCTTCTCATTTTGAGTCGTGCCACATCAGCAAATGAAGGTCCTGAAAGCTTTATTCCATCTACATCGTTAAGGTTGACTCTACTTTGAGGAGGCAGTTCTTCTCCAGTCATATTTTGAGTGCTTTCCAACTTGAGAGGCTTATCTTCTGGTGCTATATCAGACAATGTCCCACTGCTATCCTTAGATTTTCACTGGCCAGTTTTTTCAGAAGTAGATTGCCAAGTCCTTCTAACCAGTCTGTCTTAGTCTGGAAGCTCTGCTGAAACCTGTCCACAAAGGGTGACCCTGCTAGTATTTGAAATACTGGTGACATAACTTCTAGCATCACAGCAGTATGCAAGCCACGACAGTAAGACAAACTGACAGACAAGTGGTGGCTTTGGGTTGTGGAGGTAGCACATTCCACACTTGGAAATACTGTTCCAACCCTGTTGGTAATGGACACATAAGGCTGCTGGCTTTAAGTGGCACTTAGAATAAAAAAGAGTTCTACAGTAAGTTCATGCCCCAGTACAAGCGGTCCTGCCACTGGAGCCACATAATCTGGATTTTCCAATGGGAAAATCACAAAGCACACTCCTAAGGTTGTGAAAGTGGCTGCAACAATGGGCTTAAACATAGCAATGATTGTGTGGATGGCACAGGACCAGGCAGTGTTTCATTCTGTTATACATAGGGTTGCTATGATTTGGAACCGACTGGTCAGGACCTAACAACAACAAGGTTGTGGAACAGTGACATGCTATCTGCAGCTAATAATTATGCACCATTTGAAAAAAGTGTGCTACTGGGTCCTGGTGCAATGGAGTGTTAACCATGGGACATCCAGTGATCATGCTGCCCATCAGGAGTTGGATTCTGTCTAACACACCATATCATCAGCCTAGGTGGGCCTAGGAGCAATCCATTATAAGATGGAAGTGACACATCTTGTATCGAGCACAACCAAGGCCAGAAAGCACAAACAAGTTGCAACTTCTGTGTGTCAGGCACAACAATTGCCCCTGTGCTTCTTCCTTTGCTCATACCAGTGGCCACACTGGAGGAGGCAAATCCATAACCAGCTGATAAAAGGGAAAAAGGATGAGCTTGGTTCACAAATGAATCAACTTAGTGGATGAGTGCTAGCCAGAAATATATTATTACTGCACTATTCAGAGATGTCCCTGAAAGACATCAATGAGGGGACTCCTGCTAACAGGCAGAATTCTGGCATTTCACCTGGTCATCCTTTCATGTGAAAAAATAAGTAGTCCAAGTTAAGAATATACACTGATTTATGAACAATAGTGACTCGCTTGTCTATTTGGTCAGGGACCTAGAAGGAGAAAGAATGGGTCTGGGACGTAGCGTATGGGTGGACCAATAGAGTGGGCATGAAGTGTGAACGTGTTTGTATTATTAACACCTACCAGAAGGCATCCACTACAGGAGAAGCACTAGAAATAAAATAGAAAGAATCACTGAAATGTTATCAGGCGGTCTCTGTCATTGGGCAGTCCAGTGTTGGTGCAATGGTTGGATTTCATTTACCAAGGGCTTCCATTTACCAAGGCTGACCTAGTTACTACTGCTACTGAATATTTAACCTGCTAGCAGTAGAAGCTAACACTGAGCCCCTGATATAGCACCGTCCCATTATTAAAATAGCCAGGTACTTGGAAACAAATTGATAATATTAGCACCCGGTGACAATCATTATTTTGACTGAAATTTACACATATTGAAGGTGTGGCTTTGCTTTTCCTGCCTTCTGGGTCTCAGTTAACATCACTATTTGATGGCTTCATAGGGTGTAACCTACCAACACAGTAAATGGCATAACATTTCCTTAGATGAAGAGATACACTTTACAGCAAGGGAGGTGCAGGAGTGGGCATATGTCCACAGGATTTCACTGACCCTGTTATATACCGCACCACCTAGAAGCTGTACACCTAAAGAAGTCTTTTGGAGTGGCCTTTTAGAGTTGATGTGCCAGTTTGGGGATGATATCTGCAAGGAACCAGCTTGGAGATGATACCCTATGAGGATGGGGCACCATCTTCCTGAATAGAATATACATCCTAAACCATTCTGTGGTGCTATATCCTCAATAGTAGAATACACAGGTCCAGGGACCAATGGAATGGAAATAAGAGTGGCTCTGATTACTGTCTCTCCAAGTGGCCCATTTCCACAAATTTATGCTCTGTCTAGAAGTCCTAGCTTCCACAGGGGCAATGCTTCTGCCATGAGATATGGTAAGAGTCTCATTAAATTTAAAGGCACAGACACTACCTGCTTATTTCAGGCTTTTTATGCCAGGAAATTAGCAGTCAAGGAAAACAGTCACCCAACTTGCAGGGATAATCAACTCTATCGTCAGGCATAACTACAGCTATTGTTGCATAATGGGGAAAAGAAAGAATATGTTTGGCACTCAGTTGATCAACTTGGGTCCCACTTAGTACACCTCTACCCAGATGCTCAAGTGAGGCAGCCATGACCCAAGAAAGTTATAGTGGTCAAGGTCTATGTTACCCCCATCAGGTTACCCTAGCAGACATTCTAGCCAAAGATGAAGGGCGTAGAGAATGGGTGCTAGAGGAGGAGACAGTGAGTATCAGTTACAGGCTTGAGACCACTTGCTGTGAAGCTACAGTTTTGTCCTACTGACCTTCTTCTTGTAAATTTCTCCAGGAAAAGAGACAAATCAGAATACTAATGTAGCTGGCCCCAGATAGTGAGGACTTAAATGAAATCAGTGAATCTGAGTGTCCCAAGAGGTGAGCAGAAGTGGGTACCACCCAGATATTCCTTCAGACACGAGTCATTCATTTCCTCAGCTGCAGGGAGTGTTGACTGACTATTGATGATTTAAAATTGAGTCCCTCTATGGGAATTGACCTCTGCTGAAAGGAATTGTCTTATCAAAGTCATGGCCCCTCCAGAGAAGTAGCCCACATCTGATGACTGATTGATGTGGGAGTACAAAAGCTCAGCGCCACTGCATTGATGGGGGACGACTCAAGGTTTATCTCATCTTCATAGATTCCTGTAGGAATAGCTGAGGTCTCTGCTGAAGCTGCATGGCAATTCAACTCCTCCTTTTGCTCAATCCTGCTTCTCTCACTCCCTTACAGGTATTGTTCCTGAACACACTCCTCAATAAACTTCCTGCACATAAATCTCTGTCTCAGAGTCTGTTTTGGGGAGAGCAGCAGCTAGGACCTTGTCCCCAACATCAAAATAAAATTTCATTTTAGTATACTTGTAGTAAAGGAATATCAGCAAATTCTCACTATTAGTATACCAAAAAGTATTTCTAAGCATTCCTCTTACGTGCTTTTAGTTTTAAGGTCTATTGCCTTTATTCCTACTCGTTGATTCAACAACTGAAGAATGCTGGCTATGTATTAGGCAGTGTGCCTGATGCTTGGGATTCAATGGCAAATAATGCAAGATTCCTGATGTAAAAGACCTGATGGCTGAATGGGAGAAGTAGTTAAATAAACAGATGATTGAAATAGACTATGATTAATAGAGCATGCTGTGGGAACCCGGAGGTTGGATATCTAATTTAGATTGCTGAGGAGGACAACAGAGAGGTTTCTGAAAGAAATGTCTAATCTGAACCTTCAGGATAAGTAGAAATCATTTAGGTAAAGAACAGAATATGTTGAAAGAGAAGGAAGAACTCAGAGGTGAGAAGAGAACAAGTTTGGAGATGAGATAGCACTTCCTTAGGAACAGATCTTGGGGGTGGTAGAGAATGACAGATTTCATCTTTTAACCTCTGACTCCTCTCTAGTCTTCTGAAGGTGTAATGTTTGCACAGCCACAGTAAAGGGTCATACTACAAAGACGTGCTGTGTTAGGTCTGGAGTCTGGGGCCTTCTCCTTTAGCCAAGCCCCTTTTTTCCTATCCTGAAGACCCCAAGCACATCTTTTTAATTCCTAATCAATCCTAATATCTCTAATGTTCAACTCTAAAACTCTAAGGTTTGTCCTTATTTTTCTGTCACAAACAGACATATAGAAAGCTATCATAGATTAGCTCTCATAAAGCGCCTATTATGTGCCAAACTCTTTGTATATATTAACCCTTTTAAGATTCACCACAATCCTATGAGGTCATTCTATTTTTAACCCCCTCCGCCACGCCCCCATGGATAAATGAGAAAACAAGCAGGGGAAGGTAAAGTAACGTGTCCGAGGTCTTGTGGCTGGAAAGTGGCAGGGCTGGAATTGGAGTCTCAGCAGTTAGGCTCCTGAGCCCACCCTCTTAACCACTGTGTTATCCTGCATTTCAACAGTGTGAGTTTTGAGAAAATATCATGAGATACCCTGTGTGCTACAGAATGCAATTGGGAGATTTGGGCAAGAATGGAGAAAAAAGAAAAGGAGAAATTCTTCACAGGCAGCTGAGATTACAAGAACCCAAGAGCATCTACACAGATTTCTAAAACTTAGACTCTAAGAGGAGTTTTTTATTTTATTTTTTCCTTTTTGCTTAAATCTGTTGCATAGGAGAGGAAGATCATTTTAACTTATTGAAACTTATTTGAAACCTGAGGAAGTAGGCTCTGGAGCCTCAAAAAATCAGTGACATGAATTAAAATTAACAATTGTTTTCTAAAAATTTACGTAACTCTTAGCAGTGCTTTAGGCTTTCTAAACAACATAAATTACATATGCAGATTGCATCTAATTATGATGTCTTTTCCTCTAGATTACTGAACTCATACACAATAGGATTTTAATTAGTTCACACAGCCTGCATGCCTAGTGTTTGAGTAGAATTATGCCCATCATCAAGAAAATAAATTCATTTAGGCATTTATAATCATTTTAAGAAGAGAAGCTAACAAAATTTAAGCCTGAAATTGTGTTGTTAACTATGTTGGAAAGAGTTGCATATTGTCTAATCTCTATTAAAGTATGGTCAGTGGCATCACTAGGGTTGGTGTCACCTAGTGTGGTAACTCATGATGTCACCTCCCCATGGACCTTCTCCAGTACCAGACCATAGAGAATCCTTAGTAATGTTTTTTGTACTAATGTTACTGATAAATTGTAACTCCTGTATATCTCTCCTGTTTTTTAATTGCTCCTTTAATTACTACTTCATTCTCAGAGAAAGTTATTGATATAGGTTCACAAATGCTAACTACTACAATACTGTGGCTAAAACACATGAAAATTTGACCGAATCAGCAATTATAAAAACACCAGTGGCAATGAAAGCAACAGCACATGTTTGTAGCACCTGCGGATGAAACCATGTGATTTGAAATGTCATTGTAATTGAGTAATAATGACAGCTCTGACCAGAGCACATTAGAAGGTTCAAAATGTAAATTAGCATAGAGTTTTAGCCTTGTAGCTATATGGATCCGTGTAAGCTGGACTTAAGAAAAATGTTTTTGTTGTTATAACTAACTACAGGGATATTTTAATAGACAGTCATTTTGGTGTCCCCCCTTCTGACAGTGTCACCTGGTGTGGTCCACACCCCTTACACTTCCTAGTGATGCCACTATTTTGGGCATTCCTTCAAGGAGATGATTTATAAATCTTTAGTTGCATCCAACAATTTTAAATACTTTCCCTCATATATAGATTTTTTCTTTTACATTTGCCCATTTAACAAGAATATAATTCAGTTATGAAATAATTTTTGTGTATTCTTCTACTTCTTGTGTGTCTCTTGAGATTATCATTGCATTTTTCTTTGTCTCTCTCTCCCTCTTATTTGGGACTGTTATTTAAAAAACTATATGGGATTCTTCAGGGACTTGCATGCCATCATTGTGCAGGGGCCATCGACAGCCTTCTCGATATTTTACATATTTTGTAACTTATTGGCTTGGTATTTTAATTTCCAAGCTGGCTTTTCCCTGGGATGCAAAGATGTTGCTTATTGCTTTCATTTAAGATGAATTGATTCAGATATAGTGAATACTGATTTTATTTTAATCTAAGTGAAACCCAGAGAGAAAGGTAAAGGGGCCATATTGGATTACAAATGATGTTGCCTCTCTCCATTAAGGAGGTCATTCAAAACCTGACTGAACAGAGGAAAGTTCTTGCAAAAATCAGTGCTTAATTTCCTCTTAACATATTTACAATTTAAGTATTATACATTTAGAGGGGCTAAAAGCTAGGCACATTTGAGAAAAGATTAAGAAAATTATAAGAAGGAATCTTGCTTTCTGTGTTGAATTCTTTGATTATGTGGTTGAATAGGCAAAAAAAACAAAGATTGTAAAATATGACAGATATGGGAAATTACATGAAATTATCAACTATATGTGTAATTCATGAAGAAAAAAGATATTTAAGAAGTATGCCTATTTTATTTTCTTAAGTGTATTACAATAAGGGTCCTTCCTCCCCCAATAAGTCCCTTTGCTACATCTGTGACTTTTATTTTTATATTATTACTGATAATGCCTAATCCAGATATATTTGTTTGAAAGTGTAGTAAATAAAATGAAATAATTTAGAGGTTTTTTGAGGCATTGTCTCCCTAACTGCAAAGAATTATATTCATAATGACATTTGTAACTGTATTAGTTTACTATGGTTGCTCTAACAAATTACCACAAACTTACTGGCTGAAAACAACAGAAATTCTCTCAGTTCTAGAGGTCAGAAATCTGACTCAGTATCCTTAGGTTGAAATCAAGGTGTTGGCAGTTGTCTTAGTCATCTAGTGCTGCTCCAACAGAACTACAACACACATGGATGGCTTTAACAGAGAAGTTTATTCTCTCACAGTCCAGTAGGCTACAAGTCCAAATTCAGGGCATCAGTTCCAAGGAAATGCTTTCTCTGTCGGTTCTGGAGGAAGGTCTGTGTCATCAATCTTCCCTTGGTCTGGGAGCTTCTCTGAGCAGGAACCGCAGGTCCAAAGGATGCGCTCTGCTCCCAGCACTGCTTTCTTGGTAGTGTGAGGTTCTCATGTACCTCTGCTCACTTCTCTCTTTTATATCACGAAAGAGACTGGATGAAGTCACTATCTAATCCTGTAAAACTCATAGTATAACTGCCGCTAATCCATTTTATTAGATCATAGTGATTGAATTTACAACATATAAGGAAATCACATATAACCTCATCATAATGTTAGAATTTACAACACATCAGGAAATCACATCAGATTTACAAAATGGTACACAATCATACAATACTGGGAATCATGACCCAGCCAAGCTGACAGATATTTTGGGGGGACACAGTTCAATCCATGACAGCAAGTGTCCTTCCAGAGCCTCTTTGTGTTGTTGTTGTTGTCATTGTTGTTGTAGTTTCGTTTTTTTTTTTTTTTTGCCTTTTCCAACTTTTGGTGGCAGCCTGCATTCCTTGGCTTGTGGCTGCATCACTCCAATCTCTGCCTCCATGGTCGCATAGACTCCTCCTCTTCTGTCTCTGTCAATTCTCCCCTGCGTGTCTCTTATAAGGACACTTGTGATCCATTTAGGGCCCACCTGGATAATCCAAGATAAATTTCCCATCTCAAGATCCTTAACTTAATCACATCTGCAAAGACTCTTTTGTCCACAAAGGTAACATTTACAGGTTCCAAGGATTAGGACCTGATATATTTGAAAGCTATTATTCAGCCTATGATAGACTATTTATTCATAGTTAATCTTTATTCAAAAGGACTTAAAGCCAATGAGAAAAGCTGTTTCATGAAACTACTATGAGTTAGTGGTGTACATAAAACCTTGCTTCCCCCAACCAGTGCTGCACTTACAATTACCTTCATGTAAACCAACTTCAAATAAATACCAAAAACTAATTTCATTATGTTTATCCCTGAGCCAGAAACTCCTCTTGACTCTGAGTTCACACCAGTCATCTAGGCTAGCCACACAATCATCTCTGACTCCTGCTTCCTTGTCTCCCATATCCTGTTCTTAAAGCATCTCTCAAGTTTTCACACATTTAAAACTTCATCAGGCAGGTAAGAATATTGAGACCACCCTAATCCAAGATCTTTAATTTAATCTTTAATTGAAACACTCTAATCCAAGATCTTTAATTGCCTCCTAACTGGCAACCCCATGTCCAGTTTTCCCTGATCCCATTCTGCCTACACTCAATATTCCTAAAACGCTGCTTTGATTATCTAATTTTCTTGCACAAATACATTGTTTGGCTCCTTATTTCATGTGAGGTTAAATGTAAACTCCTTAGCCTGCCTCAGCCTGGCCTCGATCTATTTTTCTAGCCTTATTTCTGATGCTTTCCTCACCTGACCCCTTGCTCTGTTCACAAGCCGCTGATATACCATTTGTTTTTCCATCTCTAAGTATTTGCATCGTCTTTCCCCCTCGTGACGTGCCTTTTCCCACCTTGCCTTTCAAAGTCTACTCACTTTTCAAGACCCATCTGAAATGGGGCCTGAAATAAGGCTTTTCCCTCTTACACTCATAAACAGGTAGACCTATAGGAAGATAATAGATAGATAGATAGCTGCCATCCAGTTGACTCTAATTCATTGTATCCTGTGTACAAAAAAACAAAATGTTGCCTGGTCTTCCGTTATCCTTGTAATTGCCGGCATGTTTGAGTCCATTGTTGTGGCTACTGTGCCAATCCATCTCACTGAGGATCTCTTTCTCCCTCATTGGCCCTCTGCTTCACCAAACACGATGTTCCCCTCTAGTGATTGATCCCTCCTGAAGACGTGTCCAAAGCAAGAGAATCAGACAATGTGTTGTTGTGATCCATAAGCTTTTCAATGGCTAATTTTCAGAAGTAGATCACTAGACCATTCTTTCCAGTCTATCTTAGTCTGGAAGTTCTGTTGAAACCTGTCCAACATGAATGACCCTACTGGTAATTGAAATACCAGTAGCATAGTTTCCAGCATCATAGTAACACACAAGCCACCACTGCATGAGAAACTGACTGATGGATGGTGGCTCACACTCATAAGTGATGTCTATAATGTTTCCAGCTTGAATTGTATTTATTAATGAACAAGGTTTTTTGAAGGTTGTTAATACTTATTGGATCAGATTATGCCTTTTCCGTTGTTATGCTTCTTTTTAATGCTTTGCACAAAGTAAGCATTTAATAAATATTTCTAAGATTTTTTTGAAGGCCACAACTTAAAATAATTTGCCATTTCCACATTGATTTATATATTCCTCTTTCTTTCCATGTGGGGCTCTGATCATTGTTCATGAATCTTGTGACTATTTTTCATACCTAACATCTGGCCACAATTTTGGATCTCCTTGTTATACCCCTCCCAAATAAAGGCTCATATTCATTTTCATATATTGTCACATTATCAGACTTATTCAGAGAATTTGGTTAGACCAGGACATCATGAGAAAACTCTTTATAACATGCCTAGAAGGCTGTAAATGTTGTCAGGCCCGGGATGATAGCCTATAGAGAGCCTATAAGGGAAGCCTCTGCTTTTCAAGAAGGAAGGCTTTTTGTTTTCAAGATATCCAAAATAGGCATAGCATATAGAAGTAAAAGTCCTACTTCTGTTGTCTCTTTAGTATAAAAGTATGTGTTTGCCTAAGACTAAGATCTCTGGACAGGAAGCTATGGCCTTGAAGCATAGTTCTTGCAAGAAAGAGAATAAAAACGTTTAGACCTGCGTTAACCCCAAGCTCAATCATCTTTACTTTCTTGTGGACTGCAGGTAAAATTCTCCCCCTAGTCTTCTGTCCCAGACAGAACTCTGGGGTTAACATTTTAGTCAGCAATCCACTGGTGGATATATACTGAGCACTTAACACATGCAAAGTTGCAGTAAGTAGATGAAAGTGAAGATGATGCAGCCTGTATCTTCAAGGAGGTATGTCTTTACCCTTGTCAGAAAAAAAAAATCCTGCAGGAAAATTGTAAAGAGAGTGTTTGAAAATGCAACTATCACACTGTCCAATCAGTATTGAGTTCTATCTGTCTTCTTCAGGATCAGAGGTACCAGCCCAGAATTCTGGCATTTGCAGTAGCGTTATCGTTTTGTGGTTGTGGTGATTGTTGCAAGTTATTGTTTGATTTTTCCCCAGTGTTTTCCCTCCACCGTCATGGTCTAGGGTAGGGGTTGCTTTATTAAGCCCACTAGCGAAGGTCTGACGGAGCTAGATTTATACTTGGAAAAATTACTAAAATTCTCTGAAAATCACCAACTGTCTGAAAAGCAGAGGCAATACTGACCATGCTCATAGTGGATAAAGCTCATTGATGCAGAATTGTTGTGCTCTGAAAGAATGTCCCCATCAGAACAGTGTCTGGAAGTGAGAAGTCCTCCTTTGCAATAAGAACAAAAGTAAAAATGCTAACATATAAGCTGGCAATCAACTTTTATTTATTAATAGATTAAAACAATTACTTTCTCACTGACGGAATTATTATTTAAAATGACATAGGGCCTTATTTTGATCTTTTGAATAATTCTTTATTAACAGGAATACATTTTTTTTTCATGTGTGTAATTCTCTTATTATATTGCAGTCTTGATTTAGGTTGAGTCTTGAATGAAAACTATTAGACAAATGATGAATATTAACTGTTAGGTAAAAGCACCTTTTGAAAAATCAAGACGATGAAAGCAAAAGCAAAGAGTATAAAATTAATTCTCATACAATATTGGAATTAAAAAATGTAAGATTGTGATGATAAATGGTAATAAAATGCTGAGTTTCCCCTAGTGATATGAGATAAACATGGCAGAATACAAAATTTTAAGAACATGTTTATCAACTAAATTAGTCTAATGTCAAGTACAAAAAAGAATGGAATTTGGTTTATTTATGTTTTGCTTTACTGCATATATTAGTTTTTAAATGCTGCACAATTTGGTTTTCAAGGTTTATTTATCTTCACGTTTACTTGATGTAGTTCCATTGCTTATTACAATACACAGAGCTTGTCATCTATAAGAACAAGAATTCTATTAAAATGAGTCATTTTAATGTGGTAACGAATGAAATAGGAGTTTAACTACATTTTATTTTCGTGATAGAATTTGTTTCAGAAGTTACTTTCAAGCGAGAAATATTTGGGAGTGACAGTGGAATGGGGATAGGTGCTTTTTTTCCCTCTGTCAGTTCATCTGTAAAACTGAGGTGAAAGGAATCTCTAAATAGGTATCTGTTCATCTCCGTGACTGTTTTCAGAGAAGGAATTAATTGCTATGACCTGAAACTATGCATAGTCCCTTACCCTGTGAGAGCAATCAAAAGGCTCTTCAACTTTAAGCCCTCCAACCACCACCCGCAAAATAAATAAAACTTGAATATTCTTGGAACTAAAGCTAAGTCATATTGTCCAAAGCTCATCAAAATCTTTAGATATTTTGTAAGTGGGACAGTGAAGATCAAGGAAAGAGGTGAAGGCTATAAAAGAATCCTTTTCTCCTAATGGAATTCCATTAATCTGGAATTAACAGATGTTTAGGAGATTGACTCATTTCTCTCCTCTCCTGTCCTGTCCTCTTCCCTCCCACTCCCCTCCCCTCCCTTCTCCTCCCCTCCCCTCCTCTCCTCTTTTCTCTTTCTCCCCACCTCTTTCTTTCACTGGGGACAACTGCAGCATTTAGACTCACACCACTGACTGAAAACCATCCATTTCTGGGGCTCCAGGGGAAACACCTGCAATGTTGAGACCAGCAAGGCAAGAATGATCCTTGAAAGCCAAATAGGGGCCCTGTAGAAGAGAGAAAATAATGCATAGAGATTCTGTTTTGATTCATCACCAGGTTGACCAGTTGCCCAGGCTTCTTACTATGGATGTAATCTGTACCTGTGCTCAATATATTTCTTTATATTATGTATTTCTGCAAGAAAAGGGAGGCTAAGATATGGTTCCTATTCTATTTTGGGGCACAAAGTCAAAAGCATAATAATTACAGATAAAGAGGGAACCCAAAGGAAGAAAACACTGATGCTGATGAAGTCTGCTTAAGTAATGGCACAAAATTCTAGAAAGGTAAAACACATGTGCAAACTGGTGAGGGGTCCGCAGTTGATGTGTATTTGTGGCACGGTTGCTAATTAATGACAAGAGCTGGAGTCCAGTGATAGGGGAGGGCATTTAATTAAGAAACTTTCAGAAGTAGTTATGTTTCAATCCTGGGAACAAGACATTGGGATAGATAATGGTAGGAATTCAAGATAAGAAAAATAGCCCAGCAGCCAAGATATAGAGTAATGACAGTAGATTAGAAAAAAATAGACTTACTGAAGTGAGATGGCTTTTCATACTCTACAAACAACATGGAATTTGTTAATATAATCCACCTACTGGAAAATGGAAGATAGAGATGAGATACGGTAGGGAGTAAGGTAGGAGGAAAAATAAATTCAGAAAGGTTTCTGCTGAACACTCTTGCAGCTGTCTTTCTGTACTGGTTTGAAGTGATTAGCTTGTCTTGACTTACATATTTCTATTAGGCAACTTTTCAAGTATACCTTGGTTTCCCCAGCTTTAAAACAAAGAAAAACACTATAATGGATATTAGTAAACTTGTAAAAGTGTTCTTCAGGTAATGGTTAGTGTTCCAGTTGACCACTAAGATGTATAAGCTCTGTACATGTTGGCAATCTTACTGGGGTCATTGATTTATTATCATTAAACTGCCTAATTGGTAGTTACATTGAAAAGAAGACTGGGTAAAATATTGAAGGGAACACCGGAGGAAAAAATACATCTGAGGTTTGTAAGCTGTCACCTTGCTCAGGTTATCTATGTTTCCCAGCACCCTGAAGTGCTGATCATGCCTTCTATGCAGTTTTACATGTGTAGACTCTCTTTCTTACAGGCAGTCCCTGGGTTATGAATGAGATCCATTCCTATGTCTGTCTTTAAGTTGAATTTGTAGGTAAGCTGGAACAGGTACATACAGTTCTTCTTTAGCGTCAGTTAGTCAAATGTTTGTCTTAGTATATAGTATATATTTTACCTTTCTATGCATATATAAAATACTTAAGAAACACTTCGAAACCATGCAGTGTTTTCATGAGCATCACGAAGTAGTGTGTGTGTTCGTTATTAAGAACCATTGTATTTAACTCGAAGTTTTAATATAATAGACTTTATGGAAGTCCTTTATTTTATTGTGCTTTAGGTGAAAGTTTACAGAGCAAATTAGTTTCTCATTAAAAAATTTATACACAGATTCTTTTGTGACGTTGATTGCAATCCCTGCAATGTGTCAGCACTGTCCCCCTTTCCCTTTACACTCCAGGTTCCCTGTGTCGGTTCATCAAGTTTTCCTGTCCCTTCCTGCCTTCTCATCTTCGCTTTTGGGCAGGTGTTCCCCATTTGGTCTCGTATACTTGATTGAACTAAAAAGCACTTTCCTCACGTGTATTATTATTTGTTTTATAGACCTGTCTAATCTTTGGCTGAAAGGGGACGTCGGGAGTGGCTTCAGGTCTGAGTTAGCAAGGTATCTGGGGGCCAGAGTCTCAGAGGTTCCTTCAGTCTTTGTCAGACCAGTAAGTCTAGCCTTCCTTGTGAATTTGAATTTTGTTCTACATTTTTCTCCATCTCTGATTAGGACCCTCTGTTGTGATCCCTGTCAGAGCAATAGGTGGTAGTAGCCAGGCACTATCTAGTTCTTCTGGGCTCAAGCTGGTGGAGTCTGCGGTTCATGTGGTCCATTAGCCCTTTGGACTAATATTTTCTTTGTGTCTTTGGTTTTCTTCATTCTCCTTTGCTCCAGGTAGAATGGGACCAGTAGATGTATCTTAGATGGCCGTTCACAAGCCTTTAAGAGCCCAGAATGCTACTCACCAAAGTAGGATGTAGAACATTTTCTATATGAACTATGTTATGCCAACTGACCTAGATGTCCCCTGAGACCATGGTCCCCAGTCTTCAGCCCCAGTAACACAGTCTCTCAAGGTGTTTGGTTGTGTCTAGGAAGCTTCTATGACTTTGACTTGGTCAAGTTGTGCTGACTTCCTCTATATCATATGATGTCTTTTCTTTTACCAAAGTTAACTCTTGTCTACTATCTAGTGATTTTCCCTCCCCAACCCTCCCCTCTCTTGCAACAACAAAAGATTGTTTTTTTTTCTATGTGGAAACCTTTCTTGGGTTTTTATAATAGGACTCTGATATAATATTTGTCCTTTTGTGGTTGACTTATTTCACCCAGCATAATGCCCTCCAGATTCATCCATGTTGTGAGATGTTTTCCAGATTCATCATTGTTCTTTATAGTTGCGTAGTATTCCATTGTGTGTATGTACCATAATTTGTTTATCCATTCAGCTGTTGATGGCCACTTAGATTGTTTCCATCTTTTTGTTGATGTGGATAATGCTGCAATGAACATGGGTGTGCATATGTCTATTCGTGTGATGGCTCTTATTTCTCTAGGATATATTCCTAGGAGTGGGATTTCTGGGTTATATGGTATTTCTATTTCTAGCTTTTTAAGGAGGAGCCATATCATTTACCATAGTGGTTGTACTGTTTTATATTCCCACCAGCAGTGCATAAGAGTTCCAATTTCCACACAACCTCTGGAAAAACCTTATATGGAAAATCAGTTCGTTCTTAAGGACGAGTTGTCTGTAAGTTGGACGCTCGAAACCCAGGGACTGCCTGTATTATAATTTGCCAATTTGCTACTGCTCACACTGTACTGCAGCAATGATCTTTGCCACTTTTGAATCAGTGTCCAGGTGGCTGCTGTCACATTACATCCATTTTTAGATGTTCCTCAAATCCACTGATGTGTTGTGCAATTTTCCTACAATGTGAAATTTTTTTTCTCTCGTTTTGTCTCTTTGGTGAAAGAGAACTTTGCTGTCTTCTTTGACAGCTGGACAAGAAGAGCTTGCAATCTCATTTCCCTTTCAGTATTCTCTATCTTGGCAACATTGTGAATAAGCAACATTTTAGACGATTGACTTCCAAAAATGTTTCTTGTCAAACTCCTGTCAAGATTTTGGAAGTCATGGAAAAATCTTTTCAGTTGTGACTTTCTATAATTTTGTTTTTGAAGTCTGAATTTTTTTTTTTTCTCTGGAATTCATTTTTTCCATACCCGAAGGTGGGAAGAAAAGGCAGATCAATTCCTGATTGTGTTTAGTTTTATATAGATGATGGTCCAAGAAAATTCTATGTTGGAATTTTTTTTACTAGTAGCTTATATTAATATCATTATTTTTCAAATTAAATTCCATCTGTCATGAATCAATGTCGAAAAAACCTTTCAGTGATCATTTTTAAAGTATCATGTGATTTTTTAAAAAATCTCATTGTATTTCATATATAAATACATCAAAAGGAGAGGGAAAAGGGAACATTATCCCTGTTTTGTAAACCTTTCTTTCTTAGCTTTTCCTATATTTTCCACAGTGCCTAACATTGTTAGGAAAAAGGAGGAAACTAAATTAAGAAATACATTATACTTTCAGAATTTGTCTGATTTAGAATTAAGAGAATGAAATTAAAGTCTTTCAAATACACTTGAAATTTTTTTCTGCTGCTTTCTTCCCTACTTAAAGCTATACATGTCATAGTTTTACTTTGGAGTTGTAGTGCTCCTAGATTCTTCATACAGAGGACCTCAACATAGTGGTTGAGAACATAGATTTGGGAGTGAGACCGCTTGGCTCCAGACCTAATTCTGCTTCCTTATCTGTATAATGGGGATGATAAAAATAGTATTCACCTCCTCAGGTTGTTGTAAGAATTGAATGAATGTATGTAAAGTACTTAGAACAGCAGCATACAGTAGGCATTTTCTATGTTTCATAAAGAAATACATAATACTTAATTTATATCCAGCTTCATATTTTAGGGAAGGATCACTGCTCATCTTACTTATTCACCAATAGTATTCATAGTTTTACCTTTGCAGCAACACATTTGTTCACTGGTTTCCAAACAAGTAGCCTGGGTTTCCTGCCTGATATGGAAGAGTTAATATGTGTGAGCCATTTGCATTTAACAGAGTCTAAGAAAACTCCATTTTCTCCCCCGTTGTGAGTAAAATTAGAATTATTTTTTAATAGATAGAGTTCATCTCTTAAAGGGGTTGCCACATCATTAAGAGCCAGGCAACTTCTCCTTGAACTCACCCAATTTTCTCCTTCCAAACCCAATTTTAGGTAATCCAGTCAACTCCAGGCTGCTCTGAAATGTTTATTATTACTTATCCAACTAGCCTAGAAGTTTCTGGTAGAGTTAATTCCTTTGGCTAGGGAAATTCCTTTAATCAGTAGGCTTTCAATGACCTATGGCCAAGCAGGAATGTGGTTTGATTCAGATGCAATCAAGACATACTTCCATAGTTCAGTGGGGGTTTCTTCATCCTTTTTCCTCCTTCTCCAGCTGATTACAGAACAGCTATCATTTGACAAAAAGTCAAAAGGCTTTTTTAATTCTCTTGCAGTTCACAGCCTTTTATCTAACTACAACTGTACACCATCAAAAATAGGATTTACTGAGCTCTCACTCAAATTCTTCCTTGATTTAAGTTCTTAAGTTTCAGGTCTCCTTCGATGTTAGGAAGGATACATCAACACTCACTCGTAGAGTATTGCACAAGGATAGCTCAAGTCATTCTAATGCTGAACACAATTTTATACAAGCTCAGAGTAGAGGATAATTTCTGTCACTCTCCCAAGCAAGTGGACTAATTTAATTGTGTCAAGGGGTTGTAAATAGGTTTTCCAGCTCCCCGTTCCTTTCTCTTCACTCTACCTTCAGGCTTTCGTAGAAGTTTCTTAATTTATTTTTTGTGTACTGTTGACTTTTTTGGTACTTAGGGGTTACCTATGAACCCTTCTTCAGAATATTTTAAATGCACAATATAAAATACAAGGAATTACTTAGGATACCAGTTATATCGGAATATACTTCACATTTGTGAAAACGTAATTTATATTTTTTTATATTAACACATTAAACAACATGAGCTAATAGCAGATTTAAAAATTACTGCAATTCCAAGTAGTGATGGGTGTAAATAATATTTTGAGATTTTTGCAATGACTGGGTTGCAATAGGAAAATGTCTGTGCTTTTCACTGGTAACAAAGTCACAGGTTCTCTGAAAACCACTTTGATTTATTCTAAACCCTCACAAGTGAAGGAAATGGTGTCAGTCAGAGGCTAGCGACAAGAAGGATTTTTCTCCAGCCAAGTTCACGGACCCCAAAACTCTGAGGATAATGAGATAAATGAGTCCCTTCCCACTCCTGAGTTGCTTAGAGTCCAATGGGACAGGCAGATGGCAGATCCAAAGAGTGCCCAGAAGTAGGGCTCTAGCACTCCCACAATCTCTATCAAACGTCCAGTCCACCCCAAATTAAATGTAATATTAAGAAGAAGGAATAAAGTCTTAGGACAACCATGAATAAAATAATCTTTTAAAAAACATTATTATTTTTACTGTTGCCTAACGAGAAATCCCAATAAAATGTGCACATTTTCAATGAGAATGCAACTTAGCACAAGTCCCCTAGCTGTGCTATCAAAGTACCAATTGCTGCCCACTGTCATGTCTACCACGCTATCTGTTCTCTTATATAGAAATTCTGGAGACTTCACTGGGTTAAAGAAAAAGTAATGGATATTTAGGAGCCATGCAGGCTGATGAACCCCTGAAACTATTGCCCCGAAATAATCTTTAAACCTTAAACCGAAAGTATCCCCTGAAGTCTACTTAAAATCAAGCCACAGTTTAGTTTAACTAGTGAAAAATATCTGCCTTGAGGATTATACTCTTTTAAGAACTATCTATATGGGATCAGAGTGACAACAGCAACTAGAAAGATTAAATAGGAATGGGGTGTGGGGGTGGGCTGTGAGTTTACGTTAATCAGAGAGGAACAACTCAGAAAAGAAGGGTGAGAATGGATGCACAACTCAAAGAATGTAATTGATGTCACTGAATTGTACAAGTAGAAATGGCTGAATTGGTGTATGTTTTGCTGTGTATATTCTCAACAACAATAACAAAATCAAAATAGGAATATCTTTCTCACTATGAGGTTGAAAGTTATTTAGTGTCCATTCATTTGTCCTGAAGTCATCTCTCACACCCTGGTACTATGTAACCCACTCTTGAGAAACACTAGGCTAATAGCGGTACCCCAGATCTAATCCTAGAAAGCTCCCGGTTGAAAATTGTACAACAAATATGCAAAATTTAAAAAGTAATGGAAAAATTGCATTCGTATTTATCCTGCAATAAAAAGTCTAAAACTCATTTAATTCTTGTGTAGTTCACAGTCTTTAGTCAACTACAAGTGTAAACCATCAAAAACAGGATTTACTGAGCATTTAAAGTATTATTTAGCCAGCTTTAAAGTATTGTTAAGTCAGTACAATGTGGGGAAGTTGGTGGTGGAATGACAGGGTAACCGTTACAGGGCAATCATATGGGCAGGTTGTGAACTTGAAGACTCCACACAATTCAAAACTCACATAACTGTGGACTGATCTGACAACATGTGTACAGTGTTTTTGTTTACTAATGCAAGTGGCACTGGCATTCTGTGGTAACACTATAAAAATTGTGTTATTCATTTGGTGTATTTGAAATTAAGTCTGTCTTGACTTTTAGGGCGTTCACAAAATTAAATTTTAAAAATAAATTGAGATGTCATAATATTTCATATTACTTTGTTGATACTTTATATCACACCACTTTACAATTTACTCTTCTTGGAAAGAAATAACAATTCATAATAACTTAATTACATAAAGGGGTAATAGTTTATACCAGTTTTTGCATATTAGACAGCAATGTTGTTTAGGTTGTTTAGACACCATTTGGCACATGTGGGCTTAATAGGCAGATAAAATGGCACCTTGATGACTCTATATTCATTGTTCACAGCTGTCTCCTGAGTTCCTCTCTCAGTGCCTGAAATATGGTGTTCATTAAATATTTGTTGAATGAACTACAATGGGTGGGTAGATGGACAGACAGCTAGATGTGTGGATGCGTGGAATTAAAAAATATACATATGTATATATGTATCTAGAGGATCCCTGGTGGCACAGTGGTTAAAGAGGTTGGCTACCAACCCCAGAAGTTCAGTGGTTCGAACCCATAGTTGCTCCATGGGACAAAGATGTGGCAGTCTGCTTCCATAAAAATTTACAGCCTTGGAAGCTCTGTGGGACAGTTCTACTCTGTCCTATAGGGTTGCTATGAGTCAGAATCAACGTGATGGCAGTGGGGTTTTGTTTATATATATTTAAGTCTTAGTTCTTCTACTGTAAAATGGGACTAATAATAGTACCTGTCTGATGAGATTGTTGTGAGAATTAATAGCAATAATTTATGTTCAGTGCTTCCAGAGTGGCTAGCACTTAAGTGCTTAATAAATTATAGCTTTTACAAAAATATAAAGTTTCTGGTTCTTTTCAGTAACTTATTTTTTTTTTTTTTTGCTAGCCATTAAATCTGTGCTCTTGTAAGTGTGAGAAACAGAAGTGAATTTGGATTGTAGTTTTATAATCTATGTGTCTAGAGAGTGATGTTTCATCTGAGGCAAAGGCTTTCTTTCCATGACCAAGAGCCTAATGCAGCTGCTTAACAACTGTTAGTAGTGCTGGAAACATCTGCAGTGGTCTGTTAACCAGAAAGTTGTGATCAGTAAATGTAAATCCTGGGCTTCAAAAGCCCGTTTCAAAGCTTTCTTGCTACGATGTAGAGGTTAGTTGCTTTCTCTTGGTAATCCACTAAAATAAAAATTGGATCCATCCTCAGTTTTCAAAAATTATTTTTATAATTTGGCATTCCAATTTCATATTTACAGATTATTATATGATACTTTTTGACCCACTACCTCCCTAAAGTATAGATTAGTAAGTCCTCATAAGGAGTTTGGCAAAATTCTCTAGATAAATATCTTTTAGAGTCAGAGTTCTGTTTTACTTAAGTTTATCTATCAAATATGCAATGAATGAAATATATTGATACAATGCTTAGAATTAACAACTATATGAGAGAAAATTGATGCTGTATATACTCTGCACAGAGAACATGATGCTATTGTTCTCTCTTTGCCTGAGTTTTGACTACATAGGCAGAATTATATCACTATTGTGTTCACATGTCAAATAGTAACACTAGATACCATCTGTGTATGAGGATGGAATGGGTGACCAAAAGCAAACAAACCAAAAGCAAATCAAACAAGAGGATAGGGACGGGAAGAAACAAAGTCATAGAAAGGGATATGAGAGGGAGAAAATTTGATGATTAAAGAATACTATGTCCTGGTGGTCCAGTGCTTAAGAGTTTGCCTGCCAACCAAAAGGTCGGCAGTTTGAATCTACCAGCTGCTCCTTGGAAACCCTATGGGGTAGTTCTACTCTGTCCAATAGGGTTGCTATGAGTCAGAGTGGACTCGATGGCAATAGGTTTTTGTTTTTTTGAACGTTCTCATGATAATTTTATACTCCTGTTCTGAATAATATTTACAAAGACATCAAAGTATATTATTTTCACAGGGGTAATGATTATTTTAGAGTTACTGCTTGTCAGTGATAAATAGCTTCATTTAAAAACAAAATTCAAATTCTTGAAATTATTTTAGCTTTGATGCTATTTTTGTCATTATTAAAATTGCTGTCACTCTAGAATTAAATATAATTGTAAAACACTTTGAAAAATAAAGTATGTTATCTAGGTGCTTCTTTTTTTAATGTAATGAGTATTAAATGTATAGTCAGACCAGCAAAACCTAAGACATGAATTTAACATGAGTCTGTTGAATTTGTAATTGTAGATGAATGATTGAATACTGTATCTAGACAGCCTTTTCATTTTCTGATACTTCTTTTTACTACCCACGAATTTTCATACACTGTAAACTTTTTTTTTCTCTTCTATATCTTGTTTAAGAAAAGAAACTGTTGGGAACATAGAATTGACTTCTGAAGAATATACTTTTTTCCTGAAGAATTGACTTCTTGTCAAGAATATAATTTAAAGTCATGTGATGGCTAACTTTCTTCTAATTTAATTTGAATTGAATGTGCTCATCTTGCAATCTTCTTAAAAACTTTTTTTTATCTTACTAAAATAGATCTAGTTATACCTTTGACACTCATTAAGCAGCATTATTCAGCTATGATATTTCCATGTGTAAGATTTCTAGAGCATTGTCCTTAAGTAACACTTTGGTTTTCAGGAGAGAAATCTGGAATTATTTACTTTATATTAGGGTGAAAATATGGTTAATACTGGTTACATTTGAAGGATTCTTTCAACTGTACTTGTAGCTAGAGATGGTTTTAAATGGAACACACAAGAGACAGTAATAACAAAGAGATCACTTTCTCTCTGTAATTTATTTTAATGCCATCGCACAGGGAATTCAAGGCAGAAAAAATTCTCCATTTACAGAGACCAAATGTGCAGAAATGGGTTGTCATAATTCCACATGAATCAATAATACATACTCTCTGGCACACTTCTTATTAGAAATCACTTGAAAAAATAATTTATATTGTATACTAAGTAAATATATGATTGTAGCCTTAAGATCTCTTGCAATGTTAGTTTCCCCTTAATGAATTACAATGCAATTTTCTACTCAACTAATTTCACTAAGGAAGCTAATGACTGGAGCAAAAGACTAATCAACTGCCAATCAGGATTCCTTGAGGCATAGAGTATCAAATATTGAAATAATTTTTACAACTCATAAAAGCTCTTATGTTCCGTGATATGTCCTAAAACCTGTGATGAAAACCTAAAGTTGATGAAGCTTATTTCTCAAGTGTTTTCTTCCTAAACAAACAGCTTGCACGTTTATCCAAATCTTTCATTAATATTCAAATCTATTAATATAGCACCATTATATTATCCTACTGTAGCAAGATAATTAGCTGTATACAAATGTCAGTCACAGAACTCAGTGGATATGTCATTAAAGTTGTAATGGTAGGATATTTTTCTTCTCTAGGAAAAAGTTGGCCTTCTGATAACATTAGGGTGGGTTTTTGTTTTTATGTTACAGAAATGTTACCAAACACAATCGGGTGGCCACTTGTACTCGTTCAGAACAACTAAGAGTTAAGCAGATTTAAAGCAAGGCATCGTTTATTACTGGCAGTGAGTAAGGAGACAGGGGAAACAGTCCCAAAGCACTCTTTCTCGGAACAAAGGGCTAGAAAAAGTTTTGTACCATGCAGGAAAGGGGAAGTCATACTTATTCATTAATTTCATACATATTCAAAACAGGGTCGGGCTAGCATTTGGCACAGAAGTGGCTGACAGACTTCTCGCTTCTGGAATGGGCTCAGTCACCGTGTATGTCTGGTGATTTTGGTTCCTTGGCATGGGTCTTTGGTTCCTAGGCAATACTTATTATGGGATGGGGCCATCTGGAGGTCAACCTGGTTTCTTACCGCGCATGCCCAGGATTCTAGTTTTAATTGGTTGATCTGAAAGACAGCTGCAACCGGGAAGATTAGGAAGAAGCAGCTTAAATTTTAACCGTGAGTGAGGTAAACAATGTTTTGTGGTTGAGACCGTTCTTTTTCTAAAGAAATTTTTAACTGACGTAACTTGTTTAAGGCCTTTTCTGTCCCTAGCAGGTCTCAGAAATAATGAGGTGGCGCACTTGACTTTCAGCCTGTACATCATTTATGTTGTCACCAAGCCTTCATTTGTGACATAGTGGTGTAATAGTCTCATGGGGGAGAAACCATATTTAAAGTCGTTAATTAATTTGTCATTTATCATTTTAATACCAGAAAATAGTTACTTTCCTTTGTTGCTTAAAAACAATCTTTAAAGTTACTGGGTGATTACATTTCTTCGCCACGTCATCCTCTTTTATATTAAAACACAGCCATTATGTGCGTGCATGTGCGCCTGTGTGTTTCTTCGTCTGCCTCCATACACATAAATATGTGTGGATGTCTGCAGTTTTGGTTGTTAGTTGAGAGCTGGGGAGTGTTTCCACACACCTGAGTATTTGCTGTGGACCTTCTTGATAATCTTTCGATTAATGTTTTTATCATGCTGGCACACCTCAAGTGTGAGCTTAATAAAGTAATCAGCATTTCCTCAATAAAACAAGTTTGAGACAATCCTAGTTAACTACTCTCTCTCACACTTGAGGGCCTTGGTTGTACAGCCAGCAGCTACTAGTTCAGAAGTATTTATGTGACCCTTCCTGAGTTCTCTGAAAAATCTATTTGTGGAAAAAGAAAAATACTGCTCCATCCCAGGGTTCCTGGAGCTGAAAACTAAAGGATTTGGGTTAAGTTGTTTCAGCAGTTGATACTTTCCTGTCACATTTTAGGGGAGGCAGGAATCCCAGATGAAACTTACTAGTAATATTTTGGGGTACACATTTATAATTTTTTCAATAAACTTGAGGGTGGTATGATGATACAAGAAACATTTTTTTGTTTCCTAAAAAGAAAAAAATAATACTAACCTAGCAAGTACCATTTTAAAATATGTTAAAATGTTGCTAACACCTTTTAGTCTCAGTATTTATACCACAATTGTTTCTCAGGTCAAGCATATAGGGAAACAATGGACTAAATTCTCACTAGATCCCTTGAGTCACAAGAATACCAGCCCTCCAGGCTCTCCATTTCTTTTTTTAATGCCCTCTAGCTAATAGAACTGCCCTCACAAATGATGACAAACCTCCTTGTCAATAGAACAGATGAATATTCCTGCTGCTCTTGACTGAGAGGCCATGTTCCAGGTCTGGGGGATATCATCCCTGAGCTACTTCTCATCATTTAGGCACCATCCCTGTTAAAATTTTTTCCTGTGTCCCGAGATTTACAGCTCTCAGAACTACCCTCCATAGTTACTCTTCTCTCAGGACCATACAGTATTTTCCTCACTGAGTCAGAAAACCCAAGTCCACTTCCTTTCCCAAAGAGCTACCAGTGCATTCTGTCCAGGCAGGGAAAAAACAAAAATGTCTCTGGAAGATAAGGAACTTCCAGAGGCAGTGCTCAAGTTTTAGTTCTCTGCCTCCCCATGCCTGATAAACCCTGCATCCTACTGGGTGTTGTCTGCTTAGAGTAATAATAGCTAATGTTTATGTGACATTAGAAATGGACAGTGGTAGTACAGGTCGTAGCTCAAAATCTCTGCAATGTGATTTTTCACTGAAAAAAAAGGAAACCTCTAAAGACTAGAGTGGTTTCTTTGTGTGGGATGAGTGATTATACAATAGAGTAGTTCGCTACTCTAAATATATCCAATATATTGAGATCTATTTTACAAATTAAATATTTTAGATCATTTCTAAAATTTACAAAATAGTTCATTATAGGACTCTGTAACTGAAAGTATGCATATGATATTTTTATTTAAAAGTTTTTACTTTCAATAATATCTTTCTTTAAAAATCTCTTTTTTTTAACTCTGTAAGATAAACTGTACCCAATGTAACAAATGAAATTATACCAAAGTATCAAAATGTTAGTAAATTAACAGAAGCTAGCAGTCTACTGTGAATTTTTATACTTACCTGTTTTTACTAATTTAAACATATACAAATCTGTCACACAGAGGACTTTTGCTAGGTTTTGTAAAAATGCAGTCATTTTATACATATTACTCTGCAATCTGTTTCATTAAACTTGAGTATACAATAAACATTTATTACGGTCACTTGATAAAGATTTAATATATTCTTTTTAATAGCTGCATAGTATTCAATAGTTTAACTATACCAGTGTGTATTCAACCAAGGGCATCTCTATTAAATAAGTTAAGCCTCACTTGTGCCAATTAATCTTTTGTTTAGGGATTTAAGCTCCTATCTCTCATCTTGAAAACAGAGAAAGAAAGAAAAAGACACATGTCCACAGTTTCTCCTCAAAGTGCTCTGTGCAGTGGGCCAATAGAACAACTCCTGAAATTGATGTGTTTTCTTGGGAGTAGTCATAAAACTGGGGTCCCGTCGATGTTTATAAACTCCAGAGGGCCTAACTCCTCTACTTCTCACTGGAGGGCCTCCATGCTCAGGCTTCCCTCTCCCTGCCCAGTTTTTTTAGGAAAATGTTTACTTTTTATATGGGTACATAAAGAGAATAGTAACTGTGTTCCGATATCCAGCACACCTTTTTCCTGCCATGGCTTCACATAGCTCTGTCATGAAGCATGGATAATGTGGTGGGGAGGAAGGTATATCACAGATTAGTAAATGCAGGGCTGGTAGAAGAGGTCCCACAGAAGGCATAGATAATTTCCTCAGATATAGATTGGCACTGAAAGGTTTGTGTTCATGTGCAGGAATGTCTTGACAGTGGCAATTTATGTCTTGAGAGTATCATCATTGGATATAAGGAGGTCCATCTGGCTTGAGCCATGACTGTAGCATGATTGGGAGAGTAAGCAAGATCCAGGCCTGAAGAGGAGTTTGCTTTGGCTGGAAAGGGGATCCACGATCTTCGCCAAGTGAGCCAAGGTTCAGGGCAGAGCTGTAGTTCTCTCAATGAAGTGGAATTTTAACAAAGAAGTGGAATTGAAGTGTGCTCATAAGGCTGAGTACTTACGTTGGGGGTTAGAATCCAAGCAGTATCTCTGTAAGTAAGTACATGGGCCCTCAAAGGTTTTGCCAAAACCCTCCTTTTGTTAGAACTCTACATCTAACCACCCAGGGTTGGTTCTCATTGAGTCACAGGCTGGGTGGGGCTGGTCCTACAAGTTGCATATCCTCATCTATTGCCTTTGGATCCAGGTGGGGCATGCATAGACTGATAACAACTAGTTTTTGCAAGCCTTCTTTAGATTGAAGACTTGAGCTGAGCCAACAATGTTCCTTTCTGAAAGGTCAAATCCACACATTCAAAATGGGGTAAAGGGGTAAAAGGGGAAATTTTGTCACCTCCTTATGATACCTAGACTTAACGCATCCTTATATCAACCAGAATAGATTTATCCCATAAGCGTGGATGGCAGAGATATGCAAAAACCTGCATCTTCCAATGCTGGTTGCCAGTATATTTAGGTAGCCAAGTCTTCCTATTTGGACAGGAATGAGTTGGGTGTGTCTGTGACTTACTAAGGAGTCTGAGGTGTAGAAAGCCTAAACAGCTTGTCATATGAACATGTCCTGATCTGACTTTTAGCTGTTTAACAGTTGGCAGTCATTACTGACTTCCTATTTCCTTCAGGTCTAATTGTTGATAGCTGAATATCTTGATTTATTACGTTACTCTTCAATGGAAAAACAACGTTAGTAATCGCCTCCTCACCCCTTTTGATCTTTGAGCTTTTTAAAAATAATGTTGGAGTTCAGAATTTATTGCATGATTATCAATCAGCATAAGAAAGTCAGAGTTCCACTGTCAATTAGCAATTATTGTTTTTCTTACAGGTTCAAAAATCAAAATTAACTGGCTTTTTCCACCCTTAAGTTGTCCATGTAGACAGATCCACAAACAGCTAAATTCTGTGGTCACATAGCCCTAATGGAGACTGTTTCGAACAAAGAAACTGGAACAACACAATCTATCAGTTATATATATACATATATATGTATATATATTTAGAGAGAGAGAGGGAGACAGAGAGGATATATGTGTGTGTGTGTGTGTGTGTATGTATGTTGTTGTTGTTAGGTGCTGTTGAGTTGGTTCCGACTCATAGCAACCCTATAGGACAGAGTAGAACTGCTCCGTAGGGTTTCCAAGGAGTGGCTGGTGAATTTGAACTGCTGACCTTTTGATTAGCAGCTGAGCTCTCAACCATCACGCCACTAGGGCTCCATAAATATATATATATATATATATATTGCTGACGAGTTGATTCCGACTCAGAGACCATGTAGGACAGAGTAGAACTGCCCCATAGGGTTTCCAAGGAGTAGCTGGTGGATCCAAACTGCCAACCTTTTAGTTAGCAGGTAAGCTCTTAACCACTGAGCCACCAGAGCTCCCCAGGGCTCCATATATATATAGCCTTCTACTCATACGTACCTAGGGTACCCGGATCTCCCCCAAATGATAAGATTTCTTGAGGAATGGATGTAAACCCATTCCATTGTGTGAAAAGTTAGATGTTAATACATCTTCATACCACACATCAAAGTGCAGCTCTTACTAAAGTTGGCAGAAGCAATTCCGAATGAAACACTGAATGAAAAGTGAGCTTATGTCACGTGGTCAACGACAAACATTCACAGCCAAAACAATCCTGGTGGCACAACAGTTAAACACTGGCTACTAACTGAAAGGTTGGCAGTTCAAACACACCCAGCCTCTCTATGGGAGAAAGACCTGGCAACCTGTTCCCGTAAAGAAAACCCTATGAAGCAGTTCTAGTCTGTCGCATGGGGTTGCTATGTGTTAAAAATTGAGTCAAAGGCAGCTAACAACAACAACAAGGTAAGGTACAGTAGTATTTCCAGACAGAGCTGAAACCTATGTGGTTTGGAAACGAGATCTGTGGAACAGAGATAGTGCAGAACAAAAGATATGCAAGTTCCTACAGATACTCCATAGAACACTAGGCCTATGGGATGCCAAGAGGGCTTATGTCCAAAATAGGGTTCCATGATCTGATGAGCTTGGGAAGTACTGAATTAAGTGTCAATAAATAGGTTTTCTTCCTGCTGTGTTGCTCACTATGCTAGTGCACATTGTGATTCTCTAAAACAGGGACAGATTATGCTGTATTTCCCATACATGTGTGTGGTCTGAATCTTCCACCTGGGGCAATGCAATAAGGGCAGGAGGATATGATGAAATGCCTAAGAGAAAGGAGCCTGGGAAAGGTGTTCAGGACGGCAAGAGAGCTAGTTTATAAGGCCTTACAGAAAGGAAATTGACACCACCACAGAATGAATCATACCTGGACCCTAATATGAGTCAGAATTGACTCGACGGCAATGTTTTTTTTTTTTTTTCTGTCTCAACACATAAGAAGGGACCAGAAGAACAAAGGAGAAGCACGTGGAGGAGAGAATCAGGGCCACGATTCAGGGCTTTGACTGGAGTACATTTTCCAAATCCTTGGTGATCAAAGCTGAAGTCAACTTAACAGAAGATATACAGGACTAATAAATGCTGGGAGTGTAGATGTAGAGCAGACACTGGAAATCCTGGATTGCCTGACTCCAAATCTCAGTCACAAGCCAGTTTTCTATACTGTTATAAAGTCAGGAAATGAATGCAGCGTACACATTAATGTGTCAGGAAGCTCAAGTGTGAGATAGCTGCATTGCTCTAGCCCTAATTCCTATATGAGCATATCTCTTATGCAGCTCTCTATATTCTCTTGGCCTCACTTGTCTTTTATTCCATACACAGATGTGTGGTAGCCAGACCAGTTCTGGGCTCCAACTAGCTTCACGCAGCTGCAATCCACCAGTATTTCACCAAATCCCATTCCCTCCCTTGATTTCTGTGTTGATGCTGTTGATGCTTTCTAGGTTACTCAGGCTGAAGCAATGTTTTAACTATTCAGTAGATTCTCTTTCTTGTTTTTTATTCGTTGAGTAATTATAAATTTGTAAATACATTCCTGTTACGAAAAACCCCAGGAAAGTTTCTAATAGCGGCCTGGTTATATGATAAACAGCGGCAGTTTAAAAAGCCTTAAAAACTATCTGGTCATTGGACAGATACCAAGGCAGAGACTCAGAGAGACCAACCAGGGTGACCACCCCAACAGTATTTTGGAAACATATGATTACTTAACATTTTGTTTTCATACCACTGATTTCATTTAATTACATGAACGTTTATATGACAAATGGGAATCCCCATTCAGAAATTTCTCTCTTAACCTAAAGCATGATTAATCTGTAAGTAATGACTTTCAGTGCTCTGGTTATAATATTAAAACTAGTATAATATCAAAACTACTGTGGAATGTAACTTTGTCATGGTATTTTATATAATAGCAACATGATAATGTCTTAAATTACGAGATAGCTGCAGCACTCACAGATACTACCTATATTGTTATTAATTTCCTATTATTCAGAAACATTCCTTATTCCAATAAATTATACTTTTTCTTATCAAATTTCTCCAACTTTTAATATTGGAAAAACTGTATCAGATTATTTCACCATTGGATTTAACAATAAACAATAACCAAAAACTTTGAAAGTAGACACCACCACCAGTTTTTCCTACACATGACTCAGTTGACGTTTTAGCTATGTGCCACATAATGAGGACCATTTGGGTCACTAGATTGAAGAAACTCCGAAGCTAGGGACTTCCATCAAGAATGACTACATGATTGTCTACATATGTAACTGAGGATAATAGGTCTTGCCTGCTTTCTTGTCCTTGGCAAGGCCCCCACAGTTGAAGGTGAACTCCCATCCATTTTTCTTGGTCCCAATAGCGATTTATTTTGCCATGGATAAAGAATTAAACCTATAGCAATGTGGCTGTCTCACACTTGGGCTTCCTGACATGATACAATGCACCTATATTCATTCCTTGCCCTTATTACATTACAGCAATATGGTCAGGACTAAGGTTTGCAGTCAAACAATCCAGGGTTTTCTGTCTCTGCACCATTATTTATTAGCCCTGTATACTGTTGTTGTTAGCTGTCATTGAGTCTATTTTGACTCAGAGCCACCCTATGTGACAGAGTAGACCTGTATACCATGGGTTAAGTTGCTTAACCTCTTTAAGCTTCAGTTCCACATATTTAAAATGTGGGATTAAACTTTGAAAACTTATCAACAAAAAGACAACCAAATGAAAGGCAGCCAAGTGCTTTAACTATTGCTGTACCAGGGCTCCTCTATCAGCCATCAGAGAGATGCAAATCAAAGCCACAATGAAACACCATTTCACTTCCACTAGGATGGCTAAGAAAAAAAAAATCAGAAAATAACAAACGCTGGCAAAGATGTGGGAAAATTGGAACCCTTATCCATTGCTGGTAGGAATGAAAAATGGTACAGCTGTTGTGGAAATCAGTGTAACAGTTCCTCAAAAAACTAAAAATAGACCTGCCACTTCATGCAGCAATTCCACTGCTAGAAATATACCCAGGGAGCTTGAAAGCAGTGATGTTTTCCAATCTAGTCGATTCTGACTCATAGCGACCCTATAGGACAGAGTAGAACCGCCCCTTAAGGTTTCCAAGGAATGGCTGGTGGATTCGAACTGCTGACCTTTTGGTTAGCAGCCGAGCTCTTAACCACTGCACCACCAGGGCTCCTAAGTATACCCATGCATGTAGAAATTGTTGAATTGGTGTATATTCTGCTGTGTATATTTTCAACCACAACAAAAATAAATTATTTTTTAAAAAATGTGATCTTATCACTGCCATCATAAGATCACTGCGAAATTTAAATGATATGATGTGTTGTAGAAGACCCTGTCAGGGTGCTGTCCATGTTTTCATGTCTCTAGATGATATACCTTGAATGCTATTTTCCGAACACTTCCAACTTCTTGCCCTTTTGTCTGGCTGCAGGAGCGTGGTTGGCTCATTCACAAGGCAAACTGGAAGTCAGTGGAAGTAATGCTTCCAAAAGCAGCTCCTTGTTTGGAATACCTCTGAGGCATATTCTGCACATTTTCCCAGAGTTCCCCAGCAGTTCTCCAGTTCTCCAGTTCTCCAGTTGCCCACAGAAGTCACTTGCTCGATAGCATCTATTTCCTTTTCCTTCCCTGTCTCATTTTCCTCTTCATCTACCAGTTTTCCTGGGACCCCCTTTTAAATAAGTTACTTACATTTCAATCCTTGTCTCAGCATCTACTTTTGGGAGAACCCAAACCAAGATATGTGAAACTCACATAGCATGGTGTCTGGCATATAGTAAGTGATAATAATTACTAATTCCAGAAGACATGTCTAGTTAGTGTGTAAGAAAACAAGGAAGTATATTTTTGAAAACCACTCTCCTGGCTGCCACCTCTGTTAACTCTTATTTTGCATCCTTTCTCTTGTTTTTTGTTTTAAGTCAGTCTTTCAAAACTTCTTTTCTATTTGAAGAGCAGGAGGAAGTTCAGCAGGCAAATTTGAGCAGTGACTTCGACTGCACAAATTTTTCTGCCTCGTAAAATAAAAATTTTCGGGCACCTATTTTGATCTGCAATTCATCTGAAAAATAAGGAAAGTAGAATTTTAAATGTCTAGGTAAGAAAAATTGCACTAGTACCTGACAACATCGTAGAAGAGCAAGTGTTCTATATTTCACCAAAAGGGCACCATTTCTCCCTTTTACCAAACACCGAACATTGATAGTGTTATGATAAATTTACTATAATACCTTTGGAGGCCAAGTATCTCAGAAAAAATCAACAGTAACATTTTAGGCAAAATGGAAACATTAGATTCACACCTGTAGCTTGTTAATTTGGACCAAGGGTTAGACTTCACAGAAGCCAGTTACTGGGATGGATTGAGTTCTTTCATGGACTGTTTTCTGCTTGTTTGTTTTGTTTTGATTTAATTATAAGACTATGTTGAATATTTTCTCTGACCATAGCTGCCATCAATAATATCCAGAATATCCATGGATTACTTCAGTGTTTCTTTCTTTGGAGAATGACTGAGAATGGTTAACTATTTATTACAATCTTAAATAATTATAACAGGAGAAATGATGCATCCATCTATTTCATCTCTTTATTCTAAAAGAGTGTAGATCTGCTGTCAGTGAATAACATTGTGATGAATGCATTAATTACTGCTCTAACACAAACCTTATGTATAAATCCAAAAGTGGCTGCTGTGTGTGTCCTTTTTGAGTGTGTGCTTGTACTTGTGTGTGTGTTCCTGACTATATTTTGCTTCTGTAGTTGTTCTGTTGTTAACATTACCTGTTTACACACAAGACTTTAGGGATGAGCAACTTAAGATAAAAATCATATTTGGTTGGGTCTGGGTATTAAATTTTACCTGACTGTTCTCAAACATTCTTCATAAGCTCCAGTAACATTATTGCTCAGCTATAAGAGTTTTTAGATTATTTTTGCCTTGAGTCTGTTTTTACCTTTGACACATATTTTAATGTCCCTTCTCATTTCTTCTTAATGAAGCAGCATTCTTATGTGCTAACTTTCAAGACTATTTGTAAATGTAGTTCATATTGTTGATAAATTAACATAATGATCAAGTAGAAATTAACCCCCTGCAGTTAATCTATAAAACTCTATTGACCTGCTTTCACTCAGCATTGTTGTTACTGTTGACATTTTAGCTGTAAAGAGTTAACTGGCTTTGTATAAAATGTTGGAGCCTGTCCTAAATCCCAAAGGTCTATGATGTCTTTTAATTTTCTGAGAAGCCATTTGTCACTGTTGCTTAATACACACAGGCTAATTTTCACCCCCTTGAAATTTAGAGTTTATGGAGCTTTAGAGTCATCTTCCTAATTGCTATACATGAGGAAATCAAGGCCCAGAGTGTTTGTGAGACATTTGCAGAGTCTCATAGCTATGTAAGGGACAAAGCTGGAAGTAGTACCCACTTCTCCCACGTTGGGGTTATTGTTAGGTGCTGTCGAGTTGGTTCCAACTCATAGCGACCAAGCCAGTACATTTCTCTTTAACCCATCTTTTCATTCACCTGCAGGTGTTTTGTGGTATTTCTATGGGGACTAGAGGACCCCTCACCTCATTGTGTATGGGGGCTCATGGAATATTGGAGCGGGAAGGGACTTCAGAGATCTTTACCTCATTCGTACTACTGAGGAGGAAACTGAGCCCAAAGTGTTGGGCTGGCAAAGAAACTCGTATGTTCAATCTGCAGTGTCATTATAGTCATTCTAACCATGAAGGGGTGAAGGTTGAACCTGCTTTCAAAGCACAGACTGGACTGTTCCCTCATCTAAGCTTAAGAGATGGCTTGTGACATCACATATAAATAACTGTATTTTTCCTTCTGGCATCAAAAGAAATGTCCTAGTCATTTATTCATCTCTCCGTGATACAAACCAGCTGGTTTATTTACATATTCCTGTTGAAAATGACAATTAATGTTGGCCGAACCATGCCTTATGGAGGAAATCTATTCATATTTTATTACAATAGCTTCGGCAGCCTTTCAGTGGCATTATGATGAAAACGTGGGTCTCAGGTTGTTGCTAGGGAAATGGCCAGCCAATGAATTTGGCTTCAGTCCAGGAACTGTCCTGGCCGATATGAGAGCGTCATTACTGTGGGAGTAATATTTCTTTCATCAGTTTATTTTCTAGTACTCCTGGTAGAGGGTTTGGGGATTTTTGTCTTGAAAATTGCTGTATCTCTACTATATTTTCTCTGTGTTCTCTTGGATTTCTTTATTTCCTAGACGAAAGTTAGTCTAGAAAGACTTAAGATGTTCATGTATGTCCACTACATTGTAAAGCTTACAATCTCCTCGCATCAGTGGTGTACATGCCTTTTATAACATGTATGTAACACAACACAGTCTTACACATACACACACAGATCCACACGTTCTCACAATAAGGGGAATATACATTGGTTTTGCCATATTGTTATTTCATATATCTGTGCTTTATATTACATTTTCCAACACATTAGCATTATGGATTTTTAAATTCATTTACCAAAGAGCATTTACATAATTTTGAATATGTTGATTCAAAATCATTTTAAAATATTCCCTAATAAGTTACAGTGCCTCATTCAATGATTCAATTTAGCAACAATTTCTAAGTGTGTTATTACTTATTCATTAACTGAAGCCCTTTATTTTTATATTCTGCTCTTGGCAATTGTGGATTATTTGGTGCTTGTTACAGCCACTTTAGACAAGTAAATAAAATCAGATGAAATATTTCAGCAACAGCTGGAAATAAACCAGTAGTTTCTGTTTGGGTTTGGCGAGTGAAATGCTGCAGGGCTGCTCATGGAAAAACCATAAGAACTATTACACACTGTGAGAAAAGATTACATATCTCTGGGGTTTTGCCCTTCTAATTACTTGGCGTATCTTTGTCCATGAAGAGTGCCACCTGTGTGTTTAGGTGGCAGTATAAAATAATTAAATCGTTATCACAAGGGTAATAGTATACCTCTTTCTGGTTTAAATGTGATAAGAAAACCTTAAACCAGAAATACATAAAGCAGTGTAGAATAATATGAAAAGAGTCTTTGAGAGACTTATTCTTGTTATTTTTAGTTTCTCTTTCCCAGAATTTAGTTCAAGTACCTGATAATTCTAGGGAATTACCAGTATTTATCAGACCACCCAAGGAAGAACAATGCTCTGGCAATAAATAAAGCCACTGGTGACTAGTAATAACTTGCTTCTGACTTCAAACTCACACTCATTTTGGTAAGCAGATGTCTTCCAAAATGCCCTCTTGGCTTAGCATACTGGTGCTTATTTCTTCCATTTTCCAAGAGAGTATGGACATGATTTTTTTAAAGTTATATCTGATAATTTCAGTAACATTTATAGTAACTGTATTGCAGATTGGCCTTATTAACAGTGGATTATCTATTTCGATATTATTCTTTTAATAAATAATTTCACTTCTTAGATGATGAGGGAAAAGATAATTAAGGCTTGAAATTCCTGATGGAAGGCTATTTAAAATTAGTCAGTTGTGTCTAATTATCTACTTTAATTGTAATATCACTAACTGGTAATGTTCATGCTCTGATTAATTGTTCCTTTCTTCCCAGTTATACTTCCAAGTTGGAAAAATCAGGTTAAATGATAGTATACAAAGCCCTCAAAATTTTCTATAGACAAATTTCTTGATCTCAGAAACTTAAATCACCATAATACTTCTCTGAAATAAGACTGGGAATGGAGGAAGAAGGAGAAATGTTTTGTTTAGTTTTCCCTAATTTTATTTCTTCTTTCAGTAGAGAAATTGTACTAGATATAACTCTTATAGAATGAGGCACGATCATAACCCAGCACTGTGTATTTCTGCATTTAAGAAATAAGGACAATGCCTTTGGCTAGATTCTTCAAATATATATTTTAGGAATATCTTAAAACTGTGGTTCTCAATCTTTATCATGATCTAATCCCCTGGAAGGCTTGTTAGAACACAGATTGCTGGGTCCTACTTTGAGAGTTCCCAATTTACTAAGCCTGGGGTGTGGCCCCAAATTTGCATTTCTAACAAGTTCTCGTGTAATGCTGTCTTATTTATCTAGTGCTGCTATATCAGAAATACCACAAGTAGATGGCTTTAACAAATAGAAATTTATTCTCTCACAGTTTAGGAGGCTAGAAGCCCGAATTCAAGGTGCCAGCTCCAGGGGAAGGCATTCTCTCTCTGTCGGCTCTGGGGGAGGTTCCTTGTCATCAATCTTCCCCTGGCCTAGGAGCTTCTCAGCACAGGGATCCTGGGTCGAAAGGACGCACTTTACTCCTGGCTCTCCTTTCTTGGTGGTAATGAGGTCCCTCTCTTCTCTGCTTGCTTTTCTCTTTTATATCTCAAAAGAGATTGACTGAAGATACAACCTAATCCTGTAGATTGTGTCCTTCCTCATTAACATAACTGCCTCTAATCCTGCCTCATTAACATCATAGAGGTTAAGATTTACAATACATAGGATAATTACATCAGATCACAAAATGGAGGGCAACCACACAATACTGGGAATCATAGCCTAGCCAAGATGACACACATTTCTGGGGGACGCAATTCAACCCATAACAGATGCTGATGTCGTTTATTCCTGGGACCTGCTCTGGGAACCAAATACCTTAAAATAACTATACTCCCATAAGAGACCAGTTAAATCAATCTGTAAATCCATCTGATGAGGTATTATGTAACCAGTAAAATTGCATTTGAATGATATAGGAAAACAAAACATAGTGGTAATTGAAAAAAAGATAAAAGTTATATATGCTATATAATCTCAATTATCAATATACATATAAATAAAAGATTGGATAGAAATACATATGTATGTATATGTGTGTGACATGCAGATGACACAACCTTGCTTGCTGAAAGCAAAGAGGACTTACAGCACTTACTGATAAAGATCAAAGACTACAACCTTCAGTATGTATTACACCTCAACATAAAGAAAACAAAAATCCTCACAACTGGACCAATCAGCAACATCATGATAAATGGAGAAAAGATTGAAACTGTCAAGGATTACTTTTTACTTGGATCTACAGTCAACACCCATGGAAGCAGCAGTCAAGAAATCAAAAGACTCATTGCATTGGGCAAATCTGCTGCAAAAGACTTCTTTCAAGTGTTAAAAAGCAAAGACATCACCTTGAGGACTAAGGTGCCCCTGACTTAAGCCATGATATTTTCAATTGCCTCATATGCACGCGAAAGCCGGACAATGAGTAAGTAAGATCAAAGAAAAATTAGTGCCTCTGAATTATGGTGTTGGCAAATAATGTTGAATATACCATAGACTGCCAGAAGAATGAATAAATCTGTCTTGAAAGAAGTACAGTCAGAATGCTCCTTAGAAGCGAGAAGGATGCTAGTTCGTCTCACGTGTTTTGGACGTGTTATCAGGAGTGACTAGTCCCTGGAGAAGGACATCATGCTTGGTAAAGTACAGGGTCAGCAAAAAAGAGGAAGACCCTCAACGAGATAGATAGATACAGCGGCTGCAACAATGGGCTCAAACATAGCAACAATTCTGAGGATGCTGCAGGACTAGACAGTGCTTTGTTCTGTTGTAGATAGGGTTGCTATGAGTCGGAGCCAACTCGATGGCACCTGACAACAATTTGTGTGTGTGTGTGTGGTATATATGTGTTTGTGTGTATCTGTAAGGAATATACCAATTATTAAGAGAAATTATCTCTGTGTTATTGGAGTATGAATATTGTACTTTTACTTTTCTCTGTTTTCCATAAGTTATATGTAATACATATATGATCAGGAAAAACAATATTTGGAGAATACACATTGGACTAGTAATTCATTAATCTATACCCGCTTCTTCCTTTCTAAATGTCTTGTAGTAATCAGTCCTCACCAACCAGAGGCAAACATTGTTTTCCATGGCTCCCAAAGTAGCTACCACCCAGTAACCACCAGAAAGTTGCTTAGTTCCTATTATAATTCAGTTCCAATTGTGCTAGAAATTAGTATTAGGAATACTAACTTCCCAGGGACTAGGAAATCGTTTAATTATACTTTTAAATTTTCCAATTTTTCTCTCCACCCCCACTTGCCTTAGGTTTCACCAAAAACCAAACCCGTTGCCATAGAGTTGATTCCGACTCATAGTGACCCAATAGGTTACAACACCCAAAATTTCTGTATGGACCTAAACACTGTTGGGTAAAAGGGTCTGGTGGACAAAAACTGGGCACCATTTAAGCTCAGAGTCTAAGAAATTCTGCACTCCCTCTGAGGAACGTATTCATTTTTGACAAACTTACCTGACTCAGAGCTTCTTAAAATAAACCATAAGCAAAAGAATATAAAACATACTATCACAATTTCAACCATTTCTTTTAGTGTTTCTCTTCTAACAACCTTCTCCTAGAGATCTTTGCTTTGTATTATTATCTCTCATTTTTAAAAACAAACTAAATGTAACATCCTCAAAATAATTGCAAAATCTTCGGTTCTTTTATCTATGACTCTTGGAGACATGTGAGGGGAGAGGACTTAATTAGAGAGAAGAAAGGTTATAACCTGCCCTGTCTGTTGAGACAGTGATTTTAATTACATTTAATTTCCATTCGCTCTGTGTGTTACTTGATCCACTCGTTGGTTTAAAAGCATATTGATAAATACAGCCGTGACTTAACCTCTTGCCCTTCAACTCGTCTAGAATTGCATACAGGCTTAAGTGAGTTTGCCACATTTAGATGTCATATTTTGTTACTAAAAAGACAGTACTGAGATCCCTGTTAGACAGTGTGGCCTGTGTTTTTCTGGAGAAAAGTCTATATTCCATTATGAAAATAAATAAATTGTTGCAAAAGACTTTCTAGTTGGCTTGTAGTTATACTATAAAAGCCTGAAAAACTTCAGTGTAGCATGCTTCTGTTGTACATATTAATGGCTATTCCCTTTCCATAAATGCTTTCAGACGTTTCAGTAATGTTTTCCTAAAGGTACCTATTTTTTAATTTAATAAACAATTATCAACAATACTATATATATTATATATATATATATATTATATATATATATATTATATAACAATACTACTATACTAGGCATATATGTAATATATGTAGTATCATCCAGATAAGATTGGGAGCACAACTTCAGACATACATTTAAAAATATATATTTTCCTTACAAACCAGGATAAAATAGAAATTTAAAATTCAAATACTTTTGTTAACAAATCTGTGAATTTCAACAACGAAAGCAAATTGATAGTTATTTTAAAACACATTTTCCTTCTTTCTGTGTCTTAATAATTTATCTTCTAGTGACATGGAAGTGATTACTTTTTCTGGTCAGGGGTTTAACAATCATATTGTAAAAAAAAGCAATTGTGAAGACAGTTATTCCAATAAGAAATCTTCCATGAATCATTTGACTCTATGTCACCTTAAAATACAGTTTTGCAGGACTGGATTCTACTCCAGAAAGCAAAAAGGGTTGCTGGGACCAAATTTCAATGAAATGGTAGGGTTATACTAGTATCAGTTTTCTAACATGCAGATTGAAAGATGGTTATGGAAGGGAGTATGCTTGCTATGAGGAAATACAAACTGGAACATGCAGGGGTAATGGCATTAGGTCTACACCTTGCTCTCAGACTGTTCAGAAAAAGACTTAAACAGAATGTAAAACAAACTATATATATATATATATATATATATATATATATATATATATATATATATATATATTATTGCTGGGTGCCATCTAGTTGATTCCAACCCATAGCAAGCCATGTGACAGAGTAGAACTACCCCATAGGGTTTTCTTGGCTATAATCTTTACAGAATAAGATCACCAGGCCTTTCTCCTGCAGAGCTGCTGGGCAGGTTCAGACCGCCAACGTTTTGGTTAGTAGCTGAACACTTAACCATTGTGCCACCAGGGGTGCTTTTATGTATATCTATTTATATTTACATCTATATTTATTTGTAGTTACAATTACATTTATATTTATGTAAAAGTGCCTGGCTGTTACCCAAAAGGTCGGCGGTTTGAACTCACCAGCGGCTCCAGGGGAGAAAAGACCTGGCAATCTGCTCCCATAAAGATTTACAACCAAAGAAATTCTATGGGGGCAGTTCTACACTGTTTTATACGGTCACTAAGTGAAAATTGACTTGATGGCACACAACAACAAAGATGCATATATGGGAGACAAAGATGATTGAATATTAACAATTGCAGGGCCTGGAGATGCAGGAGTTCTTTATACTGGCTTCAACTTTTTTGTAAGTTTGAAATTATTTTCCAAATAAATTATTTTAAAAGACCATACAACATATAGTTATTAATAAATTGTTTTAATTTTTCTCAGATTCTTTATATCATAGCATTTAGTTTGATTCTTTATGTCATAGAATTTAGTTTTATAATTAAACAATTTGTTTGAACTCTTGGTCATATAACATTTTGAGGAGACGATTTAATTTTGGCTTTCAACAAAGAAAACCCTGAAAGAATTTTTTTTTTGTTGTTGTTCCCTATCACTTTGTATCTTGTGCCCATTAACAGGAAAACTGATGGCTGTCTATTTTCACCAATGGATTGACCTTTTTTATTTGCTATAAGCTTTTTGCTTTTCTAATTCTGGAATTTATATTATCATTTCAAGGTTTAGTTAAGGCACATTATTGCACACAGCATTTTATAGTAGGCAGCGTATTTTTAATTTCTAAATTCTCCTTGTTCATTACTAAGGGTAAGAATTAGATGACTGTTGGTTTCACAGAAATCACAATGGATGAAAAAGTAAACATTATATTTTCTCACATATGCATCAAATACCAACATTCTGGCTCATAAATCAGGAAGAACACTGAAAGATACAACTGGAGCTCTTCCTAGTTTCACTGGTACAGCCCAAATCCTGACATTCAGGCATGTTTACAAGACCCATGTTTCGGTAAGCCCTTATGTGCTTTGAGTGGGCTGAAAAGAATGTGGAATAATTTCACATGGCAGCTTTTTCAGAAGGCTGGGTGAGAAACATGGCATCCTCACTGAAAGAGAAAATCAGCTTTGGTTGTATAATAACCATTGCTCTCTTTCCCTTTGATTAGGCATGCGGTAACATTGGAAGGTTTACTTTGAAACTTTTTAGACTGTTATCAGCACATGCTAGTTTGGGGACTGTGATTTTCATCACCACTGTAGATTTGTAATACCTGCAAGATACATCATTCTGACTTGGGACAAGGCTAGTGCTTGACCACTTAGATTCCCCTCTAAACCAGCACCAGTGCAAGAGTGCCACTGATATTGGGTAAAATGACAAAGCTAGTGGTAATTACAGCAGCCACCATTTAATGAACATCTACCATGTCCTAATGCCTTACATGCTTGACCCAAGCTAATCTTCACAAGTACCCCTCAAGATACCCCTCAAATGTAGCAAGCTCACTTACTTTTACAAATAAGGAAACAGACTCATAATGGCAAAGCAGCTCTTCTACACAAATAGTGGACAGGAAATTGGCCCATCCTATTTGACTCTGGAACCTGTGACTTTTTCACAAATCCTATGTGAAGTCAGAGCAGTAACAAATGGATATTGACATGGCTAAGAGGTGTTCCATGAGGAAAGCATCAGGAGTTTGACTAAATGGTACATTTTTTTGGCTGCCGTGCAGTGGAGAAGCACTGACAAATCATCTGACATAGCACAATTAACTGTGTTAGGTATCTAATTATTACATGTAACTCTGATGCCATTTTGTTAAGGATTTGTCTTCTTTATATTTCAATCCACTGTGCTCGGTGGTACCTGGCACATGGTAGCTGCCAGAGTGTCTTTGTTAAATAAAAGAGTGACTGAGTGAAGTAATGGAAGAGTAATGTATTGAACAGCACCTCAGTGAACTTCGTGATGAGAATTAACTGACTGAAGAGCTGGGGGTGGGGGTTACCAGTTAATACTTCAAAACTGGTTTACTTAACTTTTTTTAACCGCAGTATGGATAAAGAGAGGGAAGGTGGGAATGTTTACAAAGAATTAGAAACCTATTAATAAAAAATGATGCTAAGCCTAACATAATAAACTGCATTTTTAAACATTTCTGTTTTAGTAAAGAAACAGACATGCAAAAGTAGTGACTACTTCTTCTTTACTGTTTCTAATTAGCTGTATTTTTGGTGTCTCCTTAGTAGGGAATGCCTACTAATTTTTTATTTATTTATTTATTTTATTGTACTTCAGGTGAAGGCTTACAGAACAAATAGTTTCTCATGAAACAGTACTACACATACTGTTTTATGACATTGGGTAACAACCCCACAACATGTCAACCCTCTAACTTCTCAACCTTTTTTTCTTTGGTGAAAATACACATAGCCAAAGATACACCATTTCAAAAATTTCTACATGCACAGTTCAGTGACATTGACTACGCTCTTCCAATTGTGCTGCTATTATCACTTAAGATGAAGGCTTATAGAACAAAATAGTTGCTCATTTAACAGTTACTACACATGTTGCCCTATGGCAAAGGTTAACAAACTTACAACACATCAACAATATCCTTACTCAACCTTGGGTTCCCTAAAACCAGCTTCCTTGTCCCCTTTGGCCTTCTGGCCCTTGTCACTGGACTACCGTACCTCATTAGTCCCATTTGGTTTTACGGGTCTGTCCGCTCCCAGGCTGAATGGTGAACCTCGGAGATAATCTAACCACTGAGCTAAAAGGGTGTCTGGGGGCCATACTCCCCGGGTTTCTCCAGTCTCCTTTAGGCCAGTAAATCTGGTCTTTTTTTTTGTGAGTTAGAATTATGTTCTACGTCTTTCTCCAGCTCTGTCCAGAACCCTCTGTTGTGATCCCGGTCAGAGCAGTCCGTGGTGGTAGCCGGGCACCATCTAGCTGTATTAGACTTAGTCTGGTGGAGGCCTTGGTAGTTGTGGTCTGTTAGCCCTTTGGACTAATCTTTTCCTTGTATCCTGTTCTCTTCATTCTCCCTTGCTCCTGAAGGGGTGAGACAAGTGGAGTATCTTAGATGGCCGCTCGCAGGCTTTTAAGACCCCAGACACTACTCACCAAGGTAGAATGTAGAACATTGTCTTTATAAACTGTGTTATGCCAGTTGAGCTAGATGTTCTCTGAGAACATGGTCCCCACAGCCCTCCACACAGAAATTCAGTCCCTCAGGGAGTTTGGATGTGTCTATGGGGCTTCCATGACCTTTCCTTGTACAAGTTGTGCTAGTTTCCCCTGTATTGTGTACTGTCTCACCCTTCACCCAAGATACCACTTATCTATTGCCTATTTCGTATTCCCCCCCCACCCCTCCCATCCCTAGGAACCAACAAAGATTGTCACATTTTGTGTGTGAACTTTTCCATGGGTTTTTACAATAGAGGTCTCATACAATATTTGTCCTTTTGTGATTGACTTATTTCACTCAGCATAATGTCCTCCAGTTTCATCCATGTTATGAGATGCTTCACAGATTCATTGTTGTTCTTTCTCACTGCATAGTACTCATAGTGATTTGTGTATGTACCATATTGTGTATGTACCATAGTTTGTTTATCCATTCATCTGTTGATGGGCATCTAGGTTGTTTCCATCGTTTTGCTATTGTGAACAATGCTGCCATGAACATGGGTGTGCCTATGTCTATCTGTGTGATGGCTCTTATTTCTCTAGGATATATTCCTAAGAGTGGGATTGCTGGATCTAATGGTATGTCTATTTCTAGCTTTCTGAGGAAGCACCATATCATTTTCCAAAATGATTGTATCATTTTGCATTCCCACAAGCAGTGCATAAGAGTTCCGATCTCCCCTCAGCCCCTCCAACATTTGTTATTTCCAGGGTTTTGATTCATGCCAGTAATGCCGGGGTGAGATGGTATCTCGTGGTTTTACTTTGCATTTCTCTAATGGCTAGTGATCGCGAGCATTTCCTCATGTGTCTGTTGGCCATTTGCATGTCTTCTTTGGTGAAGTGTCTGTTCATTTCCTTTGCCCATTTTTTAATAGGATTATTTGTCTTTTTGTTGTAGAGGTGTTGGATTTTCTTGTAGATTATGGAGATTAGACCTTTGTCTGTCTTGTACTGTCCAAAAATTTTTTCCCAGTCTGTAGGTTCTGTTTTCAGTCTCTTGGTGAAGTCTTTTTAAGAGCGTAGGTGTTTGATTTTTAGAAGATCCCAGTTATCTAGCTTATCTATTGTCATTTCTGCGTTTATGGTTATGGTTTGTATCCTGTTAATGCCATGTATTGAGGCCTGTAGTGCTGGTCCTATTTTTTCTTCTATGAACTTTATAGTTTTAGGCTTTATATTCGGGTCTTTGATCCATTTTGAAGTAGTTTTCGTATGTGGCATGAGGTATGGGTCCTGTTTCATTTTTTTGCATATGGATATCCAGTTTTGCCAGCACCATTTGTTAAAAAGACTATCTTTTCCCCATTTGATGAACTTTGGGCCGTTGTCGAAGATCAGGTGACCGTAGGTGGATGGATTTACATCTCGGTTCTCAATTATGTTTCATTGGTCAATATATGTGTCATTGTACCAGTACCAGGCTGTTTTGACTACCGTAGCTGTATAGCAGGTTCTGAAGTCAGGTAGTGTGAGTCCTCCAACTTTATTCTTCTTTAGTAGAGCTTTACTTATTTGGGGCTTCTTCCCTTTCCATATAAAGTTAATGATTAGTTTTTCCCTCTCTTTGAAGAATGTTGTTGGTATTTGGATCGGGGTTCATTGTATTTGTAAATTGCTTTGAGTAGAATTGTCATTTTCAGTGTTCAGTCTGGCTATCCCTGAGCATGGTATGTTTTTCGATTTATGTAGATCCCTTTGGGTTTCATGCAGTAGTGTTTTGTAGTTTTCTTTGTACGGGTCCTTTACATCCCTGGTCAGATTTATTCCTACGTATTTTATCTTTTTAGGGGCTATTGAAAATGCTGTTGTTTTCCTGCTGTCCTTTTCATTGTTCTCCTTATTAGTGTATAGGAATCCAACTGATTTTTGAATGTTTATCTTGTATCCTGATACTCTGCTGAATCTTTCTATTAGTTCCAGTAGTTTTCTCTTGGAGTCTTTAGGATTTTCTATGTATAGAATCATATCATCTGCAAACGGGACAGGTTAACTTCTTCATTACCAATTTGGATGCCCTTTATTTCTTTATCTTGCCTTATTGCTCTAGCTAGGACTTCCAGCACAATGTTAAATAGGAGTGGTGATAAAGGGCATCCTTGTCTTGTTCCTGTTTTCAAGGGAAATGTTTTCAGTTTCTCTCCTTTAAGAATGACATTGGCTATTGGTTTTGCATACATGCCCTTTATTATGTTGAGAAATTTCCCTTCTATACCTATTTGATTGAGAGTTTTTATCAGGAATGGGTGTTCAATTGAGATGATCATGTGATTCTTTTATTTCCTTTTATTTATGTGGTGGATTATGTTGATTGATTTTCTAATGTTGAACCATCCTTGCATACCTGGTATGAATCCTACTTGGTCGTGGTGTATTATTTTTTTTGATATGATGCTGAATTCTATCTTCTAGAATTCTTTTCAGAATTTTTGCGTCTATATTCATGAGACATATTGGTCTGTAATTTTCTTTTTTTGTGACGTCTTTGCCTGGTTTTGGTATCAGTGTTATGCTGGCTTCATAGAATAAATTTGGAAGTGTTGCTTCCTCTTCTATGCTCTGAAATAGCTTGAGTAGTACTGGTACAAGCTCTTCTGTAAATGTTTTGTAGAATTCTCCAGTGAAGCCATCTGGGCCACGGCATTTTTGGTTGGGGTTTTTTTTATTACCTTTTCAATCTCTTCTCTTGTTATGTGTCTGTTCAGATTTTCAGCATCACTTTGTTGTAGTTTGGGTAGGCCGTGTGTTTCTAGAAATTTATCCATTTCCTCTAGGTTTTCAAATTTGTTGGAGTGTAGCTTTTCATAATATTCTATTATAGTCCTTTTTATTTCAGTTGGGTCTGTTGTAATGTCCCCCATTTCATTTCTTATTGGGGTTATTTGTGTCCTCTCCTGTTTTTCTTTTGTCAGTCTGGCTACTGGTTTGTCGATTTTGTTGATTCTTTCAAAGAACCAACTTTTGGTTGTGTTGATTCTTTCTATTGTTTTTCTGTTCTCTATTTCATTTATTTCTGCTCTGATCTTTACTATTTCCTTTCTTCCGGTGGTTGTGGGCTTTTTTTGCTGTTCTCTTTCTATTTGTTTGAGTTCTGTAGTTAATGTTTTGATTTTGTCCCTTTCTTCTTTTTTGATATGTGCATCTATTGCTATAAATTGTCCTCTGAGGACTGCCTTTGCTGTGTCCCAAAGGTTTTGGTATGATGTGTTTTCATTCTTATTTGATTCTAGGAATTTTCTGATTCCATCTCTGATTTCTTCTATTACCCAGTGATGTGAAAGCAGGGTATTATTCAGTTTCCATTAATTGATGTTTTTTCCTTGCTCTTTCTATTGTTAATTTCTACCTTGATGGCATTGTGGTCAGAGAAGATACTTTGAATTATCTCAACGTTCTGGATCTTGTTGAGGATTGCTCTGTGGCCTAAGATGTGGTCTATTCTGGAGAACGTTCCATATGCATTGGAAAAGAATGTGTACTTTGCAGCAGTTGGATGGAGTGTTCTATATATGTCTATGAGGTCAAGTTGGCTGATTGTGCCCTTTAGGTCTTCTGTATCTTTGCTGAGTTTCTTCTTAGTTGTTCTGTCCTTTACTGAGAGTGGTGTGTTGAAGTCTCCTACTATTATTGTGGAACTGTCAATTTCTCTTTTCTGTGTTGTTAGAGTTTGTTTTATGTATTTTGAAGCCCTGTCATTGGGTGCAAAGATGTTTATTATGGTTGTGTGTTCATTATGGATCGCGCCCTTAATCATTATATAGTGTCCTTCTTTGTCTTTTATGGTAGATTTTGTTTTAAAATCTGTTTTATCTGAGATTACAATTGCCACTCCTGCTCTTTATTGGTAGTGGTTAGTTTGATATATTTTTTTCCAACCTTTGAGTTTTAATAAATTCACACCTTTGTTTCTAAAGTTTGTCTCTTGTAGACAGCATATTGATGGATCCTGTTTTCTTATCCATTCTGTCACTCTCTGTCTCTTATGGGTGCATTGAGTCCATTTACATTCAGTGTAATTATTGATAGATGTGAGTTTGTTGCTATCATTTTGTAGTGCTTTTTTTTTGTGGTGTTGAAAATTTCTTTGTTCTTCTTACCCTCTTGTGCTGAGTTACTTTTGTTTGCCGATTTTTTTTCATTTCTTTTGTTTTTGTAGGTTTTGTTTTTGCCGAGACTTTATGTTTTGCGTCTTTATTTTTATGAGTTGGTTTGTTAGCTTTCTTTGTGGATACCATGAATTTTACCCTTATCTTTCTAAGTTTGAAGCAGTCTACCATTACTTGGGATCGCCTTGCCTTCCTCTCCATTAGAATGTTCTATACCTATGCCGTTTATTCCCTCTTTTATTGTTTTGCTGTAGTTGTCAATTATTGATTACCTGCTGTGATTCCCTGTTGTATTTCTTTTCGTTTTGGATAGTCCTCGAGAGGTCATTTCCTAGATTGGTATCTGGCTCATACGATCCTGCATCCTAGGTTCTGCCTGTGAGCTGAAGCTGTTTGTCCCCCGATTGAAGAACTCCCTTTAGTAATTCTTGTAAGTTTGGTTTGGCTTTTACATATTCCATTAATTTCTGTTTACTGGAAATGACCTAATTATACCATCAAATTTGAATGAGAGTTTTGCAGGATGTATTATTCTTGACAGGCAATTTTTTTCTTTCAAGATTTTATATATGTCATCCCATTGCCTTCTTGCCTGCATAGTTTCTGCTGAATAATCTGAGCTTAGTCTTATGGTTTCTCCTGTGTGTGTGACTTCTTGTTTTTCACAAGCTGCTCTCAGGATTCTTTGTTTGTATTTGGTTTTGGCGAGTGTGTATATGTTATGCCTTTGTGATTTTCATTTAGGGTCTCTTCTATATGGGGTTCATTGAGCTTCTTGGATGGCCAGCTTTTCATCTTTCATGATATTGGGGAAGTTTTCTGTCAGGAGTTCTTCAATGATCCTCTCTGTGTTTTCTGTTTTCTCCCCCTGTCTGGAATGCCAATCACTCATAAATTTTTGCTTTTAATTGTGTCCCACATAACTCTCAGGGTCTCTTCATTTTTCTTTGTTCTTTTTTCTGAGTTTTCCTCAAGCAGAGTTGTATCCAAGTGTTTGTCTTCAGTTCCACTGATCCTGTCTTCCACGGTTTCAAATCTGCTTCTCAGCCCTTCTATGACATCATCCATTTCTGAAATCTTGTTGTTTATCTTTTGGATTTCTAATTGTTGTTTTTGTATAATTTCTAGTTGTGAATTTATTTTGGCATTTTGTTCCTGCATGATTTTCCTGAATTCTTCCAATATTTTGTCTGTATTTTCCATGAATTTGTTTATTTTTTCCTCATGTTTGTCAGCTTTTTGCCTCAGCTCTTGGAGAATTCCGAGTATTAGAGATTTGAATTCCCTATGAGGTAGTTCTAGTGCATTTTCTTCCACAAGAGAGTCATCTGGTGTTTTATTTTGCACGCTTACTGGAACCATCCTGTCCTGTTTTTGTAAATGTTTTGATATTGTCTGCTGTCTTCTGGGCATTTAGTAGTTATTCTTCTCGTTTATTGATTGTAGATTTGTTTGTTTCATCCCTTTTTTTAAAAAAATTTTGACTGTGTCTGAGCAGGCAGACTGTATGTTCTTTGTTGTTTGCTCATCTGTGCGCTCAATACTTTTCACCTCCTTCTCCAACTGGCAGGGTCAGTCACTCAGATATGGTACAGCAGGGCAGGTCTAGCTGAAGAGGAGTTACTGGGACGGGTTGTTTGTGGCACTTACTACAGCCACCAGGGCGGGTCGGTAATCAGTGCAGGGCAGGTTCCAGTAGGCCATGCCTGTGCTGCTTGGTGGTGTGATGTCAAGCACATGGTGCAGGTAGGCAGGATGCAGCGGGGAGATTGGTATGTGTGGAGCTAACATGGATATGGGAGAGAGGAGAGAGGAACAGGAGCCTAAAACATACAAACAAAAAAGAATCTTGGGGGAGCTTGCCGTTGGAATGGACAGATGAGAGACTATGAAATGGAGAAAAACAGAAAGGGGAAGAGGAAGAAATGAAAAGAATGAATAAATAAAAATCGGAAAGGTTAAAGAACCGCAAAGTTCCCAGGGATCCCACCGATGCAGCTATGAGGTCTGGGGAGTTCGCTCTCAGGTGTCGCAGTACAGCCTGGCTAGAAGGTGTAGAGGTATACAATGCCTGGTATTCAGGGATCAGAAAGAGATGGATGATATAGAGAGACAAGAAACTGAGCTATGAAGAAAGACAAAAAAGGAAAAAGAGGGAAAAGAAAACAAAACAAATTTAAAAAAGAAAAAGAAAAAGAAAAAGAAAGACCCCGCAAAAAAAAAACAGAAAAAAAAAAAAAAACCAACAAAAAAAGAAATGCTCTCAGGGATCCCTCTGCATGTCTTTGGATGCTGAAGGGGAGTTCCTTGCCACGCAGCTTCACCTGGCCAGAAAGGGCTCCCAACTCAAGAAAAGGAAAAGAAAACAAACAAACAATTCAAATTGAACAAACGAACAAAAGCCCCGGGATCCCACCAGTGCAGTAGCCCAGACCGGGAAGCAGCTCCACACTCGAATGGAGCTCCGCAGCCCCTCATGAAGAAGCAAAGATGGCGCACGGAACCAGGCACTCGAGCGAAAGGAGGAGGAGGCAGCAAGAGGCAAGCTAGAAATCAAAAGAAGCAGGAAAAAAAGAAAAAAAACAACACCAGCAGCCAACAAGTGGCACTCAGAGAGCCAGTTAGTGTGGGCTGGTGTTTCTGGACAAGAGACTGTGTCCGCGGGCAGCAGAGGAGGCCGAGTGTGGGTGAAGAAGTGTGGAGAGTGTGAAAGCGTATATCACAGATTGCCAGCGCTCTGCAGCCCCTCAGGAAGAATCAAAGATGGCGCATGGAGCCAGGAACTCGAGTGAAAGGAGGGGGCGGTGGCGAGAGGCAAGTGAGAAATCAAAAGAAGCAGAAAAAAAAGCAACACTAGCAGCCAACAATGGCACCCAGAGAGCTGCCCGCTTGGGTGTGTGGAATCCAAGCAGCTGGCACTTCCCGGTCAAGAGACCATGGCCGCGGGAAGCAGAGGAGGCCGAGCTGGGGCAAAGAGGGGTGGGGAGTGGGTAAGCACACACCACAAATTACCGGTTGTTTTGTCTCCCGCTGGATGCTCCGTGAGGCTGCTTTCTCGTACCCCCGTTTGCTGGTCTCCAATAGGAGTCCAAGACGGTGGACCCGTGCTGCGTTAGCTGGTAGGGGACCTCTGCATGAATCTCCCCTTGCTCTCCGTTCTCTGTCAGTTTTCTCACTCCATTTGGTACTTGGCTGAATTCTTTATCTCTTCTTTTGATGTTTTAGGGTTTCAGGATTGTTATATTCTCTGTTCGGCTTAGTTTTTTTGATCTTTGCTGTGGAGGGATGGCATGGTGCTTCTGCCTAGAGCGCCATTTTTCCGGAACTCCCTTGATGAGAGCTTTTGATTCACACACTTACCCATAAAAATACCCAGTAGCAAAACTAGTGGTAGAGACTGGAAGGACAAGGGGGGCAGGGATAAGCGGAGCACTAAATGGGTTTCTCTGTGCCAGGAAATAAAAAGTTTTGTTTATTCTTCAGGCTCAAAGAACAGAGAGTTCAGAAAGGATAAAGCCATGGCTTGGATAATCCTACAGCTCATCGAAATGTCTATTTCCTTTTCCCCCAGCGGAACCATTTTGCCCATCTCAATGCTTCTGGGATAACCCAGAATGAGCCACATGTGTTTTCCTCACAAAGGGGCCCTATATTTAACACAGCACATGCATCCGACACCTCAAATGGTTTTGAAGGAAGCTGTGTTTATTATGTAGGCTTATGAAATAAAAAGTACAAACTTTCTCACCCTAGAAAAATATGCAATAAAATTTACAGCCAAAATAAGGAAGCTGTGCATAATGTAACACTTGGCAAGAATTTTAATCAGTGGATTGGCAGGGCTAGATGCAATACTTCAGTTCCTTTCAAGACATGTCTGAGCTCCCTTAATTTACATACCACACACTAGGTTGGAGAGAACATTTAGGAGAAGGTGCACTTTCTTCTGGAGTGCTGACTAGCAAAGGCAGCGAACTGAGAGGGGAGCAACTTTCAACATGACAACGGCTTCAACCTCAGGGAATAAATGATGGCAAGCAAAGCAACACAGATTTGCATTATCATAAGACATTCCAGCCACATTACTTTAAGCAGGTAAAGATTCTCCCAGGTATCAGTCTGACTCAGCTTTGCTATTAAGAGCACAATTCTGGTCCTTGTCAGTTTTCAGGCAGGAGTTCTATTTTCCCAATAGGAAAACAACAGAACTATGCAGTAGCTTTCAATCCCTGAGCCGCTTGACAGCAGTTCAAACAAGTTGGAAGTCAGGTCACAAAATGTGGACCCAAAACTGACCATCACAGAAAGAGTTATAATGTGCTGAAAAGCTCTGGGGAACCTATTAAATCCACTAGCCCTGTCAGGATGAAACAAGAGCAAACCTGTCTCTGCAGCTACAATTTTAAAGAGCCCACTAAGAAAACATTTTCTCCTTCTGTCGTCTACACAACACTTTAGTAGTTAGTCTCCAGTATTTCACATGAAATCCCTGGCACAGAAATGTTAACAAGGAAGACTCAAAAAGTCAAGTGGTTGGGATATAAATTGTACAGTGTTCTGGACTTAGCTGTATCACTTTCATGGAGTCTTCTTTTTCTTAAAAAAAATACTGTTTTTAAGTTTGCAAATGTTATTAAGTTTGCAAATAAAGCAAAGTCTGGAAGCACAAGACGTTGCTAAAACATTTCTGCATTGAATCAGTATTATAGAAGGTGAATGAGGGAGGGGGAGGAGAATTTACTCTAAGCTTTGTAGTACCAGAATCAACGGTCAAGGTACATGGAAAGCCCCCAACTCTGTAAACTTTACTTCTAAGAATGGTATCAGAAAGTAATTCAGAAATATTTAGAGAATATACTAATTATTTTTATGCTGCAGTATTTCTTTGCTAGGTAACTTATATACACCATAAGTATCTGGAGAAAGTTAATTTTTTGAGGGGTTGCATATTGTTATTAAGCTCTGGGAAACCAGAATTTATTATGCATACTATCTGGGGACCATTGCTCTATCTATCATATCAGTGCATATTTGGTTCCCAATTTTCAATGGGATTAGCAGAAAGCTGAGATCTTGGAAGAGCCATGGAATCACACCTCATGAACTATGTTCATACCCTGCTTTAAGTTTTGTCTTGTAGAAAAGGAATCTAGGCTTTTGTCAAAGAAGGGACTATCTCCCATTGAATGAAGCAATATCTCCCATTAGCAGATAGTCTAATGGCAATCTTGATAAGCTTCTGTTGAAAGCAGATATTAGAAATGATGAAACAAAAACAGTTTACTAGTAGAAGGCTGAAAAAAATGGTCCTCCATATTCATATGGGGTGCATGATTCTTCAAAATCCAGAAAGAATGTAAGTGGAAGTGTTGTTGAATGAGAAGATGAAGTGCCCTGGAGAAACTGATGACCAGGCCCAATGACTGTGGGGGAAACAAAATTCAAAGGATGGAAATATGTAAGACAACTCTTCTAGGAAACATGTCCTAAGGCTATGAATTTCTAATAAACTACTTTAGAAGCATAAAAATTATTCTAATATGTTTGAGATTAGTTAAGAATGGATAGATAATTAACAAAAAAATATGAGACTTAAGCATTATAAAATTAGCAAATGTAGTTCCAGCAAAATGGCGCTCTAGGCAGAAGCACCACACCGTCCCTCCACAGCAAAGATCCGAAAAACTAAGCTGAACAGAGAAAACAACAATCCTGAAACCCTGAGGCATCAAATGAAGAGATAAAGAACGCAGCCAAGTACCAAATGGAGTGAGAAAACTGACAGAGAACAGAGACCGAGGAGAGATTCATGCAGAGGTCCCCTACCAGCTAACTCAGTGTGGATCTGCCATCTTGGACTCCTATCAGAGACCAGCAAACAGGGGGTACGAGAAAGCAGCTTCACGGAGCTTCCAGCGGGAGACAAAACAACTGGTAATTTGCGATATACACTTTCCCACCCCCCACCCTTCTTCACCCCCACTTGGCCTCCTCTGCTTCCCACGGCCACAATCTCTTGTCCGGGAAACACCAGCGGCTTGGATTCCACACATGCAAACGGGCCAGCTTTCTGAGTGTCATTTGTTGGATGCTGGTGTTGCTTTTTTCCACTTCTTTTGATTTCTTCCTTACCTTTCACCACCTCCCCCTCCTTTTGCTCAAATACCTGGCTCCGTGTGCCATCTTTGCTTCTTCCTGAGGGGCTGCAGAGCTCCAGGAATTTGTGACATACACTTTCCCACTCCCTACCCTTCTACACGCACACTCGGTCCCCTCTGCTTCCTGCGGACACAGTCTCTTGTCCAAGAAACAGCGGCTACTTGGATTCCACCAGCCTGCACTAGCTGGCTCTCTGAGTGCCATTTGTTCGCTGCTGGTGTTGCTTTTCTTTTCTGCTTCTTTGGATTTCTTCCTTACTTCTCACCATCTCTGCCTCATTTCGTTCAAATACCTGGCTCCCTGCACCATCTTTGCTTCTTCCTGAGGGGCTGTGGAGCTCCATTCGAGTGTGGAGCTGCTTCCTGGTCTGGGCTGCCGCACTGCTGGGATCCCGGGGGTTTTGTTTGTTTGTTTGCTTTGAATTGTTAGTTTATTTTCTTTTCCTTTTCTTGAGTTGGGAGCCCTTTCTGGCTAGGCGGTGCTGTGGGGCAAGGAGACTACCCCCTCAGCTTTCACAGACTTGCAGAGGGATCCCTGAGGGCATTTCTTATTTCATTGGTTTTTTTTTTTTCTTTTTTTTGGGGGGGCTTTTCTTGTTCTTTTTTTTTTTTAATTTGTTTTACTTTCTTTTCCCTCTTTTTTGCTTTTTGTCTTTCTTCATTGCTCACTTTCTCATTTCTCTATATCTTCCTTCTCTTTCTGTTCTCTGAATACCTGGCGTTGTATACCTCTATGCCTTCTAGCCAGGCTGTACTACAATACCTGAGAGCAACTTCCCCAGACCTCACAGCTGTACCGGTGGGATCCCTGGAACTGTGCCGTTCTTTAACCTTTCTGATGTTTATTTATTCATTCGTTTCTTTTCTTTTCTTCCTCTTCCCTTTTCTGTTTTTCTCCATTTAATAGTTTCTCATCTCTCCACTCCAACAGCAAGCTCCCCTAGCATTCTTTTTTGTTTGTATATTTTTGGCTCCTGTTCCTCTCTCCTCTCTCCCATATCCATCTTAGCTCCACACATAACAATCTCCCCGCTACATCCTGCCTACCTGCACCGTGTGTTTAACATCACACCACCAAGCCGTATAGGCACGGCCTACTGGAACCTGCCCTGCACTGATTACCGACCCGCCGTGATGGCTGTAGTAAGTGCCACAAACAACCCGTCCCAGTAACTCCTCTTCAGCTAGACCTGCCCTGCGATACCATATCTCAGTGAGTGACCCTGCCAATTGGAGAAGGAGGTAAAAAAAATTCTGCCCACAGACAAGCAAACAACAAAGAACACACAGTCCGCCTGCTCAGACATAGTGAAATTTAAAAAAAAAAATAAAAAAAGGGATGAAACAAGCAAATCTACAATCAGTAAATGAGAAAAAAAATACTGAATGCCCCGAAAACAGCAGAGAGTATCAAAACATTTACAAAAACAGGACAGGATGGTTCCAGTAGGCGTCCAAAATAAAACACCAGATGACTTTCCAGTGGAAGAAAATGCACTAGAACTACCTGATAGGGCATTCAAATCTCTAATACTCAGAATTCTCCAAGAGCTGCACCAAAATGCTGGCAAATATGAGATAAAAATAGACAAATTCATGGAAAATACAGATAAAAAAATTGGAAGAATACAGGAAAAGAATGCAGGAACAAAATGCCAAAATAAATTCACAACTCAAAATTATACAAAGACAACTATTAGAAGTCCAAAAGATAAACAACAAGATTTCAGAAATGGACACTGCCATAGAAGGGCTGAGAAGCAGATTTAAAATGGTGGAAGACAGGATCAGTGGAATTGAAGACAAATACTTGGATACAACTCTGTTTCAGGAAAACTCAGAAACAGGCAAAGTAAAATGAAGAGACCCTGAGAGTTATGTGGGATACAATCAAAAGCAAAAATTTTCGAATGATTGGAATTCCAGAACAGGGGGAGAAAACAGAAAACACAGAGAGGATCATTGAAGAACTGCTGACAGAAAACTTCCCCAATATCATGAAAGATGAAAAGCTGGCCATCCAAGAAGCTCAAGAAACTCCATATACGAGAGACCCCAAAAGAAAATCACCAAAGCATACCATAATCACACTCGAAAAAACCAAAGACAAACAAAGAATCCTGAGAACAGCTCGTGAGAAACAAGAAGTCACATACAGAGGAGAAACAATAAGACTAAGCTCAGATTATTCAGCAGAAACTATGCAGGCAAGAAGGCAATGGGATGACATATATAAAATCTTGAAAGAAAAAAATTACCAGCCAAGAATAATATATCCTGCAAAACTCTCGTTCAAATTTGGTGGTGAAATTAGGTCATTTCCAGATAAACAGAAATTAATGGAATATGTAAAAGTCAAACCAAACTTACAAGAATTATTAAAGGGAGTTCTTCGATCGGAGGAAAAATAACTTCAGCTCACAGGCTGAATCTAGAACGCAGGATCGTACCAGCCAGGTACAAATCTAGGAAATGACCTCTCGAGGACTATCCAAAATGAAAAGAAATACAACACGGAAACAGAGTAGTTAATAAGTAAATGACAACAACATCAAACAATAAAAGGGGGAATAAATGGCATAGCTACAGAACCTTCTAATAGAGAGAAAGACAAGGCGATACCAAGTAATGGTAGACTGCTTCAAACTTAGAAAAATAAGGGCAAAATTCATGGTATCCACAAAGTTAACGAACATACTCATAAAAAGAAAAGAGGAAAAACATAAAGTCTCACACAAAAAAAAAAACCTACAAAAACAAAAGAAATGAACACAAAATCCACAAACAAAAGTAACTCAGCACAAGAGAGTAAGAAGAACAAAGAAAACTTCAGCATCACAAAAAAAAGCACTACAAAATGATAGCAACAAACTCACATCTATCAATAATTACACTGAATGTAAATGGACTCAATGCACCCATAAAGAGACGGAGAGTGACAGAATGGATAAGAAAACAGGATCCATCAATATACTATATACTGTCTACAAGAGACACACCTTAGAAACAAAGATGTGAATTTATTAAAACTCAAAGGTTGGAAAAAAATATATCAAACTAACCACTACCAATAAAGAGCAGGAGTGGCAATTGTAATCTCAGATAAAACAGATTTTAAAACAAAATCTACCATAAAAGACAAAGAAGGACACTATATAATGATTAAGGGCGCGATCCATAATGAACACACAACCATAATAAACATCTTTGCACCCAATGACAGGGCTCCAAAATACATAAAACAAACTCTAACAACACAGAAAAGAGAAATTGACAGTTCCACAATAATAGTAGGAGACTTCACTCTCAGTAAAGGACAGAACAACTAAGAAGAAACTCAGCAAAGATACAGAAGACCTAAAGGGCACAATCAGCCAACTTGACCTCATAGACATATATAGAACACTCCATCCAACTGCTGCAAAGTACACATTCTTTTCCAATGCATATGGAACGTTCTCCAGAATAGACCACATCTTAGGCCACAGAGCAATCCTCAACAAGATCCAAAACGTTGAGATAATTCAAAGTATCTTCTCTGACCACAATGCCATCAAGGTAGAAATTAACAATAGAAAGAGCAAGGAAAAAACATCAATTAATGGAAACTGAATAATACCCTGCTTTCACATCACTGGGTAATAGAAGAAATCAGAGACGGAATCAGAAAATTCCTAGAATCAAATAAGAATGAAAACACATCATACCAAAACCTTTGGGACACAGCAAAGGCAGTCCTCAGAGGACAATTTATAGCAATAGATGCACATATCAAAAAAGAAGAAAGGGACAAAATCAAAACATTAACTACAGAACTCAAACAAATAGAAAGAGAACAGCAAAAAAAGCCCACAACCACCGGAAGAAAGGAAATAGTAAAGATCAGAGCAGAAATAAATGAAATAGAGAACAGAAAAACAATAGAAAGAATCAACACAACCAAAAGTTGGTTCTTTGAAAGAATCAACAAAATCGACAAACCAGTAGCCAGACTGACAAAAGAAAAACAGGAGAGGACACAAATAACCCCAATAAGAAATGAAATGGGGGACATTACAACAGACCCAACTGAAATAAAAAGGACTATAATAGAATATTATGAAAAGCTACACTCCAACAAATTTGAAAACCTAGAGGAAATGGATAAATTTCTAGAAACACACGGCCTACCCAAACTACAACAAAGTGATGCTGAAAATCTGAACAGACACATAACAAGAGAAGAGATTGAAAAGGTAATAAAAAAAACCCCAACCAAAAATGCCGTGGCCCAGATGGCTTCACTGGAGAATTCTACAAAACATTTACAGAAGAGCTTGTACCAGTACTACTCAAGCTATTTCAGAGCATAGAAGAGGAAGCAACACTTCCAAATTTATTCTATGAAGCCAGCATAACACTGATACCAAAACCAGGCAAAGACGTCACAAAAAAAGAAAATTACAGACCAATATGTCTCATGAATATAGACGCAAAAATTCTGAAAAGAATTCTAGAAGATAGAATTCAGCATCATATCAAAAAAAATAATACACCACGACCAAGTAGGATTCATACCAGGTATGCAAGGATGGTTCAACATTAGAAAATCAATCAACATAATCCACCACATAAATAAAAGGAAATAAAAGAATCACATGATCATCTCAATTGAACACCCATTCCTGATAAAAACTCTCAATCAAATAGGTATAGAAGGGAAATTTCTCAACATAATAAAGGGCATGTATGCAAAACCAATAGCCAATGTCATTCTTTTTTTTTTTTTTTTAATTTATTTATTTTTTTAATTTATTTTTTAATATATATTTTATTGTACTTCAGGTGAAAGCTTACAGAGCAAATAGTTTCTCATGAAATAGTAGTACACATGTTGTTTTTTGACATTGGTTAACAACCCCACAACGTATTAAGCCTCTAAATTCTCAACCTTTTTTTTTGATGAAAATTACAGATGGCCAAAGATACACCGTTTCAAAAATTTCTACATTCACAGTTCAGTGACATTGACTACGCTCTTCCAACTGTGCTGTTATTCTCACTTAAGATGAAGGCTTACAGAACAAAATAGTTTTTCATTTAACAGTTACTACACTTGTTACCCTATGACAATGGTTAACAATCTCACAGCACATCAAGAATATCCTTACTCCACCTTGCGTTCCCTATCACCAGGGGGCTTCCTTGTCCCCTTCTGTCTTCTGGACCTTGTCAGTGGACTATTGTACCTCTAGTCTCATTTGTTTATTTATTTATTTATTTATTTATATTTTATTTAAACACCATTTCAAAACTTTTTACTTACACATTTAAGTGATATTGACTATGCTCTTCCAATTGTGCTGCCATTCTCGCCCAAGATGAAGGCTTACAGGACAAAACAGCCTCCCATTTAATAGTTACTACAAATGTTGCTCTATAGCAGTGGTCAACAATCTCACAACACATCGACAGTGTCCTTATTCAATTTGTGTTCCTTATCATCAGTTTCCTACTCTCCCTCTGCCTTCTGGCCCTTGTCACCGGACTCCTGTACATCGTTAGTCCCATTTAGTTTTACTGGGGTGTCCATTCCCAGGCTTAACATCGAACCTTGAAGGTAACTTCACCTCTGAGCTGAAAGGGTGTCTGGGGGCCACACTCTCGAGGTTTCCCTAGTATTCTTTAGGCCAGTATATCTGGTCTTCTTTTTTTTTGGGAGTTAAAATTATGCTCTACATCCTACTCCAGCTTTGCCCAGAACCCTCTGTTGTGATCCTGGTCAGAGGAGTCATTGGTGGTAGCCGGGCACCATCCAGCTGTACTGGGCTCAGTCCCGTGGAGGCCTTGGTAGCTGTGGACCATTAGTCCTTCGGACTAATCTTTTCCTTGTATCCTGTTCTCTTCGTTCTCCCTTGTTCCCGAAGGGATGAGATCAGTGGAGTATCTTAGATGGCCGCTCATAGGCTTTTAAGACCCCAGACACTACTCACCAAGGTAGAACGTAGAGCATTATCTTTATAAGTAGTGTCATGCCAATTGAGCTAGATGTTCCCCGAGATCATGGTCCCCAGAGCCCTCCGTCCAACAACTCAGTCCCTCGGGGGGTTTGGATGTGTCTATAGGGCCTCCATGACCTTTCCTTGTGCAGGTTGTGTTAGTTTCCCCTGTACTATGTACTATCTCATCTCTCACCCAAGTTACCACTTACCTATTACCTATTTAGTATCCCCCCCCCCTCCCATCCCTGGTAACCAACAAGGATTGTTACATTTTGCATGTGAATTTTTTCATGGGTTTTTACAATAGAGGTCTCATACAATATTTGTCCTTTTGTGATTGACTTATTTCACTCAGCATGATGTCCTCCAGTTTCATCCATGTTATGAGATGGTTCACCGATTCATTGTTCTTTCTCGTTGCATAGTACTCCATTGTGTGTATGTTCCATAGTTTGTGTATCCATTCGTCTGTTGATGGACATCGAGGTTGTTTCCATCGTTTTGCTATTGTGAATAATGCTGCCATGAACATAGGTGTGCATATGTCTATTCGAGTGATGACTCTTATTTCTCTAGGATATATTCCTAGGAGTGGGATTGCTGGATCGAATGGTACGTCTATTTCTAGCTTTCTGAGGAAACGCCATATCATTTTCCAAAATGGCTGTATCATTTTGCATTCCCACCAGCAGTGTATAAGAGTTCCCGTCTCCCCGCAGCCCCTCCAACATTTGTTATTTCCAGTGTTTTTGATTCGTGCCAGTAATGCCGGGGTGAGATGGTATCTCATTGTGGTTTTAATTTGCATTTCTCTAATGGCTAGTGATCGCGAGCATTTCCTCATGTGTCTGTTGGCCATTTGAATGTCTTCCTTGGTGAAGTGTCTGTTCATTTCCTTTGCCCATTTTTTGATAGGATTGGTTGTCTTTTTGTTGTAGAGGTGTTGGATTTTCTTGTAGATTATGGAGATTAGACCTTTGTCTGACTTGTACTGTCCAAAATTTTTTTCCCAGTCTGTAGGTTCTCTTTTAACTCTTTTGGTGAAATCTTTTGAAGAGCATAGATGTTTGATTTTTAGAAGATCCCAGTTATCTAGTTTATCTGTTGGGTTTTTTGTGTTGATGTTTATGGTTTGTATCCTGTTAATGCCATGTATTAAGGTCTGAAGTGTTGGTCCTATTTTTTCTTCTATGAATTTTATAGTTTGAGGCTTTATATTCAGGTCTTTGATCCATTTTGAAGTAGTTTTTGTATATGGTGTGAGGTATGGGTACTGTTTCATTTTTCTACAAATGGATATCCAGTTTTGCCAGCACCATTTGTTAAAAAGACTGTCTTTTCCCCATTTGATGTATTTTGGGCCCTTGTCAAAAATCAGGTGACCGTAGGTGGATGGATTTACATCTGAGTTCTCAATTCTGTTCCATTGGTCAATGTCTCTGTTGTTGTACCAGTACCAGGCTGTTTTGAGTACTGTAGCTGTATAGTAGGTTCTCAAGTCAGGTAGTGTGAGTCCTCCAACTTTATTCTTCTTCTTCAGTAGTGCTTTCCTTATTCGGGGTTTCTTCCCTTTCCATATAAAGTTAATAATTAGTTTTTCCATCTCTTTGAAGAATGTTGTTGGTAGTTGTATCGGAATTGCATTGTATTTGTAGATTGCTTTAGGTAGAATTGCCATTTTCACAATGTTGAGTCTGCCTATCCATGAGCATGGTATGTTTTTCCATTTATGTAGATCCCTTTGGGTTTCATGCAGCAGTGTTTTGTAGTTTTCTTTGTATAGGTCTTTTATATTCCTGGTCAGATTTATTCCTAAGTATTTTATCTTTTCAGGGGCTATTGAAAATGGTATTGATTTCCTGATCTCGTTTTCATTGTTTTCTTTACCTGTGTATAGGAATCCAACTGATTTTTGAATGTTTATCTTGTATCCTGCTACTCTGCTGAATCTTTCTATTACTTCCAGTAAATTTCTCGTGGAGTCTTTAGGGTTTTCTATGTATAGTATCATATCATCTGCAAACAGGGAGAGTTTAACTTCTTCATTACCAATTTGGATGCCCTTTATTTCTTTCTCTTGCCTTACTGCTCTAGCTAGAACTTCCAGCACAATGTTAAATAGGAGTGGTGATAAAGGGCATCCTTGTCTTGTTCCTGTTTTCAGGGGGAATGTTTTCAGCCTTTCTCCATTAAGAATGATGTTGGCTGTTGGTTTTGCATAGATGCCCTTTATTATGTTGAGAAATTTCCCTTCTATACCTATTTTATTGAGAGCTTTTATCAGGAATGGGTGTTGGACTTTGTCAAATGCCTTTTCTGCATCAATTGAGATAATCATGTGATTTTTTTCTTTCCTTTTATTTATGTGGTGGATTACGTTGATGGATTTTCTAATGTTAAACCATCCTTGCATACCTGGTATGAATCCTACTTAGTCGTGGTGTATTATTTTTTTGATATGATACTGAATTCTATTGGCTAGAATTTTGTTCAGAATTTTTGCATCTATATTCATGAGAGATATTGGTCTGTAATTTTCTTTATTTGTGATGTCTTTGCCTGGTTTTGGTATCAGCGTTATGCTGGCTTCATAGAATGAATTTGGAAGTGTTGCTTCCTCTTCTATGCTCTGAAATAACTTGAGTAGAACTGGTACGAGCTCTTCTGTAAATGTTTTGTAGAATTCTCCAGTGAAGCCATCTGGGCCAGGGCTTTTTTTGGTTGGGAGTTTTTTTATTACCTTTTCAATCTCTTCTCTTGTTATGGGTCTGTTCAGATTTTCAATATCACTTTGTTGTAGTTTGGGTAGGCCGTATGTTTCTAGAAATTTATCCATTTCCTCTAGGTTTTCAAATTTGTTGGAATATAGTTTTTCATAATATTCTGTTATAATCCTTTTTATTTCGGTTGGGTCTGTTGTAATGTCCCCCATTTCATTTCTTATTTGGGTTATTTGTGCCCTCTGCTGTTTTTCTTTTATCAGTCTGGCCAGTGGTTTGTCGATTTTGTTGATTCTTTCAAAGAACCAACTTTTGGTTTTGTTGATTCTTTCTATTGTTTTTCTGTTCTCTATTTCATTGATTTCTGCTCTGTTCTTTACTATTTCCTTTCTTCCGGTGGTTGTAGGCTTTTTTTGTTGTTCTCTTTCTATTTGTTTGAGTTCAGTAGTTAATGTTTTGATTTTGTCCCTTTCTTCTTTTTTGATATGTGCATCTATTGCTATAAATTGTCCTCTGAGGACTGCCTTTGCTGTGTCCCAAAGGTTTTGGTATGATGTGTTTTCATTTTCATTTGATTCTAGGAATTTTTTAATTCCATCTCTGATTTCTTCTATTACCCATTGATGTGTAAGCAGATTATTATTCAGTTTCCATGTGTTTGATTTTTTTTCCTTGCTCTTTCTAGTGTTAATTTCTACGTTGATGGCATTGTGGTCAGAGAAGATACTGTGAATTATCTCAGCATTTTGGATCTTGTTGAGGATTGCTCTGTGGCCTAAGATGTGGTCTATTCTGGAGAACGTTCCATGTGCATTGGAAAAGAATGTGTACTTTGCAGCGGTTGGATGGATTGGTCTATATGTGTCTATGAGGTCCAGTTGGCTGATTGTGTCCTTTAGGTCTTCTGTATCTTTGCTGAGTTTCTTTTTAGTTGTTCTGCCCTTTACTGAGAGTGGTGTGTTGAAGTCTCCTACTATTATTGTGGAACTGTCAATTTCTCTTTTCAGTGCTGTTAGAGTTTTTTTTATGTATTTTGGAGCCCTGTCATTGGGTGCATAGATATTTATTATGGTTATGTCTTCATGATGGATCGTCCCCTTAATCATTATATAGTGTCCTTCTTTGTCTTTTATGGTAGATTTTGTTTTAAAGTCTATTTTATCTGAGATTAGAATTGCCACTCCTGCTCTTTTTTGATAGTTGTTAGCTTGATATATTTTTTTCCATCCTTTGATTTTTAATAAATTCACATCTTTGTTTCTAAGATGTGTGTCTTGTAGACAGCAAATAGATGGATCCTGTTTTCTTATCCATTCTGCCACTCTCCGTCGCTTTATGGGTGCATTGAGTCCATTTACGTTCAGTGTAATTATTGATAGATGTGAGTTTGTTGCTGTCATTTTGTAGTGCTTTTTTTTGTGATGCTGAAGTTTTCTTTGTTCTTCTTACTCTCTTGTGCTGAGTTCCTTTTGTTTGTGGATTTTGTGTTCATTTCTTTTGTTTTTGTAGGTTTTGTTTTTGTTGAGACTTTATGTTTTTCGTCTTTATTTTTATGAGCTGGTTTGTTAACTTTTTTTGTGGTTACCATGAATTTTACCCTTACCTTTATAATTTTGAAGCAGTCTACCGTTACTTGGTATCGCCTTGCCTTCTTCTCCTTTAGAAGGTTCTATACCTATGCCGTTTGTTCCCTCTTTCATTGTTTTGATGTTGTTGTCATCCTTTGATTGATTTCTCTGATTCCCTGTTGTATATCTTTTGTTTTTGGAAAGTCGTCTGTAGTTCAGTTCCTAGAATGGTATCTGGTTCATGTTAACCTGCGTCCTAGGTCCTAGGTCCTGCCTGAGGGCTTAAGCTGTTTGTCCTCAGATCGAAGAACTCCCTTTAATAATTCTTGTAAGTTTGGTTTGACTTTTGCATATTCCTTTAGTTTCTGTTTATCTGGAAATGACCTAATTTCACCATCAAATCTGAATGAGAGTTTTGCAGGATATATTATTCTTGGCTGACAATTTTTTTCTTTCAAGATTTTATATATGTCATCCCATTGCCTTCTTGCCTGCATGGTTTCTGCTGAATAATCTGAGCTTAGTCTTATTGTTTCTCCTCTGTATGTGACTTCTTGTTTTTCACGAGCTGCTCTCAGGATTCTTTGTTTGTCTTTAGTTTTAGCGAGTGTGAATATGATATGTCTTGGTGATTTTCTTTTGGGGTCTCTTCTATATGGGGTTCGTTGAGCTTCTTGGATGACCAGCTTTTCATCTTTCATGATATTGGGAAAGTTTTCTGTCAGCAGATCGTCAATGATCCTCTCTGTGTTTTCTGTTTTCTCCCCCTGTTCTGGTATGCCAATCAATCGTAAGTTTTTGCTTTTAATTGTGTCCCACATAACTCTCAGGGTCTCTTCATTTTTCTTTGTTCTTTTTTCTGAGTTTTCCTGAAACAGAGTTGTATCTAAGTGTTTGTCTTCAGTTCCACTGATCCTGTCTTCCATGGTTTCAAATCTACTTCTCAGCCCTTCTATGACACCGTCCATTTCTGAAATCTTGTTGTTTATCTTTTGGATTTCTAATTGTTGTTTTTGTATAATTTCGAGTTGTGAATTTATTTTGGCATTTTGTTCTTGCATCATCTTCCTGAATTCTTCCAATTTTTTGTCTGTATTTTCCATAAATTTGTCTATTTTTTCCTCATGTTTGTCAGCTTTTTGCCTCAGTTCTTGGAAAATTCCGAGTATTAGTGATTTGAGTTCCGTATCAGGTACTTTTAGTGCATTTTCTTCCACAGGAGTGTTATCTGGTGTTTTAATTTGGACGCCTATTGGAGCCATCTTGTCTTGTTTTTGTAAATGTTTTGATATTGTTTGCTGTTTTCGGGGCATTCAGTAGATATTTCTCTCGTTTATTGATTGTAGATTTTTTTTTTTTTTCGTTCTTGTGGTACAGCTGGACAGATCTATTTGAGGAGGAGCCACTGGGATGGGTCATTTGTGGCACTCACCGCAGCCACCAGGACGGTCGGTAATCAGCGCTGGGCAGGCTCCAATAGGGCGTGTCTGCACCGCCTGGTGACGCGATGTCTTGTGCACGGTGCAGGCAGGCAGGGTGCAGCGGGAAGACGGCTATGTGTGAAGCTAAGCTGGATATGGGAGAGAGGAGAGAGGAGGAGGAGCAAAAAGCGTACAAACATAAAAGAATGCCAGGGGAGCCCGTCGTTGGAATGCACAGATGAGAGACCATGGGATGGAGGAAACCAGAAGGGGGAAGAGAAAGAAAAGGAAAGAATGAACAAATAAAAATCAGAAAAGTTAAAGAACTGCAAAGTTCCCAGGGATCCCACCGATGCAGCCATGAGGTCTGGGGGAGTTGGTCTCAATTCTCACAGCTCAGCCTGGCCAGAAGGTACAGAGGCACACATCGCCCGGTATTCAGGGATCAGAAAGAGAAGGAAGAGACAGAGAGACAAAAAAATCAAGCAATGAAGAAAGACAAAAGAGAAAAAGAGGTAAAAGATGACAAAACCAATCAAGAAAGGAAGAAAAATAAAACTGAGAAAAAAAAAAGGGCAACACCAGCAGTCAGTGCCCACAAATGGGACCCAGAGAGCCCCCACTCAGGGGCGCGAACTCCAAGAAGCCGACAGTCCTGTGGCTAAGTGACCGTGGCCACTTGAAGCAGAGGGGCCAACGGACAAAGGCCCCAGGATCCCACCCACGCGGGAGCCCAGACCCGGAAACAGCCACACGCCCGAACGCAGCCCCACAGCCCCGCAGGAGAGAGCAGAGACGGCACTCAGAACCAGGCCCCCAGGCAAAAGGAGGGGGAGGCGGCAGAAAAAGGCTCGCTAGCGGCCAGCAAACGGCTCCCAGAAAGCCCCCAGCCCGGGCGCACGGAATCCAAGCACCGGCGCCCCCCAGCTCAGGGACTCCGGCCACGGAAAGCAGAGGGGCGAAGGAACAAAGGCCCCGGGATCCCACCCACACGGGAGCCCAGACCCAGAAACAGCCACACGCCCGCACGCAGCCCTACAGCCCCGCAGGAGAGAGCAAAGACGGCACTCGGAACCAGGCACCCAGGCAAAAGGAGGGGGAGGCGGCAGAAAAAGTTTCGCTAGGTGCCAGCAAACGGCCCCCAGAAAGCCTCCAGCCCGGGCGCGCGGAATCCAAGCACCGGCGCCCCCCCGCCCAGGGACCCCGGCCACAGAAAGCAGAGGGGCGAACGAACAAAGGCCCCGGGATCCCACCCACGCGGGAGCCCAGACCCAGAAACAGCCACACGCCCGCACGCAGCCCTACAGCCCCGCAGGAGAGTGCAGAGACGGCACTCGGAACCAGGCACCCAGGCAAAAGGAGGGGGAGGCGGCAGAGAAAGGCCCGCCAGCTGCCAGCAAACGGCTCCCAGAAAGCCGCCTGCCCAGGCGCGCGGAATCCAAGCACCAGCACCCCCCAGCCCAGGGACCCCGGCCACGGAAAGCAGGGGATCCCCAGCTGAGGCGGAGAGGGGTAGGTGGTGGGAGAGCGCGCACCGCAGCCCACCGGTCGCTCTGTCTCCGACCAGACGCCCCGCAAGGCTGCTCTCCCGTTCGCTGGTCTCCGATAGGAATCCAAGACGGTGGATCCGCGCCGCGTTAGCTGGTAAGGAATCTCTGCCTGAGTCTCTCCTCGCTCTCCATTCTCTTTTAGTATTCTCACTCCGTTTGGTGTTTTGCTGAGTTCTTTATCTCTTCATTTGGTGTTCTAGGGTTTCAGGATTGTTGATTCTCTGTTAGGCTTAGTTTTTCGGATCTTTGCTGTGGAGGGACGGCGTGGTGTTTCTGCCTAGAGCGCCATCTTCACAACAAATCGCCAATGTCATTCTTAAAGGAGAGAAACTGAAAACATTTCCCTTGAAAACAGGAACAAGACAAGGATGCCCTTTATCACCACTCCTATTTAACATTGTGCTGGAAGTCCTAGCTAGAGCAATAAGGCAAGATAAAGAAATAAAGGGCATCCAAATTGGTAATGAAGAAGTTAACCTGTCCCGTTTGTAGATGATATGATTCTATACATAGAAAATCCTAAAGACTCCAAGAGAAAACTACTGGAACTAATAGAAAGATTCAGCAGAGTAGTAGGATACAAGATAAACATTCAAAAATTAGTTGGATTCTTATACACCAGTAAGGAGAACGATGAAAAGGAAATCAGGAAAACAATGCCATTTTCAATAGCCCCCAAAAAGATAAAAAAGTTAGGAATAAATCTGACCAGGGATGTAAAGGACCCGTACAAAGAAAACTACAAAACACTAATGCATGAAACCCAAAGCAGTCTATATAAATGGAAAAACATACCATGGTCATGGATAGGCAGACTCAACATTGTGAAAATGTCAATTCTACCCAAAGCAATTTATAAATACAATGCAATCCCCATCCAAATAACAATAACATTCTTCAAAGAGATGGAAAAACTAATCATTAACTTTATATGGAAAGGGAAGAAGTCCCGAATAAGTAAAGCACTACTGAAGAAGAAGAATAAAGTTGGAGGACTCACACTACCTGACTTCAGAACCTAGTATACAGCTACAGTAGTCAAAACAGCCTGGTACTGGTACAACGACAGATATATTGACTAATGGAACAGAATTGTGAACCCAGATGTAAATCCATCCACCTACAGTCACCTGATCTTCAACAAGGGCCCAAAGTCCATCAAATGGGGAAAAGACAGTCTTTTTACCAAATGGTGCTGGCATAACTGGGTATCCATTTGCAAAAAAATGAAACAGGACCCATACCTCACACCATATACAAAAACTACTTCAAAATGGATCAAAGACCTGAATATAAAGCCTAAAACTATAAAGTTCATAGAAGAAAAAATAGGACCAACACTTCAGGCCTTAATACATGGCATTAACAGGATACAAATCATAACCATCAATGCACAAAACCCAACAGATAAGCTAGATAACTGGGATCTTCTAAAAATCAAACACCTATGTTCTTCAAAAGACTTCACCAAAAGAGCAAAAAGAGAACCTACAGACTGGGAAAAATTTTTTGGACAGTACAAGTCAGACAAAGGTCTAATCTCCATAATCTACAAGAAAATCCAAAACCTCTACAACAAAAAGACAAATAATCCTATTAAAAAAAGGGCAAAGGAAGTGAACAGACACTTCACCAAAGAAGACATGCAAATGTCCAACAGACACATGAGGAAATGCTCGCGATCACTAGCCATTAGAGAAATGCAAATTAAAATCACAATGAGATACCATCTCACCCCGGCATTACTGGCACGAATCAAAAATACTGGAAATAACAAATGTTGGAGGGGCTGCGGGGAGATGGGAACTCTTATACACTGCTGGTGGGAATGCAAAATGATACAACCATTTTGGAAAATGATATGGCGTTTCCTCAGAAAGCTAGAAATAGACATACCATTCAATCCAGCAATCCCACTCCTAGGAATATATCCTAGTGAAATAAGAATTGTCACTCAAATAGACATATGTACACCTATGTTCATGGCAGCATTGTTAACAATAGCAAAACGATGGAAACAACCTAGATGCCCATCAACAGACAAATGGATAAACAAACTATGGTACATACACACGATAGAATATTATGCAATGATAAAGAACAATTCTAAATCTGTGAAGCATCTCATAACATGGATGAAACTGGAGGACATCATGCTGAGTGAAATAAGTCAATCACAAAAGGACAAATATTGTATGAGACCGCTATTGTCAAAACCCATGAAAAAGTTCACACACAAAATGTAAGAATCTTTGTTGGTTCCCAGAGATGGGAGGGGTGGGGGGGAAATTCTAAATAGGCAATAGATAAGTGGTATCTTGGGTGAAGGGTGAGACAGTACACAATACAGGGGAAACTAGCACAACCTGTACAAGGAAAGGTCATGGAAGCCCCACAGACACATCCAAACTCCCTGAGGGACTGAGTTGCTGGGCGGAGGGCTGTGGGGACCATAGTCTCAGGGAACATCTAGCTCAATTGGCGTGACACAGCTTATAAAGACAATGCTCTGCATTCTACCTTGGTGAGTAGTGTCTGGGGTCTTAAAAGCCTGTGAGCGGCCATCTAAGATACTCCACTGGTCTCACCCCTTCAGGAGCAAGGGAGAATGAAGAGAACAGGATACAAGGAAAAGATTAGTCCATAGGACTAACTGTCCACAGCTACCAAGGACTCCAGCAGACTGAGTCCAGTACAGCTAGATGGTGCCCGGCTACCGCCACTGACTGCTCTGACCAGGATCACAACAGAGGGTTTTGAGCAGAGGTGGAGAAAGATGTGGATCATAATTCTAACTCACAAAAAAAAAGACCAGATTTACTGGCCTAAAGGAGACTGGAGAAAGCTCGAGAGTATGGCTCCCAGATACCCTTTTAGCTCAGTAGTAAAGTTACCTCCGAGGTTCACTGTTCAGCCTGGGAGTGGACAGCCCTGTGAAACCAAATGAGACTAACGAGGTACAGGAGTCCAGTGACAAGGGCCGGAAGGCAGAAGGGGACAAGGAAGCTGGTGATAGGGAACCCAAGGTTGAGTAAGGATATTGTTGATGTGTTGTGAGATTGTTAACCATTTTCATAGGGCAACATTTGTAGTAACTGTTAAATGAGAAACTTTTTTGTTTTGTAAGCCTTCATCTTAAGTGAGAATAACAGCACAATTGGAAGAGCGTAGTCAATGTCACTGAATTGTGTATGTAGAAATTTTTGAAACGGTGTATATTTGGCTATCTGTATTTTCACTAAAAAAAAAAAAAAAGGTTGAGAATTTAGAGGGTTAATATGTTGTGGGGTTGTTAACCAATGTCATAAAACAACATGTGTACTACTGTTTCATGAGAAGCTATTTGTTCTGTAAGCCTTCACCTGAAGTTCAATAAAATATAAAAAAAAAAAAAAAAAAAAAAAAGCTCTCACCAAATAAACCCTTCTCTAGCAGAAAGCTATGGAAATTGTCCATTCATCTGCATTCTGGGAAGATACCCCCAGTGTCTCCAAGAGGGGACAAACAGGTATAGGGGAAGATTTGTCTAGAGGAGGCCATAAAACACGAGTACTTTGGACCTGGTGATTGGACCTGAACTTACAATAATGGGAAGCAAACTCAACTCTTTGCTCCATTTATACCTGAAAACGTTTTTTCCTTTGGCAGCAACCTTGCAGGTGGAGGGCACATTTGAGGGTCTGAGATTGCGGGGCTCAACTAACATTCAAATAACATAGGCCTGGGAGATGGGGACTGAATATCCACTGCAGGTCTGATTATTCAGCACTAGGACCCTCCCATGGAACCTTGTTGGTGAAGTGGTTAAGAGCTCAGGCTGCTAACCAAAAGGTCAGCAGTTTGAATCTACTCACTGCTCTTTGGAAACCCTCTGGGGTAGTTCCCCTCTGTTCTATAGGGTACCTATGAGTCAGAATCAAATTGACTCGACGGTACACAGCAACAACAGGACCCTCCCATAGGTCCTGCTTGGCAAATTGCTGCTTTCATTCTTTAAAGGAATAATTCTAAATTCCTGTCTTTCTGCTGAGGGGAAACACATCTGGAAAAATTTATTTCAACCTATTTATTTAGAAATATTTTAAATGAATATATGGAAATGCAACTCTGTTATAAAAATGCAATGTAGTACAATTCATTCTGTTCTAATATCAGTTTAGGCCAAATCTTAGAAAAAAATAATTTGGTGTATGATACTTTTTTGCTCTTTGAGAATTTTTTTAACATATTTTCATAAGATTTTGGATTTTTTTAAAGTACAAAATCTTCATCCATGCAGACATATATATTGGTTTTTTTTTTTAACTGAAAAAAAATATCAAAGTTACACCAAAATTATAAATTGCTATGAACCCTTTAGGTAGATTATCCCAATGAACTAATCAGTGTTAAGTTGTGAAATACAGGGAAAAAAGCAGGCTTTTGCAAAAAATTACTCTTTAATCAGTGAAGCCCAACTTTTTCTTATTAAAATATTTATTGTGTTTTCAGTGAAAGTTTACTCAGCAAATTACGTTCCTATTTAACAATCTCTACACAATTTGTTCAGTGACATTGCTTACATTTTTCAGTTGTGTGTCAACTTTCTCATTATTTCTGTTCTGGTTGTTTCGTGTCCAGTAATCTATTTTCCCCGCCCCCTTGCCTTCTTGTCTTTGCTTCTGAGTAAATGTTGACCATTTGGTCTCATACAGATGATTTTTTAAAGGAGCACAGTACTCATGGATGATATTGTTTATTTTGTGAGCTTATATGTTATTTACCTAAAAGATGACCTCATGGCATAGTTTTGGTTCAAAGTTTACAGACTATAATCTCGGGGGTTCCTCTAGTCTCTATTAGTCCAGTAGGTCTGGCCTTTTTTAAGAATTTGAGGTTTGTTCTACATGTTTCTCCCATTCTATCTGGGACCTTTTGTTGTGTTCCTGATCAGAAGTCAGTAGTGGTCAGCTGGGCAACATTTTGTTGTTCTGGTCTCAGGTTAGAAGAGGCTGTGGGTCCTGTGGGCTGTTCATCATGTGGACTAGTTCTTCTTTGAACCTTTAATTTCCTTCATTCTTTTTTGCTCCATAGGAGTAGAGGCCAATAGTTGTATCTTAGATGGGTGCTCCCAAGCTTTTAAGACCTAGATGCCACTCACCAAACTAGGATTTAGAACATAAACTTTACATACTATATTATGCCAGTTGACTGAGTTATCCCACAAGACTAGGGTCCTAAGCCTTCAGACCCCATAAAGCAATCCTGCAAGGTGTTTGGTTAAGTCTAAGAAGTATCTGTGTTTGTGCCCCTATGTGCTTTACTGTATATATAAATATATATAAATGCATACAGTTATATATATATATGTATATATATATACACACACACACACACACACACATACTCCTGCATGTTAAAAACAAAAAACAAAACATTGTGGTCGAGTCGATTCCGACTCATAGTGACCCCTATAGGACAGAGTAGAACTGCCCCATAGGGTTTTCAAGGAGCAGCTGGTAGATTTAAACTGCTGACCTTCTGGTTAGCAGTCATAGCTCTTAACCACTGTGCCACCAGGACTCCACACCTGCATTTAGATACGTCTATATATGTCCACATATATACACACACATACATACTTACACACTTGTATACATACATACATACACATGTAACCACACTCCTATTTTTTAGTTTTGCACAGTTGTATATGGCATATCGTTTACCAAAATGTCCTTTTTTCTTGTGTACGTCTTAGTGACATCATTTACCTTGGTTAAGCCATGCACACTTCACCTGCATTTGGTGTTATATTTCCCATTACCAGAAATAACAAGTGTTTACTATTTAGATAGCGATATCGCCCCCCCATCTATCCCTGGTAACCACCAGTGATTGTTGATTTCAATATGTATACATATTCTTATCTTTTTATAATAGTTAGATCATATAGTATGTGTTTTTTGTGATTGACTTATTTCACTAAGTATAATGTCCTCCAGATTTATTCACATACAGTATATTTTGAGAACTCATCATTATTCTTCATAGTCACATAGTATTGCATTTTATGTATATATCACACTTTGTTTATCCATTCATCTGCTGATGGGCATTTAGGTTGTTTCCGTCTTTTTGCTATTGTGAATAGTGCTGCAATGAACATAGGTGTGCATATGTCTGAATGTGTCTTTAGTATTAGATCTCTCGGTTATATACCTAGAAGTGGGATTGCTGATCATAAGGTAGTTCTGTTTCTAGTTTTTTGAGGAAGCACCATACCATCCATAGAGGTTGTAACATTTTACAGTCCCACCAGTAGTGGATAAGTGTTCCAATCTCCCCACATCCTCACCGGCATTTATTGTTTTCTGTTTATTATTATTATTTATGATCAATGCCATTTTAGCAGGGGTGAAATGGTATCTCATTGTAGTTTTGATTTGCATTTCTCTAATGACTAACAATCATTAGCATCTTTTCATGTATTTGTTAGCTGCTTGAATGTCCTCTTTGGTGAAGTGTCTATTCATGTCCCTTGCCCATTTTTTAACTGGGTCATCTTTTTGTTGTTGGGTTGTTGAAGTTTTCTATATATTTTAGAGATTAAACTCTTATCAGATATGTTGTTACCAAAGATTTTTTTCCCAATCTATAGGTTGTCTTTTTACTCTTTTGATAAAGTCTTTTGATGCACATAAGTACTTAATGTTTTTTATGGTTTTAGTTATCTAATTTAACTTCTACTGTTTGTGCATTAATAGTTGTGTTTATTTATTTTTTTTAGTTAAGTCCTGTAGTTTTGTCCCTGTGTTTTCTTCCAAGAACTTTATAGTTTTAGGTTTAACACTTAGGTCTTTGATCCACTTTGAGTTAGTTTTGTGTATGGAGTGAGGTATGGTTCCTGTTTAATTTTTCTGCATGTATATATCCAATTTTGCCAGCACCATTTGTTAAAAAGACTGTTACTTCCCCACTGAATGGACTTTGACCCCTTGTCAAAAATCAGTTGTCCATCAGTGGATGAATTTATTTCTGGGTTCTCAGTTCTGTTCCACTGGGTCTATGTGTCTATCATTGATCCTGTACCAGGCCATTTTGATTATTGTGGCCGTATAGTATGTTTTGAGATCAGGCAGTGTGAGGCCTCCTACCTTGTTATTCTTCAATAATGCTTTGGCTATTTGGGTCCCTTTCCTTTCCATATAAAGTTGGTGATTAGTTTCTCCATTTCAGTACAGAATATTGTTGGAATTTGGATCAGGATTGCATTGTATCTATAGATCACTTTGGGTAGTACTAACATTTTTACAATATTGTCTTCCAATCTGTGAACATGGAATGGCCTCCATTTATATAGGTCACTTTTAGACTCTTGTACCAGTGTTTTATTGTTGTCATTGTATGAGTCTTTTATATTCCTGATTAGGTTGATTCCTAGGTATTTTATCATTTTTTGGGCTATTATAAATGATATTGTTTTGTTGATTTCATTGTTAGAATTCTCCCTGTTAATTTTTGTGTGTTGACCTTGTAACCTGAACCATTGTTGAATTCTTCTATCAGACCCAGAAGCTTTCTTGTGCATTTCTTGGGATTTTCCATATATAGGATCATGTCATCTGTTAATGAGGATAGTTTCACTTCTTCTTTTCTGATTTAGATATCATTTATTTCTCTTTCTTGACTTATTGCTCTGGCTAAGATTTCCAGTACGATATTGAATAAGAGTGAAAATAAAGACTCAGGATAATCCTTGTCTCATTTCCCTTTTCAAGGGAAAGGGTCTCAGCCTTTCTCCATTAAAAGTAATGTTGCTAGTTGGTTTTGCATATATACCCTTAATTATGTTGAGGATTTTCCCTTCTATTCCTATTTCTCTGAGAGTTTCTTTTTTTTTTTAATCATGAAAGGGTGTTAGATTTTGTAAAATGCCTTTTATGTATCAACTGAGAAGATTATGTGATTCTTTTCCTTTGTTTTATTTGTGTGGTGAATTGCATTTGATTGATGCTGTAATGTTGAACCACCCTTACATTTCTGGTATGAATCCCAATTGATCATAATGTATGATTTTCTTAATATGTTGTTGACTTGTTTGCTAGAATGTGTTGAGAATTTTTGCATCTGTATTCATGAGGGATATTGGTTTATAATTTTCTTATTTTTGTGGTGTCTTTACCTGGCTTCATTATCAGAGTGATGCTGGCTTCATAGAATAAATTAGGGAGTATTCCTTCCTCTTCTGTGTTTTGGAATAGTTTCAGTAGAATTGGTGTCAACTCTTCTCTGAATGTTGTGAAGCCATCTGGTCCTGGCCTTTTTTTTTTTTGTTGGAAGTTTTTTTCTTAATGACATCTTCAATCTCTTGTTAATGAGTCAGTTTAGATTTTCTATTTGTGATAGTTTAGGCAGGTAATGTGGGGCTAGGAATTTCTCCATTTCTACTAAGTTTTCAAATTTATCATGGTACAATTTTTCGTAGTATTTTGTTATGATTCTCTTATCTCTAATGGATCTATTGTAAAGTTTCCACTCTCATTTCTTATACTGATTATTTGCATCTTCTCATTTTATTCCTTTGTCAGTCTAGATAGTGGTTTGTCTATTTTATTGATACTTTCATGGAACCAGCTTCTGGTCTTGTTGATTCTTTCTGTTATTTTTCTGTTTTCTATTTCATTTGTTTGTGCTCTGATATTTATTATTGTTCTACTCTGTCCTATAGGGTTGCTGTGAGTCAGAATCGACTTGATGGCAACGAGTTTTTTTTTGTTTTTTTTTCTAGTAGCTTTGGTCTTCTTTTGCTCTTCCTTTTCTATTTGTTCAAGTCGTTGGGTTGAGTTATTGATTTTAGATCTCTCTTATTTTTTAATGTAGCCATTTATTGCTATGAATTGCCCCCTTAGCACTGCCTTTGCTCCATCCCATAGATTTTGTTATGTGTTTTTATTATTGCTTGATTCTAAGTATTTTTTTAATTTCACTTTTGATTTTTTCTGTGACCCAATAGTTTTTTTTTTTTTTTAATGACTTGTTATTTAGTTTTCATGTATTTTTGAGTTGTTTGTTTTTTTTTTCCTTTCATTATTCTTCTTGTTATTGATCTCTAGCATCAAACCATTATGGTCAGAGAAGATACTTTGTATGATTTTGATGTTTTGAAATTTATTGAGATTTTCTTTGTGACCTAAGATATCTATTCTGGAGAATGTTCCATGTGCAGTGGAGAATGATGTGTATTGTTCTGCTGTTGGGTGGTGTGTTCTATATATGTCTGTTAGGTCTAGTTGGTTAAAAGTGTTATTTTGGTCTTGTATACCTTTATTGATTTTTCATTTTAGTTGTTGTATCTGTTGTCAACAGTGGTATATTAAAATTCCCTACAATTATTGTCTATTACTGTCTATTTCTCTCTTTAGTTCTGTTATTTAGCTTTATAAATTTTGGGGCACTGGCATTGAGTGCCTAAATATTTATAATTGTTATGTCTTCTTGATGAATTGACTCTTTTGTCATTATAGAGTGCCCTTCTTTTTCTCTTATGTTTTGACTTGAAGTCTATTTTATCAGATATTAATATTGCCACTCTTGCTGTCTTTTGGTTGCTATTTGCTTGGCATATTTTTTTTTTCCATCCTTTGATTTTTTAACTTATTTATGTCTTTGTGCCTAAGGTTGTGTCTCTTCTAGGCAATATATTGATGGATTATGTTGTTGTTGTTGTTGTTTTTATCCATTCTGCCACTTTCTGTCTCTTGATTGGTGTATTTAATCCATCCCACTTATTCTTTAATTAGAAAAAAAATTTCAAAAAGAAAGAATAACTTTTATTGCATGAAAGACTGTCAAAATATTTTTTGCCCCTAAGTTTTTTCTTCATATATACCCTGAATGTGCCACTTGAAAATAAATAATGGAGATGAGAAAGTCAATTTTGGATTTGGGCAATAAATGCCGACTCCATGTGTGCACTTGGAAGGAAAGGGCTTATTGCTGTTCACTTACTCCCCTGACCCACAGAAACACTGAGTCATTAGTCCTTTTAAAACTAAGAAAAGCTGAGTGGAATGTAAAGGGTTTACCAAACAAAGATTCCTTTCCTGGGTGTGTCAAAATGTTATATTTTTGCAAATACAAACATACTGATTAAACTTTCATCCTTTTCCTTCAGACATCCAGGTGAAAGTTCAGAGAAATTTTTTTTCTCTCCTGAAGATTTTTAATCCTCTATCATCTCACCTAAAACCATTAGAATTTCCTAGATCGAATGGGAGGATGAGCCATAAAATGACATATTTACTTCTTCATAAGGAGAAAATATTCTATAAAACAATTGGAGTTTAAAAGCTAATTCCTTGAGGAAAGATTATCTCTCTCCATAGGTCTCAAGACTCTGATAAAACAAATGAAGTTGTCTCAGAGGCACCTATTAATGTTGACCTATATCATCCCTAGTTCTAAACTTGTGTCCCTAGCCACTAGGAAGTTTCTGGTAGAAGAGGAAGTATTATTTGGTTCTTTTCATTTATTGGAAAGAGAGAGATCACCTTCCCCTTGCTTTACTGCCTAATCTGGTCTCTATTTAGAAGACTGTCGCAGAAACAAGGACACAGTGTATGCCTTTAACCCAGGTGATGTCACACGCTGGAAACAGGTCCATGGGTGCTCTGAGAATATAGCTATTATTTCTTCTTTACTTCAGGTCAAATGTTCCATTACTGCTTACATGTTATTAACACCAGGTTTGAGGATTATTTTGAAGCGCTGTTCTTTTAGAGGAATATAGCGTTAGGACCTGCCCATTCGTATTTCCTTGAGAGGGGTCTCTGGATGGAAGAATGAAAATGCCCTTAAATAAGAACTCTGATGTATATATATTTTTTTCTATCCAAAAAAACATGTTAAATTTACAATAAAAATAATTAAATATATTACTGAGCTGTTGAGGAATCCTTACAGAAAACCATAGATATCTTCAATTTAGAAGCACTCTTTTCATCGGCTGATATAACCTTTTCCTGAAAATCCCTGTCATCTCTGATGGAAAATTTACTCCTCATTCAGACTGTCTCAGTAGACTTCCAGAAAAATGTGATCCTCATACTTTACAGTAACATCTACCTTGAGTAAATCCAGCCTTACTGTTGATGGAAATATCTCTTTGTGGTGAGAGTCAATGAAATGTGAGCTATCTTAAGATCACATGGCTGCCAGCCTGGTGCATTCAAGGTTCTTTTAGCTGCCATTGCTTCTTTAGTGGTATGGTCAGTACTCCACTGGCCTCTCCAATGAGCTGTTGGAGATTTTGACCAGTATGATATTTCCTTTCCAATGATTTGTCAGCTCAAAATTTGCCAGTAGTTAGTACTGCTGTAATGGTCAAAGGTAATTCTTCATCCAGAATACCAAGGAACATGTCTCAGCTAATTAAATATATACCTACAACATTTAGAAATAGTCTTAGGCTCCATGTTACAGGGACTCCACCTTACCCCAGATAGTAGCTTACATAAGACAGAGTTTATTTTTTAGCCCATCTAATGAAAAGTCTGGAGTCCTGGTGGCACAGTGATTAAAGCGTTTGACTGCTAACCAAAAGGTTGGTGGTTCAAATCCACCAGGCACTCCTTGGAAACCCTATGGTGCAGTTCTACTCTGTCCTATAGGGTCGTTATGAGTCAGAATTGACTCGGTGGCAACCAGGTTAATGAGAAGTCTGGAGTCAAGTAGTTAGGGCTAGTGTGGCTCCTCCACAAATGACCTCAGGGATTCAATCATCTAGTAGCTCTTCTTTCTACCACACCACACCAGCATGTAGCCTTCATGCTCATGCTTACTAGATGGCTTCTTAAGTCTGACCACCATGTTTGAGTTCCATGCAGGAAGGTAGAAGAGTGCAAAAGGGTTACAAAATAAAAGGAAAGAGAAAGAGAGATGCTGGGTGAGTAAGCCCTTTTAATGGATTGTACTGGAAGCTCATCCAGTATAATCTGTTTCTGTTTAATTGGTCATTCATCTTTGTTTAATCTTTGAAAGAAGATGCTGATAAATACAGATTTTTAGTTGACTCACTCTCTAAGCTTTTGGATCAGAGATGAAGAAATCTAGTGTGTGACCTATAATTGAAAATTACTCCAGGTTCCTGAGCTAAGAAATGTGTAAATGTTTATTTTGTTACATTTATCATCTTCTCCTGGGATCACAGCCCAAGCCTCATCTTCAAATTGACCAGCAAGACCACAACTGAAGTTAATTTTTAAGTCAGCCCAAGGCAGCACTCAAACAGCTAAACCAAATTCCTTGCATCTGTGAAGCTTCAAGATGTGGATCTCCTTGTCATAGGATTGTATTTTCTCACAGATATTTCTTCTCCTCCCTAAAACGAACACTGATGGTATTTAGTACCTGACACATAAATCTTTCATTCAGGCTATAGGTGACCTCTAATGGAATCAACTTTTCACCTAATTTCTTCAGCTATATTGTTTTTCTTTCCCCAAGAGTATAAGACAACTATCTGAACTTATTTCTGTGTATCTGTTCTTAGGAGTGGATTATTACTTTGTGTCTTTCTAATGATAATAATTATGATGATGATGATGGCAGTGGCCAAGCGTATAAGTTAGCTTTTATCTGTGTAACAAAACATCCCAAAGTTTAGTGGCTGAAAACAATAGTTATTTATTTAACTCACAATTCTACCACAGAGCTGGAGAGTTCTTCTGGGCTTAGCAGCATTCATTCAAGTGTCTATGGTTGGTTGACCGGAAAGCTGGGTGCTGACTAGTCTAGGATGGCTTCAGCTGTGATCACTCATCTCTGTTGCACGTGGTCTCTCATCCTTCAACAGGCTGGCCTGGGCCTGTTCACACAGGAGTTGAGCAGGGTTCCAAGGAAGAGAGCAGAAGTGTGAAAGGCCTCTTGGGGTTTAGAACTGGAGCTGGTTCAGAGTCATTTCTGCCTCGTTCTATTGGGCATAGTCAGTCACAAAGTTAGTCTAGAGTCAAAGGATGGGGAAACAGACTCCATCTCTTGATAGGGGGAGCTACAGAGTCACATTGCCAAGGGTGTAGATACAGAGATGAAAATAATTGCTGCCATTTTTACAAAAGATCTACCATGCTAAGATTCTTTGAACATTTATCCAGGCACTGTGAAAGCTAAGCACTTTACAAATATTACCTCATCTAATTCTAAGAATCATACAAAGTAAGTGCTATTATTATACCCATTATATATGAATGCAGAAACTCTAAGTGACAGAGATAGGCAGTTTGATTCTGTTGACTCTAAAGTGTTTTGATTATGTATCTCAGTACAATTTTCTTCTAGTACACACCTATACATATGTGTGTGTTTCCTTAAAAATTAGATACGAGTACTACCGTCTGTCAATCTTATATATTAAATATTAAAAAAACAAAAACAAAAAACAAACCCATTGCCATGGAGTTGATTCCAACTCATAGTGACCCTACTGGACAGAGAAGAACTGCCCCATGGGGTTTTCAAGGAACAGCTGATGGGTTTGAACTGCTGACCTTTTGGTTAGCAGCCAAACTCTTAACCTCTGTGCAACCAGGGCCCCGTGTTAAACATTACTAAACTTTAAACTTCATTCTTACCTTTTTAGGTAAAAAATAATAAACAAAAATGAAAGTTTGAATATTTTCTTCTTTCCTCTCTATAGATATCTTGTGGCCTCACTTTTTCAACCATGCACCAAGGACCTCCTTATGCTCAAGGCATTTCATAATTACCATATATATGTTTGAGTGAAGCAATGTTTAATCAAAATCCTAGTCACTACTAGAGTTCATTTCCAGATGCAGTTAATACTGCCTACTTTAAAGGAAAACTGTTAAGGGCAGGAACTCTGAATATTTGATTAGTGCTTGCAGAGGAATATGAGGCCATGACTCTAATTATATTTAAAGGGAATCTCCTGACCTACATTAGTTCGGGACTCATGGCTTTGAGTATCCAGTGAATGCCTTGACCACTTGCCAAAGGCCCAGCTACTTGCCACTCTCTGGAGCTTTGTCAAGAAAGCAAAGTAAAATGGAGGAGTGATTCTCAAAGTTCTCACATGGCAGTGTGCATATATATTATCTGGGGAGATTATTAAATGCAGATACTAGGGTGCCACTGTTCAAGAGACTTCTATAGATTTGGGGTTGGGTCTAGGAATCTGTATTTCTATCAGGCTCCTCAGGTGATATAATCACACTTTGAGAGCCTTAAAAACTGAATTTATATCAACTTAAAAGGTGAGTGACCTTTTAATAGTGACCATCTATTTACTTTTTGAGTTTCTTTAGCTATAAAACGGGGAAGGTAATAGAGGCCCAGACCATCTTACAAAATTATTATGAGAATTAAATATACTATCAATTTTGTCAAAGGGCTTTCTAAAATATATTAACGTGACACATTCCCAAAAAGCTCAATAAATGCTTATTGATCTATGAAAATATGTATTTTCCGTACTAAGGAAATCTGCATATTGTATGTTACTTTTCATTTCAGTGAAAACATGGTTCTGGGCTTCCCTGTCCTATTCACTTGGCTTCCAATGGAAGGAACCACGGTTTATACTTCTTTGTGTGAATGGAACCTGGACAGATTAGTGGTTAAGAACATAGACTTTAAGGAAAGGCAAACATGGGCTCTGATTTGCACATGAACTTGTACTAATTACTTAACTTTAACATCTTCTTAAGTTAAGTAATGAGGCTAATATAGCTTACGTTTTATATTTTTTGTGATGATTAAATAAGATCATGTGGCCAGTATTTATGGCATACTTGCCATGTGCCGGAGCCCTGGTGGCACAGGCTTAAGAGCTCAGATGTTAACCAAAAGTTCAGCAGTTTCAATCCATAAGCTGCTCCTTGGAAACCCTATGGGGCAGTTGTACTCTGTCCTATAGGATCACTGTGAGTCAGAATCAACTAAGTGGCAGCAAGTTTGGTTTTTCGCTTTGCTATGTGCCAGGCTTTATTCAAAGTGCTTGTCACGTAGTAACCAATTTATTCACAAAAAAAAAAAAAACCTCTGAGTGTCAACGAAGGTCATCAGAAGGCCCTCATTTTACAGATCAGAAAATCAAGGTATCCAAACCCAAAACCCGTTGCCTTCAAGTCGATTCCAACTCACAGCAACCCTGTAGGACAGAGGAAAACTGTCCCATAGGGTTTCCAAGGAGTGGCTGGTGGATTCGAACTACTGACCCTTTGGTTAGCAGCCTGAGCTCTTAACCACTTTGCAACCAGGGAGCTAAAATGATAGCACTAGGATTCACATCTCTGCTGTCTGACTGCAGAGCCATCCTCTTTCCACTTCGCGACACTGCCTTTTATGAAGTGACAGCTTACAAGCCACTTAGCACACCAGCAGGCACACTATAAATCTGCTAAACATATGATCTATTATTATTACTTGATTCCCTCACAGCTTCTTAGAGAATACTTTGTGCAAGATAGATGTTTAACAAATGTATGTTGATTTGATTTGAAAAGAATCCTGTTGTATCCTCTTGGGCTTCTAAGAGATACGTCCAATGAGAGATGCCTCTTATTTTTCAGGCTAACATGATTTGTGTGACTGCTTTTAGATTAAGTTGCTATCTCTTATTTACAAAAGAAGATTAAATGAATATGTGCAGATCTGAGAACTCTGAAATCCCCCTTGTCAAAAACTGTTTAGAAAATTGTCTTTGTAAGACAAGGAAGAGACCTCATAGGGCCAATTTCTAAAATAACTTGATTTTACCAAACAGTGCTTTTAGTATTTTTCAAAACCTGTATTTAGAGCTCTTTGCTGGTTCTTTCTTTGCTAGTGCTTACATTTACTGGTCCACGATATCTGATGAGTTCCTACTCAGTGTTTTGTGGCTTGGTTTTTCTCCCCTGTTCTGAGGATCAATTTGTTCATTTGTTTATAAAGAGGGGGTGGGGGGCTTTACCTGAGAAATGCCCGAGAGACAGATTGGAATTGATGGAGGAAAAATAAATCTTAGGCCCAAAAATTAGATGTGGTTTCATCTCTCACCCTTGTCTCTATTAGCTATTTAAATAGTTGGCTAAGACTATCATTTAAACACATTCTCAAGCTCTAAATCCCAAGGTAATATTGATTAAAGTGAGAACAAATCCCCCCTAGCACAACTGGAACACATTTTTTGACTCTCTACCTCCGGAAGTCTAGTTCTCCAGGCTGTAGTCTGAGTCAACCTAACCAAGATGACCTGAATAAATAGGAGGAAATCTTCTAAACTAAGACTTTGTTAGACAACTAGAGGAAATACATTGAGGCGTCAAAGGCCCTTGTCTTAGTTACCCACCTGCCAGCAAGCATTTTGGATAGGCTGTGAGGATAGTAGATGATAAGTATGTCAGAACAGCAGAAAATCTGGCCTTTGGAAGAAACAACAGCCAGACTCCCCTTAGTCCTGACGAAGAGCAGCCCTGTGAGTGACCCCAGTGTTCACTCAAAAACTAGCTGACCACACTGCAGGCAGTTTCTAGGCAGTCCTTGGCGTTTATCTTACATTAGTCTGTTTTCAATCACAGTGTAGGAGGGAAAATGACTTTGAATGAGGAGAGGCTGGCTTGGGGTATTTACTGAGTCTCAGAGTTCAACATGATTAAGGACTCTGAGACACCTAGGGAAATGGACGTGGCTAAGATAGAATTTTCATTCCAGTAGTAAAATCTGAATATTTGAATAAAAGTTACGAAAAATAGCAGTGATTAAGCTGAATGGAAATTGTTTTTGTTATTAGGTGCCAACAAGTCAATTTCAACTCATAGTCACCCCATGTGATAGAGTAGAACTGCTTCATAGGGTTTTCTTGGCTGTAATCTTTATGGAAGCAGAGCCACTGAGTGGGTTCCAACTGCCAACCTTTTGGTTGGCAGCTGAGCGCTTAACTGTTTGTGCCACCCAGGCTCCTGTAGTAACAGCAAAACCTGTGCATATCCCCAAAAATGAGTGATCAGAGTTTGCAAACGGTCTAATGAAAATTACCATTATGGTATTTCCAACAGAAATGCATGTATTAGGAAAAGCTGCTGTAACAAACATCCCAAAACCTCAGAGGCTTTTTATAATGAAGTTTATTTATCACTTGATTTACAGTTCAGTATGGGGTGGGCGTGGAAAGTAAGCTCTACTCTACACAGTAATTTAGGACTCAGGTTCTCTCCATCTAGTTGTTGCACCATTTCCTGGAGTATTGGAGGCCTGCCCTCGATCCCCTGTATCCAGACAATGAAAGAATATGTGGAGGAGTGTGTGTGTGGGGGGATTTCTAGGGGCTCAGCACAGAAGTAGTTACATCATTTATATGGCTTTCAACAGGACCCAGTCCCATGAGCCCACATAATTGCAAGGAAGTAGGGAAGTGCTGTCTAGCTACACATCCAGGAGAAAAAATAAAGAGTTTTGTTGACCATATACCACTCTAGCTATGGTGATCTTGAAAAATTCAATATATTGTTATTGCATTTATTTATGGAGCATGGTTGTCTTTTCTTTTTTCCTGTAGGATATATTTCTTTGGCAGGATAAAAGGCATAGACAGTCTATAAAATTGTGCTCAACTTTTTTTTTTTTTTGCTTTGATAATGTTTATTTATTTATTAAATTTGTAATTAGTTTTAGACATTTTGGGTCAGACTGAGTGCTGACCATTGTTCCCTCCAGTTATGGATTGAATTGTGTCCCCCAAGAATGTGTTGTAAATCCTAACCCCTGTACCTATGGATATAATCTCAATTGGGAATAGGGTTTTTTGTTATGTTAATGAGGCCATATCAGTGTAGGGTGTGTCTTAAGCCTATTGTTTTTTGAGATGTAAAAGGAACCGATTAGGCACAGAAGCAACTAAGTAGAAATGGGGGAAAGATAGATGCCAAGTGGAGATCTCCAAGGAATACCAAGAAGCTGAGACATGGATTTCCTCCCAGAGTGGACAGAGAGACCCTTCCCCTAGAGCCAGCACCCTGAATTTGAACTTCTAGCCTCCTAAGCTATGAGAAAAAAATAAATTTCTGTTTGTTAAATCCACCCACTTGTGGTATTTCTGTTATAGCAGCACTAAGAAACTAAGACACCACCCAACCTCTCACTGGAGATAAAACTAAAATAACCAAATCTGTTGCTGTCAAGTGGATTCCAACTCATAGTGACCCTATAGGGCAGAGTTGAACTGCCCTATAGGGTTTCCAAGGCTGAAATCTTCACTGAAGCAGACTGCCACATCTTTCTCTAGCAGAGTGGCTGGTGGATTCAAACTCCTGACCTTTCAGTTAGCAGCCAAGCACTTAACCACTGTGCCACAAGTGCTCCGTCTCCAGAGATACCAAAAAAACCTGAATCCACTGCTGTTCAAGTCCATTCTGCTCATAGTAACCCTATAGGACAGAGTAGAACTGTCCCATAGGGTTTCCAAGGAGTGGCTGGTGGATTCTAACTGCTGACCTTTTGGTTGACAGCTGAATACTAACCACTGCCCACCAGGGCTCCCTCACCAGAGATAGGGAGTTGTAAAAACTATAGCTGTGTTGTATTCCATGTCCTGCCAACATTCAGCCCACCCTCTTTTCAGTCCTACCCTTAGTGTAATCAAATGGGCAGGTTTTTAGCAGACTATATAGACCTGAGAAAAAAAAGTGGGTGAATTTCATATTCTGTGAATTATACTGCTTCTAATATGGAACGTCACCATCAGATTGTGGCCACAACATTGTGGCTGTTTATTTAACTTTACTTTTTAATTTCTGATCCTTTGTATCTGAATAGGCTGACCGCTTCCTCAGTATTGTCAAAAAATAGCTACACTACTTTTCCTCCCAACTTTAATTGAGTTTAATTCAACTTTATTAAGCACCTACAAAGAGCTAGTCACTAAGATATCAGGGAACATAAAAATAATAAGCCACCTCCTGCATCCTCAAGAAGCTAATAGACTAAGGGAAGAGACAGATTTGTAGCATATAAACATTCTGTTGTATTTATGTAATACCTGTAAAACAATTTATAAGTAAGACAATAAAGGTACAAACCAGAATATTATGGGAACGTATTGTTATTGTGTGCCATTTAGTTGTTTCTAACTCATAGTGATCCTATAGGACAGAGTAGAACTGCCCTGTAGAGTTTTCAAGGCTGTCATCTTTATGGAAGCAGACCACCAGGTCTTCTCTCCTAAGTAGTGGCTGGTGGGTTCATACCACTGAACTTTAGGTTAGCAGCTAAGCACTTAACCAGTGCACCACCAGGGTTCCTTATGGGAACATAAAGAGTCATTAGCTGTGAATGGTTACACAGAAAACATTTGAACTGTGATTTGAATATTGAGAAAGACCTTGCTAGGCTAGACCTTGCTAGGATGGGGAGAGGGAGTAAGTAGGTATGCTGAGTAGAGAGTACTTTACAAAGTCCTGGTATGTTTAGAGAAAGATAAGGACTTGAGTGTGGCTAGAACAGAGGATTTGAAGGGGGGAAGATCAGGATGATATGAAGTTGGGAGGGAAATTGAAACCACATTTATAAAGGTTCTAAAATGCTATAAATTAGTGTCACCAGGCGGAAACACCAGGTTCTTGCTCGGCATGGCTGGTATTGGCCAATAAACGAGAGACCAAGGTGGGAGAACAGGAAAGCCACCTTTATTTCATTGTACAAGGAAAAGGAGTCAGTGGGAGCTGCTGCTGCCAAGACTGCACCCCAAGGGCGGGCAGGCAAATTACTTTTAAGGGGTTTGCAAGTAGGGAATTCATACAAGTTACATCAGCAACATTCTTAATCATTCTACGCAGGCACAATGAGGTTTACATATAACCTCCAAGCAAAAACAGGATTTAAATGCAAAGCTGGCGGTGGGGGCGGGAGGAAGCCCAGCAAAGGAATCAAGATTTTTAATACAACACTGTGGGGGAGGAAACCAAGCAAAGAAAACAGGAATTTTAATACAATAATGTGGGGCTCTGTCTCATTAGAATTAAGGGTTTTATAATGTAAGATATAAACCAAAATGAAACCTGTTGTTCTTGAGTTGATTCTGACTCACAGCGACCCTATAGGACAGAGTAAAACTGCCATATAGAGTTTCCAAACTGGTAGATTCAAACTGCAGACCTTTTGATTAGCAGCTGAGTTCTTAACCACCAAGCCACAATAGTCACCATAAATTCTTGACAAAATATGAAGGCAATGAGAACTATTTATTGACACTGGAAAACAACTAAAATCAGGCTGAAACTGAAGAACGTTCAAACTTTGAAAGAAGGAAACCACATAGATGAAATCCAGGTTTAAATAGTTTTGCCCTTGAGGGCACACCTTACGCCACATGGCTAGTGATTGATTGGGCTCAGACTTAAAGCAGTAGTTTTACTGCCATGAGGAATCACAGGACTGAGTTCATGGTTGCCAGAATGACTAGGAACTTAGGGGAAACAACAGAAAAGAGAAAGGTGTGGAGGAGTGAGTCCCAAACAGCTACAAATAAATACCTCTTTAATCCTTGGCTGAACATTGAGCTATCCATGTGCAGGAAAATACACCACATATTCCAGGAAGAAAACAAAACCTAGAAGCCTGAAAGAACTGAGCAGAGAGTTCAGTGATTTCTGACTGAGGGGATATAGAGTTTAGAGTTTAAGTCCCCCCAAGTTAAAGGGGCTTGGCTAACATCTTGAATTTTCCATTGAAATCCCAGAAAGGACATGTCTAGGAGTAAAGACTACGTCCTAGGACTAAAGGATTTACTCTAGTACTAAGGTAAAAACTGAAGAAGACTCACCTTAACAAACCGTAAAATGAGACCACCATATCACCTGACAGTAATTTAGCTGCCTTCTAGACCAAACTTCAATATTGTCTGGAAGAAGATAATAGAATCTAGAGTCTTCAAAACATCATTTACAATGTTCAATATACCGTCAGATATTACTAGACTTGCAAACAAATAAGAAAATGTGACTCAGATTAAGAAAAAAATCAATCAATATAAACAGATCTATAAATAACTCAGATGTTGTAATTAGCAGATGAGGACAGAAACGATGAAGTAAAAGAGTTGAACAAAAGATTTCAAAGAGTGGCTCAAGAAGACCAAGTAAAGTATTATAATGAAATATGCAAAGACCTGGAGTTAGAAAACCAAAAGGGAGGAACATGCTCGGCCTTTCTCAAGCTGAAAGAACTGAAGAAAAAATTGGAGCCTCCGGTTACAATTTTGAAGGATTCTATGGGAAAAATGGGGCCCTGGTGCTGCAGTGGTTAAGAGCTCAGGGCAAAATATTGAGTAACACAGGAAGCATCAAAAGAAGATGGAAGGAATACACAGAGTCACTGTACCAAAAAGAATTGGTCTACATTCAATCTTTTTGAGAGGTAGCATATTTGTTCTTGATTAAGAGACAATGGCACTGAAGGAAGAAGTCCAAACTGCACTGACGACATTGGAGAAAAACAAGCCTCCAGGAATTGACAGAATACTAATTGAGATGCTTCAACAAACGGGTGCAACCCTGGAAGCACTCACTCATCTATGCCAAGAAATTTGGATGAAAGTTACCTAGCCAACTGACTGGAAGAGAACCATATTTGTGCCCATCCCAAAGAAAGGTGATCCAACAGAATGCAGAAATTATCAAACAATATCATTAATATCATGCAAGTAAAATTTTGCTGAAGATAATTCAAAAATGGTTGCAGCAGTACATTGATGGGGAACTGCTAGAAATTCAAGCTGGATTCAGAAGAGGACATGGAGTGAGGGATATCATTGCTTATGTCAGATGTATTTTGGCTGAAAGCAGAGAATACCATAAAGATGTTTACCTGTATTTTATTGACTATCCAAGGCATTTAACTATGTGGATCATAATAAATTATGGATACCATTTGTCTTAGTTATCTAGTGCTGCTATAACAGAAATACCACAAGTGGATGGCTTTAACAAACAGAAATTTATTCTCTCATAGTCTAGGAGACTACGTATCTGAATTCAGGGCACCAGCTCCAGGGGAAGTATTTCTCTCTCCGTTGGCTCTGGAGGAAGGTCCTTGTTATAAATCTTCCCCTGGTCTAGGAACTTCTCTACACAGGAACCTAGGATTCAAAGGATGTGCACTGCTCCCAGGGCTGCTTTCTTGGGAGTATGAGGTCACCTGTGTCTCTGCTCACTTTTCTCTTTTATATCTCAAAAGAGATTAACTTAAAACACAGCCTAATCTTGTAGATTGAGTCCTGCCTCATTAAGGTAACTGCCTCTAATCCTGCCTCATTAACACCCTACCTAGAGATAAGAAATCACACCAGATGACAAAGTGGTTGACAGTCACACAATATGGGAATCATGGCCTAGTCAAGTTAACACATATTTTTTAGGGTCACAATTCAATCCATGACATCATTGCCAGGAGTGGAAACTCCAGTATACTTAATTGTGCTCATGTGGAACCTGTACATAGACCAAGAGGCAGTCATTCAGACAGAACCAGGGGATACTGCATGGTTTACAATCAGGAAAGATGTGTGTCAGGGTTGTATCCATTCACCATACTCATTTAATCTGTATGCTGGGCAAATTGTCTGAGACGCTGGACTATATAAAAGAAGAATGCAGCATTAAGACTGGAGAAAGACTCACTAACAACCTGGAATGTGCAGATGACACAGTGTTGCTTGTGGAAAGCGAAGACGACTTGAAGCGTTACTGATGAAAGTCAAAGACCACAGCCTTCGGTATGGATTACACCTTAACATAAAGAAAACAAAAATCCTCACAACTGGACTATAAGCAACATCATCTAAAAGAAGAAAATATTGACATTGTCAGGGATTTCATTTTACTTGGATCCACAATCAGTGTCCGTCGAAGCAGCAGTCGAGAAATCAAACAATATATTGCATTGGGCACATTTGCTGTAAAATACCTCTTTAAAGTGGTAAAAAGCAAAGATGTCACTTTGAGGACTAAGATGCACCTGACCCAAGCCATGGTATTTTCAATCACCTCATATGCATGCAAAAGCTGGACAATGAATAAGGAAGACCAGAGAAGAACTGATGCCTTTGAATTATGGTATGGTGAAGAATATTGAATATACCATGGATTGCCAGAAGAATGAACAAATCAGTCTTGGAAGAAATACAACCAGAACATTCTTTAGAAGCAAGGATGATGAAACTTCATCTCACACACTTTAAACATGTTATCAGGAGATACCAGTACCTGGAGAAGGACATTATGCTTGGTAAAGTAGAGGGTCAGTGAAAAAGAGGAAGACCCTCAATGAGATGGACTGACATAGTGGTTGCAACAATGAGCTAAAACAGCAATAGTTATGCGGATGGTGCAAGACTGATAGTGTTTTGTTCTGTTTTACATAGGGTCACTATGAGTGGGAACTAACTCGATGGCACCTAATAACAACAACAATGGAAATGAAAACATACAGCAACAAAAAAAAACTTGTACAAGAATGTGGATTTATTCATAATAGCTAAAAACTGTAAGCAGCTCAATATCCATTCATAGATAAATGGATAAACAAATTATATTCATACAATGGAATATTACCAAAACAAGAACAAACCCATTACTGTCAAGTCAATTCTGACTCATAACAACCCCATAGGACAGAGAAAAACTGCCCCATAGAGTTTCCAAGGAGTGGCTGGTGGATTTGAACTGCTGACTTCTTGGTTACCAGTCCTATCATTTAACCACTGTGCCACCAGGGCTCCCAGTGGAATATTACTCAGGAATAAAAAGAAATGAAGTACTAATACATCCAACAACACAGATGAACCTCAAAAATACGTTGGATGAAAGAAGCCAGCTCCTTGACTCCTTATATGAAGTTTGAAGTTATGTAACAGACAAAACTTAGCTATGAGATAGAAATCAGAATAGTTACTTCTCTGGTTGGTGTGAGGGGCAATTGCCTGGAAAGAATACAAGAGGACTCGCTAGGTTGATGGAACTTCTTTGTATCTTCATTGACATCATGGTTCCATAACTTACACATTGGTTAAAACTCATCAAAACTATACACTTAAAATTCGTGCATTTGATGGTATGTACGTTATAACTCAATAAATAGCATTTATGGGAATTAAAAGGTAATGTAATATAGTGATTCAACATGCCACGTGCAGTAATTGAAATAAGATTGCTTGGATTCAAGTCCTGGAGGCAGTGAATCATAATGGTTAAGAGCATGATTACTGAATCAGACAAACCTGTGATTTTGAATCATTAACACTTTGTGAATGTAGGAAAGTTACTAACCTCCTCTAAGCCCCTGTAAAATGGAGATGACAAAATTAATATTTACTTATAAGGTTGTCCTTAGTACAGTGCCTGGCACATAGAAGCAGTCAATACATTTAAGCTATAGTCATTATTATTAAATAGCTCTTCAGCTAGACTTTCATGGCCCTAATGCAGCCATGAATGCTGGTCTAACTATGAAGATTGCATTAGGCTGCAATCTAAATCATGCTGACAATATCTGACAGCATATGATTAAATACACTAGCAAACCCTATTTTAGTTATCCATTTCAAACTAAGTAACTATCTCTTTGCCAAGAAAAAAATGTTCAAAATACTTTTCTACAAGCTCTTCTAAAAAAAAAAAATCTAAACATGAGTGATACTAGGACAAACATTTTTCCTCAAACATCTTTATTTCTCATCCCATAATCACTGTTTACATTTTCGTGTATATTTTTCCAGAATATACATCTCTCTCTCTATATATATATATAATACATACACACACACACACACACACACACACACACACACACATACATATACATATATATGAAAGAGTAAGACCCTCAAAGAAATGGATTGACACAGTGGCTACAACAAGGGGCTCAAACATAGCAACGGATGTGAAGAGGGCGCAGGACCAGGCAGTGTTTCATTCTGTTGTACATAGGGTCACTATGAGTTGGAACTGACTCAACAGCACCTAACAACAATGACAACATACACACAAATATATATATATAAATATATATATATATACATACATATACATATATATAGATGTTGTTACCAGTTGCTGTCGAGTAGGCAACATACACACACACAAATATATGTGTATATATATATTTAGGTTGTTGTTGTTGTTGTTAGGTGCCATTGAGTCAGTTCCAACTTCTAAAGATCCTATGTACAATAGAATGAAACACTATCTGGTCCTGTGCCACCCTCGCAGTTTTTGCTATGTTTGAGCCCATTGTTGCAGCCACTGTGTCAGCCCATCTCTTTGAGGGTCTTCCTCTTCTTCACTGAACCTCTACTTCACCAAGCATGAAGTCCTTCTTCAGGAACTGGTCCCTCCTGATGACATGTCCAAAGTACGTGAGAGGAAGTCTCACCATCCTCCCTTTAAAGTAGCATGCACTTCTTCCAAAACAGATTTATTCGTTCTTCTGGTTCTTCACTGAACCTCTACTTCACCAAGCATGAAGTCCTTCTTCAGGAACTGGTCCCTCCTGATGACATGTCCAAAGTACGTGAGAGGAAGTCTCACCATCCTCCCTTTAAAGTAGCATGCACTTCTTCCAAAACAGATTTATTCGTTCTTCTGGCAGTCCATGGAATATTCCATATTCTTCGCCAACACCGTAATTCAAATGCATCAATTCTTCTTTGGTCTTCCTTATTTATTGTCCAGGTTTTGCATGCATATGAGGCAATTGAAAATACCATGTCTTGGGTCAGGTGCACCTTGGTCTTTAAGGTGACATCTCTTTAACACTTGAAAGAGGTCTTTTGCAGCAGGTTTGCTCAATGCAATGCGTCTTGATTTCGTGACTGCAACTTCCGTGGATGTTGATTGTGGATCCAAGTAAAATGAAATCCTTGACAATTTCATTTTTTCTCCATTTATCATGATGTTGTTTATTGGTCCAGTTGTGAGGATTTTTGTTTTCTTTATGTTGAGGTGTAATCGATATTGAAGGCTGTAGTCTTTGATCATCAGTAAGTGCTTCAAGTCCTCTTCGCTTTCAGCAAACGAGGTTACGTCATCTTCATACTGAAGGTTGTTAATGAGTCTTCCTCCAGTCCTGATACCACAGTCTTCATATAGTCCAGCTTCTTGGATTATTTGCTCAGCATACAGATTGAACAGAGTCCTTGTGGCGCAGAGGTTAAGAACTCTCCTGCTAACCAAAAAGGTCAGCAGCAGTTCAAATCCACCAGCAGCTCCTTGGAAACCCTATGGGGCAGTTCTACTCTGTCCTGTAGGGTTGCTATGAGTTGGAATCGACTGAATGGCAACCAGTTTTTTTTTTTTTTTTTTTGGTTATACAGGTTAAATAAGTGCGGTAAAAGGATACAACCCTGACACATACCTTTCCTGATTTTCAACCATGTAGTATCCACTTGTTCTTTTCGAACAACTGCCTCTTGGTCTATGTACAGGTTTGCATGGACACAGTTAAATGTTCTAGAATATCTATTCTTTACAAAGTTATCCATACACACCCAAACACACACATGTACATGCAAATATATGTACATAAATGTGTTTGTGTGTGTAACTTTTTAAACATAATCTTGATTATATTGTATATGCTCTTGTAAACTTTTCTCTTTTCACTTAGAAATCTTTTCATGTATAGGACACTGTATACATGTAGAGCTGGTCCATATTGTTGCTGTTGTTAGGTGCTGTCCAGTTGATTCTGACTGATAGTAACCCTATATGACAGAGTAGAACTGCCCTATAGGGTATCTTATGCTGAAATCTTTATGAGAGCAGATTTCCAGGTCTTTTCTCCTTTCGTTAGCAGCCCAGTGTTTAATTAACCCTTGTTAACCATTGCATCACCAGGGCTCCTTTTAATAGCTGCATAATAGTTCACTGTGTTGATGAATTGTGATTTATTGAACTAGTTCCCTATTGATGGACATTTGAGTAGTTCTAAGTTTTCACTATTATAAATAACTTCAACCTGCATGTATGTGTATTTTGCACTTGCATTAATAAGTGCATACAATATACTTTAAAAAAGTAAAATTTCTAAGTAAACGAGCTTCAACAAAATATATCTTTTTTTAAAGAGGTAAACTGTGTGTGAGTGTGTATACATAAACAGTGAGAAAATAAACATCACAACACTGAAGGGTTATTTGGGAGGTAGAGGAAATGGTGGTTTTCATATTCTTTTGCTTCTCTGTATTTCTTGTTTTTAAATAAGGAAAAGAGTCATACAAAAATTAATTTACAGACAATTTCACCTTAGGGAATTTAAGACAATAACTGCCTTTAGCAGGGCACAGAACACTGTGCTGGACACTATGCTGAATATCTTCCTATATAATATTATTCAAAGTCCATGCAAAGCCAAGTGAAGTAGTGCCATTATTGACACTATTCTCTCCCCACCCCCATAAGGAAACTGAAGCTGGGAGTGTCACATGGCTGATAAGAGGTGGGGCCTGGATTTCAACCTAGGTTTTCTGGAACACTGTAGCCTAGAGTGGTCTGTAGTGAATTCATTTTGTTGTGAGGGTCTTTGAGGTCCAAGTTCGTTCTCCAACTTTACAGATATACAGCAGGTAATATAGTAAAGCCCAGATGAACTTGTTTCCCTAGGAGACTTGTTCTGCCAAAAAAGATCTCCCCATGAGAGTGAGGTGAGCAGAAGCCAACTAGGACATTAGACAAGTTATATATTTCTCAATACCAACCTCCCATCCAATATCCAGCTTCCCCTCTGTAAAAATGTGTGGTGTCTGATCTCCCCTAACTTCACAAGGGAGAAGGAGAATCAATATCAACAGCCCAAGACTGATTCCTATGAGGCCGAGGTCAGACATGCCTACTCTCTCTGCCATCCTCGCCATTTCCAACACCAGCCATCCCTCCCCCAGCACTCTCTACCTCTCTGCTTGGTTTGATAATTCATTGCAATGGCCACACAGAACTTACAGACAATATTCATGGTTATGGGGTTTTTTAGGGAAGTAACACGTTACAATTCAGTTTCAAGAATGCTCAGGAAAGAAGGTATTAATTTCCAATGGTATCAAATTTATGTTTTCAAAAGATGATTCTCCTTGAGAAGTCTGGATGTGAAGGGGGACCAGGATGACAAGCCAGAGAGCTAATGAGACTTGAGTTGGTTGGGGGCAGAAAGCTGGCTCGTTTAGCAGAGCAAGAGCAACAGCAGCCACTGTATGTCATAGTCTCTGTCAAGTGAGTGAGGGATGGTCTTAGGGGCATTTATCAAGACCTAAGCTACTTTTGCCCATCATCCAGTACCCAGTCAGATACTCTGCAGAAACACAATCATATTTGTGTCATGCTGTTGTGGGGAGAAGCTCTGATTTCTGGTTCTTATTTTGGTAGCTAGCTAATTGAGATGAGTGCAATGTTCTAGAGTGCCTTTCTCACTTATTTTCTCAACATTTTTACTTCTGTAACTCTTGGTGTATTGGAGGCAAAACTTACCTGCTTCAGAGAGCCACTTGTTAGCATTACTTCCCAACTCTACTTTCAGTGACATTGAGTTGAGAACTTGAAACTGGATGTGATAGGAATATAAACATGGAAATTAGGAAAAGCTACAAATCAGTGATCCCCCTCCCCCTTAGAGAACCTGTTGTTAAACATTTACCAGTTCATCACTTCTATAACTTTTCTACTTCTGCTCACTGCCCAAACTGCCCAAACTACACACACACATAGCATACCACACACATACTGTAGTGTTTGAAGGATTGGATACCACGGGTTTTTTGGGAGACTAGTTTTTTCCACAGGGCAATGGTGATTTCCAAGAGAAACAAATTAATTTCCTTTTCTTTTCCCATCTTAAGTTTTACATTCATTAAAAGGCCAAATATGGGCTAAGTTTTTTCTTTCTCCCCTAGTGGATGGATGTATTCACAGAGCAGCTGGTCCCTGTTTGCTAGCCGAATGTCGTAACCTCAACGGCTGTGATACTGGACATGCAAAAATTACATGTGGCTATGACCTGCCTGCAAAATGTGAGTACAACTTTTTTGAATACTGTTCTGAAACAAGATAGAATTCTCACCTTGTTTTATTTCTCAAGTGTGTAATAGGTAAAGGAAATTGCAGTGGTCATATTTAATTTAATGCGCTTATATTCAGATTTTGTGTTTTCTGAATATGTCTACAAATATATATAGGATGTTTAACTGTAGGTGTTTTTGCTCAGGTTTCCAATAGACTGCCTCTGCAACAGGGAAATAAAAATATGAGTACAATATACGTTATAGTATTTAAATGCCACAAGTGACAGCTTCTAGAAATGATGCCAATTTCTTATTCCTTGTTCAGGTTTCTTGATTGTGGATGTGTTTAGAGCAAAGGAGATCAAAGTGATGTATTTTCAGCTGCCATGTAAAGGCTGATTGGCAATTACAGCCAAGGCATCTGTCACACTTTGCTTTCAGGAAAAGCCAATGGAATGTGGTTGTCAGTGTGAGAATCTGTTTGCCCTTTCAATGTGGAATGGTCAAAATTTCTATTACACTGTATTTGAATAGAGAGAAGTATTGCATTTGATTGACCTTGTTGCTTAGTCATTTAGCCAGCTGGGTGGGGGTGGTGTGGAATAAAAATGCTGCTAGAGAAGTTGGTTCAAGGCACAGCTCTATTATCACACAATCCCCAGAGCCTGGGGATGGAGGTTGAAGTCTCCTTGCACAGTATGCACTGACCTGGAAATTGGGACAACAATTGATTGTTTAACCCCTTCACCTGCTTCTTATAATGCTGCCTTGGTCTGTGAATACATTTTATGTAACGTGAAGCTGGCTTTGCTTTTATTTTAGCAGTGGAGAAAATGTGACTAAAATTATAATACAATCTGTAGAATGTTATTTGGACTTTGTATAGACAGGTTGTGTAAGAATGAATTTCCCCCACATTCCCTTATGTGAATGGAGAGATAGTGTGTTATATGTTAAAGATTAATTTTAAGTATGTTTAAATTCGAGGGTTTGTAGTAAATTGTAATACATTAAAATAATGTTTTTCTTGTAAACGTTGTAACACTACATTCTAGATTGCTCACAGTGGATTGTTATTGAAAGTACATGAATTTTATATTGTTTAATTTTTTTTTTGTTTAATGACCTATTTTTCTTTCTTTGTTTTTACCTTTTGTGAGTCAAATCATGTGTTCAATGGTCTCTTTTTCTTACTTGCAATCTATGTTTATGTCAAATAAAGCCCTTTGTGTACAATGGTGTTGTCCCTCTGACTCAGATAGCCCATGATCTGAGTATTAAAGGTGATTTCCTCTGCCAAATTTATGGGTGTTGGTCCTTTTGCCTTTTTATATCATGCTACCTGGTAATTTAGCTAGCCTATGCCACCCTGAGAACAAGCAGGCTGTTGATTATTTTCAAGCTTGTGTCTACCCTGAAACCAACTAATAGATCGGCTCCCCTATTGACTCACTACTTACTTTCCTTCTTATGTGAATTTACCAAAGCAGGTTACTTTTATACTCATATTTATATTTCTGTATATCAACTGTTATAGTACTACTAAAACACAAATCAAAATGTCTTCAACTATGAATTTTCTGGAGACAGATAACCTCAGAATCATTAAATATGACCAAATAAAATGGTGGCTGTACAGTATGGGTTCACACTGTGATAATTTTTTTTTTTTTAATGTGCTTGCTCCTGTTTGATATCCCACTGAATAAGTTATTCAGCTTTCTTTGAATGTCATTCAACATATTTCAGCATTATTGAGGGCTTTCGTAATACCAGGCACTGAGGTACAAAGATCAATAAGCCAATATCTGTGCTTGAGGAACTCTCATTATTGACTCATCTCTTTGAGTGATTTTCCTGGGCATCCCAGGGCAAGTAAGGCTTTGCGGAACACAGACTCTGGACTTGGAAAGTCAATCTATAGGACTCGGCACAGAATCCATGTGAGCTGAGATACTGAGTGCCTGATACATACTCAACTCGCCTCTCACAAGCCTGCAGTGCACATCTAGAAATGGCTGTGTTACCCAAAGCAGGTCCTGCCTGGTGTGGCTTCTGATCAATAAAGACATACTGAGGAGAGGAGGCAGGAAGAGCATTTATCGCAAGTGTACAGGCAAGGAACAAGGAGGTGTATACCTCAAATGAAGCTCCCGGAACAAAGGGAGGCAGAACCTTTTATACCGTCCCTCACAAGGAAGTACATACAAATATCATGGACTACATAGGTTATCATGGCGTGCAGGCACAGTAAGACAAATTGCATTTTTTTTTCCTTTAGTATGAACAGAAAGTGGTGGATAAGTCGTGCCCTGGGAGGAGATTTTAATATTCAATTAGGTCTTAATGAGGGTTAGGTTCCTTTGGGACACTTTGAGGCTAGTAAACTGATTTTGAATGGTTTTACCTGGGTCTTGTTTTTCTCTAGCTTCTTCTTCCTACTGCTGCAGGTGGGGAAGTGTTGGGAGGGATTTTAGCTGAGGAGCTGACTCAAGGTTCCTATATCAACTGGACTGGAATGATGGTGTCACCTCATGAAAGTCACAAACATGGGATCATTGAGAATAGGCCTTGGTATTTCTATATATTTAAAAAGATTAACAATTTATGTTAAAAACATAATGGAAAACAATATAACAATGAGTATCTTACATTTATATGCCACTTTACAGTATTTCATGGTACTTTCAAAGCCTTATATTTTCAAATATCTTTTATAAACATGGTGTGTGTTCATTTTCCCTTTTCCTATCCCTTAGAGATGTTTTTCTTTCTCATCAATTTGGTTCATCCATTTCAGAATCATTAACAATCCACAGATGTGCTCTTGTAGTGAGAGAATGAAATGGGAGCTCATTACATACTGTTTGGGTCATTTTTCCCCTCCATATTTAATAATTCCATGACAGTTTGACAGCAGAGACTAATTCCTCTCTGTCCTCTGTGACAGCAGGTTTACTAAAGCCAGTCATCCAGCCACAAGTGATAATATCTTCATATATCAGCAATTTGTTCGGAAAATGCTATTGTCTGAGTTACAGACAGACTTGGTAATTTTGGACTGGTCTTTGGTTTTTTATGCTTGCTAAATTAATCTGTTCATAAATGGTTGTATTTGAATTAATTATACTTGTAGTTTGTGCTCAGTGACTCATCATGATTGGTGAAATAAGCCCCAATGATTTAGTTCATTTTCCACTACTTTGGTAGTTTTGAGTGATTTCAAAAGCAATCTTAATTGTGTAAATACTAGTGGCCAATATTTCAGTGAGAGCCATTGCTAAGGAAATTATTTAGGAAGTGGTTGAAGGACTGTTTATGTAATTGGACCTTTGGAGGATCTCCTATTTTATAATATTAGATATTTTTTAATTCATAATAAAATTTAGGTTTCCACAGATTTTAGAAGCTCATTGGCATTTGGGGCATTGCTATTCATGCTATCATCATTCCACCAGATGTTCAGCTTCATGTGGGCAAGGGCAAGGTTTACCCATCTCATCATGGTTCTAGTGTCATTATCTAGCATAGTGACTCCGTAAGTATGTGTGGAATTAATGTGAATGAACAAGTGGGGGCAGACAGGATGTGGTGAAACCTGTGTGAAATTGTTCACTAGAGATTAGTAAGTAAGCACAAGTAAGCCCATGCTTACCTTGCTTACTGGGTCACTGCCCTTGTCAATTTGTAAATTTGTAAAAAGGCTTTGATTCTGTAGGAAAGTTCTGTGGGGTTGGGAGAGAGACAGATGCCAGCCATACCTAGAAACAGACTCTTTGATGTGCTGAAAAAGTGTGAAATTGTTCACTACAGATCATCTGGTAAGCAAAGTAAGCACCATGTTTACCTTGCCTATTGGATAATCCTCCTCTGTGAATGAGTGATCAAATGAATGAATTATTTCAGACCCTTTTCACATTATCAGCTGGAAAATGGATTCTCGATTGTTGCTCCTCCTTCTAATACTTTCCTTCCTGCAATCCAATGTGCTCAGTCTTGGTAGATTAATATTCCTAAATCTAGAGTTCTTGTAATGATCCACCAGGCTCTATGTGATGTGACCTTCTTTATATCTCTCTAAAATCATCTCCTTCTATGCTGTCCCTCACTTGGGCATGTTGCTTTGCTATTCCTCAATGCCTTTGTATTTGCTTTCCCTCTGCCTGGAATTCTATTCTTCTAGATAACCCAAATGGCATGCTCCCTCACCTACTATAAGCCCTTGATCACATGTAACCTTTCCAAGTGTTACCATAACCAATCTACAGGCAGTTCCTGGGTTACTAATGTCCTACAGAAGACTCATACTTACCCTTTAATGTTATGTAAATTTGACCTCACTTTGACAAGATTGAACCAACCCCAACTTACAACAAATTCTTCCTCGTAATCACCTTCACTTGCTGCATGTGCAGCTTTTAAATCATTGAAAAGGCTTCAATGCTTTTCTTGCGCTAAAGTACATGTAAGGCTAAATAAGAACCACATGCACCTGTTCTGACTTACCTATGAATTCAACACACTTAGGAATGGATCTCGTCCCTAACCTGGGGACTGCCTGTATTTATAATTGCTGATCTATAGCATTGTACCCTCTAAGACTATATCATTTACTTATTTCTTTTGTTTATTGTCCTTCTCTCCTTACTAGAGTGATGGTGGGCATTTTGTATGTGTGTGTGTGGGTGTGTGTGTGGGTGGGTATCTTTTTCATTAATACCAAACCAAACCAAACCAAACCAAACCAAACCCATTGTCATAGAGTTAAATCTGACTCATAGTGACCTTATAGGGCACAATTGAACTGCCCATAGTGTTTCCAAGGAGCAGCTGGTAGATTCAAACTGCCGACCTTAACTTTGTGCTTAGAAAAGTGCCTGACACATAATAGAAGCTCAAAAATATTTTATATTTTTATTGTACTTTAGATGAAAGTTTACATAACAAATAGTTTCTCATTAAACAGTACACATATTGTTTTATGACAATGGTTAACAACCTCACAACATGTCAACACTGTCCCTTCTCAACCTTGGGATCCCTGTTACCAGCTTTTCTGTCCCCTCCTGCCTTCTAGTCCCTGTCCCTGGGATGTTGTGCCCCATTAATCTCATTTTGTTTTATGGGGCTGTCTAATGTTTGGCTGAAGGGTGAACCTCAGGAGGGACTTAATTACTGAGCTAAAATGGTGCCTGGGGGCCATACTCTTGGGGTTTTCTCCAGTCTCTGTCAGGCCAGTAAGTCCGGTCTTTTTTTGTGAGTTAGAATTTGTTCTACATTTTTCTCCAGCCCCATCTGGGACCCTCTGTTGTGATCCCTGTCAGAGCACTCAGTGGTGGTAACCGGGCACCATCTAGTTGTACTGGACTCAGTCTGGTGGAGGCCGTGTTAGTTATGGCCCATTAGTCCTTTGGACTAATCTTTTCCTTGTATCTTGTTTTCTTCATTCTCCCTTGTTCCCGAAGGGGTGACACCAGGGGAGTATCTTAGATGGCTGCTCACAGACTTTTAAGACCCCAGACGCTATTCACCAAGGTAGAATGTAGAACATTTTCTTTATAAACTGTGTTATGCCAATTGAGTTAGATGTTCCCTGAGACCATGGTCCCCACAGCCCTCCCTCCAGCAATTTGGTCCCTCAGGGAGTTTGGATGTGTCTATGGAGTTTCCATGACCTTTCCTTGTACAAGCTCCCCAGTATTGTGTACTGTCTTACCCTTCACCAAAGTTACCATTTCTCTATTGTCTATTTAGCATCCCCCCCCACCCCTCCCATCCCTCATAACCATCCAAGATTGCTTCTTTTTGTGTGTAAACTTTTTCATGAGTTTTTACAGTAGTGGTCTCATACAATATTTGTCCTTTTGTGATTGACTTATTTTGCTCAGCATAATATCCTCCAGTTTCATCCATGTTATGAGATGCTTTACAGATTCATCATTGTTCTTTATTGTTGCATAATACTATATTGTGTGTATGTATCATAGTTTGTTTATCCATTCATCTGTTGATGGGCATCTAGGTTGTTTCCATCTTTTTGCTACTGCGAACCGTGCTGCAATGAACATGGGTATGCATATGTCTATTCGTGTGACGGCTCTTATTTCTCTAGGGTATGTTCCTAGGAGTGGGATTGCTGGATCGTATGGTATTTCTATTTCTAGCTTTCTAAGGAAGCGCCATACCATTTTCTAAAATGGCTGTATCATTTTGCATTCCCACCAGCAGTGCATAAGAGTTCCAGTCTCTCTGCAGCTCCTCCAACATTTGTTGTTTCCACTTTTTTTTTATTTGAGCCAATAATGCCAGGGTGAGATGGTATCTCATTGTGGTTTTAATTTGCATTTCTCTAATGGCTAGTGATCGTGGGCATTTCCTGATGTGTCTGTTGGCTGCTTGAATGTCTTCTTTGGTGAAGTGTCTCTTCAATTCCTTTGCCCATTTTTTAATTGGATTCTTTGTCTTTTTGTTGTAGAGGTGTTGGATTTTCTTATAAATTTTAGAGTTTAGACCTTTGTCTGACTTGTAATGTCCAAAATTTTTTCCCAGTCTGTAGGTTCTCTTTTCACTCTTTTGATGAGCATAAGTGTTTAATTTTTAGAAGATCCCAGTTATCTAGCTTATATTCTAGAGTTTGTGTGTCGTTCGTTATAGTTTGTTTCCTGTTAATTCTTTGTGTATTAGGGCCTCTAGCATTGATCCTATTTTTTCTTCTATGAACTTTATAGTTTTTGGCTTTATATTTTGTCTTTGGTCCATTTTGAATTAGTGTTTGTATATCATGTGATGTATGGGCCTGTTTCATTCATTTGCAGATGGACATCCAGTTTTGCCAGCACCATTTGTTAAAAAGACTGTCTTTTCCCCATTTGGTGGACTTTGGGCCCTTGTCGAAGATCAGGTGACCCTAGGTGGATGGACTTACATCTGGGTTCTCAATTCTGTTTCATTTGTCAATGTATCTGTTGTTGTACCAGTACCAGGCTGTTTTGACTACCGTAGCTGTATAGTAAGTTCTGAGGTCAGGTAGTGTGAGTCCTCCTACTTTATTCTTCTTCTTCAATAGTGCTTTACTTACCTAGGGCTTCTTCTCTTTCCAAATAAAGTTAATGATTAGTTTTTCCATCTCTTTAAAGAATGTTGTTGGTATTTGGATCAGAATTGCATTGTATTTGTAAATTCCTTTGGGTAGAATTGTCATTTTCACAATGTTGAGACTACCTGTCCATGAGCGTGATGTGTTTTTCAGTTTATGTAGATCCTTTTGGGTTTCTTGCAGTAGTGTTTTGTAGGTTTCTTTGTATAGGTCCTTTACATCCCTGGTTAGATTTATTCCTAAGTATTTTATTTCTTAGGGGCTTTTATAAATGGTATCGTTTTCCTGATTTCCATTTAATGGTTCTCTTTATTGGTGTATAGGAATCCAACTGATTTTTTAATGTTTATCTTGTATCCTGCTACTCTGCTAAATCTTTCTATTAGTTCCAGTAGTTTTCTTGTGTAGTCTTTAGGGTTTTCTATGTATAGTATCATATCATCTTCAAACAGGGACAGTTTAACTTCTTCATTACAAATTTGGATGCCCTTTATTTCTTTTTCTTGCCTTATTGCTCTAGCTAGAACTTCCAGCATAATGTTAAATAGGAGTGGTGAGAAAGGGCATCCTTGTCTTGTTTCTGTTTTCAAGGGGAATGTTTTCAGCCTCTCTCCATTAAGGATTATCTTGGCCATTGGTTTTGCATAGATACCCTTCATTATGTTGAGAAATTTCCTTTCTATACCTATTTTATTAAGATTTTTTATCCGGAATGGGTGTTGGACTTCGTCAAATGCCTTTTCTGCATCGAGATGATCATGTGATTCTTTCCTTTTATTTATGTGGTAGATTATGTTGATTGATTTTCTAATGTTGAACTCTCCTTGCACACCTGGTATAAATCCTATTTGGTCATAGTGTATTAGTTTTTTGATATGAAGCTGAATTCTATTGGCTAGAATCTTGTTGAGAATTTTTGCATCTATACTCATGAGAGATATTGGTCTATAATTTTCTTTTTTTGTAGTGTCTTTGCCTGGTTTTGGTATCAGGCTTATACTGGCTTCATAGAATGAATTCTGAAGTATCACTTTGTTTTCTATGTTCTGAAATAGTTTGAATAGTACTGGTATAAGCTTTTCTCTGAATGTTTGGTAGAATTCTCCAGTGAAGCCATCTGGGCCAGGGCTTTTTTTGGTTGGCAGTTTTTTTTTTTTTTTATTACTTTTTCAATCTCTTCTGTTTTTATGGGTCTGTTCAGATTTTCAACATCACTTTGTATTAGTTTGGGTAGGTAGTGTGTTTCTAGATATTTATTCATTTCCTCTAGGTTTTCAAATTTGTTGGAGTATAGTTTTTCATAATACTCTGTTATGATCCTTTTTATTTCAGTTGGGTTTGTTGTAATGTCCCCCATTTCATTTCTTATTTGGGTTATTTGCATCATCTCCAGTTTTTCTTTTGTCAGTCTGGCCAGTGGTTTGTCGATTTTGTTGATTCTTTCAAAGAACCAACTTTTGGTTTTGTTAATTCTTTCTGTTTTTCTCTTCTCTATTTCATTTATTTTGGCTCTGATCTTTATTATTTCCTTTCTTCTGGTGGCTGTGGCTTTTTTTTTTTTGCTCTTCTCTTTCTATTTGTTTGAGTTGTGTAGTTAATGTTTTGATTTTGTCCCTTTCTTCTTTTCTGATGTGTGCATCTATTGCTATAAATTGTCCACTGAGGACTGCCTTTGCTGTGTCCCAAAGGTTTTGGTATGCTGTGTTTTCATTCTTGTTTGATTCTAGGAATTTTTTGATTACATCTCTGATTTCATCTTTTCCCCAGTGGTTTGTAAGCAGGGTGTTATTCAGTTTCCATGTAATTGATTTTTTTTTTTTCCTTGCTCTTCCTCTTGTTAATTTCTACCTTGATGGCATTGTGGTCAGAGAAGATACTTTGTATTATCTCAACGTTTTGGATCTTGTTGAGGATCACTCTGTGGTCTAAGATGTGGTCTATTCTGGAGAACATTCCACATACATTGGAAAAGAATGTGTACTTTGCACTGTTGGGTGGAGTGTTCTATATATGTCTATGAGGTCAGGTTGGCTGAGTGTGCCCTTTAGGTCTTCCCTATCTTTGTTGAGTTTCTTTCTAGATGTTCTGTCTTATGCCAAGAGTGGTGTGTTGAATTCTCCTACTATTATTGTGGAACTGCCAATTTTTCTTTTCAGTGCTGTTAGAGTTTGTTTTATGTATTTTGGAGCCCTGTCATTGGGTGTGTCATCATGATGAATCATCCGCTTACTCATTATATAGTGTCCTTCTGTGTCTTTTAAGGTGGCTTTTGTTTTAAAGTCTGTTTCATCTGAAATTAGTATTGCCACTCTTTTGTAGCTGTTTGCTTGATATATATTTTTTCCAACCTTTGATTTTTAATAAATTTATGTCTTTGTTTCTAAGGTGTGTCTCTTGCAGACAACATATTGATGGATCGTGTTTTTTAATCCATTCTGTCACTCTCTGTCTCTTTATGGGTGTGTTTGGTCCATTTACATTCAGTGTAATTATTGATAGGTGTGAGTTTATTGCTGTTATTTTGTAGTGAAGCTCAAAAATATTTATTGAACAAATAAATAACACCCAACACTATTCCAGCTCAAAATCCTTAAATGGCTCCTTCCTTAAACACAAACTTATAAGCCTGAAAATCTATGTCTTCCATGATGTTTTGATGCCTTTACTGTTGTATTTTGAACTATTTCTAAACTTTTATACCATCTTAATTACACATAATAGTATGCTTGTTCAAGGAGTCTGTATTTGGGGCTGTCTAGAAATTTCCTTCTTTGTCCCTTTCCACCCTTCTCCCAGATTAAGCTCCAGTATCACTTCTGCCATAAACAAATATTCCTTCATCATGTCAGATAAATCTGGCCTCTTTTTTCTTCAAACTCTAGAATTCTACATGTTAACACTCTTTGGGTATTTTTCATTTACTTCCTTTTATTATACATGCAAATCTTCCCCTTCCCAGTAGAGTCCCTTGTATATTAGGTACTAGAGAAATATTTATAAATTAATTAATTTTTAAAGATGGTAACCTGTTTGATGATTGGTGGTGGGTGGGATGTAAGAAAAAAGGTATGCTAATATTCCTAAAAATGATGAAATTAGGGTTAGTTATCCATTGAATTTTTAAAATCTTATTTCATCATCCGTATAATTCCAAAGCCTTCTGTCTAACAAACTTAATCTTAATGGAGCTTCCCCTAAATAAGAAAAAATAAAAATAAAGAGCCATATCACTTCATTTTATGATTTTTCAGCATAGCTCACATATCTATTCTATTTCGCAAGAATGCTTCATGTTTAGGGCTGAATAATCTTCAAAGACAAAATGGGAAGAAAAACCTGAAATCTGTGTATATGAAATAGTGGAATCTGTTTTACTTCTTCCTTCTATTTAATCTTTAGAAGACATCAAAAGGTAATATTAGTATCCAGCTCACAGTTTTCCATTAATCATTTGAAAGGAAACTGTAGGGAGAGAGACCATAACATAATATGTTTGAATATCATAGAGTGGTAGGAATTAGAATCCTTATTCTATCTCCAGGTGCAATAATAATCAGAAGATAGTAGCTTAAAAGGTACTGTTGATAATAATTAGTACTTCTCTTGTGCCCTTCATCAAGAAATCATAGTACTTTGAAACACTAGCTCATAAGTCCTTTTGAAATGCCTATGAGGAAGTGACACGACAAGTAAAGATCCTTGCAACACAGAGAGAAATTCAGATACAGAGAGCTTAAAGCTGTTACTCATGATAACAAACTAAGTCATATTAGAGGCATGGCCGTGGCCTAGGATCCCTGAGCTAGGGAGAACATCTGCTGCAGGTGTCTGCTAGGCCCATTGCCTGTTTTTGTAAAAATGTTTTATCAGAATACCGTAGCACCCATTTGTTTACATGGTGTCTATGACTGCTTTAGTGCAGCAGAGTTAAGTAATTTTGACTGTATGGCCCACAAAGCCAAAACATTTGCCATGTGCTCTTTTACAGAAAAAAAGTCTGCCAACCTTTGGTCTATGGCGATCTCTACTTTTATAAAGGAGGAAGCTGAAATTCACAGAACTATAATCATATTTATTGAATTTTTTTTTTTGAATGTATGTGACTTATCCAGATCACTATTTACAAACGTGGGACTAAAACACCTGCCGAACTCTTGGGACAGTTCTTGCTTCTGTTGCTTCAATTGGACATCACCTTGGCAGCCTTTCAAATTTTGTTGCAGTACATATTATAAGGCCACCTTGAAAGAATAGTGCCTGGAAAAAACGGTCATTTTTCTCAATGGGGCCTGAATTGGAAAGTGAATAAGTCAAGTCTGTGAAGGGAGAGTTAATTCAAACCATCAGAGTATTAGGCAATAAATCTTTATTCCTTGATTCTTCAAATAGTATTAGCTAATGCACTGAAGGGGAGCTTGCAGGCCTTGGGAAATTTAGTTTTCGGAGTAGGTAACTCGTAAGATGGCTCTGACTTAGTCCTCTGAATTGTGTGACCTGATTACGGCCATAGTGACTCTGCCAGCAGGTGTCTGATTGTGAAGGCAGTGGAGTGAGCATGCTGGGATGAGTATGACTCTGGTAGGCTTTGATGGAGACCTGAGGGTCCTCATGAGTCCCCTCTATAATTAAATGGCTTCTGTTACATAAAGAGGAAAATGGCTTTTGAAGAACATAAAATCATCTTCCTTCCTGAAGATGGAAGATGGGAATGTTCCTTCTAATATCGACTTTGATTGGCTCATTTTCCTTAACTGCTTTAGGAATTTAGTTTCTATTTGAATCTATTTTTCTCATAATTACCATCCCTTGATTTATATGGAGGAGTTTTGGAAATGTTATCTCTTTAATTATCCGCATGATGAGTGTGGAAGTAAGAATGGCAAAAATCTGTAAAGCCCAGAGCAGTGGTTCTCAAAATGTGGTCGAAGGAGTGGAGCATCAGCATTACTTGGGAACTTGTTAGAGACACAACTTCTTGGGCCCTGTCCCAGACCTAAGGACTCAGAAACTCTGTGATTTAATAAATCCTCCACGTGACTCTGATTCATACTCAAGTGTGAGAACCATTGACCTAGAGGATAGTGGAGTCCTAGGTGGAGCCTAGACCTTTTGATTCCTTGCCCTACACCCTTTTTGCTACGCAGCACCACCATCTTTTTGGGTCACAAACTAGGTCTTTCTTTGAAGAGCAGGATTCTGATATGCTCTCTTTTTCCTTTGTGACATTTTCACACTTAATGATGATATCAGTGTTTGTTTGTTTACTTATTTATTGCCTGTCTTCTCAAACATAATAACTGCTTAAGTAGGGCAGAAGTCATATAGGTCTTGTTCACCTTGATACCCATAGCATTTGACATAGTACCCAACACAGAGCTGGCTCTCCATGCATATTTACTGGAGGGATTAATGAAAGCATTGTCTTTGTGTCCTCCTCTCTTTTGTCATAGCAGCTACTGCAGTAAACCAACCAAGAAGAGATTCAAGATAGAACTACATGATTCCAGAAATCTACAGAGCTAGTCCTGCTGCTGTTTTCAGCATCTTTGTTATCCGATCCCCAAATATGTTGCTTCCTCAAAGACTCTAGTAGTATAAGAAAGCACTGGTGGCAACATTTGCTTAAATTACCCGCATGCCACACATATAAACTACACTTAAATTATTTTCTTTCATTTTTTCTTTTGTTTGGCCTATTGTGATTCCATCCCCATGTGGCTTTGTGATACAACAGCTAAGCAATTCCAATACTAAATAGTGTCTTTTACAAATGTCTACATTTGGAAGAAACTAGTATTTACATATGTTGTATTACTAGATGAGTGTGGAATAAACTCCTGTCATTTTTGACATCTTAGCAGGCCTTCAGAGGACACCTTATATACCTTCTTTTTCTTATGTGATCAATAGGAAATAGCAGTGTAAGTCAATTCTGGGTAATAATGTAAATGGACTCTCAAGGCAATTCCTGCTGTGAAATAAGTAGTTAGCAGGGACACTGACATTATCCGCAGTGGGGGTAATCAGCCTTTGGATGTGTTTAATCAGAGTTATCAGCTAAGATTAAAAAGAGAACCACTGTTGTGCAGGGATAATCATTTCCAGGATTTAAAAGATGACTATTTGAAGGTGTTCTCATAAATTAAAGCCATCAGAATGGCTTTGAGTAATTTAGGGTACTTTGAGGTCAGGCACAAGCAAACAGGAAAGGTTAATCTGAGAGCCACAGTAGTTAATGTGCAGGGATTGCAGAATACATTCATTGAAATAAGTAGCAAATGCTGAGTTAAATGAAGATTTTTCCCCTGTGCTAAGATGTGCCTTGAGCTATTACTAACATACATGATTTGATTAAAGAGGAGCAACACAGAGCAATTTGTAAATGTATTAATTATCTTTGCAATTAATCACTAACCCTGATGATTAAATATTAGACCACTTTATGGTTTGGTTAGAGGTGTTTCTAATTGAAAATATTGACAGAACCAAGCTCCAAACAATGGAACAAGATTGATTTCTGTGTCAGAACCACTAAACACCAGGGTACATCTGAGGAGAAGTCTTGAATCTGTGGTTTTCTAATCCTTTGGTAAAGTCCTTTAACATCTGAGCCTGAGTTTCCTTATCTGTGATTATCTGGGGCAATAATATCTACCTCAGGAGAGAATCTGTTAAGGAATATATACAAAACCATTTCTTAATAGTATAAGACATTATAAGATATATGGCTGTATTACTTGTAAAGTACTTATCATACATCATTTATTTATTCAACAGCTGTTTCTTGGGTGCTTACTTTGAGCTAGAATGCTCTTCTAGAACATAGAAGACCAGAGTGAAGAAGACAGACAAGGTCCCTGTCCTCTTAGATTTTAGGTTCTAGGGAGAGAGGCAGATAATGAACACATTCACATGAAAATAAAGGGTTTAGATAATAGCAAGGGCTGTGAACAAAATATAGCATGACAATGGGATGGAGAATATCAGGGAGGGGATCACCTTCCCTGAGATAGCCATGGAAGGTCTCCCTGAGGAATGATATTTTAGCTGAGAGCCATGCTGACATCTGGGAGAAAGTTTTTGTAGGAAGACAGCAGCAAAAGTGAAGGTGCTGTGCCATTGGTTTAAAAAAAAAATAATGCATTTTCCAATTATTTTTCCTTGCTACAAATATTATATTTCAGTTCTGATATATGTATAATTTTACTCTAGTTTATGAAAGTGGTAAAGGAGTTGTTTGTGCTGCTGCTGGAGCTGGCAAGAATTTTAATGCTCCCTTAATCTGACCTCTGGATTTTACAGATGTGAAAACTGAGGCCCAGAAAGAATATGTAGTATTTCCCAGGGCTGCGTAGTAAGGGACAGAGCCAAGCGTAGAACCTGGGTGTCTTGACTCATAGAACAGTGCTGGTTCTGCTAAAATGTACTGCCTCTCTTAGTCTCTTTGATCATACTAACCCTTTTACAGGAGTATTGTGAGAATTTAATCAACTATTAAGTGAGGTGATGTATGAAATAATAATTTCTCATTTCATAGAGTACTTTATTATTAATAGTCATTTTAGATGAGCTATATATAAATTAATTATGACATCATGAGCTCTACTATGAAGCTCTTAAGTTCATAACGGTAATGTTACTGGGGGTCTCAGGTCCTCATCTGGTGCAGCCACAGAGACACAAACTGGGTGAAAGCAAAAGAAGCAGCTTTATTTGGTTGGCCAAGCAAAGGAGCACACCGGGACTTGCATTGACAAGATGGCTCCCTGAACAATAGCTGAAACAGCTTTTATTAGGGGCGAAAACTGAGGAAGGGTCCGCAGAGAATGGGGTTGATGGTTCTGCACATGTTGGGTGGGCCAGATCTGATCTTAACTGGGTTTGTGGTCTGCAACCCCAGCCTCTTGTTTTTCTTTACCTTGAGCAGGAAGTTAGCTGATCGCCTAAAAAACATCTGGAGAAAACAGTTAGAAGGGGAGGTGGCTTGTGCTACTCTACTTACAAGTTGGGGTTTGGTAATCATGCCCAGAGGTTGTCGTCCTCAATAATACAGCAGTGAATGGTGTCTGGGAAAACTTGGAAGTCACAGAATTAAGAAAAATGCTATGCTGTCTTCAAGGCTCACACATTTGCTCCTACCCCCTTCCAGTATGCTGTCTTCAGAGAAAAAGGAAACTCTTCAAAAGTCACTTTCAGAAACTTCAGATGGCAATTATAATGATTTTAAAGATATGTCCACAAATTATTTGAAATGCCTCCTTCTCAGGAGATGGAACTTAATTCCCTTCCTCTTGCTGTGGCCTGGACTTAATGACTCTTCTGGTAAATAGAATACATTAGAAGTAATGGGACCTTACTGAGATTAGGTTATAAAAAAGACTCTGGCTTCTGTCTTGAGTATTCTCCTTTTCTCTCTCTCTCTCTTTCTGATCACTTTCTCTGGGAGAAGCCAGTTGCTATGTCATTAGGCAGCCCTGGGGAGAGGGAAACCAGCTACCATGTTGTGAGAACATTCAGGCAGCCTCTGGAGAGACTCAGTGGATGAGGCCTGCCAGCAATAATGTGAGTGAGCTTGAAAGCACATCTTCAGAGGCCTGCCAACAACCACATGAGTGAGCTTGGGAGAACATCCTCCAGCCCCTGTCAAGCCTTCAAATGCTACAGCCCTGGTTCACAACTTGACTGTAGCTCATGAAAGACTCTGAGCCAGAACCACTCAGCTAAACCACTTCCAAATTCCTGGCCTGTGGAAACAGAGAGATAATAAATATTTGTTGTTTTAAGTTTGGGATAATTTGTTACCCAGCAATAGGTAACTAATATAGCAACTATTGCATGAAGTTTCTAAAGCAGGATAGGAAGCTCACTGGCAGAGTGGCCGGTGTCTATCACATTTTCTTAGCACATGACCTGAGTGGCTGACTGCCTGGCTGAGGGACAGGCCCAAAATGGAATGTGAAAGCAGAATAAAACCAAAACCAACCAGTTACTGTCAAGTTGACTCTGACTCATAGAGATTCCACATGTGTTGGAGAAGAACTGTGCTCCATAGGATTTTCAATGACTGAGTTTTCTGAAGCAGATCACCAGGTTTTGCTTCTGAGGAGCCTCTGTGTAGACTCGAACCTACAATGTCTCGGTTAGCAGCTGAACACATTAATTGTACCACCTCAGGATTCCGAAAGCAGGATAGAATGTGGGTAATGCTATACTTAATCAGTAATCTTAAAATCAGGAAATGCAACCATAGCCCTCTTCTATACCTCTGCCATAGACAATATACAAGGATGCAAAAACTGGTATGGATAGAAATTTCTGTATAAATATATATATACATATATATACACCAGATTAGCTGATCAGGATCAAAGAGAACCTAAACATCAGGAACCTGATGGAAACCTAAGGAAACATCAGGAGAAGAACAATACAAACCAAAGACACAATTGGGTGATAATATTTGCCTGGTATTTCTTAAACATTTTTTAATCTCCGCGCTTGTCATTTGCATCCTTTTTTCTGATAAGAATTGCTGTTTTCATTCTGAGAGGAAAAATAACTCAGCTTCTCTCCTATGTAGATGCTGTGAGCTAAGTGAAGCAGAGGTAACTTCCTATTTATATTTGCAGCAGTGCCCTTCTAAATCTGTTTGCTATCCTAGGTGAGATGTTTCCCTTTGGCTCCTTTATTCTTCAGAACCACCGGATATTTGTTCCATTTCTAATCACACATTATTTGCGAAATATCAATAATTTCCTAAAGCCCTCTGAAGCTTTCCTCTTCCTACCTGACATTTTGAGGAAAGATTATTTCCCTTCTGTGTTTATTCTCCTTAGTGAAGATCATCAGAGACAACCTTAGCTGAATTTTTGCAAGTTCTCCTTCATATTGTATATGCATTGTATTTTGGAGTCGAGTTACCCATTTGAAGGTCTGTGGCAGGCAAAGGACTGTTTTGGAAATCCCTTCCATTTATAGACACTCAGTTTTTCTTTTCTTACATCATGGCACATGATGCCAACCTCTTTTCCCATACATGGCCTGTTCATTTTGTTTGTGTTCTTATATTACTCTTGGTACAGTCTGCCATATATATATTCTAACATTGTTGAGGTACTACATTAGAAGTATATCTTCAATGTGCAAGCAGAGACTTCCTTCTGTAGTGCAGTACGTTTTGTGCATGTGGAATTCAGGTATTTTTTCAATTTGTGAATTTATTTGAGAAAGCAGTCTGGGAGAGTTTGGGTTTGGGGGTGGCTTGATGGAACTGGGATGGAGGGCCATAGATCCCCCAGGAAGTCTATAGGGAGGCATCCTGGAAGGGCAGGCAGAGAAAAGATAACTGCTGTACAGGGTGGGCTGGCAGGACTAGACCTTCCTCCTCCGTGAGTCCTGAACATGTCCTAAGTGTTGTTTTAAAATTCACAAAAGTGATTTTGGTTGTCTTCTTCCTGATAATGTCCAGTGCCTGAGTAGGTGTGTGGATAAGAAAAATGATGAAATATTGAGAAACCACACATCAAAATGTATCCCTCAAGAAAGGTCAGAGCTCTCTACTTTGGATGTCGCGTAGTTAGGAAATCAATTTGTATAGCTATGCACATAAGGAAATCTGAAATTTAAGGAACTAAACGCTCAGCTGCTAACCGAAAAGTCGGTGGTTTGAACCCACCAGCTGCTCCACAAAAGAAAAGACCTGGCAACCTGCTCCTGTAAAGATTACAGCCTAGGAAACCCTATGGGGAAGTTCTACTCTGTCCTGTGGGGTCTCTGTGCATCACAATGGACTCCATGACATACAACAACAACACACATCAAGAAATAGTTAATACTTCAAAATTTTCTTCAAATTACCTATTTTCTGCAATAGCAATGTTGTTTTAAATACCAAATTAACTGATTGTCATGGGCACCAAATCTGTTACCTTAAACACATTAATGTCACACTCCAAGCAACGTCCTATTGTTTATGCCTTTTTTGAGATTAACCATCATACTGCCTCCTCTCCCTCCCCCCATTTTCATTTTTCTCTTACTACTCCATTCAGAAATGAGTTCAATACTTCAAAGCCTGTGCATAAGAGTTTTCTATTTATTGTTTATCATGATAAATTAGAAACTTTTATTCATCACTGTCCTTGAGGACTTAAATATGGGTACAACAGAGATTTTAGTAAGAGTAATACAGTTCAGCATTTTAAAGCTGGAGAGAAGCATAGAAATCACTCTTCAGCAATTGAGGCCTATTTCTCCCATTAGAAACTATGCAAATATTTTTATCTTGTTGTTTAAGATTATATACTTTGCATATAACCATCTGTCTGGTACATAGAAGGCACACATAATAAGTGGTTCATTCAATCAGCAAACAATGATTGGCTTCTTAATATGTTCAAGGTACTTTCCTTGCCTTTTAGAAAAGAACGATGTATAAAACAAGACATGAACCTTACGCTCAAGAAATTGAGTTGAGTTGAGCTGAAATGAATTAAGTGACTTGCCCAAGCTCACACAGATATTTAAATAATAAAACTAGCAAAAATCCAAATTGCCAGATTCTCAACCTATGGTTCTTTCTTCTTTTCCATTGAGATTTAATTTGGATTTTTTATAATGAAAAGTTATGCTGGTGTTGGCCTTCTTGCCTCCTGTTTCCTTGAGGTTTTACTATGCAGTGCCAAGTGAGATGATCAGTGGATTTCAGTACATTGGTATGGAGCCTGGTGGCACAATGGTTAAGCATTTGGCTGCTAACCAGGTTGGCAGTTCAAGTCCACCAGGCAGGGGCTCCTTGGAAACTCTATGGGGCAGTTCTACTCTGTCCTATAGGGTTGCTATGAGTCGGAATCGACTTGACCACAATGGATTTGATTTGGTTTGGTACTCTAGTATAGGGTGGAGGGATGGGTCATGTCTCTCTCTGCCTAGTAAAGTAAATGACTCTGAAAAGCCTTCTTCCAACTTGACATCAGGAACACAGGCCTAGTGTAATGTCTGCCTCATATGATTTTCTAATGCTATGCAGAGCACATTCCTGAATTCTATGAAAGAGATTTACTTTTCATATTATTACATAAGCACAATGTGGACAGTGGTGTGTAAATTTTTTTTTCAATAATTAAACACGATTTGAAATCTGTACACTTTAGGATGAAAAACTTTTGAATCTCCAATTCATAAGTCAGTGTCAAATGTGTTGTTACATAATATGGAAGCCAATTAAACACAGGCTACATTTTATTTTGTTTATTTCCCTTAATAGCATCTTTTTTATAAACTAGGGATTGTTGTTAGGTACCATCAAGTCATTTCTGACTGATAGCAACCCTGTGCACAACAGAATGAAACACTGCCCAGTCCTGTGACATCCTCACAGTTGTCACTATGCCTGAGCCTATGGTTGCAGCCACTGTGTCAATCCATCTCATTGAAAGTCTTCCTTTTGCTGATGCTCTACTTTACCAAGCATGAAGTCCTTCCCAGAGACTGATCCCTCCAGGTAACATGTCCAAGCTATGTGAGATGAAGTCCTGCCATCTTTGCTTCTAAGGAGCATTCTGGTTGTACTTCTTCCAGGACAGATTTGTTCGTTCTTTGGGCAGTCCATGGCATATTCAATATTGAAAGGCATCAATTCGTCTTCGGCCTTTCTTATTCATTTTCCAGCTTTCATATGCATATGAGGCTATTGAGAATACCATGGCTTGGGTCAGGCGCACCTTAGTCTTCAAGGTGACATCTTTGCTCTTCAACACTTAAAGAGGTCTTTTGCAGCCGATTTGCCCAATGCTATGCATCTTTTGATTTCTTGACTGCTGCTTCCATGGAAGTTGATTGTGTATCTAAGTAAAATGAAATCCTTGACAACCTCAATCTTTTCTCTGTTTATCATGATGTTACTTATTGGTCCAGTTGTGAGGATTTTTGTTTTCCTTATGTTGAGGTGTAATCCATTCTGAAGGCTGTGGTCTTTGATCTTCATCAATAAGTGCTTCAAGTCCTCTTTGCTTTCAGCAAGCAAGGTTGTGTCATCTGCATAACGCAGGTTGTTAATGAGTCTTCCTCCAATCCTGATGCCTTGTTCTTCTTCATGTAGTCCAGCTTCTCAGACTGTTTGCTCAGCATACAGGTTAAATAGGTTTGGTGAAAGGATACAATCCCGATGCATACCTTTCCTGACTTTGAACCATGCAGTATCCCCTTGTTCTGTTTGATGACTGCCTCTTGATCCATGTACGGATTCCTCATGAGCACAATTAAATATTCCAGAATTCCCATTCTCCACAATGTTATCTGTAATTTTTTTATGATTCACACAGTAGAATGCCTTAGCATAGTCAATAAAACACAGATAAACATTTTTCTGATATTCTCTGCTTTTGGCCAAGACCCATCTGACATCAGCAATGATATCCCCATTCCACGTCCTCTTCTAAATCCAACTTGAATTTCTGGCAGTTCCCTGTTGATATACTGCAGCACCCACTTTTGAATGATCTTCAGGAAAATTTTGCTTGCATGTGATATTAATGATATTGTTCTGTAATTTCCGCATTCAATTGGTTCACCTTTCTTGGGAACAGGCATAAATATGGATCTCTTCCAGTCGGTTGGCCAGGTAGCTGTCTTCCAAATTTGTTGGCATAGGCGAGTGAGCACTTCCAGTGCTGCATCCATTTGTTGAAACATCTCAGTTGGTATTCCATTAATTCCTAGGGCCTTGTTTTTTGCCAATACCTTCAGTGCAGCTCGGAGTTCTTCCTTCAGTACCATCGGTTCCTGATCACACGTTACCTCTTGAAATGGTTGAACGTCGACCAATTCTTTTTGGTATAGTGACTCTGTGTATTCCTTCCATTAATATTTTCCCTGTAGAGTCTTTCAGTATTGCAACTCAAAGCTTGAATTTGTTCTTCAGTTCTCTCAGTTTGAGGAATGCTGAGCGTGTTCTTCCCTTTTGGTTTTCTATCTCCAGGTCTTTGCACGTCATTATAATACTTTACTTTGTCTTCTCAAGCTGCCCTTTGAAATCTTCTGTTCAGCTATTTTACTTCATCATTTTTTTCTTTTGCTTTAGCTACTCAACGTTCAAAAGCAAGTTTCAGAGTCTTGTATGACATCCATTTTGGTCTTTTCTTTCTCTCCTGTCTTTTTAATGACCTCTTCTTTTGTCGTGTATGATGTCCTTGATGTCATTCTACAACTTGTCTGGTCTTCAGTCATTACTGTTCAACACATCCAATCTGTTCTTGAAATTCAGGTGGGTTATAGTCAAGCTTGTAGTTTGGCTCTCATGGACTTGTTCTAGTTTTCTTCAGTTTCAACTTGAACTTGTGTATGAGTAATTGATGGTCTGACCTGCAGTCAGCCCCTGGCCTTGCTCTGACTGATGACATTGGGCTTTTCCATCGTCTCTTTCCACAGATGTAGTCAATTTGATTCCTGTGTATTCTATCTGGTGAGGTTCATGTGTATAGTCTTCATTTATGTTGGTGAAAAAAGATACTTGCAATGAAGAAGTCGCTAGTGTTGCAAAATTCAATAATGCAGTCTCTGACATCGTTTCTATCACCAAGGCCATGTTTTCCAACTACCAATCCTTCTTTGTTTCAGTCATCCTGATTGCATGTTTGATCAATTTCAGACTGCAGAAATTGGTATTTGAATACTGAGGGAATAGCTTCCAGCATCACAGCAACACACAAGCCCCCACAGTACAAGAAACTGACAGATCCGTGGGGGTAGGGATCATTAGTTTATAAAAACTAACTATCTATCAAAGTATCTGTACCAAGTTATATTTTGCCTAGATGTAAAACACTTGGGTGGAGGTCTAGTGGAATCTTTGAATTGTCCAGTGTTATGGCCTCCCACTATTTTTTGTCTTTTTTTTTTTCTTCTTAATGCTTTGTAACTACCTCTCAAATTTTGGTTAAGCTACATGATTGATTGACTTGTAGCATAATACATTACAAAGATGGTAGTTGGAGCTACCTGAAGTCAGTCAGTAGACTAGACGTACTTAAATGAATACCCTTCCTGTCTAGAACTCTCTTGTCATTGGTATCCAAGTTGTACAAAATGGACAGTGAATAAGGAAGACCAAAGAAGAATCGATGCCTTTGAATTGTGGTATTGGTGAAGAATATTGAATATACCGTGGATTTCCAAAAGAACAAACAGATCTGTCTTAGAAGAAGTACAACCAGAGTGCTCCTTAGAAGCAAGGATGGTGACACTTCGTCTCACATACTTTGGACATGTTATCAGGAGGGATCAGTCCCTGGAGAAGGACATCATGCTTTGTAGAGAGTCAGCAAAAAAGAGGAAGACCCTCAATGAGATGGATTGACACAGTGGCTGCAACAATGGGCTTAAGCATAAGAACAATTGTGAGGATGGCGCAGGACCAGGCAGTGTTTCATTCTGTTGTGCATAGGGTCACTATGAGTCGGAACCAACTCGACAGCACCTAGCAAGAACAACAACACAATATGGTTAATAACATGAACTTTGCAGCCCAGCTCTCTTGGCTAAAATATAAGCTCTGGATTTGGGGAAGTTATGTAACTTCTTTGTGCCTTCATTTTGCCATCTGGAAATAGTGATAAGAATAGTCCCATCCTTATGAGTTTATAGAGTAGAACTATTACTCAGAGCACGGCCTGCCTCAGAGTAAGCAGTATATAAGGTTAGCTATTTTTCAGTAAGGTCACCCTGACCATATTATCTAAAATGCCACCCCATCACTCTCTATTCCCTTGCCCTGCTTTATTGGATGTTATAGCCCTTATCATCATCTGAGGTTATTTTCTGTTTTATTATATTGTTTTTTTGTATTTATTGGTTTATTTGTTAAATGTTTATCTCTTCCACTAGAATGTAATCTTCATAAAAGCAGGAACTTTGTTTGGATCACTGCTGTTTCCCCAGATTCTAAGAAGGTGTTAAGGATTGAATTATGCTCCCCCAAAATACGTGTTGTAAATCCTAACTTCTATGACTGTGGTTATAATCCCATTTTGGAATGGTTGTCTTTGTTATGTTAATGAGACAGGATTAGCATAGGTAGGATGTTATCTTGAATCAGTCTTTTTTGAGGTCTAAAAAGAGATTAAACAAGCAAGCAGAGAGACAGATGGGTAAGATATATGCCAAGACACATGGACATCTCCAAGAAACCAGGAAGCAGAAGCTGAAAAGACAAAGACCTTCCTCCAGAGCTGACAGAGACAGAAAGCCTTCCCCTTGAGCAGGCACTCTGAATTTAGGCTTATAGCCTCCTAAATTGTGAGCAAATAAATTTCTGTTTGTTAAAGCCCTCCACTTGTAGTATTTCTGTTACAGCAGCACTAGATAAATAAAACAGAATTTGGTACTGGAAGAGTGGGTTCCTGCTCTAACAAATACCTAAAATATGGAAGCAGTTTTGGAATTGGGTAATGGGTAGAGGCTAGAAGAGTTTTGAGGTGCCTAATAGTAAAATCTTAGATTGCCTTGAAGAGGCTGTTGGTAGAATTATGGATGTTAAAGGCAATTTTAGTGAGTGCTCAGAAAGAAGTGAGGAGAACTATAGAGAAATTCTCTATCATCTTAGAGAACATATATGGCACCAGCAAAAGAATGTTGCTAGAAATGTGGACATTAAATGTGCTTCTGGTTAGGCTTTAAAAGAAAACGATGAACATGTGATTGGACAGTAGAGGATGGATGATGCTTTTTATGCAGTTGCAAAGAATTTGTCTGAATTTTGTTCAAATGTTTGGTGGAAGGTAGAACTTATAAGTGATGAACTTGGATATCTGGCTGATGAGATTTCAAAGCAAGATCTTAAAGGATCTGCATGGTTTCTCCTTGCCACTTATAGTAAAATATGAGAAAAAAGAGATGGACTTAAAAATGAACTGTGCAAAATGAAAACAGAACTTAAAAATTTGGAAAATTAGGTTGTACAAACTAAGGACATGTGTCCTAGAATGTTCACCAAGGACACGTCTACACAATCTTTTGTTAAAGAGATTAAGCCTGTGACCTATGGATCTAACCAACTACCACAACAGAAAACCCATCAGCTTAGACCGAAGGGGACAGGAAAAGAACTAAAGGAAAGAATGCTGTCTACCTTTTGGAATTTTACAGGCAAGGAACAGGCCAAAGGAGATACATCCATTGTCCTCTAAGAAAAGAAAAGGACCATCCCTGGGGCACCTTGGAGATCAGCAGAACTATTGAAAGGAACACGGGAAGTAGGGCCTTCTCGGTTTCAAAGGTGGGGGGATCTCAAAGGGTGGGGCCACAGCTTCCTAGGTTTCAAAGAGTTGGATCTTCGCCAACTCAGTTCCTAAGTGTTGGTCTGCTGTTAAGGTGTGGCAGGGGGATGGGGCCACTGCTCAAACCTATGGGGTAGGGGCTGCCATACTCAAGGGGCAGAAGAATGGGACCTGTGGGGGCCAAGGTGGTGTGGTCGCCACTCAGATAGACTAGGAGAATGTGGCTGCCTAAACTGAGGGAAACTACTTGCCATCACAGAGGGCCCGGAAGGCAGAGCTGAAGCTCAGGGCCACCATCTTCAGAATCCACCCAAAATCCAGAGGGCATGGCCTACACCCAGAGTCTGGAGGGTGAGTCCTTTGGCCAGATGGTCTCAAAGAAGAGAGGATTGTTTTCAAGTCTTGAGGGCTAATATAATTTTTTCTGCTGGGTTTTGTCCTTGCTTGGTGCTGTTTATCCCTTCTTTCCCTCCAATTTCTCCCATTTGTAATGGAAATGTCTACTTTGTGCCTGTTCTACCATTGTACTTTGGAAATAGATAACTTGTATTCTAGATTTCACAGGTTCACAGATATAGAGGGATTGTGCCTCAGGATGGACTATGCCTAAAGTCTCAGCCATATTTGATTTAGATGATTCAGAAGATGAGATTTTGGACTTGGAATTGATTTAAGACTTTCAGGAGGATGTGATGGGATAAATGTGTTTTGCATGTGGCAAGGACATAAATTTTGGGAGGCCACAGAGTGGAATGTTATGGGTTGAATTGTGTCCCCTAAAAATATGTGTTGGAAATTCTAACCTCTGTGCCTGTGGTTATAATGTCATTTGGGAACGGATTGTCTTTGTTATGTTAATAAGGGAGTGTTAATGTAGGATGAATCTTGAGTCAATCTCTTTTGATATATAAAAAGAGATTACACAAGAAAGCAAAGACAGAGTTGGAGTAAGATAGATGCCAAGACACATGGAGATCCCCAAGGAACCAGGAAGCAGAAGCTAAGAGACAAGGGCCTTCCTCCAGAGCCAACAGAGACGGAAAGCCTTCCCATAGAGCTGGCACTCTGAATTCAGACTTCTAGCCTCCTAAACTGAGAAAATAAATTTCTGTTTGTTAAAACCATCCACTTGTAGTATTTCTGTTATAGCAGCACTAGATAACTAAGGCAGAAGGTATTAAAATATATTTGTGAAAAAAACAAAAAGAGAATGTACACAGGAAACTTTACCTTTAATTATTTATATTTATTATCATTGGAAGAACCAGACTAAGAGTACATTTGGTTTCATGTTCTATTAATTTTGTTCTTCTAGTAACTGGGCTAATAGTTACAAATAAACAGAGAAACTAGCATCAATGTATGAGAAGATCAAGCCTATATGTGACAATTGGTATCTCTTCCAAGAATGTTTTAAGTGTGCTGCAAATATTTTTCAAAAGTCTTTAAGTATTAGTGTCAGAATGAAACAAAGGAGGGAGAAAGAGGTTAAAATACTTCAGTGATCTGGGAGCAATGTCCATACCTGCTTAATTAAAGCCAATGGATTGATAGCAAGGTCCTTTCTCATTGATTTAGAGTCTATGTTCAGAGATGTTTTCAGAAGTTCAATTTATTGTTAAACCTTATTAAAATAAAGTGATAATTTTATGGGTTAGAAATTGTCAAGACTGACTTTCTGACTGACGCTGTTAGCTCAAGTGCTTATTACAACTTTCATGCCGTGAATCTGTTAAAAGGGGAAATATTGATGTCTGTTTCCTCTGTGTTCAAAACTATTCAGTCTTTATGGGAAATACTAAAGCTTTACAACTTGTTCTTTCACAAAGGGGATGCTAGGGACCTTGCAGCAACATGAGAAATCTATTTATTATTTTGTGTCAAGAGCAAACTAGGCCAGCTCCCCTTTGATAGACCCCTCCCCCATGAATTAATTGTTAATTTGGGATAGAGAAGGAAATAGTGTGGTAGTTAGTAGTTACAGAGTATTAATTTGACAGAATTCGCATTTCTTTTTATTACGAGAAATCAATCTCGAACTATATTTTTACAGAAACTTTCTTAAGTATATATACTAATAATATGTATTCCTATGCCTGTATCAAAACTAATTTCTTTCTTTCCCATAAATGCCTAGATTTACCACAGAACTTTAAAACTAGGTATAACTTAGTTGCATGTGTCCCTGCATAGTGCAAAAGATTAAGCCCTTGATTATTAGCTGAAGAGTTGGCGGTTCAAACGCACCCAAAGGTACCTTGGATGACAGGCCTGGAGATCTGCTTCCACATGGTCACAGCCTTGAAACCCCATGGAGCAGTTCTGTTCTGCACACATGGGGTTGCCATGAGTTGGAATCAATTCTACAGCATCTAACAATACCAACTTATATAAAACACAGTTTTAACTCCCTTACTTAGGAGGAAATGAAGTTGTGAAAGAGCAGCAGAGGTATTTTTTTGAGAGATGATCCTTAACCATGACTTCTTTGTCTAATACATACCCATATACTACAGTTGGAGGTAAACTTGTGTTTATCATTTTATATTCATGTAAAGGTTCTGGATACTATTTTTAAGCAAGGTGCTACCTAGCATTAAATTGAATTTTATAGAACTATTTGAAAAATTTAAATGATGGACCTTTTAGACTATAATTGATTATCTAGCAAAAGGTTAAAAAAAAAAGTTCCATTGTGAAACTGAATATTACTCAACTAATCAACTATACTTAGGTATAGATGAGCAAGCTTGTTCTTTTATAGTTAAACTATATGTATTTTGCTTATTTTGTTTTATTTTTCGATAGATTTGCCAAATAGTCAAAGACTTTGCTTAGTACTTGGATGGAAAAATCCATCTGTGACATGTGCCCTTATTTTATGCCATTCTATCCACAGATTGGAAACCCTGGTAGCATAGTGGTTAAGTGCTATGGCTGCTAACCGAAAGGTCGGCAGATTGAATCCACCAGGCACTCCTTGGAAACTCTACGCGGTAGTTCTACTTTGTACTATAGGGTCTCTATGAGTCGGAATCAACTCTATGGCAGAGAGTTTGGGTTTTTTGTTTATCCACAGGTAGCACAAAATCCATTTAAATGGGGCAGCTAAATTGCTTCCAGTAGTAAAATGCATTTCCCTTTGTGAACATTGGCACTGTTTGATGCATGCTGATTTGGACTCCACCATAGGCATAATCATAATCTACATACCAAACATATGCATTTAGGTTTTGGAACAAACTGGCTCTACTAGAGCTATGGGTGTGAGCTGGCTCACTAAAGCCATCTCTCTTCTTCCTCTTTGGAACAAGGACTTATCATTGACAGCCTAGAGGGTGCCATCTTAAACTTCAGAGTGGGCTTTTCAATGAATAAAAATAGGTTCTGTCACATAGCAGAAGTTTCAGACCCTGACTCATCTTTCTTATTTACCTTCTCTGAAGGCATGTCTGTGGTCATGGGGCAGGCAGTTTAAAAGATGAGCACTAAATGGGCTGAAGCAACAGTATTTAAAATGTTCAAAATGTAAGTGGGAAGCAACGTCTTTAGTTTTACATTTGCAATGGATAAGACAACAAACACAAATAATAACTTCTTCAGCCACAGAGCACTGAGGTTTCTCTTCTGTCTTTGTGTTTCTGTATGTCACTAGTATCTACTAGTTGCCGTCAGGTCAATTCCCACTCATGGTGACTCCCTGTGTTTCAGAGTAAGAAAGTAGATCACTGGGACTTTCTTTGGAGGGGTCTGTGGGTAGATTTGAACTGCCAACCTTTCTGTTAGTAGCAAAGCGTGTAACTGTTTGCGCCACCCGGGAACTCCTGGGTGTATAAGTGTCTGCATATCCTTTTTGCCACCATTGACTTTCTGATAATTCAAATATATGCTTTAGATAATTGTTGTCCTTCACTTACCTTCATTCTATTTTGAGTAATCTAAATGCGAGACTTTTTAAGGTTTTCAATGTTCTCCATGTCAACCCCTGAAAATCTAGACTGGATGCTTTTGATAACTCTGTCCTTCAAGTTTACCTCAGAAATGATGTCACTTGACTGAAATGCCTCTTGATAACCCAGTAATTAAATCCTTCTTGCCAGGACCCAAGAGAGATTCCTTGTGCAGAATTGCACTGCACAGTGAATGGCATTAGAATGAGGTTTTAGCTTATTAGTTAAATGAATGAATGGGAACTTTGCTGTTGCAATTCATTAATATTTTATGCTGTAAAGCAGGACTTGGTGCTGCAGATGACAGTGCAATCTCCTTTTCCTAAAATTAATTATCATATCAGTGGATTAAAGGTAGTTTCACTAAAAGGACAAATACCCTTGTGAAGAAACAATCTAAGACAGTCTAATGAAGCATGGTGATCACTTCTGGATGTCACTGAGCTCTACCTGCGTGGCAGACCCAGTTCTGGGTACTTCTGAATATTATCTCATTTTAATCCTCAAAACAACCCTGTATGGAAGGTACTGTTATTACCCCGATTCTATACATGAGGTAAGTCAGACACAGAGAGGTTAAATAACTTTCCTAATTTTACAGCTTGAAAGGGTAGAGGGAGAATTCAAACTCAGACAGTCCTCCATAGCTCTGTACTTGTAAATAAGATGTTATCTCATCCCAAGCATGAATATTTGTTTGTATATGGACTAATTTAATTGATATTGTTTCTCTTGGATTTCTTTATGAAAGTTAGTGATGCTACATAGAAACTTTCATTTTTTTTTAACCTAAAGACGTTTAAACTCAGAAAAGTACTGAGAAAGCAAATGCTCATGGATCAACAACTTAGAGTTTTTTAAAATATTAACATTTTGGCCCCCTTACTTCCATACTTTGTTATTTAAATGAAAGAAGTAAGATATTTCTGACAAAGTTCTTCTCCCCAGTCACATTCCTTTCTTTCCCCTTCTCTTGCCCAGCAACCACTCTTAAGAGTTGGGTATAAATCCTCTAGACCATGACTTTATATTTCCACGACAGATGTGGAAATATCCACAAACCATACTCTGGTTTTGTGTGTTTGAGTTTACACAAATGGCCTCATGTCATATGGACTGTAATGTTTCTTGTCTGTCTCACTCAACATTATAGTTTTGAAATTTCACCATAGTGATTGGCCTAACTGTAATTCATTCATAGCTGCTGTATTTAATTCTGTCTTCTAGATATGTCATATTCATTTATTTATTTTCCTATCAACGGGCAATTAGGTTGTTTCTAATTTTTCCTGTTATAAACAATACTACAATGAACATTTTTTGGTACATATTGCCTCACAGACATGTGCTTCCTGGAGTAGGATTGCTGGCTGAGAGGGGCTGTGCAGTAAAATCATGAACATAAAAAAAACCAAATGCCAGGGCGGGGGAGATGGGAAGTGTGAGGACTAAATTCAGGACTTAAAGATAGGAATCAAAGCAAGAACACTTACTATAATTATGGGACAATAATTAACAATAAATACCACTGCTAATACATAATCCAAATCTGCATTATTTGAAGCCCCTGCAAACAAATGTTAGGTTTACGTGAGGTTTAATGAAAAAAACTCTGGGCTAAGAGGCAAGAGGCTTGAATTTTCTCCCCAGCTGTGCTGTAAGCTAGTTATGCACCATAAAACAATACACTAGTGGTCTCTGAATCTCATTTTTGTCATCTGAAGATGAGGAACTTGGAGTTGTAGATGTTTTTTAAAGATTTCTACCAGCACTTGTCTATCTGAGTTAAGACTAGGATAAATCATAAGCATTGAACTAAATGACAGGCTGAAGTCTCCATTGCCCTCTAAGCTGCTGTCTTGTTGCCCCTGAATGTAGAGCTCACTCCTAAGTCTGGGCATTCTGTCTGATTGCCCCTCAGCTTGTGATGCTTTTTCCCCACTGTGTAAACATACCAGTTCTCTTGCTTCTCCAGTGGTGCCGTTCTGAAGCATGTGGCCCTCAGATGTCTCAAGGGAAAGCAGGCTCCAGTCACCCCCAGTGGTGACTAGACCACTTATTGTCCCTTTCCCCCTGCTGTCTCACTTCTCCACCACTGACCACTGTTCTGAGTTTAGGCTTCTAGTCTCAAGGTCTACTTTCTGGGGAAACCCAAACTAAGATGGCAACTATGCAAATCCTGCCCATCTGTCTCTATCCCAATTCTACAGGCTTTGCAGGTTCTTCCTGATCTGCTTGAGCTCATACTCAAAGAGCTGCTCTGGACTCTTATAGCATTGGTCATCTGAACCAATTAATGCAAGGCTGCCTTGTTTTTACCTCCTCCTAGTTATGTGACGAACTGCCAAAAACCAGGAACTTTTATTTTGGTTTTTATTTTGAATGCTTCTCAGTGACTAGAAAGGAACTAATGAAGAATATACACTGCAGTAAATCTTCCTTGAATGAATAATTTGGTCTTAATAGGTCTGTGCCCCCAGGCCTGATTTTGTGGATGCCAGCCATTTCTCCTCTCTTCTTGGATTTCGTTGCCTTTTAATTAACTTCCCATCAGGCTTGTGACCTCTTCAGGGCCTGACAGTCAGAAGGCTACAGACTGGACCATCCATTTTGTCATGGGGGTGAGATAAAAAAATGCTTTCTGGTCACACTTGAAGAACATTTTAGCCAAATTAGCAGAAATAACTAGCAATAAAAATGTATGGCAAAATAACAGTTAGTATTTTTTCTTTTCTTTTTTATCTAATGCCTTTAATTATCCATAGCTTTGTTTTAAGATTATTGTCAGGGTTTTATGAAGTTTGTTTAAAAAAAGTCAAATCTTAATGATTCTAAATGTTTTGTTTCAAATATGTACTACCTTTTTCCCCCTCATTAGATGGGGCCTATATATATATATATATATATATATATATATATATATATATATTTAACAGATCAGCCTGGTTGAAATAAATTTCAGAATAAAGTGACTTTTCTTACTCTTTCTCTTATTTTGATTAAATATCTTACATGGTTAAAAAGAGGGAAAATAATTCGACTGAAAGTGACATCTTATGATTTTTTTTAGCAAATGACTGTTTTTCCTCTTTAATCTTTCTCTACACTCTACTTTGTGAAATGAGGACCAGCACTTGTGGCCTCTCGTTTCTAAAACTTTCAATAACTGAGGGAATTATTACTTATTTTATGAATTTTAAAATCTAGGAAACTTTTTTCCTCCCTGCTAAGAGTGAAACAGCTTCTTTATCATTTGTTTGAACCTGTTTGGTGAGTACTGATTTTATAAAATGTTTCCCAAAAAGCCTATTTCACATATTCAGTTCTTTTCAAATTGCACAAAACCTGGTTGGGCAGATGAGGCCTCTCTCTTTTGCTGTGCTTTATGCTTCCTGAATTGACTTTATCACTGTCCCTCCAGTTGTCTCCAGAGTTCATCATAGATTATCTCTTCATGTTGGTGGAAAGCAAGCAGAGCCAGACCGTGGGGCACAATTGCTGGAAGTTTCTCGTTCAATTCAGCCCTCATTCTAATTTTATCTTATGTGGAGCTGCTGTGGAAAACCTGTTTGCCTGAAATTTTGTGAATAAATGAATAATATCCTACACATGGAGCCCTGCTGGCACCGTGGTTAAGAGCTCAGCTGCTAACCAAAAGGTGAGCAGTTTGAATCCACCAGCCATCCTTGGAAACCCTATGGGGCAGTTCCTATAGGGTCGCTCGCTATGAGTCAGAATCAACCTGACAGCAATGAGTCTGGTTTTGGTTTTTATCCTACACGTAATTCATGACATCGGATGCAGAATCTAGGAGCTAAAGTTTAGATCCAAGACATTCATTTTCTTTCTTTTTTTTCCTTTTTCTCTCTCATGCTCTTTTTTCTCTTTAATGGTCAAGTCAATAGGATTAGCAGGAATGCAAGGGTAGGATTCCAGATTTTAAGAAATAGTTTACTCCTCTTTATGTGGAACTTGTGGCATTGCAGAATCAAGCATAATTTCAATCATCTCTTAAGAGGCCGAGTTGGCAGCCATGTTGGATGAACTTCCTGATCTTTGTGACATCCACAAAGTGTCATGGAAGAGCATTGGAACAAAAGACACTGAGCCAGTCAGGCTAGGCCACTCCTAGTAGCAGGCTTCGACAATTTTCTTGAGGTCTGCTAAATGGAACTAAGTAATGCTGGTTCTAAACATGAAACACTTTAAACAGAATTATTATTATTATCATTATTTTTGCATAGATATTACATATTAACGTTTCCATAGTGGAACCTCAGTTTTCTTTCCGAAGGGATAAAGGCAAGGTCTGTGTTTCTATATAAGGTGAAGAAAATCTGTCACTGTCCTGCTTCCTTTAGAAAACAAACATCACCACCATCTTGATTTTTGGTTTTTATTTTAGCGCTCAGTGTGAGGCCTTTCCTAGGATGTATAGTTTGCCTCCTCTGTGAGGCGCACCCACCACAGGAAACAAGATCAGGGTGAATTCCCTGGCAGCCCACTTCTGAGAGTGTTGGATTGAGACTCAGCAGTTTACCTTTAATGGAAACTTACAACCAAATCACAAATATGTAAAGATAATAGGTAAGAAAGTAATATTGACAATTTGTTTGAACAAATCATGTGCCCAGAGGAGAAGAGAAAAATGAACCTTGCCTATCATTTTATTTTAGCAGTACACACTTAGAGCAAATATTCAGTTATGCATTTTTAATCCTACATTAAAATAATGCTGATAATGATTGGATTAATGGAAATACTCATATATCTAACAATTAGGACTTTCCAGATATGTAGAGGCAACAGAGCCTAGTGCTTTGAACTTTCGGGATCTGGAAACTTTGGTTTAAACCTTGTCTTTCTATCTAACCAGCGTTATGTATTTAGGAAATTACTGAGGTCTGGATTTCAGTTTCCTCATCTATAAAGTAGACATAATAATAGTAACTAATTCATAGAATTTTCCAAGGATTAAATGAAGGGACATATAAAACACCTACCTGAAACTTGATGTGCACTATCAATATTAGCTAATAGTTGCATTTCTATCACTTTCTTGATTATCATGGCATTTAATCTTCCTGAAAGCCTTGTAGTAGTGTATAGAAGAGAGGTAAGCAGCCTTTTTCTATAAAGGTCCAAATAGTAAATATTTTCAGCTTGGAGGCCATATAGTTTCTGTTGCAACTATTCAACTCTGCCATTGTGGTGTAAAAGCAACCAAAGATAATGAAAATGAATGGTGTGTCTGTGTTCCAATTAAACTTTATTTACAAAAACAAGTGGCTAGATTTGGCCTGGGGATTGTAGTTTGCTGACTTTGGCAACTCTCTTCTTCCTGTTCTCTCTATTCTAATAGGAACATGGAGTCAGAGAGATTAGGTGATTGCCTGTGAGTGCACTGCTTATAAGTGGTATATGTCAAAGTAGGTCCACATTTTCTAACTTTTAATTAAGGGCTTTTTTGCAGAACCATTTATGACAGCCATTTCTTATCTTGTGATCATGTGCAAGTCTGAGATAGTGGACTTGTTTGCCTTATAGGTTAGAGTATGGGGCTTGTGTGAGCAGTCTGGTTTTACTTTGCTTTATGGCCACAGACCTGAACTGTAAAAATCAAGACAACCTTTTTGCTAGCATGTAAGTCAGTCTTAAGAAGAAATGGGCAAAGGGAGATGGCTGTGTCAGTCTTAAATGAAGACTAGAAATGGAGCTTTATACTTCTTTCCACGGGCTTAATAACTCTAAAAGTTTACTTTTTGCAGTTGAAATGTATTCCTGGGTTCCATATCTTTAAGAAAAAAGGATAATTTGGGGGATATGGTTCAAAATCCTAAAAAACAAAATGAAGCCAAAAAAACACGGTAAGCGATCTTTATGAAATACCTTCCAGTTTTAGAATAATTTCAGTTATAAAAAACATCCCTGGGGAGGAGCATGTCGTTTGTGACTTAAACTAAGTCTTTTACACATGCTTCTAGGGTACACTCACACACTCTCTTTCTCTCTCTCTGTCCCTCTGTGTCTCCCTGTCTCTCACTCTCTTACACACACACACACACACTCTCACACACACACACCCTACAGGAAGTAAAGAGAATGTTTGGGTGTCTGAAAGCAGATGTCATGCACAAAACCCTTGGACATTACTGTTCAGAGGTTCCCTCAAGCTATTATTCTGATCTGCTTTACATGTATTTAGATTCTAATTGAATGGGCTTGGCATCAAGTTTATTAACCAACTAAGTCTTAGAAGCAGTAAGTAGGGAAAGGGATATCGCTAGATAAAGGCTGACTCGCTGTAGCAAGAAATTATAGCTGACCTTCTAATACTAAAGGAAGTAGTCAAACACTGCAAAATCACACTATGATACATGTCTAATCAGTTAATAAGAAAAGGTTAATTTTTATGCATTCCACTCTGATTATTAAAACAGAAACTTGTAGGATTATGTTGCTCTAAAGTAATTCTAACAATTGGAAATTTTGACCCGTAATGCATAAAATCAGTTTTCTTGAAAATTCACTCAAGTCTAACACCCCTTTTCTGATGTTGCATAAATGTGAAGTTTTCCACATGTTCATGCATATATTATAGTCTAAAATTCATCTTTAAAATACGAATGTTAATTTTATGTTTTCAAACATATTTCCTAATTGATCAGCTATATTTATTTATATTTATATCTTACTTCCTAAAAACAAAATTAGAAATAGCTCTTCATTTAGCTGAGTGATACTGCATCCAATGTAAAGAAAACTTAATATAGGACAAATCTAGGGACAGCAGCAGTCAGAAGATAATTCACAACTTGATGAGGCAAACTGCCTTGAATACCTCTGAGAGCAAGGAAGTAAGCAAGGGGGACCTTGAGTGGCCCAACCAGAGGCTTCATTTGTGTTTACTTGACAAAAATGGATATCACAATCAGTAGGAAAATACAGCATGCTGGTGATAAAGTCTTGCCCAGCTGGGATGAACTCATACTTCATCTGCTCCATGTTGGGCTGGCAACAGGCAACAAATATTCAGCTAAGACCTTTTAACCAAATTTTCAAAAAGTGAAGTTTAATGCTTTCAGTAACATTTTAAAAATCAATTTTATAGTAAGGGTGCAGTAAGTATTTGGTTTGCAATTTCAATTTGTATAATGGGGAGGGGGGAGATAAGCATGGGGATAGTTGTCACACATGTAGAATTCCTCAAATAGTTATTGCTTCAGTAAATACTCACAGAACAGTAGCTCAAGTTTCAGGTTTTTGCATGTTATTGACTGAGCTTCCTTTAGGGAAAAAAAAAAAGTTCATGTGCCTTTGAACAGGATTTAGTTATGTTGGATTTTGCCCTTGTTTCTACTTCTTTTGGACACATTTTGTGTTATGCTGTTTTGCCCATGTAATGTGACTTATTACATTTCTGTATTATTTAGTTTCATTCTTGCTACCTGTACTTACTCACTCGTTAATTCTTACTGCCAGTATTCTTAAATCTTTCTGGAGAAACAAATGAAATTGAGCTTGGTCAGCATTTTTCCTAATTGATAATCCACTTTCTGCCTCTACATCTAGGTATACGGTCATTTCTAGAACAGAGGCCTCATGTGCTTCTCTCCTCAGGACTCACATTCTCACTGCTGATGGGTTTCTGCTCTGTCCAAGGGGCTTCCACACCAGCCCCTCCCAAGTGGAGAGACTTTCCTACCAGGTAGATTGGAGTTAAAATTGAGAGACAGCATGCCATCATTTTTGTATTTTCTTAAATTATATCCAGGTTTAGGACCAGGTTGTAAATTCAAGCTGAGACTTGTTTGTACTCTGAGGATTAAGAAAGTTGCTCAGATTTCTCTGGAGTGGGTCTCAAGTTTTCTCGCTGGGTTTTTGTTCAGAGTAGACAACCATCTTTGATTTATTGGAGTCTCTTGCTATAGCATAATTACAACTTCCAGAGAATCCCTTTGAAGTCAGTTTCAGCTTTTTTATATTGAGGGAGAAGGAGAATAAATCATGTTTCATCTGCATTCTGCAGTTCTTCAGGATTAATTTTCAGTGTTGTTGAAGAAGTTGGAAACACCCAAGTTAATCATTATATCATATAGGTTTTGCAAAAGCAGGGTATATAAATTATTAGTCATTTTTAAGAAACTCATTTTTCTTGAAGCATTGAAAGATATTATTAATCCTAAAGACTAGGTGATAGTTTATATACTGCCAAAGACATTAAAAATATAATTAATCTCCCCGTTACAAATGAGGTCCACTTTCGGATGAGGTTTCTTCGTTTCCTTTTCAGAATTGACCTGGCGTTTGTGTGCAAGGTCAGTGAACTAAACGGGGGCCATATCTTCAGCTCCACCCTCTGGCAGCTCTTTTACCCATTTTTCATAACACTTCCAACTCTCCCCCTTGAAGTATTTCCACTTGACTTACAGAAACGGTGGTGATTGCATTGTTCTTTTGCCCAAACCCCCAGCATTCCCCCAGAGAGCTGTTTTCACTTTCTGGAGAGCACTTACAGTTTATCTGTGTAAGAGAATAGTTTTGAGTTTGGTGCTTTGTCTATTTATTTTTCATTCTAATAGGAATCACTTTGGAGCTAGCTAAGCCACTGTTAGGCTTCTTAAGTGCCGCCCAGACCTGTTCCATCTGTATGAAACACTCGCTTTTTCATGTCAAAGGTTTAATGAAACTAGACAAGAGAACTCTTTAAAATAACAATAATAATGAAAGACTCTAATAAATTCAGGCAAACTTCACATATATCTTTTCAAGGTGGGTTCAATTTTGCTAAAGTTTTGAAGTTTTTATTTTATTTTTTAAAAATATTACCCAAGTTAGAGTCACATAAATTAGTTGAACATATATCTCTTTGGGTTGGAAATACACATGTATTTCATGACTACACTTCTGTATTGGGAAATGATTTTTCAGTAAGATTAACTATGTGGTTGAATGCCAAACAAAAAAAAAAAAACAAAAAACAAAATTAATTGCCATTGAGTCCATTCCGACTCATAGCAACCCTATAGGACAGAGAAGAAACACCCCATAGGGTTTTCAAGGAGCACCTGGTAGATTCAAACTGTGGACCTTTTGGTTTAGCAGCCAAGCTCTTAAACATTGTGCCACCAGGGCTTGGGTTGAATGCCTGTGCTACATAAAAAATTAGTGTGTATCACTAAAAATAAAGAATGCAGCAGCCAAAGTGGGCTTTATTCTAGGGTCTTGGTAAGCAGCCACACAGCAATGGATGCTTGTTTTCATGTGACATTAAATAGAGCACATCTAAAAAGTGATAAAGAGACACTGAGAGTTGTAACCGGCCTTCATTCTTCTGCCCTTGTTTCTTACAGTTCTGATACACATTGAATACCCTGCATACCTACATTTTTTAAGTGAATAGTCATTGTTGGGACATTTAGACAAGCTAATATCAAATAGGGCCAATCTCGTTTTGACTATTTTACCATACCTCAAGTATACAAAGGATACAGATAAACATTATTTGATGCCTTCAGACCTTGCACTAATTAAAAAAGATTTTAACAAGAAAGGCCCACCTTTCTTGTTTCTTGGGCAGTCAGAGACTTTGTATGGGCTTGAACTGTCAGTATGTCCTAATCTCTCAACTGTTTTTTTTTTTTTTCCTCTTTATTTCTAATCTTACTCAGTAAGACTGTTGGGAAGAGAATACAATAGAGGGATTAATGGCTCAGCCCAGAAATGTTTGCTTACTGGACAATAGAAAAAGGAATTTTGTAGAAGTTCTTACTCTTCCTGTTTACATTCAGTAATGTAGCTGGTATATTGAGAGGGTTTCCAGTAGTGGTTGTATTTTTCCAACGGTGATTTTCAAAGTCTTATTGTTAGTTGTTCATCAAAAAAAAAAAAGAGAAAAGAAGAAAAGTGAGACAGAAAAAGAGGAGATGATAGGTCTGAGTAGTCAGTGCAGTCACAAAAGGAGGATGTAAAAGAACTGTGTGTGCGTGTGTGCGTGTGTGTGTGCGTGCGCGTGTGTGTGCGCGTGCGTGTGTGCGTGCGTGCGTGTGTGTGTGTGTGTCTGAGTATGCGTGTGGAAATGTGTGCATGCACTTTAGGGTGGGAGCTTCTGGGTGGTGCAAGTGGTTAACATGCTCGGCTGTTAACAGAAAGGTTGGCGGTTTGAGTCTACCCAGAGTGCCTCTAAAGAGACCAGGCTATCTAATTCCGAAAAATCAGCCATTTGAAACGCTAAGGGGCACAATTTTACTCTGGCACGTATAGGATAACCATGTGTCAGAATCGACTTGATAGCAACTGTTAAAAAAAAAACCAGAAACAAAAAACAAACCCAGAACAAAAAACCCAAAAACATTAGGGTGGGAGTGATAAGAAGAGTTGAGGAGAAAGTAGTAACTTTTTTTGAGATATCAATGTCCAGACAGCTTGCTACATGCTGATTCAGACTTATATCTCTATATACAGTCTGTTGGATAGGTATGACTATCCCCATTTTTTGTGAGTACATAGAATCTTAGAGAAGTGAAGGACTGGCTTAAAATCTCTTATAATTGGTTGATGTTGGATTTGAATCCAGATTTCTTGCCACTCTGAATCTCTTTTTTCTTCATCGGTGAATTTAGAGTTATCATTGGAGATTCAGGGTGGATACTACTTTGGAAGTTTTACTCCATGGCCTGATGTTACTCTGTGAATTTTCCAAGTCTGATTATAGAGCATGTAGAGTCCTCCAAAACTCTTCCCAACTGACGTGGGTAAAGGTAAATCATATCTCAGAGCAAATTTTAAGCAATGTTAAAATCTTATATAGTTTGAAAATTTCTAGATTTGAAGGCATCTCTTCAGTAATTTAAAATCTTACTTATTTTAAAAACTTTTGGCATTGACTTAAAAAAAAAAAAAAGATGTTACATTGGTCAGCAGCAGAATTATATTCCCAAATCACAGGCAGATCATCTAGAACTAGGGGCAGAGATTCCTTTAGGCCTAGATGAGTGAGTGTATACTTTTCATTTGGCCTCATAGCCCTCCAACCCAAGTATAGGCAAACATCCTGTTGGTCTGTAAAGCTGTCATTGCAAATGCACAAAAATGCTGCTGTTTTAATTGTCCCTTTGCTCAGACATGGTCGAACTTTCTGAGCGCTGGGAGAACCCAAACAGGCTGGGATTACTAGTTTTTCCAGACTTTAATATTAAAGTAAGGCTTAGGGTCTGTGAGCCAAAAAACAATTTTTGTTGTCATTTTTAAGTCAACAAACATAAACAGGAGGTGAGAAAACACAGAAACTACACAACTGGGGTTCCTGTAAAGACTATCCAGCTGTGTCTGCGTTATTCAAGACCTTTTTGCCACTGAAACAGAAAAGAGGGTAATTAACAAATGCAGATAATGTGTCAATCTGAAAGTAATGTGAAACTTTTGTAAATCACCCAAACACCAAGAAATCTGTAGCTTTCTGACCTTCAGTCTGCTCTGTAGCTATGAAAACTCATGTCACAGTCTCTCAACATTACGTATTCATGCAATTATTATTCTTTCTGAAGGATAGACTGTGTGATGATATGAGAGTTTTCCTTCAATCCGCCTAGAGTTTTTCCAAAGTAATAAAGACACATAATCGGAGTCATGCTCTTTTGAAATTATTTTGTTTTACTCTATCTAAATTTCTCTTCATGACCCCCCAAAAAAGTTTTTTTACGTGAGGTTGCAGTTGTCTTGAGACATGTCTCTGTGGTGTTTGCCAAATTAAAGCTCATCTTTTCAAGCCTGATCTTTATTTTGTTTTTCAGCAGTTTGCTGGCAAAATAAAAGCCCTTGCTTCATTACCTTTGCGATGTGGGGCATAACTGGTAGGATAATCACAGGGGAGTGAGCAGGTTTCAGTTTGTCTTAAAAAGACCATCTCAATTTCATTGGCGCAGGGACCCCATACTGTGCTCCAGCCTATCCTTAATTCTTCCTGACATTGATTCTGAGGGTCAGTCAGGCTTTTGTGGGGAGGGATTATTTGTTTCTTTAAAATCCATTATGGTTCTTTTCCCTCCAGTCTTTTCCCCTTTCTTTTGTGGCTTGGAACAATACAATGTTAGTGATTCTGTTTCTGAGTTAGAGAAAATCCATCTACGCTTGGAAAATGTGGTTACATTTAATACTGCAGCTCTAGGTGAGGGAGAAGTGAAGCTGTCTTAACAGGTGAAGTGGGTAAAAAAATGTGTAATTGAAATAGTATGATGTTGATGAGGCAGTGTGTGAGGCTGTCAGGAGGCATTATACTATGCTGATGAATGAAACTAACTTCCTGGTTCTGCTGTATGCAAATGCTCTGTTATTTTTTGGTGGAGGAAGGAACTTGGCATATTAACTGGCTTTGTTTTTAGAGATGCAGGTAAGGCCTTTTCATTTTTTGCTTTCTGAAAGGAAATTTCCACTATGTCCTGAAACCATTTTTAATTTTAAGTCAACTAAGAAATGCAAAACACTTTGTTTTTAAATTTAAAACAAAAAAGAAAATTATTTTTGAGCATTGAGCATTATAACAACTGACTCTAAAAATTCTGATTTTATATAAACTAAACTGTGTGTACAGCCTTCTAGTTTTCTAGTTTTAATCGGTATAATTAATACAAGTATATATGGTACAATTTATTTTCTATATTTTGAATTTGACAGTTGTCTGAATAACTAATAAGTACCTTTCCTCTACAGTCATAAGCAAATTATCCAGGGTTTGTCTGTCTTTCTCTCTCTTTTTCCATAGGGGTGTGTGTGTGTGTGTGTGTGTGTGTGTGTGTGTGTGTGCGCGCGCACATGCATGCTGGTGGTGAAAATGGATATAGGTGGGAGAAGGGGATATTAATAAACTTTAAAATATCCCTTTTCTTTAAAAAACAGAAATCTTAGTTCTTAAAGTAAAAGTAATCATTTAAAAACCTTATGAAACACTATACTTTGTCTTTACTTTTTAATCTCCAGGTTATTAGCAGGCTGCTATATTGAAGAACTTTCATGTGATTTTTGGTTAACATTCCCAAACACCCTGAAGGTAGAGCTATTTATTAACTTAGGAGTGCTGAACCCTCTGCAGAGAGAGGATTACATTTTCATTTCCCTCACGTCTTAAGATGACCCACAAGGGGATAAGGAAGTGGAGATTTGAGGAGGTGGGAAAGGACTCCAGAGAGGTAGTAAACCTGGGCCCTGAGTCACTGCAATGTTGGGAGGCAATTTGCAGCCACCTCTGCCTGGGTTGTTAAAAAGCAGGGGAGGGTAAATAAACAGTGTGTTAGGGGGTGGTATCTTTATGCCCTTTGACCTTCTGGGAATGACTTAACAGGAACTAGCTGGATCCAGAGGAGAAAGGAGAGTGATCGACAAAGCAGGAGGGAGTAGTTGATCTCCCTAAGCACATACTCCAAGATTGTGCCTTTCAAATGCACACAGACACACACACACGTTTATACATATATGTATATGTTGACATGACATGAGGAAACAGTATTAGAGGGAACAATATAATACATGTATTCAAGAACCAGCGTTAAGGTTGTGAGGCAGACAGAAAAGCTGGCTAACAGGTGTCTTTTAGCCCCTTACCTGATGGTGCAGGATCCCCACCTCCTCACATCCAAACACATCCTGTTCCCCAAAACACAAGTTGCCTGTGTCTTTCAGGCTGATGGGAGGAGCCAAATATCCAGTGTAGATACTATAATTCAAGGAGTCTGAGTTGTTCTTCAGCACAGATTATCGTTGCCTGGATGAGGAAACAGCATTTAGGAATTTAAGTTATCAGAGAAGCAGAGCAGCCTGAAAGAGTCATCCTTGATACTAGCATTTCTAAGAAAAATTGCTAGAAACACGATTTTGTTGTTTACAAAATTTTCCAGAAAATTATAAAATAAGTAACACAATCCTCTGTTAAGAACATGGGACTGCCACAGAAAAAGAAATTTCAGCTCTAACATGTATTTCATTTATTTATGTTTATTCATTCTCCTTGTCTTTGTTTTCTTCAGTTAAAAAATATAAATACCAATGAAAATTATAGCCACATAGGTTATATGCTATGGCTACATACGTAATCTTTAGACTAAATTGCAGTGTTTCTAATTGATTCAGTTGATATGTCATCTATAGTTATGCTCTGAGTAAACTAGCACTTTTTTTCAAGAGAAACAGGTAAAGTAAAATACGTGTATTTTTACTTCTTAAGCCCTTAGTACAGATTGCATGGAAAAGGTCTTCAACCAACCAGGATGCTAACAATTCATCATGAATAATTTACTGTTTTGGTTGATACAATTGTCATATCATAGTCACTTCCTCCTTTAGTTAGCATTTTAGGCTAAAGCCAGTAGATTGATCTATTTTTGTGTGTGTTTGATTCATCTCCCAGCTGCCAATCAACTTCTTTTAACCACATACAAATTGTTGGATATGTCTGCATACACACAGAATGAACTGATAAATATTAGATGAAAAATATGTTGAAGTAAATTGAAAGTTAAAACTCACAGAGTAAATTTACATTTAGACCAATCTAGAAGATGTGTTTAAAATGAAACTAAATCCTTCAATTCTACCTAGACTGTCTATTGGGATAAGCACAATAAAGGCTGGATCAAACACAAGAAATAGTTGTCTACTGTCTATTATTTTATTGCCTAGATTCCTGAAAAAGCCTGAGAGTGATCCCTCTAAATGTTTATACTAAACAAGGCTTCCTGAATTGTTTTACTTCAATAGGTTGCTTCTGTATTTAAAACATTTGGTTACTTCTAAAGTCCTTGCAATGATGTTGGAATTCTTCAGCCTGACATTTCTGACTCTCCTATATTTAGACAAAGTTACCTTCCTAACCTCATGAATTAGGCCACCTCAGATAATTTCACCAAGATAAGCTTCTCCTTCTGACCTCCTTCCTTCTTACCTCCGTGTGTTCCTTCATTCAACTACCCTAACCTTGCAATACTCCTTCTCTTAATGGTCATTATGATAGAAAGAATATAGACTGAGGTCCATGATAAACCAGAATTCTAAACCTGGCTTTTCCCTTTACTAGCTATGTAACCTTGGGCAAACCACTTCTCCCCTCTGGGCCTCGGTTCCTGGAGCCCTGGTGGTGTAGTGGTTAAAGTTCTTGGCTGCTAACTAAACGGTCTGAGTCTTGAACTCAGAAGTTGTTCTCCTAACTCTGTAAAGGTGTCTTAATAGCTGCTGGCACAATAATGCCATGTAACAAACAACCATAAAGACTCAGTGGCATGAAATAAGCATTTATTCCTCATGCATCTGTGGGTTGGCTGGGCTTGGCTCCAGATGCCGGGCTTAGTTTAGGACTGCTCCATGGGTGTCTCATCTTTTGGTGGATCAGTGGGCTACAGGGATTTTTTTTTTTTTTCCTTCTCATGAGGATAGCAGAAGTACAAGAGGGGGAGTCCAACTGTGCAAGCATGATTCTAGCCTTTGCTTGCATCATGTTTACTTTGGCCAAAGCAAGGTAATTGGTGGGGTAGGGGAAATATACTCCACCCCTTGTGGGAGTAATTGCGATGTCACAAGGCAAAGGGATATAGGGATGAGGGTGAAGAATTGGGAACAATAATATAATCTCCCACTGTGTCATTATTGTGGGATTAATTCAGATAATACAGGTAGGTTTCCAATACAGTATCTAGCAAAAAGGCACTCAACACATTTGACTTTATCTCTGTGCTTTCCTCACCCCATCTGTTCAAATCTTCTTTCTTTCTTAAATGTCAAAACACATGTCATCTGCTTCATGAAGTCTCCCTTGCTATCACCTCAAGTTAAAGTTAACAACTTCCTCCTTAGTGCTCAATGCATTGTCTATTTCTCGTATCACTTAAGGCCTTCATATCTTCTCCTGTAATATATTTAATCATAATAAGCAGATTGTAAAACTCTTGAAGGTAGTGTTCTATACTGGACATCCAGTGCTTTTCACATTGTAGGGACTCAAATGTTTGTTTAGAATTTAGAATCAATTTTTATTCGCTGTTTTAATGAAATATGTCTGGAGCAGCCTATATCCAACCCTTGTATCTTCTCATCAATCCTAAAGTTTCTTATGAGCTCAAGTAGTTGCCATTTAATAGAACAATATTAGTTCCTAAACCTAGTGAAACAAAGCCAATAAAATTATAAAAAGCATGTCAAAAATCATATAATAACAAACTTGCAAGTTAACTACAAATTAAGTTGTACATTATATGAATATAAACTTTTACCTAAATTCTCACATTTCCTTAGGGCAAAGGTGGTAGAAATAGCTTCAGTGTATAGATGATATGTAATTTCTTGACAGGTATGTGAGCCGACCATGTAGAAATTATACATAAGAATCATTATGCCTCCTCACCTCCTCTGTCAGTCTTCCTGATGTACCTGTCAATCAGCTTTTCTGATCCTCCTGTGTCACAGTCTAGTTAGTTTGCTGATGCCAGGTCTTTTCTCTACTTCTGAGTAGCACTTTCTGCATCTCCATCTTTTTGAGTGATATCTGTCTTCATTTTTTTGAAGAGTAAAGATGAATAATTTGTATATCAGATCAAATTTCATTAATAAGAACCCGAGATCATACAAAATGACTTATCAGCTTATATCGATCTGACTTTGTCTATGACAGTGACCACCAGAGATATTTGGTGGGCACACTGCCTTGTACAACCACGTAGTGGATTAGAACTGCCATACCAAGAACTCTCTTTTAATTCTGAGGTACCTTTTAATTTTAAGAGGCTTAAACTCCAGTTTAACAATACTCCTGTTGCCACTTCCATAAAGCAAAGTAGAACAAGGAAGAGCACACAGAAATATTATAATTGTGTGCATTCTTCTTAGTGTGGCAAGGTGGAAAAGCAAATCAACTTTAATTCAGAGGTCCTGGGTTCAAATCTCTGCCCTGGCACTAATTAGCTGGGCCAAGTTTCTTCATCAGGAGTATGATTTAAATAGATTAAGTTAATTCTTATATGTCCTTTTTGATGATGATATTTTACAACTCCGTGCATTGAAAATGAGGATCTAGGAAAAGAGGGCAGAAGAGATAGAAAATTGAATAGATAACCTGTCTTTGTACCATGGCCAGTCATTGCTTTGGAATCTAGAGTGAGAGCTAATATTCTTTTTTATTATTGTTATTAATTATAAGGATGCAAAATATGTTTACTTCCTCTTGATGGAGATTTGGTATTTATTACCTGAGTTCCTACGTTAAGATGATTAGATATATTGTTTTTCAGAAAGTTTGACTGAAATTTGTCATCTAGTATGCTGGAGTCTTATTATAAAACATATCAAAATAATTTTAGAAGATTTTGCTTTAAATGCCTATTGTCCTCTGTGTAATTTTAACTGAGTTTCCTTATATACATTGGGTGCTACATTTTTATGAATATTTATATTTTGATGTTATTTGGCATTTCACACACACATACACACATAACCACTGTATTCATATCCCTTGATCTGTGAGCTGTTGTGACTCTGGTTGCAAATTATATACATCAGGAAACATTACTGAACATGGCCACTCTTCTAGTGGTTTCCATATGAAATGAATTATATTCTATTGTAATGTAAAGTCTTAGTTCTCCCATACAAAATAGCATGAAAATTGTATCCTCTGTTGAAATTGTTAAAATCTCTTTTGAGGCATGCTTGGATGATGAGAACTATAGTTTTGCTTTCTTCTTGGTGTACCCACACAGCACAAAAATTAAGAATTTGGTCTCAGAATAATTTACACATGCTGTCTTTAAATAAAAAGTTACTCTGTGAAAATGGATGTACTAAGTTCTTAGAATAAAGTTATTGTCTTTCAAATTCGTATTCACTTACTACACAGATGTGGAGGAAGTTTGTTGTCGTGGTTAAAAATGTGAATTCTGAAGTTAGAGTGATTTGAGTATCAATCCCTGCCTTTATTGGCTTGAGTAAGTTGCACAACTAATTTAAGACTCAGTTTCATCATCTTCAAAAAGGAGATGGAATAAATGATAATTCCTATCATTTTATTTCATTCAACAAAAAAATATTAAAGGTCTACTATTTGTCAGTTGTTTTTCTAAATGCTAGAGATACCCCATGAAACAAATTTCCTATTCTTCTGCTGAGAGGGAGATAAACATTATAAAAAGAAATAAGTATAATAAAGCAGTGGTAACTACTGTGATAAAATCGTGACCGAGAACTATCTTAGGTTGATGATTTATAAAGTTTTTTTCTGAAGAGGATATAATTTAAGCTGAGAATCAAACGAGAAGGAGATAACCATGCAAAGATATCAGAGAAGAGTAGAGGGAACAGATAAGGTAAAGACTGAGGGCAAGAATGAGTTTGCTATATTCAAGAAACGGGGAAAAAAAAGGCCAGTGTGACTTAAGCATCACGATCTAAGAAGAAAGTCATAAAGATATTAGAGAAGACGTAAGAACATGTAGAGCCTTATAAGTCAGGATAAGGAGTTTGGATTTTATTCTAAGTGTGATTGGGAACCAGAGAAGGGAGTGACATGGCTTGCTTAATATTTTGTAAAGTTTACTTTAGAGGATGGTTTGTAGAAGGAAGGCCTGATGCAAGGCTACTGTAGTTGACCAGGTGAGAGATGGTGGTGGCTTAGATGAGTGTGATAGTCCTAGAGATGGAGACAAATGGGTAGTTTCAGAGTATGTTTTGGAGGTAAAGTCAACAAGACTTGATGATCGATTGGATATGGGAAGTGAAATAATGAGAAGAATCAAGAATAACTCCTAGGTTTTTGGCTTGAGCTACAACTGGTGGATGGTGACACCAATTTCCTATGATGGACAAGATGGACAAGAAGCAGGCTTGAGGATGGACATCATGAATTCTGTTTTAGCCTTGTTAACATCTAGGTGAGGATGTTAAGAAACCATGCAAGACATGAACCTGGAGTTTAGGGGTTCTATCAGGGATGAAGATAGAAATTTTTGAGTCACTGGCACATAAACACTGGAAATGGATGAGTCTACCTAGGCAGAGAACGAATAAGGAGAAAAGTAGGGAGTCCCAGAACTGAGAATGTAAAGCCCTTAGCCGGCCTATGCATAGTAACTTCCACTGGACATTGCAGATGCTTGTGGTAGGACACCACAGCATGTACTAGAATGAATGAGGAGCAGATATGGGTGGGCACCAATAGGGTCAGTACAGTTAGCTGTTACTCTTATCATGTTCCATACTAGATTGACCCTAACTGTTTTTATCTTTCTTTACTGATATACAGTAGGAACAAAAGATATTCCAGTGGATAAAATTGAACTATTGAAACAAGAGAGAATTCAAATTTTGTCATTAATAGCATTAAAAAAAAAGTTTCTGTTGAGTCAATTCCAACTCATAGTGACCCTATAGGACTTTATTGCTTGGGTTCAAATCTCAGCACTGCCACTTTCTACCTCTGTAGCCTTGAGTTAGTTATTTAACCTCTCTTTGCTTCCATTTCCTTATCTGTAAAATGGAGATAATAGCATCCTCATGCATTGTTTGGGGATCAAATGAATTGATGCATTTATAGTATGTTAAATAAAATTACTGGTCCATACTAAATACTCAATAACTATAAGCAATTTTATTCCCATATATTTTTTACAAACACATTTATTTTGAAGTGTTTTAATTAGAAGAGTACTGGTTATCTAATTAGTTCATTGGATTAAGCTGTTTCTCTAAAAGCTGATGGTTGCATGCTCAAAAGATGCCACTTTGTAGCTGATATACCAACCCAAACCAAACCCATTGCTGTCAAGTCCATTCCAACTCATAGAGATCCTATAGGACAGAGGAAAACTGTTCCATAGGGTTTCCAAGGCTGTAATCTTTATGGAAGCAGACTGCCACGTTTTTCTCCCATGGAGCAGTTGGTGGGTTCAAACCATCAGCTGGTGGGCTTAACCAACAAACTTTTGGTTGTGCTTAACCACCGGACTCCTTATTAATAACACAGTCATACCTAAAGATGTGACCAACTCGTTGAAGCATATTAACCAGTGGCTGAGTAATTCTCCTTATATTGTTGATCTAAAGCAGCAGAGAGTTTTAAAGCATGTTCCTCAAGTGCCAAAGATACCAAATACATTAAATATGAAGGTAAATGAATATGACCTCAATGTTTGATATTTTGGGAATATCAGAATAAGAAATGGTAAAATGCTTACATAATGCTTACTATGTGCCAGGCTCTGCCCTAAGCACTTTACAAAATTAGCTAATTTAATTCTCAAAACAACACTATGATTTAGGTGCTATTATTACCCCATTTTACCCACTGAGGCACAAAAGTTAAATGGTCCAGTAGACAGTTCTTAAGTGCCTAAGCAAGGATTTAAACCCAGGCAATCAGCCTTCAGAGTCCATTCTCCTCTAATCACTACATTACATGGCTTAGGTAGCAGTCGTAGGCTATGTTCTTGTCACCTGGCTATATGAACTTCTTGGCAAAATTACACATGTGATTTGTTCGATACTTTTTCAGATAAATCCACTTGCCTAATCAGGATAATGTAATCATTATAAATATATAATCATTATAATTATATATTGCTCATATCCAAGTTCAAGTTGAAGCTGAAAAAACTTAAAACAAGTCCACAAGAGCCAGAATGGGAATTCCAGCACACTTAATTGTGCTCATTAAGAACCTGTACATAGACCAAGGGGCAGTTGTTCCAACAGAACAAGGGGATATTGCATGGTTTAAAATCAGGAAAAGTGTGCATCAGGGTTGTATTCTTTCACCATACTTATTCAGTCTGTATACTGAGCAAATAATTCAAGAAGCTGAACTATATGAAGAAGAACGGGGCATCAGGATTGGAGGAAGACTCATTAACAACCTGTGATATGCCGATGACACAACCTTGCTTGTTCAAACTAAGGAGGACTTGAAGCAATTACTGAGGAAGATCAAAGACTACAGCCTTCAGTATGAATCACACCTCCACATAAAGAAAACAAAAATCCTCACAATTGGACCAATAAGCATCATGATAAATGAAGAAAATACTGACATTATCAAGGATTCATGTTACTTAGATCCACAATCAACGCCCATGGACGCAGCAGTCAAGAAATCAAATGACGTGTTGCATTGGGCAAATCTGCTGCAAAAGACCTTTTTAAAGTGTTAGAAAACAGAGATATCACTTTGAGTACTAAGGTGAGTCTGATCCAAGCCATGGTGTTTTCAGTTGCCTCATATGCATGTGAAACCTAGACAATGAATAAGGAAGCCGAAAGTAGAATTGATGCCTTTTGAGTTATGGTATTGGCGAAGAATATTGAATATACTATGTACTGCCAGAAGAATGAACAGATCTGTCTTGGAAGAAGTGCAGCCAGGATGCTCCTTAGAAGCGAGGATGGAGAGACTTCATCTTGCATACTTTGGACATGTTATCTAGAGGGACCAGTCCCTGGGGGAAGGACTTCATGCTTGGTAAAGTCCAGGGACAGCAAAAGAGAAGAAGACCCTCAATGAGATGCATTGACACAGTGGCTGCAATGATGGGCTCCCACGCAGCAGCAATTGTGCAGATGTCACCGGAACGGGCAGTGTTTTGTTCTGTTGTACATAGGGTCACTATGAGTTGGAAGCAGCTCAAGGTGCCTAACAGCAACAGCAACAATCATTATACTAGAGCTGAAAAAACCTCACCACCAGCAGCCTTATTTTTAGTTGAAAAAAATGTCTCTTTTCTTTAAATTGCTTTTGTATGTGACTAGTTTTTCATACGTTCTAATATAGTACCTATTAACAATGTAATTTTGCCCTTTTGTGAATTTTTATGCATTGTCATTAGGTTTTAAAATAAGCAGGATACCAATAAACTTCCATTAAAACTCTGGTTAAGAAAGGTCTGCCAGGAGGATGCTCTGTAATTTGGAGAAGAAGCTGTATGGAGTTGCTCTTCCCAAGAAATATTTTACAGTGTTTTATTTTTTATGTGTCTTAGAAAGATGTTGCCACTTTATCACTCCTCACATCTAACCGACCTATTTTTTCAGTTTCCTTTGTTGTTACCTACCTACTCTACCAAGTGGCTAATCAAAGTTTTCAGAGTAATTTCAAACATATCACATGATTTGATCTCAGTATTGTTTTTGGTACTAGGTACATCTCTAAAGAATGGGGACTGCTTTTAGCTCCTTCCCCATATGGAAGAATTCTCCAGTTCCATTTAGCCCTAAGATAGTATGATTACTTCTCCCAGGCTACTTCACATTGGTGAATATTTTAAATCCTGCTGGAGGAGATTTAAGAGCTCTCACGGAATCTTTTCATAACCCATGAATTTAAAAAATAGGAGGTACTTAACTTATTGGCCCCAAAATTCTGTTTCCACTTATATCTATGTTAAAGTAGAGCCACAAAAGAAATTATGACCCAATATTTCTTCAATTATTTAAAATGTCAAGTTCCCATGTCCTAAAAGTTAGTACCAGATTTTCTATGTCTGTGTGTTTAGCCTTTTTTTACTTTTTTAAGTTGGAAAGAAAATGAAGTCTTCTGGTAATTTAAAATTACTGATGGCACATTCCTATAATTCTAATCACTTACAGATGTAGCCATTTATATTTTTTTTAGGGAGTGTTAATTTATAAGTGAGTAGAACTGTGAGCAAATGAATTAAAATGAAGTTCTTATTATTTAAACATTCTTTTTGGAAAGTGCTTTAAAAATAAACTGACTTAAGTGCTTTCTATTTGAATTATTATTTTCTTTATTTTTCTGATATTGGTCCTGAGATATGCAATTTTATATGGTATATTTATAGCTAAAGGTTACGGACTGAACACCCAAGCCTCCCTTTAATGTCTGTTTTGTCTGCTGGCTGCAGCCAGATTCCATTAGAAAATCTTATAGAATGTGAGAAACTATTTCACTATTAATGCCTGTGTCAGAACCAGCCAGAGGTGAACTCTGGATATTTTTGGAATCATTCGAAGGTTGGTACTAAGTTCTGTAAAGATTCTGGCCATTACAGTAATTTGAGTATGATAAAGTTATATTTTTTTAAAAAAATAATAACTTGTGTTTTATTTTATTTATTTATTTATTTTGGTACCACCTGGGATAATAGGAAAGCATAAGCATGAAAAATAAAGTAATCCTACCTTAGCGTACGATTCTGTCAGCTCAGATTATTCTCTGCCAGGTTACATATGAGTACTGTGTAAATAATACTGATTTTGTAATTCATGTATACCATTGTGTGTTCATCCAAGAAACATAAATGAAGCATTACTGTTCATACATGAAGTGACTGAAAAGCTGCAAAAACATTAGGTTAGATTTAGCCACATGACTGTGTTTGTAGCTGAATTTCTAATAATTTTTTTCTCCTGAACGTTTTCTAGTTGTGTTTAATACCACATAGTTGTCCTTACAGGTGAATATAATTGGTTTTAGTCTTCCTGTAGTTTAAAATAAGTGATGCAAAAGTGCTCAGTAAGTGATACAAACTATATGAATCTGAATTATTATTATGATTTCTATAAATGATATGAATACCATTGATCATTATAAGTTAATATAGATATGTCCTAGTAGTCGAGTTTTTATTTAACGGTGCTACAATAAGTACTTTAAACCAAGGAACTTCCATTTCTGATGATATGCCTGACTAGATAGTCTGAAAAAAGATACTTGTTAAAAGCACTTAAACATTTTATCTAGTATCTTTAATAACCATTTAAGATATATGGTTGAGCTGGCTTGAAAGTAAAGAAATACTCCAAAGTCAAAACACTGAGAGCATTAATATGTATAAGTAAGGGAGCATTAATCCTCTCTGACCTGGGTGATTCTTGACATCTATATGGGGAGAAGAACCAAAGCCTAGAGCCCAGACAAGTTGGGTAGTATTTGTAACCATAAACTGACCCTTGTATGGAATTGGCAGCACACATTTACACTATTTGTCCAAAACCCTCAAGCTAAGTATTTAGTTTAAAGTACTCTTGGATGATTTATAGAGATACATGAAAATCTTCATTAGAAGTATACACTCTCAATATAAAATCTCAAAGAATTTTATGGATAAGTTTAAATGTTCTCAAGCTTGGTATGAAAAAAATCACTAAATGTAGAAGGAAAACATCATGGTCTAGGATCACCAAAAGCAACAAAGGTAAAATCATAGTACTGGAATCATCAAGTAAGCATGTAAATAAGTATGTTTACTATGTTTAATAAAATAAGAGAGAATTAAAATGTTATTAAGGGATGAGAGACTATCAAAAATGATTAGATAGCTTTTTAAATAATCAAGTGGAAGTTTAGCAATTAAAAAAAGTACATTAAAAAAAGTCATTACGTGGATTGAATAATTAAGAACTGGCAAACTGAAAGATCTGAAAAATTGAAGGATAAAGAGTCAATAAATGGAAGATATAAGAGCCATATTAAGAAATGTGTTGGCAAGGATGAGCAGACGAGCAGGCCTAACATGCATATAACTAGAGTTCTAAGAAGAGAAAATGGAAGAGACTGATATTTGAAAATATAATGGCTAAGAATTTTTTTCAGGATTGATAAAAGACACAAATCCTCAGTTTCAGAAACATCAACAAATTTCAAGTAGGATAAAAAAGAAAAAGAAATCCCCACCTATACACATTGTAGCACAGCCGTAGAACTCCAAAGTCATGAATAAAATCGTAAAAGCAGCCATAAAGAAAGGACAAGTTACCCACATGAAAAACAATCATTAGTCTGACAAGTCCATCTTATAGCATGAAAGAAAGACAGAAGATATTAGAATAAAAACTTTAAAATGCTATGAATGAACCGTAGCTATTAGATTTATAAACTCAGTGAAACTTCCTTTCGAAAATGAGAGTGAAATAAAGAAAGCTTTCAGAAAAATAAAAACTGAGAGAATTTACTACCAGCAGACCCTTACTGCAGGAATTTCTACATGATGTATTTTAAGAAGACAAATAATCCTATAAAAAAGGTGGAAGTATAAGAAGAAATGGTGAGAAAAATCAGTAAATATGTATGTAAATCTGATAAAATGCTGACTGTATAAAACAATAATAGCATCTATTGGTAGGGTTCAAAAACAGGTAAAACAAGTACTGGTCAGAAGTTGCATGCAAGGTGAGGAGAGGGTGACCAGAATTAAAAAGTTTTTAAAAAGATCTTTGTGGTTTTCAGGAGGAAGATTTAGATTAACCTTAAATGTTGCTAAATTAAATATAGATGCCATATTTTCTAGGGTAAAAATACAATAATAGGAATTGAGTGTATATCACTAAAACCAGTTACACACACACATACCCCCACACACATGTGCACAGTTCTCATACACAAGCACGTTAATTGTGGGTCAAAAGCATAGTCTTCTGTAATTTCAGGAACTATCTGCTATTCATCACCTTGTAGACCTTACTTGGCTCCAACAAGAAAAATGCAAGAATGGTCAGTGATTAGCCCTGGTGATCAGAGAAGTCATAAGTTTGCCAATGCACAAGTACCACTGAAAGCAGCATTTTAAAGAGAGGAGATGTTTGCTGGCTACCCTAGGAGGAAACATGGCTGTACTGAGCCCATGTCTCAGCTCTGATAATGCAGAATTATGTAAAAAATTCAGATTTTCCATTGTTAGGAAGATAATTATTTTTTTTCCAGTGGTGGCTTGTAAGAAAGGCCTGGCAGTCTACTTCCAAATAATCAGCCACTGAAAACTCTATAGAGCACAGTTCTACTCTGACACACATGGGGTCACCATGAATCAGAATTCACTCACAGCAACTGGTTAGTGGTGGCTCAATGATAGAGTTTTCCCCTTCCCTGCGGGTGACCTGGGTTCATTTCCGGCCAATGTACCTCATGCTCAGCACCCATACAGCTGTCAGTAGAAGCTTGCATGTTGCTATGAAGCTAAACAGATTTCAATGGAGTTTCCAGACTAAGAGTAGGAAGAAATGCTTAGCGATCTACTTCCAAAAACCAGTAAATGAAAACCCTATGGATCACAATAGTTCCGATCCCCAAACTATCATGCGGATAGCTCAGGTCTGGACAGTGTTTAGTTCTGTTGTGCATGGGGTTGCCATGAGTTGAGGGTCGAATTGATGGCAGCTAACAACAACAATAATGAATAATAACTTATATTTCCAAATCCACTTTGTCAGACATGACCCACTCTCTCTCAGAACACCTGGCAACCTTACCAAGTCCCACATGGTGGTGAAACTCAATCTCTGCCCAAATGACCTCAAAAGGAGAGACAATATAACAGACATGACATTTATTTAGAAGAAATAAATATGCAAACCATATTTATTTTGTTGCCATAGCTATTTGCAAGGAGTCTGCTTGTAGTTATCTACTTTAGGTGGATCAAATCCCTGTGTGATTTTCTGAAATTCTAAAGCAAAATTCTTAAAGTTGATGTGGGGACCTCTGGAGTCCCCAAGGCCCTTCCAGGGAGTCCATAAGGTCTACCTGATTGTCATAATAATACCAAGGTGCCATTTGCTTTTTTTCACCCTATTCTCTCATAAGTGCATGGTGTTTTCCAGATGCTATGTGACAGGTAATATCGTAACATATTGAATGCAGAAGCAGATATGAGACTCCAGCTGTCTTCTTTTTAAACCAGACATTAAAGATATTTGCAAAAATGTAAAATTGTGCTGTTTTTCCTCACTAGACTTTTTGTTTTTGAAAATATTTTTTTTTCATAAAGTTTATGTTATTTATATTCACTTGAAAGGTATTGTTATTTTAAAATTACTTAATAAATATTTTAAATTTGTCTCAGTTAATACCTAATACAGCAAATGTCTATAGCTATAACAAACAGAAACAAAAAACCCGTGGAGATTCTCAATAATTTTTTAAGAATATAAAGGGGTTCTAAGAACAAAAAGCTTGCGAACCAAAGCAAAATAAAAGGAATATTTAGAGTCAGGTGATACTTTAAATAGGCAAGCAGTGCTTAGACATGTGGCGGGGACTATGGAATTAGTCACTCAAGGGGAGAGGTGTTTCTAGTTTTCTTGGGAAAACTTTGAGTGTTGTGTATTATCTGTCATCTTCGGTGGACTTTCTCTGTGGTAAATTACAGCCCCACATGTTTTCATAGCTCCAACCCTGAACTGCTGTTTTAGGCTAGACACAAATATAAAAGGTCTACTGGGAAGGCAGAGAGCATTTTCAGATTTATGAGGGGGGAAAATCAATAGTCTCCCTATGGCTGTGTAAGTCATAAGTAGCACAAGTAGTTTTATGCAAAGTTGACAATATCATGAAATATATACCTTTGCTTTGGAGTTTTACCAGAAATTAAAATGGCATTATAAAGGAAAGTCAACATTTTAACCTCTATCTCCGGAGGAAATTTTGTACTCCCGATTGCTTTGCTTTGCTACTTCACATTGGCTGAGCTCTAGAAAGATTTTTTTTCTTTTTTTTTTTTTTAATTGTACTTCAGGTGAAGGCTTGCAGAGCAAATAGTTTCTCATGAAACAGTAGTACACATGTTGTTTTATGACATTGGTTAACAACCCCACAACATATCAACCCTCTAACTTCTCAACCTCTTTTTTTGGTGAAAATACACACAGCCAAAGATACACCATTTCAAAAATCTCTACATGCACAGTTCAGTGACATTGACTATGCTATTCCAATTGTGCTGTTATTCTCACTTAAGATGAAGGCTTATAGAACAAAATAGTTTCTCATTTAACAGTTACTACAAATATTGCCCTATGACAATGGTTAACAATCTCACAACACATCAACAATATCCTCACTCAACCTTGGGTTCGCTATCACCAGCTTCCTTGTCCCCTTCTGCCTTCTGGCCCTTGTCACTGGACTCCTGTACCTCGTTAGTCTCATTTGGTTTTACGGGGCTGTCCACTCCCAGGCTGAACAGTGAATCTCGGAGGTAACTTCACCACTGAGCTAAAATGGTGTCTGGGGGCCATACTCTCGGGATTTCTCCAGTCTCCTTTAGACCAGTAAATCTAGTCTTTTTTTGTGTGTGTGTGAGTTAGAATTATGCTCTACATCCTTCTAGAAAAATTTTTTTGTTATCTTTTTTTTTTTCTTAAAAGCTGGGTGACCTACTCACATTCTTCTGACTTGTGGCTCATTAACTTTTTTCTTCCCCTTCAGTCCTTGATTAAATCTTTTTGGGCCCCTAGGAGTTCTTATTCTTTATATGGCAAGCCATGTACTTTGTCCTCTTGTTAAGGAATGCATTAATAAGCTTAAGTCCATCTTTGAAGATGAGTTTGGAGTGTTTTTTGGTGAAAATTAATATTCAATTACCAAGGCTGTCATTTCACCAAATAGAAGAATAAAAGAGATAGAATAGCCACACTTGAGGATAGTTGAAATTGAATTTCAGTCTGCATCATACTACAATGACTCTAGCTTTGTGGAAATTTTTAATGTCTGCCTTTTTATGAAAGGGAGTCCATTTTTTATTCTCCTGAAAATTTATAGCAAGAATATTTTAACTTTCTCCTTTAAAAGAACACGGGTTAAGTGATTTTTCTTGCACTGGATTTGGCGTTTTAGACGTAGCGTATTTACCTACAAAATGTATGGTATTTATCTTCCGCAACATTAAGTAAGTTCTCCAAAGGGCAATAAATATAACATTTCTCCAAATTGCATCCTTAAATATTTTATAATATTCCAGGGATACATGGATAAGGCTAGTGAATGGATGCATAAGAGGTGGTTCAGGCCATTTCCCTCAGGCAATCCTTTGTGTGCATGGTTTTTTAATACAGAGTATGCAGAACAGTCTGTATCACTTAATTGTATAATGAAAAAACCTTTTTTTTTCTGGGGGGTGGGAAGCATCTGATTTTCTCTCTAAAGAGAACAAGTACTCTTTTTTAAATTGATTTTAGATGAAAGTTTACAGAACAAGTTGTTTCTCATTAAACAGTTAGTACACAGATCATTTTATGACATTGGTTAGCAACCCCACAACATGTCATCACTCTCCGTTCTCGACCTTGGGTTCCCTATTACCAGCTTTCCTGTCCCCTCCTGCCTTCTAGTCCTTGTCCCTGGGCTTTTGTGACCCATTAGTCTCGTTTTGTTTTATGGGGCTGTCTAATCATTGGCTGAATGTGAATATCGGGAGTGACTTTGTTACTGAGCTAAGAGGGTGTCCAGGGGCCATACTCTCGGGGTTTCTCCAGTCTCTGTCAGGCCAGTAAGTCTGGTCTTTTTTTGTTAGTTAGAATTTTGTTCTACATTTTTCTTAGCTCTGTCTGGGACCCTCTGTTGTGATCCCTGTCAGAGCAGTCAGTGGTGGTAGCCGGGCACCATCTAGTTGTACTGGACTCAGTCTGGTGGAGGCTGTGGTAGTTGTGGTCCATTAGTCCTTTGGACTAATCTTTCCCTTGTATCTTATTTTCTTCATTCTCCCTTGCTCCCGAAGTGGTTAGACCAGTGGAGTGTCTTAGATGACTGCTCACAGGCTTTTAAGACCCCAGACGCTATTTACCTAGGTAAAATGTAGAACATTTTCTTTGTAAGTTATGTTATGCCAATTGAGCTAGATATTCCCCAAGACCATGGTCCCCACAGCCCTCCACCCAGTAATTCAGTACCTCAGGGAGTTTGGGTGTGTCTCTGGAGTTTCCATGACCTTTCCTTGTACAAGTTGTGCTGGCTTCCTCAGTATTGTGTACTGTCTTGGCCTTGACCAAAGTTATTGCTTATCTATAGTCTATTTAGTATATAATGAAAATATTTTGTAGCTAAGAATAATTTAAATGTAAAAGAAAAACCTTTTTGGGGCAAATAAGGAATTGATAATGGAGAAGTATCATAGCATAGTGTAAAAGGAATCAGTCCAAAGAAGTTAAATCTACACACATATGACTCTCAAGAGAGCTAAAATCTCTGGCATCTGCATTTTACTTTTGCTTCTCTGAAAACTTGGAATAAGCAATAAACTTGTACACGCAGTTACAAAAACTCACGTTAGTTATAAAATAGATGTTTATGCTATTGTTGTTTTTAATTCTAGGTAAAATTATAAATGAGGTCAAGTTAGAACTGTGTTGGGTGCTAACACTTACGGTCTCACTGCTTAACCTTTCAGGGCCATAGTCTCCCCATTTGTATAGTGAGGACAGAAGTCCTGGGTGGTGCAAATGTTTAACATGCTTGGCTGCTAACTGAAAGGTTGGTGATTCTAGTCCACCCAGAGGCACCTTGGAAGATAGACCTGGAGATCTACTTTTGAAAAATCAGCCCTTGAAAACCCTGTGGAGCACAGTTCTACTCTGATACATACAGGGTTGCCATAAATCAGAATCAACTCGATGGCAACTGATTCAGTTTGATTATGGTATAGTGAGAATAACCATGCTTGTCCTGCCTACTTCACAGGACTTTTGTGAGAAAATATCAGATGATGCATGTGCAAGTGCTTTCAAAAACAATCTGTTACTGAATTTCAACAGCTATTTTTATTATTATTAAATACTCTTGCCCTCCAAATCTCATCCTTTTTTTTTTTTTTTTTTTTTAATTCTCTCAGATGGGCTTTAAGCTCACTTCTATAATATTTGGTAAATATTTTATATTAAAATTCATACTAAGGTATTAAAATCTACTAGGGCCTTGTTAACTGTATGGGGTAGTTCTTCTATGTCCTATGGGGTCACTAGGAGTCGGAGTCAACTTGATGGTAATGGGTTAATGGGTTAGGGCCTTGCTATGTTTTCAACCAAAAATTTTTGTTAATAATAAATTTAAAAAATGAAATGTTTGACTCCAAATAGCCAAAACAATCTCAAAAAAGAACAAAGTTGAAGGACTCAAACTTATAACTTCAAATTTACTACAAAGGTACAGTAGTCAAAACAGTGTGGTACTGGCGTATGGATAGATATATAGATCAATGGGATAGACTTAAAAGTCCAGAAATAAACTCATATATCTATGGCCAATGAATTTTTGACAAGGATGCCAAGACAATTGAATAAGAAAGAATAGGCTCTTCAACAAATGGTGCTGGGACAATTGAATAGTCACATGTAAATGAATGAAGTTACCTTACACCATATACAAAAATAAACTCAGAATAGATCAAAAAACTAAATATAAGAGCTAAAGTTGTGCAACTCTTAGAAAAAAACCTAAGGGTAAATCTTCGTCACCTTGGATTTGGAGATGGATTCTTAGATATGAAAACCAAAAACATGAGCAAAAAAAGAAAAAAAGAAGATAAACTGGACTTCATCAAAATTAAAACTTTTGTGCATCAAAAGACATTATAAGAAAAATAAAAAGACAACAACAGAATGGGTGAAAATATTTGCAAACCTTATACCTGATAAAGGACTTTTATCAAGAATATATAGAGAGAGGGGCAAGATGGCGCTCTAGGCAGAAACACCACGCCGTCCCTCCACAGCAAAGATCCGAAAAACTAAGCCTAACAGAGAATCAACAATCCTGAAACCCTAGAACACCAAATGAAGAGATAAAGAACTCAGCCAAACACCAAACGGAGTGAGAATACTAAAAGAGAACGGAGAGCGAGGAGAGACTCAGGCAGAGATTCCTTACCAGCTAACGCAGCGCGGATCCACCATCTTGGATTCCTATCGGAGACCAGCAAACGGGAGAGCAGCCTTGCAGAGCATCTGGTCGGAGACAGAACGACCGGTAAACTGCGGTGCGCGCTCTCCCACCACCCACCCCTCTCCGCCTCAGCTGGGGATCCCCTGCTTTCCGTGGCCAGGGTCTCTGGGCTAGGGGGTGCTGGTGCTTGGATTCCGCGCGCCTGGGCTGGCGGCTTTCTGGGAGCCGTTTGCTGGCAGCTAGCGAAACTTTCTCTGCCGCCTCCCCCTCCTTTTGCCTGGGTGCCTGGTTCCGAGTGCCGTCTCTGCTCTCTCCTGCGGGGCTGTGGAGCTGCGTGCGGGCGTGTGGCTGTTTCTGGGTCTGGGCTCCCGCGTGGGTGGGATCCTGGGGCCTTTGTTCGTTCACCCCTCTGCTTTCCGTGGCCGGGGTCCCTGGGCGGGGGGGCGCCGGTGCTTGGGTTCCGCGCGCCCGGGCTGGGGGCTTTCTGGGAGCCGTTTGCTGGCACCTAGCGGACCTTTTTCTGCCGCCTCCCCCTCCTTTTGCCTGGGTGCCTGGTTCCGAGGGCCGTCTCTGCTCTCTCCTGCGGGGCTGTAGGGCTGCGTTCGGGCGTGTGGCTGTTTCCAGGTCTGGGCTCCCGCGCGGGTGGGATCCTGGGGCCTTTGTTCGTTGGCCCCTCTGCTTCCCGTGGCCACGGGCACTTAACCCCGAGACTATCGGCTTCTTGGAATTCGCGCCCCTGAGTGGGGGCTCTCTGGGTCCCATTTGTAGGCACTGACTGCTGGTGTTGCCCTTTTTTTTTTTTTTTTTTCCCTCAATTTTATTTTTCTTCCTTTTTTGATTAGTTTTGTCATATTTTACCTCTTTTTCTCTTTTGTCTTTCTTCATTGCTTAATTTCTTGTCCCTCTATCTCTTCCTTCTCTTTCTGATCCCTGAATACCAGGCGATGTATGCCTCTGTACCTTCTGGCCAGGCTGAGCTGTGAAAATTGAGATCGACTCCCCCAGACCTCATAGCTGCATCGGTGCGATCCCTGGGAACTTTGCAGTTTTTTAACTTTTCTGATTTTCATTTGGTCATTCTTTCCTTTTCTTTCTCTTCCCCCTTCTGGTTTCCTCCATCCCATAGTCTCTCATCTGTACATTCCAACGACAAACTCCCCTAGCATTCTTTTATGTTTGTACGCTTTTTGCTCCTCCTCCTCTCTCCTCTCTCCCATATCCAGAGTAGCTTCACACATAACCATCTTCCCGCTGCACCCTACCTACCTGCACCGTGCACTAGACATCACATCACCAAGCGGTGCAGGCACGCCCTATTGGAACCTGCCCAGCACTGACTACCGACCGTCCTGGTGGCTGCGGTGAGTGCCACAAGCAACCCATCCCAGTGGCTCCTCCTCAACTAGATCTGCCCAGCTGTACCACAAGAACGAAAAAAAAAAAAAAAATCTACAATCAATAAACGAGAGAAATATCTACTGAATGCCCCGAAAACAGCAAACGATATCAAAACATTTACAAAAACAAGACAAGATGGCTCCAATAGGCGTCCAAATTAAAACACCAGATAACTCTCCTGTGGAAGAAAATGCACTAGAAGTACCTGATACAGAACTCAAATCACTAATACTCGGAATTTTCCAAGAACTGAGGCAAAAAGCTGACAAACATGAGGAAAAAATAGACAAATTTATGGAAAATACAGACAAAAAATTGGAAGAATTCAGGAAGATGATGCAAGAACAAAATGCCAAAATAAATTCACAACTCGAAATTATACAAAAACAACAATTAGAAATCCAAAAGATAAACAACAAGATTTCAGAAATGGACGGTGTCATAGAAGGGCTGAGAAGTAGATTTGAAACCATGGAAGAAAGGATCAGTGGAACTGAAGACAAACACTTGGATACAACTCTGTTTCAGGAAAACTCAGAAAAAAGAACAAAGAAAAATGAAGAGACCCTGAGAGTTATGTGGGACACAATTAAAAGCAAAAACTTATGAGTGATTGGCATACCAGAACAGGGGAAGAAAACAGAAAACACAGAGAGGATCATTGAGGAACTGCTGACAGAAAACTTTCCCAATATCATGAAAGATGAAAAGCTGGTCATCCAAGAAGCTCAACGAACCCCATATAGAATAGACCCCAAAAGAAAATCACCAAGACATATCATATTCACACTCGCTAAAACTAAAGACAAACAAAGAATCCTGAGAGCAGCTCGTGAAAAACAAGAAGTCACATACAGAGGAGAAACAATAAGACTAAGCTCAGATTATTCAGCAGAAACCATGCAGGCAAGAAGGCAATGGGATGACATATATAAAATCTTGAAAGAAAAAAATTGTCAGCCAAGAATAATATATCCTGCAAAACTCTCATTCAGATTTGATGGTGAAATTAGGTCATTTCCAGATAAACAGAAACTAAAGGAATATGCAAAAGTCAAACCAAACTTACAAGAATTATTAAAGGGAGTTCTTCGATCTGAGGACAAACAGCTTAAGCCCTCAGGCAGGACCTAGGACCTAGGATGCAGGTTCACATGAACCAGATACCATTCTAGGAACTGAACTACAGACGACTTTCCAAAAACAAAAGATATACAACAGGGAATCAGAGAAATCAATCAAAGGATGACAACAACATCAAAACAATGAAAGAGGGAACAAACGGCATAGGTACAGAACCTTCTAAAGGAGAAGAAGGCAAGGCGATACCAAGTAACGGTAGACTGCTTCAAAATTATAAAGATAAGGGTAAAATTCATGGTAACCACAAAAAAAGTTAACAAACCAACTCATAAAAATAAAGACGAAAAACATAAAGTCTCAACAAAAACAAAACCTACAAAAACAAAAGAAATGAACACAAAATCCACAAACAAAAGGAACTCAGCACAAGAGAGTAAGAAGAACAAAGAAAACTTCAGCATCACAAAAAAAAGCACTACAAAATGACAGCAACAAACTCACATCTATCAATAATTACACTGAACGTAAATGGACTCAATGCACCCATAAAGCGACGGAGAGTGGCAGAATGGATAAGAAAACAGGATCCATCTATTTGCTGTCTACAAGAGACACATCTTAGAAACAAAGATGTGAATTTATTAAAAATCAAAGGTTGGAAAAAAATATATCAAGCTAACAACTATCAAAAAAGAGCAGGAGTGGCAATTCTAATCTCAGATAAAATAGACTTTAAAACAAAATCTACCATAAAAGACAAAGAAGGACACTATATAATGATTAAGGGGATAATCCATCATGAAGACATAACCATAATAAATATCTATGCCCCCAATGACAGGGCTCCAAAATACATAAAAAAAACTCTAACAGCACTGAAAAGAGAAATTGACAGTTCCACAATAATAGTAGGAGACTTCAACACACCACTCTCAGTAAAGGACAGAACAACTAAAAAGAAACTTAGCAAAGATACAGAAGACCTAAAGGACACAATCAGCCAACTGGACCTCATAGACATATATAGAACACTCCATCCAACCGCTGCAAAGTACACATTCTTTTCCAATGCACATGGAACGTTCTCCAGAATAGACCACATCTTAGGCCACAGAGCAATCCTCAACAAGATCCAAAATGCTGAGATAATTCACAGTATCTTCTCTGACCACAATGCCATCAAGGTAGAAATTAACACTAGAAAGAGCAAGGAAAAAAAATCAAACACATGGAAACTGAATAATAATCTGCTTACACATCAATGGGTAATAGAAGAAATCAGAGATGGAATTAAAAAATTCCTAGAATCAAATGAAAATGAAAACACATCATACCAAAACCTTTGGGACACAGCAAAGGCAGTCCTCAGAGGACAATTTATAGCAATAGACGCACATATCAAAAAAGAAGAAAGGGACAAAATCAAAACATTAACTACAGAACTCAAACAAATAGAAAGAGAACAACAAAAAAAGCCTACAACCACTGGAAGAAAGGAAATAGTAAAGATCAGAGCAGAAATCAATGAAATAGAGAACAGAAAAACAATAGAAAGAATCAACAAAACCAAAAGTTGGTTCTTTGAAACAATCAACAAAATCGACAAACCACTGGCCAGACTGACAAAAGAAAAACAGCAGAGGGCACAAATAACCCAAATAAGAAATGAAATGGGGGACATTACAACAGACCCAACTGAAATAAAAAGGATTATAACAGAATATTATGAAAAACTATATTCCAACAAATTTGAAAACCTAGAGGAAATGGATAAATTTCTAGAAACATACGGCCTACCCAAACTACAACAAAGTGATATTGAAAATCTGAACAGACCCATAACAAGAGAAGAGATTGAAAAGGTAATAAAAAAACTCCCAACCAAAAAAAGCCCTGGCCCAGATGTCTTCACTGGAGAATTCTACAAAACATTTACAGAAGAGCTCGTACCAGTTCTACTCAAGTTATTTCAGAGCATAGAAGAGGAAGCAACACTTCCAAATTCATTCTATGAAGCCAGCATAACGCTGATACCAAAACCAGGCAAAGACATCACAAAAAAAGAAAATTACAGACCAATATCTCTCATGAATATAGATGCAAAAATTCTGAACAAAATTTTAGCCAATAGAATTCAGTATCATATCAAAAAAATAATACACCACGACCAAGTAGGATTCATACCAGGTATGCAAGGATGGTTTAACATTAGAAAATCCATCAACGTAATCCACCACATAAATAAAAGGAAAGAAAAAAATCACATGATTATCTCAATTGATGCAGAAAAGGCATTTGACAAAGTCCAACACCCATTCCTGATAAAAGCTCTCAATAAAATAGGTATAGAAGGGAAATTTCTCAACATCATAAAGGGCATCTATGCAAAACCAACAGCCAACATCATTCTTAATGGAGAAAGGCTGAAAACATTCCCCCTGAAAACAGGAACAAGACAAGGATGCCCTTTATCACCACTCCTATTTAACATTGTGCTGGAAGTTCTCGCTAGAGCAGTAAGGCAAGAGAAAGAAATAAAGGGCATCCAAATTGGTAATGAAGAAGTTAAACTCTCCCTGTTTGCAGATGATATGATACTATACATAGAAAACCCTAAAGACTCCACGAGAAATTTACTGGAACTAATAGAAAGATTCAGCAGAGTAGCAGGATACAAGATAAACATTCAAAAATCAGTTGGATTCCTATACACCAGTAAAGAGAACGATGAAAAGGAGATCAGGAAATCAATACCATTTTCAATAGCCCCTAAAAAGATAAAATACTTAGGAATAAATCTGACCAGGAATATAAAAGACCTATACAAAGAAAACTACAAAACACTGCTGCATGAAACCCAAAGGGATCTACATAAATGGAAAAACATACCATGCTCATGGATAGGCAGACTCAACATTGTGAAAATGGCAATTCTACCTAAAGCAATTTACAAATACAATGCAATTCCGATCCAAATACCAACAACATTCTTCAAAGAGATGGAAAAACTAATTATTAACTTTATATGGAAAGGGAAGAAACCCCGAATAAGTAAAGCACTACTGAAGAAGAAGAATAAAGTTGGAGGACTCACACTACCTGACTTGAGAACCTACTATACAGCTACAGTACTCAAAACAGCCTGGTACTGGTACAACAACAGAGACATTGACCAATGGAACAGAATTGAGAACTCAGATGTAAATCCACCCACCTACAGTCACCTGATTTTTGACAAGGGCCCAAAATACATCAAATGGGGAAAAGACAGTCTTTTTAACAAATGGTGCTGGCAAAACTGGATATCCATTTGTAGAAAAATGAAACAGGACCCATACCTCACACCATATACAAAAACTACTTCAAAATGGATCAAAGACCTGAATATAAAGCCTCAAACTATAAAATTCATAGAAGAAAAAATAGGACCAACACTTCAGACCTTAATACATGGCATTAACAGGATACAAACCATAAACATCAACACAAAAAACCCAACAGATAAACTAGATAATTGGGATCTTCTAAAAATCAAACATCTATGCTCTTCAAAAGATTTCACCAAAAGAGTTAAAAGAGAACCTACAGACTGGGAAAAAATTTTTGGACAGTACAAGTCAGACAAAGGTCTAATCTCCATAATCTACAAGAAAATCCAACACCTCTACAACAAAAAGACAACCAATCCTATCAAAAAATGGGCAAAGGAAATGAACAGACACTTCACCAAGGAAGACATTCAAATGGCCAACAGACACATGAGGAAATGCTCGCGATCACTAGCCATTAGAGAAATGCAAATTAAAACCACAATGAGATACCATCTCACCCCGGCATTACTGGCACGAATCAAAAACACTGGAAATAACAAATGTTGGAGGGGCTGCGGGGAGACGGGAACTCTTATACACTGCTGGTGGGAATGCAAAATGATACAGCCATTTTGGAAAATGATATGGCGTTTCCTCAGAAAGCTAGAAATAGACGTACCATTCGATCCAGCAATCCCACTCCTAGGAATATATCCTAGAGAAATAAGAGTCATCACTCGAATAGACATATGCACACCTATGTTCATGGCAGCATTATTCACAATAGCAAAACGATGGAAACAACCTCGATGTCCATCAACAGACGAATGGATACACAAACTATGGTACATACACACAATGGAGTACTATGCAATGAGAAAGAACAATGAATCGGTGAACCATCTCATAACATGGATGAAACTGGAGGACATCATGCTGAGTGAAATAAGTCAATCACAAAAGGACAAATATTGTATGAGACCTCTATTGTAAAAACCCATGAAAAAATTCACATGCAAAATGTAACAATCCTTGTTGGTTACCAGGGATGGGGGGGGGGGGAATACTAAATAGGTAATAGGTAAGTGGTAACTTGGGTGAGAGATGAGATAGTACATAGTACAGGGGAAACTAACACAACCTGCACAAGGAAAGGTCATGGAGGCCCTATAGACACATCCAAACCCCCCGAGGGACTGAGTTGTTGGACGGAGGGCTCTGGGGACCATGATCTCGGGGAACATCTAGCTCAATTGGCATGACACTACTTATAAAGATAATGCTCTACATTCTACCTTGGTGAGTAGTGTCTGGGGTCTTAAAAGCCTATGAGCGGCCATCTAAGATACTCCACTGATCTCATCCCTTCGGGAACAAGGGAGAACGAAGAGAACAGGATACAAGGAAAAGATTAGTCCGAAGGACTAATGGTCCACAGCTACCAAGGCCTCCACGGGACTGAGCCCAGTACAGCTGGATGGTGCCCGGCTACCACCAATGACTCCTCTGACCAGGATCACAACAGAGGGTTCTGGGCAGAGCTGGAGTAGGATGTAGAGTATAATTTTAACTCCCAAAAAAAAAAAAAAAAAAAAGAAGACCAGATATACTGGCCTTAAGAATACTAGAGAAACCTCGAGAGTGTGGCCCCCAGACACCCTTTCAGCTCAGAGGGGAAGTTACCTTCAAGGTTCGATGTTAAGCCTGGGAATGGACACCCCAGTAAAACTAAATGGGACTAACGATGTACAGGAGTCCGGTGACAAGGGCCAGAAGGCAGAGGGAGAGTAGGAAACTGATGATAAGGAACACAAATTGAATAAGGACACTGTCGATGTATTGTGAGATTGTTGACCACTGCTATAGGGCAACATTTGTAGTAACTATTAAATGGGAGGCTGTTTTGTCCTGTAAGCCTTCATCTTGGGCGAGAATGGCAGCACAATTGGAAGAGCATAGTCAATATCACTTAAATGTGTAAGTAGAAAGTTTTGAAATGGTGTTTAAATAAAATAAAAATAAAGAAATAAATAAATAAATAAATAAACAAATGAGACTAAAGAGGTACAATAGTCCACTGACAAGGTCCAGAAGACAGAAGGGGACAAGGAAGCCCCCTGGTGATAGGGAACGCAAGGTGGAGTAAGGATATTCTTGATGTGCTGTGAGATTGTTAACCATTGTCATAGGGCAACATGTGTAGTAATTGTTAAATGAAAAACTATTTTTTCTGTAAGCCTTCATCTTAAGTGAGAATAACAGCACAGTTGGAAGAGCGTAGTCAATGTCACTGAACTGTGAATGTAGAAATTTTTGAAACGGTGTATCTTTGGCCATCTGTAATTTTCATCAAAAAAAAAGGTTGAGAATTTAGAGGCTTAATACGTTGTGGGGTTGTTAACCAATGTCAAAAAACAACATGTGTACTACTATTTCATGAGAAACTATTTGCTCTGTAAGCTTTCACCTGAAGTACAATAAAATATATATTTTAAAAAAAAAAAAAAAAGTATATATAAAGAACTCTTACAACTCAATAACAAAGAGACAAAGAACCCAATTAAAAATTGGGCAAAGGACTTTGTGTGACAAAGAACTTGGTTTGGATGTTGTCTCTTGTTTTCTAAAAACAACCCTTGGAATTTGGCAATGGAAGTGCCTTCATGTGAAAATCTGATGGGAGCCCCAAAGACCACACCCAAGAAGGGAGAAGGGCATGATACAGTCAGTCGCACATATTCATTAATTTGATCGATCATACAAATGTAATAAGAGCCTAGTCATTGACTATGCATAAGCCAATAAAAGCCTGGGGTGTGGAAGTAAACTCACTGAAGCTTCTGGATTGATGATGCATGTGGTAGGATCGAGCGTCTCTGAGGACATGGCATATCTGGGGACAGGAAGCTCTGCGGGGAGACTCCCTCACTTTCCCAGGAGTTGGTGAGTGATTGCAACACGTTATCTGCCCTATGAGAGTAATAGGGAACAGCTAGTCTAAAGTGGAGAAAATCATGTGAACTTCCTAACCTGAAACTAGTCTGGAGTAGGGTAGTCCTATTAATGCCCTAACTTGAGGCTGTCACTCACTGACCTAGCCCCAGGTGAGAGAAAGGGCTATATGGAGCAGCTGGGGTCCCTACTGACCAAGGAAAGGAAGCAAAGATTTCCCTGGTTTGCTACCACAAATTGGTGTCAGTAGAAGTGGGATCCAATGCAACATCTCCTGACTCAAGGAAGCATGGGGTTTTAGAGGAGAAAGGATAAACAGGCCAGGGATTCTGGATGATTATTTCGATCTTTGATTCTGGATTGTTACTTTGGTCTTTGATTTCTGGATGATTACTTTGGTCAATGTAAATAAATAAAAGTAAGCTGCTTTCTGTAAATAATAAATAGCTTTAATTTGCCAGTACTATGTATCTCCTGGGAAACCCTGGTGGCGTAGTGGTTAAGAGCTATGACTGTTAACCAAAAGGTCGGTAGTTCAAATCCACCAGGCACTCCTTGGAAACTATGGGGCAGTTCTACTCTGTCCTTTAGAGTTTCTATGAGTCAGAATCGACTCAACGGCAACGGGTTTGGTTTTTTGGTGTTTTATGTGTCTCCTGTGTACAGCTCTGTTGTACTGAATGGATGTAGCACCCATACAGAGGTTGGTTGATGCCACTGGGTAGAATCCTCATCCTGGCAGTTACATTGCTGCTTGAAATTTTAAGGCAACCTGTGTGTGCAACACAGTATTGAAAAGACATTTTTCAAAAGAAGATATACAAACGGCCAACAAGCACCTGAAAAGATACTGAACATCATTAGACGTTAAACCAAAAACACAACCCACTGCTGTAGAGTCATTTCTGACTCATAGTGACCCTATAAAACAGAGTAGAACTACCCCATGGGGTTTCCAAGGCTGTAAATTTTTACAGAAGCAGACTGCCACATCTTTCTCCCATGGAGCAGCTGGTGAGTTCGAACTGCCAACCTTTTGGTTAGCAGCCCAGCACTTTAACCACTGCACCACCAGGTCTCCCATTAGACAATAGGGAAATGCAAATTAAAACCACAATAAGATACCACTTCATACCCACTAGAATAGAATCAAAAAGTCAAACAATACAAACATTGGCAAGGATGTGGGTAAATCAGAACCCTTATATACTGTTGGTGTACTTGTACACTATTGGTGTACATTATATTGTCATTATAACAGAAAATTGTACCAAATAGTTACTACCTGGGCCTGATTTCTAATTACAAGGTGTTAAGAAACTTATATGCCCTGGCAATCTTTTTTTTTTTTTTTTTAATTGTTGTTCTTTAAGGGAAAGTTTACAGTTCAAGTTAGTCTCTCATACAGAATTTATACATACATTATTTTGTGACCCTACTTGCTCTCCCTATGCTGTGACAACACATTCCTCCTTTCCACCCCTGATTTCCCATATCCATTCAACCAGCTCCTGACTTTCTCTGCCTTCTCATCTTGCCTCTGGACAGGAGCTGCCCATTTAGTCTCATGTATCTGCTTGAGCTAAGAAGCACACTCTTTCACGAGTATCATTTTATATCCCATAGTTGGCCTGGCAATCTTGCTTCCAAAAGGTCAGTCTTGAAAACACTATGAAGCAGTTCTACTCTGCACACATGGGGTCGCCATGAGTCAGAATTGACTCAAAGGCAAGTAACGACAAGAAGAAAGTTATGCAGGAAATTCTGTATCCGTGTTGTTTTCCTATAGCTTTCTACAGGTGAAAAAAAAAATATCTTGGCAAGAGATGAAATCTCTTGATGTTAACAACAATACCTACTAGGAGTTAGCTGTTTATTTTGTTGTCCCTCCAAGCATTCATGGTTAGTTTTACTTCCACTTCTGATAACAACAACAAAAAAAACCAAGCCCACTGCCGTCGAGTCGATTCTGACTCATAGTGACTCTGTAGGACAAGTAAAACTGCCCCATAAGGTTTCTAGGGCTGTAATCTTTACAGAAACAGACTGCCACATCTTTCTTCCACGGAGCAGCTGGTGGGTTCCAACTGCCAACTTTTTGACTAACAGCCTCGTGCTTAACCACTGCACCACCAGGGCTCCTTCTTCTGATAATAGTCGCAGTAATGTTTTCAAGCTATTTGCAAACTACGTTGATTTTCTGGCAGTAACTTTATACTTGTTTTATAAGTGTACTTAAAAAGGTAACTTTATACTTACTTTAGAAGTGTACTTAAAAAGTCAAATTTGGAAGTTACCTAAGCAAACCATTTATAAAAAGGGAAATAATATTAAGACAGAATAATTTCAAGAAATTTTATCCAAGGTGAAACATGTCTAAGGCCTGAATATAGGGTACTAAAGCATTCTTTTCTTTTATAAAGATAACGTTCTATTATAAAGATAACATTGGTCGTTGAGAAAAGTTGTTTGTACTTGGTGACTGCCTTAAGCTTCAACGTGGTCTAATTAATCTTTTTCAAAATGACTACCTTCAATTCCTCCTACCCTGTCTGAAAAAGAGAAAAAAAGCAAAACTCATTCTACCCATCAGTCTGTAATTATTATTTTTTCCCATTGATGTATAAGGGCTTTAAGCATAGGAACTAAATGTCTCTTATTTTCTTCTGTGTCATCAGTGCCTAGAAAAATACTTGGCACATGTAGGCATTTGATACATTTTGAATGACTAAATCAGTGAATTCAGGATGAATGGGAGAATCAGTGAATTGATCTGCTTCTTGCCTCCTTGAGTATGTTATTTCTGCAAATAATAAAGATATTTTAAATAAAAATATCTACTTAAGCCATTGCCAAATAATTTTAAAACACTACAAATAAAATTAAAGGGGAAATCAGGAACAAAAACTCATGAATAACCTTAATATAAAGCATGCTGTTGCAAAACGAAAGGGAGAATTTTAACACTTTAATAGAAATGTGAACAAAGAAGAGAAATAGATTAATTGCTAAATAAGAAGTACAAATAGAGACATTTCACTTTATAAAAATGTGCGAATGGAATCAATGAGATACCATTTTCTCATCTATAAAATTTGCAAAACCTGTGTATTTAGCAATCTGTAATGGATTGAATTGTGTCCCTCCAAAATTGTGTTGCAATTCCAACCTCTGTACCTGAAAATATGACTCTGTTTGGAAATAGGTATTTTCTTTTGAAAAGTTAATAAGGTCATATTAGAGTAGGGTGGGTCTTAAACCTAACCCCTCTGAGTAATCTCTTATAAAAAAAAAGCAGCATAGACAGAGACATACCCAGAGAGAGATGCCATATGACAATGGAAACAGATACATCTATAATCAGTAAAGGAACACCAAGGGTTGCTGAGGGTCACCAGAATCTAGGAGAGAGGTCCACAGAAGGAATTGACATAACTGAGACTCTGATTTGGACTTTCAGCCTCCAGAACTGACAGAAAATAAATTTCTATTCTTTAAAGTCACTCCCTTTGTGCTATTTTGTTATCACAGCCCTACTAAGCTAAGACACAATTTGAATTAAAAAAAAAAAAAAAAATCTTACCCTTAACTTTATAATTTTACTTCTAGCTAGGTATGAAAAAAATGGGAAAAATCTAAATATACAAGAGAAAATGGTTTAATTGATTATTCTGTGTTTCGTGTGTGTGTTAAATTGATGTTTCTGGGAAAGAAATGTGAAGATAATTTTAGTAAACCACCAACTGTGGCTATGCTCTATATACTCTATGCTATCTTTTAGTAATGTAGATGGATGTTTTACTAACTTACTTCTCTTACTTATGCTTGTTTTTCTCAGTGACCAGCATGAGGAAATGATGAGAATATTGGTTAGAGTTAACAAAGATAAGTGGCTTTATTAGCTCTAGCTCATTAATGCAATATATATGAAAAACATGTTTTTGATGAAAAGAGCCATTTTCTTAAATACATCCTATGGATTTGCTCATATAAATAACACAGAATCATCAAGGGCAGCACATAAGCCCTGATATCTCAACAAAATGGTGTTATTTCACTGAAAAATGAAATTAAGAGATAGATAAAAACCCAAAAAATCCTTAACAACTGGAAGTGATACCAAAAGTAGCTGAATTCAGATAGGTGGTATAGGGGGGTGATTTTAGGGAAGAAACACAATAAAAATGAGTTCATGTGGCATAAATGCAAAGTTATATCCCTTATTGAAAAAAAAAGTCATATGGAAACTTAGGTTAGAAGAACTGGTGGCATAAACCCTTCCAGACAGAGTGTGATTCAGAGATGTGTAGGAGTCAGAACTCCTCAAAGGGTCTCAGGAAGCAGTCTGTCTTTGCGGTAGCTGAGAGAAAAAGTGAAGAGTTTCACTGAGTTGGGGAACCTGGATGTGCCTTCCCATCCCTGTAAAAAAATTTATATGACTCAGTAGTCCAGGAAAATTCAACTCTTTCAATGATGTATATAATGAAATAGACACTGGTACAACATCAATATAAAAACGTTATCAGATTAAATGTTGCAAACAGCATTAAAAATTACCAAAAGTTAAAAAAAAATGTATACCAGAAAAATATTGCCATGGAGCAGATAAAATTATATCTAAATATTTTGACCAAAATTGGATAATCTTAATGATGTACATTAAGAAAGAGGGCATAAATTCAAAGTGCAAAGAGAAGAGATGGCAGAATAGTATAAGGAGAAACAGATATGAGTGTGCAGAATACTGGGAAAAAGTAGAAGAAAGAACACCATAATTGAAATGGAGATGAAATTAAGGCAGAAGGGGCAAAAGGGAAATTAGATCCTGAAGACACCACAATTTAAGGAGCAGAGGAGCAATGAGAAACGTCAACAAAATTAAATGGTAGTAAAAGAATTTCAAATGATTGGGGGGGAAAAGAACATAGTCATAGAAGAACAGTAAAGAAGAAAGAACATAATATAACAGACATCTGCAAAAAGAATGAGTGTAAACAAATAGTTCAAAACATAATTCCAGAAAATGTTCTTGAAATAAAAGAAGTCTTGAATTTATATATTAAAAGGGCACACCATGCCCTTTATATATTGAAAGGGCATATCAATATACAAAATGGCCCAGCATAGTTAGCATGAAGACATAGCCTTATAAAGTTATTAGAGGATGAAGATAAAAATGGAATCCTTTGGCAATCAGGCAAAAAGACCAAGCCATACGTAAAAGGAGAACCATCATGGCAGCTTCGCCGTGTTGTTCCCCATAGCAACATGTAATACTAGAATTCAGTTCAGAAATACTGTAGAACTCCAGGAAATAAGAAAACAAAACAAAAAAACAAAGGTGAACTTGCAGTAGATATCCAGAAAAGCTAGCCTTCAAGTACAAAGGGTATTATTAGTTTTAAACACACAGATATCAGGGAATGTTGTTTCAGTACGCCATTCTTCAAAAAACTGCCAGAGTGGTGTTTCTCAAACATTAATCTGCACACAAATCACCTGCTGATATTGCTAAAATGCAGATTCTGATTCAGTAGGTCTGGGGCAGAGCCTGATATCCTGTATGTTTAGTAAGTCCCCCAGTGATGTTGATGCCAATGCTGCTGATCCAAAGGCTATCCATTGGGTACCAAGATACAGTGGACAAACTTCAGCCATTTAAGAGATAACTGGAGCAACCACATTAAAAAGAATGGTGTCGACCACTAAATATATCAACTGTGGAAGTAAGACTCCAAGAGATATGCAATTAAGGTGACAGAATAAAATGTAAAATTGCATGTCCCAACAATGTAGAAGTGAGATAACTAACAAAAAGTGGGGGTAGTTGGGAAGCAAGATGGGAGATAGAATACATTCATTAAATTTTCTCACTTTCTCAAAAGTAAAAGCTGAGAGAAAAAGGATAGTTAAAGCTAACAATTGAAGTAATAGAAATATAACCATATTTAGCAGTACAAAAGTTAACACTGAGAGAGATCATATTTTGACTTATATTGAGTGGTAGAAGAGAAAGAAGAAAGAAAAGAGGAAATGCAATGCTACTATGGTTCATAATAAGGAATTAATGTATACTTTGGTGGAGGAATGGTTAAGCTCTGGGTTGCTAACTAAAAAGTCAGTTGTTCGAACCCACCACTGCTCTGCAGGAGAAAGATGTGGCAGTCTGATTCTGTACAGATTAAAACCAAACCCGTTGCTGTCAAGTTGATTCCAACTCATAGCGACCCTATAGGACAGAGCAGAACTACCCCATAGGGTTTCCGAGGAGCGCCTGGTGGATTTGAACTGCCAAGCTTTTGGATAGCAGCCAAGCTCTTAACCACTGCACCACCGGGTTTCCCTGTAAAGATTAAACTGAAACCCGTTGCTCATAGCGACTCTATAGGACAGAGTAGAACTGCCCCGTAGAGTTTCCAATGAGCAGCTGGTGGATTTGAGCAGCCAAATGCCTAACCACAGCACCACCAGGGGCTCGCTGTAAAGATTACAGCCTTGGAAACCCTATGAGGCAGTTCTACTCTGTCCTGTAGGGTCACTATGAGTTGGAATTGACTTGATGACAATGGGTTTTTGTTTTTTTTAAAGAAATAGTGAGTCAGAGTTATTATATAAAGTTACAGTTGAAAAATTATGCACAAGAACAAAAATATAATAAGCCTTTCAAAATATCAAAAGAACTGCACACAAATTAAAAAACAAGGAAAACAACATATAATTAAAAAACATAAAAACAAAAATATAACATGATAAAATTAGTATCAAACATATTCCATAACAATAAATGTAGATGTGTTTCTTTTATTTGTTAAAAAATAAAAAAAAAGTTTTTAGAATGGATCACAAAGAAAACTCTGTGCTTTGTTGTATACTAGAGACATTTCTAAAGACAAAGATTCAAAAGACTGGAAGTAAAAGGAGGGGCAAAGGAATACCTTGCAAATGCAAACAAAAAGAAATCAGGAGTTGCAATCTTAATATCAAAAAAAGGTAGGATCTAGGGCAAAAAGCATTAAATACAACAAAGAAAAATAGTATAATGTAATAGAGTGCAAGTCAGAATGGAAATTAAAAAACTGGGACAGTTCTATTCTGTCCTATAGGATTGCTATGAGTTGGAATCAACTCGACAGCAATGGGTTTAGTTTTTTTTTTTTTTTTTTTTTAATAGAACTAATAATATAGCAAGGTTATTCATAAAGCAAAAATTACAGGAGATAGGAAGATAAGTGGACCAAAGCATACTAGTTGTGATAATCTAACATCACTTTCTTATTTCTGACAAAGCAACTGGACAAAAGTTAGGTAAGGGTATAGAAGACCTCAATAACCTATATATTAAGGTATATCAATAATACATACTCTTTTCAAAGGAACAGGGAACATTCATGAATATTGACCATATATTAAATACAAAACAAAGTTCCAGAGAAAGTAGTAATAAAAATAGAATTCTCTGATCGAAAAGCATTAAAGCGAGAAAGTAATAATATCAAGATCAATAAGCTCTTCTATCTGGAAATTTAGAAACTCATCTTTAAAGAGGAAATACAAACCAAAATTGCAAAAATTCCAGAAAATTTCAAAGAAAGCATCATATAGCAAAATGTATGATATGCAACTAAAGCTGTGCTTAGATGAAAAAATTAAAGTTTTAAATATTTATATCAACAAAATTAAATAATTAAAAAAATAATTCGACAAATCGAAAAGTAAGAAAAAGAACAGTTAAACTTCAGGAATTTACAAGGAAGGAATTTATAAGAATAAAAGCAGAGACTGAATTAGAAAACAGAAAAATAGAACTAGTAAATGTGTACCTGTCTGATTAGAAAAAAAAATGAAATTCAAGAAAAAGAAAAAGAAACAATATAGATCAAGAAATCATAAGGAAGAACTGCCTTCAGAAAAGAAGAAATTAAAATAATTATAAGAGACCACTTGGATTAATTCTGTACAAGTAAATTTAAAACCTGAATTGATTTGTTAATTATCTATGTAATTTATAAAAACTGGTTCTAAGAGAGGTAGAAACTCTAAAAAGACAAGATTTCTTAGAAGAAAAGTTGTTAGAGGACTACCTTTTAGGCATGAGACATAGATATTTTTACAAGGTGGTTCTACCAAAACTTTCAAGAGCAGATAATTTCAATATTAAGAAATATAAGACTAATGTGAAGAAAACTTTAAAACCTCATTAAAGGACATGAAAGAAGGTTAGAACAACTGACAAATCATATAGTTTTGGATAGAAGTCTCACCTTATAAAAATTTCAGTTCTCCCTAGTTTATAAATTTGGCCTGATCCTCTTAAACATATTTGTGGCCTTTTTTTTTTTTTTTTTTTTTTAAATCAGAACAGTGAATTCTAAAGTACATACAGAAAAAATAAACAATCAAGAATAAACAAGGGAACTAAAAAGAAGAGCCGTGAGAGGTGTAGACCTACCTAATACATAAAAGCAGTATAGACCATGAAGAATCATGAAGCAAGATGAAACAAAAAAGAAATTCCAGAAATAAACCCAAATACACACAAGGGTTTGATAATATGGTAAAGGAGTTAACTTAATTCAGTGGAGGAAAATACAGACTATATAATAAATGGTGTTTAGACAGCTAAGTAACCATCTTAAAAAATTTAATCCATAACTTATGCTGTTGGACAAGATAAATTTTAAATAAATATCAGGTTTAAATGTTATCAAAAATGAAGGAGTAAAAGTACTTGAGGCAAACATGGAAAATTTCTTTATAAATTCTGAATGGGGAAAACTTTACTATGAATCAAAAGACAGAATTCACAAAAGAAATTTTTTTTTTTTTAACAAGGCAAAAAACACCATAAGAAAAATGACAAGTGAGGGGGAAAATAGTAACACATAATATGCTAATTTTGCTAATATATAAAGAGCTGATAGAAATCAATAAGGAAAATAAAGTTTCAAAACAAAAAAGGAGTTCACAGAAAAGGAAATACAAATTACTCTTACAAATATCACCCACACTCATAATAAGAGAGATGAGATACCAGTTTTAAACCCATCAAGGGCTAAACATGTAAAAGTTTAATAATGCACTCTTTCAAACACTACTTGTGAAGTGTTAATTATTAAGACCCTCATCAGCAATTATTTAATATCTATGAAAAACAAATGCCTTCCATCTTATGAAACAACAATTCTGTTTCTGGGAATTTAACTGACAGAACAGCTGATAATCAGATGATAAGTACCAGTATGGCCTAAAAGTTGTTAAGTATTTTGAATATCAATCTGAGCTAAAGATATTTCCCCACACATGTGAAATAATATATGTACAATATTAATTACCGCAGCAGTTTTTGCAAGGGCAAAATATTGGAACAAAGCTAAATATCAATCAGGAGAGGACTGGTTAAATAGATTATGGTGCAAGCATACAATGCAATACTATGAATCTATAAATAAAAGAATGAGATATCTGTTTAAGCACTTATATGGAAATAACTATAAACTATATTATTAAGTGGAAAAAGCAAAGTGTAGCTTTGCTGTGCATTGTATGCTACCCTTTGTGGAAAGAAGGTGTAAAATAATTACGTATGTTCGTATTTACCTAGATATCCATAGATAAAATGTAGAAAATTATACACGTTAATAATAATGTTAACTGTGGGGCAAATGAAGTGGGAAGTGGATGAATGAGGCACAGGAATGGCAGCAAGATTTTATTTTTACTGCCTGGTCTTTATATAGGAGGCCTCGTGGTAAAGTGGTTAAGCATCTGGCTGCTAACCAAAAGGTCGACAGTTAGCAGCCGCTCCTTGGAAACCCTACGGGGCAGTTCTACTCCGTCCTATAGGGTCACTATGAGTCGGAATCGACTCGATGACAACGGGTTTGGTTTGGTTTCTTTTATACCTGTGGTTAAGGAGCTCTGGTGATGAAGTGGTTAAGCCCTTGGTTGCTAACCGAAAGTTTGGAGGTTCCAACCCACCAACCACTCTGAGGGAGAAAGATGTGGCAGTCTGGTTCCCTAAAGATTTACAGCCTTGGAAATCCTATGGGGCAGTTCTCCTCCATCCTACAGGGTCACTATGAGTCAGAAGTGACCCAAGGAAGGTGGGTTTTTTATACCTGTGGTTATAGTCTGATTTGGGAATGGGTTTTCTTTGTTATGTTAAGAGGATATATCAGTGTAGGGTGTATTTTAAACTGATCACCTTTGAGATATAAAAAGAGCAGATTAGGACAGAGGAGCAAGCAGATATGGGGCAGATACATGCCAAGCGTCATGAAGATAGCCAAGGAAAAGAAGCTGAAAAGAGACAAAGACCTTCCTCCTGAGCCAACAGAGAGAAAGCCTTCGCTTAGAACTCTAGAGCCTGCACCCTAAATTCAGACTTGTGGCCTCCTAAAATGTAATAGAAAGAATTTCTGTTCGTTAAACCTAGCCACTTGTGGTACTTCTGTTAGCAGTGCTAGATAACTAAGATGCTAAATTAAGCATTTGGTGAGCGAGGTCTCTTAAACTCAAAACCACACAAAGTAGGTCTTACTAACCATGTTACAGATGGAAAATTTGAGGCTTAGAGATATTGAGTAAACAGCCTAATAGTACACAGCTAATAGAGAATTAGATGCAGAACTCAAACCCAGGTCTGTCTGCATCCAACATTTATTTCTTGTTCATCCTGATAAATACATCACAAAACACTCTTCGCAATTGAAAAAACAGAAAAAATATTTTCTATTAGTTTTCTTTTAAGTGGCGAATCTTATGTTTTTGTGCAGTGTAGTAATCGTGCTCAAGCATTCTTTGATAATTATTTAAACTGAACTATCTTGCATATGTGAATTATTTCTATTTTTTTTTACAGTAAATAAAATATGCTAATTTGTGTAAATGGTCTTCTGGGTGCAGATGCTCCTACTGAAAGCAGGCTTATCTTAAAAGCTGCTTGTCTTTCATTTGAGGCTCCTTTTATATGCATAGTTGATTTTTCTAATGTTGCCTCAATATAGGAATAATTTTAAGGAGGCATTTGTAGCTAAATGAAGGAAAAAACAACTCTCTTGACTTTGGTTAATATTAATGAGCTTGTAGAAAATCTTGTTACTGAAGGGTGGCACCCTTTTGAGATTTGTCTGCCATCTTGGCCCTTTGTGGGCGCTGCGCCTTTGTTGCAGATTAGCATACTGGTTTGTGTGTGCCATTGTGAGTTCTGCTTCAGTTCCTTTATGTGCCTGACAGAAGGCTCACTTTGGACTATTATAAGGAGAGTCTAGGCATCTTACCAATATATTGGATTTCAGCAAAGAAAAAAGTAAATCATTCAGAAATAATTAATCTGACTTATTCATTTCAAAGCTTCACCACAAAATGGAGAGTGTTCATTTTTGGTCATGTATATATTGTCGTCATTAACAAAGCGAAATCCAACTTTTATTGATTTTTGAGTGAGGAGAAGTTTAGAATTTGAATTATTTATGTCAATATTCAGACATATTAATGTAGGTGTAAAATTATTACAGCACATGTGCAATTTGATTTAGGCACTCTATTTTATTTGAGACAACAGATTGTGGTTACCATCCAAATATTTTTTTAAAAATCACTTTTACTTCATAAGCAGTTAGTCTTTTTAATTGTGTTATGTCATAGAGAACTCAGAGAAGATAATGATGGGGTTATTACCTCATCCTGAGTCCTCTAACAACTGTGTTGCAGGTGGTGGTATTACTATATAAATCACGGATTTACCTATTTACTGATTTTGTTCAACTATACACAACAGTGAAATATAGGAAGAAAAAAAGACAATTCCTTCACTAACAGAATATAGGCATGATCAGAATTATCTAAAATAAATGTTTAAAGATTAAATTTTCCAAGCCTAGTTTTAATTCTCTATTAGTCCAACAGGTTGCTGGATGCTTATAAAGGAATTATTTAGTAAGGCAGCATTTTCATGTCAAGAATGCAATATATGAGTCTTGTCACAAGGGGTCATAAATTCACACCCAGTTTTAAAAAAACAGGCCCAGTAAATTAAAAAAAGGTGGTGGAGTGGATAAAGCAGTTGTTTGAAAACATTTTCTAGGCTAAAGAAAAATGCATTAAGCTCTTTCAAGAGTTACTACTTGTCATGGATTGAATTGTGTTCCCCAAACGTGTGTCAACTCGGCTAGTCCATGATTCCCAGTATTGTGTGATTGTCCATCATTTTGTCATCTGATGTGATTTTCCTATGTGTTGTAAATCCTACCTCCATGATGTTAATGAGGTGGGATTAGTGACAGTTATGTTAATGAGGCAGGACTCAGTCTACAAAATTAGGATGTGTTTTAAGCCAATCTGATTTGATATATAAAAGAGAAAAGCGAGCAGAGAGAGGGGGATCTCAAACCACCAAGAAAGCAGCGCCAGGAGCAGAGCACATCCTTTGGACCCAGGGCTTCTTCGCGGAGAAGCTCCTAGACCAAGGGAAGATTGATGGCAAGGATCTTCCTCCAGAGCCGACAGAGAGACAAAGCCTTCCCCTGGAGCTGACGCCTTGAATTCAGATTTCTAGCTAACTAGACTGTGAGAGAATAAATTTTTGTTTGTTAAAGCCATCCACTAATGATATTTCTGTTATAGCAACACTAGGTAACTAAGACACTGCTGTTCTGTTAATGCACACTTTTTCATCTACTTTTCACAGAGGTTCGATGTACCATACATTTTTACTGTCGATGAAGAGAGAAAAATGACAGGAGTTCAAGAATATAACAGGAGTATTTGGAAACACATAGAAGTGCCATTAATCCACTTTAAGTCTCTTTTTCAAAACCTCAGTTAAATTTTGTTCATAATGATCTGAATAAGGATTTAGATCCTTTTGCAAAATTGTTTCTGGAATAATTTTTATCAGAGTTGATTTTGAGCTGAGGTTGTTGCTAAGTAATTTCTAATTGTTTATAAACAAAATGTTAATCTTGTGAGAAGCCACTTCAACCGTTTGAGAAAGAAGGAGACAATTCCTAAGAAAGACTTCCTAATCTGAAAACCACAGCTGACTTCTGGGAGAAGCTTTAATAACTTCTAAAACTGCAGAAAAAATGGAGTCATGCTGTCATAGAGCCTGGAAATGCAAACAGGGTTAGATTTAGCTGTCATTACTAATAGTTTGGAGAGAAAATGGTACTGAATATAAACTATAAATTCTCCTTAAAGAATGCTCTACTCAATACAGCTGTACTATTAAATTAAAAAAAAATTTTTTTGTTTGTTTTGTTTTTTGAGGAGTAAAATCATGGTTGAAATGTGAATCACGGGCTAGATATATTGCTTTCATGTACTCAGGTGCCTAGCCCTGGACACTATTTCTAAGAAACGTGTTTAAAAGAGGAAGAGTTTTGAAAAATTAAAACTGCACCCTAAATTTCTAAAGTTATAGACATTTGAAAAAGTTGGACTTGTATTAAGAAAATTCATCATAAAACCCAAAAATTATGTAAGGAGGTAGTCATTAATTTTATAGATTCTTCACTTAAAAAGTTTTCACCAATTTTTTTTTTGTGTCTTTTTTTTTATTTTGTTTTTTACATAGCTAATTTCTCTACTGCTGTTCATTATGATTTGGTATTTGCAAATTTTAATTAGATACAGCTTCCCATGAACATATTTTGGTAATCAGAATAGTGGCCCACCAAAGATGTCCATGACCAGATCCCTGGAACCTGTTAATGTGACTTTGAATTAAAAAAAAAAAAAAAGTAAAACCATAGAAGTTACATTTTCAGTTAAAAACTCATTTACTTATGAATTGAATGAATTTAATTTTAAAAAGTTAATATGTAGTACATTGTTACAGAATGGTCCTCATAATTCATATCCCTATTTCTACATATTGAGTATGCCCCTCCCGCACTAGTTTAGGATTTGGCCATGTGATCTATTTTGACCATTGGGTCAATATCAAAAGCAGCCCATGCACATACTTAAAAAGTGCTTTTGCACTGTACTTGCTCTTTCCTGTGGCTTTTCTCGGAGTGTAAAGAAGGTTGGGATAGCCTCCTGGAGGATGAAAAGCCTCATGGAGAAGCCATTCCAGCTAAGGCCTCAGACGTATGATTGACACCACCCTAGAACATCAACATCCAGACAAACTGGTACAGACTAGAAGAACCCCTCACCCAGTGCAGAGTCATAAGGAGTAATAGATGTTAGTTTGTGTTTGATTTTTTAATCCACTAAGTTTCAGGATGGTTTGTTTCTCAGCAATAGATAACCAATTCAGTGCACTTACTTTCTGAGGTCATAGAGTTTGCTTCAGAAATGACTGCACCTACAACAATCATATAAGAGGTGGCACTTGTATTTATAGATATACTGTGGTAGATATATTTTGAATCATTTGTAGCCTTTGATTTTTCAGAGGTTGTACTAGAAATTGGATCAGGAATATCCTGGATATCCTGTAGCTACTGACAGGAAGATTCTTGACCCAAATTTCTTTATTCTTAAGCTACAAAATACATTTAATTAAGAATAATTAGGTTACCAGCATTTTTGCAAAATCTTTTTACCCTTTAAATAGAGTCAGAATGAAAAACGGAATGTACTTGTTGATGAATACCTTCTGTTTTATTTATAAGCCTATATGAGAACTGCCCCATAGGGTTTCCAAGGAGCAGCTGGTGGATTCAAACTGTTGACCTTTTAGGTTAGCAGCCGAGCTCTCAACCACTATGCCACCTGGGATCCATGAGTATGTGGACGTGGGGTTAACTAAGCAGCCACCTAACACATTTTAAGATGGAGAATATAATGCCTAATGGTTATTCAGAATAGATAGTCCTACAGCACCAAGAGCATTCCTCAGAACATTTTCCTAGATATTCTAATATTTAGAGAGATGCCAGATCGTAGTGGTTAAGTGCATGGGCTGTGGATATAGACTCAGGTCCCAAGTTCGGGCTCCTTTCCTTACTAGGCTGTGTTCCTTCACCAAACAGTGCCTCTAATTCCTCGTGTATAAAAAGGAAGACAATAATTGAACCCATTCATAGGGTTGTTGTGAAGATTTAATGAGTTAAGGTAAAACATTTAGAAGAGCTCCTGGCCCATTGTAAGTGCTCAATAAATATGTCTCTTGTTATATGTATGAGACTATTTTACTCTGGCCCAGTGCCTGCCTTGCTCTACCTGTGCTGCCATATAATGTTAAAGAAGATATCTTACTTCATTGGGGCTCTCGAGTTGGGCAGACAAAATGAGAGCTTTATAATAAGGAAAGCAGAGACCCATTTGGTTCTGATTAAAATTTAGTACCAGAAAATTTCCTGAAAAAATGTGAAACGTGTTTGCTGGAGAGTTAGATATTAATTTCTCAGGCTCTGAAAGATCATAGTTTGAAGACATACTGGCCAGATGATCCCTCACGTGCCATACAGCTCTAGAATTACAGCATCATGGGTTGTCTTTCATAAGAGGAAGGTGATACGTATGTTCATGGAAAACAGCAACGTTAATGGGCTCTCTTGGGGATGGGAACAATGACTTGGTCCCTTTCACTGTGAACTCTTGTCAACTGGACTAAGCATTCAGGCATCCCAGCTGTTTTCAGCTTTTTACTACCAGGAGTTTGTCTTTACACCTTGAGAGGGGAACCCCTGCAGTTGTCTTCTGCTGTGACCATCCATGTTTTTTTTCTTTCCGGGGCAGCTGACATGTAACAATTAAAAATAAAAATGGGATTTAATAGCATGTGTTAGTAAAATCTAGCACCCTTTTTGAGGCTTTATTTTCTTGTAAAACAAATAGTTTGACCTAAAAGGGTCAAGTGAAGGTTAAAATATCCTTATTTGGGTTAAAGTTGAAAAAATTTTGAGAAACATGTTTGTATGGGGAAGGCATGTGTGTGTATGTGTGTGTGCTGTCTGTGACATGTAAGGATATGATAGAAACTCTATCTGCCTTATATAGTTCATTCTGCTACAGTAATTCTTAGCTATTTGACAGATACTCGTGTCTTCCATGGCCTCATGTAAAATAAAGAATTCTATTTCTCCAGTGCTGAAACTTACTCGGGGCCTTTTGGAAATGCAGAGATATTTCCCTTTTCAAACCACTGAGGTATCAGTGCACTGTTACCCTTGTGTCCTGGAAGAGTTAATGTAGGTTTGAAAAAGGGTCTAATTTACTGGCTAATGGTATCTTTTCATAGGAATTACTTGGCTTTGTGGAATAGTTTTTCATCTTTCTGCTCTTTTGGTTAATTCAATTGAATTTTTATCTAATCTACATTCTTTTATTCTAATTGCAGCCTGTCCATCATGTTATAAATCTGTTCCATTCCAAAAACTCATTTGTGAGTTGCTAATTTAAAACTTATAAGGTACTTTTCAATAGAAAAATAAAAGCTACAAATATTGGGTGTATTTTCAGAATAGCCCACAAAAGCCAGTGCAACCCACTATGTGCCCAAATATAGTGCTAATGCTGCTATCCAGCCTAACCAACATGAATAGAAGTGCAGACAAGGGGAACATGCTTTACAAGATCCAAGCTGAGAGACCTGGAGCCTATCCTTCTACTGTTATCCTGCCAGTACGAGTGGGAATTACCTTGTCTTCAGCCTTCCAACCTGAATAGATGAGAAGTTAGGACTCGGCCGAGCCATAATCCAGCAACAGTGACTCATTGTTTGGGTCAGAGGTTGGATTTATCAAGGGACAGGGTATTCTGCATGATAGGGTTTAAGCACTGAGATAGATATAAATGGGAATGAAAAGTCAGTTTTTTGCAGATCATGAGAATATGGTGAGACATTAGGATGAAAAGTAGAGAGAAAGATTGGGAAGTAGGTGAGTGGGTGGGTGAAGATGTTAAATAAAAGAAATTGACTTAAATATCTTGTTGCTTAGCATAAGAAGGCTAGACTTCAGCAAGTCTTTCATCTCATGAAGTTTGTCTACTTCTACGTTAAAATTGTACCACTTGTCTACCCAGTTTCCAAGCTAGTAAATATTTTTTGAGTTGAATTCCTTTAGGTATTCCAAGGTGACAGAGGTGTCCCTGGCTTGCTGCACTGAGCAGACCATGGTGCTTAGTCAGGAGCCAGGAATGGCTGTTACAGTCAGCATCTCTGTCCTCCATGCCCCCTGACCATCCACAGCAACTAAGAAAACTTAGATACATCCATAGGAACCAGGGCTGCGGACATTAATAATGGACACTATGGAATTTGGTGTTGATTTCAGCCGCCTAAGTCATTAATTTGTAGGAATTCATACCCTTCACAAAAGATATTTTAGCTAGCAAATCTTTTGTGATTCTATTTATCTTTCTTCTTTGGAGTTTGTCTCATATTAATAGCACTTGACATAGTGACACAGACACCGCTACAACATTTCAGTGTTTTCTCAGGGCTTCTTTCATTTTACTTGAGGAGAGAGTGCCCTATAGCCCATCCCACTTGAAGGTTAAGCGTGCCATCATCTCTGCAACTCAGGTAGCATGTACTCTGGAATAAAATATGCCTACCTCTTGTATTTGCCATCAGAGTGGGGGCAAGTGTTATCTTGGCAATGCACTCAAACTTTCTCAGTGCAATGGAGAAATTATACCGCTTAGATTTCCTAATAGAATAAAAAAAAAAATGAAAGAAACAAAACACCCTTCAGGTGTTGCCAGAATCCTAGAGAGAGTATTATAACCACAGAAAAGCTCAAAGATTAACTGATTACATTATGCTGCTTTGAACTTCAAAACTATAACACAAATATAAGATATAAAAATTAATAGAGTGCTATTACAGATTTTCTGTCAAAATTCAAAGCAGGACTTTGTAACTAAATATGTAATTCAGAAAATGTTGGTAAAAACCTGAATTCTAAATTTTCTATTTCTTTCTCAAATACTGCTTGAGAATGTTTTGTTTAATCTTATATAAGACTGTAAAAATATATTTCTAGCATTATTTCTGATCAGAAAGTAACAGTTTTATAAGAGTAAGTTACATCTTGGGGGAGATTTTGTTACTGAAACATAATAGAATTAGAAAAAAATATAAATTTTTATAAAAAATTTGAGTATTCTCTTAGTTTGGAAATTATCCTTGATGTTTACCTCCTAATTTTTTATCCTACCAGAAAGTCTAGTTTTAGACTTAAGAACTACTATGTATATTTTATTATATTGTACACGTCTATTTGAGATTTTTTAAAAAAGAAATAATTTAGAAAGGAGCATAAAATTATATGAACTTTCCACTGATTTTTTAAAAGCTAATTAAAATTGTGTTGATGATGTACCTATTAGATTACATTTTATAAAATATTAACTTTCAGGGACTTTTACTAGAGTAGTACAGTAAAATGTTTTATCTACTATTGTCAGAATTTGGAGTGTTATAAGTTATTTTGTAATTAATAGTATATAATAAGATATATTTAACATTAAAAGGCTGTTATCTTTTTTTTAAGAATAATGCTTCATAAATGGCTAAACAACAAATAACATCTGGCTGATGACAGTTAAATCTGCTTTTACTTATTTCTCTTATTTTAATTTCATATTTTTTAGCATTCTTTTTGGTCTACTAGACCTAGTGTACAAGGTGCAGTTGAAGTCTCCCCTCCCCCTACCCATTCAGGCTTTTTATTAAAGCATATGAAGATCCTACATCACTATAAATGACACTTAAGAGTATATTCTACCAAACTTTAACCAAACTTTACTTGAGTTTCATGTTTGCAGAAATAAGCACAACATGAAGAACAACTTACACAATTACCTGGGGAAGCACCTATGAGCTTAACACTCCTCAGGTTCCCTTAGTGGGCCTTCCATCCTCACCCTTGGCCTATATTATCATTACTATGAACTCCTGTAACATATTGTCTAACTTCTCAAATTGCATCAATCATGTCCTCCCTTTTGATCTTGGATATTCAATTTCTCCCCATTTTGGACTCTTTCCACTGGCTTCTGCTCATGAATAGGTCTTAGCCATTTAAGACACGCAAGAGGATGCATACACAACTTTCCTTAAATCCAAGTATTTCTCCAACTATCCTGTGTCTTTCCTTCTTTCTGTAGCCAAAGTGATGTACACCAGCTAATGATCTACATCCTTTATCCAACAGACAGATTTTTGATTAATGTGTCAGTATTTTTATTGTCAGGATAATACTGCATAACAAGCAATGACAAAATTTCAGGGGCAAATAACAATAAGTGCTTATTAGTTCTCGCATCTGTAAGTTGCTGGACTGCTCCATCATCTCTCAATTCTGACTCATAGCAACCCCATAGGATTTCCAAGGCTGTAAATCTCTACAGAAGCAGATTGCCACATCTTTCTCCCATGGAGCCACTAGTGGTTTTGAACCACTGACCTTTCAGTTAGCAGTCGAGTGCTTTAACTACTGCGCCACCAGGGCTCCTTAGCAGTGGATACTGTAGATGTTTTCCTTCTTTCTGAAAGACATCTTCCTTTGGTTCCCCTGACAAAACATTCCCTTGATTTTTATCTCATCTCTCTAGCCCGCCCTATTCAATCTCCTTTGAGGTCTAACTTTCTCAAAACATGGTTGGAATTCCTCAAGACCTGGTACTACACCCTCTTTTTTTTTTAATATGGCCACTGTGGTTAGTGTAGTCTATGTTCATGTGTCCTGTTGCCACCGAAATAAAGATGAAATTACAAATGCTTAGATTTCTCCTCTGAGTTCCAGGATCATATATCTAACTGCCTACTTTATATGTATTCCAAGATATAGCAAAGATACCTCAAATTCAACCTAAACTTAGCACATTCTAATATTCCCCCATTTCACCTGAAAATGTGTTTAGTGCTCTTTAGCTCTGGGAATGACACCATGTCCATTGAGTTATACAAGCCAGAAAACTAGGAATCTTCCTTGATACTCTTCTTTCAGCTACAGCAATTATTTAACCCTTAAGCTCTATTAATTTTATTACCTAAATAGCTCTGGAATCCATCAGCTTCTTTCTATCACTATTATTTTTCCCCTAGTTTAATCAACCATCATTTCTCACCTAGACCACTATAGGTGAGTCTCATCCCTTCTTTCTCCATCTGTTTTGTTCTCTGCTCAGCAGCTAGAATGATCTTGAAAGACCTGGTATATAGTATATGTTCAACATATTTTCAATGAATGTATAGGAGTGTGTATGTGTGTATGCAGGCATGTATAGTTATAATGAGAAACTCTATATTGCTGGGACTTGCCGTATTTTTACACAAGTATGCACGTGTTATACCATTTTTTGCCAACTAAAGCCTCCCTGGACAAGGTATTTTCGTAAGTGCGCTATGCTAATTTTTTTTACAGCAACATGTAAATTGCCTCTGAGTAATTAGATTACTATCAATATCATAAAAAGTAACCACTTTATTCAAATTTCTTGTTCTATTTTTACGTACTGCTTTTTTCTAGTCCTTATATAGTCAGATTATACTAGTCACATTCTACTTGAAAGAAGTTGTATTGAGAGAGGAAGAAAATATAATTCTTACTTTAAAATCATCTTGAGGAGGCGGGGAAAGATGGCGCTCTAGGCAGAAGCACCACGCCGTCCCTCCACAGCAAAGATCCAAAAAACTAAGCCTAACAGAGAATCAACAATCCTGAAACCCTAGAACACCAAATGAAGAGATAAAGAACTCAGCCAAACACCAAACGGAGTGAGAATACTAAAAGAGAACGGAAAGCGAGGAGAGACTCATGCAGAGATTCCTTACCAGCTAACACAGCGCGGATCCACCATCTTGGATTCCTATCGGAGACCAGCGAACGGGAGAGCAGCCTCGCAGAGCGTCCAGTGGGAGACAGAACGACCGGTAAACTGTGGTGCGCGCTTTCCCACCCCCCACCCCTCTCCACCTCGGCTGGGGCTCCCCTGCTTTCCGTGGCCAGGGTCCCTGGGCTGGGGGGCGCCGGTGCTTGGATTCCACGTGCCCGGGCTGGCGGCTTTCTGAGAGCCGTTTGCTGGCTGCTGGCAAAGCTTTTTCTGCTGCCTCCCCCTCCTTTTGCCTGGGTGCCTGGTTCCGAGCGCCATCTTTGCTCTCTCCTGTGGGGCTGTGGGGCTGCGTTCGGGCGTGTGGCTGCTTCCAGGTCTGGGCTGCCGCGCTGGTGAGATCCCGGGGCCTTTGTTTGTTCACCCCTCTGCTTCCCGTGGCCACGTTCTCTTAACCCCGAGACTGCTGGCTGCTTGGAATTTGTGCCCCTGAGTGGGGGCTCTCTGGGTCGCATTTGTTGGCTGTTGGTGTGGCATTTTCTGCTTCTTTTAGTTTCTCGCTTGCCTCTCGCTGCCTCCCCCTCCTTTTGCTCGGGTGCCTGGTTCCGAGCGCCGTCTTTGCTCTCTCTGGCGGGGCTGTGGGACTGTGTTCGGGCGTGTGGCTGCTTCCAGGTCTGGGCTGCCGCGCTGGCGAGATCCCGGGGCCCTTGTTTGTTCGCCACTCTGCTTTCCGTGGCCACGGTCTCTTAACCCCGAGACTGCCGGCTGCTTGGAATTCGTGCCCCTGAGTGGGGGCTCTCTGGGTCCCATTTGTTGGCACTGACTGCTGGTGTTGCTCTTTTTTTTTTCTTTAATTTTATTTTTCTTAATTTTTGATTAGTTTTGTCATCTTTTCCCTCTTTTTCCCTTTTGTCTTTCTTCATTGCTTAATTTCTCATCTCTCTATCTCTTCCTTCTCTTTCTGATCCCTGAATACCAGGCGATGTATGCCTCTGTACCTTCTGGCCAGGCTGTGCTGTGAAAACTGAGACCGACTTCCCCAGACCTCATAGCTGCATCGGTGGGATCCCTGGGAACTTTGCAGTTCTTTAACTTTTCTGATTTTTATTTGTTCATTCTTTCCGTTTCTTTCTCTTCCCCCTTCTAGTTTCCTCCATCCCATAGTCTCTCATCTGTACATTCCAACGACAAGCTCCCCTAGCATTCTTTTATGTTTGTATGCTTTTTGTTCCTGCTCCTCTCTCCTCTCTCCCATATCCAGCTTAGCTTCACACATAACCATCTTCCCGCTGCACCCTACCTACCTGCACTGTGCACTAGACATCACACCACCAAGCTGTGCAGGCACGCCCTATTGGAACCTGCCCAGCACTGACTACCGACCGTCCTGGTGGCTGCGGTGAGTGCCACAAGCAACCCGTCCCAGTGGCTCCTCCTCAGCTAGATCTGCCCAGCTGTACCACAAGGATGAAACAAAAAAAAAAAAAAAAACTACAATCAATAAACGAGAGAAATATCTACTGAATGCCCCGAAAACAGCAAACAATATCAAAACATTTACAAAAACAAGACAAGATGTCTCCAATAGGCATCCAAATTAAAACACCAGATAACTCTCCTGTGGAAGAAAATGCACTAGAAGTACCTAATAGGGAACTCAAATCACTTATACTCGGAATTTTCCAAGAACGGAGGCAAAAAGCTGACAAACATGAGGAAAAAATAGACAAATTTATGGAAAATACAGACAAAAAATTGGAAGAATTCAGGAAGATGATGCAGGAACAAAATGCCAAAATGAATTCACAACTCGAAGTTATACAAAAACAACAATTAGAAATCCAAAAGATAAACAACAAAATTTCAGAAATGGACGGTGTCATAGAAGGGCTGAGAAGTAGATTTGAAACCATGGAAGACAGGATCAGTGGAACTGAAGACAAACACTTGGATACAACTCTGTTTCAGGAAAACTCAGAAAAAAGAACAAAGAAAAATGAAGAGACCCTGAGAGTTATGTGGGACACAATTAAAAGCAAAAACTTACAAGTGATTGGCATACCAGAACAGGGGGAGAAAACAGAAAACACAGAGAGGATCATTAACGAACTGCTGACAGAAAACTTTCCCAATATCATGAAAAATGAAAAGCTGGCCATCCAAGAAGCTCAACGAACCCCATATAGAAGGGACCCCAAAAGAAAATCACCAAGACATATCATATTCACACTCGCTAAAACTAAAGACAAACAAAGAATCCTGAGAGCAGCTCGTAAAAAACATGAAGTCACATACAGAGGAGAAACAATAAGACTAAGCTCAGATTATTCGGCAGAAACCATGCAGGCAAGAAGGCAATGGGATGACATATATAAAATCTTGAAAGAAAAAAATTGTCAGCCAAGAATAATATATCATGCAAAACTCTCATTCAAATTTGATGGTGAAATTAGGTCATTTCCAGATAAACAGAAACTAAAGGAATATGCAAAAGTCAAACCAAACTTACAAGAATTATTAAAGGGAGTTCTTCGATCTGAGGACAAACAGCTTCAGCCCTCAGGCAGGACCTAGGACCTAGGACACAGGTTCATATGAACCAGATACCGTTCTAGGAACTGAACTACAGAGGACTTTCCAAAAACAAAAGAAATACAACAGGGAATCAGAGAAATCAATCAAAGGATGACAACAACATCAAAACAATGAAAGAGGGAACAAACGGCATAGGTATAGAACCTTCTAAAGGAGAGGAAGGCAAGGCGATACCAAGTAAGGGTAGACTGCTTCAAAATTATAAAGATAAGGGTAAAATTCATGGTAACCACAAAGAAAGTTAACAAACCAACTCAAAAAAATAAAGATGAAACACATAAAGTCTCAAGAAAAACAAAACCTACAAAAACAAAAGAAATGAACACAAAATCCACAAACAAAAGTAACTCAGCACAAGAGAGTAAGAAGAACAAAGAAAACTTCAGCACCACAAAAAAAAGCACTACAAAATGACAGCAACAAACTTCCATCTATCAATAATTACACTGAACGTAAATGGACTCAATGTACCCATAAAGAGACGGAGAGTGGCAGAATGGATAAGAAAACAGGATCCATCAATTTGTTGTCTACAAGAGACACACCTTAGAAACAAAGATGTGAATTTATTAAAAATCAAATGTTGGAAAAAAATATATCAAGCTAACAACTATCAAAAAAGAGCAGGAGTGGCAATTCTAATCTCAGATAAAATAGACTTTAAAACAAAATCTACCATAAAAGACAAAGAAGGACACTATATAATGATTAAGGGGATGATCCATCATGAAGACATAACCATAATAAACATCTATGCACCCAATGACAGGGCTCCAAAATACATAAAAAAAAAAAACTCTAACAGCACTGAAAAGAGAAATTGACAGTTCCACAATAATAGTAGGAGACTTCAACACACCACTCTCAGTAAAGGACAGAACAACTAAAAAGAAACTCAGCAAAGATACAGAAGACCTAAAGGACACAATCAGCCAACTGGACCTCATAGACATATATAGAACAATCCATCGAACCGCTGCAAAGTACACATTCTTTTCCAAAGCACATGGAACGTTCTCCAGAATAGACCACATCTTAGGCCACAGAGCAATCCTCAACAAGATCGAATACGCTGAGCTAATTCACAGTATCTTCTCTGACCACAATGCCATCAAGGTAGAAATTAACAACAGAAAGAGCAAGGAAAAAAAATCAACTACATGGAAACTGAATAATACTCTGCTTACACAACAATGGGTAATAGAAGAAATCAGAGATGGAATTAACAAATTCCTAGAATGAAATGAAAATGAAAACACATCATACCAAAACCTTTGGGACACAGCAAAGGCAGTCCTCAGAGGACAATTTATAGCAATAGATGCACATATCAAAAAAGAAGAAAGGGACAAAATCAAAACATTAACTACAGAACTCAAACAAATAGAAAGAGAACAGAAAAAAAGCCCACAACCACGGGAAGAAAGGAAATAGTAAAGATCAGAGCAGAAATAAATGAAATAGAGAACAGAAAAACAATAGAAAGAATCATCACAACCAAAAGTTGGTTCTTTGAAAGAATCAACAAAATCGACAAACCACTGGCGAGACTGACAAAAGAAAAACAGCAGAGGGCACAAATAACCCAAATAAGAAATGAAATGGGGGACATTACAACAGACCCAACCGAAATAAAAAGGATTATAACAGAATATTATGAAAAACTATATTCCAACAAATTTGAAACCTAGAGGAAATGGATAAATTACTAGAAACACATGGCCTACCCAAACTTCAACAAAGTGATATTGAAAATCTGAACAGACCCATAACAGGAGAAGAGATTGAAAAGGTAATAAAAAAACTCCCAACCAAAAAAAGCCCTGGCCCAGATGGCTTCACTGGAGAATTCTACAAAACATTTACAGAAGAGCTTGTACCAGTTCTACTCAAGCTATTTCAGAGCATAGAAGAGGAAGCAACACTTCCAAATTCATTCTATGAAGCCAGCATAACGGTGATACCAAAACCAGGCAAAGACATCACAAAAAAAAGAAAATTACAGACCAATATCTCTCATGAATATAGATGCAAAAATTCTGAACAAAATTCTAGCCAATAGAATTCAGTATCATATCAAAAAAAAAATACACCACGACCAAGTAGGATTCATACCACGTATGCAAGGATGGTTTAACATTAGAAAATCCATCAACGTAATCCACCACATAAATAAAAGGAAAGAAAAAAATCACATGATCATCTCAATTGATGCAGAAAAGGCATTTGACAAAGTCCAACACCCATTCCTGATAAAAGCTCTCAATAAAATAGGTATAGAAGGGAAATTTCTCAACATAATAAAGGGCATCTATGCAAAACCAACAGCCAACATCATTCTTAATGGAGAGAGGCTGAAAACATTCCCCTTGAAAACAGGAACAAGACAAGGATGCCCTTTATCACCACTCCTATTTAACATTGTGCTGGAAGTTCTAGCTAGAGCAGTAAGGCAAGAGAAAGAAATAAAGGGCATCCAAATTGGTAATGAAGAAGTTAAACTCTCCCTGTTTGCAGATGATATGATACTATACCTAGAAAACCCTAAAGACTCCACGAGAAATCTACTGGAACTAATAGAAAGATTCAGCAGAGTAGCAGGATACAAGATAAACATTCAAAAATCAGTTGGAATCCTATACACCAGTAAAGAGAACGATGAAAAGGAGATCAGGAAATCAATACCATTTTCAATAGCCCCTAAAAAGATAAAATACTTAGGAATAAATCTGACCAGGAATGTAAAAGACCTATATAAAGAAAACTACAAAACACTGCTGCATGAAACCCAAAGCGATCTACATAAATGGAAAAACATACAATGCTCATAGATAGGCAGACTCAACATTGTGACAATGGCAATTCTACCTAAAGCAATTTACAAATGCAATGCAATCCCCATCCAAATACCAACAACATTCTTCAAAGAGATGAAAAAACTAATTATTAACTTTATATGGAAAGGGAAGAAACCCCGAATAAGGAAAGCACTACTGAAGAAGAAGAATAAAGTTGGAGGACTCACACTACCTGACTTGAGAACCTACTATACAGCTACACTAGTCAAAACAGCCTGGTACTGGTACAACAACAGAGACACTGATCAATGGAATAGAATTGAGAACCCAGATGTATATCCATCCACCTAAGGTCGCCTGATCTTTGACAAGGGCCCAAAATCAATCAAATGGGGAAAAGACAATCTTTTTAACAAATGGTGCTGGCTAAACTGGATATCCATTTGTAGAAGAATGAAACAGGACCCATACCTCACACCATATACAAAAACTACTTCAAAATGAATCAAAGACCTGAATATAAAGCCTAAAAGTATAAAGTTCATAGAAGAAAAAGTAGGACCAACACTTCAGGCCTTAATACATGGCATTAACAGGATACAAACCATAACCGTCAATGCACAAAACCCAACAGATAAGGTAGATAACTGGGATCTTCTAAAAATCAAACACCTATGTTCTTCAAAAGACTTCACCAAAAGAGCAAAAAGAGAACCTACAGACTGGGAAAAATTTTTTGGACAGTACAAGTCAGACAAAGTTCTAATCTCCATAATCTACAAGAAAATCCAACACCTCTACAACAAAAAGACAAATAATCCTATTAAAAAATGGGCAAAGGAAGTGAACAGACACTTCACCAAAGAAGACATGCAAATGTCCAACAGACACATGAGGAAATGCTCGCGATCACTAGCCATTAGAGAAATGCAAATTAAAATCACAATGAGATACCATCTCACCCCGGCATTACTGGCACGAATCAAAAATACTGGAAATAACAAATGTTGGAGGGGCTGCGGGGAGACGGGAACTCTTATACACTGCTGGTGGGAATGCAAAATGATACAACCATTTTGGAAAATGATATGGCGTTTCCTCAGAAAGCTAGATATAGACATACCATTCGATCCAGCAATCCCACTCCTAGGAATATATCCTAGAGAAATAAGAGTCATCACTCGAATAGACATATGCACACCTATGTTCATGGCAGTATTGTTCACAATAGCAAAACGATGGAAACAACCTTGATGTCTATCAACAGATGAATGGATACACAAACTATGGTACATACACACAATGGAGTACTATGCAACGAGAAAGAGCAACAATGAATCTTTGAACCATCTCATAACATGGATGAAACTGGAGGACATTATGCTGAGTGAAATAAGTCAATCACAAAAGGACAAATATTGTATGAGACCTCTATTGTAAAAACCCATGAAAAAATTCACATGCGAAATGTAACAATCCTTGTTGGTTACCAGGGATGGGAGGGGAGGGGGTGGGAAATACTAAATAGGCAATAGATAAGTAGTACCTTGGGTGAGAGGTGAGATAGTACACAGTACAGGCGAAACTAACACAACCTGCACAAGGAAAGGTCATGGAGGCCCTATAGACACATCCAAACCCCCCAAGGGACTGAGTTGTTGGACGGAGGGCTCTGGGGACCATGGTCTTGGGGAACATCTAGGTCGATTGGCATGACACTACTTATAAAGATAATGCTCTACGTTCTACCTTGGTGAGTAGTGTCTGGGGTCTTAAAAGCCTATGAGCGGCCATCTAAGATACTCCACTGGTCTCATCCCTTCGGGAGCAAGGGAGAATGAAGAGAACAGGATACAATGAAAAGATTAGTCCAATGGACTAATTGTCCACAGCTACCAAGGCCTCCACCAGACTGAGTCCAGTACAGCTAGATGGTGCCCGGCTGCCACCACTGACTGCTCTGACCAGGATCACAACAGAGGGTTCTGGACAGAGCTGGAGAAGGATGTAGAGCATAATTTTAACTCCCCAAAAAAAAAGAAAGAAAAAAAAAAAAAGACCAGATTTACTGGCCTAAATAATACTGGAGAAACCTCAAGAGTGTGGCCCCCAGACACCCTTTCAGCTCAGAGGTGAAGTTACCTTCGAGGTTCGATGTTAAGCCTGGGAGTGGACAGCCCAGTAAAACTAAATGGGACTAACAAGGTACAGGAGTCCGGTGACAAAGGCCAGAAGGCAGAGGGGGAGTAGGAAACTGATGATAAGGAACACAAATTGAGTAAGGACACTGTCGATGTGTTGTGAGATTGTTGACCACTGTTATAGGGCAACATTTGTAGTAACTATTAAATGGGAGGCTGTTTTGTCCTGTAAGCCTTCATCTTGGGCGAGAATGGCAGCACAATTGGAAGAGCATAGTCAATATCACTTAAATGTGTAAGTAAAAAGTTTTGAAATGGTGTTAAAAAAAAAGAAAAACCAAATGAGACTAATGAGGTACAGTGGTCCAGTGACAAGGGCCAGAAGACAGAAGGGGACAAGGAAGTCCCCTGGTGATAGGGCACACAAGGTGGAGTAAGGATATTGTTGATGTGTTGTGAGATTTTTAACCATTGTCATAGGGCAACATGTGTAGTAACTGTTAAATGAGAAACTAGTTTGTTTTGTAAGCCTTCATCTTAAGTGAGAATAACAGCACAGTTGGAAGAGCATAGTCAATGTCACTGAACTGTGTATGTAGGAATTTTTGAAATGGTGTATCTTTGGCTATCTGTATTTTCATCAAAAAAAAAAAAAAAAAAGGTTGAGAATTTAGAGGCTTAATATGTTGTGGGGTTGTTAACCAATGTCATAAAACAACATGTGTACTACTGTTTCATGAGAAACTATTTGTTCTGTAAGCCTTCACCTGAAGTACAATAAAATATAAAAAATTAAAAAAAATAAAAAAATAAACACAACAAATAAAAATTTTTACTTAAGTATTTCACGTTATAGGAAATACAGGAAGCTGACTTATTTACAGGATATAATACACAGTATCTGCCCTCTGCCTTTATGCCATGCTATATTTATAATTTAAAATAATAAAATGATTGTGTTGCTGAAAAAACAAATAAATAAATAAATAAAATCATCTTGATTGATCTGACAGCTTATAGTATTTGTAATGCTGCTCTAAAGAAAGTTATCAGTATGCAGTTTCTTTAACAAGACAGATTTTGAGTGAAAAGGGGAATAACTAGATCCTAGAAAATAGCCCTGTTCTATCTTGTATTAATCAGTGGAGAAGTGTATCACATTTGGCAGTGCTGGGAAATTTGAGGACTTGGGTACTTAAAAAATATGTATATACCCTCTAAGACACCTTGTCCAAATTATACATTTCTACTTCTCAAACTGGGAACTGTGATTTTATAACAGGAAGCATGTTGTGAAAATAAATCAGTTTTTAGTCTTTTGCTTCATGCTGATATAAGATAATAACAGTCAAAGAGGGAATGGAGATGCAGGTGGAAATCTACATAAATTATTTTTAATGGAATAAAATACTTCCAAGAAGGTAAACTACCAATAGCAAGTTATCAATTTTCAATACATGCTTTCTGTATTTCTCATTATCATGTATTATGCTTCTTGTGAACCAGTATTAATTCAGCAAACACTGATTGTAGCATGTGGAGCTAATACGGAGCTCCTGGTCTCTAGGATGGCACGCTCTCTTCATTCACAAAGTTTATGGTATAGTTGGCATTATACTATAAACAATGAAATTATTTGTCTGAAAACACTGACATAGGTCTATCATATTCTGAACTTTTTTTTAAAATTAATTTTATGGAAGAGAAGCCAGAGCAATATGCTTCCAGTCTGATCTCAGACCTCAATGTCTAAAAGATTGTGAACAGTGGTGAATGGATTATTAAAATGGTGAGTTGATCATGAAGGTAGTTGCATCTGTCAGTCTTCCCTTGTCAATTCGAGGTGGCTTATATTCAGTTTCTCTCACTGAGGTGCAGGCAGGGAGTAGGATATTTAATGCCTAGTGGGCATAGAGTGTTTTTTTTTTTTTTTTCCAATTTTGTAGTTGTCACAGTTATTCACAGAGCTATAAATTGAACACGGCATGTAAATCCAGGAACTGAAGACTTTGGGGCCCTAAAATAGTTAGCACAGGAACACTGTGCCCCATAGGGCAAGCTTTGTGAAAAATATTTCCTTTGGCTTATTATTAATGTGAAATTGGAGAATATCTGTCCTTCTGTGATCTGCAAACTCCTGCTTGTGAGACATTTTTATATAAAGTTTGGAGTATTTTTTGAGGTATGCCAAGGGACTAGTAGGCCAATGTGAATTTAAGAGATCACAATTTCTGCTGAGTGGAGTATGCAACTTGAAGAAATTTCCTTTTTTTTGATAGATAAATATGCCATGAAACTGTTTTTAAGATATGATGACCTTAAAAATGGCTCACAGTAATAAAGAGCAAAGTCCTGAGGTAATCTTGGCTTGCTTCCTGTCAGCTGACAATTGCTCAGCGATCATGGCATCAGGTTCTGCCTTGGCGTGGTGACAACACTAGCATAGGATTCATTTTCCAATCTCTGTGTCTGAGATCATCCCTCAGAAGTAGGACATGTGGAAGAATCACAGTGATGTGTGCTGTAGCCAAGACTCCATCAAAGTGGAGGAGTCCACTCTGTCCTGTTGCTCTCAGCACTTTGGCTGTGGGCCATTTCTGATGAGGTCACCATCAGCCATGTCTTTACCATTCCTTCTCTGGAGAATTTTGGATGAGGTCACCTCATCGAGCACATCTCTTGCCTTATGTACTCGAGAATATCATATATACTGTTTACATTAGACACAATTGCCTAATAGCTACTCAATATATGTTTTACACATGCAAGTAAAATGGCTTGAGAATTGCACACCTCATGAACATTGGCTATATTGAATTTTGACTAATAAAGTCTCGTAAACCCAGTGATTTTATTGTCTTATCTATCAGGAAAAGAAGACTTAGTTTTTGAGAGAATCAAAGTTTAGTACAAGGTGTGAGATATGAATATCATTGCTGAAGTAAGTAAACGTGAAAAATAGAAAACTATTCATGGTGAGAAGTCTTTATTATATTGTTTTTGTACTTTTCTACATCTTATTTTTTTGGAGTGGGGGGAAACATAATTCTAAGAATCTTAGAGACTTCTGGATTAACATGTATGACTTGAAGATAAAAATAAATATTCCATAAATAGGAAGATCCTCAAAATACCCAAGATTGTCCATAGTCTAGACAAAATATTTGTTATTTACATGTAATAACAAATATTGTATTTATTAGTTGATTTTGTTTAACTGGGATTCTTATATCTTTTTAAAATGATCTTTTAAGACTTACTAGCATTTGAGGGCATTAAGGAAGGTCTAATTTTATTAATTCATTCTGTTTTTTAAATGCATTGCCCTTGTCCTTGTCACTCTCCTGCAATCCTTCAATTTTTTTTTAATTTCATTTAGATTAAAATCAAGAATCTTACAGAGACTTTTGTTTCTTGAAAAGTTATTTTTGTAGTAAATATCTCAAAGAAGAGAAAGTTCTCCTTTAGTTTGGTTTCCTTCATTTATTATCTTTATGATAAGGGAAATAAGGAATAATACAAAGTTTTAGGACAACTTAGCAAATTAGCAGTACAGTCAGGATTTGAAATGGAAATCATTTTCTTTCTTTCAGTGACAAGACACATTTAAAACCTGAATTTACTTACAACGTATTCGAACTGCACTTATCACTGTCCATTTTTTTTTTACATCTTATCATTAGTAATATGTAGTACATACAATGTTGCAGTACATAATTTGCTGATGTTATAATTCGCATGTCAAACCCAAAGACAGATAAAGATGAGATTTATAAAGATACTGATAATAAAAGACAATAATAATGAAAACTAAAAAAAAAAAAAGGAAGAAAGAAATGTTTGACTTACGTCAGAAACTGCTTAAAACGAAATTGTTGGAATGGAACCTGTCGTAAGTAGGGGACTACCTGCATTTCACTTCTCTGTAGCAAATTGAAAAACAAAACAAAACAAAAAACGATTGTTAGATAAATTTGAAATTCATAGTCATAATACATTGAGACATACCTGAGGAATTTAGAAGAGTAAATCCCATTTAGTTTCAAGAGATTAAAAAATACCAGTTCTTATTTTCTTCAGTAGACATCTTATTAAAGAAAATAGAGCCAGTGTGGTTTCTATTATATATTGTATATAAACTTCACTTATTTCAGATTTATTAAAAGAGAAGAATAAGCATAGAAATTTTCAATTTTCTGGTGCTTCTTTTTTGCTTGTGTTTGTTTTTGTTCTACCAGCAGATGACTTGTTCCACTGGATTTATGTAGCATTAAGTGTTACTCACTTCAGTAAGTATGTATAATATCATTATCCATTTTAGGATAATTCCAACATTTGCTTATTGTGGAAAGTAGAAGTAGTCTGCATAAATTGTTCAATGGCAGTTTCCTAGGTAGAATGCTTCCCTGAGCTTCACTGGTTCCTAAAGCATGCAGTCATGTATTTCACTAGCCACACTAAGTAGCTGGATTCAGGCATGGAAATTTGGTGATGCTCAGCACATTTCAAAATATGTACTAAATATTATGTAAGACTGACTGAAATATAATCAGCTCATATATTATTATAGATGCTCTAAAGCAGTTTGGGACTAAGTGCACTGGGGACTCCTTACCTGGACAGCACTTCGGTAGCCTCCCAGGAGGTGGATTTAACTAACTAGGCTTTGGGGTGCTGACATCTACTTACGGAGAGGATTTGAGTCACAGCAGTATGCATCCCATCATTGAGATTTCTCTAAGAATATCATAGAAGATGCTGAGTATCTCTAGGATTTCAGTATTAGAAATAGTTGTTCTTATCTTTAACTAATCAAAACCAAAACCCAACCTGTTGATGTCCGGTTGATTCTGACTTCATGTGTTACAAAGTAGAACTGAGCTCCATAAGGCTTTCTTGGCTGCAGTCTTTATGGAAGCATATCACCAAGCCTTTTTTCTGAGATACAGCTGGGTAGGTTTGAACTGCCAACATCTGGTTAGTAGTTGAGCATATTAACTTTTAGCACCACCCAGGTATCTTATCCTTAGCTATTGGCTTGTTTTTACTTGTACATCTTGCAACTGATATTTTATTTCTCTCTTTAGGTGGGTATCTAGAATGCTAAGAATCAAATTTAGGAGTCCCCATGTGGTCTGATTATTTTATAACTTATATGTGTATATAAATCTACCTACTCTCTCCATCTTATGTTTTATCCTTCTTTTTCTTGCTCATTTTAATTCATTGTATCTTGCTTAATTATATGCTTTCTGTTAAGCTGATTTGAATCGCTTTTTGGAATGAGGTAGGTTATTAATTCGTTAATTAGTGTATAGATTGCTTGTCTGGCTCATTGTAATTTTCAAGTCATTAACACAATAGGAGGATTTAGGAAGTAGTTTTGATATGCCGGTAAGCATATCAAACTAGACTTTGGGAAAATCTTACACTCTTAATATATTTACGTATCTTATATTTGAGTTCATTTTCTTAAACAATTTCAACTGAACAGGAAGCTGCTGAGAAATTTTAGAGATAAAATTAAAAAATTTAAAGATCAAATTTTAAATACATTTTGAAGATAAACTAACTGATCTAGTATAAAATTAATTAATGATCTTGGAAATGGCATATTTAATGTTTAGTTAGATATTCCATGTCATTTGCATAACAATATCAATAATATGCTTTATCTTCATATTCAGACAGTCTCCAACATACAAAGAAATCTTATTACAAATATATATTTATAAATTAGTAATTTAGAGCACTGAATATGTTTCCATGAACAATCAATTTTCTAAATGATGGTTAGACTCTTAGGTTAGCTCATAAAATCTGTTTTATCCATCGTGTAGAAGAAATAATTTATAGTAGTAAATTACATAAAATATTATTTTATATCTTAAATTAGAAAAAAAAAAGAATTAATTTATTTGTATTTTGAAGCCTAAGACAAAAAAAAAAGAATTATAATTAGAAGATCTGGGTGTAGATATGCAAGTTGATGTAGACTCTAGAAGGAAATTCTGGATATATTTAAAGGGATTAAAGATTATTGTATTGTGCAGTTTCACTTTGCAATATATGAGTTTTCCCTTCTGGTTGTAAATATATTACTAGTGGTGTAACCTTCAAAAAGCTCTGGTGGCACAATGGTTAAGCGCCCAGCTGCTAACTGAAAGGTCAGCAGTTTGAACCTACCAGCCATTCTGCTGAAGAAAGATGTGGCAGTCTGCTTCCATAAAGATTACAGCCTTGGAAACCTTATGGGGCAGTTCTATTCTATCATATAGGATTCCTATGAGTAGGAGTCGATTTGATGGTACATAACACAACAACAACTTGATGGTTCACAGCAATAACAGCCTTCAATATCAGCCATAATTAAGTTGTCTTTCAACTCAAAATGGAATGAGGAACAGAGAAGAGGAACAGCAAAATGTAAAAGAAATGGACCAATATTCTTGAGGGAACCAGATAAGAGCCGAGGCAGAGAATAAAATGAGCCCTAAGTATTAAAATCATGAGAGGTGTGAGGGGTTCATGTATTCCACAAAAGTCTTAAGGGTATAATGAAGAGACGTTGACTGTTGAATCACACAGGTCATCAGGCACTGATAAACTGAAGAAGTAAAAGGAGTAGAGTAGGGCCTGAGCGGATGGCAATTTCTTTATTTTGGGGTGTTTGCAAATTGGGTATTTGTAGTCATTTGTTTATTTGTTCATTCATTCATTCATTCAGTGCCTAGTATTTGCCCTGAGTGGCACAAACGTTTAACCACTTGACTATTAGCCAAAAGGTTGAGCAGTTTGAACTAACCCATAGATGCCTTGGAAGACAGTTCTGGCAATCTACCTCTGAAAGGCCATAGCCTTGAAAACCCTATGGAGCAGTTCTACTCTCACACATGAGGTCCCATGAGCCAGAATTGACTCAATGGCAACTAGCAACAACTACTCGTTACAATTACCTTTTTACTACCAATTTACAATCTCAACTGTTCAAAATTGGACTTTGTTTTTTCATCTCTACTGAAGCTGCTCTCAGGGAAGTGACCAAAAGTCTCGTTTGTGTACAATTTCATGATCTTTTCTCTGTTCTTATTCTCTTGGATTGCTTTGTCTTACATATCTTACATATCTGCCAAAAGCATTTGGCAAGTAAAGTTCTACTAAACATTTGCTGAAGGTTGACTTTCTTTGGCGTGATCTATTGAAACGTTACTATTGCTATATATTATTAGCAGTTGTGTCATAAAATTTATTTTCAAGTAAAAAGATTGACAAATTCTTCATATAATTGCCAGCATCATATTCATGCTAGTAACTGTGCTTTATTTTTGGTGAACACTCAGAATTTTATACATTTGTCTCAATGAGTCAAGAAATCAAATGACATATTGCATTGGGCAAATCTGCTGCAAAAGACCCCTTTGATTAAAGTGTTAAAAAGAAAATATCTTCCTTTGAGGATTAAGGTATGCCTGACCCAAGCCACGGTATTTTCAATTGCCTCATATGTATGCAAAAGCTGGACAATGAATAAGGAAGACCGAAGAAGAATTGATGCATTTGAATTATGGTGTTGGCAAAGAATATTGAATATACCATGGACTGCCAGAAGAATGAACAAATCTGTCTTGGAGGAGGTACAGCCAGAATGCTGCTTGGAAGTACATCTCAGGTACTTTGGACGTGTTATTAGGAGCGACCAGTCCCTGGAGAAGGACATCATGCTTGATAAAATAGAGGGTCAGCGAAAAAGAGGAAGACCCTCAACAAGATGGATTGATGCGGTGGCTCCAACAGTGGGCTCAAACATAGCAATGATTGTGAGGACGTCACAGGACCAGGCAGTGTTTTGTTCTGTTGTGCATAGGGTTGCTATGAGTCAGAACTGACTCTACGGCATCTAACAACAACAGCTCAATGAATTTGCTGTCCCTTCATCCAAAGTAGTTCTTACGTAAACTTGTCTTTTATTCCCGAGATACTCATTATCAGATAGCTGTTTTAGCTCATTGATATGCTAGAGCAACTTTAAGAGTTCTGAATCCTGACACTTGTTCAATATTCCTTGGGTTCTTCTCCTGGGTGTTTTTTCTCTGACTGTTTTTATAACGCCACTAATTTTTAATGCAGTTACCACATTATTGAGCTGTAAATGAGTTTATTTTGCAAATACACTGGTTGGCCTTGGGTCTAAAGTGGGCCTTTGAAGTCCCCACACACAAACCTAGGAACTCCTTACTTTGCAATTTGCAAGCTCTTAGACACTGTGTATTGAAAGGAAGTTTTGTCAGCAATCAAGACAAATCAGCAAATATTTATGCATTCTTTCACTGTTAAATTGCTGCATCCTTGATCACCACCATGTTTCCCCAAATCTCTTCTCATTCCAGAGAGGGTGGATCTATGTGACATCCCTGATACAGCCTCTGCTGGTGGATGCCCACCTCCAGATCTGCTTTCAGGACATCAGCCAGTTTGCATTGCCTCCTGCCGATGGCTGCTCACCTCCTTGCATGGGACCTTTCTTAGCTTTGTATAACATCTCTTCAAGAAGAGAATGACAGTGCATTCTGTGCCTATCAGGACTACACACTACTTTTCAGCACAACTGTCCACTCAGGCCATCATGTAGCACATCAGGGATTTCCTCCTCTTCAACTTATCTCCTCTTAACTGTATGTACAAGCTTAGAAGACTGACCTAGGAATGGGGTCATGGAGTCTCTTCACAGAGTGATAGATTCTTTCTTCTTCCTTTACTCTTTAGGAATAGAGAAGAGCTAATGGCACTGACTCAAATCATAGGATAACAAACAAACAAACAAACAAAAATCAAACCAAATAAAAAAGAAACATGACAAAACCCACCTAATCCCATATCTTTCTTTTTGATCATAGGAATAAGCATAACTTCACTCACTCACTAACTCACTCCACACTTCTTGGGTGTTACTAAAGGTAAGATCCATGGTAGTCTTGGTGATGCAGTGCCTGTGTCAATATGGAACTCACCGTATTAAGTGACAGACAAGTAAACAAAGTACAGAATACTGTAGGAAGTGTAATTACAATAGAGAACATAAAAATACTAGAGCACAGAGAAAGGGGGAAATGAGCTTTGCAGGATGGGGTTAGGACCAGAGAAGATGATCCTGGAATGGATATTAAGGAATGAATAAAGGCGCAGGGTGGAAGATATGTAGGAGACTTCTGTCCAACTTTTCTGTAATTTAAAAAATATTTCCAAATAAAAAGTTTACAAAAACTCACCAGGCAAATGAGAGTGAAAGTAGCAGAAATGCATTTAAAGCATTTGCAAAAAACACTTGCCATTCATCTGGTGTTGCTAGCGTTTAAGGGTTCATGAAGAAACAGTGGAGACAAAGCTTATATGAATGCAGTCAACTCTGGCTGACTTTCTAAAGCTAAAAGGGAGACACTACAGTTTTAATTAAGGGAGCAGCATGATGGGATTTGCTTTTAGAAAAGCAGCTCTATGACTTTGCGGAGGATAGAGTGATGGGAAGGAGGTAAGAGATAGGGAAAGTATAGGAAAGGGCAGTGGTCCAAGTGAGAGGTGATGGAGGTCTGTACCTTGATAGTAAAAGGACAAGTTTCTGAAACATCTAGAAGGTGGAATTAACAGGACTATGTTACTGATGAAATATGTGAAGGGCAAAGGAGCTAAAGATTTGGTCTTAAATGGTCAGATTGATTCACGTTAATAAAAGGGAGTCCATGAAAAAGAGCAGGTCTAAAGTAAAGAGGAAAATAACTAGTTCTGTTTGAGCAGCCTGCATTTGACATACCTGATATTTGAGAGAACATGTCTAGTAAGTACTTCGAGATATATATATATATATATATATATATATATATATATATATATGTATGTATATCTTGGGGAATAAGATAAAGATATATAGCCTGTTGATATATATTTGAAAGTCATTAATTGTTTCTTCACCTATTATCCAGGAATGGGCTTCAGGGGATTCACAAACCTTATATGAGAATATGTATATTTTCCAGGGTTGAAGATCTGTGCTAAATATTTCCAGTCCCCTCCCACCACTGCACACATTTCCCATATGCGTTCTCTGCTCTACTCTGTCCCCAAGTGGATGATGTGTTTGGAATGCGTTACTGGGGTTGCCTTACCATGTGACTTATGATAGGACTTACCTGATGAGGCGTACTGACAGGACTACAACTCCTGTCTGGAAGCCCCTCCTTTATGGAGCCAGCTCTCACAAGCCTCCAGTGACACTATTTCCTCCCTTGAGCCTTCAGCCCTCGGACGGTAACTGATTCCTGTTCTTGCTGTCCTCTTGGTGCCGCAAAATGTCTTCCCGGTTGTCTGAAAACTATTCACACCTCTTAAGAGTCCCTTCGTTAAAATTTCTGTACCATCCAAGGTGGATTTTTTCTTGCCAGATTCCTGACTAATACAGTCTGTCTGTGTTTATTTGTATGATTTAAAAAATTTTTTTTTTATTGTTGTAGTTTAAATGAAGTTTACATTTCAAGTTAGTCTCCCTGTCATGTTTTGAATTATGTCCCCCAAAAAATGTGTGTATCAATTTGGCTGAGCCATGATTCCCAGAATTGTGTGGTTGGCCTCCATTTTGTGATTGTAATTTTATGTTAAAGAGGATTAGGATGGGACTGTAACACCACCCTTCCCCAGGTCACATCCCAGATCCAATGTAAAGGGAGTTTCCCTAGGGTGTGGCCTGAACCACCTTTTACCTTACAAGAGATAAAAGGAAAGGGAAGCAAGCAGAGAGCTGGGGACCTCATACCACCAAGAAAGCACTGCTGGGAGCAGACAGCGTCCTTTGGACACAGGGTCCCTGAGCAGAGAAGCTCCTAGTCTGGGGAAACATTGATGAGAAGGCCGACAGACAAAGCCTTCCCCTGGAGCTGATGCCCTGAATTTGGACTTTTTAGCCTACTTAAATGTGAGGAAATAAATTTTCCTTTGTTAAAGCCATCCACTTGTGGTATTTCTGTTGTAGCAGCACTAGATGACTAAGACACTCCCATACAAAAATTTATACATACATTGTTATGTGACTCTAATTGGTCTCCCCATACTGTGACAGCACACTCCTCCTTTCCACCCCTGCTTCCCCATGTCCATTCAACCAGCTCCTAAACCTCTCTGGCTTCCCATCTCACCTCCAGACAGAAGCTGCCTGTTTAGTCTCTTGCATCTACCTGTGCTAAGAGGCACACTCCTCACGAGTATCACTTTATGTCCCACAGTCCAGTCCAATCCCTGACTGAAGAGTTGGCCTTGGAAATTGTTTCAGTTCTGGGCTGATAGAGAATCCAGGGACCATGATTTCTGGGTATCCTCCAGTCTCAGTCAGACCATTAGGTCTGGTCTTCTTACTAGAATTTGAGTTCTACACCCAACCTTTCTCCCGCTCCATCAGGGACTGTTTGTTGTGTTCCCTGTCAGGGTGGTCATTGGTGGTAGATGGGCACCATCTAGTTCTTCTGGTCTCAGGCTGATGAAGTCGTTGGTTTATGTGGCCCTTTCTGTCTCTTGGGCTAATACTTTCCTAGTGTCTTTGGTGTTCTTCATTCTCCTTTACTCTGGGTGGTTGGGACCAATTGATGCATCTTAGATGGCCGCTTGCAAGCTTTTAAGACCCCAGATACCACTCACCAAAGTAAGATGCAGAACATTTTCTTAATAAGCTTTGTTATGCCAGTTGACGTAGATGTCCTCTGAAAGCATGGTCCCCAGACACCTACCCCTGGTACTCTGTCCCTCAAAGTGTTTGATTATATTCAGGAAATTTCTTAGCTTTGGTTTAGTCCAGTTGTGCTGACTTCCCCTGTATTGTGTGTTGTCCTTCCTTTCACCTAAGATAATTCTTATCTACTATCTAGTTAGTAAATAACCCTCTCCCTCCCTCCCCACCCTCATAACCATCAAAGAATGTTTTCTTCTGTGTTTAAACCTCTTCTTGAGTTCTTATGATAGTGGTCTTCTACAATATTTGTCCTTCTGTGACTGACTAAATTCACTCAGCATAATATCCTCGTGCTTCCTCCATGTTATGTTTCACAGCTTCATCGTTGTTCTTTATCGTTGCATAGTATTCCGTTGTGTGGATATACCATAATTTGTTTATCCATTCGTCCATTGATGGGCACCTAGATTGTTTCCTTCTTTTTGCTATTGGGGACAGTGCTGCAATGAACTTGGGTGTGCATATATCTATTTGTGTGATGGCTCCTATTTCTCTAGCATATATTCCAAGGAGCAGGATTGCTGGATAGTATGGTACTTCTATTTCTAGCTTTTTAAGGAAGTGCCAAATAGGTTTCCAAAATGGTTGTACCATTTTACATTCCCACCAACAGTGTATAAATCTTCCAGTCTCTCCACAACCTCTCCAGAATTTATTATTTTGTGTTTTTTGGATTAATGCTAGCCTTGTTGGGGTGAGATGATATTTCATTGTAGTTTTGATCTGCATTTCTCTAATGGCTAATGATCGTGAGTATTTGTTCATGTGTCTGTTAGCTGCGTGAATATCTTCTTTGGTGAAGTGCCTGTTCATATCCATTGCCCATTTTTTAATTGGGTTATTTGTCTTTTTGTTGTTGAGGTTTTGCAGTATCTTGTAGATTTTAGAGATTAAATGCTGATCGGATTTGTTGTAGTCAAATTTTTTTTCCCAATCTGTAGGTTGTCTTTTCACTCTTTTGGTGAAGTCTTTGGATGAGCATAAGTGTTTGATTTTTAGGGGCTCCCATTTATCTGGTCTCTCTTCTGGTACTTGTGCATTGTTACTTATGGTTCGTATTATGTTTATTTTATGCCATGTATAAGGCTCTTGGCGTTGTGCGCATTTTTTCTTCCATGATCTTTATCGTTTTCAATTTTATATTTAAGTCTTTGATCTATTTTGAGTTAGTTTTTGTGCATGGTGTGAGGTATGGGTCTTGTTTCAGTTTTTTGCAGATGGATATCCAGTTATGCCAGCACCATTTGTTAGAGAGACTGTCTTTTTGCCAATTAATGGACTTTGGGCCTTTGTCAAATATTAGCTGCTCATAAGTTGGTGAATTTATGTCTGGATTCTCGATTCTGTTCCACTCGTCTATGTATCTGTTGTTGTACCAGTACCAGGCTGTTTTGACTACCGTGGTGGTATAATAGGTTCTAAAATCAGGTAATGTGAGGCCTCCCACTTTGTTCTTCTTCTTGAGTAAAGCTTTACTTATTTTGGGCCTCTTCACTTTCCATATGAAGTTGGTGATTTGCTTGTCCATCTCATTAAAAAATGCCGGTGGAACGCTTTGGGTAGAATTGACATTTTCACAATGTTGAGTATACCTATCCATGAGCAGTGAGTGTTTTTCCACTTATGTAGGTCTCTTTTGTTTTCTTGCAGTAGTGTCTTGTAGTTTTAATTGCATAGGTCTTTTATGTCTCTGGTTAGATTTATTCCTAAGTATTTTATCTTCTTGGGGGCTATTGTAAATGGTATTGATTTGGTGATTTCCTCTTCGAGGTTCTCTTTGTTGGTGTAAAGGAATCCAACTGATTTTTGTATGTCTATCTTGTATCCTGGTACTTTGCTGAAAACTTCTATTAGTTCCAATAGTTTTCTTGTGGATTCTTTGGGGTTGTATGTTTTTGATACCTAATATACGCCTGTGGCAAAACAAAATTCTGACAAGCCATGGAAATGGTTTCGCTCACACACAATGTGTGCACCCTGTGGATTACACCCTTGAGGACTGTTAAGTACCCTAAAGAATTTTCATTTACACTTATTTACCCTAAAATGATGTTTAGGGTCTGAATGACGAGTTATCTTTGCCATAAATTTTAGGTGAACCTATGCCCTGCAAGGATTGTCCCAAATCCTTGGGGCTGGCCTTGAATTTTCTAAACCTAAGAGGATAGGGAAATCTCAGCGGTCAGAATCGGTGCAAATTATGTATTAGTATGTCTGACTACATAAGAAAGGTTGACTGTCATAGTGATAGCTTTGGTCTGTCCTGAACATCCTTCTTGTATTTTAAATAATTTTTTTTCTACTTTATGAGGGGGAATTAGGATGGATTTTTTTTTGATGATCAAGGAACCCCAGAATGTGTCAGTCTTGCCCAGCTAAAACTGTTCTTTTTGACAGTGCTCCTAAGAACACCTTATGCAAGTGATGGTAGTGAACAAAGAATCAAAGTAGTGCTTTAACAGCTGAGCCAGTACCTAGTAGTCCAATGGCTATTAGTCAGTGAAAACTTCAAGATTAAGCAGGGACTCTTGCTCTCTTCAAACTTGAGTCTATAGACCAAGGAGGTGGACTGTGGCTGTATATCTCGTAAGAAACAGTGACCCTGTCCATTAGAAAATGTGGCTCAAACAGTAGCTCATACTCTAACTAATCAGATCACTTTCCCGCTCCATAGTGGTTGGAAGAAATAGCTCCAGCATGAGGCGATGGACTAAAGAGTCCCTTTTCTTATAGTCTTATCAGTCTCCCTCCTGCCATGTTTTTTGTAATGACATACCTCATTAACATAATTTGTTCTTCCTGACTTTTTGTTGAAACTGAAGCATCAGATAATTTGGAAGCCACAGAGCTTGTATGACCATCTTAGACATGCCATCCTTAAATGCAGCCAAATCAATAATTCATCAGAAGTTGGCAGATAAGATTGTTTGGGGTGGTGACAATGGAGATGTTCACCTCTTTTCTTTTTCATGGGAATCAGTGAGTTGAATATTAGACTTGAAGGAGACTATAGAAATTATTTTGTTTAATTTTTTTATACTTGAAGTTTTGGAGCCCTGTATTCAAACAAAATATTAAAAATAAATCAATATATCAGCAGGTCTGTTTCTAAATAAAGTTAGTTGGAAATCTGAGTCCACATGAGAAAACCCAGCATTTCTTCCCAGCATCACATTTGTGTGTACCCCTGGGAATGCTTAATGCTTCATGAAGCCAAGTTTGAAAACCTTCAATCTAGTGTGCCACAGAATTTATGTGACTAGTTGGAGAGCTTCCTAGACCGAGGAACCTGATTCTCAGTCAACCATACTTCCCCTTCCATCACACTGCTTCTTGCAGTCTACATCATTATATTCAAAGTCACATACCTGAGACCTCATTCAGCACTGCCCTTACCCTACTGAGCCACTATAGAGATGTTTATCTCAGAAAATGATTTCCTATTTAAAATTGTGTGTGTGTGTGTGTGTGTGTGAGTATACACTGAAGAGTGTAGTGATTATGGGTTTTTCTCATGTACAATCAGCTAATTATACAGAGGGAGTGCTGGCATATACTCTTAGCCGATAAGTGTTCTGCCAGCCCCTGTGCTGTATTTCACTCATTTAGAATGGCACCCCTTAGGTTATTAATTTACTCTGCCATTATCCCTGTGTCATTTCTCCTACTCTGGCGAACAGTTTTAACCCTTACTGGTGGGAGAAAAAAATCCAAGTGATAGTCCTGGGAGTACTGATAAAGTAAACACTGGGTGGTAAAAGACGTTTTATGGCGGCTCCAGAAAGAAAGAGGGCGAAGTTCACAAAGCAGTTAGAGACTGGTGGAAGTCTTTTGACATATGAGGGGCACCGTAAACCTCACTTCAGGTTTGACTAATGATTGTGTGGACAGTAAACCTCACTTCAGGTTTGACTAATGATTGTGTGGACAATAGCTGGAAAAAAAGAGAGAAAAAAAAAAAACAACTATTGCTGGAAGTACATCTCAACTTTGGCAGATATAGAAGGGAAAGAAAAGTGATTGCCTATGTTTGATATTGAGAAGACATATTCATAAAGACTATGTTCCAAGAGCCCCACATAGGATAGATTAGATTAGTTCCACCATTTCAAGGAACTTGTTCTTCAAACTAAATAGTGTATTCATTTATCAGTCCAGATAAGGATGCAATAATCAACGCAAAGGAAAGCAAGATCTTTCTTTCATTCTGTGTTGTCATATGCTCAGAGCAATTTTCAGCAATACTGATCACATCACCTTAAATGGGTTGTAAATGATACTTAAATGCTTCCCACTAAGTCTTTGGTATAGCCACTAACTTTAAAAAATAGAGTATGCATATTCAAGAATTATCTAGAATCAGGCTAAGGACATAAGGATTTTTTTTAGCAAAAACACTAGCTGGAACCAATTGTGTGTAAATTGAAGGTGATGAATGATCAAGACAAACTTTAGAAATGCAAGTGAAGACGCATCATGCCACTAGCCCCTTACTAGAAGTCTTGGTAGATAAAAGATACTGAGTGTTAATTTGCCTGAAAACAATATATATAGAAAAGAAGTGGATTTGACTTTTGATTCCACTGTTTATTGATATGCCCTTTGGAACTTCTCAGTATTACTGAGCCCGAGTTTTCTCTTTGGCTAAATTGAGGTAACCCTATCTGTCAGACTTATCTCCTGGGATTGCTGTGAGTTCCCAATGAGATAATGTATGTGAAAGTGCCCTATGAACTCAGGAAGTGATATTAGTTTGATTGCCCTATTCTCAGATAGACCAAACGGAAATCCAAAGATTTAACTCTTTTTGAAAGAGCGTTTGATTGCACATCTTACTGGGCGAACAGCTGTCAGGATCAGAAAAATACCTGGTAACAGTAACATTTTAACCAACATTCTCTAAGGAGTACTTTGAACTTATTTCTCAAAAAAAAAAAAGAGGAAATACAGGAACCAGTTCCCTTTAGGTTTCAAAATTCAGGAAAAGAATAAGGGGGAAGTTTGAGCTTGCCTGGGAACCAGGAGACAGTGTTTAAACTAGTTCTTAATCTATTATTAAGAGCAAGGCCTTAGATTCCACTTTAGAAATGACCTCCTTCTAGTGTATTAAGTGGTACACTTAAGATCTAACAGTTGATGAGTTTACAAAAAGCGATATGTTTTTGCCCATCAAGAGCTTCCCTCTCAGGGCAGTTAGAAAAGTGAAGATCTGACCCCAGCGTAGCCATTCTCCATGTAACATAAATACTAAATGGAGTTGGTTGGTTGTAGGGTTTTCTCTGAGTTCCTTAGTGGAAAGTGGTAGGTCCTGTAGAATATTTTCTGGTAGTGCATCTTATTTCCTCACCCAGCTGTGATGTAGAACATTTTCTGTCTTGGCAGGAAGAGAAATTTACACTCCACTTATTTTCTTTTGGCAAAACAGTTCCTATTTTAACTCCTATGTGAAAGTGTAAAAACTTTGTGTGTGTGGGGGGGGGAGGGATTAATTATTCATAGAAATATCTTGCTTTAAGCAGAACAACGAAATAGGGTTCTTTACATATCTGTTAGGCTGACTTTCAATTTTAACTCTTTTAGTTCCTGGTCCTTCACCGCACAAAATCAAGTCATTGAATTTGCATCAAAGCAAAATACTCAAAGTGATTCTTACTTCTATTTGATTTCTTAGCAGTAAAATGAATTTTTTTTCTTGCATTTTTTAAAAATGTTTTTATTGTGCTTTAGGTGAAAGTTTACAGAGCAAATTAGTTTCTCACTGAACTATCAACACACATATTATTTTGTGACATTGGTTGCCAGCACTGTGACATGTCAACACTCTCTCCTTCTGGACGTTGGGTTCCCCATTTCCATTCATCCAGCTTTCCTGTCCCCTCCTGCCTTCTCATCCTTGCCCCTGGGCTGCTGTGCCCTTTTAGTCTCATATAGATCGCTGAACTATGTGTGTTATTGTTTGTTTAATAGGCCTGCCTAATCTTTGGCTGAAGGATGAACCTCAGGAGTGACTTTGGTACTGAGTTAAAAGGGGGTCTGGTATGAGAGGCACTTCACCAAAGAAGACATTCAGGTGGCTAACAGATACATGAGGAAATGCTCACGATCACTAGCCATTAGAGAAATGCAAACCAAAACTACAGTGAGATACCATCTTACCCCAGCAAGGCTAGCATTAATCCAAAAACATAAAATAATGAATGTTGGAGAGGTTGTGGAGAGACTGGATCACTTATACACTGCTGGTGGGAATGTAAAATGGTTACAACCACTTTGGAAACCGATTTGGCGCTTCCTTAAAAAGCTAGAAATAGAAGTACCATACGATCCAGCAATCCCACTCCTTAGAATATATCCTAGAGAAATAAGAGCCCTCACACGAATAGATATATGCACACCAATGTTCATTGCAGTACTGTTCACAATAGCCATCAATGGACAAATGGATAAATTATGGTATATTCAAGCAATGGAATACTATGCAATGATAAAGAACAATGATGAATTTACGAAACATCTCATAACATGGATAAATCTGGAAGGCATTATGCTGAGTGAAATTAGTCAATCGCAAAAGGATAAATATTGTATGAGACCACTATTATAAGAACTCAAGAAAAGGTTTAAACACAGAAGAAAACATTCTTTGTTGGTTATGAGGGTGGGGAGGGAGGGAGAGAGGAATTCACTAACTAGATAGTAGACAAGAATTATCTTAGGTGAAAGGAAGGACAGACAACACACAATACAGGGGAAGTCAGCACAACTGGACTAAACCAAAAGCTAAGAAGTTTCCTGAATACAACCAAACACTTCAAGGGACAATGCAACACGTTCAGGGATGTGGGGATCATGGTTTCAGGAGACATCTAGGTCAACTGGCATAACAAAGTTTATTAAGAAAATGTTCTGCATCCCACTTTGGTGAGTGGCGTCTGGAGTCTTAAAAGCTAGCAAGTGGCAGTATAAGATGCATCAATTGGTCCCAACCCACTTGGAGCAAAGGAGAATGAAGAACACCAAAGACACAAGGAAAATATTAGCCCAAGAGACAGAAAGGGCCGCATAAACCAGAGACTCCATCAGCCTGAGACCGGAAGAACTAGATGGTGCCTGGCTACCACCAATGACCACCCTGACAGGGAACACAACAGAGAGTCCCTGACAGAGCAGGAGAAAAGTGGGGTGCAGAACTCAAATTCTATTAAAAAGACCAGACTTAATGATCTGACTGAGACTAGAGGGACCCTGGAAGACATGGCCCCCGGACGCTCTCTTAACCCCAAACTAAAACCATTCTCAAAGCCAACTTTTTAGACAAAGAATAGACTGAACTATAAGACATAAAATGATACTTGTGAAGAGTGTGCTTCTTAGTTCAAGGAGATACACGAGATTAAATGGGCAGCTCCTGTCTGGAGGCGAGATGAGAAGGCAGAAAGGGATAGGAGCTAGTTGAATGGACACGGGAAATCTGGGGTGGAAAGGAGGCAAGTGAGGTTACATTATAGGGATAGCAACTAGGGTCACATAACAACATGTGTATAAATTTTTGTATGAGAAACTAACTTGAGCTGTAAACTTTCACCTAAAGCACAATTAAAAAAAAAAAAGTGTGTCTGGGGACCATATTCTTGGGGTTTCTCTAGTCTCTGTCAGCCGAGTAAGTCTGGTCTTTTTTTTTTTTTGTAAGTTAGAATTTTGTTCTACATTTTTTTCCCGCTCTGTCTGGGACTCTCTATTGTGATCCCTGTCAGAGCAGTCAGTGGTGGTAGCCATCTAGTTGTGCTGGACTCAGTTTGGTGGAGGCTCTTGGTAATCGTGGTCTGTCAGTCCTTTGGACTAATCTTTCCCTTGTGTCCATGGTTTTCTTCATTCTCCCTTGCTCCAGACAGAGTAGAACAGTAGAAGAATCTTAGATGGCCGCTCACAAGCTTTTAAGACCTCAGACACTACTCACCAAAGTAGAATGTATAACATTTTCTTTATAAACTATGTTATGCCAGTTGAGCTAGATGTCCTCTGAGACCATGGTCCCCAGCCCTCAGCCCAGTAATTCGGTCCCTCAGGGAGTTTGGATGTGTCTACGAAGGAGCCCTGGTGGCGCAGTAGTTTAAGTGATTGACTGCTAACCGAAAGGTTGGCAGTTTGAGACCACCAGTGGCTCTGTGGGAGAAAGATGTGGCAGTCTGCTTCTGTAGAGATGTATATATAGCCTTGGAAACCCTGTGGGGTTGCTGTGAGCTGGACTCCACGGCAGTAAGTTTTGTTTTGTTTTGTTGTTTTATGAAGCTTCTATGGCACAATGGTTAAGTGTTTGACTGCTAAACAAAAGGTCAACAGTTCAAATCCACTAGCCCCTCCTTGGAAACCCTGTGGGGGCAGTTCTGCTCTGTCCTATAGGGTCACTATTAGTCGGAATCCATTTGATGGCAACAGGCTGTTTTGGTTTATGACTTTGCCTTGATTAAGTTGTGCTGACTTTCTCAGTGCTGTGTACTGTTTTCCCCTTCACCAAAATTACCACTTATCTATTGTCTAGTTAGTGTTTTTCTCTCCCCACTTCTCACTTGCCTCGTAACCATCAATGAGTATTTCTTTCTCTGTTTAAGCCTTTTCATGAATTTTTATAATAGTGATCTCATACAGTATTTGTCCTTTTGTGATTGACTTATTTCACTCAGCATAATGCTCTCCAGATTAATCCATGTTGTGAGGTGTTTTGCAGATTCACCATTGTTCTTTATTGTTGCATAGTATTCCATTGTGTGTATGTACCGTAGTTTGTTTATCCATTCATCTGTTGATGGGCATCTAGGGTGTTTCCATCTTTTTGCTGTTGTGAACAATGCTGCAATGAAAATGGGTATGCATATTTCTATTCGTGTGAATAGGAGTGGTATTTTCTTGCCAGTTTGAAGCAGCCTTATACCCACATCTGTAAGGCCACTTTGTTAAAGCTTAAGGAGTACCCATTAGAAACACCCAAGAAATAGCACATAGTGCAATGTTTTTGGAATGGAGGTGTGTCAAAAGCCTAAAAATCTCTTATTGCTAGCAATTGAGCTCAAAATATGCAAATATATTGGCTACAAGAATTGATCACCATCATTTATAAAAGAGAAAACCCAGAAACTAATTAAATATCCAGTATAAGGGATAGTTGAGGAAATTTTGAAAAATCCCTAACCACCATTTAAAATGATGCTGTAAAAATTATATTTTTGGACGTGAAAAACATTTGCTATAACTATAAATAAAAGAAACAGATTACAAATATCATCAGTAGTATGATCTGAATTTGGTATAAAACATATATATATATATATATATATATAATTTATAAAGTTTTCAAAACTGCATAGAAAGTGGTCTGAAAGGACACGCACCAAAACAGTAAGAGAGTTTATCTCTGGGTAGTGGGAACATGGGTAATCTTTAATTTTTTCTATTTGCTTATCTGTATTTTTGATTAGTTCATAGTGAACACGTGTTACTTGTGTCATAAAATATAGGAAAAACTAAAACATTAGACACATCTTCAAATAGGGCCCTATAGTAGAGGGAGTTGATAGAAATTGGACTGTAGGTGATTCATCTTGATGTTAGGATTTCTCCTTTCAGCTTTGTCAAAAAAAAAAAAAAAAAAAAAAAGAGCCTTGAAATGTAAGCCTATGGTCATTCTGTATATATTTATCCTGAGGTTCAGATATCTATCGTGAATTTACACTTCTTGACTGCAGAAATCCCTACGTTTGCAATCGAATTTTTCATTTGTTTGCTGAACCACTGTGAATGTTCACTTTTAGAATAGTTCATTATTAGGTCTGTATTCACAAAAGAATAGTTATATGCGTTGGGTGTTGACCTTGTTCCAGGCTTATTCTAAATACTTTCCGTATTTACTGACCTAATTCTCAAAATACCCCATTGAGTTGGTACTATTATTTACTTCGTTTTATAAGTGAAGATACTGAAGTCAAGTCACCTGTCCAAAGTCATACAATGTTGTGGTAGATCTAGTATTCAAATCAAGCTGGCTGGCTTCAGAGTCATACAGATATATGCCATACGTGCTACACTAAATTTTAGTATTTACCAAAGATGGGATTAATAAAAACATCCATTTAAAATGAAAGGAAACTTTGCATACCATAGCAGGAAGAATAATGTAGGAAGTATAAAGTAGGTACTATTTTTTTTTTACTAAAAGAACAAAAATCCCAAAAAGTTTTTATTTTTGCAAATGAGTTTTAAAGAGCTTCGGAAATTTTGATTTGTAATGTCTTCTTTTTTTGATCAAAATGTATGTGATACATTTTGCATGAATGCTACACTGTCCAATAAAATAAACCTTTTTTTGTGCAACCAGTTAATTCAATATTTGTTTTCATTGGAATAGTTACTCAATTTTCATTTTTTTTGTGTAGAATAAGTAATTTTTAAAATATGTATCCCATAAAACAACTAGAGCCTAAAAACTCATTTATATTTTCAAAAGTTCAATTCATGATCACTTCATCTTGTTTTCAGGAAAGAGAGTTATCAAAAGCATGTCAAATGTTGGCTTTCATTGCTTACTGTCAAAGTTCAAACAGTAGGAAAAAAAATAATGCTTACAAAAATTTCGTTGTGCATGATATTTAAAAACTACATGACAGCCTAGATGGAGACAACAAATGTTTTTAAATTTTAATGTTTAAATTCTTTTAGCAATCTTCACATCAATTTCTTTCCCCAGACTTTAAAAAAAAAAAATTACTTTCCTTTACCATTTTCTCTTTTCTGTATCTATTTTATCTTTATCTTGGTGTCTTTCCCTTTCCCTTTCTTTCTATTTTTTCTTCTGTTTCTTCTATCCTTTTCGTTTTTCTCCTTCTAATAGTTCTTTTTATCCATACTAGTAATATAGATCAAGATAATAAATGCAAAAATATGGTTTAAAGATATTTTTAAAATTAACTATAGTTTTCATGCCAGCGAATGAATAATATTTTTTGAGACTAAAAACAGAGATGCTTTGTCAGAACTCCCAAAGTGACATCAAACAGAGAAGTAGCCTTTTTTAGGAATGATGACATTACAGTTGCTGATGACAAAAAAAACTCACTAAAGATTTCCAAATGGTTTAAATAAAAACTTTGGTTTTTCCTTCATATAATAAGAACACCAAAGGCTGGAAATTTCTGGAGTTACTTTAGCACCTCAATGATTATCACATCCTAATGGCAAAATAGTTGTTGAAGCATCAACCATCACACCTACATTCAAGATAGGATGAAAGGAAGCGCTCTTATCAGGAGAGAAAGTTTTCCTAGAAATCCTCAGTAAATTTCTCTTTACAGCTTTTTGCTGCAACTGTGCTACAGGGCCATCTCTAGCTGCACAGTAGGCTGGGAAGTGTATTTTAGCCAGTAAGATTACCACCTGAATCAAAATCAGGGTTCTCATAACAGAAAAGGGAGAATGGATATCAGGTAGATGTATTAGTTACTGATTTCTGTGTAACAAATTACCCCAAATTTAGTGACTTAACGAATGCTTATTATCTCACAGTTTCTGTGGATCAGGAATTCAGGAGTGGCTTAGCTGGGTGGCAGTGGTTCAGGGTCTTTTGTGAAGTTGTAGTCAGAATGTCAGCAAGCACTGTAACATCTGAAGGCTGGGCTGGGACTGGAGGATCCACTTACAATATAGCACACTCCCATGGCTGTTGGCAGGAGGCCTGTGTGTTTCACCATATGGTTCTCTCCAAAGGCTGCTTGAGTGTTCTCACAATATGTCAGCTGGCCTCCCCTAGAGTGAATGATCCAACAGGGAGCAAAACAAGGCAGAAGCCACTATGACTTTTATGACCTGGTCTTGAAGTTACATATGATAACTTCTGCTTTATTCTATTCATTAGGAGTGAGATACTAAGTCTACACTCAAGGGGAGCAGAATTAGGCTCCGCTTCTTGAAGGAAGGTTGTTGTTGTTGTTAGGTGCTGTAGACTTCGACTCATAGCAACCCCATGTATAACAGAAAGAAATGTTGCCCATTCCTATGCCATTCTCGCAATTGTTGCTATATTTAAGCCCATTGTTGGGACTCCCTCTTTTTTGCTCACCTTCTATTTTACCAAGCATGATGTCTTTCTCGAGTGGTTGGTCCCTCTTGATGATGTGTCCAAATTCAATAAGACAAAGTCTCACCATCGTCACTTCTAAGAAATATTTTGGTTGTACTTCCTCCAGGACAGATTTGTTCATTCTTCTGGCAGTCCATGGTATATTCAATATTCTTTACCAACACCACAGTTTGAATGCATCAAATCTTCGGTCTTCCTTTTTCATCGTCCAACTTTAGCATGCATATGAGGCAATTGAAAATACCATGGCTTGGGTCAGATGCACCTTAGTCATCAAAGTGACTATCTTTGCTTTTTAACACTTTAGAGAGGTCTTTTGCAACAGATTTACCAAAATGTAATACTTTGATTTTATGACCACTGCCTCAATGGGCACTGATTGTTGATCCAAGAAGAAAGAAATCCTTGACAACTTCAACTTCTTCACACTTGAAGGGAGGAGTAGCAAAGAGTTTTTGGATATTATTTTAAACCACAACAGTGGACAGCAGTCGACAGTACACAGTCTGTCCCAAGTAAGGACTCTATTCAAGCAAAAATAAATCCTTTGTCACAATATACCCCAACTACTCAACACATGTTTAACCCTGGTGGCATAGTAGTTAAGAGCTACAGCTGCTAACCAAAAGGTCGGCAGTTTGAATCCACCAGCCACTCCTTGGAAACCCTATGGGGCAGCTCCACTCTGTCCTATAGGGTCCCTGTGAGTCAGAATTGACTGAACAGCAACGGGAACATATAGTTGTGAGCCCTGGTGGTTCAGTGGTTAAGAGCTCGGCTGCTAATCAAGATGTCGTCGGAAGTTTAATCCATGAGCCGCTCCTTGGAAACCCTATGGGGCAGTTCTACTCTGTCCTGTAGGGTTGCTATGAGTCTGAATTGACTCTATAGCAACAAGTTTTTTTTTTTTTTTTTTTAATGTATCATTGAATTCACTGTGCTTTAAGTCTGAAATTAAGTATGGTACTCATAATAGTGTATACACAGATTGCAGTGTTTTTATATGATGTAGCTATACTTAACTTCTTCTGTGCCAAACATCTTAATGTCTTAATATGCATCAGTGAGAAGCCAAAGAACCACTAGCTGATAAAGAAGCATATTTAGTTTCTTTTCCAAATAAATCTTCATTGGTCTAATAAATAGCACTTTTATAAATTGTATGTGTTATCTTCCCAATGTAAAGTTACTTATTACTGGTGATTTTAACCCTAGGTTATTATTTTGTTTATTGTAAGCAAATGTTACTGTGGAAGAATAGCCTTGAAAGACCTTGGAAATAGAGTATTAGTGCAAGGCTTAAAGGAAAACTGGTGGCATTAAAAAGCATCAGCTCTTATATGTGGATGCTTTTTTAAGAACCTGAACTTTGAACATTTAACCTCTTAGATCATACTTGCCAATGAGCAATTTTTCTCAATAGTGTTCTTGAACCTTTTCGGCAGTTGCCAACAGGGTGACGATACTCTTTAACAGTCTGCTAGTCGGCTAGCAGTGGCAGAGCTGAGAATATCTGCTTTTTAATTGCCATATTCAAGGTCTAATTATTTTCTCTGTACTGGGGCAAAAGAACTGTAACAAGGAAGAAAAATCATTAAAAACCAGTGAGTAATGGAACAGTCTTTTTGGATTCAGCTGTGAATTAACTTCCCCAGCATAGTTGTAGCTGTGGCTAGTTCCTATCAGAGCATCCCCTTCTCAGTTCTTTTAGAGGTCATATAAAATATAATGAGAGACTGTGGAACTCTTGTCAGCTTTAAAAAGAAGGGAAATGACGGATTAAAAGGCCCTTACAGGGTTGACATGAGTTGGAATCGACTCGACTGCAACGGGTTTGGTTTTCTATTATACCTAGACTTATAGACTGTAGAGAGTTAATTAACAATTTATTAACCTCAAAACTCATAATGTTCTATAAATGAGTAACATAATATATAAGTCAAGCTACATGTACGGTGGCAATTGCCATTTGAATAAGTGGCATAAAGATACACGGTGCTGGACAGATTTCACACTTTTTGAATTCTCCATATTTAGGTGCACATTTCCTTTAAGCCTATCTTGCTGTTTTACAGATTATTTATTATACTGCCTTTCACAATTACATTTTTCCTACCATTCTCAGCTGTTTTAGAAAACCACCACCATGACCCAACTCTCTCAAAAGCAGGATTTGCTACTGTAGCTATTAAAAGGAAAAGAAATCACAAACATGCTAAATAAATTCTACATATTTACAATGTGTGTAAAAGCGTAACACATGGCAGAGATTGAACTGCTTTTTGTACATTATCTCATTTAATCTTTATAAGAATTCTCTGATGAAGGTATTTTCCACATTTGTTAGATAAAGAAATTGGGCTTAGTAAGAGTCTTAGCTGGGATCTGAACCTAGGTCTGTCTATCTCTAAAGACTGTTCATGTAAGTGCATAGTGAGCATATTCTTCCCTTCTACTACAAAGAAAAAGAAAGCTCCTACAGTCTGATGATGTTGATTACAAATAATTTTATATGGGTTATTGAGGGAAAAAGAAATAAACCTCGATTTTGGACTCCTCTGAAGACATCTGCCCTCTTCTTCAACCTTTGAAAATTCCAAGAGCAAGCAGGAGATAGAACTACTTCTGTGATCACACTGATAATTCCAATGGGCAAACCATAGGCACAATGAGTCCCTGGAGTACACCAGCCTGGCAGACTTGATGTTGAGCTCCATGGAACTGAACCACATGTGTGTGGGAGAGAGAAGAGCCGGATATTGCCATGGCTATTCAACAGACAGTTTTTCATAGACTGACTCAAGAACATGTGTTGAACAAACTTAACACCATAGAGAAAAAAATAACACCAGGAAAACAAACCATCGATATCTCAAACAGCAATGAGGAGGATATTTCCTGGAGCCAAAGAGTGGGTTCACGTACACCTATAATCTGTACTCGAGGGGGCCAAGGTCACTGGTGTAAGTGATCATCCAAATCTTGGGGCTCCTAACAAGTTGAGATGAGTAGTTAACATACTCAAGTCTCAGTTTCCACACTTGTAAGCTAGGAATTACAGTGTTCTCTCATAGAGTTGTTGGTGAGAATGAATGAAATAATGTTTATGAAAGGAACCACAGTATAGTGTCTCGTCCATAAGAGAGATAATAATAATAAAATAATGTCCTCTGCTGCCATATATGATAGTTACATTGGCACAGTGGCTCTCAGACATGCTGTGTTAGATTCGTCATTGATGTCTCTTGCTGAGCTTGTGATTGTGCTGACTTAATAAATCTAGTAGATTTCTCCCTACCATGTGGGCAATTTTCTCTTACTTTTTTCAAGATCTTTTTGGTGATGAGTACACATTTAATTTTATAAACTTTTTGTATTCTTAAAATCTTTTTATTGAGTATATTACACATATAGGAATGTGCGTACATCAAGCATATAGCTTGGTGAAATTCTATCAACTGAACCCAGTTTTGTAACCAGCACCAAATGGAGAAATGAAACATTTCTTCCAGTCAGTACACTCCCCCAAAAGAGTGTGTCCTGAGCTCTAATAGATTACTTTTATCTATTTTAGAAACTTACACAGAGCCATACAGTTTGTATACTTTTATATCCATGTTCTTCATTCAATATTATATCTATGAGACTCATTTATGTTTTGCATACAGCAGTGTTTTGTTCCATTTTTATTGATACTTAATATTGTATTTGTGACTATACCACAATTTATCCATTTTCCCATAGATGGGCATTTGGGTAGTTTCCAGTTTGGAGATTTTATGAAGAGAGAGTCTATAAACAGTCTTGTTCATGCCTTTCAGTGAACACATGGATGCATTTCTGCTGGGTGTATACCTAGGTTTGAAACTGCTGGGTGGTAGGGCATGCATGTATTTAGTATCTTTCAAAAGTGAGTGTATCAATTTACACTCCCACTAGCAGTATACTGGGTCATTTTGAATGATTACTGGTTATTAAGAATTCTTGTCCTTACATTGTTATTACTTTTAAAGTATCCAGCTGAGCAGAATGCAGCTGTACTAAGGGCTGGTCCTTGTGGGCACAGACCCCGTAAAGATGACCAAGAGCAGGACATGCCTGTGATGTGTGTAAGGCTGGAGCTCTGTCAGACCATGAATTTCTCCTTCTGTTTTATGGCTTGATATGTTTTGATGGTAGTCCTTAACAGCTGTGGATTTATTTTTTTAATGGTCTTTTGGAAACTGAAACGAGTTTGAAAGCAGCCCGATTAATATAGACCACACAAGTAAGAAGAGGCATATTAGATAACACAAATATTGGCTAGTATGGCGCCAGAGAACAAAAAAGAAAAAAAAAATCACTTATTAGGTAACTGGTGGACCCAGCATGAAATTTAGTAATATGGTGTTTAAACATAAAAGGCTAAGAAGAAAAAGTTGTTTGAAATTGTAGAAGTGTCTGACAGCTAGTGTAAGGAATGTGTGAATTTTCATGCTGACATCTCCCACATCAAGAGCAGTTTGACTTATCAGGTGGCCTCCAATTTTAGCAATGTGGAGAAAAATGGGTTATAAATATGAGATCTTGTGTTAATTCAAACCATTCACTAACCTCTGTATTTTGGGAAAAGTCAGCTGAAACTGCAAGCCAGTGGGGACAAGTCAAAGTTTCAATAATGGACTGAGCATCTACTGAGCTCTAGGTCTTATATACTCCTCTCCCACTTTTTCTTCAAATCCTGCCAATTATGTTTTTTCACCATCCATCTTTACACAGATAAGTCTCAGAGATCGTAGTAAGTTGTCCAAGTTCTCAAAGTTTGTAAATGACAGAACTGTTTTCAAATCAGGTTTATCTGGATACTTTAGTACCTCTTGTTGCCAGAGGCATAAATAAGGACCTGTACATTTTAGCAGTAAACAGAAGATACACACACACACACACACACACACACACACACACACACACACACACACACAGATATATATGTGTGTGTGTATGTATATATAAATTATCTGGTAGACAAATGCTCTTTAAGTCTCTATCATTCCAAAGTCTCTGGTAAGAGTAGTTGAATATCAGCTGGCTCTTTTGCCAACTGATTCTAGACAAAATTTGAGCCGGAATCAACTCGACAGCAACAGGTTTCCACCTCTCTGTCTATATTCACCTGTTCCTTTACATTTTAGTTTTCTAACCCCTACCCCTTCCATTTAGTGGCTGTGTCTGTAAAATATGTCCTCACGTTGCCTGTAGTTTTTCACTAAGGCATCCTACCCAGCCCTGCTCCAAAATTAATGCAGGAGGCTCTCAGACAAGAGGCAAAGTGTGAAATTTATAGTCGTTTGGGGGAGTGATTTTAGGACAGACAGATCTTCCTAGGCATGGTTGGAATCACATCGGAGCTATCAAATTATTTTGTTTCTCAAGATAAGGTTAAAGTGACTCGAGGGGCGGTACTTAGAGACCTTTATTGTAGAACTTAAGCTTAAGGTAGATATGGACTGGTAGCCCAATTGTGGAAAGTTATTCAATTCCTTGTAATATCTAAAATGAGTACTTCAGTGACAGATCATGCAATCCAAGTTCCTCATTTAATGAATGAAATTCAAAAAGGTCAAATTCAAGAATGTCAAGTTAGGGAGGAATCAGGGCTAGAATGAAGGACTCCTGTTTCACAGTACAGACCTCTTTTCACTTGTTGTTAGGTGACATAGAGTTGGTTCCAACTCATAGCCACCCTATGTACAATAGAATGAAACATTGCCCACTCCTGCTCCATCCTCATAATCGTTGTTATGTTTGAGCCCATTGTTGCAGCCACTGTGTCAATCTATCTCGTTGGGTTTTCCTTTTTTTTTGCTGACTCTCTACTTTACCAAGCGTGATGTCCTTCTCAGGGACTGGTCCTTCCTGATAACATGTCCAAAGTACGTGAGATGAAGTCTCACCATCTTTGCTTCCTAGGAGTACTCTGGCTGTATTTCTTCCAAGACAGGCTTATTTGTTCCTCTGGCAGTCCATGGTATATTCAATATTCTTCTCTGACACCATAACACTGTATCATGTAATTTGATTTTCTCAATTTTGTTATTATAATTTTATAACTGAGTAAATTTGAGCAAAATTAAGCTAGCTGATGAAGTTAAGTCACTCAGGACAGGCTCCATTTCCATCAAGGACCAGAAATGCGTAAGAATCAACGTTGGATTGGGCAGATTATGGGCAGGAGAAAAAAAATGTCAGATCATTCTACCAAAGGTCTCATCACATGTCTTCATTCCAAGCTCAAAGCATGCCTAAAGCAATCTGCTGCTCATAACATGTCCATAGCAATTTATTTCTCTTTCTAAATCGGATTGTGGTCATCTAACTTTTTATTCTCAATACTAGTGCATGCTTTCTCTGTATGTAAAAATTCACAAATACATTACACTTTTTATCTTTCAAAAAGTAATTGCAGAGTTCTGGTTAATATGGCAGCTTAGGTAAATGCATCGTAACATTTCCCTACAAAAATAACTCAAGCGACTAAGTGAAAACAATAACCTCAGATACCTGAACATCAAACAGAAGGTTGATGAATTGGACTGAACACCAACTGGAAAGAGAGCTAGGAGGAAAACAACAGGAGCAAGGAGATTTTCAGGTCATCCGCACTCAGTTTGCTGGCCCAGTACAGTGTGGTAATTTTGAGATGGCAGCAAACAATCCACCCAGGGAAACACAAGGAATTGCCAGTAAACCAAAGTGAGATGGACTGGGTCATTGAATTTCAAGACAGAGAATTGATAAGACAGGGAATGCACATCTACAGAGGGACAAGGGCAAGTACAGGAAATCTAGAGAAAGCTCCAGAGTTCCCTGGCTAACACAGAGAAGGGAGGAATCTAGGAACTAGTAACTAGACTTCCAATCAGCACTAGTGCCCATTTGTACAGGAGACAGCCATTGAATAGTAAAACAGCACAGTAAAAACCAGAAGTCCTCCCAGCCAGACTGGTGATGTCCCCCTCTTCCCCTCCCATTTGAGCAGGCCCCCATCTCCACTGCCTGTACTCCATAGTGCCCTGTCACCCACCCACCAGAAGCCCTTTCTCTGTCCAAATGAAGCAGCTCTTCCAGCACACCACCCATGGTATATGCCACTCGGATTGTGCAAAGCTGTGTTCCTGGTGCCCCAACCACCATACGTCTTATCCACCATGCACTCCCACCCAACCTGCTTAGAGTGGCTACCCCAGCGCCTCATCCACCATGAGCCCCACCTAGCCTGCAAAGAGCAGTGCTCCTGGAGTCCTGCCCACCATGTGCCCCACCTGGCCTGCATGGATTGATGTACCTGGCACATCGCCATGTGCCCCTGCCCAGCCTGCACAGAGCAACACCCTCAGACCCTCCCCACTGCATGCCCCTCCCACACTCTACCTGTTACCTCAGACCATCCCTGCATACACTGGAGGCCCTCTTCCCTTACCCTCCATTGAGATGCCAAGCCACCTAAGCAAAGGGCCTGCCTTACCCATTTGAGTAACACTGCCTCCCTGTGACTGCAAAGATGACCTGACCTGTTCTCCACAGGCTACACTAACAGGTCACTCCATTGTGGAAGGTCCATGTGGCCAAACGGGAGCTGCAGAGGGATCCTAACCACCTGACACCTGGTGCCCCTCTTCAGGGAATGGACCTTCTCTTGCACCTCAATACAATACTAGAAGGAAAGACAAACACGCCAAAAGTCAGAGAATTCCCTCGTGTATGCAAACCACCATACCCACCAGTGAGAGAAAACAGCACCCACCCAACCAATAGCACCAAAGTCATAATTACAAAACAACAAAATTTAAAATAATACAAAGGAAGGTAGACAATCTAAAGAGAAAAGGAAGAAGATAAGCTCCAAAAATATCAAAGCAAAAGCAAGCAAACCAAAAATAAATAAATAAAAATAAAGACACAAACAAACATATAATCAATAAAGAAATATATAAATAAATAAAATATTAATCTCTTGAAGACAGTAGTCAATTACAAATCATATAAGGAAACAGGATAAGATGCCTCAAGCAAACAAACAAAATAAAAGGATGGAAATTTTCTGACAAAAGACTGATAATAGAACTACCTGAGAAAGACTTCAAAAAACTAGTACCAAGTCTCCTCAAAGAGATCAAGGAAAATGAAAAAAAAAAAAAAAAAAACAAAAACTGTAGATGAATTCAAGAAAACAATACAAGAGCAAATAAAAAAGCTCAATAAGAATAGAATCCATACAAAAATAATGACTAGAAATTCAGTAGCTTAACAATACCATAACAGAACTAAAAAGTCAATGAAAGCACACAGTAGTAGAATTGTAACAATTCACAGAAAAACAAGTGAAATAGAATACCCATGATATTACTCTGTATGAGGAACAAACAAAAACAAGACTGTAGAAAAATGAAGAAAGCCTACACGATATGTGGGACACTGTGAAGAGGAACAATATATACATATTAGGAATCCCAGAAGTGGAAGAGAGGAAGAAAAGTACAGAGAAAATCTTAAAAAAATAATGGCAGAAAATTTCTCAAATATCATGAAAGACGACAAGATTTTTATCCAAGAAGTTCAGTGAACTCCACATAGGATAGACACCAAGGGGAATTCACCAAGATATATAATCAAACTTTCCAAATCCAAAGATAAAGAAAGAATTTGAGAGCAGCATGTGAAAAGCAAAATATCGTCAACAAAGGACCTCAGTAAGAATAAGCTCTGATTTCTTGTCAGAAAGTATGCAGGCACGAAGGCAAAGGGGATAACATATGAAAATCCCTGAAAGAAAAGAACTACCCCTTGCAAGTGGCAATCTAAGATGCATCAATTGGTCCCAACCACCTGGAGTAAAGGAGAATGAAGAACACCAAAGACACTAGGAAACTATTAGCCCAAGAGACAAAAAGGGCCACAGAAACCAAAGACTTCATCAGCCTGAGACCAGAAGAACTAGATGGTGCCCAGCTACCACCAATGACCACCGACAGGGAACACAACAGAGAGTCCCAGATGGAGCAGGAGAAAGGTGGGGTGTAGAACTCAAATTCTAGCAAGAAGACCAGACCTGATGGTCTGACTGAGACTTGTGGAATCCTGGAAAGCATGGCCCCTGGATTCTCTATCGGCCCAGAACTAAAACAGTTTCCAAGGCCAACTCTTCAGACAGGGATTGGACTGGACTGTGGGACATAAAGTGATACTCGTGAGGAGTGTGTCTCTTAGCTCAAGTAGATAACAAGAGACTAAATGGGCAGCTTCTGTCTGGAGGTGAGATGGGAAGGCAGAGAGTGTTAGGAGCTGGTTGAATGGACATGGGGAATCAGGAGTGGAAAGGAGGAGTGTGCTGTCACAGTATGGGGAGAGCAATTAGAGTCACACAACAATGTATGTATAAATTTTTGCATGGGAAAAAAGAAAAGAACTACCAACCAAGGGTTATATATCTAACAAAATGGTCATTCAAAATTGAGGATGAAATTAGGACATTCTCAGATAAGCAGAAATTATGAAAGTTTGTAACCACCAACCAGCACTACAAGAATTATTAAAGGGAGTCCTGCAACTAGAAAATCAACAACCTCTGACAACAACATGAGGTAAATATACGTAATAACATCACCCTGTTTCCATCCCAGGTAAAGATATCAAAACAGTAAGGCAAAGTTAAAAAAATGATTACAGAGATTGAGGTACAAATAGGTAATCAATGACAATATCAAAATAAAAGGGGGAATGAATAGAATAATTAATTATAAAACTTCCATATGGTGAAGAAGTTAAGGTGATTTCAAGATATAACTGCCTGTTTTAAATGTAGGATATTAAATGTAAACCTCATGTAACAAAAAAGAATAATAATAAATCTACCAATCAAAACAAAGAAAAAGAAAATAAAAAGACTTAGTAAACACAAAAATAACAATAAACAAAAGGAAAAGAAAAATCGATATACAGAAATAAGTCACCACAAAAGTAAAGAAGACAAAGAAACCTTTAACACCACAAAAAAAGTATAATAAAATGGCTGCAATGAATTCTTACCTATCGATAATCACACTGAATATAAACAGATTAAATGTACCAGTCAAGAGACAGAGAGTGGCAGAATGGATAAAAGAAAAGAAAAAAATGACCCAACAATATGCTGTCTACAAGAGACACACTTAGACACAAAGACATAAATAGGTTAAAAATAAAAGGATGCAAAAAATATATGAAGCAAACAGTAATGAAAAGAGAGCAGGAGTAGCAATATTAATACCTGATAAAATAGACTTAAGCCAAAATCCATTATAAGAGACAAAGAAGGGCACTGTATAATGGTAGAAGGGTCAATTCACCAAAAACTCATAACAATTATAAATATTCATAAATATTGGAGCCCTGGTGATACAGTGGTTAAGAACTCGGTTGCTAACCAAAACGATGGCAGTTCTAATCCACCAGCTGCTCCTTGGAAACCCTATGGGGCAGTTCTACTCTGTTCTATAGGGTCGCTATAAGTCAGAATCAGCTAGATGGCAATGGGTTTTACATGCATGATCATCTCAATTGATGCAAAAATGGCATTTGATAAGATGCAAGACCTTTTCCTTATCAGGAAAACTAATAATAACTCTCAGCAAAATAGGAATTGAAGGTAAATTCCTCAACATAAATTAAGGGCATATATGCAAAACCAATAGACAACATTATTGTCAATGGAGAAAGACTGAAAGCCTTCCCCTTAAGAACAGAAACAAGAAAAGGATGCACATTATAACCACTCTTATTCAGTATTGTACTGGAACCCTATCCAGAACAATAAGAGAAGAAAGGGAAATAAAGTGTATCCAAATCAGAAAGGAAGAAGTAAAACTATCGCTATTCACAGATAACAAGATCCAATACATAGAAAATCCCAAAGATTCCACAAGAAAACTTCTGAATCTAATAGAAGAATTCAGCAACCTTGTAGGGTACAAGATTAATGCACAAAAATCAGCTGGGTTCCTTTATACTAACAGAGAGAACTCTGAAGAGGAAATCAAGAAAATAATACCATTTACAATAACCCACAAAATTATAAAATACCTAGATAATCAACCTAACCAGGGATATAAAAAGATCCATACAATGGAAGCTTCAAAATACTTCTACTGGAAACTAAAAGAGACCTACATAAATGGAAGGCCATTCTGTGCTCATGGATTGGTAGACTTAGCATTGTGAAAATGTCAGTACTTCCCAAAGCAATTTATAGATACAATGCAATCCCAATCCAAGTCCCAACATCTTGACTGAAATGGAAAACTAATCACCAACTTTATATGTTTTGACCTTAAAAGATGCTGTACAGCCATAGTAATTAAAACAGCCTGGTACTTGGTCAATGATAGACATATAGACCAGTGGAATAGAATTGAGAATCCAGAAATTAATTCATCCATCTATGGACAATGAATTTTCAACAAGGTGTCAAAGTCCATTCGATGGGGAAGAAAAATTTCTGTAACAAATTGTGCTGGCAAAACTGGATATCCATTTGCAGAAAAATTAAACAGTATTCATACCTCATACCATACACAAAAACTAACTCAAAATGGATCAAATACCTAAATATTAAAGCTAAAACTATAAAGTTCCTGGAAGATAACAGGGACAAAACTATAGGACATACTTGTTTTCTTCAAAAATAATTTATCAAACACAACTACAAATGTACAAACAGCAGAAGACAAATTAGATAACTGGGACCTCCTAAGAATTAAATCTTTATGTTCATGAAAATACTTTTATCAAAGGAGTAAAAAATATAACCTACAGACTGGGGATAAATCTTTGGGAATGACATTTTCAATAAGGGTCTAATCTCTAAACTATATAGAAAACTTCAACAACTCAACAACAGACATACAAATAACCTAATTTAAAAATGGGCAAAGGACATGAACTGACACTTTGCCAAAGAGGACATTCAGGTGGCCAACAAACACATGAAAAAATGTTCATGTTAACTAGCCATTAGAGAGATGCAAATTAAACTACAATGAGATACCATCTCACCCCTACTAAAATGGTATTTAAAAAAATCAGAAAACAACAAATTATGGTTAGGAAGTGGGGAGAATGGAACACTTACCCACTGCTGGTGGGATTGTAAAATGGTACAACCACTATGGAAAACAGTATGGTGCTTCCTCAAAAAACTAGAAATAGAAATACCTTATGATTCAGCGACCCCACTCCTAGGTATATACTCCAAAGATCTAATAAAAGAGACACCAACAGACATACGCACACCTATGTTCACTGTAGCACAATTGAAAAAAAAGGTGGAAACAACATTAAGGGGTGAATGGATAAACAAATTGTGGTAAATACATACAATAGAATACTACACAGTCATAATGATGAGTTCTTAAAACATTATAACGTGCACGAATCTGTAGGACATTATGCTAGATGAAATAAGTTAATCACAAAAAGGACAAATATTGTATGATCACACTTTTATAAAAAGACAATAAGTATATAAAGGTATACAGAGATGAATGTTCATTGGTGCGCTTACCAAGGATGGGTGGGAGATGAAAGGGAAAATCACTCTCTAGAGAGTAGATGCTTATTATTTTCAGTGATAGAAAATGTAGCACTGAATGTGAGTGAAGCCTGCACAGCTTGACCAAGGTAAATTATGCACTAAGACATACTGGACCAATAGGCAACATCATGATAAACCAAGAAAATACTGAAGTTGTCAAGGATTTCATTTTACTTGAACCTGCAATCAACGGTCAAGGAAGCAGCCTTCAAGAAATTAAACAAGGCATTGCATTGGGCAAATCTGCTGCAAAAAACCTCTTTAAAGTATTAAAAACCAAAGATGTCACTTTAAGGACTAAGGTGCACCCTCACCTAAGCCATGGTGTTTTCAATTGCCTCAATGCATGTGAAAGCTAAACAATAAATAAGGAAGACTGAGAAGAATTGATGACTTTCAATTACGGTGTTGGTGAAGAATATTGAATATACTATGGACTGCCAGAAGAATGAACAAATCTGTCTTGGAAGAAGTATAGTAAGAATGCTCCTTAGAAGCAAGGATGGCAAGATTTCGTCTCACATACTTTGGACATGTTATCTGGAGGGACCACTCCCTGGAGAAAGATATCGTGCTTGGTAAAGTACAGGGTCAATGAAAAAGAGGAAGACCCTCAATAAAATGGAGTGACACAGTAGCTACAACAATGGGCTCAAGCATAACAACGATTGTGAGGATGGCGCCGGACCAGGCAGTGTTTCTTTCTGTTGTACATAGCGTAACTATGAGTTGGAACTGACTCGATATCAACTAACAACAACAAAACATACACAAGAAAAAAAGACATTTTTAGTAAAGTGTAAGACAAAATTTTGCATCAACAACAACCAAAGAAAAATGTGTGTGGTTGCATATATGTGTATACATGTGTGTATGTATATGAGTGTGTATATATATGTGTGTATATATGCATGTGCAGGTATATGTGTGCATGCATATATTTTACTATATACAATAAACCACATGTGGGCACAGCTATGGATACTTCTTATACATAACCGAACACCTCGTAAATTTGGTTGTCTGGGTTTGAAGTCCATAGTCTTGTGGAACAACTCGGTCAATTGGAGTAATATAGTTCATAAAGTTTATCTTCTACATCTTAGTTTGGTGAGTAGTGTCTGGGGTCTTAAAAGCTTGTGAGAGGCCATCTAAGATACAACTATTGGTGTGTACTTGTCCGGAGCAAAAGAGAAAGAAGGAAACTAAAGACTTAGAGAAGAAACTAGTCTACATGACTAATAGTTTACTTGAATCCCAGCCTCATCTACCCTGAGACAAGAAGAACTAGATGGTTCCTGGCTACCACTGCTGATTGTTCTAATCAGGGCCACAATAGATGAATCCTGATAGAACAGGAGAAAAATGTGGAACAGAACTCAAATTCTTAAAAAGTCCAGACTTAGTAAACCAGTTGAGACTGGGGGACTCCCTGAGACTATTGCCCTGAGATACCCTTTAAACCTTGAACTATCCCCTAAGGTTACCTTTTAGCTAGACAACAGAGTGGCTCATAAAATCAAAGAATAGAACCCTTGAGTACTGTGCTCCTTTAAAAGAATAATCTATATGACACCAAAGATCCACTGTCTAAAGCAAAGATGAGTAGGTAAGGGGGCAGGGAAACTAGATTACTGGAAATGGAACAACCAGAACAGAATTAATGAGAATGGTGACACATTGTGAAAAATGTAACCAATGTCACTGAATAATTTGTGTAGAAATTGTTAAATGGTAACCTAATTTGCTGTGTAAACTGTCACCGAAAACACAATAAAATAGAATTTTTTTAAAAAAAGTAATTGCAGTGATTGTATTGGACTTCAAGTGATTATAAATCACGTGTCAAGATCCCATTTGCACTTCCTTTGGCTTCTACTGAGTAGCTGGAAAGGTGTCTTAAGATTTTTGCCATCATCTCTAGTTCATCCTCCTGCTCAGCATTCACAACAGGATGACAACCAAGGCATGTAGTCAGCAGGTCACCACCATCTTACAGCTCTCTGTTAATCAAAGTGGAATTTAACTTGGAACTTCACACTGTATCATATGCCATAACTCAGTTTTCTTATTTATTATAGGTGTTATATTGTTAAACAGTATGGTAAAAGTAAAATTCTATTCACCACATTCTCCTTAACACATGAAATGGTTAATTGGTCAATGAATAATAGGTTTTTAAATGACTTACCAATATGAGTTTCTCTTCACTGTACATATTCTCTTTATTTTCGTCTACTTTTATTTAAGAACTTTATAATATCCTAAATAATTGCCGGTCAATATTTATTAGATTATGACATTCTGCATTTGGTTTCATTGCTCATATTTCCACAAATACAATAAAGACAATAAACTGCACAGCTTGATTGTTTGCTATGGACCTGGCCCTGTGTTAGGCAGTTAGAGTATCTCATTTAATCCATACTTTAACCCTGGGAGACAGGTATCATTATCCCGTTTTTACAGATGAGGAAAATGAGGATCAGAGAGGTTGAATCATTGTTCTAATGTCTCACATAAGAAAGGAGCAGAATTAGGATTCATGACCAGGACTATCTGACATCAAGGTGCTCTTACGAGTGAGGGCACATTATCCTGCCTTTGGAAATGAGAAACCTTTCTTCTTTGTTCAGTGTTCACATGGGCCATTTTATATATGGGGAAAAAAAAAGGAAGAAATTCAAAGAAAACATGATTTGTAGTGTAATTGCCAGTGAAATGATAGCCAAGTAACATAAGCATGAGTCCACAGATAAGCATGAGGGTGGTATTAGTCAAAATATATTCAGATAATAACAATTTGCTATTTTCCCAAAACCTAACATCTTTATAAAAAACACATTTTCCAGGATAACAGAATTTTATCGATTCAAGCACCAAAACTTAAAAAAAAGTAACTTTTAATGGGTATCTTTCTAAAATATTCTATAGACATTCCTGTTTATTTAGACAGACAACCCAAGGGCATCCCTTGAACAATTCAGGATTCTACTACGCAGCAGGATACCTCTGGGTTTGCTTTTATTTGTTTTAAGCTCTCCTCTCTTGATGTTATTTTCTCTCCTGTTTGAATTCACTTGATTCTTCCCTTAGTTGCTTCTCCTCTTTCTTGTGTGCTAAGGGCTGAGAAAGCGTATAACATAGTGTTACTAAAAATCTGTGTATAGAGTGACTGGAATTCTTCGGGAAAGCCTAATAGAGGAAAGTGGAACTTTAGTTACAGCTTTTTGGGGCACTGGAGAAGTTTTACAGTTTTGACATATTGATTTGTTTATGCCCTGCCCTGTGCATACATAAATGCGTATGTAATAAAATAGTGGTAAATATACATAAAGGAGCCCTGGTGGTGCAATGGTTAAAGCACTCAACTGCAACAGAAAGTTCATTGGGTTGAACTCCAAGGGAGAAAAGACCTGGCTATCTGCTCCCTTAAAGATTACAGTGTTGGAAACCCTATGGAGAAATTCTATTCTGTCCTATAGGGTTGCTATGAGTTGAAATTGATTCAATGGCATGCAACAGCAACAACAAATATACATAATGATAAAAAAAAAAAAAGTCAGGATTAGAAAAGTATAAGTAAGAACCAATATGATGGGGCAACCAAATCCAAAAGACAGACTTAGTTATGATTTTCATTACCAGAGAATATAAAGTATAACAGGGATGTCAGTATTTTTCCTTGTGCTAAGTCCTAAAAATATGTCTCACAGGAAGATTCACGTATCTTTTTTTTTTTTTTTGGTTTGTTTAAATTTTTTGAAGTTTAGGGCTGTGCTGTGATGGACTAAAAGTTCTTAATTCTTAGTATTGCTCCCAGTAAAATAATAATCATTATTAGTAAATAATAATCGAACAATGTTATGTGAAAAGTACTCTGAATCAAAGAAGGAAATACAGAGGTTTACTACCTAGGGCCTCACCATCTTGTTAGAAAGCAATGTCAAAACTGGTATGGATAGCCAACACAAGTTAGTGTATGCAGTCATTACTGAATTCAGGGTAATCATAGATGTAATACTCTCAACCCAGTTCTTCAATTTTGTAACTAAGATATATTATTTAGGATTCCCCATCTGCTTACCAGGACATTAACATCACTCAAATCTGCCAAAATATATCATCTACCATTGTAGTGGATGCTGTCTTGTACCACCCAGATGTCTCTTAAGGACTGAAGAATTTATTCCCCCAGCTTCTGGGTGTGTTGCTGGCTCAAAGCTTTCAGCTGTCAGCCCTCTTTACAATTTCCTAGCCCATAGTAACACCCCCTTCCCAGGGCAGCCCTCATCCAATGGCTGGTCAGTGCAAAGGTGTAAAGAGCCAGCCCCTTCCCTGCAATTTGAGACAACTTTAAAGGGTGCTCCAGTTTCAGTACTCCCCTGGCATTGGCTGAGGCCCACTTCTCTCTCTATTCAGCCGTTTCCTTCATTTCCATCAGAGTTGTTAACTTTGAGATCACTCCTTAATAAACGTCTTGTATTCCAATCTTCATTCTAGAGTCTGCTTCCCTGGAAAACCAACCTGCCACAACTTTGTGCAAGCCTCTAAGAATTCTGCTCAAACGGAATTGCAGTCTAATTTAAAGACAAGAAACAGCAGTACATTCTAGGTTGAAATGCTGAGGGCTAAATGAACATTCAAGTTCTATACACTCTTGTATCTCAGTAGCTGGGGAGACTGCTGAGATCTGGGGCAGCCCAAGAAGATTTCTCAGAAGCTTTGCCTAAATGTTTCCTTTTTCCACCCAAAGTGTCCATGTAAGAACGAAAGCAATTAAACCCTATTGCTTTTCCATGCATATTTGTTTGTAACCAAAAAAAAAAAAAACCCGTTGCCATTGAGTCAATTTTGACTCATAGCGACCCTATAGGACAGACTAGAACTGTCCCACAGGGTTTCCAAGGAGCGGCTAATGGATTCGAACTGCAGAAGTTTTGGTTAGCAGCTGAGCTCTTAAACACTGTGCACCAGGGCTCCTTGTTTGTAGCAGTGCATAACAAGAAGGGGGGATCATATTCTTACAATATTATTTTTCTGAAGACTTTTTCTAAATCTCAGTGATCTGCATGAATAACATGTAAGTATCAATAGCCCAAAAAGGCAGGAAAGAAGGTGATTCTGCTTATCATAGTGGACCCCTGTTCAGTTGCTGCCTTTTGTCTCAGGAATGTCATGGCACTTTTCACTTTCCAGAAACTAATGTGCAGTCATGTGACTAAATAATGCTTTTGCCCTAAATACTGGTCACAAATATCTCTTGTTCTATTGTGTCTTAAATTTTGCCATTTCCACTTAGCATAACTGACATTCCTCACAGTTCTGCTTTTCCTCTACTTACACTGGTAAGTGGTTTTAAAGGAAAGACTTGGAGATTCGCAGTGATAATTGTACTTTAATGGGATTCGGCGATTCATCATGTTGCTGCATGCATGTATTTTAACACCAAATTGTCATCACCTATACTGGTTGTCTCTGGTTGGGTTTCCCCAGAAGCAGACCATGACATTTCAAGGATTTGAGTGCAGGTAGTATATTTGGGAGGTGATCCCAGGTAAGGGAGCAGAAAAGCGAAATAGGGAAAAGAAGCCAACCGTTAAAGGTACGTTATCAAGCAATTTACCTCTACAGGCAATTGGAGCTTAAGCCCATTGAGATAGTCCGGTAGCCCATTTAGACCATGTACCTCAGACTTACTCACCCAAGGGGCAAGGGAGCTAGACTATTTATACACCAACTTCTGTCAATCATCCAGTAATAACTGCTACCTTTGGGTGTTAATTCTTTAGCACTTTAAGCCTCTCATGTGCAATGAGCAAAGCAGGTTTTGAAAGCCAGGGAAAGCCCTGTTGTTATGAGTTGCCATCAAGTTGATTCCGACTTGTGGAGATCCCATGTGTTACAGAGTGCAACTGCTCCACAGTGTTTGGGTTTTCTTGGCTGTAATCTTAATAGAGGCAGATCTCCAGGCCTTTCTGTGCCATGCCACTAGGTGGATTCAAACCAGGGCTTTCAATCAGTTCTAAACAGTTCAGTCATGGCCAACAGAAACAAGGCAGGGCTTCAAACTGGTTCAGTAGTGGCCGTGGGAAACAAGGGCCCAGTGTACATTGCAGAGCAACCAAATAGCTTGCGGTTGGCTTTTGACCCCAGTAGGAAACAGGCAATGGTGACCCGCTCAAAGATGGTGGTTGACCACGTGGCTTTGCATGTGTGTCACTCTCTGTAGTCCTGACAATAATCCAATCTCACACATCAGGCTCCTGAAAGTTTCCTGATGCAGGAGATTGGATTATTGGCTCCTGGAAGTTTCCTGATGAGGGAGATTGGATTATTGGCTCCTGGAAGTTTCCTGATGAGGGAGATTGGATTATTGGCTCCTGGAAGTTTCCTGATGAGGGAGATTGGATTATTGGCTCCGGAAGTTTCCTGATGAGGGATACATGAAATATATTTTGTTGCTATGGCTGCCCTTGTTTCCCTTGGCCATGACTGAACTGTTTAGAATTGGTTCAAAGCCCTGGTTCAAATGTCAACCTTAGCAGTAAGCACAAACTGTTTGAACCACCAGGGATCTGAAAAAGCCCTTAGGTAAGGGAAAAAAAAAAAGTGCAGGTTGTAGAAGTCAGGCCAGTGGACACTGAAATGATAACGACAAGGGGGTATGGATTGGATCCTGAAACATCAGCAACTCTGGCTAATTAAGGGAAAAGATTTTGCAATCACATCACGTGGGCTGGGTGTTTTCTTTCTCTTTTCCATATCCAATCAGTCACCACCTTCTGTTGATGTTGCCTCCTTGCTGCCTCTGGAGTCTTGCTCTCCTTGGCTACTATTCCTGTCTTCTAGTCATATATGCTTGCTTTTTTGTCACTGGAAATGCCCCAAGAATTTCCATCTCTGGACTTTTCTTTAGCTTGGAGGTTAAGTCTCTTAGTTAGAAAGCTTTTCCGCTTCGATATATTCCTGTTGAAGTTCTCCTCCAAAGCCCACCTTCTGCAAGACCATTGCACATTCCTCCCCTAGCACACATCACTGAGCCTGGTGGCGCAGTTGTAGAAGTGCCCTGCTGCTAATGAAAAGGTCAGTGGTTCGAACCTACCACCTGCTCCATGGGGGAAAGATGTGGCAGTTTCCTTCCCTAAAGATTACAGCCTTGGAAACCCCATGGGGCAGTTTTATTCTGTCCTATATGGTCACTATGAGTTGGAATCTACTGGATGGCATCGAGCTCCTGTAATTTATGTTGCTTCATTTTAGCCTCATTTTAACACTTCTTACAATCTACCTTGTGTTAAAGTTATGTTAATAGGGATTTCTTTTTCTTACTAGATTGTGAACTCCTGAAGGGCAGGTGTTGGTGTTCAATTACTGTGGCACTCACTGTGATGCTTTGCATATAATGGGTATTTGATAAATGCTTGTTGAATTAAATTGAATAATTTAAATCCAAAATAGGTTGGAAAAGAATGTTGTTTTGAGGGGGTCATCTGATTCAGTTACCTGGATAGGGAAAACATACACTTGATTTTTCTAACAGCTTGCACTCAAGCTGTCATTAAAATTAAAGTCCTTTATTATACACTTTTATTGTTGCTGAAATAATACTCCCTGTGCCTTGGAGCAGTAGATGAAATAGCCGCTCTTGTTTATAATTTTGTGACATGAGGCATCAAGCAGTTGGGAAATTGCAAGTGCCGGTAATATAACTTTACATACAGTATATCATTACAAATCAGAAAACAGGGCCTGTGGGCATGGATGCTCTGTAACATACTTTTCTGAAAAGAAAGAAAACTCAATGGAATGACAGCAAATTTCTATAAAAAGTCTTTTCTCCTTAAAAAAAAAGACAGTGCTTATTTAGTTATCTTTTAATAATTTCGGTTAATGTCTATGTGGCAACACAGTAAAAGAAAAAATTCTCTCACTATCCTTGAGTGTCTCTCTCTCTCTCTCTCACACACACACACGTGTACATACATGCATGCATGTGCGCGAACATATGATTCTGAGATAGATTGTTACTTAAAACCTTCTCTATCCCTCCCTTCCACACGCACATACAGCCATTTCTAACTATTGCAGGTTTTAAGCTAAATCTGAAGGCAGTGGTGGTTCAGTGATAGGATTATTGCCTTTAAATCTACCTGGATTCATTCTGGCCAATGCACCTCAAACACAACCATCACTTACCTGTTGCTGGAGATTTCCGTATTATGATGATACTGGGCAGGTTTTAGTGGAAATTCCAGACTAAGACAGACTAGAAGGAAAGGCCTGGCGATCTACTTCCAAAAATCACAACCATCCTATTTGTTGTGCATAGGATCACCGTAAGAGGGGCTGACAATGAGCAGATAACAACAGCAAGCTAAATCTAATTTGAATGATCAGAAGAAGAAGCCTTTAACTGGATGTTAACCAGAAGAAATGCCATCATTGTTTTTAAATGAATTCAAATGAAGTTATACTCTAAGGGGAGAAGAGAGGGATAGTCTCTTCTTGGGGACTTGGAGTCAAGGCAGAGGACTGTGGGTGTGTTTTACATCCATCCCCAAATCCATCCATTCTCTTAACTGGCCATGCCCTGTATTCCCCACCCCACTGAGCAATGCTTACACGTACACTGTATCAATTAGGATTAGGTAGGCTTAGTTAAAAAAAAACAAACAAAAAACCAAGTTACTTTGACTTAAATTAAATATAGGATTATTTGTTTTGTTGTTGGTGGGTTTTTTTAAATGATAATAACGTCTTTATTTTCTTTATAATTTTATTACTGAAATACTCATCATAAACCACTAGCTTGTCCCCACACCTGGTAAATCTTAAGTCTCTTTTAATCTAGAGACACTCTTTATCCTTTTTTTTTCCCCTTACAATTCATATGTTGAAAAAACTGTATCTTTTGTTGTATAGAGTTCAGCAGTCTTGATTTTGCTGATGGCATCCCTGTTGTAGTTTTACCGATAGTTGATTCTACAGGATGGTTTAGATTTTGGTAGTTTTATTGGGAGGGTTCAGAGGTAGTGGTGTGTTTCTCTATCTGGAGGTACATGATGTCGATTGCCTCTCTCTTCTGTGATGTTAGCTGCTGTTCGTGATCAGTACCATCCGTTTTTAGGTTGATGATGTCCCTACAGATGTTTTAGTTGTTGTTCCAGGTGTTTAGTTGAAGATTATTCTCTAAAATTTGGAAGGATTTGTGGAGATGGTATTTCCTGAGATCTTGCATGTTGATAAATTTGTGGCCTTCTTAATTGAAAGTCAAGCTGGGTATAAAATCTTTTTTAAAAAAATTTTATTGTGCTTTAGGTGAAAGTTTACAGAGAAAATTAGTTTCTCATTCAAAAATTTATATACAAATTGTTTTGTGACATTGGTTGTAATCCCTGCAATGTGTCAGGACTTTCCCCCTTTCCCTGTACACCCTGGGTTCCCTGTGTTTATTGTCCGGTTATCCTGTCCCTTCCTGCTTTCTTGTCTTTGCTTTTGGGCAGGTATTGCCTCTTTGGTCTCCAATACTTGATTAAGCTAAGAAGCACGTTCCTCACGTGTTATTGTTGTTTTGTAGGCCTATCTAATCTTTGGCTGAAAGGTGGACTTCAGGAGTGGCTTCAGTTCTGAGTTAGCAGAGTGTCCGGGGGCCATAGTCTTAGGGGTTTCTCCAGTTTCTGTCAGACCAATAAGTCTGGTCTTTTTTTGGGAATCTGAATTGTGTCCTGAATTTTTCTCCCACTCTTTCTCGGACCCTCTCTTGTGATCACTGTCAGAGCCGGCAGTGGTGGTAGCAAGGCACCATCTACTTCTTCTGGGCTCAGGCTGGTGGAGACTGCGGTTCATGTGTCCATTAGTCCTTTGAACTAATATTTTCCTTGTGTCTTTGGTTTTCATCCTTCTCCTTTGCTCTGAATGGGATGGGGCCAATAGCTTTATCCTAGGTGACCACACACAAGCTTTTAAGACCCCAGATGCTACTCACCAAATTAGGATGTAGAACATTTTTTTTTTTTTATGAATTATGTTATGCCAGTTGACCTAGATGTCCCCCAAGACCATGGTTCCCAGCCTTCAGCCCCAGTAACTCAGTCCCTCAAGGTGTTTGGATGTGTCTAAGAAACTTCTATGACTTTGTCTTGGTCAAGTTGTGCTGACTTCCCCTCTATCGTGTGTTGTCTTTTCCTTCACCAAAGTTAACATTTGTCTACTATATAGTTAGTGATTTCCCCACCCCATCCTTTCTCTCCCTTGTAATCATAAAAGATTGTATTTTTCTGTGTGCAGACCTTTTTTGAGGATTTTTTAATAGTGGTCTCATACAATATTTGTCCTTTTGTGATCGACTTATTTCACTCAGCATAATGCCCTCCAGATTCATCCACGTTGTGAGATGTTTCATGGATTCATCACTGTTCTTTATTGTTGCATAATATTCCATTGTGTGTATGTACCATAATTTTATTATTCTTACATCTGTTGATGGATGTTTAGGTTGTTTCCATTTTTTTGCTATTGTGAATAATGCTGCAATGAACATGGGCGTGCATATGTCTGTCCGTGTGAAGGCTCCTATTTCTCTAGAATATATTCCTAGGAGTGGGATTGCTGCTATTTCCATTTCTGGCTTTTTAAGGAGGCACTATATTGTTTTCCATAGTGATCATACCATTTTACATTCCCACCAACAGTACATAACAGTTCCAATCTCCCCATAACATCTCCAGCATTTGTTATTTTATTTTACTTTTAAAGATTCGCACCAGTAATGTTGGGATGAAATGGTATCTCATTGTAATTTTGATTTGTGTTTCTCTAATGGCTAATGACTGTTAGCATTTCTGCATGTGTCTGTTAGCTGCCTGAATGTCTTCTTTGGTTAAATGTCTATTGATATGCTTTGCTCATTTTTTAATTGGATTATTTGTTTTTTTGTTGTTGAAGTGTTGAAGTATCTATAGAGTTTAGAATTAGACCCTGGTCGGATATGTAATAGCCAAAAATATTTTTCCAGCCTGCAAGTTCTCTTTTTACTCTTTTGGTGAAGTCTTTTGATGAGCGTAAGTGTTTAATTTTTGAGCGCTCCCAGTTACCTAGTTTATCTTCTGGTGTGTGTGCATTGTTAGTTATGGTTTATATTATCTTTATGCCTTGTATTATAGCCCTTAGTGATGTCCTTATTTTTTCTTCCACGATCTTTATCATTTCAGTTTCTCTATTTAGGTTTCTGATCCATTTGAGTTAGGTTTTTTGGTTTTTTTTTTTTTTTTTTCATGGTGTGAGGTATGGGTCCTGTTTCTTTTTTTTTTTTTTACAAAATGGACATCCAGTTTCACAGCATCGTTTGTTAAATAGACTGTCTTTTTCCCATGCAATGGACTTTTGTCCTTTGTCAAAGATCAGGTGACCATAGGTGGATGAATTTACTTCTGGGTTCTCAATTCGGTTCTGTTGGTCTATGTGTCTGTTGTTGTACTTGTACCAGGCTGTTTTTACTACCATGGCTGTTTAGTAGATTCTGTGATCAGGGAGTGTCTTAGTCATCTAGTGCTGCTATTACAGAAATACCTCAAGTAGATGGCTTTAACAAAGAGAGATTTATTCTCTCACAATCTAGGAGGCTAGAAGTCCAAAATCAGGGTGTCAGTTCCAGGGGAAGACTTTCTCTCTGTGTTAGCTCTGGGGGAAGGAGGAACTTCTCAGCACAGGAACCCCAGGTCCAAAGGATGGGTTATTCTCCTGGCTCTTGTTTCTTGGTGGTATGAAGTCCTCCTGTCTCTATGCTTGCTTCTCTCTTTTTATATCTCAAAAGAGATTATCTTAAAACACAGCCTAATCTTGAAGATGGAGTCCTGCCTTATTAACATAACTGCCTCTAATCCCACATCATTAACATCATGGAGGTAGGATTTACAGCACATAGGAAAATCATATCAGATGACAAAATAGTGGACAATCAGACAATACTGGGACTTGTGGTCTAGCCATGTTGACACACAGTTTTGGGGGACACAATTCAATCCATAGCAGGTAGTATGAAGCCTCCTACTTTGTTCTTTTTCTTTGGTAATGCTTTGCTTATCCAGGGCCTCTTTCCTTTCCATATAGAGTTGGTGATTAGTTTTTCCATCTGGTTAAAGAATACTGTTGGTATTTGGATTGGGATTGCATTATATCTGTAAATCGCTTTGGGTAGAATTGACATTTTCACATTGTTGAGTCTTCCTGTGCATGGGCATGATATGTTTTTCCATTTATGTAGGCCTCTTTTGGTATTTTTATTTTCTTTTTATATTCTCATGAAAAAGAATTACTGACGGAGGCAGGATGATGTGGAGGGTTCACAACAGTGCCTGTTTTCTGTCTTCAACATTGCCTCATGGGCAGATGAGTTGCTGGAGCTCCATAAATGACTTCTGTGTTCCAGGCAGGAAGAAGAAGGAGCAAGGAAAAAAGAGTGAAGATCAAAACCAATTCTCCCTCAATGATCAAAAACATTTAAAGAGCTTTCCTGGAAACTCTGCCTAAATTATTTTCTCTTACATTTCATTGACCTCCTTTATCTGAAAGGAGAATGGGGAATGCATTTTAGTACCTGGACTCCTTGCTCAGATTTTTTTAAGGAAGAAAGGGAGAGTGGACGTTGGGTAGGCAACACATACAGATGCACACAAAATTCATCTATTATATGCTTCTGTGATTGGTCTGCAAAAGAGTAGTGACAGCAGGATTTAAGTACCTTAAATGGCTCTGAGAATTCCCAGTTCTCTTGTTGATACTATTTGACTCACCCAGAACCAAGAAAGAAAAAGAAAGATAGAGAGAGAAAGCTAAGGAAGAGGCCTGAAATTTTCTGAAGTGGTGAAATTTCTTGTTGAAATGGCTTACATTTTTAGCATCTGGAATTCTAAGCACTGGATAGTTGTGCAAGATTCTAAGATAGGACAGCACAAATCCTTTATTAACGTGATTTAAATCCTCATCTCTTAACAGCATTAACTATTTCATTCCTTAGGGAGAGGTTGGTCTGGAAGGAAGCAAGTTTTATTATTCTATTTTTACTGGCCAAAGTTGTCTCTTTTCTCATTCTTATCTTTCAAAGGAAGCTTAGTTGAATCTACTTTTAAACTCTTAGAAATTCATTATCAGAAGGAAAAAAGATATTTGAATTGTCTTTGATAGGCATGGAGACTGAGAGTCACAGGATTTAACTGTGTGCTTTTAAAGACTAAAACTGTAGTAGATCTCTAAATTGCAGGAAACCTAGGTGCACTTGGATCCATAGCATTTTTTGGAGAAAGATGTCCACAGTTTTTCATTAAAATCATCTACCTCTTCAGAATATCAAATCTGGAATTTGCCATTTCACTTTAGTAAAAACATAAAATTAGATACTGGGCTTTCAGGTTCCTGATTCTACTTTCTCTGTTCTCTCAAACCTCCAAATATGTACAAAGAAGAAGCAATTGGGTATATGCAACAGCTAAGATAGGAGTGGTTCCTAGTGAACCTCTAGAACTCTCGTGATAGCCCCCACTGGGAAGTCCAGCTGATGATACACAATTTCTAAGGAGGTAAATGTCACAGTTTAGGTCTCATGGATCATTTAGCTCTAATATCTTCTCCAGCCATAAGTTACACAGATAATGATAATCATAGATATTAGGTGTTTATTGCTCATCTTATATTTGATCTGTCATATTTAATATGATCCAAATGGGATAGACCATTTGATTTCATACTAAATGGCTATTAAAGAGATGGTCAGTCCTTAAGTTTCAGTCATTAATTTCTTCATCTTCATCAATCTTCTCTATATTACCTTTTACATTTTGAATGATCATTTTTGAAAGCCTTTCTAAAAAGATGTCACTGAATATATTCTAAAGAGTGAAAAAATAAAGTAAATATTTATACTAAATTCTGACTTATCCTTAAAGGTCCACAAAAAAGAACATCTGTCATTGTTAAGGAGCATGTAGCTTTTTTCACTGCCTGGGGAAAGTTCAAAGTTGATAGTGAGTTCATGTGAAGAGATGTAATACGAAGTCAAGCAAAGGTGAGTGGACAGGACAACAGGATAAGGTTTACCAAGGAATCTTGGCCCCTATCATCTGTTCCATGATCTCACCTGAAACAAAATCCTTATTCTGCTTATCTTCCTAATTATCCAGAAGATTTAAGTAGTAACTGATGCTGTTTATAGAATGAACACTGTAGACATAACACCAAGCCCCATTTTCCTTTTCAAGCCAGGGAGACCATGTTCCCCTATTGAACCTCTAGTGGAGACTTCCTATTTTATTTTTTCCAAAGCACAGTTTATTGGGGGGATGGAATCGACTCAACGGCAACGAGTTTTGCATAGCACATTACTACCTTTGAGAACATTTAGGGCCTGGGCTTTTTCATGCAATATTTTCCCTAAATAATATTTCACTAAAGAAATGCCTGTGGATTCCATTCTCATTCTTTTTTTTAATCGTGATTTAAGTGAAAGATTACACTTCAAGTTAGTTTCTAATACAAAAATTTATACACACATTGTTATGTGACCCTAGTTGCTCTCCCTAAAATGTGACAGCACATTCCTCCTTTCCACCCTGGATTTCCCGTGTCCATTCAACCAGCTTCTGTCCCTTTTTGCCTTCTCATCTCACCTCCAGCCAGGAGCTGCCCATTTAGTCTATTGTATCTACTTGAACTAAGAAGCACTCCCTTCACAAGAATGATTTTATGGCTTATAGTCCAGTCTAATCTATGTCTGAAGAGTTGGCTTTGGGAATCATCTCAGTTCTGGGCTAACAGAGAATCTGGGGGCCATGTCTTCTGGGGTCCTTCCTGTCTCAGTCAGACCATTCAGTCTGGTCTTTTTACTAGAATTTGAGTTCTGCACCCAATTTTTCTCCTGCTCCATCAGGGACTCTCTGTTGTATTCCCTATTAGAATGGGCTGTCATTGGTGGTAGCAGGGCACCATTTAGTTCTTCTGGTCTCAGGCTGATGGAGTCTCTGGTTTATGTGGCCCTTTCTGCCTCTCGGGCTAATAATTTCCTTGTGTCTTTTGTGTTCTTCATTCTCCTTTGCTCCAGGCAGGTTGGGACCAATTGATGCATCTTAGATGGCCACTTGCTAGCTTTTAAGGCTCGAGATGCCACTCACCAAAGTGGGATGCAGAACATTTTCTTAATAAACTTTGTTATGCCAGTTGACCTAGATGTCCTCCAAATCCATGGTCCCCAGACCACCACCTCTGCTACTCTGTCCCTTGAAGTATTTGCTTGTATTCAGGAAACTTCTTAGCTTTTGGTTTAGTCCAGTTGTGCTGACATCCCCTGTAGTGTGTGTTGTCCTTCCCTTCACCTAAGATAATTCTTATCTACTATCGATAGTTAGTGAATAACCCTTTCCCTCCCTCCCCACCCTTGTAACCATCAAAGAATGTTTTCTTCTGTGTTTAAACCTTTGCTTGAGTTCTTATAATAGTGGTCTTATACAATATTTGTCCTTTTACGACTGACTAATTTCACTCATCATAATGCTTTCCAGATTCATCCATGTTATGAGCTGTTTCCCGGATTCATCATTGTTCTTTATCATTATGTAGTATTCCATTGTGTGAATATCCATAATTAATCCATTCATCTGTTGATGGGCACCTAGGTTGTTACCATCTTTTTGCTATTGTGAACAGTTCTGCAATGAACATGTGTGTGCATATATCCATACGTGTGATGGCTCTTATTTCTTTAGGATATATTGCAAGGAGTGAGATTGCTGGATTGTATGGTACTTCTATTTCTAGGTTTTTAAGAAAGCGCCAAATCGATTTCCAAAGCGGTTGAACCATTTTACATTCCCATCAACAGTGTATAAGTGTCCCAGTCTCTCCACAAACTCTCCAACATTTATTGTTTTGTGTTTTTTGGATTAATACTAGCCTTGTTGGGGTGAGATAGTGTCTCATTGTAGTTTTGATTTGCGTTTCTCTAAAGGCTAATGATCGCGAGCATTTCCTCATGTATCTTTTAGCTGCTGGAATGTCTTCTTTGGTGAAGTGCCTGTTCATATCCTTTGCCCATTGTTTAACTGGGTTATTTGTCTTTTTGTTGTTGAGGTTTTACAGTATCTTGTAGATTTTAGAGATTAGATGCTGACTGGATTTTTCATAGCTAATTTTTTGTTTCCCAGTCTGTAGGTCGTCTTTTTACTCTTTTGGAGAAGTCTTTTGATGAGCATAAGTGTTTGATTTTTAGGAGCTCCAGTTACCTAGTTTCTCTTCTGGTGTTTGTGCATTGTTAGTGATGTTTTGTATTCTGTTTATGCCATGTATTAGGGCTCCTAGCATTGTCCCTATTTTTTCTTCCATGATCTTTATTGTTTTAGATTTAGTTTAGGTCTTTGATCCATTTTGAGTTAGTTTTGTGCATGGTGTGAGCTATGGGCCTTATTTCACTTTTTTGCAGATGGATATCCAGTTATGCCAGCATCATTTGTTAGAGAGACTGTCTTTTCCCCAGTTAACAGACTTTGAGCCTTTGTCAGTTATCAGCTGCTCATAGGTGGATGAATATACGTCTGGATTCTCAATTCTATTCCACTGCTGTATGTATCTGTTGTTCCAGTACCAGGCTGTTTTGACTACAGTGGTGTTATAATAAGTTCTAAAATCAGGTAGTGTGAGGCCTCCCACTTTGACTCTTCTTCAGTAATGTTTTACTTATAGGAGGCCTCTTCCTTTTCCTTATGAAGTTGGTGATTTGTTTCTCCATCTCATTAAAAAATGCTGTTAGAGCTCTGACCAGGATCACAACAGAGGATTCTGGACAGAGCTGGAGAAGGATGCAGAACATAATTCTAACTCACAGAAAAAAAAAAAAAGACCAGATTTACTGGTCTAAAGGAGACTGGAGAAACCCCAAGAGTATGGCCCCCAGACACCCTTTTAGCTCAGTGGTGAAGTTACCTCCGAGGTTCATTGTTCAGCCTGGGAGTGGACAGCCCCGTAAAACCAAATGAGACTAACGAGGTACAGTAGTCCAGTGACAAGGGCCAGAAGGCAAAAGGGGACAAGGAAGCTGGTGATAGGGGACCCAAGGTTGAGTAAGGATATTGTTGATGTGTTGTGAGATTGTTAACCATTATCATAGGGCAACATTTGTAGTAACTGTTAAATGAGAAACTATTTTGTTCTATAAGCCTTCATCTTAAGGGAGAATAACAGCACAATTGGAAGAGTGTAGTCAATGTCACTGAACTGTGCACGTAGAAATTTTTGAAATGGTGTGTCTTTGGCTATGTGTATTTTCACCAAAAAAAAAAAAAAAAGGTTGAGAAGTTAGAGGGTTGATATGTTGTTGGGTTGTTAACCAATGTCATAAAACAACATGTGTACTACAGTGTCATGAGAAACTATTTGTTCTGTAACACTTCAGCTGAAGTAAAATAAAATAAATAAATAAATAAATGCAGTTAGAATTTGGGTCGGGATTGCGTTGTATCTGTAGATCACTTTGGGTAGAATTGACATTTTCACAATGTTGAGTCTTCCTATCCATGAGCAAGGTATGTTTTCCCACTTATGTCGGTCTCTTTTAGTTTGTTCCAGTCATGTCTTGTAGTTTTCTTTGTATAGTCTTTTATCTCTGGTTAGATTTATTCCTAAGTATTTTACCTTCTTGGGGGCTATTGTAAATGGAATTAATTTGATGATTTCCTCTTCCTCGTCAAAGTTTTCTTTGTTGGTGTAGAGGAATCCAACTGATTGTTGTATGTTAATCTTGTATCCTGATACTTTGCTGAAATCTTCTATTAGTTCCAGTAGTTTTCTTGTAGATTCTTTGGGGTTTTCTGTGTATAAGATTATATCATCTGCAAATAGAGATACTTTGACTTCTTCCCTACCAATTTGGATGCACTTTATTTCTTTTTCTAGCCTAATTGTTCTGGCTAGGACCTCCAGCACAATGTTGAATAAAAGTGGTGATAAAGGGCAACCTTGTCTGGTTCCTGTTCTCAAGGGGAATGCTTTCAGACTCTCTCCATTTAGGATGATGTTGGCTGTTAGCTTTGTACAAATGCCCTTAATTATGCTGAGGAATGTCCCTTCTGTTTGTATTTTGCTGAGAGTTTTTATTATGAATGGGTGTTGAACTTTGTCAAATGCCTTCTCTGTATCAATTGGTAAGATCATGTGGTTCTTGTCTTTTGTTTTATTTATGTGATGGATTACCTTGATTGTTTTTCTAACATTCAACGATCCCTGTATACCTGGTATGAATCCCACTTGCTCATGGCAATTTATTTTTTTGATATGTTATTGAATTCTATTGCCTAGAATTTTGTTAAGGATTTTTTGCGTCGATGTTCATGAGGAATATTCATCTGTAATTTTCTTTTCCTGTGGTATCTTTACCTGGTTTTGGTATCAGGATTATGCAGGCTTCATAGGATGAGTTTGGGGGTATTCCATCATTTTCTATGCTCTGAAATACCTTTAGTAGCAGTGGTGTTAACTCTTCTCTGAAAGTTTGATAGAATTCTCCAGTGAAGACATCTGGGCCAGGACTTTTTTTGTTGGGAGTTTTTTAATTACCTTTTCAATCTCTTCTTTTGTTATGGGTTTATTTATTTGTTCTACCTCTGTTTGTGTTAGTTTGGGTAGGTAGTTAGTTTCTGGAAATTTGTCCATTTCCTCTAGGTTTTCAAATTTGTTAGAGTACAATTTTTCATAGTATTCTGTTATGATTCTTTTAATTTCAGTTCAGCCTGTTGTGATATCATCCATCTCATTTCTTATTCAGGTTATTTGCTTCCTCTCCTGTTTTTCTTTTGTCAATTTGGCCAATGGTTTGTTGATTTTGCTGACCTTTTCAAACAACCAGCTTTTGGTCTTGTTAAGTCTTTGAATTGTTTTTCTATTTTCCATTTCATTTAATTCTACTCTAATTGTTATTATTTGCTTTCTTGTGGTGGCCGAGGGCTTCCTTTGCTGGTCTCTTTGAATTTGTTCAAGTTGGAGAGTTAATGTTTTGATTTTTTCTCTTTCTTCTTTTTGGATATGTGCATTTATTGCTATAAACTGAACTCTGAGCACTGCTTTTGCTGTGTCCCAAAGGTTCTGGTAGGATGTGTTTTCATTCTCATTTGATTCTGTAAATTTCTTTATTCCATCCTTAATTCCTTCTGTAACCCAGTAGTTTTTGAGCAAGGTGTTGTTCAGTTTCCGTGTGTTTGATTTTTTTTTCTTGCTTTTTCTGTTGCTGATTTCTACTTTTATGGCTTTATGGTCAGAGTAGATACTTTGTAATATTTTGATGCTTTAGCTTCTGTTAAGGCTTACTTTATGGCCTAATTTGTGGTCTATTCTGGAGAATGTTCCACATGAGTTGGAAAATAAAATAAACTTGGCTCCTGTTGGGTAGAGTGTTTTGTATATGTCTATGAGATCAAGTTGGTTGACTGGCATTTAGATCTTCTGTGTCTTTATTGAGCTTCTTTCTGGATGTTCCATCCTTCACCGAAAGTGGTATATTGAAGTTTTCTTCTGTTATTGTGAAGCTGTCTGTCCCTCTTTTCAATGCTGTTAGAGTTTGTTTAATGTATTTTAGAGCTCTGTCATTGGATACATAAATATTTATTATGGTTATGTCCTCCTGGTTTATTGACTTTTAATTATACTATAGTGTCCTTCCTTATCCTTTTTGGTGGATTTTACTTTAAAGTCTGTTTTGTCAGAGATTAACATTGCCACTCCTGCTCGTTTTTGATTGTTGTTTGCTTGATATATATTTTTTTCCCATCCTTTGAGTTTTAGCCTTTTTATGTCTTTAAGTCTGAGGTGTGTCTCTTGCAGGCAGCAAATAAACCGATTGTATTTTTTTTTTCGTTCTACCACTTTCTGTCTCTTTATAGGTACATTTAGTCCATTTATTTAATTATTGAGTTAATTAATTCAGCATAATTATTGATAGGTATGAGTTTAGTGCTGTTATTTTGATGCCTTTTTTTGTGTGTATTGACAATTTCTTTGTTCCGCTTTATTTTCTGTGCTGAGTCGTTTTTCTTTATTTTCTTTTCATTATTGTTGATTTTGTATTTGCTGAGTCTTTATGTTTTTCTTGTATTTTATTTTGATGTGTAGGATTGTTAGTTTCCTTGTGGTTACCTTAATATTTACAGCTGATTTTCTAAGTTTAAACCAATCTTTTATTTCTTTATTTCGCCTTGACTTCTTTCCGTATGGAAGACCTATGACTACATTTTTTTAGTCCCTCTTTTTTGTTTTAATATTGTCATCTTTTACATATTGACATCTCTATTTCCCTGTTTACAATGTTTTAGCTTTGATTTATTTTTGTGACTTCCCTATCTGGGTTGATATGTGGTTACTCTGTCCTGTGTTCTAGTCTTGGGTTGTAATCTGATATTATTGATTTTCTAACTGGAGGACTCCTTTTAGTATTTCTTTTCATTTTGATTTAGCTTTTGGAAATTCCCTAAACTTCTGTTTATCTGGAAATGCTCTAATTTCACCATCATATTTAAGAGAACATTTCGCTTGATAAATAATTTTTGGCTGGCAATTTTTTTCCTTCAAGGCTTTATACATGTCATCTCATTGCCTTCTTGCCTGCATGGTTTCTTCTGAGTAGTCTGAGCTTAGTTTTACTGACTCTCCTTTGTAGATGACTTTTTGTTTATCCCTAGCTGCTCTTAAAATTCTCTCTTTATCCTTGGTTTTGGAAAGTTTGATTATAATATGTCTTGGTGACTTTCTTTTGGAATCTACCTTATGTGGGGTTCGATGAGAATCTTGGATAGATATCTTGTCATCTTTCACGATATCAGGGAAGTTTTCTGCCAACAAATCTTCAAGAATTCTCTCTGTGTTTTCTGTTATCTGCCCCCTGTTCTGGTACTCCAATCACTCATGTATTATTCCTCTTGATAGAATCCCACATAATTTGTAGGGCTTCTTCATTTTTTTAAAACCTTTTATCTGATTTTTCGTCAGATAAGTTGGTGTCAAGTGCTTTATCTTAAATCTCACTATTTCTGACTTCCATTGCATCAGTTCTGCTCCTCTGACTTTCTGTTTGCTGTATCTCTGGATTCTTGCATCCTGTTAGATTTGTCATTGTTCTCTTGTATAATCTTCTTAATTTCTTCTATTGCTTTGTCTGTGTGTTCCTTGCATTGTTCTGCATTTTTCCTGATCTTCTTCCTGATTCTTGAAGAGTTCTGTATATTAATCTTTTGTATTCTACCTTCGGTAATTCCAAGAAGTTCTCTTCCTCCGAAAGATTTCTTCATCTTTGTTTTGGAAGCTTGCTGAAGCCATCATGGTTTCCCTCTTTATGTGATTTTATATTGACTGTTGTCTCCAAGCCATCAATAGGTTATTATAATTTATTTATTTTATGTTTGCTTACTGTGTGTTAGCTTCTCATTTTGATATGCCCAAATGGGCTGCTTGTGTGAGCTAGTTTGATTATTGGCACCGTCGAAGTGCTAATGTCATGTCACCAGGTGGTTAGATCTGTTACTAGGTACGTGAGCCCAGGAGTCCATTTACTTTTCTTGTATGGATTCAGTTCAGGTGTCTAGGTAGTCTGTCACCAAGTAGGTGGTGCAGGCTCTCACCTACAGTCCTAGATGGACAGGGGTGATTGCAGTAGGTACAGGTATCTGGCTGCAGTAGGGAGTCATGCACTGAGCAAGGCAGGGGGCTGACAGCTGTCTCTAAGTGTCTGGCAGGAAAGCGTGCCCCTGTTCCCTATAGTGCATAGGTGAGTGGGTTTTACAGCCTGACTATGGGCAGCCAGTGCTGATGGCTATAAGGACTGGGAGGCACCACTTATTCTTGGACCCCTGTTGTAGGTGGCTAGGTGGCATGGGTGGAGCCATCAGTCCTCAGGCCCCCAATGTGGGTAGGTTAGGACCCTGCTTAATGGGCAGAGCAGTGTCAAATGTCACGAACATGCCCCTCCACTGTATAACTGATACAGTTCAAGTTAGGCATCAGGCATATATCCTGTTGTATTGTGCTAATGAGGGCCTATGCTGTTGGGATGGGCCCACACAGGTCTATGCAGGGGTGAAAGGCATTCAAAGTCTATGGGCTCCTTATGCCTGTGCCTAGGGAAAGGAGGTCTGCCTGCCCTGAATTCCTGGCTTAGGAGAGCTGGCAGATTATTTTTCCCTGTTTGTTAACTTGTTCCCTTTCCAATGCCAGTAGAATGGCTCAGGGCACCTGAAGGGTCCTCCTTCTGGCCAAGGGGACATAGCAATCACTGAAGCCAGGCCTAGGACCTGTGCTGAGTGGGGAGGAGGCAGGTAAATGTGAGAGAGTTTCTTCCCAAACAGGGTATTTTTTTGATCCGCATGGTGGGTTAGATGCATCTACTTGTCTTTTGCAGATTGAGTGCCACTTTTCACTGGTTCTGGCGGCTTGAATAGACTATCCACCACTGGGTCTCTCCCGATGTGGAAAACGTGTCCCAAGTGCCACAGCTTGCGTCACCACACATGCCAGCTGATCTGGCCTGCAGGGTGCTGGATCCTGCTGGATCAGGTCTGGCAACTCCTTGCTGCTTCCAAACCATCTCTCCGTCCCCCTGCCACTCAGTCCAATTCCTTAACTTTGCCTTGATATTCAGGACTCCTAGATTGTCATATATAATCGATTCACTTGTGTTTTTTTTGTGTCTTTGTTGTTAGGGGAACCACAGGTAGAGTCTGACTACTCCACCATTTTGGCCCTGCCTCTCTATGTCATTCTTGGACCACATGAATCAAAATACTTGATAGGGAGACATAGAAATTTTCTAGGATACCTTTACTAAATTTTGCCTTTTCCACTCACTATATATTTACTTAGAAGAGCTCTGCATTAAATTTCCAAAAATTAAGAAGTATATAATTTCTAAATTTTGAAATTCAACCTATAAAAAATAAGGCAAATTTGTACCAGTGTAGCAATATCTTCCAGGATATATTAAGCACCAAGTAGTGGAATAGATTGTATAGTATTATGATATTATCCTTTTTTTTTTTTTAAGTGGGGGAAGTGGTTGGATTGATGGATGAGCAGTCACATTGGGGTGACTTGCTGCAGCACCTGAGGATAATCAGTATATGCAAGGAGCTTTTAATAACAGATTTCTGAATTTTGACTATCTACTTTTAAGTACTGCTTGATTAAAAAATATATAAACAGGTTTTAGCTGAGTGATGAGATGTTAGACTGTTTTCATTTTCTTATTTATACTTTTCTATGTTTAAAAGAATACAGTGTTATTTTCAAAGGTGTATGTTTCAGTTTCCTAGTGTTGCTACCATAAGTAGTTGGCTTCTCACATTCTGGATGCTAAATTTCTTAATCATGGTCCTAGCTGTGTAGATTCCTTCCCTGTCGGTAGTCCTAGGGATTCCTTGATTCCTTGGCTTGTAGATGTCCTCATGTGGTCTCTGCATTTCCTCTGTGTGTCATATGCCTCGGTTTCTAATCTGCTTTTTTTTTTATAACTCAGAAGGGGTTAGATTTAGAACCCACTCTGGTCAGGTAGGAACCGTGGTGGCGTAGTGGTTAAGAAGTCAGGCCACTAACCAAAAGGTCAGCCATTCAAATCCACCAGCTGCTCCTTGGAAACCCTACGGGGCAGTTCTACTGTCATATAGACTATGAGTCTATGAGTTGGAATTAACTCAATGGCACACAACAACTACTCAGGTGTGCTCTAATTAACATAACAAAGGAAACCCTATTTCCAAATAGAATTGCATATACAAGGATAGGGGTTAGGATTCCAGCATAAATTTTGGGAGGGACACAATTCAATGTTTATAGTATCCCTGTGATATTTTCTTCTTTTTATTAAAGAATGTTGTTTGAAAAATTCATATAAACAATTTCAATTCAGTTTTTTTTCTTTCTCAGGCCTGCAAGAAAACTATATGGCATTAAGGTCTCTTATATAATTATTCAGTTAGGAAAAAATGTTAAAAAGTTAAATGCAATTAAACTTTGCCAGATGTATATGATCTGCCTAAACTGAATTGTAGTAACAGCATCCCTGATTTGCATTAATTGGGTGTGGGTGTTCTGAGGGAGAAAAGGATGAACACAGAAAGAAATAAGATCCTTTTGCAGCCTATGAATCCAGAACAGCCCCTCAAAGTCCAAAAACATGACCTCTGAAAAATACCACTTTATCCTATGGCTTAATCAGCATTGTAAATTCTAATGCAGACTTCTAAACCACTCAGCCTTATTTCCATTAGGAATATAATTGTATTTGCCTTCTTGACATTGCATAAATATGATGATGAGGTGTAAAAATTGAAGTGCTCAAAATTGAAAAGAGAAAAAATGTGGTTCTGAAATAAAAAGAAAATCATGTAAAAAAATTAGATTGCATTTTTATTAGAAGAAAATACAAATATTTAACTGATTACTAAGGATGCTAAAATGTGCTTTTGTCCACTTCTGTTGTTGTTCAGTGCCCTCAAGTCAATTCCAACTCATATCGACCCCGTGCACAACAGAACGAAATGCTGCCCACTCTTGTGCCATTCTCACAATCGTTGCCGTGTTTGAACCCATTGTTAGAGCCACTGTGTCAGTCCATCTTGTTGAAGGTCTTCCTCTTCTTTGCTGACCCTCTACTTTACCAAGCATGATGTCTTTCTCCAGGGACTGGTCCCTCCTGATAACATGTCCAAAGTAAGTACTTTTACAAAGTATTTTAAAAGCCTAAACAATATAACAAATACCTAAATAATAAAACCAACATTTTCTTTTTTGTTTCAATTGACAACTTTTTTTTTCTATAAGTGCGTATGCTACATGTACATGCTATTTGTTTAGAAATCAAAACTGCATGTAAAATTATTCTACTAGGTTTTTCTAGATGCAAATATGCCATAACCATCAGTGTGGTCATTAAATATCAGGTGATAATTTGGTTCATAAAAACCAGACATTACTGGACACTCATCAGATGAGTAAAGCCTATTCCAAGGCATAGGCCAAAATGCAGGTAATCCATTTTCTGAGTAGATGAATTGGAAAGAGATGCTGAGAAGGATCATATGTAACAATTCAGAGATACTTCCATAAAAGCAATTGTAACCTAACCATCATTAAGAGCCGAAGTTGAACTTGCTCTGTTTTTAAAAAGAACACATCATTTATACACAGTAGGAGTAGTCAAATGACCTTCGGTAAAGCTGAGACAGGTTGTGTTGCAGCACTTTAAGGATTTGTTAACTTTCTGAGGACACTGTAGGCCAGTATCAGTCAGTGTTTTATGTGCTTATGCATTTATCAGTTATGTATCACTTTACCTTGGTCACGTAATTAAAAGTACACCCTGAAGAGCAAAATTTAAAGCAACCCCTGTCAACTAATTGCCCGGTGAAGTTTCACCGAGATAGCTCAGTCTGCAGAATAAATTTGTAAGTGGAGGTTAGATCACTAATGCTCAAGTTAATGCCTCCATCCCTACTGGCTATGAGCTGTGTCCTCTGTGCATTTCCTCAGTGGACTTCCAGGTTGCACTTCTGTGCAAGATCTGGAGGTGCCAGGAAAAGAGATAAAGAGAGACTTAAGTGCTTGAGATGGGGCACTGTTAGTCACCAGGAAGTGTTCTCAGCTGCAGGTTTACTCAGCTGATCGCCGGGGGCTATGAAGCAAGCATCAAAAGTGCCTGCTGTAGACAGGGTATTTCCTCTTTTAAAGTTCAGTAAACTTCAGAAAAGTCTCCATGTATTTTTTCCCCCCACAGGGTATGACAAAAATGAATTAGTCTTACACTGTGCACATAAGCTTGTTTAATAAATGAGACGAGACATTTCTGTTTAGATGCAATATGTTGAATCATGCAACCAAATATTGGGATTTAAATTTGAATGAGTGTACTGCAAGACTTTGAAGAAATGTGTCAACACTGTGCTCCAATGATCCTTTATGTCTGTAGAGTGCTTCATGGTTTAGGAAGTTTCATCATGAGCACATCACCTTTGGATTTTTACAAAAGGTGTGAGGTTTACAGAAGAGTTATTATTCCGTTCTTCGGTTGAGCAAATTAAAATTCAGAATCAAATAGGGGGAAAAAACACAGATCTTGGTTTCTGCCCCTAGCTTTTCCCTATGGTCTTGTCTGAACATGTAACCTATCCTCTACACCTTAGTGTTTTCATGTGGACTATGAAGAAGTTGGCAAAATGACTATAACTTCTTGAATATTCTGAAGTCATGAGCTAGGACATGAATCAAAGACTTGAATTTCATCACTGTTTCCATCACCCCTGCAGGCTCCACTAGACCCTCTTTCCAAAAAATTAAACCCATAAATTCAGTAGATACTAAGTGTATATCTATTTAAAGACAACAGACTAAAATTGGTATATTATAATAATTAAAGCCTTTTGGAAAGCTTATAAATGAATGAATATGAATGCATTCATTTATGTGTTATACAGGTTTATGTATATATGCATTTATACTTACATATATTTATATTTTTCCTTGGTAAATATTTCAAATTAGAATGTTCTCTAATTTTACAACCTTAATGGTAATCAATTTATAAGATCCTGATGATAGCATTAAGATTTTTTCAAAATCTTTCGATATTCCAAACAGAAAACCCTTATCTTTCCCAATGTTAAGAATATTTCTTTATTGTACAATTATGGTTATTATCATGAAAAGGTAGTTACTGTTTCTCCCTGCATGCCATGCAATTCATTACAGTATTGGATTAGCACTGAATTATTCTGTATTAAGAATATAAGACTGTTGGATTAGATCAGAATTGTGTAATATTAATTGCAGACACACACACACACACACATATATTTTAATATAGGACATGTTATTTTCCCCCACATCCTTTTCTCAAGCATACTAAACATATTCCCACACTATAATTCCAGTGACAGGTAATTTCTGTTCTTTACCTTAAGATTTTAATTGTGTTCAGTATTTTGGGTTGAATAATGGTTAGTAATATCCTTCAAAGATTAAAGATGTTTATCTGGGTATGAAAGATCATTTGGCGATATGCCAAAACCCTCTTGTTCACAAGAGGAAGCTTTTTTGTCAAATGAAAGAATCACATACATAAAACAGATTTTCTAAACTGATATCACAACTCAGTGGAGTCATTAGGCTAAGCACCTGCACCTCAAAATATTTTGATTACCCAGAATGCAGTGAGAACTTGGCTTGTCATGCTGAACCATGGTATTCCCATCCTGTGAGTTAACTTCCTCAATTTATCATCATATTGGAAATTCCATTTGCAAAATTGTTTCAGATTCTGCCCCACCCTCCACGCCCCGGTGATGTCCTAGTCAGAAGATAGGCTTCTTATTGATCAGAACAGTGCGATCACTGAATTGTAACCACAGAGCAATTACACCTTTGGAATAAACGTTGTCAGGGTTATTTACCAATGTCTACATCAGAAAGGCTACCAAATCAAAGTTCTTTTAGTTTTGGAAAAAAAAAAAAGAAAAAGGCCTTGTTTATTCAGTCATCCCCTCAGTAAATATTCACTGAGCACCTGTTTTGTACAGGCTCTATCTTGAATGTGTAGAAGTAAATAAATGAGAGCAGCCTGGTCTAATGAAGAATGAGGACAATGGAGTCCTACAGACATGGCTTGAAATTTGCACCTAGTCATTTACAGTCTTGGCTGTGTAACCGTGGGCTTATATTCTACTTTATCTTCTCTTTACTCTTTGCATGTGTGTATAAAATGGGAATAATGCCTATTGTGTTTAGTTATATAGTATGCATTGTAAATTAAACATTTTACGTACTGTCACGGTTTGAATTGTGTCCCCTAAAAATGTGTGTCAACTTGGCTAATCCGTGATTCCCAGTATGATGTGATTTCCCACCATTTTGTCATCTGATGTGATTTTTCTATGTGTTGTAAATCCTACCTCTATGATGTTAATGAGGCAGGATTAGAGACAGTTAATGTTAATAAGGCAGGACTCAATCTACAAGATTAGGTTTTGTCTTAAATCTATCTCTTTTGAGATATAAAAGAGAGAAGCAAGCAGAGACAGGGGGACCTCATAGGACCAAGAAACAAAAGCCAGGAGAATAGCCCTTTCTTTGAACTCAGGGTCCCTGGCCTAAGAAGCTCCTCGACCAGGGAAGACTGATGGCAAGGACCTTCCCCCAGAGCCAACAGAGAAAGCCTTTCCCTGGAGCTGGCACCCTGAATTCAGACTTGTAGCCTCCTAGACTGTGAGAGAATAAATTTCTCTTTGTTAAAGCCATCCACTTGTGGTATTTCTGTTATAGGAGTACTAGATGACTAAGACACATACCTCACACAGTGCCGAATAAGAGTATAGTGATGATAAAAGTAATAGTTTCAGCATTGTAGTAGTATTAATAAGACCCAGCCTGTGTCCTCAAGGGGTTTACATTTTGTTGGTATAGTTTAAGAGGTACCCAACCTTAAAAAAAAAAAAAATCTAATCTGTTCATAAAATATACTGATACTTCATTCTATCTCTGTAGTATGTTTTCTGGCTCATTCCTCCTTTTTGTTCACTGCAGGCCACATTCCCTGTGTTATTCTGTGCCATCCAGAATCCAGTCTGGAAGTAGAAGTCCTCAGTAATTATTTCAACTGAGAAAATTTAATGTAGGGAATTGATTATACAGCTGTCAGAGGGCTACGGAGGCAAGAAAGGTACCATGAACTAACAGCAAGCTGACAATGCGGGAATAAATCAAAGACATTAGGTTCATCAGATCTTTAGGAGCTCAAAGAAAAGATCCCACAAAACTGAAGCTTAGACTTCTAAAGAGAGGTGCTCCCCAGCTGGAGCTAACACCTCATGGGCTGGAGGAGGTCCCTGTAGGGCTGGCCTTCTTAAACTGGTACCTCTGAGGGGCCATAAAAAGCCATACACTGGGAGTGCCAAAAAATAGAATGTACAAGCTGAGGTCAACTGCTGCTGTTGGGGTAAGGAGCTCTTGCTGAAGCTAGACTGACAGTAATGATGAATGAAAAAGAGAGGAGCCAGTTTTCTCCCCTCCTCCTGCCTGCCAGTTTCCTTCTAGCACTCCTATTGGTGGAACCTAACAGTTCCAGGGTCTGAGAGACAATAGCTTAGAACTGGTGCAGGTCTGTATTAGCAAAGTAACTTCATGCCTTGATTTGTGGTGTGAAAATCTTCCACCAAAGGATTTGAGAACCCACTGGCTCCCTTTGATTTACTCTTATACAGCAAGTTCACTTTTGAGGAGACCTAAACCCAAGTGAATGTTGAGAATAAATATTTGTGGTTATATACTCAAATTTTCTGGGTTTAAAATTCCTTTGAGAAGAGTAGACAACATAGACTTTCCTTACCTAGCACATTACCATTCAAGCTACCATCTTAATACAGGGCTTTTGTTATTCCTCTAAGATTTTTAAAAGGAAAATCTTCATATAATTCTGTTGGTCTCAACAAAGAAAATGCCTAAATATGGGAAATATTTCTCATTTACTCAAATGGAAGTTATCATGGACTTGTCATCCTCCTGCAGTTAAATAAATTTTATTAGAAAGAAGTCCATTATCTAAAATAGATAATTAGAGTCATTGCATTCCCACTAGGAAATTTTATATGGGATTAAACATTTATTAAATGCTAAAAATTATCCAATGAATTTAAAATCTGGGCTATTTTCTGATTTATTTAGTGTCAACTGAAAAAAATCAAAAGCTGACATAACTTCTATAAGATATGGAAGATGAGTTTTGGTAAAGTATGGTCAGGTTTGGATTTTGTTGAATAAAGGTTCATGTTAGGTTTTAGGATTTCTTTCTAATATTAAAAAAAAATCTGTTTGTGGAATTTGTTATCTATTTTACAAATATTTACTGGGGTCTTATAATTTCCAGGAATAAAAATGAACAAGACCTACAAGGCCACTACATGCAGGGCACAGATATTCTAGTGGTGACAAGGGGAAAGACAGTGGGCAAATAAATACAGAAACTAGGCCGAAAGTGCTATAAAGGAAAAGAAAAAAGAAAAGAAAAAAACTCGGGTTATATTTGAGAGTGTGTTTATGTGTGGAGTCAGAAAAGTCTTTTTGAAGAGATGCTCTTTGAGATGAGACTTGAGGAATGATAAGGAAGGAGGTAGCCACATGAAAGTCTTTCTAAGCAGAGGAAACAACAAGGCCTGTGTGTCTGAGGCAGGAAAGAACATGGCATTTTCAAGGTATTGCCATTAAAGCCACTGTGGCTAATGCATAGCAAGAAGAGAAGAGGGTGAGTTTGGGGGAATAGGAGGAGCCAGACCATGAAGGACCTAGTAGGGTGCAGTAAACAGTTTGGCTTTTATTCCAACTAAAATGGGAAACAAACCATAGAATGTTTCAAATATGGGAGTCAGGTACTCTGATTTATATTTTTAAAAGTCACTCTGGTGACTGTGGAGAATGGATTCTAGAGGGTAAGAGTGGAAACAGACAAATGAGCTAGGACAAAAAAATCAGAATCTAAACAAGAGATGATGGCAATATTTTGAGATATAGTTTGAAAGTAGACTCCAAAGGACTAGCTAATAATGAAGTGGATATGAGGGTTGGTGAAGTAGGGGAGTGGGGAGAGGAATCAAGAATGCTTCCTATGGGTTGGGTTAAGCAACTGGGTGGATGTTGATGTCATTCTGGATCTGGTGAAAACAAGCAGAGGAAAGAACACTTGAGTAGAAGAAAGGTGAATCTCATTTTAGAGCCATAGAATGTTTGAGAATCCTACAAGATAATCAAAACTATGTATCAAATAAAAAAAAAAAAAAAAAACCTGTTGCCGTTGAGTTGTTTCTGACATACAGCGACCCTATAGGACAGAGTAGAACTGCCCCATAGAATTTCCAAGGAGTGCCTGGTGGGTTTGAACTGCTAGCCTTTTGGTTAGCAGATGTAACACTTAACCACTGCACCACCAGGGTTTCCATATATCAAATAGGTGGTTGAATATCAATTTTGGAAATTACAGCAGAAGTTGAGGCCAGCAATAGAAATTAGTAGTTTATTTATTTTTGTTTATATTTTTTGAATCGTCGTATGAAACGTAAAGCTCTGTGTCTGTATGGATTCACCTAGGGAGATAATGTGGATAGTAAAGAGAAGATCTAGCATTTAGATTAGGAGAGTAGGAGGAGTGATTAAAGGCAGCGGGGATGGAAATATTCCGGGAGGTAGGAAGAAAAGCAGGAGTTGATCCTGATGGAAGTCAAGAGAGGAGATTGTTGCACAGATAAGGAGCCCACTGTATCAAGTAGTGGCCCTGGGTGTGTGGCCCCACTGAGCAGTTTCTATTAACCCTGATATGGCCCAACATCCTTCCTCAAGCACAATAATTTGTTAATTAAAAGATTAATGAGCTTGACTTGTATTTTTGAGCTGATATGATGGTAAAGTTATCTAAAAGAGGGGTGTCAAATGTTTGGAGAGGGGCACAATTTCAGTGCTTGCCATAAACACCATTTTCTGTAAATATGTCACTGGCTGTACAGGGTTAATAGAATCTGTGCAGTGGTGCCACATGCCCAGTGTTGGTACAATACCTGCCATACCCTAATTACACCTCTGTGAAGGGCTGCTAAGAAATCCAAGGAGATGAGGAGGAAGAAGTGTCCATTGGATTTGACCACATGGAGTTTTACATTGACCTTGATATGAACAGTTTCATATTATATAAAGTTTTATAAGCCTAGAGGTATTGAGGTTTTTAAGAGCCTCAGGTGGTTGATAGGAAGGAATAATAATCACCACAGTTTTTGTCAAGTCTGAGGAAGAGTTGTCTGCTGACTTATATTTTCAGTTAGGCGATGATATTTGATGTAAGGGGTTCTGAAAGGTTTTCTGCCTTTTCTGTGATTGGAATCCATAACTGGAGATTGATCCAATGTGTTAAAAAGAATGTCATCTCTTCGTTTAATCTCTTAGGGTTTTTCTCTGTAGGGCACTCACTGAAAATGATGACCAAGAATTGTTTTAGTAAAACCAGGCTGGGAAAACTAGCATTTACCAATGTAGGAAAAATAAGAGCTATGTCATCTGAATAACCAGATTCTTTTTAGGATGTTAGAGTACAGACAGTCCTCAGATTATGAACGAGTTCTGTTTCTAAATCTGTCTTTAAGTCAAATGTGTATGTTAAGTCAGAACAGTTAGGTACAGTTTCTAATGTCAGTTACTCAACTGTTTGTCTTAGTATATAGTATATAGTGTACATTTCTATGTATAAAAAACATTAAAGAAACACTTTTGGATACACTAAAATATCTTTAACATATTAAACAGTAATAATAATACAATGTTTTGATGCACATCACAAAGTAGTGTCCATCTGTTTTTACAAACCAAGGTATGTACCTTGAATTTTTAATGTAATAGGCTTTGTCGGGGTTGGTTCCTAACTACAGGTTGTACATAAGTCAGAAGACATTTGTAATCTGAGGACTTCCTGTAATGCCTTTTATGACTGGTTTCATCTTCATTCATTAGTATAATTTACTTGAACTAAAAAGTGAAATAGAATTCACTAATTCATGGATACGCTATAGCAGAAAATCTAATGTCTGTATATGTTATTTAGGGCTTCAAAGTTGTTCATTCCAGCTTGAACCCCTGCTGAGAATTTGCATTTCTAACAAGTTCCCAGGAAGCTATACATAGGAATCACCTAGAGATCTTTTTAAAATGTAGATTCTGATTCAGTATATCTGGGATGGAAATGCAAATTCTCAGCAGGAGTTTGAACCTGAATTAACTGGTTGGAAGCCCTGATATGATTAAATTACTTCCTTATTGAAATGCAAGCTGAATTTTCTTATTTTAGTTTATAAGAACATAAATATATGGATAGATGCTGTTGAGCCGACTCCAATTGATGACGGCCTTAGACATTATGTACAACAGAACAACATGCTGCCTGATCCTGCATCATCTTCAGGATCACCGGCAAGTTTGAGTCCATCCTTAAGGTTATTCTGCCAATCTACATTGGCAAGAGTCTCCCTCCCCTTCCCTGGCCCTTTACTTCACCAAACATAATGTCCTGCTCTAGTGATTGATCCTTCCTGATGACATATCCAAGGCAAGCGAGTCAAAGAATGTTCTGTTGTGATTTATAGGGTTTTCATTAGCTAATTTTGGAAGTTGATCACCAGGCCTTTCTTCCTAGTCTGTCTTAGTCTGGAAGCTCCACTGAAACCTGTCCACTATGAGTTACCCTGTTGGTATTTGAAATACCGGTGGCATAGCTTCCAGCATCACAGCAGTACAGAAGCCACCACAGTATGACAAACAGATGGTGGTTTTAAGAACATAGCATTTGTCTTTCTTAACTATGCTCTTTTTTTTTGTTTTTTGTTTTTGAATGGCTTTCACCAAACTCAGTCTCATTCCTCTTGTAGCTCTACCTGCCTTTCTTTCACATTTCTCATAGCTGTAGGTTTCTATCCACTTGTAGATATTAATTATTTAATGAATATCTGTTTCTACCTCTAGACTATACGTTCTGTGAGGGCCTGGATCCTGCCTGCTTTTGTTTACTTCATGTCCCAGCACTTAACAGGCATTAGAGCACTTAAGAGGCAATTGTTGAATGAATGAATGAATACAGTCCTTGAGAGGACTGTATAGAAATATGTAGTTGATTCAGCATATCTTGTTACTAAGACTGGAAAAACAACTTAAAGTTCATATCCTACTGAGTTAATAGAACCTTCCTTGTATATAAAGGTCAGTACATTTTAAGATTAAAGTTGATTTCCTATTAACTTACTATATATAGTTTGATACGTAATTAATGTCAGACTAAAGGGCTGTATGGAAGAGTAATTATTTTTAGATATGTTTTATAGCATTTTTATTATTTTTAATATTCATAATTGTAATAACTAGCATAAGTAGCTTGCAAAGTCCACTCATAATCCTTATTTCACTTTTTTAAATTACTTTAGCATAAAATATAATCAGAAACACTGCTTTAGGCATAATTTGGGATAGGCTTAAGTTTACTATAAATATACTGAACAAAAATCTTTTCTTTTTTTCTCTTGTTAGGATTTTAGTTTTTCTAAAATTCCTCGATTTGAATTTATCTTGATAATTTTGCAGCACAATTCTGATTTGAAAGGTCATTGCTTTTCTATTTGTGGCTGAAATCTCTGCCAGAAAGAAGTATTCATTATCTGGATCACAAGGAGGGGTGACAATCACACAATTCATCAGAGAGAAACCTTTTTGTTCTCATTACTGGATTTTATAGGTCAACCCTCAATGGCTGAGTTAGTTTAATAGTAACTACAGCTCATATTTCATTTGCACTCACAATATGGGCACCCAATAAATATTAATTAATTGTGTTAATCCAAAGGCAGTTTACAATTTAGGAAGTAAGCTGAATTCAGTGTCTTTCTGATAAATCCTGTCATTTATTCAAAGAATTTTTTATTTTAGTATGATATACAGTTACAGCTACATAAATGAGGAAGTTATCTCTAACTTTTGTTTTAATAACTTAGAAAAAATGGGATAGTTAAGTATGCTGAACTTTTACTCTAAGTTAATTAATTGTGTTAATTGTGAGTTGAATTAAATCATTCTCCTAAAAACCATCATTTTCAGATTTTTAACAACTCAAAAATATGATAACATGTACATTGGGACACATTTTCTGGAATACAATTGGCTAATTGAACAGTACATAGTAAGATCTTATAACATATTCCTCTTTAGAAATTTACCTAGAGAAAATTATCAGATAAGAGGTCCTTTTACAATCAGAAAAAAGTTATAAAAATATAAATTAATAATTTAATGCTATTTTATCCTTTTAAGATTTCTTATTTGCATGAATACGATGAAATTTTGATTTTGAAGAAATTCTTTTTTCTTATGTCTCAAATCAACTTGATGAAGCTCTGATTTATTAACATTTTAATACAGAAAATCCCAGCACGATCTTAATATTAAAATAATAAAAAGTGATAGTCATTTTGCTTGTCATAGTGACCATTTGAACAGCAACTAAATCATGCCAATTGGATAGTTTATGCAAATTATAATTGTGTTTTCTTTTAGGAAATCGCTTAAAATATTTTTCATGGTTTTTTCTTCACTTTAATCTTCGTATAGTAGATTTGAGTCCTACATTGACAATTAAAATCTCACCTTCTCTATGCAACAGGGTAACATCTTTAAATACAGGCAAAAATAGTCACGGCCACACTTCTGGTGTGTTTAAGCTAGAAGTAACAATTTAATTGCTTTTGTGTGTTTCCTCAGGAGTTGCTCTAAGGAGATAGTGTTATGCTTCCCGGCCAGTTTCTGGGGCAGACTGGCTCTTACATTAAGTGTATTAGGTATCAGTATGGAGTGTTCCAACACTCTTCCATGTAATTGCAGAGACCTTACTCCCTGAGTTAGAATCTCATGTGGGGCCCTGTTTGTTGATATATTTTCAACAAAAAGCCATTAACTTTCAGGGTCAAAGGGTTAATGGAAGAAATATTCTTGTCTTCCTATTATCTTGTGACGTTTTGCTAGGAGCTGAAGAAAGATAACTCTTTTCTCCCCCAGTTTCTCTTGGCAGTTTCAAAAAATGGCGACTTCATGTTTCCATGACTAAATAAAAGATTAAATGCCAATACAGGAAGCTTTAGAAGTGTACTTAGTCAAGCTGACAGTTCAGACAAGCATTCCATCACGACTAACTTTGCTAAGGTCACTGAATGGCACTGAATAACAAAAACTAGGAGGAAGGTGCCTTAATGACTTCTTGATTTCCTTGTCTTAAGATATTTTCTTTGTTCCATTTTAGGCAAATTAGTCATCTTGCACAAGAAGTCAAGAAAATTGCATAAAACTTTAAAGGAGAGAACCAAAGCTACTTCTGTTAACTTCAGATGGAATTCTCTGTCTAGAAGAGAGGATTCAACTACTCATATTGGCGTCCTCAAAATTCTTTTAGAGAGTGTGTAAAGAACGTAAACAAATATCCTTATGCTAAATAAATTCTTATTCCTTGAAATTCTTGATGATTATAAATGGAATTATAGATAGAATTAATTTGCCCATGTTTTATAACCTGGAAACTGGTGGAAATCATTACCTGGCTAGGGTCATTTCTTTCCTTTTCTGTGAAAACAATATATTACGTAGCCTAACTGTTCCAGTATCATGTCGTGATGAGATAAGGTTGCACAATGCAATTGAGGAGTTGCTGAAAAGTCTTCTCGTCTAGTATGTAGACACTCCACTGGGGATGTTTCCTGGAAATTTAACCAGTTACAGAAATCTCCAAATTAATTAAAATAAACCCTTTCAGAATGCAATAAGAGTATTGTGAAGTAATGCAGGAAACTTGTCTGTACCCCTTTCTCTCTGAAGGCGAGGATATCTTCGTGATTTCATTTGGAGGTTAGTCATAGCTGTGGGTATATGTCAGAGTCATCTTGAAGTAATCTCAGCCTGTTTAATTGTAGTGCTCTGTCAACACACACAGGTTGTGCTGGTTTGATTTGACACCTTTTGGCTGCTGGGTTTGACTAATTTTACTAATTAAATCTGCCGAACAGTCAACACCTGTGGATGCATAGGGTTGCAGTCCTCTGTTTCACCCATAATTTAGCTTGACAACACACATGTGAATTTTTTCCTGTACTCAAGTGTTTATATAAAGGGAATTTTTAGCACATATAATTTTCTAATTCTCCTGAAATTATAACTTCCCATTCACCAGTTTGTTATGCTCTGGTGGCTTGGATGTTGCTGTGATGCTGGAAGCTGTACCACCAGTATTTCAAATACCTGCAGAGTAACCCATGGTGGACAGGTTTCAGTACAGTTTCCAGACTAAGATAGACTAGGAAGAAAGGCCTGGCAATCCACTTCTGAAAAATACAATGAAAAACCTATGAATAAGGACAGAATACTGTCTGATATAGTGCTAGAAGATGAGCCTATTAGGTTGGAAGGCACTGAAAATACACAGTGGCCACACAATGGACTTGAGGATACAGTGATCATGAGATGGTGCAGGACTTGGCAATATTTTGTTCTATTGTACAAGGAGTAGCCATGAGTCAGAGCTGACTGTAAGGCAACTGACAAAAATAACAGGTAACCAATATAAGGAGTGGCGGGGGGGGGGGGATGTAATCACATTTCAGTTTAAAATAATTTATAAAATGAAGAAGCTGGTGGATTTCTTTAAGAATGAATTAAGAGCACACTTTATAATAGGTCATCCAGTGTTTTTGAGAAGCTGTGAGAACCACTTTTTCTGTGCCTTTCAACACTGAGAACATGCCAATGTATGTGGATGGATGATTTTCTCCAAAAAAAAAAAAAAACACAGAGAAGCTACTCTGTCTATGCAGCATGCCTCAGTCCCTTTAGTTCCATTGACTTAATCAGTAGGCCAACTTGTCCTTGGAGTATCTCTAATAGTCAAACTGTTTATGCAGATGTTGTATATTCATAAACCTGTTAAAAATTATAGCGTGTAATGCTTTTCTCCAGAAATTTTTATAAAAGACCTCTTTCTGTATTCTCACATCAGAAGTTTTTCATACAGCAGTAGCTACAATGATAATGTATATAACCTATACTTGGTTAGAGCTACTGAGTAAATTGTAGCTACAATGATGACGTATATTAACCATCTGCTAATGCATATTTCTAAAAAAAACTCCCATCAGAAAACCCAGCACATTTAGGGCTCTCAGGCGGAGTTTCGCGTATGCTCACCAATAGCCCAGTCAATTGTGCAGAAGGCTACCGTGTGGTAGCTACCATTTTTGGGGTTTTTTTTTTCCTCTTTTCTTACTTTAGACCTTCTTCAACACACATTATTGGGTTCTCTGGGTTTCTGATTTCTGCCAGTCTCATTGTCACCACCGATATCAAAGTGTTGGATCTGCCAAATGTTCTGTGGCAGCGAGAGGGAGCGTGCCTCTCTCACCACTGTCTATTAGTCCATCAGAGGGTGAGGGTTCGGAGCCCTGTTGCTTATCCCACTATGTTGCAGTCAGGGGCTTACCAGGGCAGGAGTGGGGAGGGGAAGGGTGGTGGGGAGCCAGGGGCGAATTAACCAGTAAGCAAAGTATGCACAGGCTTACAGTAAGCAAGGTACATATGGGTTTAATTGTGTTTACTTATTAATTGGGTGAATCTGCTGCAAAAAACCTCCACAAAGTGTTGAAAAGCAAAGATGTCACCTTGAAGACTAAGGTGCCCTTGACCTAAGCCATGGTGTTTTCAATCGCCTCATATGAATACGAAAGCTGGAGGATGAATAAGGAAGACCAAAGAAGAACTGACACCTTTGAATTGTGGTGTTGGCAAAGGATATTGAATATACCATGGTCTGCCAAAAGAACAAACAAATCTGTCTTGGAAGAGGTACAACCAGAACACTCCTTAGAAGCAAAGATGGTGAGACTATGTATCACATATTTTGGACATGTTATCAGGAGGGATCAGTCCCTGAAGAAGGACATTATGCTTGATAAAATAGAGGGTCAGCAAAAAAGAGGAAGACCCTCAACGAGATGGATTGACACAGTGGCTACAGCAGTGAGCTCAAGCATAACAATGATTATGAGGGTGGTACAGGACTGGGCAGTGTTTCGTTCTGTTGTACATAGTGTTGCTATGAGTCGGAACTGACTCTGTGGCATCTAACAACAACAACTAATCTGTAGTGCACAATTTCACATGGGTTTTTCCTTGTTCTTCTAGAACTCTGATCTCTTTGAAAGACACACTATTTCTTTATGCTGCAAGCTAGAAGGTAGGGGTAGCTCACTGTAGTGGACTAATGACCTGACTGGATACCAGGAGACCTGGTTCCCACTCCTGGCCCCCTGACAAGCTGTGTGACCCTGATAAAGTCATTTGGCCTCTATGAACCTCAGTTACCTCACCTGTGATGTTAAGGTGATTGCATTGGATGATTTCTAACAGCTATTCTAGCTGGACATTTCTACTATTTTATGGAAAGAGAAGGTAAAACACAAAAGCAGTAATGCAGATGATTGATTAACAAAGGACATCACTGTGCTTTCCTTTTAAAAATCCTAGTCCTATTTTTCTAAGTGTTTTTCTTTTGACTTTCCAAAAGATGAAATCTTAGCAACCTTCCCCTTAAGTTTTATCCATCAAGGGTCCCGTGGGCCAGTATCAGTGACTTTGAGGACGTCCATGTAATTAAGTTCTAGTAACATCAGAGATAAAGCAGAATTAATTATTATGTCTCTACCAAGTTGCAGAGCTTGTGAGACTTGGACAAAGGCATCTTGGCCCATCAACCATGATGTCACATGTGCTGCACTGACTGGCATTCCTACAGAAGAAGCCTGGGACAGCGTGTCCCCGAGTTTTCTTTTGGTACATGATCATACTAGCACTTTCTATTACTGTGCAGAGCTTCTGACCATAGAAAACAGGAATCTAGATGACCAGTGGAAGAGTTCTGAGAAAAAAAAAAATGGAGTTAAAAGACTTGAATATGATTTTAGCATACTTCTGAACATCTTTATAGTGACTGAATTCCCTATTTATAATTAAACACTTCTATTAAAGGAAAGCTTAAAGATCTGCGACACCTTGTAGTCATTGTTAAGTACTTCCTTCTGGTATATAATTTTAGAAGGGCATTAAGAAGAAAAAAATGCCATTAAAACCATCACTTCTTGTAGCACACACCATGTGCTTGCACGTTCACACGTGCGTATGGAAGTACGCACTTTAATTTGGACTCATTTCTATCATACATTCTGAGAACACAGTGGTAATTTAAATACAAATAATAATAACAACGGAGCCCTGGTAGCACAGTGGTTAAGAGCTTGGTTGCTAACCAAAAGGTTGGCAGTATGAATCCACCAGCAGCTCCTTGGAAACCCTATGGGACAGTTCTGCTCTGTCCTGTTGGGTTACTGTGAGTTGGAATCGACTCGACGGCAGTGGGTTTAATAACAACAATATTTTGAAAATAAAAAGAAATATGTAATAGTTTTATAGAATAAATGATAAGACAATAATTGTTCCAGTTGATATCCTTTACATTTGTATTGCAAATAAATATCTCTGTGTGCTTCTGTCCCTGTGTGAGTTTAATCTTTCTGTGTCTGTCTTTGCATCTCTGTTTCAGTCTTTTCCTCTGGCTCTCTCTCTCTCCCTATACCCACAAACACACACACCCCTGTTGATTAAAAAAAAAAAAAATCATTTTACAGTTTGGTAGTATCTACACAGTATTTTTGATTAGTATTTTTCACTTTTAATGATAATATTAGATTTGTGTCTACCACTGGTGTTCCTGCTATAATTCAATTTTTTTTATTAGTAATTTTCACCAGCTGTTTAAAGTCAATGGAACTTTCATTCTTGGAGTCTAAGTTGAAGTGACTTTTTACGTACATGCTCAGTATAGTTTGGGACCCACTAGTTCCCACTACAATGGCAGCTCCCCATCACCCACATACAATTTCATTTAAGACAAAACAGCAGCTCCAGCAGAAAATAAGTGCAGTCTTCTCCTTTGTAAGTTGTAATTGAGGTTATGGCATGGCATATTGCCTGTGGCAGAATTTATTACCAAGAAATGGAGACCATGATTTGAAGCTGGTTGCAGTGTAAGCAAAATAAATTAATTATTAGCAGCATGGAATTGAAGGAAAATGCAGGGTTTCTTGAAGTGAAATATATTGATTTTTTAAAAAGAGAACACAGGAGGAAAGTTATTGATGAATCAACTAGTTTTTCCCAATGTTCCTGCATTTTGGAATTTTTATATGCAGTATGATGACTATTGATTAAGTCAAACTTCGATCAGAATGTCATAGAAAATATTTTCTAGTATATTTTTTCTTCATTAACTTGAGGTTAGCATATTTTAATGTATGACTCTTATGAGTTATATACTTGATATTATTTTTATTATAGTATGGGTATTAATTCTTATATTCATATGTAGGCATTTATAATTAATAATGCCACTTGGTTGTTCAGGAGATAAAAATCATAGAACATGGTTATAATCCATCAAATTTAATTAAAACAGAAATGTTTGGGTAGCTTTCCATTTCACTTAAAATTTCATTTAATTGATTGATATTGATTTTTATTTGAAGATGTTTACTTTTCATTTGAAAAGCATGTCACTGTTAGCTGCCATCAAGTCATCCCCCCACTTATGGCAACCCAGCACTCAACTGAATAAAACACTGCCCAGTCCTGCCAATCCCAGATTGATTGTGGATTGGAATGTGTGGTTTTAATTGGCTGGTTTTTGGAATTAGATTGTCAGACATTATTGCTAGTCCTTGTTAGTCTGGAAGTTCCACTGAAACCTATTCAGCATCATAGCAACACTCAAGCCTTTACTGACAGACAGGTGGTGGCTATGCATGAGGTGCATTGGCTGTGAGTTGAACTTGGGTATACTGCATAGAAGGTGAGAATTCTACCACTGAACTACCACTGTCCTCTTTGAAAAGCATACATGCTCATTAAAAATGGTAAATACAGGGAAAAAAAGGGAAAGTAACCCTTGATTTCACCATTCAAAAACAAAAAAATATATTGTATTTTGGAAAATCTGTTTTCAGTTTTCTAGGAATAGGTAGATATTTGTTTTATTTTCATTTTACTTTTTATATTGATTTCATATAATTCTAATGAAATTGTCTACTTTTAAGCTTTGTCTAGATTCTTTTATGAAAGGATGTTCTATTCCCATGAGAGATTTGCCGGAAGTTGCGCACATCTACCTCCCTTTATAGTAGACGATCTGAGCAGATGACTTTCTCAGCATCCAGCCAGATGGGATGCAGGGCCCAAGGACACTCCATGCAACCTGCCTACTTTAAACAAAAAACAGCAACAGCATAAAACCAAAAAGAAAATCCCTTGCCGTTGACTGGATTCCAACTCAAGTGACCCTATAGAACAGAGTAGAACTGCCCCATAGAGTTTCCAAGGAGCGCCTGGTGGATTTGAATTGCTGAACTTTTGGTTAGCAGCCGTAGCACTTAACCACTACACCACCAGGGTTTCCAGCCTGGGAAGAGGAGACACCTGGCCAATCCCCAGAGTTTGAGAGGCTTTTGTCTATTGCTGTTCTGACAAACTGAAATGGGGTCTTCTTGTAGCACTCCTCACCTCTACCTATCATTTAGATGTTTTGAACCAATCGACACCATGGAAAGTACTATCAACAATACTCGCCCCCAGGAAAGCCTCTTGTCCATCTTAATCTTTCCCACCTTTCTTTCCAGATGTTTTCTAGAGGCTGCAGTACTTGACAGGATATAAAGAGAGAGATGAGGAGGTGTGCAAAAGTGTGTGTGTGTGAGTGATGATGGTGGGTAGCAAGGAGGTAAATTCTGGGGCTTCAAACATGATCTTCTATACAGAAAACTGCAGTCCTCAAGAGATGTCTATGGAATTCTAAAAGGATGAGTTTCAGAGGATCTGTGGACCTCTTGAAATGTTAAGCTGAATTTTGTATACATGCATATGTGTCTTTTCAGGGAAGAAGGATCCATTGCTTCTGTAAGTTCTCAAAGGAAAATATGAAGTTTCCTGAAAAACATCCTACCTACTGCAAAATAATGGTTGCCCAATGTTCTGGTTGTTGGAGACTTTGTATTTATTTAAGGAAAAAACAGGTTTTCTGCCTACTTTCAGTCAGTCATGGTATGTGTGGGCCGTGAGCTATACTTTTGACCAGCTCAACTGATCTTATAATTAGTGAACATTCCTCCTAGATTCTGGCAATGAATTGACTATTCTTATCATTTTCAATTTCACTTATTTTCTTTTTTAACCCTTATTTTTCCCCTAGATTTTTTTTTTTAGGAGTAGGAAAGGACAGTTCTATAGGCTACCAACAAGGCATCATATTAAGATTAGTCTTTCTCTTTACATTAAATATTGGTCACTAGCCCAATATGATCTTTCTTCTGACATGGTGTGAATTACACAATTTTCAGAACCATTACTGAGACCTAAGACACCAAATAAAAGAGAAACCCAAGATCCATAAGGTAATGGAACCTCTTGTTTAGTAGCGTATATTGAGTAGCATATATTTAGAAGCATACATTAGGCATGTATTGTATTGCTTCCTCTCTCTACTAGCACTGATTCTTGTCAGTTCTTTAATAACTGCCAATTAAGTGCAAACAATATATTATCATTATTTCATATCATCATATAATTTGTTGGGGCTTGTTTGTGCCAAGAAACTTGCTTAATGCTTTCTGTATATTGACCAAACACATATAAAAATTCAATGAGGAATTGAGAGATTAAGTAATTTGCTAAAGGTGACACAGCTAAGAAGTAGCAGATTCAGGATTCAAACCTAGGTCTCTTTGACTTTAAACCCTGTGCTTTTAACCACCAAGCTATGATATCAGCCACAGTGGATGAACAGTGCCTGCCAGTTTTCACACTTTTAAGTACCATGCATTTAACAAGAATCAACTTCAGAATATTTCCTTTTGTTCCTCTTTTGGGGCTTAAGATGCATTGGTTTACTCAAGAAAGAGCATACCCTAGCAACCTAGTTCACTAGGTCAGAATTTCAGGTTGTCTCCTTGGTTAGGTTTTCATGGATACTCAAGTCCACGGGCTACCACTCTCTCTGTATGTGACCTCAGGCACACAATCTGACTTCTCTATGCTTCAGTTTTCTCATGTCTAAAGCAGGGTCATTGTGAATATTCTATGAGTTTATGTAAGTGAAATATTAAAAATAGTGCCTGACACAAAATGAGCACTCAATAAAAGATAGCTGTTAGTCTTAGCTATAATTCAGACAGATTGTCTTACTTTCTAAGGGCATTGTTATGGATTGAATTGTGTCCCCTACCCCAAAATACCTGTTGTAAATCCTAACCTCTATGCCTGTGGTTATAATCCCATTTGGGAATGTGTTGTCTTTATTATGTTAAAGAAGTAGTATTACTGTAGGATGTATCCTTGGAAAGTTTTTTTTTTTTTTTTTTAAATTGTACTTTAGGAGAAGGTTTACAGAGCAAACTAGTTTCTTATTAAACAATAAATATACACATATTGTTTTGTGACATTGGTTGCCAACCCCATGACATGTCAACACTCTCCCCTTCTTGACCTTAGGTTTCCCATTACAAGCTTTCCTGTCCCCTCCTACCTTCTTGTCTTTGCCCCTGGGCTGATGTGCCCATTTAGTCTCATTTTGTTTTATGGGCCTGCCTAATCTGGCTTAAGGATGAACCTCAGGATGTAGGGTGTATCTTGAGTCAGTCTCTTTTGAGATATAAAAGAGATTAAACATAACCTAGCAAGAAGAGATGATGGAAGAGAGATACCAAGCCACATGAAAATTGCCCAGGAGCAGAAGCTGAAGAGACAAGGACCTTCCTCCAGAACTGACAGAGACAGAAAGACTTCCCCTAAAGCCGGCATCCTGAATTTGGACTTCCAGCCTCCTAAACTGTAAGAAAATAAATTTCTATTTGTTAAAGCCATCCTCTTGTGGTATTTCTATTGTAGCAGCACTAGATAACTAAGGTACCTCGTATGCCTTAGGATATATATGGGCATAAAAATGACAGTAATTCATTCTGAATGATATAGTATGCCTGAATCTAACCTTTCCCTTCGTTTGTCTTTCTGTATCCCTTTAACCTCAGCAACTTTGCAACACCACTTTTAGTAGACTTACCTTTAAATAAGGTGAGGTTGCAAGATGAGCCCAGAAAGATGAACATTGACACAGAGTGCGCTCCAGATCAGTGCTATTCCACTTCTCTCCAGAACACTCACCATAGGATAGCAAGTCCCTCATTTACCACTGTATAATCTAAAATTTCATCTGAGGACTTTGCATCTCTCACTACCAATTTCTGAATGGACATTCTCATCCCTGGTAGCAACTAGGAGCTACATATGAGGAGGGATAAGAGATAGCAGCCTTATAGCTTCTCATTGTTTGGCAGTTGTAAATAGATACAATATTTTGCAAAATAAAATTGATATTATAACCGTGGAAATGAGTTATGAAGAAGAATTAGCAGACATTATGTATTTGTAATGAAACATTCTACTGACTGATGTATGCATGCATAATAAATCATATCTTGGCAACCAGTAAAAAATTAATGTTTTGAATGAGAGATATAAATAAAAGCCATAAGTAGAGAGACATGTGTACCCTACAAGAATGGAACCTTTTGAGATACAGTATCTTCTAAATGGGGTTATGTTATTGTGGACTTCATTCCTTCAACAAACCAGCTGAGGAATGCTTATCACATTCCAGGTACATGGATATTTGCTGAGGCAACACAGATGGCTAACCCATTGTCCTCTTGTCCTTAAAGTGCTGGTAAAAGGACACATATAATTAAAGAAATAATTACAGAGCATAGCATTGAATATGATGATAAAGATAGCACAAGATTGCTGAGAGAGCACAGAGGAGGGAGTTATCAGCTCTAGGACTCTGGGAAGAATCATAGAAGAAGGGACATGCATTGAACATTTGTTGAATCAGTGAATGAATGAGTGGCATCATAGAAGTAGGTGTAACCACTGTGTTAAATGCTGCGTTCTGAGAAGGCATTGGATTTGGCAGAGAATAGGGAGGGTTCAATAGAGTAGCCAAGGCAGAATCCGTTTTGCAGAGGGCTGTGCCTTGAGGTGGGAGGGCAGGCTTTATGGCTTTTACTTGTCCCTCAGAAAATGGCTAACATTTTAAATAATCATCTAAATGTAAGCTGCATGCTATTATTTCCCAGAAAAGTAGCAAGTTGTGCCTGGGACATGTTTCTACATATATGTTATTTTAAATTATGAAACAAGGATATAGACTTTCAAGAAAACCAGTAGTGAATCTTTTGGTAAGTAAAATTAAAAAAAAAAAAAAGCCTTAAAATTATAAGTAGATGCTTTTAAATTTAGGATTTTGCATGTCTGTTTTTAGAAAGAGAATTTGTATATCTGGTATCATAAGTTTCAAAATGACATTGCAGTTCTTATAGGTTTAACATTCATAGTAACGCAATTTATCACTATGTCTGTTCACTGAAGTCATTTGTATGTGAGTATTTCTCTCTCAATATCCAAAATCCCTCTATAGTAACTCAAATGTAAAACTGGTGTGTCAGCATTAGAGGTCCCTTTCAGTTGCTAAATATTATACCTAAGCCCCAATTTCATTTCCCTTTGAATAAAATTCCCTTTCTGATATAGGGTAGTATTTAATTACAAGTTAATAATAGCAATAATATTACTAATATTTAACATATTAACATTTACTGAGTCTTACTATGTGCTAAGCAATGCTGTCAATGTTTTATATACATTATTTCATTTCACTCTTATGGTTGACAATCTCAAACAATTTTTTAAAGTGTCAATTACGTGCTTGTCATTTTTTCTTAAAAGTTGGTATTTTCATATTCTACTTGATCCTTAATAGCTAATTGCTGCACTTAAATTGGAATATTTAGCTGGTGATTTTGCTCCCAGATAACCCAATTCTTAGCACCACCAAGTGTTCCTTTTAATCTAAATTTTTTGCTTCCAATTGCAATGGTACCCTGCCCCAATTCTTCAGCTCCTAAAGGTAGATCTGGGTTATGGCAAATACTTCTGCCATAACCTTACCCTTCCTTAATTTTTCTTCCTTTTTTTCTCCCTTCTACGTCTAAGTTCTTTAGTTGAGTATAACCCTGTTTTGATGCTGTTGACTTAAATCTCTTTGCCAATAGAAATAATAAAAATTCGTTTTATTTTAGAACAAATATCCTTATTGGGGATATACAACAATGGTAGTGCAGATTTTATAGGACTTTCATCTTTTCCTGAACATTTTCATAATTATTAGGAATCTTGCATTTAATGCTGTTAAGAAAGTAAGTTAGATGAAAAAAATGAAGTACACTGAGATGAATTTTTTTGCCCCAATATACAGAACCTAGACAAGTTCAAATCCAGTTTTTTGATGGCAAGGCTGTCCTTTCCCTCATTTAAATATTTCTTTCTTTTCTTTTTGACACATTAAGATATCAGTATCATAACATTTGTAGTGGAGAAAGTCTTGATACACAGAGGAAGACAGGGACAAGACCAGAATGCCTATTTCCACTACTATTCAATATTATACTAGACATTTCAGCCAATGCAATAATATACCCCCTACACACATAAGAAGCCCTAGTGGTACAGTGGTTAAGAGCTTGGCTGCTAACCAAAAAGTTGGCAGTTCGAGTCCACCAGCTGCCCCTTGGAAACCCTATGGGGCAGTTCTACTCTGTCCTATAGGGTCACTATGAGTTGGAATTGACTCGACGGAAATGTGTTTACACACACATAAACACACACACGTGCACACACACACGAAAAAGAGACAAAATTATCATTATTCGTAAATGATTACCTAGAAAATCTAATAAACTCATCTAAATAAGCCTATTATAGTTAATAAAAGAGTTTATTAAAGTGTCTAAAGTCAAGCTCTCTTTTGGCATGGGAGTAGCATGATTAGGTCCTTATTTTGATACTAAAACTCTGGTGACTGTCCATAGAATTTAGCAGAGCATAAAGAGACTCCTGAAGAGGTAACTGAAATGGCTGAGTGAAACATGATGAAGGCCTGAGTAGACAGGAGGGATAAAACAAGAAAACTTTCTGGTCTGAACTCAGTAGAATGTGATCGGGTATTGAATAAGCTGTTGGAGTAGGCAGGCCAAAAGTCATCAGTTATAACTTTGTCCCAGGAGAAGGTTACACTAATGTCTAGGTTTGAGAATTCAGGAGCAGAAATTAGTCTTAAAGCAGGGTGTCTTAGACTTGGTTCTCTAGAGAAACAAAATCAACAAAGTGTATATGTACAGAGAGAGATATTTATCTCAAGAAAATGGCTCATGAGATTGTTCAGGCTGGCACATCCCAAGTCAGTGGTCAGGCATCAGGCTGAAGGCTTTTCCTGACTTGCGTAGCTGCAGGGGCTGATGAACCCAACGTTGGCAGGTCAGATGGCTGGTTGCTGGCTCAAGTCCCAAGATCCAGAGGTTAGATTATGATAAGCCAGATGGAGGGTCCAGAGATACATATATTATATGCAGGCCACACACCCAAGGAAACTCTCCTTACAACTAATTGGCTGATCACATCAGATCACATCATGAAAGATGACTACATCATAACATAACTGCCAAACCACTAAGAATAATGACCCAGCCAAGCTGACACACAACCTTAACCATCAGAGTCCACCCCTTATCAACTTGGCACCTGTATACATCTCCTTAAACTTTACACAATCTCTAAATAAAGACAATTACAAAGTCATACTTTTACCTAACTTGATACAACTAACATGCATGCAACCAAAATTGCACTAGCCCTGTTTATATATTTTGTAAATGAAAAAAAACAAAACAAAAATATTTGATGCACATATATAAGGAAGAAATGATCATAACAATTACAGTCCTCCTTTCTGCAACTGATCACATGGTCATAACTGGTATTTAGAAATACCTTCTTTCACCACTCATTCCATATTCACTTTACTCTCAGCAAGCACCTCAGTTGGTCATGGATCTTTACCTGGTGGGGTGACCCAAATCTTCATTTCTAAATGGTCTGGGCCATTAGTAGTCATGTCAGAATTGGGTTTCTGTACTTTTCCATTGATTTTACTCACAGGGCATGGTAGTATTAAGAGATGCCCTAAGAGATCTCCTGTATTCCAGGCATATTTTTCTTTACTTCTATTGTTGTTGTGTGCCATTGAGTCAATTCTGACTCATAGTGATACTATAGGACAGAGTGGAACTGCCCCATAGGGTTTCGAAGGAGAGGCTGGTAGATTCGAACTGCCAACCTTCTTGTTAGCAGCCTGAACTCTTAACTACTATGCCACCAGGGATCCATTTATCTCCATTAGGTAGTATCAATCTGATTTCCCCTTGGTTATCAGGATTAATTATGCCAGCCAATATGGTAACACCCTTCACCTGTTGATCCAGAGGAATAAGGAGACCAAAGTGGTCAGGTGGCATTCTTAACTTCCAGTTCAGTGGAATCAGTGTTGTTTCCAGGTGGGAGCATTCTTCCCTTTGGAACTAAGACCTCTAGACCCACAGAGCATAGTGTCACAGGGACGGGAAGCAAAAATTTTGCTAGAGTGTCACTAGGGGTAATAGTGAGTGGTACCACTCTCATTTCCACTCCTTGATTCCTGGAACTCTGAATTCTGGCTGTGGGAGAAACAGCACCATATATTACATGCTGGTTTAGAGCATATACAGCCTCCTGGAGAACATTACCCCAACCCTGCAAAGTATTGCCACCTAGCTGGTACAGTAATTGTGTCTTTAGGAGGTCATTCCATTGTTCTATCAAGCCAGCTGCTTCAGGATGATGGAGAACAGGTAACAACAGTAAATTCCATGAACATGGGCCCATTGCCACACCTCATTTTCTGTGAAATGAGCCCTTTAATCTAAGAGAATGCTGTGTGGGTTACCACTACAGTAAGGTATTCTATGAGTCTATGGATAGTAATTTTGGTAGATGCATTGTGGGCATTGAAGGCAAAGTGTCTATCCCAGTAAGAACAAAATGCTGCCCTTTCCATGATGGAAGTGGTCTAATGTGATCAACCTGCCACCAGCTTGCTGGCTGATCACCTCAAGCAATGGTGTCATATTGGGGACTTAGTGTTGGTCTCTGCTGCTGGCAAATCGGGCACTCAGCAGTGGCTGTAGCCAAGTTGGCCTTGGTGGGTTGAAGTTCATGATGCTGAGGCCATGCATAACCTCCATTCCTGCTACAATGGCTACTTTGTTCATGAGCCTATTGGGCAATAACGGGAGTGGCTGGGGAAAGAGGATGACTGGTTTCTACAGACTGTGTCATCCTATCCACTTGATTGTTAAAATATTCCTCTGCTGAGGTCACTCTTTGGTAAGCATTCACATGAGATACACGTATCTTCACTTCTTTGGCCCATTCAGAGAGGTCTATCCATATACTTCTTCCCCATACCTCCTTGTCACCAGTTTTATAATCATATTGCTTCCAAGTCCCTGACCATCCAGCCAAACCATTGGCCACAGCCAATAAATCAGTATACAGTTGAACACCTGGCTATTTCTCCTTCCAAGCAAGGTGAACAACCAGGTGCATTGCTTGAAGTTCTGCCCATTAGGAGGATTTCCATTCATCACTGTCAGGGGAGTCCAAGAAAGAGATTGTACTGCTGCTGCTGTTTGCTTTCAAGTGGTGCCTGTATATCATGCAGAACTATCTGTAAACCAAGCATAAGTTTTCTCTTCCTCAGTCAACTGATCATATTCCCCATGAGGCCATAGGTGCAGACTGGCAAAGGGAGGGTAGTGTAACAGGAGTGGAGACCATGGTCATTTGGGCCACTTCTTCATGAAACTTACTTGTGCCTTCAGATCCTGCTTAGACCCTATCTCATATATACCACTTCCATTTAATGATGGAGTGCTACTGTGCATTTCTGACTTTATGACTGTGGGTCAGACAACACCCATTCATGATGGTCAGCGCAGGCTGCATGGTGACTTGATGGCCCAAGGTTAAGCATTTAGTCTCTACTAAGGTCCAGTAAGAAGCCAAAAGCTGTTTCCCATAAGAAGAGTAGTTATCTTCAGAGGATGGCAAGTGCTTTGCTCCAAAATCCTAAGGGCCTGTGCTGTGATTCACCAATAGGGACCTGCCAAAGACTCCAAACAGCATCTCTATCAGCCACTGACACTTTAGGCACCATTGGATCAGCTGGATCATATGGTCTCAGTGGCAAAGAGGTTTGCATGGCAGCCTGAGCCTGTTGCAGAGCCTTCTCTGGGTCTGGGCCCCACTCAAAACTAGCAGCTTTTTGAGTCATTTGATAAATAGGCCAGAGTAGCACACCCAAATGAGAGATATGTTGCCTCCAAAATCCAAAGAGGTCCACCAGGCATTGGACCTCCTTTTTAGTTGTAGCAGGGGCCAGATGTAACAACTTACCCTTCACTTTACAAGGAATATCTTGACATGGAGCACATCACTGGACTTTTAGAAATTTCACTAAAGTGGAAGGCACCCGAATTTTTGTTGGATTAATTTCTGACCCTCTAGCATGCAAATATTTTGTCAATAAGTCCAGATTCATTGACACTTCTTCCTTACTAGGTCCAATCAGTATGTCATCAATGTAATGGACCAGTGTCTTGTGGAAAAGGCAATCAAGGTCCTTGTGGAATAAATTATGACATAGAGCTGGAGAGTTGATATACTTCTGAGGTAAGGCAATGAAAGTGTATTGCCGGCTTTGCCAGCTGAGAACAAACTGCTTCTGGTGCTCCTTCAATACCAGAATCGAGAAAAAGGTATTGGCTAGACCAATAGTAGCATACGAGGTTACAGGAGATGTACTAATTTGCTCAAGCAATGAAACTACGTCTGGAACAGCAGCTGCAATTGGAGTCACCACCTGCTTAAGTTTACAATAATCCACTGTCATTCTCCAAAACCCATCTGTTTTTTCCACTGGCCAAACAGGCAACTTGAATGGGGATGTGGTGAGAATCATCACCCCTGCATCCTTCAAGTCTCTGATGGTGGCAGTAATATCTGCAATCCCCCCAGGAATGTGGTATTGCTTTTTGTTTACTATTTTCCTAGGGACAGTTCTAATGGCTTCCTATGGCCTTTCCTATCATAATAGTCCTTACTTCACATGTCAGGGATCCAATGTGGAGATTTTGCCAGTTGCTGAGTATGTCTATTCCAATTTGCATTCTGGAACTGGGGAAATCACTATAGGATGGATTTGGGTGCCCAGCAGGCCTACTGTGAGATGATCCTGAGGTAAGACATCGTTAATAACCTGACCTCCATACGCCCCCATTCTGATTGGTGGGCCACAGTGATGTTTTGGGTCTCCTGGAATTCGTGTCAATTCAGAGCCAGTATCCAGTAATCCCCAAAATGTCTGATTATTTCCTCTTTCCCAATGAACAATCACTCTCGTAAATGGCCATAGATCCCTTTGGGGAAGGCTGGGAGAAAGATTAATAGTATAAATTTTTGGCAGTGCAGTGGAGCCCTTCCTCAAGAGGACCCAGCCTCCCCTTTATTCAAGGGGTTGTAGGTTTATAAACTGGCTCAAGTCTGGGAATTGATTGAGGGGCTATGACTCTCTATTGTGGCTATTTGAGTTAGACTGCCGTTCACTTGATTTAGAATTCTGCTTGCATAGATCAAGTATATATTTAGTTGATTTCCTATCTATTTTACTTCTAGGGACACCATGACTAAGTACCCAATGCCATAAGTCCATATGAGTCAGACTATTTGTGGTAGATTAATTATTTTTGTGTGTGGCCTTTATAGCCATGGTCTTGTAACTCCCACCAGATGATTGTGTGATAGGGTAATCGTGACCTACCAAGGGGATTGGTCAGTTTTGCCTTAAAAGAGCAAAGAGGAGAGCCCAACACCAAAGAAGGAGAGATCCACAGCAGAAACCAGCAGCAGAGACCTGCAGAAGATGGTGTAGTGAGCTTCTGAACCCACAGAGTGGGAAAGCTGAGTGCCTTTGGGCAGAGACTGAGGGCCAGGGAGAAGTCTACACCTGACCCGTGAATTTGGGAGTTGCCAGCCTCCAAAACCTTGTGAGCCGTTTCCTTTATATGGTCCATGAGTTCTCTGAGACATTGCAAGAAATTAGGTGACCCAAAGACAGGAGGGAGAGTTCTGAGGCGAGAGGGAGTGGTTGATGTTGGAGATGACAGTGGTACAGCAGCTTGGAAAATTTAGACATTTGGGACATCTTTAACCTCGGCCTCATAGAAACTACCTTTGAGCTGATCCTTATAAAAGAAATTATTTGCTTACTATTCTATTCAGCCCCGTTGTAGTTAGTTGTCTTAATTCAGTTAGAGAAGTTCCCACTGTCACATGTGACTTACAAAAAATAACAATGACAGCAGTATTCAAGGTGTTGCAGTGGTTAAGAGCTTGGCTGCTAACCAAAAGGTCAGCAGTTCAAATCCATCAGCTGCTCCTTGGAAACCCTATGGAGCAGTTCTACTTTGTCCTATAGGGTCGCTATGAGTCAGAATGGACTCAGTGGCAACGGGTTTGGCAACACATATGAGGCTCCCTTCACAAATTGAGTTCCTTACCATTGTGGTAAAAGGTGTGTCCTCTGGGCACTTCATACGTGGGTCTGTGGTTCTAACCTGACAAATCAACTCTAGCATGCCAATTTCCCCTAAGCCTTTGGATACCTTCTTCTACAGTATACAAAGGCAGGCCTGTTACTTCAGCTTGACTTAGTGTAGGCCTCTGTATAATCCATGCTTCACTGAACCAACCAAATAAACTATTAGATCCTTTCCTAACCCCTTGAACTGACACATTAAATGAAGAATCTCTGCTTGGTGGGCCCGTATAAATAAACTCAGATTGATCTAAATTTATGTTCCTTGCATCGTTATCCCATACTCTTAATAGCCATTCCCCAGGCTATTACATGTGGACATATTTCCCAGGTTTCTGTTTGTACATATGAGAAAAGTCAAGCAGTTCTTTGGAGTGTAGTGTACCTCCTCTTAGGTAACCTCCTCTTGTACTTCACCTTTTGGGGCCCACTGGGACATAAGTATAGTTATAGGATTAGAAGCAAAAATACGTGGTGGGGATAGGTCCTGGAAACGTTCATCTATGTCTTGTAAAGCATCCTCCCCAGGCAATACCCCAGGCAATGACTCAGATGCCACCCCAGGCGATAGCTCAGACAAAGGCTCTTCAGACACAGCTGGATTAATCTCAACAGATGGGCATGGGGGTGGAAGGGATAATGGTTTTACCAAGGAGGGTGGCTTAGCAGTCAAAGATGGAGCAATCTCTTCAGATGGAAGTAAGAGGGTTGGTTCTGTTGGCAGGAATGATTCAATGGAATTTAGGGGCTCTGTGTCCCCAGTTTCCTGATTATCTGCCCATATTTCCCCAGCCTGAGTTTCAGGATCCCATTTTTTCCCAATCACGCCTCCATTTTAACTTCAGACACCATTTGAGATTGGGAATTCAGTTGGAGTTGTAATTCAGCCCCTCTTACAATAAGATTCTGGATTTGGCTTTTGGCAGTATCAGCTCTGTTACTACAAGAAATAAGGCTTTCTTTCAGGGTACAACTGGCAACTTTGAGGTCTTTTATGTGGTTCTTGAGCTGAGACTCTGAAGCCTGGAGATCATCTCTTTCTTTCACCACTTCGCCTAGCAAAAGTAAGACCAATCAACCAGCTTCCCTATATTTCTCATTCTGACAAAATTTTAGAAAAGTATCAAACATGGAATCACCCAGAGCCTCGCTTCTCACCTCAATGATGTATTGCATATTAATATTGCCACCTCATGCCATTGATTAGCAGCACCTTCTTTACTACTGGGGGCAGAGTCATCAGTGCCTATAAGACTAGTCAGGCTTGAGAATCAATTTAGTAAACTAATTTTTACAATTTTGTTTCTCTAGAACCATTCTTGGTACCAAATGTCTTAGGCTGGGTTCTCTAGAGGAGCAAAACAAGTGAAGTGTATGTATATACATATATTTAATGATAGAGAGAGATGAGAGATTTACCTTAAGGAAATGGCTAATGCCATATATATATGTATATTTAATGAGCGAGAGAGAGAGATTTACCTTAAGGAAATGGCTAATGCGGTTGTACGGGCTGACAAGTCCCAAGTCTGAGGTCAGTGTCAGGCTGGAGGCTTCTCCTTACCCATGTAGCTACAGGGGCTGATGAACCCAAGATTGACAGGTAAGACAGCAGGTTTCTGGCTCACAGGTTGCAGAATCCAACAAATCCTAAGATCAGCAGGTAAGATGACAGGTGGCTGGCTTGCAGGCTGCGGAGGCTGACAGATCCTAAGATCAGAAGGCAGTCTGGCAGGCTTCTGGCTCAAGTACCAAGAACCAGATGTCAGATGATGAGGAGCCTGATGCAGGATCCAGAGTGAGCAAGCGAGTTTTGCCAGAATATCCATATATATTGGATGCAGGCTATACCCCCAAGGAAACTCCCCTTGTAACTGATTTGCTGATCACATAGATCACAACTTGGAGGACGACTACGTCATTACATAGTTGCCAAACTGCATCACTACATAACTGCCAAACTACATTGTTACATAACTTCCAAACCACTGAGAATCATGGTCCAGCCAAGCTGACACACAACCTTAACCATCGTACAGGATAACTCCACCTTGGATGTACATTGGAATCACCTGGAGGGCTTTTAAAGTCGTGATGTCTGGGTCCCATTCCCAGAGATTATGGTTTATTCGGTATGATTTTTTAAATCTCCCCAGGTGATTTTAATGCACCACTAAGGATAAAAATTATTGTTCTAAGTTAGAGTTGGCCAACTTTTTCTGTAAAGAGCTGGATAGTAAATAGTTTAGGCCTTACATATCATGTTCTCTGTCAAAACTACTCAATTCTGTCACTGTAGCACAGAAGCAGTGAGAAACTAAATGTAAACAAATGGGCATATCTGGGCTCCAATACAACTTTGTTTTCAACAATAGTCTTTGACTGGATTTGGTCTATGGGCTGTAGTTTGTCAACTCTTTTTCTAGAGGAAACATGGGAACTACTTTGGTCTTGATGAATTTAAAGCAATAATATGACAATTGTGTGAGGACATCCAAAGGCACCTGGAAGTGAAGATTTGAGGTTGGAGGGAACTTGTGAGTTGATATGTACACTTGAGAGTCTTCCACATGGAGATGGTGGCAGGAGTTTAAGAGAAAGTTGGCTTGCTCAACAAGAATTCAAGGAGGAGAAAAAGCCATGAATTGAGCTAAGAGAAATGTCTGCACCACAGTTTTTCTTTGGGGAACGAACTCTCCACTCACCCTCAGTCCATGTGATTATTTGGATGAAGAAAACTGAGACATGAAAGCCTTTGAAATGTTATATATATTTTATAGATTCTTGACGTTTGAGGGCCTTTATCTGATGGTACCTAAAGCCAAATCAGCGGCTGCATTTCTTAGTTACATGAGTCAGTATATATTCTTTTGTCTGTAACATTTGAGTTGAGCTCTTGTCTCTTTCAGATAAAATATCTTGATTAATATGGTTTAGAACCCAGATTAAACAGGGTTGAGTTGATAATAGAACAAACAATAAGTGTGGGTTTATTACTTTTTCCAAAAATTTAGCATTCAATGTACAGAAAGATAAGATGGAAGATTTACTGGGTAAAAGGATAGAAAGAGGGTTTGTAAAAAAGGAAAACTCAGTAGATGAGGGATCTGAAATGAAGAAGAAAGAGGGAATGTTTGCTGGAGCAAGTTCCTATAGATGGAACACAGGAAGCTCATTATGCCTGTTTCCCTGTTTTCTCTGTTTTTCCAAACATCTACGTTTTTCCTTTTGATTTCATACCAGCAAAAAAAATTGCTTAAGAAGTCAATAGTTCATAACACTAGGAATGAGTTAGAGTAGGATGCCTGAGAAAAAATAAGGGTCAGATGCATGAAAGTAGCAGACATTTAAGAAGATAAATTACAGAAGGCCTTCAAAGGCCTTTGGAAGTTTATGTATTCCTTACTCTTGTACAAATTGCTTTATATCTCTGTTTTTCATGTGTATTGTTGTTGCTATTGTTAGGTGCTGTCGAGTTGGTTCCAACTCATAGCAACCCTATGTACAACAGAACAAAACACTGCCCGTTCCTGCAACAGCCTCATGATCATTGTTATGATTGAGCCCATTGTTGCAGTCACTGTGTCAGTCTGTCTTGTTGAGGGTCTTCTTTTTCACTGACACTCTACCAAGCATGATGTCCTTCTCCAGGGACTGGTCCCTCCTGATAACATGTTCAAAGTATGTGAGATGAAGTCTCGCCATCCTCGCTTCTAGGTAGCACTGTGGCTGTACTTCTTCATGTGTGTTAATGTATTACATTTCTTCAACTTTTAAAATAGAACAGAGCTACTTTCATATATCTTCACATACGTGTGTATGATATATATAGATATATAAACTATTTTTAAAGATCTATCTAAATATTTCTTTTTTATTTTACACCAATGTTAGGAATAGAAAATTATGATATGATTTAGCAAGGAAAGGGATTGAAGTGATTTTCATTATTGACTATGTTCTGGCAAAATGCTTGGACAAATTGGGTAATGGAACTAAATTGTATTACATGAGGTGCTGGCCTTAAAACTTTCATTCTATTACAGTTTCTGATGAAACACAATTGCATTTGAGTTGTGTAAAATGATAAAAAATGAATAGTTTCAGTATGCAAAGTGAAAGATACTGCTTTAGTTATATGGAATAAAAATAAACTTATTTACCTAAATAGTATTTTTTAATACATAAAGTATGTTGTTATTGTTAAGTGCCGTAGAGTCGATTTTGACTGATAACAACCCTGTGTGACAGAATAGAGCTGCCCCGTAGGGTTTTCCTGGCTGTAATCTTTACAGAAGCAGATTGCCAGATCTTTCTCCTGCGGAGCAGCTGTTTGGGTTTGAACCACTAACCTTTTCAGTTAGCAGCCAAGCACTTATATATACTAACATTATATATGAACATGTCTAACTGAATGATTATCACTGAACAATATGATTTTCAAGATATTATTTAAAGACAAATTGGCTCTTCATAAGTCTTTTAATTTTAAACTGCCGATGATTTACAGTTTTCTCTTTCATCCACTTGTTTTGAAGACTTGATATGAAAGTGCTAATTAATGTTAGGAATCTTAACTGATATATTTGTTGCTAAGCAAATAGAACCACCAGATCATTTAATTTTGAAACTTCACTCTTTTCTTTTTGAGGGATATCACATTTGAAATTATGCTTGAAAAAACATTTCATGACAGGGAGCCAGTTTTCTCATTAAGAACATACTGCGCATGACCGATTCACTAGTTTATTTCTTCCATGCTTACTGCTCTTGTGGCTCATACACGTCTGCTGTTGACAAATGCATATAAAAGATGTGTGCACTAAGTTGTCTTAGTCAAATGTGAGTATAAAATTAGGAAAATTATAAAACATAGTAAAACAAAAACCAAACCTGCTGCTGCTGTTAAGTCGATTCTGACTCATAGCAACCCTATAGGACAGAGTAGAACTGCCCCATAGGGTTTCCAAGGAGCAGCCGGTGGATTCGAACTGTCAACCTTTTGATTAGCAGCCCTAGCTCTTAACCACTGTGCCACTATGGCTCCCATATAAAACATAGAAGTTAATGAAATTTTTATTAAGAAATGTACATGTTGGCAACCTGACAGGGTATCTTAATGACTTCCTTGGCTATCTTAGCTAGACTGCATGTTAAGTTCTGTATTAGTTATGTATGCTTTTTGCCTTAATTTGGGTTTCCCCAAAAGCAGACTCCATGCTAAGGAGTCATTGAAAGTAATTTATTTAGGAGGTTCAGAAAATAGTGATAGGAGAAAGGAGAAATGAGACAGGAAAGGAGAGGCAATTGGGAGAATTCTTGGAAATGATTTAAAATCATGTCTCAGAGTTATCCCATCCAAGGGGTGAGGGAGCTGGAATATTTATGCACCAACTCCCATCAGTCACTGGCTGAAGTCTACAGGATTTGGAGAAGATGTAATTTCCCTGTCACTTCTTGCCTGACATACAAACAGACCAAGTGACCTTCAAAGCTGCAGAGAAAGCCTCTTAGCCAGAGGGAGGTAGATATGGCTGCTGGAAGTCAGTTGGAGCACACTGAAGTGATAATGCCTGGGAGCTCTGGGTGGGCCACCAACAATGCTGCCACACGATCTGTGTGCTCATGTCCACCCAATATGTTATTTTTATTTTATTCCCATCTATGGAAAGATGGAAGTATCATTTCTCAGTTATATAGCCGTTCATTTCTTCATTAGTTCAACACGTTTATCAATCTCTCATACTAGGGCCCAAACTCTATTGTAGGCATAAAGTCAGACCCCAAAGAAGAATATGACAAATCACCGTCATTGCGGTACTCAAGGTCAGGGTAATGGACAAAGGAGGGCAGGGGCAATTGGAAGTTCTATGAGTGCACAGAAGGTTGAATTATTTACTCCATCTATGGGAAAATACAGACTCCTAATGCCTTCCAGAAGGAGCCCTTGTGGCTTGGTGATTAAGCCCTCGGTTGCTAACCAAAAGGGTGGCAGTTCGAACCCACCAGCCGCTACACAGGAGAAAGATGTGGCAGTCTGCTTCTGTAAAGATTACAGCCTTGGAGACCCTATGGGGCAGTTCCTACAGGGTCACTATGAGTTGGAATTGACTCAACGGCAACAATTTTTTTTTTTTCGTTTCTAATACCTTCCAGGGTGGTTTTCACTTTTTGGCCATCATTGAATGTTTTTGTCCTAGCTCATTGGTTTCTGAGGATGTATACCCATACCTGGAGCCCTGGTGGCACAGTGATTAAGACCTACAGCTTGAAAGGTCAGCAGTTTGAATCTACCAGCTGCTCCTTGGAAACCCTATGGGGCAGTTCAAGTCTGTCCTACAGGGTCGCTATGAGTCAGAATCCACTCAGTGACAACATTTTTTTTTTCTTTATGCCCATATGCATTGCCAAGATCCAGAGCAAGTGCTCCCTTCATGTGTGACTGAGAGAATACTTCCCTAAGGTAACACCCATGTTGACTATCCCCACTTTTCCCTTCTCTCTGTCTAAAATCACAAAACTAGTATCCTGAGTATCTTAAATTGTGAGGCATGGATACAAAACTTATTGATAAGAAAGAAAAGATACAATATAAGGAGATCCAAGTATCATTCATTTGTTCCACAGATATTACTTTGAAAATCCATTGCAGGTCAGACACTCAGCAGGCACTCTGCACATGAGCATAAGTAAGATAGACAATTCTCTCCCTTTACACACTTATAGTCTAGTGGGCAATATAACTAAGCTACTAGAAAAAATCATTGCATACAAGGTGATGACTGCTATAATGGAGAAGTCCAGGTGCTAAGGGAGCCCTAGCCCAGAGGACCTAACCAATTTTAGGCATAAAGAAAAGATTTCTTGAGAAAGTGACTTTTAAGCTGAAAATTAAAAGATATCTAGGTCTAGAGGAAGGAAGTGTTACAGGAAAAGCGAACAGAGTATTTGAAAGCCCAGAGATGTCCTTCTAGCATTGAAATGATAATATGATTGAGGCATTAAGTTCAAGAGAGAGAGTGGGTGAGGAAGAAGCTGGGGACATGGCGGCCCTGTGAACCAGGCTATGTGAATCATAATGTCATTCTTATCCTAATGGCAATGAAGGAGGTGACATCATGATTTGCATTTTAGAAAGTTCCCTCTGGCTGCAATGTCATGGACAGATTGAAGAGGAATAAACTTGGTGGCAAGGAGGTTGCACTAATTTTGATGATCACTGCAAAGTCCTGCCAGTGAGAAGTGGATTTGTGTGAGGGACATTTAGGATTTAGGAAGCAGAAGACTTGGGTGAGTGGTCAGTAAAGGAGGGTGAGAGTAATAACTATGCCTGGACTTAAAGTTTTGTACCAAAACCCAAGCCCGTTGCTGTCAAGTCAGTTCTGACTCACAGCGATCCTTTAGGACAGAGTAGAACTGCCCCATAGGGTTTCCAAGGGGCTGCTGGTGGAGTCAAACTGCCAACTCTTTAGTAAGTAGCTGTAGCTCTTCACCACAGCACCATCAGAGCTCCATGGTTTGTACAGTGGGGTAAATACTAGTGAAGCTGAACCTCCGAAGGCCTTTAAGAAGGTTGCCAGTTGTCAGCTAATTTCTATTTGCTGGCCAAAAAGCTGGAATAACCACAACCTCTAATTCTAAACAGAGAAACTCATGCAGAGGCAACTGCTTTTGTATTTTGTAGTAGTGGGATTAGGAATATTTTTTCTTCTTCAATTGTCTTGGTTTTTCTTGCTTTACTTTATAATTAAAAAGGAGCTTTACTTATAAAGATATAGTTCTTGTGTTATCTTTAGCTGTACATGTGGCTCAATTTACTCACAAAGCCAGGAAAATTGGGCCCAAGTCAGAACTGTTTAGGCCAAAAGAGATAATTTTATTACCAGTGTAATTAAATGAACTCTTGCAGACTATCTTAAGTCAACTTCTCATCTAAATAATGTGAATGCAGGAAAAGTTGTTTTTTTTGTTGTTGTTGTTGTTGATGTTTATTTTAATCTTATCTATGGTCATTAACTAGTTTGTTACATCAGTTACCCTTGGATTTACTGTGGAAATGGGTTTCTGTTGCATTCTTTTTTTTTTAGCGATTTGGGGTATTATGCCTAAATGAATTAATTCTTAGGGATTTTACTTGCTCATTCATTATGTGCTGCTGTATTTTTGTTCTCCCTTTGGTTAAGCTGCTGTGCCTCTTTGTGTAGTCTTTGCACAGTGCTCACATGGTGCTAGGGTACTCCGGTGTCAGCTTTCCATTATTTCTGGACAGTGTAGGGTGTGTGGAAAACCTCCAGGACCATAAACTCTAATTTCCCAATCATGAATAGTTAGGAAACCAGGGTTCTGCATTTTCATTAGCACAGGGTCCTACATGCCAGCTTAGCTTACTACCTGCTAAGCCTCCTAGGTCTATTGGAAAATGTCTGTTGGCAGTGTTCCAGCCTTGCTAAGACTCATAAACAGATGCCTTTCATATGAAATGTATTTGGCTTGGCATATTGACATTAGAATACATTATTCTTTTAGCAGTTGAACAAATTAAAGTGAAATGATGGCTCCTTTCATTCAATGTAATAAAATGAGCACAATTGGGTTTATATCTTAATCTGGCAGTTAGGAATTAGATTGTATACCTGCAGTCACACAGTTTCACAAGAGGAAATGGCATGTTTCTTTTTCTTTGCTCTCTTGATGACCTTCCTAGATACCAATAGCTAGGGGAGAGTTTGGGTAGATGGAGAGATCGGAATCACCTGAGAGCTTACAAAAACTCCTAATGCCATGAGTCCCATTCCCACCCCCACCCCCCATCATGACTTAATTGGTCTTGGGTACAACCTTCGCATCTGAGGTTTTTTAAGCTCCCAGGTGATTCTAATGCGCAGTAAAGGTTCAGAGCCAGAGTTCCTTTCATATGTGACGGAGAGAATACTTCCCTAGTGTAACATCCATGCTAACTCTCCCCACTTTTCCTTTCTCTTGTTTTCCCTAAGTTTGGCTCATATCTCAGGTCATGGTTCTGGGCTAGGAGAGTAAGGGAGCAGTTGAGTTGTCCAAGGATATTCAGATGACTCCATTTTTATACCCGGGTTGATCATATAGATCATATAGGGAGGGCACTCAGGAACATTATAAGCCATTGTGTGGGTGAATCACTTGCGAGAAAGCCCCTTTAGCACTTTCTAGCTTGCCCTGGCACACTCGTGATTAAAGACCTACCAGTGGACACCTACGTTGCCAAAGATTTCTATCTAGGAAGGACGGTCTGGTAAGGACTGTCTCATCCCATAGGTGCTTTAAGCTTGACCTTTTACTAAAAGTATATTCCTTTTATTTTATACTTTTAAATGGATGCTTAATGGTCAGTTTAGGGTTCAGATATCTACTCATCAATCTATAAAGAGATATTTAGCTTCTCAGATCTTTGAACAGCATGGCATATCAAAACATATGGGGGAGGATACCAACAGTTTAGTGCTTTTAGAAACCCATTTTCTGCCATCTTGGACAAAACAAGAGTTTTTTATTCCTTTAAAACTTAATGAACTTTTGCTGGAATGTAATATCACTTATCCTTGGTTTATTTTATTTAAATTTGCACATACCTTTAAAGCTTTCATGAAAAATGATGAGAAACATTCTAGTTATTGAAAACTCATAAGATACTTTTCCACTTAAAACTGATGATAGTTTCAAAAAAACTATCAACTCAGAAGGTTGCTTCAAGGTTTAAGAAACTATCTTTAATAAAAAAATAATGAAGTGAGAAATTCACTCATCAAAAAAGATTTTGTTTATTTCGAATATTTATATCTTATAGTAATATTGTAGTATAATATTTACCTATCTTACTTTTATTTAAAATATAAGTTTAGGGTATTTGAACTTTTTAACATAGTAGATATAATTTATGCAATATTCCACCTTATGGTAAACTCCATGACTGCCAAAATAACAAATCTGTCTTAAAAGAGGTACAACCAGAATGCTGGTTAGAAGCGAGGATGGTAAGACTATGTCTCACATACTTTAGATACGTTATCAGGAGGGACCAGTCCCTGGAGAAGGACATCATGCTTGGTAAAGTAGAGGACCAGAAAAAAAGAGGAAGACCCTCAACAAGATGGATTGATACAGTGGCTGCAACAATGGGCTCAGGCATAACAACGATTGTGAGGATGGTGCAGGACCCAGCAGTGTTTTGTTCTGTTGTACATAGGGTCGCTATGAGTCAGAACTGACTTGACAGCACCTAACAACAACAACAACATGGTAAATTCTGTCATTCACAATATGCTCTTACTCATTCTTCTAGTTACTATTTTGGCAACCCATTTGCTGGGCTTGTGACACTGGATCAGGAGCTATGGCTTGGCATTACAGGGCCCGGAGAAGTTAAACTCTCTTCTGTGTTGTGTTTTTCAATGATTATTACTAAAACAATTGACCTTTGACTATTTCCTATAAAGTCAAATTTTTCATTTAATTGATGCATCTGTTTTGTTGAAAATACGATCTTTTCACTGTGAAGCTTTGTTTTAGTCTGTCTATAAATTTGATATTTCAATATAAAATAAGCTCTTATTAATCATCGAGAAAAGTTAAGAGCCTTATTGCTGTTTTCCTCTTAAAAATAAAAATGCACTTTTACAGAGCTTTTGATGAATAATATTATATGTTTGTGCATTCACACACAATCATTGTTATGTTTCATCTCCCATCCATGTCATTAGTGGAGCTATCAAATAAATCTCAAATGGATTTCACTGCTTAGAATCTGTGTATTTCAACAATTAAAAAAAATTTATGCCGTCATTTTGTTAAAATTAAAATTACTTCACTTAGTATGTAATCTGGAATGTGCCTGGTAGTCTTTTCTAGGTGAATCTTTTCAAAGTATACTTAAATGACACAGCCAAACTACTGAAGAAATACAACAGTGATGAATGGCTTCCTTGTGCCTTTCTATGTTCAACAGTTGTTTAACAGCCTGATTCTATAATGGTTGTTGTCTATTTTATTTTTGAATATGCAAAACAAATTATAGTAAGAAGGCGTGAACTCTTGCTGGATTCTAGATTGTGTGTATTGATTTTCCAGTAGCAAACTTCTCCCTATTTATGGATTGTTGATATTCTTCAGAAATATATTTTCTTTATAAAATTTTTAACTTGAGACTAAAGTCAAACCCATCTCTTTTTTCCATGTATAGCAATACTTAAGTCACTAGTATTTGTTAAAATTAAGCTTGACTGCAAATAGCAGACATCCTAAAATAATAGTGGCCTAAACAAGGTAAAAGTTAATTTTCTAGTTTCATATAAAATTAATGTAGACATAGGGACTCCAGAGTTGGTATGGTGGCTCCACAGTCATGAGAGATCTGGGTTCCTTCGGTCTTTCTGTATATCCTTAACACAGGATTTTTATCCTTAAGGTCACCTTGTGGTCCAAAATGGCTGCTAGATCTCCAGCCAACCCAGCAGAAAGGGAGCTAGAAAATGGGGGTGAGAAGCCGGAAGGACTGTTTTCTTTTTGATAAGGAGTCTATCTATAAATCCCATGCATCATTTCTGCTTAAATCTTGTTGGTCAGAACTAATTCATACGGCCATACCTTGCAGCTAAGGAGGCTTGCAATTCTAGAATTTTAGTGAGGTATGAAATACCACCCTACAGGGTTCTGTTACTAAGGAGAAAGAGGAGAATGGATATTGAGTAGACAATAGCACATCACAATATCACTATTTTCAGATTGTAATATAGGAAGACATGCTCAGATTAAAAGACCCAGATTAAAAGTACAGATACTTCTCATATTGTTTGTTGACAAAGAGTAAAATGAAGTGATAGAAATAAAGCTAGTTAGCAACTTGCTGTTTTGCTAGTTAACTGAGAATTTGTCTAAAACAAAAGTGGAACACAATGGGAAAAATATCAGAACCAAATGCTTACATACAATTTCTAACAGTTATGTGAAAACTTGCAAGAGATTACTTTGTTTGTACAATAATTACTTGTCTGGCAACTTCATTTATTCAGAATACTTACCAGAAAAGAAAGAAGGTTGTGTACTTGGTCTAGCATTATTCAACCAATCTTCAAAGAGAATCCAGAGTTAATGAGCAATTATAAAATTCTGAAGGTCTCAGATAATATCTGGATAGTCACAATTACTGAGGATAGTAGCTTCTTTAAATATTGTATAGAATTTATGAGAGACAAAAAGGAGTAGCAGATGATGAAAGGGCAATTAAGTGTTCTTGTTATGTATGGCCAAAAATTACCTCAAAACTTAGTGGCTTAAAACAAAAACAATTATTTATTTGCCCACAATTCTGTAATTTGAGCAAGACTCAGTGGGGATGACTTGTCTGCTCCATACCATGTCGGATGGGGTAGCTCTACTGTAGGGATTGTTGGATCCAGTTCTAAGATGGTCTCATGCATGTTACTGTCAAGCTGGTGCCAGTTGTTGGCTGGGAGTTCTCAGTTCTTCCCCATGTGGCTTCTCCGCATGGCTAGATTGGGCTTCTAACAGAATCCCAAAGAAAAATCATCTTATGAGTGAGCATTCACTTCAAGAGGACAATCCCCAATGTGCCAACCCTTATCAAGCTTCTGCTTTTGTCTCATTGGCAATATCAAACCTCTGTTAATGTCCCTCTGGCCATGATGAAGGCCAGTGTCCATGTGAGAGGGACTACTTATGGTTGTATAATTACCAGGAGGTGTGGTTCTTTGGGGGTCACCAAAGTTACTGCCTACTGCAGTAAGTTACAAGGAAAAATCTAGCCACCACTTATTGAGCCACTACTGTGTGCCAGCCACTCTCTCTAATCCCACAGTTGACCTGCAAAGAAGGTATAATTAGTCCCATTTTGCAGATAAGAAAGATGATGTTCAAAATGTTTTAATTGACCTACAGGAGGTCACATAGCTTGTACATGGTGGGGCTTAGTATTTCAGCCACGATCCGAATACCTCCAAAAACTTTCCTATTTCTATGACCCCTGGCTGCCTTCTTCACCAGCTGGTCCATTGTAACTGCTGTAATATCTGCGCTGTGTGTTTTCACTCTAAATACAATAGAAGCCTTGCCACCTGATACGCTGTTTTTTTAATTGAGGACAAGGGAAAGAGACTGTAGACATCCTAGTTACCCAAGTACTGCTCCCTGTGCCACAGAGATGCCTAGTGGTAGGAACTGGGAAAGGAAAGTACTGGCAGTGGAGCAAGACAGGAGCCCTGGTTCTTTGAGCTCTGCCCCATTGCTAGCTCTTTTTCTTCTCAGTTAAGCTGACCAGTAATAACAGTCACTCAAGTTTTTTCTAGAAAGCTTTCCATGTTGGAACTTTTTCCTGGAATAAAGGCTGGTAACAGGGGCATGACAGGTATGCTAATTTCTAATGCATTCTAATTGGTGTGTTCCAGATATCACAGCATTTACAAAAACCCTTGTCAAAATAAGCATGGGTCATGCACATGGTCCTGAAATTTCATTCTTTATATTTGAAGCAGCAATATTTTTCTTTTTCATCACTGTTTGGCAGATCAGAGTTTCCCTTTAAAATGTGAGAAGTTAGTTACTTATCAAAGCATTTGATTAATTAGCTAGGCCTGTCAGTCCAAACAGAACTAGCCAAGTCTTTTACATCTCTTCATATGAGTCAATATTCATAATAACCTGTTTCATTCATGGCCTTCTCGTTGAATTAGTGGATTCTTGCTAGTTAAATTGAATTCTTGCTCATTAGTTACCTGGTATTTGGGCTCGTCTGAAAGGAGAGCATCCATGGTGTTAAACAGGGCCCATTATGGATTGTAGGCTTTCAAATGGGGATGCCTATGCACAAAAGCCTGCCCTCCCATTTCCCTCTGAATCTCTAATTGAACCTTTGCATTGTTTTTACAAGCAATGGCTAAGCTTCAATAAGGAGGCAAGCTTTTATAATGTCACAGTTTGGGTTGTACTGAAGGGCTGGTGACCTATCATTATCAATACAGATGTGGAACTAAAGTAAAGCATGTGTTTGGTTTTGCTGGAGACAATAAAAGTAATGGCTGCTTTTAAAACCAGTACAACACTGAACCTGATGGAAAAAGAAATTCATTGAATATATCACTCTGCAATAGCTCAATTCCCACAGTGATAAAACACAACTACCAAACACTCAGAAATAAACACCAGATAGTTAAAAAAGAAATGAAACACAAGCCTGAACCCACACTACTCCTTCATTGCCTTCTAAGGAAGTAGATTTCTTATCTTCTCGAAGAAATACATGCATCAGTATGTCCTCAAAGTTTCAGAATTGCCATTGTGTATCATGTAATGTTCCTAACAGGAGTTCTTTTTTGGATTTGCCTTGGGTAAAATAATCTACTTTGGTGTGCATTTTCAATTTAAAATTCTATTTGTATCACTTGCAGTAATTCTTTCCCTCTCTTTCATTTTCTTACAGAATTTACTGTTTATTTCCAAATTACTCCAGACCCTAATAGTCTATTTTGCTTTTGGCAGGAATCGCACATCTATTGAATTGCACTCTGTTTTGTTGATTTTCCTTTAGTGAGTGTCTCTCCGATGCCTTTTTTTTTTTTTTTTTTTGGTGGCAAAACATTAAACTATTTCTTTAGGGCCTTCGGGTTGCATTTGTAACACATGTCCACAATCAACCCTCCTAATAAAACCAAACATCCCAATTAATTCACTGTACCCTCGATTTTAAGAATTTATGGATGTGACTCATTGAAGTGCAGATACCCAAGTGCCTGTTGGTTTTAAAAGAAAGGATTTTCCTGGTAGTGTTATCAATTTTAAGAATTCAGATTTCTTACATTTGAGGTTAGCAAATTCAGCAGACAACCTAAATGTGGCGCCATGTTAATGGAGTTCTGGAAGCTTCTGGTGTTAAAATGAGTAAATTAAGGAGTCAACACTGCTTATTTAGGCACATTAGTATAAAATAGTATTAGAGTTGGGACTTAACAAAAATCAATTCAGCGTGCAGAGTGCACATCCATCAGGGCTTTGTTACGATGTCAGGGGGAGCAGCAACCCTGTTTTATTTTATGAAGAATGCTACATTAACATCCTCACATCCTTGGATGGCTGTGACATTTGCTGTTAAGGAACTACTTTGAGGCAGCCATGGGGTCCTCACGGACTACTCGAACTGCATTAAAAAAATTAAGTTGGCATCAAATGACTTACTGAACTCTTTATTGATATCTTTTGGCCTGGATTGTCAATCTACATGGTTCTTAGTCTCTTTACACAGTGACTGCATGAAGTAGGAAGATTAACAGTTAGATTGAGGGTTTGAGAAAATTATTTTTCTCTATCCATCCCCCACATACAACAATATTAATAAAAGCAACTTGAGTGAAAAGTATGTTTCAGGTACTACATGGATGCCTTACGTGGTATCTGGTTTAACTTCTCAGGAACCTCTTCGTGGATATTATCCCTTCTCCAAGACTTCAAGCATTACTGAGTCACTTGTCTAAGATCACAAACTAAAGCCCATGCCACTGACCACAGTTAAAAGAAGTTTTTAGTTTTCTTTTTACCTAGATTTTGTAACTTGATAACTACAGAAGTTGTATTATATCGGATTATGCAACTAATTCTTAACTTTATTTTATGTTTATACGTGCATATTTTCCTTACCAAAAGAAAAAAATTGCTGGAACATACTCCTTGCTGTGTTTCCTCTACAAAGCTATTAGCTTTCATTATTTAAAGTATTAGAGGATAGATATTTAATTTAAGAAACTTAATTATTGATTAGCATTTAATAAACATTTAATATTTGCTAATAGTAGTGCAAAATATATAACCATTTAATTTCCTTTCATAATCCCTAATATGAAGAGTTTGTAGTCTCTTATGACATACAAAAGGATTGCATGCAAGAAGCACTACACTCTGTCCATGTTATTGTCATAATCTATCTTTATGGTTTCCACTCCTTTTAATAGTTGTAATTCTTATTATGAAAGTAATATATGTCCATTGCTAAAACTTAGGAAAAACATAAAAGCATAATGAATAAAATAAATATTACATGTAGTCTCACCACTTAATTATAAGTCCTTTCAGAATTTTTCCATGTATATTTTTTCTTATGTATATGTTTAAATTTTTTCTCTGTATGTTTTATACATACACTTTATAAGCTGATATTTCCTCTTAGCAAGGTATTACGAATATTTTTCCATGCTAAGTCAACACTGTTGTTTTTTTGAGACTTGGTATAGTAGTCTATTTTAAAGATACGCCATAATGTATTTGGTTAATTGTTTGCTATTGGAATTTAAATTGATTCTGAGCTATTGTGTTTATAAAGAAAGTTTCTTTGATCATTTCTGTATATATACATATTTTATTAGAGAAAGTAAAAGGTTATTCATGCTTAATATTCAGACACATTACCAAAACGCTCACCAGATATACACCTGTGTATGAAGCTGCCTGATGCTCAATTTCTTTTAGGGTTAATTGAGATAGCATGATCTTTTGTTTCTTCATTCACTCATTCAAAACCATGAGTGCTTACTATGCTTATGCACCGTGCTAGGCCCAAGACACAAATGGATGGAGACAAGTATGAAATAAATAATTGCACAAATGCCTTCATAATTAAATTTGTGTTATAAAGGAAACATTCCAGGGGATGGAACCTGATCTAGCATGAAGAGCGAGGAAAGGACTCCCTGAAGAAATGATATTTGATATTTGACAGGGGTGGGTGGGATGGCACATAATATATACAGTGTTATATCATGCTAATAACCATTAAGCATTACTGAGAAATACTAGGTATGCTTTGGTGTATTTCTAAGTCTGGTCATTTTATTTCATTTTAATGTTTGACAGTAAAAACTGATCTATAAGGCTTCTTTTCCACTCTCTTCTGCTCTTTTTGCCCACGATTACAATAACTAACATGTGGTGGCCCAGAATTTCTTTTTTAAGCAAAAAGTGGTACCTATATTCAAGAGTTGCACATCACAGAGATGGTGTTTCATCATACAGGCAATATATTTAGATAACTAAATGCTATTATCTTTTCTACCTGGAACGAGGTGAAGTTCTAGCCATAACTATCTAATGATCATCTGCAAGTTTTTAAGAAAAAATGAAGGGCATTGGGGTGCTTTATTTAGAAAGTGGGCAGTAATGCCTTTAGGCCTGACCTCTCTTTGGACATATTTTACCCGTCAGTCTGTCCACACAATACCTAAGTCACCAGTAAGGAACAAAAATGCATGGTCTTTGAAAGTCTATATGATGCCAGAAACACTTGTGACCAATATTATTTTTTGAATTAACTGATTTTTTTTCTACTTAATCAATTGTTTTCTTTAGTCTCAGCATTAATTTTCTCTAGACAAAAAACTTTTGGTTCTTCATTAAACATTTAGAAATGTACTGCTGACCATATAAAACTATGCAACTACTATTTTCCTAAAAGTTCAATTGGTAAATTAATTCTTTATCAATGATGAATCGATGCAGAATACTGCATGATGTAACATAGCTTCATGTTGCATTAAGCCTATCATTCCCATTGAGTTGTAGCTATTGGGATTCTTTACCCAAAGAAAAAAATGACCTATAACCATTGTTTATGCAAATATTACTGTTTAAGATGCAGTGGGTTCCTAGTTTTCTCTTTTCTCTGTGAGATTTGTGCTTGGCTGACTAAGATTCAGTGAAACCTTTCATTAGGGCACCATGGTTCATTAGGGTTTAAAGAGGCATCACTGAAATTTGAATTGGTCATGCTGTGATCACCTGGTCTCTCTGAGTGGTAATTAGGCAACATTATGTGGTGTGCTTCTGCAATGGTTTTAAGGTCTTTTTTTTTATCATTAATAATTTAGCTTTGCCTTATATAAAACATTGACAATCTTCTTAGAGATGACATCTTTCTGCTTATGAATGTTGTTGTTATTGTTAGGTGCTGTCAAGTCAGTTCCAACTCATAGCAACCCTATGTAAAACAGAACAAAACACTGCCCAGTCCTGCACCATCCTCACAATCATTCTTATGCTTGAGCCCGTTGTTGTAGCCACTGTGTCAATCCATCTTTTTGAGGGTCTTCCTCTCTTTTGCTGACCCTCTACTTTACCAAGCATGATGTTCTCAAGGAACTGGTCCCTCCTGATAACATGTCCAAAGTATGAGAGACGAAGTCTCACCATCCTTGCTTCTAAGGAGCATTCTGGCTGTACTTCTTCCAAGACAGATTTGTTTATTCTTTTGGCAGTCCATCATATATTCAATATTCTTCACCAACACCATAATTCAAAGGTGTCAATTCTTTGGCCTTCTTTATTCATTGCCCAGTTTTTGAATGCATATGAGGCAAATGAAAACACCATGGTCCATAGAATCCTTCAATATTGCAACTCAAGTTGCTTATGAATAGATATTTAGAAAAATCAGATTTATGTACTTTTGTAAAAAGCTGAATTGGCAAATGAGTGATAGTTATATTTACAACAACAGAAGAGTAGCTGCTGAGGCTGCTTATGTACAACCAAATACCTCATGGGATTTGGTTGTTTGGTTTGGAAGTTTAGGGTTATTATTTCATGGGACATCCCAGTTAATTTGCCTAGTACCATATTTAGTGCTTCTGTTCTACTTCCTAGTTTGTTGAGTACTGCCTGGAGTCTTAAAACCTCGCAAGTAGCCATCCAAAGTACAACAAATGCTCTCTATTTACCTGGAGCAACAGAGGAAGAAAGACAGTCAATATTAAGAGGAGGAAATGAAATGCATGGCTAATTGCATCCCAGAACAACTGCCTCCTTTGCCATGAGACTGGAAGAACTATATGGTGCCTGGCTACCACTACTGAGTGTTTTTATCAATGATTCTATAGAAGAATCCTGACCAAAAGGGAGAAAATACAGAACAAAGTATCAAAATCTCATGGATCTAGAATTTAGAAGAATCCTGACCAAAAGGGAGAAAATACAGAACAAAGTATCAAAATCTCATGGATCTAGATATTTGTGGAGTCATTGTGGCTAGAAGAACCTATAGAACTATTGCCCTGAGATAATCGTTAAACCTTAAATCAAAAATACCCCTAAAGTCTTCTTTAAACCAAACAATAGTTTAGCTTAATTAGCAAAGAATGTCTGCCTTGAGCAGCCTGCTCTTTAAAAGAACTATCTGTGTGGGATCAAATTGACAACAGTAATTCAAAAGATAAGATAGGAAGCTTAGAGGGCAGTGAGTTTATGTTAATGGGGGAAGAATAGAAGGAAAAAGAGGGCAAGAATGGTTGCTACAACTTGAAGAACGTAATCAATATCACTGAAGTGTACATGTAGAAATTGTTGAATTGGTATATGTTCTGCTGTTTATATTCTCAACACAACAACAAAAAAATAAAATAAATTATTTAAAAAAAACATTTGAATAACAAATTTAAATATGATGTCAGGTTTGTTTTTCACTTATTAAAAAGATCATGTTAGTGTATTCCTTATTTCTATTTCATTTGCTCAAGCTGAATTAAATATCCGCATGTGTATACAGTACTAGAAAAATTAAGAAGTAATCTGGATATTGATTTGTTGAATGTCAAATATGCACATCTAGAAAAATCATATTCAAAATGTAGTAATTCAGTTAAAAGTGGACAGAAATAAGAGTGACGTTACTGATAGGTAGGGAATGACCAGGAAGAAACATCATAGCCAGATCCACAGGGGAAGGGCTTGTTTAATTTATATCAGAAAACGACTTGTCCTAGGCACTTGAGAAAAAATAATCTAACATAATTTGACCAGCCAAAAAGATTTCTTTTATTGAAATTGGCCCAGAAGATCATCCTGCCTGTGCTTTGCTGGCTAGACAGATGTCTTCACAAGTAATAGACTTATTCCTTTCAAAATGTTCTTTTAAAAATGATTTAAACTGGCCTTGTCTGTACCTGGAGCCCTGGTGGGACAGTGGTTAAGAGCTCAGGCTGCTAACTAAAAGATCGGCAGTTCAAATCTGCCAGCTGCTCCTTGAAAACCCTATGGAACAGTTCTACTCTGTCCTATAGGGTCACTATGAGTCACAATCAACTCAGCAGCAACAGGTTTTTTTTTTTTTTTTTTTTTTTGATAGCTGTACCTAGTCCATATTAGTGAATTGAGACTATTTGTACTGTTAAATCTCAGTGCTGGTTATTTAATTTGCACATTTTGTTTTATGTGATGACCTGGCACACGCCCCCTGCAGTAGTCTGCATAGTGCCACACTGGAAGCCTCACATTGCTCATTTCAGTTTCTCCCCACTGCTGTGTTTCATTATAGGAGGAACTGGTCACTGCTATTACCTTACCACCTACCACAAGGCCTAATATATGGTACATGTCCAATAAATATTTGTATGATACATTAATTATTCTACATTCCTTCCATCCAGCACAGTGGCTGACACAAAAATATAACTTACATAAATTTTATGAGTTACTGAATGAATGGATGACTATACCATTTGTTTGATGGATGTTTCCAATTTTTATTGACTTGACTGACTGGAGGCATAATCATAGCATTATAGGGAAAAAAATTGTTTAGGGTAAAGTTCTTTTCAGATATCTTTTTTGAATATCAAAGTAAGATTTGTTTTTTGCTAGTTGCTAATCTATAGTCCTATCCCACTCAACCCCACCACTCCTCCCCCCAAAATAAAAGAGCAACAAAATGAGATTAACTGAAACTTGTTATTTCTGTATGGGAGATTTCTATGGAAAGCATAAAAGTCAATGTTGATTCCCCCGATTAGGGTATCTCTTAATTTTATTGATAATGTATTTTAAGCTTGCAAATTTATTTCACTCTTTGGATAACAAAGTAGAATAAAGTATGTTTGTTGTTGTTGTCAAGTGGACTCCAGCTCACAGTGACCCCATGTACAACATAAAGAAATGATGCCTGATCCAATAACATTCTCATGATCGCTGGCATGCTTGAGTCAATTGCTGTGTTCCAACTTAGGAAGCTTATCTTTCAGCACTATATCTACAATAGTCTGTTGTGATCCATCGGGTTTTCTCTGGCTATTTTTCAGAAGTAGATTGCCAGGCCTTTCTTCCTAGTCTGTCTTATTTTGGAAGCACCACTGAGACCTGTCCACCATATGTGACCCTGCTAGTATTTGAAATACTGATGGCACAGCTTCAAGCATCACAACAACATGCAAGCCATCACAGTACAACGAACTGAGAGAATGATTGTAGAATGTATGTTAGCAGGAATAAATTGATTTATAAACAAACTATCACACTAACCCCTGAGGTCACCCTTTAGCTGAATAACAGATTGGCTCATAAAAAAAAAGAATGCCACCCGTGAGTACTACGCACCTTTAAAAAATCATCTATATGAGACCAAAGGGTCAATAATTACTCTAAAGCAAAGATGGAAGGGTAGGGGGGCGGGGAAACTGGATTACTGGAAATGTGACATCCTGAACAAAATTAATAAGAATGCTGACAGATTGTGAAAAACATAACCAGTGTCACTGTCTTAGGCTGGGTTTTCTAGAGGAGCAAATCCAGTGAGGCAAATATGTAAATACATAGAGATTTATTTTAATGAAATTTATTTTAATCACAGCTGTGGAGCCTGGCAAGTCCCAAATCCATGAGTCAGGTGTCAGGCTAGAATCTTCTGACTCACATGGTAGCAGGGGCTGACGAACCCCAAATTGGCAGGTCAGGCAGGAGGGTGCGAGCTAACAGCCCATGAACCAGAGGTCACAGGATGATGAGATGGGTGTAGGATTGTTAGAGAGCGACCTTTACCAGGATATCCATATATATTGGATCCAGGCCACATCCCCAAGGAAACTCCTCTTTCAACTGATTGGCTACTCATAACAGATCACAAAATATAGGATAATTGCATAATACCTACCAAACCACGGAGAATCATGGCCTAGCAAAGCAGACACATAACCTCAACCATCACAGTCACTGAACAATTCATGTAGTCATTGTTAAATAGGAACCTAATTTTCTGTGTAAACTTTCACCAAAAACAAAATAAAATATTATTTTTAGAATAAGAACAACAAATGATCAAATCATCTACATTAAATTTACAATATATATATTTTTTAATTTCATAGTCTACGTTAATCTTAAATAAGATGGAAAAAAATAAAACCTGAAAGCTCTGTAATAGCGATTTTCAAAGCATGGCCCAAGGCTCACAAGGAGATAGTTCTCACACAGAATAATGATGTGCAGTTTCATTTTTCTAAAGGTCAAAGGACTACTTATTAGCAGCATTAGTAGTTACCTGCCAGGACAATTTATATTCAGCCTTCCTAAAATTCTCCTTTAAATAATTCTGACCAGAGCCTCATAGCTCAGGGTTCCTGTTCTCTCCTTTCCCCTCCTTCTCATCCTTCTTGGTCTTCAACTTTCCTTACTTCTGAGTTAGAATATTTTGACCCCTCTAATTGGCTGTTGACACTGCCCTGTCCCCTCCTCAGCCTGATTAACTCAGTGAAAATCAAATAGTTATGGAACTAGCAAAGGAATGAGGTCTGGGGTCAGGGGGCATCCAGGTAGTAGAAAAGGGATTATAAATACATATAATTTAATTATGGTAATTGTTATCTTATTCCTCTTCATGGTTAATCATGGCATTCTTCTAATTAAAGGAGGATCCAAAATTTGAGACACTGCTTTTCTCAAATTGGTTTCTGATGGAGCAAGACTGAGACAAGGGCTTGGATGCAGGTAGTTTATTTGGGATGTGATCTCAGGAAGTCAAGGTGAAGAAGCAGGGAGAGTGAACCAGGGAACTGGATGAAATCCAATAAAGAATGTTTTGTTGAGCTGGTTACCACTGTGGGCAGCTGAGGATAAACCCTGCTGGGGCCTCTGAACCATAGAACCTCAGAATTAGAATGATGCCTCTAAGCAGTGCTGTCCAAAAGAAGTTTCTATGGTTATGGAAGTGTTCTATATATGTACTGCCTAATACAATAGACCCATGTGGTGATTGAGCACTTGAAATATGGCTGGTATGACTGAAGAACTGCATTTTCAATTTTATGTCATTTAAATTAATCTACATTTAAATAGTCATATATGGCTAATGACGTATATTGGATGCTACGGCTCTAAAGGATTGGAAGTTCAAGAGTTTATTACAAACTCCCATTCTTTATTTGTGAGAATATATGGTGATGGGGGTCGGGGGCTGACTTCCAGCCTGCCTGAATGGGAGCCAAGAAAGATGTCACAGCTTGAAAGAAACCCCTGAGGAAGAAAAGCTGAGAGAAACAAGGTGTTACTGGTGCTTTGGTGCAAGGTAACTGTCCATGCAGCTGCTGAGGGGATCACAGCTGACTGGAAATTATAGGCAGACTGAGGGGAGAGGAGTGAGGCACAAAATGCATTTGTCATGCTGCCTACATTGAAAAAGCAATAGTTTGGTATATAAAAATCTGTATTTTATGATTCTGAAGTATCAAAGTTCACAGCATAGGAAATTTAATTTGGGTAACAAGCCTTAGGTTCTGAGGTAATTCAATGCTTTGAAACATTTAATATTTTCTAAGCAGCTTTTCTCCCCACCCCCCTCCTTTAAAACTTTAATCATTTTGATTTTACTTTAAGTTAGGCATTAGGGCAAAATTCTCACCTCATTAGTAAGTAATATTGTTCTGTGTTTTCAATTATTATATTTTGAAATGCAAGCAGAAAATGCTATCTACTTTACATTTGTATTTTTATAGATGTGAATTTGAATTAGTTCAATAGTAGTAAAGACTATTTCAAGTTATTTGTCAGTAATGAATGCCATAGCTTTATAAATTGCATAAGCTAAACAAAAAATAGTATAAAGAGAGTTCTGCCAAATGGCACTCTAGGCAGAAGCACCACGCCGTCCCTCCACAGCAAAGATCCGAAAAACTAAGCCAAACAGAGAATACAACAATCCTGAAACCCTAAAACATCAAATGAAGAGATAAAGAACTCAGCCAAGCACCAAATGGAGTGAGAAAACTGACAGAGAACAGAGAGCGAGGAGAGATTCATGCAGAGGTCCCTTACCAGCTAACACAGTGCGGATCCGCCATCTTGGACTCCTATTGGAGACCAGCAAACAGGGGGTATGAGAAAGCAGCCTCACGGAAGGTCCAGTGGGGGACAAAACACCCAGTAATTTTCAATATACGCTTTCCCGCCCCCCACGCTTCTTCACCCCGACTTGGCCTCCTCTGCTTCCCGCGGCCACAATCTCTTGACCGGGAATCACTGGCTGCTTGGATTCCACATACCCGAATGGGCCAGCTCTCTGAGTGCCATTTGTTGGCTGCTGGTGTTGCTTTTTTCCACTTCTTTTGATTTCTTCCTTACCTTTCACCATCTCCCCCTCCTTTCACTCAAATACCTGGCTCCCTGCGCCATCTTTGCTTCTTCCTGAGGGGCTGCAGAGCTCTGGTAATTTGTGATATACACTTTCCCACTCTCTACCCTTCTTCACCCACACTCAGCCACCTCTGCTTCCCGCAGACACAGTCTCTTGTCTGAGAAACACCAGCCCACACTAGCTGGCTCTCTGAGTGCCATTTGTTGGCTGCTAGTGTTGCTTTTTCTTCTGCTTCTTTTGATTTCTTCCTTACCTCTCACCACCTCCCCCTCCTTTCGCTCAAATACCAGGATCCGTGCGCCATCTTTGCTTCTTCCGGAGGGGCTATGGAGCTCCATTCGAGTGTGGAGCTGCTTCCTGGTCTGAGTTGCCACACTGGTGGGATCATGGGGCTTTTGTTTGTTTGTTTTGAATTGTTTGTTTTCTTTTCCTTTTCTTGAGTTGGGAGCCCTTTCTGACCAGGCGGTGCTGCGTGGCAAGGAGACTTCCCCCTTGGCTTGCACAGACGTGCAGAGGGATCTCTGAGGGCATTTATTTTTTCCTTGGTTTTTTATTTTCTGTTTTTTTGGGAGCTTGCTTGTTCTTTTTTTTTTTTTTTAAATTTGTTTTGTTTTCTTTTCCCTCTTCTTGACTTTTTATCTTTCTTCATTGCTCAGTGTCTCATCTCTCTATATCTTCCTCTCTTTCTGTTACCTGAATACCTGGCGTTGTATACCTCTGTGCCTTCTAGCCAGGCTGTACTGCAACACTGGAGAGCGACTTCCCCAGACCTCATAGCTGCACTGGTGGGATCCCTGGAAACTTTGGAGTTCTTTAACCTTTCTGATTTTTATTTATCCATTCTTTTCTTTTCTTTTGTTCCTCTTCCCCTTTCTGTTTTTCTCCATTTAATAGTCTCTCATCTGTCCACTCAAAAGGCAAGCTCCCCTAGCATTCCCTTTTGTTTGTTTATATGTTTTTGGCTCCTGTTCCTCTCTCCTCTATCCCATATCCATCTTAGCTCCACACATAACAGTTTCCCCACTGAATCCTGCCTACCTGCACTGTGCACTTGACATCACACCACCAAGAAGCACAGGCACGGCCTACTGGAACTGCCCTTCACTGATTACCGACCAGCTCTGGTAGCTGTAGTAACTGCCACAAACAACAAGTCCCAGTAACTCCTCTTCAGCTAGACCTGCCCTGACATACCATATCTGAGTGACTGACCCTACCAATTGGAGAAGGAGGTGAAAAGAATTGTGCCTACAGATGAGCAAACAACAAAGAACACACAGTCTGCCTGCTCAGACATAGTCCGATTTAAAAAAAAAATAAAAGGGATGAAACAAACAAATCTACAATCAAAAATGAGGAAAATAACTACTGAATGCCCCACAGAGAGCAGAAAATATAAAAACATTTACAAAAACAGGAAAGGATGGTTCCAGTAGGCATCCAAAATAAAACACCAGATGACTCTCCAGTGGAAGAAAATGCACTAGAACTACTGATAGGGAATTCAAATCTCTAATACTCAGAATTCTCCAAGAGCTGAGGCAAAAAGCTTACAAACATGAGGAAAAAATAGACAAATTCATGGAAATAACAGACAAAAAATTGGAGGAATTCAGGAAAATAATGCAGCAACAAAATGCCAAAATAAATTCACAACTAGAAATTATACAAAGACCACAATGAGAAATCCAAAAGATAAACAACAAGATTTCAGAAACAGACGGTATCATAGAAGGGCTGAGAAGCAGATTTGAAATGGTGGAAGACAGGATCAGTGGAATTGAAGACAAACAATTGGATACAACTCTGTTTGAGGAAAACTCAGAAAAAAGAACAAAGAAAAATGAAGAGACCCTGAGAGTTATGTGGGATACAATCAAAAGCAATAATTTGCAAGTGATTGGAATTCCAGAACAGGGGGAGAAAACAGAAAACACAGAGAGGATCATTGAAGAACTGCTGACAGAAAACTTCCCCAATATCATGAAAGATGAAAAGCTGGCCATCCAAGAAGCTCAATGAACCCCATATAGGAGAGACCGCAAAAGAAAATCATCAAGGCATATCATAATCACACTCACCAAAACCAAAGACAAACAAAGAATCCTGAGAGCAGCTCGTGAAAAACAAGAAGTCACATACAGAAGAGAAACAGTAAGACTAAGCTCAGATTATTCAGCAGAAACCATGCAGGCAAGAAGGCAATGGGATGACATATATAAAATCTTGAAAGAAAAAAATTGCCAGACAAGAATAATATATCCTGCAAAACTCTCGTTCAGATTTGTTGGTGAAATTAGGTTATTTCCAGATAAACAGAAATTAAGGGAAGATGTAAAAGTCAAACCTAAATTACAAGAATTATTAAAGGGAGTTCTTCGATCTGAGGACAAACAGCTTCAGCTCACAGACAGGATCTAGGATGCAGGATTGTACCAGCCAGATACCAATCTAGGAAATGAACTCTCGAGGACTATCCAAAACCAAAAGAAATACAACAGGGAATCAGAGCAGTTAATCAGTAAATGACAACAACATCAAAAGAATAAAAGTGGGAATAAACAGCATAGGTATAGAGCCTTCTAATGGAGAGGAAGGCAAAGCGATACCAAGTAATGGTAGACTGCTTCAAACTTAGAAAGAAGAGGGTAAAATTCATGGTAACCACAAAGAAAGTTAACAAACATACTCATAAAAAAAGAGGAAAAACATAGTCTCAGCCAAAACAAAACCTACAAAAACAAAAGAAATGAAAAAAAAAAAAATCCACAAACAAAAGAAATTCAGCACAAGAGAGTAAGAAGAACAAAGAAAACTTCAGCATCACAAAAAAAGCACTACAAAATGACAGCAACAAACTCACATCTATCAATAATTACACTGAATGTAAATGGACTCAATGCACCCATAAAGAGACGGAGAGTGACAGAATGGATAAGAAAACAGGATCCATCAATATGCTGTCTACAAGAGACAAACTTTAGAAACAAAGGTGTGAATTTATTAAAAGTCAAAGGTTGGAAAAAAATATATCAAGCTAACAACTACCAAAAAAGAGCAGGAGTGGCAATTTAAATCTCAGATAAAATAGACTTTAAAATAAAATCTACCATAAAAGACAAAGAAGGATACTATATAATGATTAAGGGGAAGATCCGTCATGAAGACATAACCATAATAAACATCTACACACCCAATGACAGGGCTCCAAAATACATAAAACAAACTCTAACAACACTGAAAAGAGAAATTGACAGTTCCACAATAATAGTAGGAGGCTTCAACACACCACTCTCAGTAAAGGACAGAACAATGGAGAAGAAATTCAGCAAAGATACAGAAGATCTAAAGGTCACAATCAGCCAACTTGACCTCAGAGACATATATAGAACACTCCATCCAACCACTGCAAAGTACACATTCTTTTCCAATGCACATGGAACGTTCTCCAGAATAGACCACATCTTAGGCCACAGAGAAACAAGATCCAAAACGTTGAGATAATTCAAAGTATCTTCTCTAACCACAATGCCATCAAGGTAGAAATTAACAACAGAAAGAGCAAGGAAAAAAAATCAATTACATGGAAACTGAATAATACCCCGCTTACACATCACTGGATAATAGAAGAAATCAGAGATGGAATCAAAAAAATCCTAGAATCAAATGAGAATGAAAACACATCACAGCAAAAGCTTTGGGACACAGGAAAGGCAATCCTCAGAGGACAATTTATAGCAATAGATGCACATATCAAAAAAGAAGAAAGGGACAAAATGAAAAGATTAACTACAGAACTCAAACAAATAGAAAGAGAACAGCAAAAAAAGCCCACAACCACTGGAAGAAAGGAAATAGTAAAGATCAGAGCAGAAATAAATGAAATAGAGAACAGAAAAACATAGAAGGAATCAACAAAACCTAAAGTTGGTTCTTTGAAAGAATCAACAAAATCGACAAACCACTGGCCAGACTGACAAAAGAAAAACAAGAGAGGACACAAATAACCCAAATAAGAAATGAAATGGAGGACATTACAACAGACCCAACTGAAATAAAAAGGATTATAACAAAATATTATGGAAAACTCTACTCCAACAAATTTGAAAACCTAGAGGAAATGGATAAATTTCTAGAAACAAAGGCGTAACCAAACTACAACAAAGTAATGTTGAAAATCTGAATAGACCGATAACGAGAAGAGATTGAAAAGGTAATAAAAAAAACTCCCAACCAAAAAAAGCTCTATCCCAGATGGCTTCACTGGAGAATTCTACAAAACATTTACAGAAGATCTTGTACCAGTAATACTCAAGGTATTTCAGAGCATAGAAAAGGAAGCAACAATTTGAAATTCATTCTATGAAGCCAGCATAACGCTCATAGCAAAACCAGGGAAAGACATCACAAAAAAAGAAAATTACAGGCCAATATCTCGCATGACTATAGATGCAAAAATTCTGAACAAAATTCTAGCCAATAGAATTCAGCATCATATCAACAAAATAATACACCACAACCAAGTCGGATTCATACCAGGTATGCAAGGATGGTTCAACATTAGAAAATCAATCAACGTAATCCACCACATAAATAAAAGGAAAGAAAAGAATCGCATGATCATCTCAATTGATGCAGAAAAGGCATTTGACAAAGTCCAATATCCATTCCTGATAAAAGTTCTCAATAAAATAGGTATAGAAGGGAAATTTCTCAACATAATAAAGGGCATCTATGCAAAACCAATGGCCAACATCATTCTTAATGGAGAGAGGCTGAAAACAGAAACAAGACAAAGATGCCCTTTATCACCACTCCTATTTAACATTGTGCTGGAAGTTCTAGCTAGAGCACTAAGGCAAGAAAAAGAAATAAAGGGCATCCAAATTGGTAATGAAGAAGTTAAACTGTCCCTGTTTGAAGACGATATGATACTATACATAGAAAACCCTTAAGACTGCACGAGAAATCTACTGGAACTAATAGAAAGATTCAGCCGAGTAGCAGTATTCAAGATAATCATTCAAAAATCAGTTGGATTCCTATACACCAATAAGGAGAACGATGAAAAGGAAATCAGGAAAACGATTCCATTTTCAATAGCCCCTAAAAAGAAAAACACTTAGGAATAAATCTGACCAGGGATGTAAAAGACCTGTACAAAGAAAACTACAAAACACTACTGCATGAAACCCAAAGGGATCTACATAAATGGAAAAAGATACCATGTTCATGGATAGGCAGACTCAGTATTGTTAAAATGACAGTTGTACCCAAAGAAATTTACAAATACAACACGATCCGGATCCAAATACCAACAACATTCTTCAAAGAGATGGAAAAACTAATCATTAACTTTATATGGAAAGGGAAGAAGCCCCGAATAAGTAGAGCACTACTGAAGAAGAAGAATAAAGTTGGAGGACTCACACTACCTGACTTCAGAACCTACTATACAGCTACAGTAGTCAAAACAGCCTGGTCCTGGTACAACGACAGATACTTTGAGCAATGGGACAGAATTGAGAACCCAGATGTAAATCCATCCACCTACGGTCACCTGACCTTCGACAAGGGCCCAAAGTCCATCAAATGGGGAAAAGACAGTCCTTTTAACAAATGGTGCTGGCAAAACTGGATATCCATCTGCAAAAAAATGAAACAGGACCCATACCTCACACTGTATACAAAAACTACTTCAAAATGGATCAAAGTCCTGAATATAAAGCCTAAAACGATAAAGTTCACAGAAGAAAAAATAGGACCAACACTTCAGGCCTTAATACATGGTATTAATAGGATACAAACCATAACCAACAGCACACAAACTCTAGAAGATAAGCTAGATAACTGGGATCTTCTAAAAATTAAACACCTATGCTCTTCAAAAGACTTCACCAAAAGAGTAAAAAGAGAACCTACAGAGTGGGAAAGAATTTTTGGACAGTACAAGTCAGGCAAAGGTCTAATCTCCATAATCTACAAGAAAATCCAACACCTCTACAACAAAAAGACAAATAATCCTATTAAAAAATAGGCAAAGGAAATGAACAGACACTTCACCAAAGAAGACATCCAAATGGCCAAGAGACACCTGAGGAAATGCTCGCAATCACTAGCCATTAGAGAAATGCAAATGAAAACCACAATGAGATACCATCTCACCCCGGCATAACTGGCACAAATCAAAAACACTGGAAATAACAAATGTTTGAGGTGCTGCGGGGAGATGGGAACTCTTATGCACTGCTGGTGGGAATGCAAAATGATACAACCATTTTAGAAAATGAAATGGCGCTTCCTCAGAAAGCTAGAAATAGATATACCATTTGATCCAGCAATTCCACTCCTAAGAATATATCCTAGAGAAATAAGAGTCGTCACTCGAATAGACATATGCACACCTATGTTCATGGCAGCATTGTTCACAATAGCAAAACGATGGAAACAACCTAGATGCCCATCAACAGATGAATGGATAAACAAACTATGGTACATACACACAGTGGAGTAGTATGCAACGAGAAAGAACAACAATGAATCTGTGAACCATCTCATAACATGGATAAAACTGGAGGAGTTATGCTGAGTGAAATAAGTCAATCACAAAAGGACAAATATTGTACGAGACCTCTATTGTCAAAACCCATGAAGAAGTTCACACACAAAATGTAAGAATCTTTGTTGGTTCCCAGGGATGGGAGGGGTGGTGGGGGGAAATACTAAATAGGCAATAGATAAGTGGTATCTTGGGTGAAGGGTGATACAGTACACAATATAGGGGAAACTAGGACAACTTGTACAAGGGAAGGTCATGGAAGCCCCATAGACACATCGAAACTCCCTGAGGGACTGAATTGCTGGGCAGAGAGTTGTGGAGACCATGGTATCGGGGAACATCTAGCTCAACTGGCATGACAGTGCTCTACATTCTACCTTGGTGAGTAGTGTCTGGGGTCTTAAAAGCCTGTGAGCGGCCATCTAAGATACTCCACTGGTCTCATCCCTTCGGGAGCAAGGGAGAATGAAGAGAACAGGATACAAGGAAAAAATTAGTCCAAAGGACTAATGGACCACAGCTACCAAAGCCTCCACCGAACTGAGTCCAGTGCAGCTAGATGGTGCCCGGCTACCACCACTGACTGCTCTGACCAGGATCACAACAGAGGGTTCTGGACAGAGCTGTAGAAGGATGTAGAACAAAATTCTATCTTAAAAAAAAAAAGACAAGATTTACTGGTCTAAAGGAGACTGGAGAAACCCCGAGAGTATGGCCCCCAGACACCCTTTAACTCAGTGGTGAATTTATCTGTGGGATTCACCGTTCAGCCTGGGAGTGGACAGCTCCGTAAAACCAAATGAGACTAACGAGATACAGTAGTCCAGGGACAAGGGCCAGAAGGCAGAAGGGGACAAGGAAGCTTGTGATAGGGAACCCAAGGTTGATATTATTGATGTGTTCTGAGATTGTTAACGATTGTCATAGGGCAACATTTGTAGTAACTGTTAAATGAGAAACTATTTTGTTCTGTAAGCCTTCATCTTAAGTGAGAATAACATCACAATTGGAAGAGCGTAGTCAATGTCACCGAACTGTGCATGTAGATATTTTTGAAATGCTGTATCTTTGGCTCTGTGTATTTTCACCAAAAAAAAAAAGGTTGAGAAGTTAGAGGGTTGATATGTTGTGGGGTTGTTAACCAATGTCGTAAAACAATATGTGTACTACTGTTTCCTGAGAAACTGTTTGTTCGGTAAGCCTTCACCTGAAATGCAATAAAAAAGAAGTGATGGAAAGTAATAAAGCTGTCATTATTCGCAGATGAATAAAAAAATATATATAACTAAAAAAATGTGCCAACTGCTAGTGATTCAAATTGTGAAAAATGATGAGGCTCTATTTACTTAAGTTTAGATTTGAACCATTCTATGCGTATTTAAAGAAAGAGACCTGATGACGCAGTGATTAACAGCTGGCTGCTAACTGAAAGGTCAGGGATTCGAACCCACCAGTGGCCCCATGGAAGAAAGATGTGCCAGTCGGCTTGCATAAAAATTACAGCCTCAGAAACCAGTGGGACAATTCTATTCTGTCCTATAGAGTCACTATGAATAAGAATTGACTTGATGGCAATGGGTTATGTATATTTAAATTTTTAGAAATTAAATTTTTCTGAGATACTATTGTTTATATGAAAAAGAATCCATTAATCCCTAAAAATGTAGGGTTTATACAACATGAAAACAGCCCTGGTGATGCAATGGTAAGCCACTGGACTGCTAACCGAAACTTTGGTGGTTTGAACCCACCCAGTGACTGTGGGAGAAAGACCTGGTGATTTTCTTCGGTAAGGATTATAGCCAAGAAAATCCTATGGGACAGGTCTACTGTGTCACATGGGGTCACTATGAGTTGAAATCGACTCCATGGCACCTAAGGAAAACAACAACACACCACAGATGGAGCTGTGTAACACTTTAGAGTACTACTCTGCAGATATTAAAAATACTCTTACTTTTGCATTTCTGTGAAAGGACTGTTTAAAGGTTCGGAATAAAGGCCAAAATTTGCATTTAAATGGAGATGTTTTAAGGAGAAATGCCGATTTGTGACCTTTACCCTTGCTGCCTGTGTGGTTTTTTTAGGCTTAAGAATGAAACTTCCGAGGAAATACTAGACATGGAAATAAACAGATTCAAAATAATTAATGTGACCAAATTATCAGGTAGTATTTTCAAACCCTCTAGGGAGGGCTAATTGTACTTTGTCATGAATCAATTCAAATATGTAAAATGATGTCTGATAGCTACAATGATATTGGAAGAGTGATTCTGAGTGGCATAAATCAGGGGTCCCAGTCAGTGCAGATTCAGTGAAGGTGAACAGTGAAAATTGGAAGGGACGAGTTGCATGTATGCTGGAGACCACAGGTTATTAAGTTTCTTCATCCTGTATATTTACTCCATGCATTTAAGAATTTTAGGAAGTACTTCAAAATATTTTAGGGAATTTTAATATTTGCAAAATCTTCTGCACTACAACACGTCTACCCATAAGCAACCAGAATCATTGATTGAAATAACTAGTCTACTTTCTTCCAAGTTGTATTGGTCTTTGGTAAAGTTTGGTGGAATTAGGATACATAGACATTCGGGAGGCCCAGATTTAAAATGTGTTTTAAATGATTTCCAACTGTGCATTAACTAGTTGCATGCATGTGAGAATATGTATATTTGAGTGAATGAATGCTAGAGAGAGTCTGACTCTTCTCTTACTATGGTATAATGGAACTAAAAAGAACTTGTTTAATTCAGTTTTGCTGTTGCACATGAGTAAATATCTCCATAACAACTATATTATTTAAATAGGTCAGTTCCTTGGTACAGTGGGCTCTCTCACTGCCACTTGTTATTTTATTACTTGTGCCTGGGGCAGAGGGGGAAAGGCAGCCTTAGAACCACAGACCACTGAACCTCAGAGCATGAAGTAAGGTAGACACATAAAGACATGTATGTGAAGCAAGAGGTCTACTCACAAGCAAAAGAACACATGAGTTAGCACCCAGTCCACGCTCAGTCCAAGATTTAAAGATACTTGCCATTCCAATTCCATTGTTGTCTTAGTTGCTTATTTCTTAATAGATTCCATACACTATGCTAGACCTCTTCACTCATATTATCTTGGTATTACTTGGTCCTAAGGACTATTTTCTTGGTTACTCTCTCTCATGCAGTGGTTATTCAGAAAGGGTCAAGCAAGTAGGTAAAAGACACAGTAGAGAATGTTGATGTGTACAGTAACTACCTGTAATGAACAATTTTACCATGTGCTTTTCTATTTCTATTTTTGCTAAACAGATAAATCCCCAAATAGATGGCGTTTATTGCAGACGTTCCCAAAGGATAGGCTGTTCATTGGTATAGGACACAAGCAATCAGACAAACAAACAAACAAAAACCAATAAACACAAAAAAAACTGAGGGATCTCTACTAAAAAATATATGGGAAATAGTGGGCTAAACAGGCTAGGTTATTTTACTTTTACTGCAAGGCATGTCAGAGTCTTCCAGTTTGGAAGTATGCAGTATGAATGTTCAAGAGGGAATATGCAGCATCTCCTAAAATCACTTGTCCTGATGAGGGACTACTAGTGAAAATCTGTTAAAATCCCAGTGTTCTGGTACTACCCATCACTAACAGGAAGCAGAGGCTATTCTCAGGAAAACTCAGGAAGTGGTGCTGGGTATGGCCCTGCTGGTTGCACTACAAAATAGGCAATTCAATAAAATCATTATCTTTATCGATCTTTTTCGACAAAGTAGCAAAACCATATTTTGGTTTGACAAGTTCTCTTGTTTTACATAGGAAACAAGATACCAGTGACTTTACCTGTGGCATGTCCAACCACGAAATTTAATTTGATTAATGTTTTTCACACACTAAAATATATTTTTATCTGGACACATGCCAGGCTCCATGAGGGAGGTGCCAGGATTTTTTTTTTTTTTTTAGTGAAATATTCTGGAATGATCACAAAGAGTGGAATACTTCCCTGGGTGTGGGGAGGTCACAGATTATAAAGAGCACAGCTAAAAAAGAAAAAGAGAAAAGTGGAAAAAGTGATAATATACTTATTGAGACAAATTGGTCAATGAAGTTAAAACAAGTAAGATTGCTTGAAGCTATTTTCTTCTTCTTTCTGTTTGGTATGATCTGATTTTAAAGCAAAAAGACTTCTGAGCTATTTATTTATACGTAAATATGTGTAAATATACGTGTGTGTGTGTGTGTGTGTGTGTGTGTGTGTGTGTGTAATCTTTTTGCCCATCTCTTTTGTCATGAACCATTAAATTCAATGCCTGGGAGATGTAGTAAATCAGCTACTATAAAATTAGGGTATGCTAGGAACTCATAATTAATAGTGTAAAATTCTTTTACAAGACCAGACAATTGTTCTACATTTTATGTTATAGTAAAAACTGAGAAAATGCCATTTGTGGAATCTAATAAGGTAGAACATTATTATGTTCATATTGAAAGTCTGACTAATCTGAATGGATGTAAGGTGCCTTGTGAAATATCATGTATTGGTTGACTAGTTCTTCTCATTATTAATGTTCTGAGGCAACTGTAAAACCTACAAAAAAGCATTTATTAAAAAAAACTTCATAAACATTTCTTAATCATCATAGACAGAATATTGTTTACTGTGTTAATGCAGATTTAACAGCATAAGTTTACTTTTATCTCCCTTTTAAAAAATACAAATTTCGAAGACCACATTAGTGAATGGCAGAGCTGTCATCCTTGATAAAGTTGTTTCTTATTTTTAGAGAGCTTAAACATGATACACTGGAGTGTGTTCACTGTCCCTTATGAGCAGTACATTGTTTGTAAAATAAAAGAGATAAACTGCAAGTGAGAAGATTTCTATTACAAACCTAATGATATCATACAAAGGGGTAGTGTGGATTGAATCCTGCTTCTACTCTCTCCACCCTCCCTCTCACCTGCCAGAACTTCAACTGTCCCTATGACATACAGCTGAGCAGGGGACATAGAAACATATTTTTCACAGGGCTTTGAAATGTCTTTGTGGTCATGGTCTGACAGTAATAGAAGCCATATGCTGAGGGTCAGAAGGAAAGCTATCTTGAAACAGAAGAACCCATCTCTTGGCCTAATGACCCCAGGAAAGTTTAGTCATTTCAATGCCTTTATCCTTGAGGCAGTGAGGGGGTTGTTTGCGCTACTTTTTTCCTCCATGAAACTCTAAGTTGTGGGGGAGAACTAGACATTACCCATAAAGAGGTTAGCATCAGTGATAAGCAAATAGTTAATGTCAGTAGCAATAAAATTCTCTTCCAGGGCACCTGTTAGGTGATTTGTTGTAGATCAATTTGCATTTCCCCTTGTGATCTTAAACTCCTTTTGGTTTCCTAATACTTCAAAACACAGGTCTGATGGAATGAGAGATAGCATGAAAGAATTTGATTTAAGCTGAGCACTCTGTGGACATTAAAAAATGAAGCTTTTGTCTTAAGTTACATTGCCTTTGGAATGCCAGCATGTAAGACAAAGCAACATGATCTTTGTAATGCCTGTTGGCCCATCTCCAGTTGACACACACATGCAAGTTATATGTGTTGGGTCACTTGGGGTTTCCCATTTACCATAAAATAATGTTTATCATGGCCTGATGAGGCTCAGAATTGGTTCCTAAGTAAATTTTACTGCAGTCTCTTGGAGTAATCTGTGAACATGTCCCCAAAATTGACAGTAACTTACAAGCATTGCCCATTGAAAATGCTGCCTGATGGCCCTCACCAGATGGCCAGTATTTTAATTTAACTCATATTTGGAGGAGGAGACTATTTATTTGGTATTAGGAAAAAATTTTTTGTCAATTGCTGAATTTTTATTATAGCTACAAGCAGGAGTTTTCCAAAATCTAGATTAGGTTTTATCAGAAAGTCTCAGTATCTTAAACTGATAAATCTCCAAACTACTGCACATCCTTTGTTCTCTGTTTTCTCTAATGAAGGGAGTAGTGAAAATGTTTCTTCCTTCCCCCGTTCATTTCAGGGATGTCTGCTACTTATCCCTCTCTCTCCTTGCCCCATAGAGGGCTCATTATTGGAGGTAAATATAGGTTAGAAAATGTGCTGGGAAGCTCCATGTTTTGGAATCTTCATTTAAAATCTACTTTCTGAAATGGAAAAATGGCCAAGCCTTCAACTTGGAAAGCCAGCAAGTAAGACAAAGACACATGATTTTTGTAATGGCTGTTGGCCCATCTCTAGTTGACACACACATGCAAGTTATATGTATTGGGTCACTTGAGGTTTCCCATTTCACATTATGTTGTTTCCTAGATATACTTGTTCTTTTATGTCCAGGTAGTTTGGGGAGGAGTGTAATCAATTCTCTTATCAGCCAGGACTACATATATTAAAACTAAAAGAAGAAAAGGAAGGTTGAGTTAAACTGGCCCTAAATGTATTGATGTTCCATCATTGGAAAAGTTGACAAGTTCTTTCAAAGGAAGGTCATTCTGGGTGCTTAAGAAACCTTTTTCACTCAACTTTACTCTTTGCTCTTATCTGAAAGATCATGATAGGTTCCTATAATATTTTATCATGCTTTTGATAGCTTTCAGAATGAAGAATGGAAAGTAGCTTAAAGACAGCAGCGCTAGTGCAACGACATTGCACTTTGAAATAAGCCCAGGTGATTCGTTTTCATCAGATGTTCCGTAATGATGTTTCACTTCTACTGCATGAAATAAGATCTTGGGATATTATTTTAAGAAATGCATTTGTAAATTTTAGCTTAAAAATAAGAATGATTGTAAAGCTTTTGAAAAATCTAAAAAATATTATTTTTAATGTTAAATTTGCTCTATTGCTTATGCTCTTAGTATTTTTCCTTTGATCAATATTAGAAATATTTCCATTGGAATCTCTGTCCATTGAAAAAATGTGAAAATAGAGAATTTGGCTGTAGTTAAATGACTGCTATCCCATAGGATAACTTCATCATGCAAATAAAATAATAATGAAAAAAATAAATTAAATCGGCATTCTTTTGAGAATTCCTCTGACAATCAAATCAGAGGTTTTGATTGAGACATTCCATTATTAATGTAGACTGAATGAATGAGCTAATTACTTTGTAATTTGGTAGAATAGGAACTCTCCACTTAAGTGAAAGGCAAGGGAAAACACCGCCACCTTCACTGTTTTGCAAAAAACAGAGAAATAATGGATCTCTGAAATATTTCCCCCAACTTTCAACATTTTAGCTTAAAGTATTGGTGACCACCTGAGATTGCCTTTTGAGTAGATGTTTTCAGAAGAGAAAATAAAGAAAGGCAGTCCTTGCCACATATAATATGTTTGAATGACACTATAATATGCTTTTCCTAGGTGATCATCAGAATTATCTCGATGTTGAATTGAATTTCAGCTTTAACTGCCTTCATCAAGGCAGTTACTACAATACAATGTTGTAAATGAAAGTTAAAACAACATGATTATAATAAACTTGAGTTTTGTCTCATTACCTGTCATTTATAAGGTAGTAAAGCACCATGAAAGAAATTACATCTTCCAGGTAATAAGTATTCTATGATCTTGTTATTACTTACACCAAGGTTGGTTTTAAGACCTTTCTTTTGGGTGCAAGTTTACAGAATAGAAGCCATGTCATTTTTTTTCCCTAGACATTAAGACATTCTACTGACTTTTTTATAAGTGCCTTTTCTATAATCTCCACAGAGCAGTAATCATTAACCCTGGCTATTCCACTGAAACACTCACATTTAGAGATATTTTCTTAAAATTTAAACATCATTATTAAAAATTATTTATAAAGATATTCTTTTTTTTGCTCTATTTTCAATATAGCTGTGAAAGTGTAAAATGTATATTGTTATGCTTTTTAAGATATGCTAATTAAGATATAATAGCTTTAAAGAAGACACTGACAAATAGATTTTTAGTATCAAACCAGATATTTGAGTGCAATGAAAATAGAAAATGACAGCCTACAATTGTTGAGACATTTTTGATCTCTCTGGCTCTCCAAATTGATAGTTTTCTACCAGAATTATTATTTTTTAATTACTTATTTTTACACAAATAATGTGTGCCTTCTACATTTGTTTCCCAACCATACTCTCCCCCCATGAGGTATTTTTATAAGTGTGCTATGCTAATTTTTTTACAGCAACATGTAAAAAAAAAAATTGGCATAGTGGCACTTATGAAAATGCCTTGTGAGAGGAGGGCACAGTTTGTAAACAAACGTAGAAGGTGCTCGTTATTTGCATAAAAATACGGTAATTGCTTTGCTCAATGTCTCAATAATCTAGTGCTGCTATAACAGAAATACCACAAGTGGATGGCTTTAACAAAGAGAAGTTTATTCTCTCACAGTCCTGTAGGCTACAAGTCCAAATTCAGGGCATCAGCTCCAGGAGAAGGCTTTCTGTCTCTGTCAGCTCTGGAGGAAGGTCCTTGTGATGCGTTAGTCTTCCCTTGATCTGGGAGCATCTCAGCGCAGGAACCTCAGGTCCAAAGGACACTCTGTACTCCCGGCACTACTTTCTTGATGATGTGAGGTTTCCATGTATCTCTGCTTGCTTCTCTTTTTTATATCTCAAAAGAGATTGGCTTAAGACACTATCTAATCTTGTATACCTCATCAGTATAACTGCCGCTAATCCATCTTATTAGATCATAGTGATTGAATTTACAACACATAAGGAAATCACATCAGATTACAAAATGGTATACAACTATACAATACTGGGAGTCATGACCCAGCCAAGTCAACAGACATTTTTGGGGGACACAATTCGATCCATGACATTCAGGTACAGGAAATTATTATCACTTGTAATGCCATCCATACTATGCTGAAATCTTTTCAGTGAAACAGTGGAGACTAGCATTCAGATCAGAACAAGAGATGAATTCCAGGAAATATCTCCAGTAGTTATGCCCACAGTCAAATTGGGCTCTGTTCCATCTTGATAGGAGTATACTTGTGTGGCTGTTTTCCATAAAGTTCAAATACAGGGTATATATGCACATATCTCTCCATTTGTACCATCCATTGCTGTCGAGTCAATTCCTACTCATAGTGACCCTGTAGGACAGAGTAGAACTGCCCCCATAGGGTTTCTGAAGGGCACCTGGTGGATTTGAACTGCCAGCCTTTTGGTTAGCAGCCAAACTCTTAACCACTATGCCACCAGGGTTTCCGTCCATTTGTACACCAACACCTAAATCTAGGCCTTTATCATTTCATACAGTGCCTGTCAAAGTGGCTTTCTCTCTGATTTCTGGTCTATCAGTCTTAGCCCCCATTAAGTACCCAGTTCAGATCCCCTGGGTTAATACCACTAAACAACCGTCTGATCATCTGATTGCATGTTCATAAACTTTCCTTGTTTTTTTACTAACTGCAGAGTAAAATCTAAGTTTTGCATTATTATTGGAACTGGGAGAGAAAGCAATTATCCAATTTAATGGTCTCCAAAGGAAATGTTAATGGATATTTGCAAATATCCTTTAATAATCAGAACATGGAATACACAAACTATGACGCTTGGAAAATAGGATATCATCAAAAATGAAATAGAATGCATAAATATTGATACCCTAGGCTTTAGTGAGCTGAAATGAACTGATATTGGCCATTTTGAATCAGACAATCATATCGTCTACTATGCTGGAAGTGAAAAGTTGAAGAAGAATGACATCTCGTTCATTGTCAAAAAGAACATTTCAAGATCTATCCTGAAGTACAATGCTGTCAGTAATAGGACACTATGCATATGTCTCAAGGAAGACCCGTTAATATCACTATTATTCAAATTTACCCACCAACCACTAATGTGAAAGATGATTGAAGATTTTTACCAACTTCTGCAGTCTGAAATTGATCAAACATGTAATCAATATGCATTGATAATTACCGGTGATTGAAATGTGAAAGTTGGAAACAAAGAGAAGAGGCGATAGTTGGAAAATATAGCCTTGGTGATAGAAACAATGATGGAGATCGCATGATAGAATTTTGCAAGACCAACGACTTCTTCATTGGAAATACCTTTCTTCAACAACATAAACGATGCCTATTCAAGTGGACCTTGCCAGATGGAATACTGAAGAACCAAACAGACTACATTTGTGGTAAGAGATGTTGGAGAAGTTCATTATCATCAGTCAGAACAAGGCTAGGAGCCAACTTCGGAGTAGACCATCAATTACGGCATTCCTGAGGTGGTTCTGAGGCTTTCAACATTTGACAATTTCACACTCACTTCATAGTAGAATAACTTATATTTCTTCAAAGTTCCAGTAGTCTGGGAGATGACGGACTGACTTTCTCAGAAAGATGGATAGGAGGTTGTCTGCTCAGGACTAAATGTCCTTAGCCTCAATACTGCTTCTTGTTGGTTTTTTAAAATTTATTTTCACTTTAGCCCAAACAGATATTTTGAGACAAAGTATGTTCTTTCTATCAAGGAAAAAGGTGAACGGGGACTGTCCCAGACAGACTGGTCCTTATTATTACTGTACTTAAAGGCAATCAAAGACAACGAACTGCCAAAAAGAACAATGAAACATTCTATCTAGAATTGTAACAGAAGCTGAAGAGCATTTTATGTTTCCCTACACATTCTCCATCAATAACATCTACATTCAAGTACTCCAAGTTCTGGCCCTCCCTAGCTTCGTAAACTTATCTCCCACCTTCTCCCTCTAGTGCTCTAGTCATACTGAACTATTCTCCATTCCTCAGACAGAAACTACCTCTCGTCTTTGGCCTAAAATGCCATCTGAGCCACCACCTGCCTCTAGAAATCCTGTATATTCTTGGATGCCTAAATCACATAATAGCCATCAAGCAGACTTTGGTAACCACCCACCACCTTATAGTACCTCTCTCTTCTGATGCCCTATGGCATTTCTTTTGTGGCATTCTCATAACCTCATCATATCCTGGTCTGTACAGTTATTTTTGTATAGTTCAAAAAAATATTTTAATAACATTAAGACTTCTCGTTTGTAAGTTCTTTGAGGACAGGTTCTATGTGAAATATATCTTGTATATTCCTGACTGCCTAGTTATAATGATACTAATATATTTGAGGCATAATTGTATTTCTAGAAGGGATTATATGACTGAATGTAATGTTTCACAATGATGTATTCTTCTGATGGAATTTTTTAGCCTAATATTGCTAAGAATTTCTCAGTCAGCAAAGAGACAGTAGTGCATCATTCTGACACTTCTTCAAGGAATGTGTTTATTCAGTGTCCACCCTCTTACAACCAGATATTTAATAAAAAAAGAAAATCTGTCGCTTGATTATATGCTTAGCTAAGAAAATTCTTTTGCAGTTCTAAGGAAAATCTCCAGCAAACCCAATGACTCTACCAGCAATGCGCTTCAAAGGAGCGAAGAGTGCATTTCTTGTACAGAATTCCTGGATAAGTTTGATCATTAGTCAGGGCAAGTAGTTTGACTTGAGGCTATTTACTCAGCAGGAATAAAAAGTACAGCATTAATTCAACCAAGAGGAGTGCCCCATACCTTCCCCATGCAGAATTTAATTTGATCTGCCAGAGAAGGCACAGAGGTTTGCTATGAAAATGAGTCATGATCAGTACGATTTGGTTGATTTCTGGGCTATTAAAAATACTCTTCCCTCTTATACTTCCCAGTAATAACAGAAACATTTGGCACCAAGTAATTGACTGAGAACCTCAGAATTTCACAGCAATGCTTGTCATTGAGCCAGTTTTTGTTTTTCAGATTCTAAGCTTAACTCTTATACTTGGTTATATTTTTTAAAATGCGTTAGCTGATACACATTCTATGACTGACTTATTTCATCTAGGAAGTGCTGCAAAATATTTTTGGTGTTAACGTTATTAGACTTCTAATTACAAACTTTTGTTATAGAAAATCAATTTAAGAAAAAATGACCCTAAAAATGTTAACATTTTAAAGAATCTAAATAGGTATTATATTATTATAGACTACATTTTCTGAAGAAAAAAAAAATCACATGCCATCTTTCAACATATAATTTCCCAGCACTTAACATTTTAATTAAATTTCAGTTACACAGTGCTTTTTGCCATTTGGCATACTCCTCAGCTAAAATAATTAACCAGAATAATTTAAATTTCTATGCTTGATTTTCTTATTTTAATTTTTAGGAAAATAATCATTTCAATTTATAGAAAATAAAGAAACATTATTCCTAAAGTATAGATGCTTATACAGAATCAATTTATGATTTCTTAACATGAATTTTGTTGAATAGAATAACTATATTTTCATCTTAGGCAAAAGAAAAATAAAAAGAAAGCACTAATGAAGCTTTCATTTGTTATTGGTTACCTTAAAAAAAAAGAGTAAAGCTACTCTGTAAGATTAATTTTAAAAAGTTAATTCCTGTATTCAAAAGGGAATGTAAAGAGTTTTTCTCATAGTAACTCTAATGAGTTTTTGAACCTGCTGCCGTATTTATGGTAGAGGCTATGCAAATTGGACTGATGTTTATTTATTCATGCATTTCACTTGGGAATATATTTAGGGACCATAAACTTGCTTAAGAATTTGTTTTAGAAAAGAAAATTTAAGAAGACGATTTCTTATCCCAGGAGTGGAGTTAGGATAAAATTAACAAGAAATTGAAGCTATCTTTGATAGTGAGTTTTGATTCCATTTTTATTTATTTGAGGACATGTTGCTTTTTTTTTTTTTTTTTGGGATGTTCAGCAGAGTAGTACACTGCACTACACAGAAGCATAATGTTGAATTTTCATAATAATGTTTGTGATGCAAATGAGGCACACTTCAAAAAGCAGGTTGATTAGCATTTCTCAGTAAGATGACAGTCCCCTCTTTTTTTATTTTTGCTCATTAGTTTTATCAGTAGTTACATTTCCAGATTTCAAATTTGAAGTGCATAGCTTTTGCTTATAATTATAATGAGAATTTAAATAGTTTTAGATTGTGCATTTAAAACAATTCTTCTGTCACTGAATTACATTCTGAATGAATGAGCTGTTTGCCACCTCGGAGCCCTTTGCTTTGAAATTCAGTCCAGTTTAAAGTGAACTCCAATCATTTCAGCCAGCAGCTCGCAAAATGTTGCATGATTAATGAGCTCTAGGGGCTCTGAGCTGTCTCTTCCAAGCGTATATCACTAAATTCTATTCTCAGGGAACATCATTCTTATATGAGAAGAAGATGGGAAGCTGAATGTGGAGAAATTGTATTTAAACAAATGATTTGATAATTGCTGCTGAGGAGTGTTCTTTCATCCCACTAGGAGCATAAGAGACCAGAGCTTTCACCTTCTTTAACTGGAATGACATTAAAATTGATGGATATTTTAATAAGGCTACTAATGTAATTGAAACAATGCTCCTTTATGGCTTGTTATACAACTCTTTGTTTTTATTAACTTTATGGATTTTCGAGGTCTTGGATGAAGAACTTGCACACATACATTTTTAAACACACTTACATGCATATATTCTTGGACATGGTAGCCTAATTATGAAACTTTATCTGTCTCCTGTGAGAATGACTAGCTTTATTTTCCTTTTAGATCTTCTCAAGGCATCTTTTAAGTCTACCTAAAGGTTAGCAGTTAGAACCCACCCAGTGGATAAAGATGGTGGAATGAGATGTAGATCCAGGCAGCTCCTGTCTATTGCCTAGAGTTAGCAAGTGAGATAAGCATGCTTACTCCTTCTGGCCTGGCAGCCCTCTTCGCCACAGTTAGATTATCTGATCACTTGGGCAGACTTGAGAAATCCAGGTCTATCTTTAGCTTACAATTACAGAGATATTAAAATGTGAAACTATAGGCGTCTTAGAATTGATAGGGTACAGTATTCCCTTCAACTTTCTCAATGCCCTTTTTACTAGATTCAGCCTCCTCCTGCATGTTCCTTCTTAGCTCATCATTCTTGTCGTCTGCATCTCATTCCACCAGCTTTATCCGGGTCTTACTCCTGACCTCACCATTGTTTTGTCACTGTTGTTGTTGTCAGTTGCTGTGGAGTAGATTCTGACTTATTGCAACCGCATGTGTTAAAGAGCCTCACAGGGGTTTCTTGGCTGTAATCTTAAGGAAAGCAGGTCACCAGGCCCATTTTCCACAAGACCGCTGGGTGGGTTTGAATTGCCATAGTTCGGCAGTTGAGTGCAAAATGTACCATCTAGGGACCTTTGTTTTATCACCAGAGTGTGAAAACATTTCTAATGAATACTTTGGCATCCTTGAAGACAAGGTGTCTTATTGTTGCAGTTCTAATTCAAGCATACTGGCCTGCATTGCAGCAGTGGGGAACAAAGTGGGGGCCCGCCAGGCATTATTTGATGTCCTTGTTCTAGCCCTCTCTTGACAGGTGGTAACTCCTATGTCTAAAAAGCAAGGACAGATGGCAGCAGTCCTATTGCCAATAAACATAGACTCCTGACCCCTACTCTGGTGTTTGTGTTTTATCATAGCAAATTTAGATGCAAGAAAATTATAGACGCTGAATCTTACTTCTCTTACTCCTGAAGAGACTATTCCTTTTATCACCCCATCCAAAATCTACCAGAGATTGCTATGTTCACAATGACCAAATAAAATATCAACTAACATGTGAACAAAAATTTGTGGGAAGGAGAGCCATAGTATAGAGCATGTCAGGGTCATCCAGAACATTGCAATTCCGTTTGCAATTGATTTAAGTTGGAAAAACAAAGAGCATGAAGATAAGACCAGAAGGTGAACATGTTATGCCTGCAGTGCACGGATGATTTGAAGGCCTATGACAATTGTAAAACCAGCCTTATAAAGTATTGAGCATTCTGAAGACCATTCATGAAGATATTAAAATGAAGTTTGGAACAGAAAAATGCAGATTCATTCACCCCAGGGAAGAATAGAACTTCACAAGTTTAACTCAAGGAGAAATTCACACATGTTGACTTCCTTCAGGTGAAAAGGGTCAGCATACAGTAGGCATTAAATAGTTGAGTTTTGTTTGCTATCCTAGTATCAGAGGTATGTGAATGGGAGTATTTAATTTGCACCCTTTTGCCATTTTAGGAGCTGTTTAATCCTCTTTCTGAAGGACAAGAGGTGAGACAATCCAAAACACCCCAAACTTTTGGGTAGAACTTAAAATATTCTGGTCTTATATGCAGCTGGAACTTCTAAATAATTCAAAATATTGAAGGGATTAGTATATACAGCAGGGCATCAAGTTAGCTGAATTTTCCTGTGGAGTAAAAAGGCAAAGCAGTAATCATAACAGTGACGCTGGTAATGTGGAAATGATCTGTTATGTTTGCTTATCAACACACTGATTTTAAGTGATAGAAAGTGAACTGGTTACTGATGCTCTCAGAAGACAGATACTTTCAGAGGCTGAATATTTCTTGAACTGGCAGGAAATATATATTTTTTGGCAATTTCAAATCCTAGATAAGGTATCTCATTAGTCGGAATGGAAGACAACAAACTGGTAAATTTTAAAGTGTGAAGATGTTGACCTTTAAGGGGCCTCAACGTAGGAAGAAATGATAAAGTAGTTAAGAGCTGTTATGACTGATAAGAAAGGGATGAATAGTTGGGGAGAGAGTTGAGGCCAGACTTGCCATTTCTGATGCTTTTCACAATAGCAATGACCTCAGAGCCCTGAGCCAAGGACTGTGTTATGATATGTAGTATATTATACTATTGGAAAATGAGGTTACATATTAATTTTAAAAAAAGATGGAAAAAAAGAGCCTTCTAGGAAGGAAAAGAGGTGGCCACACCTTTGAGTGGAAGGGAAATACACAAAGAAGTGAATTGTCATTCAAGGAAAGAGTTAAAAAGAATGGCTCACTGTATTTGTTTGTTTAAGACTACGCAGGTGACTTTTTGAGCTTTGGAAGTTCTGGAGCATTTTGATTTCATTCTCCCTGGAGAGCTTCCTAAATTACAGGTTAGACGCCAAATAACAGATTAACCTTCCCTTGAATTTGTGGCCTCTGGGAAAATGAGATTAGTTTAGTTGCTAATGAACTTTGGTCCTCAACACAGAACCATTACAAAGAAATATATGGGCATTTTAAAAATCTTAACAAATTCTGTTTAATCTCCCTTTACCCCATTTACAAGTCAGCTTATTAAAGCTGAAAGTTCTTGGTTGAGAGAGGGAAAAATTATATATTTGGTTAAACTACTCTGGGGTTCAGAAACCCTGGTGGCATAGTGGTAAAGAGTTGCTAACCAAAAGATTGGCTGTTCAAATCCACCAGCCACTCCTTGGAAAACCTATGGGGCAGTTCTACTCTGTCCTATAGGGTTGCTATGAGTTGGAATCAACTTGATGGCAATGGGTTTGGGTTTTTGGTTTATTCTGGGGGTTAATTTGAATCAACAAATATCTAGTCAGAGTTTCATATGTAAAATGTAATGTTGTCTTAGGAGGTATGAGAATACTAAAATAAATGTGAAAAAACAATTGCCCTTAGTTAAGTTGGCAAGAGTGTCATATACACAAAGTGTCATGTACACAGAACAAAGATGTACACAGTTAAAAGGAAAAACATGACAAATGTTATCAAGTAGGTATAAACAAAGTGAGAAATGATAACTGTATTGGGCACTTCCTATGTACTCTTCATATAGACTCTTTTTGTCCTCATAACAAACCTGTTTCAGGATACTATAATTATTCTCATTTAACAGAGGACCAAACTGTCCTAAGGCACTACTTGAACCCAGGCCATTTAATACAATCAACCCACATGCTGTCTTGGGTGCTGAAGTGAAGTCAATCATAAAACATTTCATGGAGAAGGTAGCATAGAGGTGGGCCTTGAAAGATGGGTAGCATTTCAAATGGTAAGATTAGGCAGGGAGAGAGGAGGCATCAGGGAGTCATAGGCACAAGTGGCAATTTAAGTTCTGAGGGTATATGAGACCTCAAAGACGACACCTGGGGGTAGAGGGGTTTTGTGACACAGTACTGAAGTGTGACCTCCAGTGGGCACCAACAGAGCATGATATGAAGTATACTCTCATATCAGATATTAGCATAGGCTCTCAAAGAGGAGGATGCTACTGGACTTGCAAGTGTACACAGGTGACAGAGCTATATGTCTCCTCACCTTTCCCTTCCTTACTGGGATTCCCTGGGTGGTACAAATGGTTAACAAGTTCAGCTGGTAACCAAAAGGTTGGAGGTTAAAGTCCATCCGGAGGCACCTCAGAAGACCTGGTGATCTACTTCTGAAAAATCAGCCATTAAAAACCCTATGGAGCACAGTTCTACTCTGACACACATTGACTTATGTTACACTGATGGAGTTAGTTAGCATGACTTGCATGAGAAGAAGAACTTCTGAGAAGTTTAGAAACACTGTGGTGGTGGCAAAGTATTTGCGTATAAGATCTTTATCAGACATCTGTAAGGAACAAAGTGGAAAACAATTTATTTGTTCATTTTTTTCTTTTTTTGAAGCTAGAAATGAGAGAAATGACAAGAATGTAATGAGTAATGAGAAAATGTAAAGGGACCACTAGGCATAGTTACAATTAAATGGACCCCACTTATCCCTCAGAGTGCATTTCAGCTGCATTCGATTGTATTCTGTGTCTCTTAAGGCAGGTGGCCAGTTTGTACACTTGGTTGGAATCCTGGGGTAATGAGGTCAGAATTAAGGGCTTAATTCTACTGCAGGCCATTTAGTTTTAACCTACTCCGTGACCCCAGAAAGACACTTTAAGCCTCATCATCACCCTGACTTTTGTCTTTGAGTGCAGGGAGGCCCCAGTCAGAGAATGTAGATGCTTTCTAGCAAATCTGTCTTTGCCAGGAGAAACTTTTTGTCAGATAAGTAGGATTACCCTTTGCATAAAAAGGACAGCCTGTTCCATCATTAGAAAATTAGAAATTTCTGTGATAAAGGCAATCATTGGTGGCTACTGAATGCCTATTCTTGAATTTGGTTTGTCAAAAAATGGGGATCTTGGAACCTTGTTAACTATATGGCCTTTGTGGTAATATATATCACTGTATTAGTGCACTTAACTGATAGCTCATAGAATACTGATACTTGATGGAACCATACTTAACACATGAAATATCTTAATAAATGTGGTTGGGTTGTCTGCCTACTTTTATTTTAGGGCATTTTAGGTTGGACTCTGGTATAATACTTGATGCAATGGAGATGAAATAGATTATATTTTACACTACAAAGGTTAATTTAAAAAACTTAAGCTTGTCACTCAACAGTAAGCATCTGTATTTAATGCAGGGACAAATCCAGGTTTTGTGGGGACTGAAACTTACACATTTGCGGTGCACCTACTTTAAGGAAAAACAAATTATGAATATAAAATCAGGTATTATGTGTTTTTTATTTAGGCGGAAATAGATCACAATAAATTACAAAATTTTAAAAGTTTATAAATATCTCCAACAACCCTAAACTCAGAAAACAAACATATTGTAGTTAATTTTAGTCTTAATATGAACTCCATGACATACATCTATACTTCCTTTTCCCTACATATTCTAGTTCCTCATATGACATTTTGATAATAATTTGAATAGAGAAAATATAAAGATAATTCAGTTTTTTCTTAAGTTGATGGAATTTTTAAAACTTATTAGTAGTTCCTGGAAGCTGGGTAAACCCTTGAAACTATTGGCCTGAGATAATCTTTAAATCTTAAATCAAAAATATCCCCTGAAGTCTTCTTAAAACCAAACAGTAGTTTAGCTCAGATGGTAAAGGATGTCTGCTTTGAGCATTGTGCTCTATATGGGATCAAACTGACAACAGCAACTTGAAAGATTAGATAACTTGAAAGTTAGGGGGCAGTGAGTTTATGCTAATGGGGGAGGAACAATGCAGAAGAGGAGGGTGAGAATGGTTGTACAACTCAAAGAATGTAATCAACGTCACTGAATTGTACATGCAGAAACTGTTGAATTGGTGTATGTTTTGCTATGCATATTGTCAACAACAGTAACGAAAATAAAATAAATTATAAAAATGTATTGATAGTTGAGAAAAGCTTCCATTTGATAACTTTTTCTTGATAATGTTCATCATTAGAATTGTGGTCAAATTTAGGAAAACCACTTCAGGCCTCTTTTATGATGAACTGCATGATTTTAGGGCATTTCAACATTTCTGTGCAGGGACACATCTTAAATGCCATTGGAATTAATTATCATTAACTAGCTTGTTACCATGACTGTTGTTCATTTTTGCTAATTAAAGAAATATAATACCATGTGAACACATTGCTAGGACCTTGCCCAAGACCCTAAAAGGAGCCCATATAAGCAAAGGGCCTTAAAGCTTATGTTTCATTAGTTCATGGTAAATTCATCTCTGATCTAACAGCATCAGAATTTTTGTTGAATCTTTCCAAACAGCGTTATTTTCAATAGTCCAACAAAAGGTGCTTCATAACCCTTCATGCTTAGATACAGTGAATGAGCTGAGGCACAGGTCAGATTTTTAGTGCTCTTACTCTGTTTTTTTTTTTTTTTTAATAAGGCATAGCTCACTTCTTATCTCTTGATTTGACTGGCATACAATGGCTTAGTGTAAGACTGTTACATTAACATCCGTGTATCTATTACAAACTTTTATTTATCCTTGATCATTTGAAAAGAGACTAAATTCCCATTAAGAACATGAAAGTATTTTTAAAGATGTTATCTTTTATGGTATGTCTTTTATAGTCCATTGACTAGATAAATTGTGGTCATCTAAAATATTAAGTAATCTTGACAGATAATACATAGAAAAATAAAAATTTAGTATGGCTAAGCAATCACCTTGTACAGAGCTTCTTTAACAGTTTAAAATGTTGTCATTTCTAAGCCTTAAAATGAAGCCTGTTATTTAAGAAAGATTTCAGAATAGATATAAAGGTCCCATTGCACTCTGTATGGCTTTCTGTTAAACTTATCAAGCTGTCTTATTGCATTAAGTACTTAGTTTCATTAAAGATCCTTGGGCTTCTCTCTTTTTCTATGCCTTCTACCCTCTCTACATACACAAATCCTGCAACCTAATCATGTTGCCTTTGATCAAATTTAATTTGGATTTTTTCCCCAGTAATGCTGTCTGGTGGCAGTTAAATAGAATTTAATTAAAATAAATATGCACAAGATTCAATAGAGCTTAATTATCTGACTTCACTTGGTAAAATTTGGCAGAAAGTCTAGACGTTGTAAGTTATACCTATACTTGACTTGGATAAAGGTTTAGTAAAACAGGGGCCAGCATTCAAAAAGAGGTGGGAGGGGGGGATCCACTTAGTTGGAATTCTAAATGTACAAAACATACCCTGTTGAATCTGTACCCACAGTGAACATTGGGTTTCTTGTTGTTTATCTATTCTATTATGACTATAAAATGAAGGCGTGAATAACTAGGCAATCTACTTGTTAAATGGCAATTTAGATTGCCAGACTATTTTCCCAAATTTGATTTCTGGCTCCACTAGACCAGCGCTCCTCAACCCTTAATGAGGACACACATAATCCAGGGATCTTGTGAAAATACGGATTCTAATTCAGCGGGTCTGGGGTGGGGCCTGAGATCCTGTGTTTCTAGCAAGATCCTGGATAATGCCCATGTGAATAGCAAGGCTATAGACAATGAAATGAAGACAGTTTGAGACAGTTGCTACCACCATTGTCGCCATCATTGTATTATTTTATTGAAGCCTCTTAACTGTAGAGTGCTTTTTCATATTTGCATTATCTCATTTCAGTCTTCCATTATACAATGCTGTATGCTTTATCTCAGCTAAGTTGTCACCGATTGTAAAGCCAGTTACATGAGAAGAATATTCATTTCAGAGTCTTCACCCCTCCAGTCCAGCATGAACAAAGCATAGCTAGATTTATCTTTCCAGAAGATGGTCTCCAAATCTCACCACTTCCTCACTCAAGGTCCCTTTATTTGTTCTGATGTTTTCCTGAACAATCCTATGTCCCCAGGCTATGTCTTTGTTCTGCAAGGCTGCTCATCAATTACTATCCTCCACACAGGCTAGTTTCATTCCTGATTCCAAACTTTGCTCATGCAGTCCCCTGACCAAGAATGTTCATCCTCATATCTCCTGCCTTTCATGAAACCTCCCTGAAAACTCTTTTCCTGCACTCACAGGCTCTGGGTGCCCCATCACTTGTTGTCTGATAGAGCTGAACAGGGTGAAGACTCTTAAAATTGTCTGTTGAAATTGTACTGCTGTGTACAGGGAGATGTTCTTTAGCTTCCTTATGTGCTGCATTTTAAAGCAACCTAACACTGGTGCCCGTTAACTCCCAATGTACATGTTGTTTTTAGATAATTTATCAAGGAAATTTCTATAGCTGAATTTCCATTGAGGTGTGACCACATATACTCAGATGTAACGCCACCACAGTTACAAATAGTCTGAATTCATAAAACTCTGAATTAAAAGCCATGAAATTAATAGGTGATTAATGCATAAAGTGAACATTTTGATTTAGAGGAAAGGAGGCAGTTAGAAAATTAAGTACTAATTTAAAGAGATTTTCACATTAGGTCAATAAAATTAAATATTAATAACTAACAATTAGTACTTCTGTGGAGTAGTTTAGTTAATAGGGAAAAGTTTTATATAACAGCCTCACTTGTAGAATATTTGCTAGAAAGTGAGTCACATGATACATTTTTATTGATTGTACCTGTTACTTAGAGATTTGATGCATGCAGCCAGGTAATAAATATGCCCAGAGAGTGCAGCTGGGGAATGTGGCTTAACGCAAAGCAGAGTTCTGAGGGAAATTCTCCATAAGAGGAAGACGAAGTGGCAGTGACCTGCTATGCCATTAGCCAGCAGAATTTCTTATATTGTTATTTACCCTGGATGGAAAAGTCTCAAGATCTCCTGTGGGATTTGGTGGTAGAAAAAAAAAATATATAGAAACAATGAAATCTGGATCCGTATTGTGTGCCTGAAAATGTAGGAGAATGGTTCTGCTCTAACAAATTTGTGGGATGGTAAGTCAAGTGCAAAGCAGGAAAGAGGAGTGAGGAAGGTCATGAAAAATACCTGGGTTTATTATACTCACAGTTCCCAGAGACAGGGAGGCATAGCATGCCGTGACACAGGGCTGCACAGGAGGTTGCACCCAGGGACAAGGTAACATCAAGCTGGAAATATGGGAGAGGACTTACGTATGGCAGACGGGACTGGATTTAGCAAGGTTTTGAGGCCTTCCGGGGACTGGACACTTTAAATAATTCTGTAGGTTCAGGGGGCATAGGGGCTGTCCCTAGTTGTTGGTTACCTGGCTCTAGGGTAATTGGGATGGCTGAATAGTGGCCCAGGAGTATGAGAACCTGATAAGGGGAGTGGCTGGAAAGTAGACTTAATCAGGTACTCAAGAAAAACAGACCGGCCTGCAGCAGGGCTTCCAAACTGTGTCAAGACAGCATTTTAAGAAAAATTGTGTTACAGGGTAAATAATCCTTAGGATCTTAGATATTACTGTTAGAGGAGGTCTGAGAAATGCAATAAATTCCCTTTGACATTCTAACTCTGGAATTTTATATTCTAACTACCCAGAATACATGGTGTCTATATATGTAGCACTTTACTAAGGTGTGTACTTGTCAATGTGAACTCATGAAATGTAGGAAGTTTATGGTACTCCTGTAGGCAGGAAGATTGCAGCACAGTGCTGTGGAGACAGCTACGTTGAAATAGAATTATTCCACTTAATAGCAGTGTGACCTTAGACATGCTTTCAAGCAAATCTGAGCCTCAGTTTATTTATCTGTAAAATGGCAATAATAATAGTAGCCACCTCAAAGTGTTGTTATGAGGATTAAACGAGTAAAGTGAGAGCTTTAATTTAGAGGACAGGACGCAGTTATAAAATTAAGTATTAATTTGCATGAATATTCATTTAAGGTCAATAAAATTAAATATTAATAACTAACAATTAATATTTCCATGTAGTACTAGAAAGAGCCCCGTGGCACAGTGGTTAAGAGCACAGCTGCTAGCTGAAAGGTCTGTGCTTTGAAACCACCAGCCGCTCCATGGGAGAAAGATGTGGCAGTCTGCTTCTGTAAAGATTACAGCCTTGGAAACCCTACGGGGCAGTTCTACACTGTCCGACAGGGTTGCTATGAGTCAGAATTGACTCAGAGGTAATAGGGTATGTAAAAGGTCTTTAATATCTGACACACAATAAGTACTATTAATGTTATTTATAATTATATTATTGTTATCATAATTGTTACCAAAACCAGTCACTGTTGAGTCAATTCTGACTCACATGGATATAAGTAAAAGACAAAGGCTATTTCTTTAGAAATGATTTAATTCATGTAAAGTACTTAGAACACTACCTGTGTATAGTATGTGATCAATAAATGCTATTGTTGTTATCGATGGCGTTACTATTACCATCATAGTGCCTACCCTCAGGTGACCTCTGGAATATCTATCACAGCAAATATTCCAGAGAATAAATGCAGTAAATATTTAGTGAATTGATTTTCTCTTTTAGGGTGACCCTTTACACATAAATGTGATAATTTTCTGAGAGACTTTTCTTTTGAAAATAAATGATAACTTTATTTCTGCTGTTGAGATACTTTTTCATGGCCAGCTATTTTTCTTCCAGTTATGATTCCATTTGAAAAATGCCAATGGCTTTTTCTCCAATGTATAGTCTCAACTGTCCATTACTTATTGGTTAGCTCTCTAAACAGCATCTATGGGAGTGATCCACCGTGGATCTCTGATGATGGTCTGAAGTTTACAACAACAGTCATTACAAGTTATCTGAAGTACTAAATAGGTGAAAAATCAATCGAGTGTTAAATCAGGAAGGGGATCTTTGGCGGTTACTCTCTCCAGCACCCTCATTTTGCAAGTAAGGAGACATGACCTATCAAATGTCACCAACCTGGTCAGAGGCAAATTCGGGACAACTGTCCTAAAGACCACATACTAAAATTATATTGAATAAATGCACACACAAGCATGCCCATTAATCTCAGATTGTTTAAAGAAAAAAAATTCAAGCAATATATGGTTCCTGAAAAAATATCTTGACAGGGAGGGAGAATGTAATTAACCAAAAAAAATTTAATATAGTGACTAATCATCTCCTAAATCGTATAGATTACTGCTCTGTTTCTGGAATTAGCCTCAAATAAGTTGAAAAGGACATCTCTTTAATGATTGTCAAAGACAGGATCTGTGCCTTAAATGCTTTCACTTTGAGGAGGGAAAGGACAAAAAAGACAGAATTTATGCCAAGGACTCTGAATCAATGATTTTTTTTTTTTTAAGTAAGTCACATAGTCCATGCAGTGGTTCAACTCTCACCTCTCAGCCTGTCTTTGTGGAGTGTGGGACAATTGGCAACAAGCAAGGGATCTGACTTATGGTGAGAAGCCATGTGCCTCCCTCCCTGCTAGAGTCCTGCTCTCTGTGATTGGGATGACTCTGTGTCTCTGCTTGATTGTGACTTGCGGTTATGCCCTGTAGTTCTCTCACTGGCCCCTTTGATGCTTTCCAGCAAGTCTCCTCAAAGTAGCAGCACAAAACTATAAGGCAAGCATCAGTTTCACATAAAAGGAGACAGCAAAGACCAGGTGGGAATCCTGCTGAGATGCTCTGTTCCCAGGCTGTGACCACACAGTCTAAGCAAACACAGTGATTAGTGCCAGCAAGTGGAATTTACAGCCTGAAACTGCAAGCCACACCTCCTCCTCCAAAGTAAATTTAACTTGGCTACTTTAAATATGTGTATATATATATATATATATATATATATATATATATATATATATATATATATATATATATATATATATATATGTATATTCCCCAGGCTTCTCTTTTGGGATCTAAGTGTTGAATTAGAGTGTGTCCATCTCTAATTGTATCTCCGTTTTAGACATTTTTTGTTGTTGATTTTGTTGTTTGTTTATCTTATGCTTATCAGTTCACTAGTTCACTATTTTTGTTCTCTTATGCAACAAAGGAGCTTAGCAAAGGATTCTGGTAGGAAATATAATTTTCCCCAGATTGTTCAAATGAATAGAATTTAATTTAAGGACTACTTACAGAAGTATAGCCAGAGTTGAGGAAACCACATAAGATTTTGAATCTTAGAGACTAACAAGTGTTGGAAGCTGTTACCACTGTCCTAGGTCTAAAGGAGCAAGAGGAAGATGGTATTATTAGAACCCAGTGAAAGCTAGAGCCATGGAGGACAGGGCACCAGCAAAGCTGTTGTCCTAGAACAGTGGTTCTCTATCTTATCTGCTCATTGGGATTACCTGGGGATACTTAAAATATACTGATACCTGGGCCCCTTTCCTAAAGATTCTTATTTTATTTGTCTTTAATGAGGACATTAGGCCTTTTAAAAGCTTCCAAAGTAATTTTAATGTGCAGCCAAGCTAGAGAAACAAGTCATAGTGGGACAGTGTAACTGCTGAGATATAATTACAGAGTTGGGAACAAGTAGATTGGAAATATCTGCTCTCTTCCTCCTCCTGCCCTCTGACCTCCTGCTGCCTCCAATAAGAAGCCATATGACAAATAAACTAGGGTAATTTAGTCTGCATAGATCAGCTTCCTATAGCCCAGATAATGTATCAGTAGTAGGAGAAAACAGCATAACCAGTTCAGAGTTTATAATGAAACCCAACAAACAGCCTCTGCCTCTTCCTGCCACAGAAATGAGAAGTAATAAGGAACAGTGTGAATCTAGGCACAGATAGCTGATAGCCACCATAGAGATTCTGGGCCTTTTTGACTGGGATCCATCACTTGTCCTTCTGCTATGCTCTGCATCACAGGGGATCAGACCCTTGCAGGCTGCATTACCCACCTCCCGTGTCTGACTGCCAATCAGGTTGGCATTGTGAAGAGATTGGAGGAAAAGAGGAAAGGAGCGAGTAGGATGTTCCTTTTCCTTCACTCTCTGCGTTGGCAGTATCTCTGTCTGCATTATGTTAATCTCCTGCGAGAGAAGCCTGCCATGATTACAGCTTCCTCCATGTAACCATGGCCCCTGGGCTCTGGTGACAATATCTCTCCTCTGTGTCCTTTTGTGGTTTCCTGCCATTGATAATCCCTAGGTTACTTCACTATTAACCTATTTGGCTTTTTTGCTCTCCTATCAGCCTGGTGGCGTAGTGGTTAAGTGCTGTGGCTACTAACCAAAAGGTCAGCAGTTTGAATCCACCAGGCACTCCTTGGAAACTCTATGGGGCAGTTCTACTCTGTCCTATAGGGTCGCTATGAGTTGGAATCAACTTGAAGGCAATGGGTTTGGTTTTGGTTATCACCCTTGAAAGGAGCCCTGGTGACAAAGTGGTTAAAGTGATCGACTGCTAACTGAAAGGTCAGTCGGCAGTTCAAAACCACCAGCTGCTCTGAGGGAGAAAGATGTGGTAGTCTGCTTCCACAGAGATTTACAGCCTTGGAAACCCTGCAGGGTCGCTATGAGTCAAAATTGACTTGACGGCAGTCGGTCTAGTTTGGATCACCCTTGAAACCAATCCTCTGCATAAATTCCCTTCACTTAAATTAGTGATTGGTTTCTGTTCTCCTGGTTGGACACTAACTGATAAAGCTTCCATTAGTTACCAAAAATTTATTGGAGTTAATTATTCTAGTGGATTAATAGTCACATCAACTCTGTAAGTAACTGGCTTTTCAGAATTTATTCATTCCACAAATGCTTGTTTCAAGTTTTGCCTTTTAATATCATTCATTTCATTAAAATTATAATTAACAATAATAATAATGAAATGTACCCTCAAATGTATTACATACCAAATTGAACCAGACTGGAGATGATTAATATATTATCATGTGCTCTCAATTTAACTTTTTTTTAATGCTCACCTGAAATAGTTTTTTTTTCCCCCAATTCTATGTAATTAAAGATTAATTTGTGATGATAAAGCAAGCCCAAGTTCAGCCTTGATTTAGATGACATTGCTTCTTAAGGGAGCCCTAGTCCTGCAGTTCAATCCCTTTTGGTTTTCCATCTCCAGGTCTTTGCACATGTCACTATAATACTTTGCAAAGAAGTCACCTTGAAGACTAATGTGCACCTGACCCAAGCCATGATGTTTTCAATCACCTCATATGTATGTGAAAGCTGGACTATGAATAAGGAAGACCGCAGAAGAAGAATTGACGCCTTTGAACTGTGGTGTTGGAGAAGAATATTGAATATACCATGGACTGCCAAAAGAAGGAAAAAATCTGTCTTGGAAGAGGTACAAACAGAGTGCTCCTTAGAAGCAAGGATGGCGAGACTATGTCTCACATACTTTGGACATGTTGTCAGGAGGGATCAGTCCTTGGAGAAGGACGCCATGCTTGGTGAAGTAGAGGGTCAGTGAAAAAGAGGAAGACCTTCAACAAAATGGATTGACACAGTGGCTGCAACAATGGGCTTAAGCATAACAATGATTATGAGGATGGCGCAGGACTGGGTAGTGTTTCGTTCTGTTGTACATAGGGCCACTATGAGTTGGAAATGACTTGATGGCACTTAACAACAACGACAACAACAGGGATGCAGTTGTTAAGCACTCGACTGCTAACTGAAAGGTCTGAGGTTCAAACCCATCAGCTTCTCCCCAGAGGAAGATGTCACAGTCTGCTTCCGTAAAGATTATAGCCTTGGAAACCTATGGGACAGTTCTACTGTGTCCTACAGGGCCGCTATGAGTCAGAATCGACGTTTGGTTTGTGGTTTGGCTTCTTCTTAAAACACTATATGATTTGTAGCAAGTTCTCTAAAAGATATGCTTGGACTTTCAGTTTCTAAGAATCTGGAGAGGAGCCATCATTTTTTCTTTTAAGGTTCAACTTCTCTTAGTGTAAGCATAGAAGTCAAGTTCCAAAAATAGCTCTTCGATATCAGATTCTTCTTTGACACAGTTTGATTAATCTTTGTGTAGAATTCCTGACAATTAATGAGTACACAATATTGACTGAATAAATGAACACAAGAACTTGTTGAACATTTTTTCTCATAGCCATATATGTTATTAGCTATTTTTAAGTAATTCACTATTAACTAGGAAGAGCTTAAGTTATCCTTTCACAAGGTGAACTTAGCTGGAGGGGTCTTGGTTTGAACTGCATACCACAGGAGCCATCGGAGCAGAACTCAGGCGCTGACAGTAAAGATTAATGAACCACCTTTCCTTAATTGATAGCATCCAAAGTGTACTCCTCGCAGCCTTTTGTCTGTTGGCAGAGGATCCAGCAGGTAGACACACTCCATTGCTTGCTAAAATTAAAAAACCAGGTAATTTAATCTTCTCATGCTATAGATGATGATTTTTTAAAGTTGCAGTTGAAACAATAGAACAATTTTTAGGTGAGTAGGTCTTCTTGGTGATTCATAATTTAGTAGATGACATGTTCAAAATTTATTAAACTCACCTGAGCCTAAAATCACCCAGGAGAACAATTAATCTGTAATGCTGCAGATATATTATTTCAGGAACAATACAATCCACACTATTATTATGTATTTGGGTTTTTTGGTTTTTTTTGAGACTAGGTAAAAAGTGAGCTTTTTGGTGTTTGTTATATACCCTTGTGTGAGTAACCTTGTGTGAGTAACGATTCTGGTTTCTGAATGTGGGTTGGAAAGCATGTCTGAATGTTTGCCCAAAGAGTAAGCAATTTTTTATATACAGTATGTGTTGGATAAATATGAATTTGCAGTATGTTAAGGTGTTAATGTAGTCTTGTCAACAAGAAAAAGTCTGAAAGTGCTTAAATAAAGATGTCTGATTTTAAAGAATAAAAGTACCATCTCTCAAACTATATTATCTTTGTCTAAGAATAACTTTCTTCTTCTGCCTGTAATTCAGAGCTCTGTGATGTGGAAGCTGTCAAGGTTATGTAACTGAGAGCAATCTGACTTTTGTTGTTATGTGCATTCTTCAAGGGCCATGTTTAGGTGGCCCTACTTGATGTTTTTCTAAGAAGCCCCATTCTACTCATAAATAAATACTGAGTTCCTGGATAAACTTTGTGAATCCAGGCACAATTTTGTTAACTGCCTTGTAAATATTTGGAATGAGGGTGTGATATTATTTTCTCAGGGAAAAAAACCTTTTATATGAGCCTGTTATATATGAGGAGACACTCAGTTTTGAGCCTTGATGCTGGGAGTGTGGCTTGGCTTGTAAACTGTTGCTTTTGTTTCTGGATAAAGAACTGAAAATATGGCAGGGGACATTCTCTTTGAAGTGTAAATGTTGTTTCAGCTTAATCTTTTTTTTTTTTTTTATCTAGTACCTTTGGAAAGTGAGTTTTATGCCTGTGAAATAACCTGCATTCTAATAAATGGGATTCTATTAAATGAAAAAGTTGCTACAGGCAGTGAGATTTCTTTCTTGGATCTCTGTTCAGTAGGCTACTCTTCAGCTTAACCCTGGACCAGCCTTCTATTTCCATCTGTCATATTGATTTCTTCTATGTATTCATCTCCCATTATTTCCAACGGTAATTCATTCCTAGGACATATTGGTGAACTCTGGATGCCTCCAAGTCCTCTTGACTTCTGTGGCCTCCCTTTCACTTCCTAGTCAAATAAAGTGACTTGAGCCTTCACTCAATACACTTTATGAGGTCCATTGTTGTACTCAATGTTTCCAAAGTGTCTCAAACACCCGATGTTATGGTGTCACCTCTCCCTACAAATCCCGGCTTGTGGATGTGTCTTTCATGGTTGCTGGCCATTTTCTGTCCTGTCTTGCCCCATCAAACTTTTAAGATACCTCTAAAAAGGCCACTTACAACTGACTTTTCCTCAAAGTTAGATGATGGAAAGAAAGATGGTCACAACAGAGAAAGAGATGGAGTCAGGGATTTGGTTGTTGTCATGTAAACACAGAACAGGAAAAATATTCAATTTGAATGTAAGCAGCACTGTTTCAAGAAAACATAACCATTCTCTGCCACAAAGACATTCTCACTGATATTAGCCTTTATTAGGCCCTGAAACCCTGCCATGTCAAGAGGATCCATCCCTCTTCCATATAGCCTCTTCCAAAGTTCCAGTTTCCTACCACTAGCTACTGCAACAAAATTCTTGGTATTTTATTATGCAGAGGACTTGAACTCTCAAATCCTACTCCAGACTAGTGTCTGGGGCCCAAGTTTGCATGTCTTGAAAAGAAGCATTAAGGTGTTGTGCCAAATACAAGGGTCTCCACTCTTAAATATGCAAAGAACTATCAGAAAATTTGAATTTGCTGTATTTTGTTTTCAGCATATCCTGATCACATTTTTACAGTTTCCTCCTCTACTCAATAGTGTAAGCACCATGATTAGAAGGGTGCGTGGGTGGTGTTGGGGTCTTGAGGGTAGGTACAGGGTTATTCTTTATGTGTTGCCACCTTGAACCAGAGAGCCAAAAAAGATTAAGCACCTGCATTTCTCTCTTTGAGTATTTCCCCTTGGCCAAACACTATCATTGATGCAGCAACAACTATGTAATTTGCACGGCTCAGTGCAAAATGAAGATGCAGGGCACCTTCTTAAAAAATTATCAAGAATTTGAAGGAGTCTTCAGCCAAGCATCACACTAAGTGTAGGGCCATTCTGATCTGGGATCCTGTGCAACTGCACACATCTTACATCCATGAAGCTGTTCCTGCATTGATGGTTATTATTGACAGTGAGATTTTAATAATAGGGAATTTTGTAGCCTGAGGTCCATCTAATGTCAACTTTGGAGAGCTATGTGGGCAGGGAAAATAATCTGAATGGAAGTAAACAAGGATCAATTGCCTTGAGAAAAAGAGGTTGTATTATATCCATCAGACTTTGGTTAGAAAAATAGAAATTCCTCTAGGTATTTTAAGCTGGAAGGGATTACATTCTTAGGTGTTTATAAAACTATTGGAAGGGTTGAAGGATCAAAGCCAAGGGAAAGCCACTATAAGCTTTCTGAGACTCTGGAAGGTGCCAGAACCCCACAGAATCACCAGTGATGACCAAGCTGCCAGCAGTACTATGGAGGATAATTTTACCCGAAGCAGTGGCTGCCTATCACTGCAGAGGAGGAGAGGTCTGCTCTCGGTCTCTCTTACTTCTCCTGTACCTTGTACAAGTCTTCTTGTTGATGCAAGTTAAAGGGGCTCTGACTACTATAGCAGGTACAGAAAGCAAACTCCCTTTCTCAACAAGAGAAGGCATTTGAGGAAACTGGATTCTAAATTTTGGTAAAGTCGTATCTGGCATATAAATATTTGAAATATAGAAAGCAGCCTTTATTAATTAAAGTAAATGCTAGATGCTATGATAGATAAACACAGAAATCTCAATGGCTTAATACAATAGACTTTTATGTCTCCTTCACATCAACTCTAAATAGCTTTTGGGGAGACGTTAGTAACTACATCATACAGCCAGCCATTCAAGAACAAAAACTGATGAGGCTTTGCCATCTCCAGCCCATGGTTTTAACAGTTGTTATGGGCATTGACATCTACCTGGTAGAAGGAAAGAGAAAGAATGGAGATTTGTGGGAATGAGAAAAATGGGGGGGGGGGGAAGGGGGGGGTACTGCCCGGGCCTGGAAGTGGTACTTATCACTTTTCTCTACATTTCCTTGGCCAGATCTCAGTTATGTAGCCACTTCTAACTGCAGAGGGGACTGGGAAAATTAGCTGTGTGTTCAGGAAAACGGAAATGGGTAAGATGAACAGCTAGACAATTGCTTTCATGTAATGCCTGTTTGGAACAGGTGACCTTTCCCCCGTTACAACAACCATAGTGTCATCATTTCTAAGGGAAAAATGGCTAGCAGTGTATGTAGCTTTGGGTATATCATTTAACATCCTCATTTCTCTTTCTGCATCTGTAAAATCTCATAGGATTATTGTGCATCTCATGGGATTATTGTGAGAATGCCATGAGATAATACAAGTAAAATGGTTTAGTATAGTACCTAGAAATTAGCAAACTTCATAAATATTAGCTATTATCATTGTTAATATTACTATGATTTTTAAGGAAGGGTAGAATGTTTGGAACTAAGTTAATCTGCAAACGTACTCAGCACATGCAAGGCACATAGTAAATGCTCTCTCTATATATATGTATGTGTATTCATATATATATGTATATATAAAAACTTATTGAGTCATCTTGGTGTTATGTTCAAATTTATTATTATGATTTTCTACTCATAAGAACCTCTCAGATCTATTTGCTTTTCTCCTTTCAGATTCCCTTTTGGAACATTATCTGTCTGTATCTACAGCAACGTGGGTTGGTTTCTAGATTCACATATGTTTAAAGACAACTTTTACATTCTAACCTGATCTTTGAGGATCTGTATATGCCTTTATAAATTGCATCTGAATTGCTTATTGAGAATTGAAAATAAAGTGAAATGTTCCATATTAAAATAATTTGAGTAAGTTGAAAATGTCACAAATATATACAAATGTAAATATTGATTGTGTTCTAATAATTTATTCAAGAGGGTATATTAAATATTGATTAACATTAATTGATAAGAACCTTTTAAAATATGAATGCAATTGATCAATGCTAATTTGTTCAGAAGCTTCTGGAATTGATTGAAATCTGTTAAAGGTAAAGACAGTGTTAGGCCAGGTAGCAATATTGCTTTGAGCTTACGTATCTCTAGCACTGATTAGGAGGATACATTTATACAATTCTTTGCAAACATACCTACAGCTATAATTTTGCAAAAGCTATTCAGAAAAGAGAATCTCTGTGTGAGGTAAAATGGTAGAAAGTAGGGTAGGCATATTGCTTTCAGCTTGCCTCACAGCCAAATCTGAGTAAGCACTGGTAGTGTTTGCTATCTGATATTCCTTGGCTTGAAGAGGGGAAGAAAGAGTACACTTATAAACTCTGCAAATATTGCTTGGCCTTTGAAAAACTGCATCACTAGCGTCAAAGTATGATTTCCTGAGGTACATTCATATGTTTTCTTTTTTTAGGGAGTCTACGTCCTCTCTTTTGTTCATTGTTTGATGTCAGATGCCTTTAAAGAAAACTTCCAAGTGTTATTAGTTGTTAGGTGAGAATAGTAAACGTTACGTAGAGGAACATCACAAAATAAAGACAGATTCAGGACTGGAGCCCACATAGCAGAAAACCATGAACTGGTACAGTTTGCCTAAGTTTATTAAAACAGAGAAACAAAAATGTTTGAAGTTGTCAGAAGAAAAATTTTCAGTTCCGCCTAGAAGTGTGTTCAACTAATGCTTTTATTTTTCAAATAATTGTTTGGTCAAGGTGAAAACTCCATGTATTCTTATCATTAGCCAGCAGAGTTTTAATTTGATTTTCAAGGCCCTCCATGGGCTAAACTCAACCTGTCATTTCAGGCCCAAATTCTACTCTTCCATTCCAGTAGCTTGCCTGGCTTAGGCTACTCCTATTACATAGCCCATGCTTTGTCACCTCCAACTCTTTTCCCTAATACCTGTTCTACTTGAAATATCTATCCCTTTCTGTTCAACATTTCTCACCTTCATCAAATAACCCTTCCAATGTGAAGGTTTCAACCAGATGCCAAGACTTCAACGGCTCTGATTCTCACATGGTCTTGGTTTGTACTTCTGTGGGCTCATGTTTACTCTTCCCTGTTTTACTGGCAGGTGAGCTATGAGTTCCCTACTTTCTTTATGTTTACCACTTGCATTGCCTAATATAAAACTTTTCACACAGAGAATGCCCAGTAAATATGTATTGAATAAATTAATAAAGGCATGAATGGTCTCATTCTCTGCAACCACTAACAAAGCATTCTGATTAAATATTTAAATGTACAGAAAAAGAATGAGTTGCTTGTTAATTATATTTAACACATGTCACCTTTATACCTAAATCCTAATATTACCTTTGTGCTAATATAAGAAAAGATATCCTTTCAAGACAATATTAACTTGATCTAGCTTTTAGAATGTTCACATTGGTTCACTCATGTTGACACCAGTTTTGAAATTCTGACATAATGTGTACACACACAGATTTGACATTTGAGATGAACTTATTTTTTTCCCAATTAAATTATGGAATTGAGAAACAATGACTCAGAAATGAATGGAGAGGTTATAGGGATGAAATACCATAATAATATAATTAAACCTGATTGAGAAAAGATGAGAAATAAGCCTGCTTTGTGAGTCCTTTCGTGGAGAAACGACTCAGCACTGTTAGAGAACTGGATGAGGTTACATCAGTATTCCTTCACAGACCGTTGGGCTAATTGCAGTATATGCAGAGTCCAGCTGACTCAGAAGACAACTGGTTATTGTGCTTTTCTGTTTTTATTTTTAAGCAGGTTAGTGCTTTAGAAGAGCACAGCAGCCTGGTCTTATCATAAAATCTGACGGTGAAAAACAAAGTGGGAAAATAATTGTCAGTACACCTGAGTTTGCAAATGGGCAGAGGCTTTGAAACAGCCTCAAAGTCTGTTTACGTATTTTGTAAACTAGGCTTTTTAAGTCTTAGCAGGAGCTAAACTAGTGAAACTCCATCTTCTGGCTCATTCTGGCCTCATGAAAGCAGGGTATACACTGTGTCTTTTTTTTTTTTTTTGGATGAAAATATACAAACTCTTGATTGGTGGAAAGCAGGCCAATGAATGGCTCTTGGCAAACTGTAGCATGCTCAGCTCAGACTTGAGACATGGGATCAATTTACTTTCAGTGTTGTGACAGGATCAAAGCTTCAAATGATAGAAGAGTGAGTCTCCTGTCACCATCACAGGAGAAGATATATATTATATGTCTTGCCTCAATCCCAAGTTGGGGATGGGGGAGTATGGAGACAAGGCTGGTGGCTTCAGTGCCAACACAGCCTCTGATCACCTGGTGTGCTACAACAGTATTTTCATCTTCTGCTGCTTTCAATGTGACAATTCTAAGAACTGTGTTTGTTCTCCCACTCTTCATGTCCTTAACTTCCCTGGAGGCGGGGGAACCACAGAGTTAAAGCCAGGATGAGAGTGATCGTTGAATAATGATTTGAATATAAAATCTATGGCCATTTGAAAGGGAAACCTTCAGGGGCCCATGTAATAAATCCTTGGTGAATTTACAAGAGATAAACTTAAACTTAACAAGATAAACTTGCTAATTGTATAGGACATGACCGAAACACATGGACCTCTCTGAAAAGCATGAGGGCAGACAAGAATCCAAGGATTAGAGAGCCCCCAGATCCTCTACTCAGCACATTTCAAGGCTCAGAATTGGTTATGCATTTAGCCACTCTACAGCTACTTCGTGAAACATCCCTCAGCCACTCTCAGCCTCCCTCTATCGGCCAATGATGAAAGCCAGAATTATTGAATTGTATTTTAGATTAAATTGTATTTTCAGAGATTTTAAAGAGAAACTGAAAAGAACTGATGGAACCATAAAACTGATACTTTGAAATTCCATGCATTATTTTCTGTCTGAACTCAGACTCAGAAAACAAACATAACTCTCAGTCAAAACAAGGACGAATTTGCCGGGCCGGAATGACCTCCTGTTGCTGGGAACTGCTGCTGCCCAGCATGGCCAGCTGCAATGGCAATGCCCCTGGCCCTTCCTAGGTGATCCTGGAAGGCTGGAAGGCTGTGTGACTCCTCAGGACCTTTGTTACAAGCCTGTGTAATGCCTGTGTGTGAGTTCTTACAAGCAAATCCCCCAGCTTGGGCCTAGAAGATCTACTCTGGGTAGGAAAGCAATGCAGTTCACGTTGCTTCTTAGAGTTCTTTATCAAGGGTGAGAGGATGTTGCAATGAAATGGAAAATATTAACCCCTGCTAGACCCTTGTCAGTGGAATCTTGTCTGATAGTCTTCCTGTTGGAATTGCAAATCCATAGGCTTTGGAAACAGTCAGACTGGATGCCTTTATAAATTCCCTCTTTCCGTTGGACTTGTTCATACTAGATTTCAAGTACCATAACTCTAAGCTCTACCACCTCTACTGGCTTAAAGCTCAAGAACTTGGCTAGAAAATGCCTGGGCCTCCAGTTCTAAGAGGCAAAGCCAAAACCTGAGGTACTTAACTTCCCTGTGCCTCAGTCTCCTCACTGTTCTTATCTCAGAGGTTTATTGCTGGGAAATGAATGAGGTAATCCATAAATTGTCTACCTGGCACCCCATACACAGCCTCACCGCATGCTGGTTGTGTTCTTTCTCTTCAGGAAGAGGCTGTGGTAGCTCTCATGCTATTCAGTTTGAGAAACCAGGCAATGAGAAGGTGGGACGTATTTTTACACAGCTTCTATGATGAGAGGCTTTGGAATTGCCTCAGCTTGTCCACACTCTGGAGTGATATTATTAGGGCACTGGCCTACATCTGGAGCCCTGGTGGCACAGTGGTTAAGAGCTTGGCTGCTAACGAAAAGGCTGGCAGTTCAAATCCACCAGCTGCTCCTTAGAATCCCCATGGGGCAGTTCTACTGTGCCCTATAGGGTCGCTATGAGTTGGAATCCACTTGATGGCAACAGATTTGGTTGGCCTACAACTTGAGTTTGAGAGCTGTGGGATATTCTTCAATAGTTCTAGATGAAACTCATCTGCAACACATCTTCCTGGAGTTAAGGCCCTATAGGTCTAAGTCAGTGAAGGGACCTAAGGAGCTTTTAGGAATTCTGATCTAATTCAAATCTTCATTACTTAGGATTGCCTATTTACTGACCTGTCCCAACTCTATTCTAAGGAGTAGACTGACCATTACATAGTGGTTACTATGTGCCATGCTTTTCCCATGTTATCACATTTGATCCTCACAACAGTCTAAAAGGCAGATACTCTTGTTATCTCTGTTTATAGATAAAGAAATTGAGGCACTGAGAGGTTAAGTAGCTTGCCCAAAGTCCTACAGGGCCGCATCGTTTCTAAGTGACAAGGTAAGTATTCAAGCTCACACAGTCTTGCTCTTGAGTGCACAAGCTTGGAGATTATATCATATTGCCAGGGTTATGTCTTGCTTCTGGCTGATGATTGACTTTCCAGAGCTTAGCCCAGTCACTAAAACATGGTAGACACTCTTCGGTATTTGCTGGGTGAATATATGAATGAATGATGTTTTCATAACCATCCTCGTCTCTGTGCTGTCATCAGAACTTTCTTCCACTTTTTATCTTCCCAGTGTTTGGAACTTTCACTTCCTCAGTGTACTAAATATCTCTGTGTCTTTATATGTGCCATGTCCTAGCCAGAATATAAGAAAGTTAATTTTCTGAAGGCAAGAACCATGTTTTACACCTGTTTTATAACCTTTACAAGCATAGTTGTATAATCAATTTATGTATCATGAAACCCCTAAAATAACTTACAAAATAGATTGGAACTCAGGTGCTGAGATACATAAGATTTACTACCTTTTCCAACCTACACTTTTTGTTTCCTCTCTCCTCCCCAAATGCTATTTGGTTAAATAGTTTGTAGATCAATGAACAATATGGCACACAATTTAAAGTTAAAACAGAATAAGATCATCCTAAAGAAGCAGAAAAGTGTTCAGACTCTTAAGTTGAACAGATCATAGTATTAGAGCAATGGTTCTGGCTCTAAGATTCCAGGTCACTAAAGGAAATACATTAGATTGTGTTGTCTCCATTTTCCTGAGAAAAAGTAGCATGTAGATTTCTCTCTGAAGATAAAATTTCTCTCGGAACTATATTCAGGTAGGAATTGAATATGTAGGGACCAGTACCATCAACCATAATATTATAGAACGAACTGAAATTCCCTCTTAAGTACACCATAAAATTTGTTAACATTGCCACTTTTTTTGTGATGGGGTGTTTGACGTTCATTTGCCTTGACAAAACAGAGGACATACCATATTCTGAGCCATGGTTAATGATGACAATACTGCTTCTTTTTCTTCTGAATCACTTACCTATTCATTTACCAAACAGGTTTTAAATACCACAGAGGAGTTAGACTCTCTATTGTCTGTTGGGTAAAAACATGTGCAACAACCCATTTCCTATAAAAACTATAATTGTATTTAAGAAATGCTAGTAATTAATAGCCCAAGTGGTTAGTCTAAGTTAGGCTCATGAAAAAGCAGGAGACACATCTCAACTTTCTTCAGCTCCAGGGTACATACATAATTTGAACATTATGTCTACAATGAGGGTGTGTTTTCTTCTTTTTCAATGAAAATGGTAATTAGGATGATAATAGAAATACTACTTGGGTTTATAGAGCTTATGGCTGAGGTTTACAAAGGTGGTTTCTGGCTCTTCGGTAAGTGTGTCGGACTCTTGTCGGCTTTTAGAAAAGAAATCACTGAGTTTTTCATGTCTTTTTCCCTCTGGGCTTCCTCTTTCTCTAATAAAAGTACTTTAATCCCATCTACATTCCAGCCTGAATCCCAGCACTTGAATCAAACTATCTATATCTAACTAAAAAAATAAATAAATAAAACAGTTCAAATAAAACAAAGAGTTTTTTGCTCTTGTTTCTCATCTGACTGTATCTGTCACAGATATGTACTGGCCCCTGACATGAAGTTCTGATATTGATCTGGAACCTTATTGATCTCCAATTTAATATAAACACAGTGTCTATCAATAATTTAGGCAGTTCCAGAGGCCCTCATTTAATCTTCTTTGGCTCACTTATAAAATGAAAGAATGTCTTTACTAGAATAATGCTTTAAGGGTTCCTGTCTGCCCTAACCCAAGCTGAACTTCAGAATCTGATGAACTGTTTTTGAAGCAAGCTTCTGGTTTTATTATATTATTTTTATTGTATTAATTTGGGATTGGATTTCCTTCAGGGGTTTAAACAAAATGATCTTAAGGTATTTCATGAATTGTTTCCTCCCTTGTTAATTTGGAACAGAATTAACTCCTACGAATATCACCCCAAAACACCAGCATGTCCCATTTTAGAGGGCCTTTTACTCTACTTTTACATTCCACTGAGTAGTAATAATTGGGGGACCATAAATGCTTAACCATGTGTGATTCCACACAGAAAAATCATGACAGTAGCTGTTGTGGGTTCTGTTTCTCCTCCCATAGCCTCTCTCTTGTTTTCCATGCTGTGTAACTAATCACCCTAAAACCTGTTGGCTTAGAACAACAGCAGTCATTTACTTTGTTCACAAATCTAAAATTTGGGCAGGGATCTGCAGGAAAAGGTTGCCTGCTTCCCACAGTGTCAACTGAGGTAGCTCAACTAGATTGTAGGATCCACTTCCAAGATGTCTCATTAACATGGCTAGCAAGTTGGTATAGGCTGTTGGCTGGAAGCTTAGCTAGGTTTGTTGGCTGGGCCTTAGTTTCTTGGGTCTAAGATACCTGGACTAGAAGCTTCAAGTCTTTTCAAGTCTGCTACAGCATGACTTCTACCATATTTGGTTGACCAAAGGTATTGCAGAATCTGCCCAGATTCAAAGGGAGGGGACATAGAACCTTGCCTGTCAGTGGGAAGAGTGTCAAAGAATTTGGCCATATTTAAACTACCACATTCTTCAATGGATATCCACTTGCCCAAGCCAGAAATGTGGACATCACCTTTGACCTCTTATTCTTTTTTTTTTTTAATTTTTTTTATTGTACTTTAGCTGAAGGTTTACAGAACAAATAGTTTCTCATTAAACAGTACACATATTGTTTTATGACATTGGTTAACAACCCCACGACATGTCAATCCTCTCCCTTCTCAACCTTTTTTTTTTTTTGTGAAAATATACATAGCCAAATATACACCATTTCAAAAATTTCTACATGCACAGTTCAGTGACATCAATTACATTCTTCCAATTGTGCTGCTTTTATCACTATCCTTTTCCAAATTATTCCATCAACATTGTCTTCAACTCACTGTCCTCTAGGCTTCCCATCAAACCTTTTGAGTTGCTATTGTCAATTTGATCTTGCATAGATAATTTTTTTTGTGTACTTTAGATGAATGTTTACAGAACAAAATAGTTTCTCATTAAACAGTTAGTACACATATTGCCATATGACAATGGTAAACAACGCCATAACATGTCAACAATGTCCTTTCTCAACCTTGGATTCCCTATCACCAGCTTTCCTGTCCCTTCTTGCCTTCTAGTCCTTGTCCCTGCACTGCTGTGCCTTATTAGTCCCAATTGGTTTTATGGGGCTATCCAATCGCTGGCAGAACGATGAACCTCAGGAATGACTTCAACACTGAGCTAAAAGGGTGCCCAGAGGCCATACTTTTGGGGTTTCTCCACTCTATGTAAGGCCAGTAAATCAGGTCTTTTTTTGTGAGTTACAATTTTGTTCTACAGCCTTCTTGAGCTCTGTCCAGGACCCTCTGTTGTGATCCCAGTCAGAGCAGTCAGTGGTGGTAGCCAGGCACCATCTAGCTGTACTGGACTCAGTCTAGTGGAGGCCTTGGTAGCTGTGGTCCATTAGTCCTTTGGACTAATCTTTTCCTTGTATACTGTTCTCTTCATTCTCCCTTGCTCCTGAAGGGGTGAGACCAGTGGAGTATCTTAGATGGCTGTTCTCAGGCTTTTAAGACCCCAGATGCTACTCACCAAGGTAGAATGTAGAACATTGTCTTTATAAACTGTGTTATGCCAATTGAGCTAAATGTTCCCCGAGACCATGGTCCCACAGCCCTTCGCCCAGCAATTCAGTCCCTCAGGGAGTTTGAGTGTGTCTATGGAGCTTCCATCACCTTTCCTTGTACATGTTGTGCTGACTTCCCTAGTATTGTGTACCGTCTTACCCTTCACCGAAGTTACTACTTATCTATTGTCTGTTTAGTATTCCCCTCCCCATCCTTCCCATCCCTTGTAACCAACAAAGATTGTTACTTCTTGTGTGTAAACTATTTCATGAGCTTTTACAGTAGAGGTCTCATACAATATTTGTCCTTTTGTGATTGACTTATTTCACTCAGCATAATGTCCTCCAGTTTCATCCATGTTATGAGATGCTTCACAGATTCATCATTGTTCTTTATCATTGCATAATACTCCATTGTGTGTATGTACCATAGTTTGTTTATCCATTCATCTGTTGATGGGCATCTAGGTTGTTTCCATTTTTTGCTATTGTGAACAATGCTGCCATGAACATGGGTGTGCATATGTCTGTTCGTGTGATGGCTCTTATTTCTCTAGGATATATTCCTAGGAGTGGTATCGCTGGATCGTATGGTATTTCTATTTCTAGCTTTCTAAGGAAGCACCATATCATTTTCAGAAATTGTTGTATCATTTTGCATTCCCATACAGTGGATAAGAGTCTGATCTCCCCGCAGCCTCTCCAAAATTTGTTATTTTTAGTGTTTTAGATTCCTGCCAGTAATGCTGGGGTGAGATGGTATCTCATTGTGGTTTTAATTTGCATTTCTCTAATGGCTAGTGATCATGAGCATTTCGTCTTGTGTCTGTTGGCCATGTGAATGTATTCTTTGGTGAAGTGTCAGTTCACTTCCTTTGCCCGTTTTTAAATTGGATTATTTGTCTTTTTGTTGTAGAAGTGTTGGATTTTTTTGTAGATTATAAAAATTATACCTTTGTCTGACTTGTAATGTCCAAAAATTTTTTCCCAGTCTGTAGGTTCTCTTTTCACTCTTTTGGTCAAATCTTTGAAGAGCATAGGTGTTTGGTTTTTAGAAGATCCCAGTTATCTAGTTTATCTTCTGGAGTTTGTGTGTTGTTGGTTATGGTTTGTAGCCTGTTAATGCCATGTATTAGGGCCTGTAATGTTGATCCTAATTTTTCTTCTATGAACTTTATAGTTTTTGGCTTTATATTTAGGTCTTTGATCCATTTTGAATTAGTTTTTGTATATGGTGTGAGATATGGGTCCTGTTTCATTTTTTTGCAGATGGACATCCAGTTTTGCTAGCACCATTTGTTTAAAAGACTGTCTGTTCCCCATTTGATGGACTTTGGGCCCTTGTCGAAGATCAGGTTACCGTAGGTGGATGGATCTACATCTCGGTTCTCAATTCTGTTCCATTGGTCAATGTATCTGTTGTTGTACCAGTACCAGGCAGTTTTGACTACCGTAGCTGTATAGTAGGTTCTGAGGTCAGGTAGTGTGAGTTCTCCTACTTTATTCTTCTTCTACAATAGTGTTTTACTTATTTGGTTCTTTGTCCCTTTCCATATAAAGTTAAAGATTAGTTTCTTCATCTTTTTAAAAAATGTTGTGGGTATTTGTATTGGGATTGCATTGTATTTGTAAATTGCTTTGGATAGAATTGTCATTTTCACCATGTTTAGTCTACCTATCCATGAACATGGTTTGTTTTTCCATTTATATAGATCCCTTTGGGTTTATTGCAGTAGTGTTCTGTAGTTTTCTTTGCATAGGTTTTTTTACATCCCTGGTTAGATTTATTCCTAAGTATTTTATTTTTTTTTTAGGGGCTATTATAAATGATATTCTTTTCCTAATTTCCATTTCATCATTCTGTTTATTGGTGTATAGGAATCCAAATGATTTTTGTGTGTTTATCTTGTATTCTGCTAGTCTGCTGAATCTTTCTACTAGTTCCAGTAGTTTTCTCATGGAGTCTTTAGAGTTTTCTGTGTATATTATCATATCATCCACAAACAGGGACAGTTTAACTTCTTCATTACCAGTTTGGATGCCCTTTATTTCTTTTTCTTGCCTTATTGCTCTAGCTAGAACTTCCAGCACAATGTTAAATAGGAGTGGTGATAAAGGGCATCCTTGTCTCATTCCTGTTCTCAAGGGGAATGTTTTCAGCCCCTCTCCATTAAGAATGATGTTGGCCATTGGTTTTGTATAGATGCCCTTTATTATGTTGAGAAATTTCCCTTCTATACCTATTTTATTGAGAGTTTTTATCAGGAATGGGTGTTGGACTTTGTTGAATGCATCTTCTGCGTCGACTGAGATGATCACATGATTCTTTTCTTTCCTTTTATTTATGTGGTGGATTACATTGATTGATTTTCTAATGTTGAACCATCCTTGCATACCTGGTATGAATCCTACTTGGTCATGGTGTATTTTTTTTTTTTTATATGATTCTGAATTCTATTGGCTAGAATTTTGTTAATAATTTTTACATCTATATTCATGAGAAATACTGGTCTGTAGTTTTCTTTTTTTGTGGCTTCTTTGCCTGGTTTTGGTGTCACATTTATGCTGGCTTCATACAATGAATTTGGAAGTGTCACTTCCTTTTCTACATTCTGTAATAGTCTGAGTAGTACTGGTACAAGCTCTTCTCTGAATGTTTTGTAGAATTCTCCAGTGAAGCCATCTGGGCCAGTGCTTTTTTTGGTTGGGAGTCTTTTTATTACCTTTTCAATCTCTTCTCTTGTTATGGGTCTGTTCATATTTTCAACATCACTTTGTGATAGTTTGGGTAGGCCGTGTGTTTCTAGAAATTTATCCATTTCCTCTAGGTTTTCAAATTTGTTGGAGTATAGTTTTTCATAATATTCTATTATAATCCTTTTTATTTCAGTTGGGTGTGTTGTAATGTCCCCCATTTCATTTATTATTTGTGTTATTTGTGTCCTCTCCTGTTTTTCTTTTGTCAGTCTGGCCAGTGGTTTGTCGATTTTGTTGATTCTTTCAAAGATCCAACTTTTGGTTTGGTTGATTCTTTCTATTGCTTTTCTGTTCTCTATTTCATTTATTTCTGCTCTGATCTCTATTATTTCTTCTGGTGGCTGTGGGCTTTTTTTTTTTTTTTTTTTGCTGTTCTCTATTTGTTTGTGTTCTGTAGTTAATGTTTTGATTTTGTCCCTTTCTTCTTTTTGGATGTGTGCATCTATTGCTATAAATTGTCCTCTGAGGACTGCATTTGCTGTGTCTCAAAGGTTTTGGTATGATGTGTTTTCAGTCTCGTTTGATTCTAGGAATTTTTTGATTCATCTCTGCTTTCTTTTGTTACCCAGTGGTTTGTAAGCAGGGGGTTATTCAGTTTCCTTGTAATTGACTTTTTCCCTTGCTCTTTATGTTGTTAATTTCTACCTTGATGGTGTTGCGGTCAGAGAAGATACTTTGTATTATCTCAGCGTTTTGGATCTTGTTGAGGATTGCTCTGTGGCCTACGGTGTGGTCTATTCTGGAGAACATTCCACGTGCATTGGAAAAGAACGTGTACTTTGTAGCTGTTGGGTGGAGCATTCTATATATGTCTAGGAGGTCACGTTGGCTGATTGTGCCCTTTAGGTCTTCTGTATCTTTGCTGAGTTTGTTTTTAGATGTTCTGTTCTTTACCGAGAGTGGTGTGTTGAAGTCTCCTACTATTATTGTGGAACTGTCAATTTCTCTTTTCAGTGCTGTTAGAGTTTGTTTTATGTAACTTGGAGCCCTGTCATTGGAGGTGTAGATGTTTATTATGGTTATGTTTTCATGATGGATCATCCCTTTAATCATTATATAGTGTCCTTCTTTGTCTTTTATGGTGGATTTTGTTTTAAAGTCTATTTTATCTGTGATTAATATTGCCATTCCTGTTCTTTTTTGGTAGTTGTTTGCTTGATATATTTTTTTCCAACCTGTGATTTTTAATAAATTTATGTCTTTGTTTCTAAGATGTTTCGCTTGTAGACGACATATTGATGGATCCTGGTTTTTTTTTTTTTTTAATCCATTCTTTCACTCTCCGTCTCTTTATGGGTGCATTTAGGCCATTTGCATTCAGTGTAATTATTGATAGTTGAGTTTATTGCTGTCATTTTGTAGTGCTTTTTTTTTTGTAGTGTTGACGTTTTCTTTTTTCCTCTTACTCTCTTGTGCTGAATTTGTTTTGTTCGTGGACTTTTTTTTTTCATTTCTTTTGTATTCGTAGGTTTTGTTTTTACTGAGACTTTATGTTTTTCTTCTTTATTTTGATGAGTAGGTTTGTTAACTGTCTTTGTGGTTACTGTGAAATTTACCCTTATCTGTCTAAATTTGAACCAGTCTATTATTACTTGGTATCACTTTGCCTTCCTCTCCATTAGAAGGTTCTATACCTACACCGTTTATTCCCTCTTTTATTGTTCTGATGTTGTTGTCATTTACAGATTAACTGCTCTGATTACTTGTAGTATTTCTTTTGGTTTTGGATAGTCCTTGAGAGTTCATTTCCTAGATTGGTATTTGGCTGGTACAGATTAAGCCTGTGAGCTGATGTTGGTTGTTCTCAGATCGAAGGACTCCCTTTAATAATTCTTGTAAGTTTGGTATGGTTTTTATATATTCCCTTAATTTTTGTTTATCTGGAAATGTCCTAATTTTGCCATCATATTTGAATGAGAGTTTTGCAAGATAGATTATTCTTGGCTGGCAATTCTTTTCTTTCAAGGTTTTATATATGTCATCCCATTGCCTTCTTGCCTGCATGGTTTCTGCCAGATAATCTGAGCTTAGTCTTATTGTTTCTCCTCTGTATTTGACTTTTTGTTTTTCTCGAGCTGCTCTCAGGATTCTTTGTTTGTCTTTGGTTTTGGCGAGTATGAATATGATATGCCTTGGTGATTTTCTTTTGGGGTCTCTTCTATATGGGGTTCATTGAACTTCTTGGATGGCCAGCTTTTAATCTTTCATGATATTGGGAAAGTTTTTTGTAAGCAGTTCTTCAATAATCCTCTCTTTTTTTTCTGTTTTCTCTATTGTTCTGGAATGCTAATCACTCGTAAATGTTTGCTTTTGATTATATCCCACATAATTTTCAGGGTCTCTTCATTTTTCTTTGTTGTTTTCTCTAATTTTTTCTCAGACAGAGTTGTATACAAGTGTTTATCTTCAATTTCACTGATCCTGTCTTCCACCATTTCAAACCTGCTCCTCATCCCTTCTATGACACTGTCCATTTCTGAAATCTTGTTGTTTATCTTTTGGATTTCTAATTTTTTTTTTTTTATTTCTAGTTGTGAATTTATTTTGGCATTTTGTTCGTACATTATTTTCCTGAATTCTTCCTTTTTTTTGTCTGTATTTTTCATGAATTTGTCTGCCTTTTCCATAAATTTGCCTACTTTTTACCCTTTTTTGTCTGCTTTTTGCTTTAACTCTTGGATAGCTCTGAATATTAGAGATTTGAATTCTCCAGCAGGTAGTTCTAGTGCCTTTTATTCTACTGGAAAGTCATCTGGTGTTTTATTTTGGATGCCTACTGAAACCATCCTGTCTTGATTTTGTAAATGTTTTGATATTGTCTGCTGTCTTTGGGGCATTTGGCAGTAATTTTCCTCATTTATTGATTGTAGATTTGTTTGTTTCATCCTGCTTTTTAATTTTATTTGGCTATGTATTAACAGGTGGACTGTGTGTTCTTTGTTGTTTGCTTATGTGTGGGCACGATAGTTTTTGCCTCCTCCATTTGGCAGGGTCAGTCACTCAGATATGGTACAGCAGGGCAGATCTAGCTGAAGAGGAGTTGCTGGGATGGGTTGTTTGTGGCACTTACTACAGCCACCAGGGCAGACCAGTAATCAGTGCAAGGCAGGTTCCCGTAGGCCATGCCTGGGCTGCTTGGTGGTGTGATGTTCAGTGCATGGTTCAGGTAGGCAGGATGGAGGGGGTAGATTGTGATGTGTGGAGCTAAAATGGGTATGGGAGAGAGGAGGGAGAGGAGACAGGAACAGGAGCCAAAAACTTCAAACAGACAAAAAAGAGTGCTGGGGAGCTTGCCATTGGAGTGGAGACATGAGAGACTATGAAATGGAGAAAAACAAAAAGGAGAAAAAGAGGGGAAAAAAAAAAGAAAAGAAAAAAAAACGAATAAATAAAAATCAGAAGGAAAAAAGAAAAGAAAAGCTCCCAGGGATCTCACTGGTGTGGCTGCGATGTCTGGGGAAGTTGCTGCCATGCCAGGAAGTGCAGCCGGGCTAGAAGGGGTAGAGGTGTCTCTCAGCACCAGGTATTCATCAGACAGGAACAGAAGGAAAGTATAGAGAGATTAGAAACTGAATAATGAAGAAAGGCAAAAAGCAAAAAAGTGGAAAAAGAAAACAAAACAAATTAAAAACAGAGGAAGAAAACCTTCCAAAAAAACAGAAAAAGAACCCCCCCCCCAAAAAAAAAACGAGAAAAAAGAAATGCCCTCAGGGAACCCCTGCACATCTGCATAAACTGAGGTGTAGGTCCCAAGCCGCACAGTACTGCCTGGCTAGAATGGGCTCCCAATTTGAGAAAAGAAAAAGAGAAAAAACAAACAATTCAAAACAATTGAAAATAAAAAGCCCTGGGATCCCACCAGTGTGGCAACATGGGCCGGGAAGCAGTATCACATTTGAGTGGCATTTCACAGCCTTTCAGGTGGAAGCAAAGATGGCACACGGAGCCAGGTATTTGAGAGTAAAGAGGGAGAGGTGGGGAGAGGTAAGGAAGAAATCTAAAGAAGTGGAACAAATGGCACTTAGGGAGCCAGCCAGTGCAGGAAGGTGGAATCCAAGCAATACTGGGGTGAAGCCGGTGCTTTCCAGACAAGCGACTGTGTCTGCAGGAAGCAGAGGAGGCCGAGTGGGGGTGAAGAAGCATGGGGGGTGGGAAAGCGTATATTGCTGGTTACTGGTTGTTCTGTCTCCTGCTGAAAGCTCCGTGAAGCTGCTTTCTTGTACCCCCTGTTTGCTGATCTCTGATAGGAGCCCAAGATGGCGGATCCATGCTGCATTAGTTGATAGGGGACTTCTACATGTATCTGTCCTTGCTGTCTGTTCTCTGTCAGTTTCTTATTCCATTCAGTGCTTGGCTGAGTTCTTTATCTCTTCATTTGATGCTTAGGTTTTCAGGATTGCTGTTTTCTCTGTTTGGCTTAGATTTTCAGATCTTTGCTGTGGAGGGATGGTGTGGTGCCTCTGCCTATAGCGTCATGTTGCCCAGAAGTTCTTCTTCTCTCTTATTTATCCTCTTCCCTATAAGCCACCCTAGAAATACATACATTATTTATTGTGTATAATTTAATAAGTTACGTGATGTTATCAAGCATAATTTAGAGTAAATATATAAATATCAATTATTAGATTCTTTTAATTGTCTCTAGAATCTTTCCACTTCTTTTGAGTGACATCACCATTTCTCTGGTACACACACCTGAACATTTGTCCACCACAGCCTCCTGATTGGTCTCTCTGCATCCAACTTTGTCCCTGTCCAACCCAATCAAGGTGATTTTGTTTTTTGTCATTAATCATGTCACTGTCCTGATTAAAATTACTCAAATGTCTCCCATTGATCTTAGGATAAAGAGAAAACTCTTTTGCATGGAGTGTGTTATGAATTGAATTGTGTCCCCCCAAAATATATGTCAACTTGATTAGGCCATGATTCCCAGTATTGTGTGGTTGTCCTCCATTTTGTGATTGATGTAATTTTCCTGTGTTGTAAATCCTAATCTGTGCCTGTGGTTAATGAGGCAAATTTAGATTATGTTAAAGAGGATTAGGGTAGGATGTAACACCCTCACTTAGGTCACAGCCCTGATCCAATGTAAAGGGAGTTTCCCTGGAGGTGGCCTGCACCACCTTTTATCTTACAAAAGATAAAAGGAAAGGGAAGCAGAGCAGAGAGTGGGGACCACATACCACCAAAAGAGTACTGCTGGGAGCAGAGCATGTCCTTTGGACCCTGGGTTCCTCTGCAGAGAAGCTCGTAGTCCAGGGGAAGAGTGATGAGAAAGACCTTCCTCCAGAGCCAACAGAGAGAGAAAGCCTTCCCCTGGAGCTAACGCCCTGAATTTGGACTTCTAGCCTGCTAGACTGTGAGAAAATAAATTTCTCTTTGTTAAAGCCATCCACTTGTGGTATTTCTGTTATAGCAGCACTAGATGACTAAGACAGAGTGCAAGGACCTGCATCATCTAGCCCCTGCCTTCTTTTCCAGCCACCTTGCTTCATATTTTGCCATTGGGAGGTTTTGAGAAGAGGAGTGCCATTCTCTGATTTATGTTTTAAAAGGACCATCTCCCCACCTAAGGTCCTGGATAGGCCCCCTCTCATATCACCCCACAGTGCCCCATACTCCCATCATACAACTTTTTACTTGTGCTAGGCTTGTTTTTATCCCTCACTAGTGTCTCTGTTCTGTGAGTAGAGGGGCTCTGTCCAACATGTTAATGTATTATTCCTGCCACCCATCCAAGTGCCCAGGAATTCATAGGCTCTCAATAAACATATGTTTGATTTCGTTGAACTAATATATAAATGAATGCCAGCCCATGCTAATCTTTAACTTCTTTTATCCTTATAACAACTGCTTCAGATTAATAATATTAAACCCTGATTTGTAGATGAGGTTAAAGACAGGAAGTGATAAAGAGAGAAAATGGAAGGAAAGAAATCAAAGTCTTTGGATCAGTCATGTCAGCCCTCACTTAAGCTAAGAAACCCAGGTTCTCATTTCCACTCTGGGGTCTCCAGGGGAGAATTGTATAGGTCCATATGTCAGACCTGAAGATATCCTTTCACTTCCCTGAAAAGACATTGTCACAGTGGATGCTGCTTTGACTTCTGGCAGGGTAGGGGAGGTGCTTCAGTTTCATAACCATTATGAGGATAACAAGGACAGATTGCCAGGATACTAGTGTATTTATTTACAAGAATTCATTTTCCCACCTGATTGCATGTGTGGTTAGGTATGCACATATGTGTGTACAAAGAAGTTATTGCTAGTCCACAAATGTTTATCGGATGACTTCTTTGTGCCTAGCACTAGGAATGGATGGGTCTTTGCCTTTGCTAGACTCATAGTTTGATAGGGTTACACAATTACAGAACAGCATAGTGAGTAATACAACCAGGAAATATATACCTATTCTAGGAAGTAAATAGAACGGAATATATTAGATAGAAAAAATGCTAATGGTGATCGTGGTTAGCATTTCTTGCATATCAGAAGGAAAAATCGTTCACTGACCAAACTTATATTTTTATTGTTTGGTTTCATGTAATGTGTTAGATGGGAAAGGAGTATGCTTGGCTACTATCTTGGGAAACGCCATTTGATTTGTCTCATGAAGCCACAGAATATTCAAACTGGAAGGAATTAAACAGAACAAAACAAGAAACAACAACCATGTATTCAGCTCTTTTGTTTTAAATGTAAAGAAAATGAGGCCCAAAGAGACTGGGTCTTGCCAAAAATAACACATAGGAAGAACAAGAAAAAGAGTAAAACCAGGTCTTCTGAGACTTGTGCCAGTCAAATGACTACATTTTGTTGCTGAAATCAAAAAGAGAATGACAATCTTCTCTACAGTAGTTAGTGGGTGGTTTCATTACCCATAAGCCCCTGCCTGTGTTTATTTGTTGGTTTTTCACATTTACTTAGTCTAGACAGGTTGTTGTCAGTCTTGACGCTTGAGTGCACTGGCTTCATGGTGTCAACTGCACTGCCTCTTTCACTGCAGTGCCTCTTTCAGTGAACTGCAGACTGATAAAGGATGCTACAAAGCCAGGCCTTGCCTCTATAAGCTGAGCCTGGCATGGGCATTCTCTCTTCTTTCCTCCTCGTGCTCCAAGCTGCTATGGGACAGGAAGTGGAGGTGCTGAGTTTTAATGTTTGCAGGGCTTGTCTACACTGCATACAGCTTTCCACACCATGTGAAGAGTTGGCATGCTGCTTCAGGGCCAGTCAAGGAAAAGAGAGCTCCAGTCAGATACATATGCTTCTCTAAATTTCCAGTTCATTCCAGAACTGACATTTATTTATTGAAATTTTGTTATCTTTACATGTAGACTGATCCAGACAGCAAGAGGTCTATGTCTCTCTGCTGTAATTATGTGGGAAGAGGAACATGCAACCAAATTAAATAAAATTAATTTTAAGTGTACATCCTGATTTGGAGAAGCATTTGCACAATTACATAGTGTCAGCAAGAGTCACTTATCCTGAAAGATTTTATTGTTGTGACCCTGATTTGGAAGTTGCCACACTTGCTATGCACGATGAACTTGAACCATATTTTGCCCTGAAGTTTTAAAGAAGTGTAATTCAAAACATCTATAACCAGTCTATAAGTAAATTAGATCCTCCCAAATTGGATATCACTTTCAGCAGCATGATGAGTAATTTTTTTCCAATGTAATAACATTGAGGGGTTTGGGAAGTCTCTTCATTCAACAATTATCTTTCCTCACATAGGATTTTGCATGATTCTTAGAGAAAAGCTACTTACTTATCCTTGAACAAAAGGCACCACTTCTCTGCTATCAGTATCATTACAGCTGCATCTGTTTGTATGTGTAAATATAAATAAAAACAATTTCTGCAGAATTTCATGCAATATGACTAAAGCTAAAAGCATAGACCACCCTCTTCCATCTCATGCTGTTATGTTCCTCAATATATTTATTTGTTTATGCCATAAATATTTATTCAATGTCTAGTACATGCCAGAGACTGTTCTAGGCACTGAAAATACATGAGTGAAAAAAACAGGAAAAGACATCTGCCCTCATGAAGCTTATATTCTTGTGTGGGTGTTGGAGGGGAGGGGGATAAGCAAAGAATTACCATTTAGATTAAATTATTTACATTATATAGCATATTTGAAGCTATTTAAAGCTATGAATAGAATAAAAAGTAGAATAGATTAAGGAAGGAGTAGGTGCATTGTAGTATTAAATAGGAAATAAGGTGGTCAGGGAAGGCCTCATTAAAAAGATGAAATTTGAACAAAGACTTGAAGGAGATAAAAGAGTAACCAAGCAGATAATCTAAGGAAGAACATTTTGGGCATAGCGATCAGCTAAATCAAGGACCCTAAGGAGGTAACCTGGAGTGGTCAAGGAACACCCTAGAGATCAGTGTTTATGAAGTCAAGACAGGAGAGGAAAAACAAGTTCAGTGAGGTAATGTGGCTCAGGGTCAGGAAGGGGATGTGGGCAGATTACGTAGGACCTCGTAGGCTGACTTTTATTCCGAGTGAATTGGGAAGCCATTGCAGTTGTTGGAGTAAAGGAGTGGTATTGTTCGAATTAGTTTTACAAAAGATTAGTCTGTCTTTTAGATTCATCATCTGGTGGTGATTCCATGCTTCCAGTTGCTCAGGCCAGAAACCTTGTAGTCATTTTCAGCCTTTCTCTATTGGCTCTGTCTTTGAAATATATACAGATGCTGAACTTTTTTTTTTTTTTTTAACCACTTCTACTGCTACCTGCTGTCTTGTTTGAGTTAACCACATCTCAGCAATAAACACAAAGAGATACGTGATTGGCTCAGTTAAGATGGAATTGCCACCAGCTGATAAGGAAATGTAGGTTTTGGGTGAGCATCAGGAATTCAATTTTGGGCATGCTGAGTTTGAGAAGACTATTAGACATCTAATTGGAGGATATATAAATCAGGAGAGAGGTGTGGGCAGAAGATAGAATATAAGAGTTGTAGGCAAGTTAAAAACCCGTTGCCGTCAAGTCGACTCTGACTCATGGTGACCCTATAGGACAGAGTAAAACTGCCCTGTCATGGACTGAATTGTGTCCCCCCAAAATATCTGTCAACTTGGCTGAGTCATGATTCCCAGTATTGTATGACTGTGTAATCTGTTGTGATTTCCTTATCTATCACTATGATGAGGTTATATGTGATCTCCTTATGTGTTGTAAATTCTATCACTGTGATGAGGTGATACTGATGAGGTTTACAAGATTAAATAGTGTCTTAATCCAATCTCTTTTGAGATATAAAAGAGAGAAGCGAGTAGAGACACATGGGAACCTCATACCACCAAGAAAGCAGAGCACGTCCTTTGCACCAGAGGTTCCTGTGCTGAGATGCTCCCAGACCAAGGGAGGACTGATGCATCACAAGGACCTTCCTCCAGAGCCGACAGAGAGAGAAGCCTTCTCCTGGAGCTAATGGCCTGAATCTGGATTTCTAGCCTACTAGACTGTTAACACACAACAATATGTGTATTAATTGTTTAATGAGAAATTAGTTTGCTCTGCAAACCTTCATCTAAAGTACAATTTAAAAAAAAAAATAAAAGAGGAAAGCCTAAAGGATCTGTATTGGGAAGTGTTTGTGGAAAGAGATAACAGAATACACTTCTCTTTGTTAAAGCCATCCACTTGTGGTATTTTTGTTACAGTAGCACTAGCTGACTAAGACAGTTAGAGTATTAGCCCAAGAGACTAAAGGACCATGTAAACCAGAGACTTCATCAGCCTGAGACCAGAAGAACCAGATGGTGCCCAGCTACCACCAATGACTGCCCTGACAGGGAACACAACAGAGAGTCCCTGAAGGAGCAGGAGAAAGGTGGGATGCAGAACTCAAATTCTAGTAAGAAGACCAGACTTAATGGTCTGACTGAGACTGGAGGAACCCCAGAAAGCATGACCCCCGGATTCTCTATCACCCCAGAACTAAAACAATTTCCAAGGCCAACTCTTACAGACAGGGATTGGACTGGACTGTGGGACATAAAGTGATACTCGTGAGGGGTGTGCCTCTTAGCTCAAGTAGATACAAGAGACTAAATGGTCAGCTTCTGTCTGGAGGTGAGATGAGAAGGCAGAGAGAGTTAGGAGCTGGTTGAATGGACATGGGGAATCAGGGATGGAAAGGAGGAGTGTGCTGTCACAGTATGGGGAGAGCAATTAGGGTCACATAACATTGTATGTATAAATTTTTGTATGGGAGACTAACCTGAAATATAAACTTCATTTTAACTACAACAATAAACAAACAAAAATGTGGTATTGTTGGGACACACTTTCCTGTTTACCCTTGTAGATGAGGTGATACACCTCTGAACCAGGGTGATAGCAAAAAAAAAAAAAAAAAAAAAAAAAAAAAAAATTGAAATAATAAATAGATACGAGACATTTTAAAGAATACTGCTAAGTACTTAGTAACTGATTCATTGCAATCAGATGTAGGAGGCTAGAGGTGGTAAGAATTAGGATAAATTCACTAGTTTAAGAAACATGGAGTATAGAGAGTCTACTAACAGAAAATGGAACATTGGAGTTCAAAGTGGTTTAGGAAAAAGAGGAGCCAAGCTTAAGAGATAGTAATTTGAAGAGGACGTCCTGGTGGCCTTGAAGAGCAGGCTCAGGAGAAAGAGGAGCTCAGGAAAGTGGAGAGAGTTGAAGCTGGATTTGAGGATATTCTGTCTGACAACTATTTAAAGACAGGGGTCTGAAAGAGAGAAAAGCCTTTTGGTGAGTAGCATCTGGGGCCTTAAAAGCTTGTGAGTCGCCATCTAAGATACTCCACGGGTCCCACCCTGTCTGGAGCAAGGGAAAATGAAGAAAAGCAAAGACATAAGAGAAAGATTAGTCCAAAGGACTAATGGACCACAAGTACTACAGCCTCCACCAGACTGAGTTCAGCACAGCTAGATGGTACCCAGCTACCACCACTGACTGCTCTGACAGGGATCACAATAGAGGGTCCCAGACAGAGGTGGAGAAAAATGTAGAACCAAATTCTGACTCACAAAAAAAGACCAGACTTACTGGTCTGACAGAGACTGGAGTATGGCCCCCTGAGACTCTTTTAACTCAGTACTGAAGTCACTCCTGAGGTTTACTATTTATCCAAAGATTAGACAAGCCCATAAAACAAAACAAAACTGAATGGTGTCAGTTCAGGGGCAAGGGCTAGAAGGCAGAAGGGAACAGGAAAACTGGTAATGGGGAACCCAAAGTTGAGAAGGGGAGAGTGATGACACGTAGGGTTGGCAACCAATGTCACACAACAATATGTGTATTAATTGTTTAATGAGAAATTAGTTTGCTCTGCAAATCTTCATCTAAAGTACAATTTAAAAAAAAAAAAAAAGAGGAAAGCCTAAAGGATCTATATTGGGAAGTGTTTGTGGAAAGAGAGAACAGACAGCCAAGAAGTCTTTTTATGTTGTTTAGGTTTTTCCTTAATCTAACAAACAAGCTAATTCCTCTGGAGTCCACTGGAGACTATTCCAACTCATGGTGACCCCATGTATGCAGAGTAGAACTGTGCCCCGTAGGATTTATCAAGGCTGTGACCTTTTGGAAGCAGATCACCAGGCCTTTCTTCCCAGTTGCCTCTGAGTGGTTTCAAACCTCCAACCATAAGGTTAATTATATTTGAGTACGTCATCATTTGAGGCACCCAGGAACTCCTTTCCTTAATCTACGTGCCTACAATTAGGTTTACTGAACTATGTGGCCCGAATTATTGCCTTGTTGTGTAGTTCTAGATTAGGGATCAATTCTAGTAGTGTTTGAGTATTTTTGGAGGGCATAGTATGGTGGGGGGGGGTGGGAGGGTAGTAGGGTGGGGGCAGGGTTGAGGGCAGAAGAGAAGGGCTTACTCGCCAATCCCTAAGATTTTCGTGCAAGCAGCATGCGGTAAAAGTAAACATCCATGTAGCAATGTTGGAGGGAAGGAGAATGTAGGGGGAGATTGCTTGCGTGAACTAGGGACCTGGGGGATCAGGAGTTGAACAAAAATATAACAACATGCATGGGACTAATTTACCTCTGAGGGAAGAGAGTTGGAGAAGGGGTGGGAAGGTGGTAGCTTTACTGGAATCTTCAATGTTTTTTCAATTAATTTTTTGAAAAGCAAAATCTGAAGAAAATAGAAAAATGTTACCATCTGATAAATATGAGTAACTGTCACCTTATTACTTTAGGTTAGGTTCCTTTCTGTTTGAAATATTTTTATAATTTTAAAAAGATTGAAGGAGGATGAGAAAGTTTAGGGTAATAACCTTGGAAGAGTATATCTTGAAATATTAGATGAATTCTAAGTAAATTCAGGATGGGAGCTCACTATTTAGCTTATGTATTTATTCTTAACAGAATAAGTTGGAAATGAGCTAAGTCAATCAGAACAATAACATTTGGGAAGAAGAACATGTCTGTTATTAATTTTTTAAAAGGGATATTTGTTTTTGAATTATTTGTCTTAGATTAGTCCATATCATTGCCTTTTCTTTTTTGAATCAATGTTAGAATTCCTTCTTCCAAAAATTCTGAATATGCTGTGTTTAGCAGTATAGTGACAGATCCAAAAGTTTAGTGGATTTCTCTCTGTTTATTTGTTGGCACCAGTTCATGAACTCAGACATTTTCTCTCCAATACTTTTCTTCTGACCAACTTATTCTGATACTCTTATCACCTGAGGGACTGGAACCTTGGAAGTATTTTCCTTATATGGATTCAGGTAGATGAGTTTCCATAGAAAAAGTGACAGTGAGCATTGATCTGTTAGAGTAAAGTGATTCTACCAATTAAATGGCATCTGGTACTTCCTGTAAATTGATGCAAACTTCATTAAAGAAAATGACAGATGACATATGGCTGCAGGCAAAATGCCAGTCCATGTGGTGAATCCTATAGTTTCTAGTCCAGGATAAACAATATTTTTAATCACCTTGAAAAATATCTGTTGCATTGATATGTCTGCATTAACCAGGTAATTATAATCATGTAGCTAGTTTCCTGTTAGCTTAAAAAAATAAAAATACCAAGGTGGCAACAGAAAGACATTGGATTTGGGTTTATATTGTGGAATGGTATGGCCTAAGAGATCTTTTGTATCTATGCTGCCATAAGGACTCCACTTTGATGATGTTACGATAGATTGAACACAGAGCCCTGTGTTAGTGAGCTCTTCTTAAGTTGTTTGGAATAGTACTTTGATTCAAAGATACAAGGTTCTAGGGGGAACCCTTGATTGGCCCAGTTTAGGCTATGTGCCAATTCTCTATTTGCCTGGTTCATTGGCTTTTTAACAAAAGGTGAGGCCCTCCCACCAGCACTCACACAGTGGAGGATTTCTCCTAAATAGGAAGGGAGTTTCCTTGTTGAGCATCCAAAAAAAAAAAAAAAGAAAAAGAAAAAACCAGGAAAGGAATCAACTCTTTTTCCCACCAATTTTTCACTTTTTTAAAATAACCATAAACATAGAAAAGAAGTAAATAATGTCATTGTTAATATCGCTAACTTCAGCACTTAAGTTATAGATGTGACCTTTTATCCCAGGATTTTTCCTACTATAACAAAGGTGTAATTACTGTACACTAACCTTTTAGTGCACACACTTCTGATCTTTTCAAGTTTTAGTGAAGGGAGGCATTTGCCTTGCTTCTTAACCCGTATTTTAAAATCAGCATCATTTCTCCCTATTTATTTTGCCAGGCTTTTTACAATGAATATTTACAGAGGACTTCTTAAATGGCTGCCTCTACAATGTGAACTATTTAGAATATCAAGACCTTTCCAGAGTAATAAAATAAAAATAAAACCAAGGAAGATATAGCTGAAAAGACTTGGTTGACCACTGAGGACTATATGCACATCTAAACTTAAGGGTGAAAATTGCCAGAAGAGTTTTTTTGAGGAAACTCAAGGAGTTACTAGACATATTTTGCATTTTATTAATCAGGATGAATTTTTTTAAACATTATACAGGCTTTAAATCCAGTCATTCAATTCTCCTGTAGTTCTGAATATCCTCCCTTAGATAAGACAAGATACCATCTTGATGCTGACCTTAGAAGCAAGAAAGTTTTTTAAATTTAATGCAGTATCATTCATCTATTTTTTCTTTTGTCACTTGTGCTTTTGGTGTCATAGCTAAGAAACTATTACCTAATCTAGGTCATGAAGATTTATGCTTATGTTTTCTTCTAATATTTATATACTTTTATCCGTCTTACACTTATATCTTTGATTTGTTTTGACTTAGTTTTTGTATACGGTGAGATAGGGGGTCCAACTTCATTCTTTTGCATATGGTCATCTAGTTGTCTCAACATCATTTCTTAAAAAGACTATTCTTTCCCATTGAACTGTTATGGTACCCTTGTTGAGAATCCATTGACCGTAACGTAAAAGTTTATTTCTGGACTCTGAATTCTATTTCATTGATCTATGTATTTATCCTTATGTTACTACTATACAGTCTTTGTTACTGTAGCTTTGTGGTAAGCTTTGAAATTGGGAAGTCTCAGTCCTTCAGTTTGTTATTTTTCAAGATTGTTTTGGCTATACTAGATCCCCTACATTTCCACATGGTTTTTAAGATAAGCTTGTCAATTTCTCAAAAAAAAAAAAAAAAAAAAATTGCAACTAGGGTTTTGAGAGAATTGTGTTGAATCTATAGATCAGTTTAAGGGCATCTTAACAATACTGAGTTCTCCAATACATGAACATGGGACATTTTTCCATTTATTTCTTATTTAATTTCTTTCATGATGTTTTATATAAGCCTTGCACTTCTTTTATTAAATTTATTATTAAATATTTTATTCTTTCTGATACTATTGCAAATGGAATTGTTTTCTTAATTTCATTTTTGATTATTCGTTGTTAGTTTATAGAAATAAAATTTATTTTTGTGCAATGATCTTGTCTCCTGCAAACTTGCTGAATTCATTTATTAGTTCTAGTAGTTTTTTTTTTTAATAGATTCCTTAGAATTTTCTAAACACAAGAATATGTCATCTGTGAACAAAGATAGCTTTACCTCTTCCTTTGTAGTATGCATGACTTTCATTTTTTTTTTTCTCACCTAATTACCCTGACTAGAACCTCTAATACAATGTGGAACAGAAGTACCAAGAATGGGCATCCTTGCCCTGTTCCTGATCTTAGGGGGAAAAATTTCAGTCTCTCACTATTAGATATGATGTTAGCTGTGTATTTTTCATAGATGTCCTTTATCAGGTTGATGAAGATCCCTTATATTCCCAGTTTGTAATGTGTTTTTTTTTTTTTTTTAAATCATGAATGGTTATTAGATTTTGCCAAATACTTTTTTCTGTGTCTAGTCAGATGATCATGTGTATTTTTGTATTTTATTCTATTAATATGATGGATTACATTGATTGATTTTTATATGTTGAACCAAGCTTTCATCCTTGGATTAAATCCTACTTGGTCCTGGTTTAGAATCCTTTTTTATAAACTGCTAGATTCAGTTTACCAGTATTTTGTTGAAGGGTATTGCATCGATAGTTTTGATGGATATTGGTCTGTAGTTTTCTTTTCTTACAATATCTTTGTCCGGTTTTAATCTCAGGGTAATACTGATCTTAGAGCATGATCTGAGAAAAGTTCCCTCTTCTATTTTTTTGGAGGAATTTGTGAAACACTGGTGATAATTCTTCTTCAAATGTTTAGTAGAATCCACCAGTAAAGCCGTGTGGGCCTGGGCTTTTCTTTCTGGAAAGTAATTTGAATACTAATTCAAACCCTTTACTTGTTATAGGTCTAATCAGATTTTCCTTTTCTTCATGAATCAGTTCAGTAGTTTCTAGGAATTTGTCCATTTCATCTAGGTTATCTAATTTGTTGGTATACAATTACTCATAGTATTACCTTGTATTTATTTTTATTTCTGCAATGTCGTAGTGATTTGCCATTTCTGATTTTAATAATTTGAGTCTTCTTTTGTTCTTAGTCATTCTAACTAAAGGACTGTCAATTTTTTTTCCAAATAACTCACTTTTTGTTTTGTTTATTTTCTCTATTATGTTTCTATTTCATTTATTTCTGCTTAAATCTTTATGGTTTCCTATGTTTTGTTTGATTTTGGTTTAGTTTGAACTTCTTTTTCTAGCTTCTTTCAGATCTTCTTTTTGAATATGCTCTGAAGTATTAGAAAATTTAGACCAATTATAATTTCTTTCAGTTATCAGTGAAATACTAATGTAATAACCATAAGGCAAATGTAATGGGAATTATTTATTTAACTGAGCAGTTTTGATCTTCTACAAGAAAACATTTTACTGAATATATGGACATAGCTAAAAGCACAAAAAAAGGAACGCTTAGATTCCAAACATATTTATCATGTCCTTTCAAATTTCCTTCCAGAAGCTCAGATGGAAGATAATATTATTTTATGACAAAATGTTTTAATTTTTCTTATATTAGAAGAAGTAAACGCTACTGAACTTTAAAAATACTTAAGTTATTACTCAGCTTTGGATAAAGTTGTTGAAGATTCTCTTAGAAATATTCTTTGCAAATTAAACACTAAAAATGGAGCCCCTGTGATCCTTTAATTCAAAGCAGTTGTTCTCATTTTTCAATGAATTTGTAAAAGGAAATTTCATGACATTCTTTGCCGTTCCCTTAAATATTCTAGCTCCTTTCAAAAAAAAAAAAATTAAAAATGAACAAATCTATCAAATCCTCTTTTGAAAACAAACAGTGTTCTGAGTCATTGAAGTTAATGCAACAAGAAAAAATTAGGTGTGAAAACCTTGTACAAACCTTAGAATATATTCTGCTAGAGGACTGTCTATTTTTATAATTTTGTAAAGTTTTTTTAAAAAATATATTCTAATCTGAGTATTGGAAATTATCTAAATGGATGAGTTTGTGTTACAAGAAAATATAGATTACATTATGTGGTATATTTTAAAATAACTTTTGCATTTATAAAACAATTATTAAATACCCAAAGAAAATTAATGTCATGATTTCTTTAGAAGACTTAAAATAAATACATAAAAAACAAAACCAGACTCTACCTCTAACTGCCTGGGAGAGTTTCACTGGTCTTGTTTGCTCTGAGAGAAGGATTATACATCTGTCGGTTTTGGTTGTCTTTTGCTTCATTTGACTATGGCAGGAGGTAGCAAAGGCTCTCTAATATAGTCTTATTAGGAAATGTAATTTTAAAGTATAAACCAAAACTTTCACAGAAAGTTAATATAAAATTTATACCACAAAATTCATTCTAAACAGTCAATGGCAGATATGCTCCTGAAAGATGATTTTAAAATCAACTGCAATAAATGGAATAACTAACATTTTACATGTGCCAAGAGCTTCTAACTTAATGGAAACATTGAAAGGCCTCTCGTAAATGCAAAACATCAACCTCTAATTTAATAATTTTAGGAATAAAATTTTTTCAAATCAAATTTTCCTTAAGCAGCCACAACTGTACTTATTTGTTTGTTTTACTTTTCGGAATTCATGACTAGGAGTTAAGTTTTTAAGCAGAGAGGAGCCCCCATTTACCCTTGATTTATTCTATGCAATATATTTCAGCTGAACTTGGCAGGCAGGTAGCAGATAATAGGTCAGTCATTTTGTTTTTGCCTTGCCTATGCAAGAGGGAGAATGTTTCAAAGTGAAGCAAGAGTTGGCATTAGAGAAACAATGTTCTATTTTCTTTTTTCAATAGTCTACCTGTGGCATTCTTTTTGACAACTAGCATTTACCCTCTGCATACCTCAAAGGTAAAAAGGTGCCATTTTCTAGAGAACTCCAAAATCAAATCAGTCCTATAATTCAGTCTGTGGGGAAATGAGAGTCAGATTGTGATGAGGATTGCCAAAGACCCAGTGCTCAAGAAGAGAAGAGAGGTAGAGTAAGACTTGCTGAGAAAGACTGAAATACTAGGGACCTTGGAGCCCTGGTGGTGCAGTGGTTAAGAGCAACAAATGCTAACCAAAAGGTTGGCAGTTCAAATCAACCAGCCACACCTTGGAAACCCTATGGGGAAGTTCTGCTCTGTCCTATAGGGTTGCTCTTGGTCCAAATCCACACAACAGCAATGGGTTTTTGTAGCTATGAGGCTACAGTAGCAACTCTTGAGGAAGTATGTGTTCTAAAACCTGTCCAAAAACAATGTTGAGCCTTGAGAGCAAATGCTGTGAAGGACTCAAGGAATACCATGAAATCTACATAAGGGAAACAGAACACAGTACATAGGTGGAAGTTCAAAGGCTGGAGAGAAGTCTTTACAAAGGACATGGTGCCCTAGACAGATGCACCTTGCTGTCCCTCTGCAGCAAAGACCTGAAAAACTAAGTAAAACAAATACAAACAGCAATCTTGGAACCCTAAGCATCAAATGAAGGAATAAAGAGCTAGATCAAACACCGAATGGAAGAAGAACTGACAGAAAACGGAGAACAAGGAGAGATATGAAGTGGAAGTCCCCTGCCAACTAACACGGCACAGCATCACCATCCTGAAGCACAGCCAGCAACAACCCTGGACAGGGAGCACGGGAGGGCAATTTCACGGAGCTCCCAAAAGGAGGGATAGCACCTAGTAACCAGATGAACATACTTCCCCACCCCTCACCCTTCTGGTGAGTAGAAGAAAGAACTCCCCCATCCCAGCAGCTCCCACCACCGGGTTCCACAATACAAGTGCCCCACCCAAGGCCTGCCCCACCACCTCCTGCTGCTTGACTTTTTTTGTTTATTTCTTTTTCTTCTTTTCTTTCTCCCTCTCACCTAGCCCTGTATGCCACCGTCCCCTCTTCCTGCTGGCCCCCACCACAATGCTGTGGCTAGAGAGCCACCAGCCCACTACTGTCCTGGATCCGCCCTGCCCTCACGTGCTGGCTTCTATGGCACCACCATGTTTTGTTTGTTTTTTCTTTCTCCTCTTTATTTTATTTTTCCTTCCTTCCTAGCCCTATATGTCACCTCCTCTCCCTTCCCACCAGCCCTTGGGTCTGCCCTGCTCCCACTCACTGGCCCCCACCATGCTGACATTTTAAAAAAATTTTTATATTGTTATTTTTTCTATTTCTTCCTTTTCTTTCTCCCTCCTACCTAGCCCCATACATCACCTACCTAGCCCCATACACCACCTCCCCTCTTCCCACCAGCCTCAGCCGTGCTACTGCAGATAGAGAGCCATGGCACACCAGCTCACCACTGCCCTGGGATCACTCCAACCTCACGTGCTGGCCCCACTGCCCTGCCATTTTTTTCTTTTTCTTTTCTCTTAGGTTCTTTTCTTTTTCCCTTCCACCTAGCACTGTATGCCACCCCCCCCCACTTCCTGCCAGCCCCCACCATAAAGCCTTGGCTAGAGAGCCACTGCCCCACCACCACCCAAAGTCCTCCCAGCCCCCACTCACTGCACTATCTTTTTTTTCTTTCTTCTCTTTCTCCCTCCCACCTAGTCCTGTAAGCCACCTCCCCTACCTTCCCACTGGCCCCCTGGTCTGTCCTGCCCCTACTCACCAGCCCCCACTGTGTAGCCTTTTTTTTCTTTTCCTTCTCTCTCCCACCTAGCCCTGTATCTTACCTCCTCCCCTTCCCACCAGCCCACACCGCAACACTGAGGCTAGAGTGTCTCTGGAGCTCAGGCCTGATGTTGCACTGGGCCCACACCAACCCTTCCCTCCCACCACTCATCTGATACATCCGTCCATCTGATGAGGGGCTGTGAACGCTTTCACACCACTGGACCAACATCAGGAGGCATACAGCACCCACCCAATCTGCCCTTAGCCACTTTGCCAAACTAGTGTACAGTGAACCAGGCTCACCCTGCCTGCTGCTTCCCTGTCCAACCAGACAAGGTGGTGAGAGCTATCATGCCCACAGACAAGCAAGCGGGAAAGCACACGTAGCCCAATCGCACAAAAAAGCAGGAAGAAATAAACAAACATACAATCAATAAAGCAAGAAAATAGTACCTCAATGTTTCAGAGACTGCAGACAATATCAAAACATAAAAAAAAGCAGGATGAGATGGCTCCAGCAAGTGACCAAAATAATGAATCAGATAACCTTCTGGTAGAAGAAAAGGCAGTGGAACTACCTAATATGGAATTCAAAGACTAATATTTAAGGCTCTCCAGGAAATTAAGAAGGGTATCAAGGAAAACACAGACAAAACCAAGGAAAAAATAAACAAAATCATGGAAAACACAGAGAAATCAATAGAATAGAAAAATGAAAAGTCACTTACAAAAAGGAAACAATAAGACTAAGCTCTAATTATGCAGCATAAATTATGCAGGCAAGAAAGCAATGGGATGACATATATAAAACCTTGAAAGAAGAAAAACTGCCAACCAAGAATAATATCTCCTGGAAAACTCTCTCTCAAATACAATGACAAAATTAAGACATTTCCAGATTAACAGAACTTAAGATAATTCTCAAAAGCCAACCCAAACTTACAAAAAATATCAAAGGGAGAAACTTCAGTTAGCGAATAAACAACATCAGACAACACCCAGAGTCTAGGACACAGGACAGCATCAGCCAGACATAAACTTGGTAAATATCTCTCAATAAAAAAAAAAGCTAAAAGACTTAAAACAGGGAGAGATGCCAATCTGTAAATTATGACAAAGTCAAACCAATAAAAGGGGGAAATAAGCAGTGTATGTATAGAAATTTAAAATGGAGAGGAAGTCAAGCCAATATCTCGTAAAAGACTGGTTCAAACTTAGGAAGATAAGAGCAAATTTCAAAGTAATCACAAGTTAACAAACCTACTAACCAAAATAAAAAAAAAAACATAAAGACTCAGTAAACACAAAATCTATAATAATGAAAGAGAATCCACAGACAAAAGAAATTTAGCACAGGAAAGTAAAAGGAAGAAAGAAAATGTCAATATCGTAAAAAAAAAAAAGCACTACAAAATGACAGAAATAAACTCTTACCTGTCGATAATCATGCTGAATGTAAATGACTTAAATGCACCCATAAAGAGACAGTGTGGAATAATGGATTAAAAAAAAACATGGCCCATCAATATGCTGTCTACAAGAGACACACCTTAGACATGAAGACATAAATATATTAAAAATCCTATGCCATCCTCACAATCATTTTTATGATTGAGCCCATTGTTGCAGCTACTGTGTCAATCCACCTTGACAAGGGTCTTCCTGTTTTTCACTGACCGGTATGATGCCATACTAAAGAGCTGGATTTTGTTCTGTAAGGAAAGAGTGAGAAGATCAGACATAGGAAAGGCAGTGATTTTGAACAGCAGAGTATTTCACTTGACGATTTCCACTATTTTTTTCCCTAGACATTGCATGGATAGGACCAAGATCCTTTCCTGCCCTAACTCTCGAGAAGTCTCCTATAAATATTAAATCTTCTAAAGTCATCAATGTTCTCCATCAGCTTGGACATCCCTATTCTCTTTGTTGAACTCTCTCCGATACTCTTTACTAGAGCTCCATCCAATACTGTTGTTATATCTTTCAGACTCTGGCTGTTGCTTCTCTGCTGGTCTACCTTCCATCCCGTGATGGGGACATGACCTACATCTCACTCATTCACAGAGGTGTCATCGCTTTTCAGATCCCCAGCTCGCAACCCACTCCATTGACTATGTCTAGATCCATTCTGGGCCTCTTCCAGTCCTCACCTCATTCCCACTAACCCTCCCATGGGCAGCTAACTTCCTCTTGCATTTCTCCATATTATTGCTTCTCCCCTAGTTTTCATGTGTTTTTATTTTCACTTAGTGCTTCCACTGTTCAAAAAGAATGGAAGTGAAAATATCATCAGAGAAACAAATAAGCAAGAATCACTGGGGAAAAGTGATGCCTTTATAAGAATAAAATATTGTTTGTCTCACCCTCTACTTTACCAAGCATGGTGTCCTTCTCCAGAGACTGGTCCCTCCTGATAACATGTCCAAAATATGTGAGACAAAGTCTCCCCATCCTTGCTTCTAATGAACATTCTGGCTGTACTTCTTCCAAGACAGACTCATTTGTTCTTCGGTATATTCAATATTCTTTGCCAACACCATAATTCAAAGGCATCAATTCATCTTCAGTGTTTCTTATGCATTGTCCAACTTGCCCATGAATATGAGGCGATTGAAAACACCATGGCTTGGGTCAGGCGCACCTTAGTCCTTAGACTGACATCTTTGCTTTGTAACACTTTAGAGAGGTCTTTTGCAGCAGATTTGCCCAATGCAATGCATCGTTTGTGTGCCTTCCAATCTGAGGTGCTCATTTTTCTGGCACTATATCAGACAATGTTCTGCTGCTATTCATAAGGTTTCCACTGGCCAATTTTTTCAGAAGTAGACTGCCAGGGCCTTCTTCCTAGTCTATCTTAGTCTGGAAGCTTTGCTGAAACCTGTCCCTCAGGGGTGACCCTGCTGGTATTTGAAATACCAGTAGCAAAGCTTCCAGTATCACAACAACATACAAGCCACCACAGTACGACAAACTGGCAGATGCGTGGTGTATATATATATATATACATATAGTTGTTGTTAGGTGCCATCGAGTCAGTTCTGACTCATAGTGACCCTGTAGGAGACAGTGGAATTGTCCCGTAGAGTTTTCAAGGAGCAGCTAGTGGATTTCAATTGCTGAACATTTGGTTAGTAGCTGAGCTCCTAACTACTATGCCATCAGGACTCCATATATATATACTGGTAATACTAGATGCTATAACAAATAATTCCCATATTTTAGCAGTTTAACACAATAGAAGTTTGTTAGTTGCTCACATCACAATCTAATGTGGGTGGATGTTCCTGGTCAGGAGGAGTTGGGGAAGTCAGTCATTTAAGAATCCAGGCTAATGGAGACTTTCCCATCATCATGTGTGGCTTCCATGATTACTCTGGGCATTGATATTCATCTGGCAGAAGGGTAAAAGCATGCAGCATCATGCATGGAAGATTTTATGATTTTCCTTCACATTCTCTTGATCAGAATGTAATCAGTTGGCTACACTTAATTGCAAGGGAAGCTGGTCAGTGTAGTCCAACAGAGTGCTCAGAAAGAAGGGTATAAGGGTTTTGGTGAACAGCAAGAAGTTCCTGCCTAGTAAGGGGAGTCATTGTACTCTTGTATAGTATTGTGATTCTGTTCCTACCTCTGTCAAAGACCCATAAGCATACTGGGCCCTGAGTAGTCTCCTGAATGGGTTAAAAAGGTGGCTCTTGAATGTAGTTCATTGTACATTCTATAGACCTAGCAACAATGGAATGCTGCTAAATACAGATGAAATTTTACTAAGGCATAGATTTCTTATAATTTTACTTGTATTCTGATCTCTGTGGTTTATATGGCTGATTCATGTAAAAATAGGAAACATTAGCATGTATCTGATTATATAATATGCATTATTCACTGATTTTATATTTATAAAATAATTATGAGAGACATAAGACTGTAACTAATTAGAATATTATGTTCAGAATGTACTTACGTATGCGTATGTTTTTATATACATGGAGCCCTGGTAGTACACTAATTAAGCGCTCAGATGCTTACCAAAAGATTGATGGTTTGAACCCACCCAGTAGCTCTGCCAGAAAAAGACCTGGGGATCTGCTTCCATAAAGATTACAACCTAGAAAACCCTGTGGGGCAGTTTTACTGTGTCGCATGGGGTTGCTCTGAGTTGGAATCAACTCGATGATACCGAACAACATTACCTTTGAAAGTATATGTAAATATATATATTTGTGTGTATATGTATCTGTGTGCCAGTTGTATATAACTAAAGAAATTTCTGTTGAGGAGTTGAACTACTATAAAATCAAAACCCAGTTGACTTCAAGTGAGTTCCAACTCATGGTGATGCCGTGTGTTGCAGAGTAGAACTGTGCTGTATAGGGTTTTCAAGGCTGTTACTTTTTAGGGATCCCTGGTGGCACAATGGTTAAGCACTCAGCTGCTAACCTAAAGGTTAGCAGTTCGAATCCACCAGCCACTCTGTGGGAGAAAGATGTGGCAGTCTGCCTCTGTAAAAATTAAACCAAACCAAACCTGTTGCTGTGGAGTCGATTCTGACTCAGCGATCCTATAGGACAGAGGAGAACTTCCCCATAGGGTTTCCAAGGAGTAGCTAGTGGATTCGAGCTGCCGACATTTTGGTTAGCAGCCAAGCTCAGCCTTGGAAACCCTATGGGGCAGTTCTACTCTTTAGAGCCCTGGTGGTACAGTGGTTAAGAGCCCAGTTCTAGGGATTCTGAGAGGGCTCCATGGAGAAGATGATTCACAAACCAGGTCTTGAAAGATTAATTAAAGTTTGCTCATTCAAAAATGGAGAAATAAAAACCCATGTATAAGGAATAGAAAGTACAAAGACAAATAGAGACAATAGGAGATGATGCAAAATTAAGTATGGCTTGAAAATGGGTGTGAAGTGAAACGTATTAAGAAAAGAAATGGGAGAAGTAGGCAAGGGCTAGTTGGTGAAGGGTCTTGTGTGTCCAGCAAAGGAGTCTGGGCCTCATCTGTTGATTCCCAGCAGTTTGTTGTTTTTCTGATTTTGTTTTTATTCTATTTTATTTTATTCATTATTTTGGAACACTGTCCCCTTTAGGAATCTACTGAAAGAAAGTTCTAGGCCTTCTCCCTAGAAAAATATACACATACATAGTCATTTTTGCATACAAGAACATCCATGAACTTTGAATTCAAAGTACTAACCATTGATAAAGGTTATTGGAAACTATTGAAAGATATTGAGCAGAGAGGTGAGATGATCAAAAATATATCTTCAAAGAGCGAACCCTTGCAGAAATATGGAGAGTGGATTGGAAGGGATGAGACTTCTGTTAGGGAAAATAGGGATGTATTGCAATATTTCAGATGAGGGTCTGCAGTAAGGTGGCTGGAAATATTCAAATATTTATTTTTAGTTTGGCTTCTGCTTTGTATGAGCCAGTCTACCTGTGGAGAAGACAACACTACCAGAATTAAGTGGATGAATGGTGGTGTCATTTACTGAAATAGTTATTACAGAAATAACTTCAGCTTTATGAAGTAGGATGAGGAATTCAGTGGGCATGATGAATTTGAAGTGCACGTAGGTTAAACCACTAGAGGTATAGGTCAGCCGGTCAAAAGAGAAGTCAGAATTGAAGATATTAAATTAAAAAAATGTTCTAGATGCTACATTCTAATACTATGAGAGGATGAGATCTCATCACCAAAAGCATAAATTAAGAAGAGCTGGAGGTGTCAGGCTGGAAGCTTAGTGGGACTTAACTCTCTTTAAGCCTTAACTCTCTTGTTAACTGCTGCTCCCCATTTGAACCAGGCTTGTGAATGCTCAAGCCAGGGCTTCCAACTGGTTCCTTCTGGTTTGAACCCCTGCTGAGAATTTGCATTTCCACCCCAGATATACTGAATCAGAATCTACAGTTTAACAAGATCCCCAGGTGATTCTTATGTATTACTTCCTGGGAACTTGTTAGAAATGCAAATTCTCAGCAGGGAACTTGTTAGAAATGTTAATTTTCAGTAAGGTTTCTAACTGGACTAACTGGTTAGAAGCCCTGGCTCAAGCCACTGAGGGAAGAGAATTTCTGTCAGTGAGAGCCTGCCCAGGGCTTTGATTCTGATAAAGTGAAATAATGGAGAAGATGGCAGATTTTTAGAAACCGGTTAATGGATGTTAGGTCATGTACTTGACGTTCATGAAAGTAATAGACCTATCTTCTATTCAAGCTACCTGAATTGGAGAAATCTTTACCTGGATTAGAAGCCTGACCCTGACACGGGTTCACATTTGTTACTTACCTTTCTTAGATTAAGTGTCTCCATCTGTAAACTGGGAATAGAAACACTTACTTCTAAGAGACAAGCAGAGGAACGAGATAAACCTCCTACCATAGTTCCTGCGCAAACCAAACCACACCTGTTGCTGTCCAGTCAATTCTGACCCATAGCCACCCTATAATAGAGAATAGAACTGCCCCACAGGGTTTCCAAGGAGTGGCTGATGGAATTGAACTGGTTAGCAGTTGTAGCTCTTAGCCACTGCCCAGTTCCCTGGCTAAGAGCTGTTTAAGTACTTTGTCCTGGCAACACCTTCATCTGCCTCTTTCTGTGAGTTTCCTAAGAACCTTTTCAGTTCTAACTAGTCAGTGAATGGCCTACTCTGATTTTCAAACCTGACATTGCTTTTACCTACCTTAAAAGATAGGAATTTGCAAACCTTTGTTTTAGGACCATATTTAGTGTTTAACTAGAGTTTTTTTCTTCCCCAATGACCTGTAGCTATGGGGTGAAACATGAAATTGTATTATGGCTACTTTAGAATGTTAGCTTTCTCTCGGAATGAAAAAGTATTTACATTTTCTTAAACAAACTGCCTTATCCCAGTGCTTAGTATAGTGATAGCTCAAATGTAAATTCCTGGGCACGGATTATTTTCTTGAGAACCTCTGGATTTCTAGCCAGATTATGCTAATGAGAATCACTTAGCCTCATCACAGTCCCACTGATCTATTTCCTATACTTCCAGATGTTAAATGAAACTGTCATTGGAGAATGTTTGAGTTGGAAGGGGGACTTAGAGGTCATTTAATCTAACTGCTTCATTTTATGAGCTACAAACTATTCATTTTAAATTTGGGGTCCTCAAGAACTGATGATCGATCACATTTGCCCCTCTTATCTTATGGTTGAAAGAGTCTCAGTTATGCACTTCCTGCTTACATATGCATATAGAGGCAGGGTTGCAGGGAGAATTGGTGACTGGAAGTGGAGAAGGAACATTGGGGGACAGAATTACGGTGTGTCATATGGTATTGCAGCTCCTCGAGGGAGCTGTAATTAACGTGTTCGAGGAAAATGCTGCAAGGAAACTAATCTAAAGAATGTACTGAAATAATTTTGCCCCAGCTTTCCAAAATAAAGAAAGAAAAAAGAAATCGTCGCCAAGCTTTGAGGAAGCATGAAGAATGCCAGCAGAAAGGATATTTGTTTAGAGACTGAGAAGGGGCTGATAATAATAGCTGGTTAGAATGTAAAGCCTCTCTAAGGCTTCCTCACGATTTGTCAGCACTCAGTGGTCCTGCTCCATTCATTAAGCATTTCACATGCATGTCACTCTAATTATGGGTCAGGGATTGGTTACAGCCCACTGACTGCTCTTTCTTTGTATCTTGGTAACTTGGTTCTTTACACCAGTTGATATCCTACTAGCCCTTCCTTCCTTCTCTCCTCCTTACTCTATTTTTTGTCCTAAGCTTGTTAAGTGACTCCAAAGTTTAGAAGGCTTTTTGATTGCATGTCACTTGATGTGAAGCTGTGAGTTCCCTAGAGCAAAGTTATTCCAACTTCTTGTCTACCACTTGTAAATAAGAAATCCACTTTCTGTCCAACCCAGTGCCTGTATGCATACATAATTTAAAATAAGTTTCATGAAAAAATACTATGTGTGATGTGCTCTGATTCTTATGCTGCTCCTTGACTCTATTTATTTATTTATTTAAACGTAGGTCAAAACTCATTGAAGGAGACCATTTCATGCCTCATTTCAATCACAATGAGTGTGCATCACAAAGTGAGGTCTTCAAACCATTTGCAACACAGCATTCAGGGGAATTTGGCCCTGAACCTTGCCCTGTATCTGCTGAATCTGAATAATCCACAGGTTAACCAGTTCTCCAATATGATTTTAAAGTTTAAGAACTATTCCCAGATCTTAACACCTTAATATTACCTACTCACAGCAAGATTATTCTTTGCCAGTTGATTATTTTTACTTTTGGGTACAGCATTCATAGCTAGAGCAAGAGCTCTGATCTTTGAATTCCTCTTTCTATTGCTGATCTAGGATAGTTGTAGGTCTGTTCAAAAGGTGTCAGAAATCTTGAACGTCTAATAATACCTTATTATGTGCCAGTTGCTATTCTAAGTGCATTACATAACTCAAATTTCACAATAACATTTTGCATGCAATACTATTAGCCTATTTTACAGATGGGGAAACCGAGGCACAGGGCACTGTAGAAATTTTTATCAAGTTACATATCAAGTAAATGGCAGAGCTGGGATTCGAATCTAGGCATTCTCACCCAAGAGATCATAATCATAACCAAAACCTTTATTTTTTTACTTACCATGAAATGGGAGGTAGTAAATTACCTCTAGGGGTCCCTGGGTGGCAAAAATGGTTAAGTGCTTGACTACTAGGTTGGCAGTTTGAACTCACCAAGAGGTGTCTCAGAAGATAGGCCTGGTGATTTGTTTCTGAAAGGTCACAGCCTTGAAAACCCTATGGAGCAGTTCTACACTGCACACGTGTGAGCCATGAGTAGGAATCGACTGACGGCAACTAACAGCAAAACAAAATGTCTGTATTTGTTGCTGGGAGTCTTAGGTGATGTCATTAACCCACAATGTGCTACAGGAAAATGAATCAGAGGATAATTTGTCTCATCTTTTACTACATACTCCAAACTTGGCTCTGAAGATCTAATAATTACACTCCCTATGCTTGGCTCTCCACCCTTAAGGCAGGTGTGTATGTGTGTGTGTGTTGTGGGGGAAGACTGTGGCAGGAATAGGGGGCTTTGGAGGTAGGGGAATGGGAAGCAGCTTTCTGCTGTTGTTATCTCTGGCTTTTACTCTTTAATTCCTGTTAGGCTACCATCTCTTCTATCACCTGAGTAACCAATTTAATCCATAATTTTAAAAACTGTGCTTTTAAAACAATACTTTAAACCCAGTAAACTCAACACTCAGTGATTATTATATATCATATGATAAATGCTCTTAAAGATTATTAAATTCATTATATCCAAATAACCAAACAATTCTGATTAGTGCATAATACAAAATGGCCTCCCAAAACTATTACTAAGGAAACTTTGCCAAATTTCCTGTTGGGACATAGTAGCCAGTCTCCAAGAGAATTTTCTAGCATTTCCCTCCAAGACACGCCAGTGCAAGGGGAGACCAATAAGGGTTGGTCTCCTTGATTTCAGAAGGAGGACTTTAAAGGATATGCCATTGGAGCTAAGTTGGAACTGTTGAAAGTGCAGAGAAAGAGGGGGTCGGATTTCTGGTGGAAGAATGAACATATATGAAGGCCAAAAGGCATGCATGAAAGACCATAGTCTCTTCAAAGACCATGGTGTCTTCAAGAGCTAATGCCATGTGAAGGAAGAAATAATGCCAGATGAGACAAAGAAATACTGATTGAATTGAACTGAGTGATTTACAAATTTATAAATTCAGATTTGCCCTCCTCTCACTCCTACACTCCGATGTCTATGGAAGAGACCTGTCTGGATCAGGTGGGGCTCCATCATGCCCTCAGGTTAAGAGACTGGCTCTAGGAATGCTTCAGCTTCTTGGAGAGCCTGGGCCCTGTAGCTGGCTCATGCACATAAAGTGTATAGAGGTACTGAACAGTGTGGAATCCCAAATTACCCTTCTCTTACATAGCCAGCTATGTTCAGTTGGGACACAGAGGTGGAAGTGAAGGTTGTGATAGCTGTGAGAGCAAAGGTAGTGTATTAGTTTGTGTTAACATATGCATGTGTGTATATGCATATAAGTACATAAGTACATACTTATGTACGTATGCTACGATGATCCATGTTTAAACCAAGAGACTAGAGATAGGAAATTAGATGGAAAAGCTGTAAAATAATTTTGTTTTTGTCCTCTTGCTGTTTTTCTCCTGCCATATGTTTGTCCTAGTCCTTGCTCCAACAGGCTTTTAGTTACTATGGTTATTATAATGCCTAAAGAAATGCTATTTATATGTGGAGTATAATTTATATCTAAGAACTTTCCAATATGCCCTGTTAATTAACATATCAAAAATTACATATGAGAGATTATCCCTTAATATGATTTTTCCATCTGCCCCATTCTTACCCTATATCAGACTCTTAAATTCATAGTGGGTTTCTTCATATCTATTAAAACCAAACCCACTGCCATCGAGTCGATTCTGACTCATAGCGACCCTATAGGACAGTGTAGAACTGCCCCATACGGTTTCCAAGGTTGTAATCATTATGGAAGCAGACTGCCACATCTTTCTCCCACGGAGCAGTTGGTGAGTTGGAACTGCCAACCTTCCAGTTATCAGCCGAGCTGCTTAAACACTGTGCCACCTGGGCTCCTCTCTTGTCTATTAGGAATATCAATACTGTAACCTTATCATATTCACTCTGACAAGATGCTTCAGAGTCTGTTTCATGGACCTTCTTGGGGAAGAATCAAACAGCAGCCAAGACTTAAGTACAGTTTGGTCCCTTGCGTCTTTGGGTTCTAGTTCCAGGCGGCTGTAAGTGGCGTTAAAATCATTTCCGTTTGTTTGGCTGCAAATACATCATACTCTAAACAGTTTACAGCCTTCCTCACATAAGAAATGTTTCTGAAAGGAAACTCCTCAAGACTAGCTCATCTGGTTATCTTTGCCTCAGTTCCAAAGTACTCACTTTTTGTTGCTGAAACATGGAGAGCTATTGTATTTTCAGTTCCATTACTCATTGCAGACATGCCGGCTATTTGCTGTTATAACTGATCTCAGTTGGAGTGTTTCATTTCTGACAGACTTGAGGAGAACATCATGAAGGGATATATTATTCAAGATTGTTCTGTTAAGCAGTAGGACTGCTCACAGAGTGTGTCAAAGAGAGTCTCCCTCAGAATGTTTAGTGTGTGGTGGTAAGATGTATTTAAGCTTATTTAGACCAATGTTTGCAAAATTCAAAACTTAGAATAGAACCCCAGACCATGGTGGCTAAAGAAACACCTTGCTATGAGCAAGTTGGATAAGACCTATAAGAATTTTGGGGATAATGGAAATAAGGTACCATCCAAATGAAGGAAGACTTTGCATTGACAAAACCTTCTCCTACAATGTTATTCTCCTAACAAACCATAAAAAAACAATTAGAGACCCATCCACACATTTCAGTATCTGAAGTGTTTCAGACTGCCTAGAAATTTGACAGCTATAGACATTTCATTTTTATAAGAATTTAGCTATAAAAATAAAAAGGACATTAGCTTTCTCTGAATGTATATATTTGGTTTGTTAGAAAATATAGTTTCGTTTTAGCTTTTGTTGGCATAAGCTGTCAGACCCATCCATGCTGTCATACTCCTCCAAAACTTAATTCTCCTAATGCATGCCATATTTCATGTTGTGTTGGCTGCTTTTGCATATGCTGAAGAAAACAGGAGAGAGAATACATTTTTTTTTCTTTTCAAATTTAATTTATGTATACATGTGATAGAGAAATGTAAGCATGTTATACTCTCTGAAGACCAAATCTACACTGGCAATATATATAACTGATAATTTTATATAGTACAGGAATAAGGCATATGTGATTGGATTAAAACACTGTGGTTTTTAAATTTATTTATTTATTTATTTTTTATCTCTTTTTATGTTTACTTTATAACCATAAAGAAATAAGGCTATTTGTTGTTGCAGAAAATCTTATTGTAAACATGTGTGCATGTTTGTGTGCAATTTGTAAATTTAGCTTTAGGAAAGTATAACAATAGAGTAGACTGAATTTGGCCCTGGCCCTTATAACTTTCAATAAAGTGAACATATGGAAACAAGAGGCAAGTCAGTGAAATCATCGCAGTCTCTAACGGCTTTTCTAGAGTCTTCAAAAGATTGCCACCCAATGAAGCTTAATGTTTCAAAATGGCAACCCCAAATAAGAGAAATGTGGGAAAGAGTTCAAGGAACAGAAACTATTCGGGGAAGATGTTTTGAAAGTCTTCCAAAACCTTCGAGAAGCATTAAGCTCAAGCTCAGCACTTTATCTTTGACAAATACCACACCGTGTATCTGCTTGTTATTTTGTGGTCCTGTTGCTGCTGTCAGCTTGTTAAATGGAACTCTGGTTTCAGTTGGGAGATGATAATGTGGTAATCTCTGTGCTCAGCTAGCCTCGGGATCCAGAGGCACGCCTGTGCCCAACTGTTGGAGGCTGCACAGCGCCAAGGGTAACCACTGGCAGCTGGACTGATTGAAATGGTCTGTGCCAACAGATTGACAATGTTCTTTTCAGATCTTTCAATGGAAACTTGAGCTTTGCTTGGAAAAGTTTTATGTCCGCAGCACGGAGCACAAAATAAATTACTAAACCGATTGCTTTGGGAGTTTCCAAGCTGTGACATTAAGGTGGCTAATAGACATCACTCTTGATGAAAAGCAAAGGAGTAGTTTCAGAAATTTTGTCCATCAGAGAGAGATTGGGCAAAACTCAAAGTGTATAACAGTCTGCAGACCTACAATAAATAGGTCTTATTTATAAGCAGTAAGTGAGGCAGGAAGAAGCATTTATTTTCAGGAAAAAAAAAGAAAAGCTGCCTGTTTTAAAATTCTGGCTTCTTTTGATTTGATCAAAGGGAAAGGATACCTATTTAATGGAATTTTTTATTCCCACAGAGAAATATTTGTAGTAGGAATGCAAAATGTAGTTTCGTTTCTCTGGTGAGGTTCCTCACCCTGTAGGGCCTTGTTAACACTTCCATCAGAGTATGGAGAAATAAAACCAAAGGCAGCATCATAGAATGCAGAGCTGTTATTCCCAAATAGGACAGAGTTCTTCTCCCTACCTTAGGTTGCTGAACTAAGCAGTCAGAATGCTCCTTTTCTGGTATTGCTAAAATACCAAGTCCTGATTAAATTAAAGGCACTTTAGACCCTCAAAACTCAAACTCTAAGGGGCTCCATAGGTTAAAAACATGAATTTTGGAGAATGACATAAGTTCAAACTCAGGTTCTACTGATTACTAACAGTGTGAAACAAGCCAAGTTACTTGAACTTCTGTCCCTCTGCTTATTTGTTTGTGAAACAGAAATTAACATAGCTACTTCATGGGGTTGACGGAGACCTATAAAACAAAATAACTTTGGAAGGGAAGTGTACTCATGTCTCTAACTTACTTTGAGATAAATTAAAGATAATAAGATAGATGGATGGATAAATGATACATAGATCGTGAAACAAATACAACAAAATGTCAACAACAAGTATAATTACAGGTGGTGGGCATACAAGTACTTGCTATATAATTCTTCCAATTTTTCTGTATGTCTGAAAACGTCTTAATCAGGAGGAAGAAACTGAGAAGGAGTGTTTTTTTAAAGTAACACTCCAACCACTAAGGTGTGTAAATAACAACCGTTCCTGCACCCACTGATCCTAGAACTTAATCACGTGGCCATACCTAACCTTAAGGGAGACTGGAAAAAGGTCTTAAACCTAGCTAAGATTTAGACATTCTATTTCTAAGGAAGAAGAAGAGGAGAGATATTCAGGGAAAGTAGGAGTCTAGGGTCCCTTAAGGATTTCCTGGCACATCCTAAATGCTAAATAACAAATGGTGGCCATTACTATCAAAGGAAGGAGGGTGGAGTGCTCTCCGAAGTCTCACTGCTTTGGGTGACCCAGTGGGTTTAATTCTTTCATCCCTGTTCATCTTGTTTGCATTTCTGTAGAAGCTTGTTACTCCACCCTCCATAGTGTAGCCTTGATTCTCTCCAGGACCTCTCTCTGTAGCACCTGGGGTTAGCTTTTGTAGGATATGGGGGTCTTTATTCCTCCACATATTTAAGCTAAAAAATGTTTCCTTATGGCAGAATTTTCTTACAAGTTTTCAATGCAGACTGCATTATGCGTTAACTCTTTGAAACCACTGCTGTATGAAGACAGCTGATGGTTCCATTATGGTTCCCATATGAGGGAGTTCTGTTCATCATGGCTTCTTGTCATTGCCTCTTCCCTGTGAGGCAATGCAGGGAGGCCTCTAGATAGAGCAGGGACTTGAGCTTTGACTTTCTATGCAGGAAACTCCTTCCATCTGTCCCTGGTAGAACTGTGCTGTGGAAGGAGAATGGGTACCCTCAAGAAGACCAACTCTTATAGGATGGGCAGAGGAAAAGAAACCTTGAAACATTTAACTAAAACAAAACAAAACAAAAAAATAACAAACAAGCAACAACAAAAACAAAACTGAGACTAGGCAGCTCTCAAGGAAGGAGAAGAACCAGGATAGGGCTGTGTCTAGAAGCCCAAAGTGTGGGCTTGGGGGTGGCGGGTGGGGAGGATCAAGAAAGACTGGTCAACAGTAACCCTGCTCTGCAGCCAAGGAGGATAAGGACTGACCTTTAGTCACTGGCAATTTTACTAAAGCCTCATTCCGAGGGAGCAGTGAGGGCAGAATTCAAATTTTGGTGGGGTGGAGGTGACTGAGAGGTAAGAAAGAGAAGACAGCAACCTTGAAGAAATTTAGCAACAAAGGGAAGGAGAGGATGGCAGCCACAGGGAGAATGTAGGGTATATGGAGGAATTTTTATGATGAGAAAAACCTGAGTGTGATAAAATGCTGATGGAAAGGAGCCAGAAAAGAGGCAGATGTTACAGATGTAGAAGAAGGAGGGGATTACTGCTAGGATGAGGTTGTTTCGAAGGCAAGAAGAGGGGGGATCCACACAACCTGAAGAGAAATTGGCCTTGGGTAGGAGGGACTGCTCTTACATTATGACAGGAGGGTGGGGGGATGCCATAGTTGGGGTGCAGTTCAACCAGCAGAGACTAGAATTGTTACCTCCCTCAACTCCATTGGAGCCTTGCTGGCACAGTGGTTAAGCGTTCGGCTGCTAACCAAAAAGTCAGCAGTTCAAATCCACTCAGCCTTTCCTTAGAAGCTCTACAGGGCAGTTCTACTCTGTCCTATAGAGTTACTATGAGTCAGAATCAACACGACGGCAACGGATTTGGTTTTTGGCTTTTATTCAATTAATGTGTTCCTATACAGCCAGTCTACAGCCACATCACGTTAGCTTTTCTTGTGATCCATCACACTGTTGGCTTTTCTTGAAGTTTATTAGCAAATTACAAACATTTTCTTACATTGGATCCTGCTAAACAGTATCTCCTTTATCCCATACTTAGGTGTTTCTGAAATCAAGTTCAAGTCCTAGCATTTATTTCCATGAAATGTCTTTCCATTAGATTTCTAATTTGTCAAGATCTTTTTTATATTCTAATTGAACACACAACATATTGTTGAGGTATTTCAGCCTTGTGACACCCACACATTAAAATATCTCCTGTATATCTCCATCCAAAGACTGTCTTTGGCTTTATTTTTACTTCATTAACCCCTTGCACCCTTTCCCCATAGAGACTCCAGGGAAGAAGAATTCAGCTGGATGCTTTGATGATAACTGATAAAGCCTTTTGTCCTGAGGAGCCCTCCTAAATTGGATTAAATGGATTCGTTTGTGATTTGCAATGTTTATGTTTTAGGGAGAGTGGGATGTGGAAACTCGCCCTTTCTCTGTGTTCATTCTCACAAATAGATGGATACTGTCACTTTCCAAGGCTTGTCCATCTGGAATGGATCACAAACACATTGCTGGGAAAGTAAAAGTACCAGGAAGAGCCTCATTTTCCCTTGGAACTGTGAAATTGAGTGGTCTAGTTTCCAACATGTTGCTGTAAATTCACAAGAGTGTAATATAAGCTACATTTTTAACCATTTGGGATAGCTTATGATTGAATAATGCTTCCTGCCGGACATCTTTTCCCTTTATTTATCACTTACTTTTCTCTCTAATTCCAGCAACAGCAATGGCAGATTATGGAAATGATTCCAATTGTTCAATCTCTCATAACCACATTTAGTCACCAAAATCAATCTATCTGCTACTTTCGAAAGCTGTTAAACAAACAAGCAATTTATTACTGCCTTCTTACAAAGCAACTGGGAAATACGGCCACCTTCACTTTGCTCCTTGCATTTCTTTGGAAACATGAGTGCCTCTTTCTAACTTAAATCAAAATCTGCTTGTTCCTAACTACTGCCTTTGCAATCAGTAATTTGACTCAGTGGACTTAATTCAAAGCAGGCGCTCACATTCTTTAGAGGATTTGTCAGGCTTCCAGGAAATCAAGGAGAACAACACAAATAAACAAACACAGGCCCTAAATTAAACCAGATAAGGAGGAAGAAACTTCAATGAATGAAGAAGGAAAATAACAAAAGAATCAGGAGAAACAAATGTAAGATATTCCAGGGAGCCACCTGCTCCAGCCCCTTAGCCCCACTTTTAGCCTTCTTTCCTAGGGGAAATCAAAACGTCTCCCAAGAGCAAATATTAGTTGTCGACTTTCAGACTTCCACAGAACCTGCTCCATCTCTGTCCCCCCATCCTGCCCCTAGCGGGTGAGCACACCTGGGACCCCTGCAGGCAGACATTTCCTGGTGGTTTCTCTGCTTAGCAAACAGCCAGCATCCCTGCAGAAAGCTCTTCCCTTTGCTGGAATAAGGAAGACAAACAAATCCCTATTCAGTTAACCCTAGCTTCGCTCCCCAGAGCAACTACCAGTGCTGGGATAGAGGAATTGGCAGTCTTCCTTGAAAATCAAATAGATTTTCTTCTGTGTGATGTGCTAAACTTTCTCTTGCCCCAGGCTTAAAGCTACAGATCAGTCTTTAATTTAACTTTTCTTGTGTGAACAACCAGGGCTCCACAAGATAATAGTGGGTTAGCAGAAGTCAATACAAACACGTTTCAGGGGTGTTTCCTGGAAAGTTCTGATTTTATCTTAATGTTTCCTAAATATAAGTAGGCCACAGTGTTCGCTTCTGAATACTCTTTAACCTGATAAGCTTAGATGTTTATTACTTATTTTTTATTTTCATTTTATAAAAACCTCGGTTTTTAAGTGTGATCTCTCAGCTTTTTCATTGAGTCTCTTTTACTTTGTTTTAGAATAACTTACTGAAGGTGAATTTTTTTTTTTTTAGTGTATTCACAGACTTAGAATATACCAGGTATTTGTAATTCATATAAAATGTACAGGTGAATATTTCTTAGTGAATTCAGTTACATCCTAGTACAGATCTTGAGCGTGTTATGACAGTTATACGCATTGAAAATGATGTTGAGTACATTTGATCTCCTTACCATTTCTTCTAATTCTTAACCCTCCTCCGGAATGAAGGTGCAGTGTAATGAATGTAATTAATATAAATAGAGGGTTTTGTGCAGTCAGAAAATCAGGAAATTGCCTTGTTCTTTTCCAGCAGGATATTTATACTGGTCGCTCCACACGTGTACCTTAGGAGAGTCACTTGTTCTTTAGGTTTAAAAGCAGTAATTAACTTTCAACAAGCCTCAACTCTTTTAAGTCCCTTTAGGACAAGAGCCTACATACGTGCCACACCTTTGGTGTCAATTACACAGGAAGTAGGGAATTCTAATTTTAAAAGAAAGAAGCCCAGGTGGCACAACAGTTAAGCTCTAGGCTGCTATCCAAAAGGTTGGCAGTTCGAAGCTACCCAGTGGTTCCACAGGAGAAAGACCTGACTATTTGTTTCTTTAAAGATTCCAAAAAAACCAAAAGAAACAAACCCATTGCTGCTGAGTTGATTCCGACTCATAGTGACCCTATAGGACCGAGCAGAACTGCCCCATAGAGTTTCCAAGGAGCGGCTGGTGGATTCAAACTGCCAACCTTATGGTTAGTAGCCATAGCACTTAATCACTATGCCACCAGGATTATAGCCTAGGAAACCCAGTGGGGCAGTTTTACTCTGTCACATGGGGGCACTATGAGTCAGAATTAACTTGACAGCACCTAACAACAACAACAATTTTAAAAGAGTATAGCCAATTATCCCTTTCAACAATAACTATTTTTACATAATACATAGAATTTTCAAAAAATGCTGATGAATCCAGTCTGTACCGTGACGTGTATTCCTAGTCTATTAGACCAGTGCATTTGATGTCTAAGGAGCATATTGGCATTAGAGGCAATGCAATTATTTTTCATGACATTTTAAAAGTCCATTTCTGTATTACATATTCCAATCTAGTGAAAATTAGATCTACTCTGTTTGGATTTGGCATCCAACACTTGTTGGCCATGGCATGTGATGTAATTTTAAACTGCTTCTGTACATTTAGAAGGAGATTGATTTACAGCAGTCTTTGCCTGAGACAAACACAATTTAAACTAATTCCTGTTGATCCAGATACATTTAAGGTTCGTTTTGAAAAGTCTCAAGCATAGAGAGCTTTGGACACATTTGAGTTATTTTGCTAAGCATTATTGTCATGTATATAAAAGCATGAAAATGTTAATTCTTACCCTTATTTCCTTGGCATCTTAGTTAGTCACTGCATACCTAAAGGGTAATTCCTTCTCCAGATGCTGTGATGTATGCCCAGCTGTTACAAATATATGCAGTTTGCAAATGGCAACAAAAACAGCATATCCAGAACATTCTGCAGGCTGAAACGTTGCCCTTAAAGCTAAGATATATCTAGTGTCAAGGACAGTCTTTTGGTAATTTGTAACCAGGATGGAGCTGAAGAAATGGCAACAGGTATAGAAAAGTGCCTCATAAAACAGCTAAATGAATACATTATTTACACAAGCATTTCCATATTAGCATATACTGTGTAGTACAAATTGAATTTACTGTAAGTGTGCAATCATTGTGTATAAAATTTCTAAGGACATCTGGTACTGCAGGTATATTATTTAAGAAGACAAAATTGCATCCAATTCTTTAGTCAAATCTCTTTTAGCATCTGAAAAAGTAGTTCCTCTGTGTATATGTATTTTTCCTCATTGTAGGGTAGCCGTTGTTAGAATTGCCCAACTTGGAGTTTGGAAGAGCTAGGTTCCAGGTTCTGGCAATGTCTATGACCACCCTGTGATGCTGGACAAATCTCTCAACTTTTCCTAATCTTTTGTTATTCTTAGCTACTCTATTCCTAATGTAGAAAATACCTGAATTTTAATTATTTTTGTGCTCTGCCAAAGAAGGACACTTTACACATTTTAGCTCCTTTCTAGCACAGTGGTCTAGGGCTAGTTGCTTTTCCCTGATATTTCTTAACTGTCTTTAGGTATATAGCTATTTCTGGTCTTTTTAGCTGCCTGAGTATTCCTAGGATGATTAGACTGGGGCACATACATGGCTTATTAGCCACTCCTATTCAGACAAACATGTCTAAATAGGACTTCTAGCATGAAAGTCAAAGAATATTCTAGAACTTAATAAATCATAGTTCTTATATTCTAGATTATTTTATTGTTACATCTAGAAAACAGTGGTGTCTGCCCTTATGTGCCCCTGGATGCTGCTGAAATACACCGCTGTATGGAAATCTGATTCATCAATTTTTTTAGATCTCGACCTTTTTAGGTGCTCTATGTCTAATGAATCTACAGTTTCGTTGAAGCCCCAGGCAAGAAGCTGGTATCTAGAAAGGAAATAGCAAATGTTCATATACAGTGACTGGAACTGATTTTTATCAGCTTAGATGGTACCAGGCTAAGAAAATTATCCATCTGGGCCAGGTAATCCATCTTTCTGGAAAATCACTAACTTACATTCTTTTTTTTTTTTTTTTTTCATTTTTTCCCATACAAAAATTTATACATACCTTGTTATGTGACCCTAATTGCTCTCCCCATACTGTGACAGCACACTCTTCCTTTCCACCCCTGATTCCCCATGTCCATTCAACCAGCTCCTAACCCTCTCTGCCTTCCCATCTTAACCTCCGGACAAAGGCTGCCTGTTTAGTCTCTTGTATATACTTGAGCTAAGAGGCACACTCCTCATGAGTATCGCTTTATGTCCCACAGTCCAGTCCAATCCCTGTCTGAAGAGTTGGCCTTGGAAATTGTTTTAGTTCTGGGCTGATAGAGAATCCAGGGGCCATGCTTTCCGGGGTTCCTCCAGTCTCATTCTGACCATTAAGTCTGGTCTTCTTACTAGATTTTGAGTTCTGCAACCCACCTTTCTCCTGCTCCATCTAGGACTCTCTGTTGTGTTCCCTGTCAGGGCGGCCACTGGTGGTACCTGAGCCCCATCTAGTTCTTCTGGTCTCAGGCTGATGAGTCTCTGGTTTACGTGGCCCTTTCTGTCTGTTGGGCTACTACTTTCCTTGTGTCTTTGGTGTTCTTCATTCTTCTTTACTGCAGGTGGTTGGGACCAACTGATGGCATCTTAGATGGCTGCTTGCAAACTTTTAAGACCCCAGACGCCACTCACCAAAGTAGGATGCAGCACATTTTCTTAATAAGCCTTGTTATCTAAGCTACATTCTTAATAACACAGTCACTGAGATGATTTCCTTTTGTTGAATAATTTCCTCATTCTGTAAGGATTTTAAAAGCCTGGGGGTAGGTATTTGAGCATATCATTTAGGGACATCATTTTAAAACATGGACTGTTAACAGAATTTAAATACAATCTAAGTAAAATAACTTACTTGCTAAGTGTTAAAAATAAGCAGGATATTCTACAAGAGAGAAAGGAAATTTTAAAAGCTTTTGATTTTGAGTTAAAGTTTTAGGAGCTGGAGATTAAAGCTTTTGCCTGTCATTGCCTTACAGAACTGGCGTCTCCATTCTCAATTACCAAAGGTCAGTTCTCTCTTAACACAGTTGATCGCTCCTCCCATGTGAAACAATTTCTTCACTTGGATTCCTCCTATCTCACTGACTACTCCTTTTCAAACTCTTTGCTGGTACTCACTCATATCACTACCCCCTTAATAATGAACTGTCCTAGCATTCAATCCTTGAACTTATTATCTATTAACATTCATTATTTGTGATCTCAACTAGACTTGTGGCTTTATATGCTATGAAGCACAGTTTTACATCTTTAGCGCAGGCCTCTCCCCTGAAATATGTTCGTGTATATCCAACTGCCTACTCAATATCTCCACCTGGATTTCTAATAAACATCTAAAATTTATCATCTCCAAAACTGAATGCCTTATTTAGTTCTGTGCCCCTAAAAATATACATGCATACCTTCTCTCCCAGTTTTCTACGTCTTAGTTTATGGCAAACTCATCTTTCCAAGAGTTCAGAGCAAAATCCTTGGTGTCGTCCTTGAATACCCTCTTTCTCTTACTTTTGACATTCAATCTCTCAGAAAATCTTGTTGGCCTTACCTTCAAGATATATACCATATTTAACAATTTCTCATTCATTACATAGGTTTATTTTACCCACTCTTTCCCAATCATCATCAGTGTTTCTCACTTAAATTAGAGCTCCCCCACTGCTGTCAAGTCGATTCTGATTTATAGCAACCTATAGGACAGAGTAGAACTGCCCCATAGGGTCTCTAAGGAGAGATTGGTGGATTAGAACTGCCAGCCTTTATGGTTAGCAGCTGTAGCTCTGAACCACTGCACCACCCAGCCCTTGCCCTCCTACAGGTTATTCTCAACGTTGCAACCAGAGTAACTTTGAAAAACGTAAGTCAGATCATGTCACTCTTCTGCTTAAAACCCTAACAATAGAGACTCAATAGAAACTCCCCAACATTATTTAGGTAAAAGCCAAGTTCTTGCAAAGAACTCAAGGTCCTACCTTATCTCCTACTGTTGCCTCATCACTGATTCCACCCAGCTTCACCGGTCTTCTTACTTTTTTCTCACCTGGAAGGGTTTTTCTCCACCCCTATCCTCGCCCCTTCTCCTTCAGGTTTCTACTCAAAAGTCACCTTTGTAAGGATGGCCTTCCCTGACCACTCTATCTAAAATAGCAACAATTGGCTGATTTGTATACCTCTTTTTTCTTTATTTGTCTTCAAACCTTCTCCCCATCAGACATACCATACATATTATTTATTTAGTTTGTTTATTGTCTGTCTGTATCACTGGAAGTTGTGCTTCATGAGTGCAGGACTTTTGTTTGTTATGTTCAATACTGTATCCTTTAGAATATAGCAGGATGTCAATGAATATTACATGAATAAATGAATGAATAGGCATGGCAAATGATGTTCTCCTTTAGGCTGACATGATAATGTAAGCCAACAATTCCTTTTCAATTGATCCCTTTGCTATTTTTTTTCTTCACTTCATTTTGGAGATATAAATAATAGAAAATCTAGCCAGAAATAAATAATCTGAAGAAATAAATAATCCATCTCATTGGAAGAGATGCAAAGGGAGAGATAGAGAACAGGATTTATCAATTGTCTGATTCAAAGGAACTTATAAAACATGTTCTCTGAAGAGTCTAAGCCAAGGAGGGAATGATGGTCTCAGACAGAGGCAAACATTTAGAAGCCTCAGCAGGAAAGGCAACTGCTTCCAATTTCTCTAGGATATAATATTAACTCAAAGATCTCCAGGATGAGGTAGTGGAGATTATCTTTAACTCTGGAATTAGCTCAAACAATGTGACTTTTCTCTTCCTTGCAAACTTACTCTAGTGGCCTATCAATATCCAAGATGGGTAACCACATGGGCCTCCAGGACTACTGTGAATTACTGGCCATCTGCCTCAGGGTTTCTGAGGCTGGAATGGAAAGAGGATCTCCATAAAATTAGAATATGATTCATTTTATGTTTTTCTGCATTTTTTCTATCAATGCTCAGTCTCAAAAAAAGAGATGATAACTGTTGGTCGTCAAAATATTAATTTTCAATTTAGGAGCAATGCTGTTTGGGTCCTTAAAGGCATGTATGTTGTAGACTGTTGTGTGCAATGGATCACTTTCATATGGCCTTTCTCACCATGATCTTGTAACTCCCACCAAATAACTGGGTGAGACTATGCCAGTAAGGTGCTTGTGGCCCACCAAGGGAATTAGACAGCTTGCTAATAATACAAATAAGGTAAATGGCACCATTGTGGTGGTGGGACCATGAAATAAGATGTATGAAACCCTAATGAGGGAATTAGTCAGTTTTGCTAGCCCACTAGGCTTAAAATGAGTCATCCCAGAGGCAGAAAGGGGGACCTGACTACCACCAAGAAGAAAAGATGGAAGCAGAGCACGTCCTTTGGATTTGGGATCCATGCACTGAGACCGTCCTAGACCCAGAAAACAGGGAGAGAGAGCTGTAATATCAGAGACGGCAAGATGGCAAGAAGGAGCAGCAGAGAAACAGCAGCAGCAGAGGTGACAGAACCAGGAGACTGGCAGGAGACACTAGGAGATGAGCTTCCTGGCCCACTGAGAAGGAGGATTGCTGGTGGAGTGGGGTGACTCTGGGCACTTATTGGTGGAACTAAAGGGCTTTGTAACACTTTCCTAAGCGGGGCAGAGGCGTGGCCCGAAGGGCCGAGGGCCAGAGAGAGGCCTGCCTCAGAGTATGGCTGAGAAGAGGCTGCCCTGATAGAAGAGCTGTATGCTGAGCATTCCCGAACCTGAACTGTAGCCTGTTACTTCCATAATAATCCCCATAACTGTGAGTATGGTCTGTGAGTTCTGTGTGGCCATTGCAAAGAATTATCAAACCCAACAGAAGTAAGAGGAGTAGAGTGCCATGGGAGGGATGGCTGGGGTCAGAATGGAAAAAAAATGTTGGAGGGTGGAGGTATGTTTGACCTCCACCTCATAGAAATCAGTCTTGGGCTGTTGATCCTGATAATAATTCTCATGATTCTCTCTTCTCCTTTTGAAGTTAGAGGAGATCAGAGGACATTACCATACCACCATTTTTATAACTATAATGAACTGAATGTCCTATAAATTGTACCTCATTTCAGCTGTTATAAGGATGTTTTAAATTAGACCAAGGCTATTTTCTGTTTTTGGAACAGTGGTTTGTAACCAAAATCATACTTTTTTTAAAAAAGTAAGCCTATGATATCAAACCATAAAAATACTACTATATAGAAGTAGAGTGAAATGCCACGCATACAGTAAGTTCAAGCAATATCAAAAGAATAAGAATGACGTGAATATGCACTAGGGAAGGGCAGATGAGAGCTCTTTTCTAAAATCCTTTGTGGAGATAAGCAGATTAAAAAATCTGCTTATAAATGTCATTTATGCTTCAACCTGAATCAGAGCAATCTACAGGAGACTCAAGTGAGTATCCTTTTGCTGCTATCTCTTTATCTGCCTTCAGGAGACATTAGCACCTGGACTGTGCAGTCTGAGACCTAATTTCTAATCTAAAGAGACAGAGATGAAATAAAAAATGCTATCATCGTTTCTTTCGCCCATTCTCCCCTTGTCATAAATTACTATGGTTAAAACACGTATTAAAAACATGGAAATATTCAAATGACAGCTACAAACCTAATAAGGATCATCAGCCTAGAGTCTGCTGTTGTATTCCTAACTGCCTTGCCTTGTCATACTCTGACATTTAAAGGCTGGTTTAAATATCTCCCTTTCTTTATATGATTTGTTGGCATAGTTTGTGTTGTTGTTCACTTCTCCTCATGAGGCAAGTGGTTAGAACTAGGGCATGCTCATCTTTTCTGGCCATGTTTGGAGAGAATTCACCAGAAAATGATGTCTTCTGAGTTTTTCTTTTTATCTCAATCCAAACTTAATAGATAGATAAGAGTTAATAGCTCTGGTTGAGTTTATACCCATTTCTAAATGCTTTCTTTATGCTTTTTAGTGTTCTGTAATATAACATTGTAGAGCAATTGTACAAATAATAACAAAAAAAAAAAAAAATCCAAGAAAAAGAAAACTCATTTTACTGCCCAAGACTAATCTTAGCTTCAGAAAACTGTAGCCTCAAGAAGTTACACATAATGATTACTTACCCACTGTGCCTGATCACCAGGATATTATTCTGTAATAAAAAACTCAGGGAATTTTCCAAAGGCATGATATAATCATTATAGTGCCAGATTTTAAAAGGCCATTACATGTTTCTATCTCTGTTCATTGGTTCTGCATGAGTCATCATCCTTGCAAAAGTAGATGACATTTTCCCCATTGGAAACTGGCAGAATGCACATGGAAGACTTAACTTATAAGGCTCTCTGCACTTGAGACTCTTGAGCTGCTATATCCCCCAGAAATCCTGGGCATTCATAGTTTTGTGATTTAGAGTATGGACACCTGTAATTTGCTTTGCCAAACTTCCTTCTACATAGAGTGTGACAACATTCTCTGCTGTGTCCACATAGCATTTTATGTTTATTGTACAATAGTATTTGTATTTGTTTGTACCTTAAATTATATCCTCTATAGTGAGAATAGCAGCACAACTGGAAGAACATAATTGATATCACTGAATTGTACATGTAGAAATTTTTGAAATGGTGTGTCTTTGGCTATGTATATTTTCACCAAAAAAAAAAAAAAAAAAAGGTCCTCCAAGTTCCCAAGGTCGAGAAGGGAGAGTGTCGATATGTCTTGGGGTTGTTGACCAATGTCATAAAACTGTATGTGTACTGACTGTTTAATGAGAAACTATTTGTTCTGTAAAACTTCACCTAAAGTACAATAAAAATAAATAAATATGTCCTCTAAATACAATGGTGCACCTCATTGGAATAGATGCAAAGGGAGACATACAGAATAGGCTTTATCAATTGCCTGATTCACAGGGTCTTATAAAACATGTTCCTGATAGCTCTGGTAAGTATAATGGAAATGGCTTTGAAGACAAACAGTTCTGGGGTTCTAATTTTGTCTCTGGCATAACTGTATGAATTTGGGCAAGTTATTTGGGTCTTCCAATGGTTGTTGAGAAGAAGAAATAACAGAAAAGCACCTGTCACAAGTAAAACACCTGGGACAAGTAGGCTCTTGATGGATGTTAGTTTTCTTATTCCTATTGTCTTCTGTCCCCATCTTTACTCATCTGCCTGAATGTAGAGTCTTCTATAGATAGTACTGGGGAATTTCTCCCCTGTTTTGCTAATTCATAATGTCTGGAGAAGATTATTTTAAAAAGAAGCATTTGTTTAAGTGTTCATGCAGCCCTAGAAAATTGTGTGACGAAGTTAGTGAACCTGTTCTTTGAAAATGAGAACTACATTTTTATATTAAATATCAATTTAACTGTAAATGTATAAAACAGACTTTAGTGAGCATACAATGAATTCAGATATCTACTTCCATTTCATTAACAAATGGCTAAAGGAACATTTCCATTTTATTCTGATCAGGACTCAAACTTACCTAAATTCTGTAAATCTGTTTCTAAACACTGGCAATTTTTACTCTATCCTTCTCCATGTTTGCAAGTCACTTTCTTTTTCCAGGAGCTCTCTTACTATTTGCTCTTTTCTTAAGCACTTGATCAAAATTCTCCTTAAAGTACCCTAATTTTATCATGATATGCGTTCGATTCTGCAAAATACTGGTGGCCAACTTGTTAAACCAGGAATGACCAGACAGTGCTGTGGCTCTCAGACCCCTGTAATCTGAGACTATTCTTTATGATCATGTGCTACATTTTCCATGTTTGGCACTCAACTGGAGTACAAAAGAAAAACTGGATTTCACAGGTTGAGCAGAAACATGGACATCAGACTAAATTCTTGGTAGACAAATGTCTTAGTCTGGGTTCTCTGGAGGAGCCAAGCCAGTGAATTGTGTATGAATATACACAGAGAGAAGTTTACTTCAAGGAAATGGCTTAGGCAATGGTGAGGAAATGGCTCACACAGTTGTGGGGCCTGGAAATTCCCAAATCTACAGGTTAGGCAAAAAGCTGAAGACCTCTGCTGGCTCATGTGGTTGCAGGGGTGGACAAATCCAATATCTGTAGGTCAGTGGCAGGCTAGAGGCCTTTGCCAGCTCACGGGGCTGTAGGGGTTGGCGAATCCAAAATCTGCAGGTCAGGCAGCAGGACTTCTGCAGGCTTATGTTCCAAGACCTGGAGGTCAGGTGATGAGAAGAGTACAGGGTTGAGAAAGAGAGTGAACTTTGCCAGAACATCCATTTATATACTGGAGGCAGGCCATACCCTCAAGGAAACTCCCCTTTCAACTGGTTGGCTGCTCACATCAGATCGGAAAATGGATAGTTACATAGTGTCTGCCAAACCACTGAGAATCATAGCCTAGACAAGTTGACACATAAGATTAACCATCATAGCATATTTGTGCATCTTTTTGGCTAACAGCTACAGGAACTCAGGGGTGTTACTACTTTACCATTTTAAGTCCACTGTCCTAATCAGGTCCACAGTTTGGCTGCATGACAATGTCATTGGAGAACTACATTCTCTCCTCATGGACTCACAGCCCTGCAAAGTAATCAAACTCTAAGAAACCATAAACTGTGGTAAATCACCTAACTAGATGTTCCCATTCATTTTTAAATAAACTAGAAAAACATTTCTTTTTTTTTTTTCTAAAGATTTTAGAGATATAGATAGATCATTAATTGGGATTTAGAGTTTAGTAAGAATAAAAGCCTTAAGAGGTAGTGCACTGAGACATATTTATAGTGCATGAAGATGTCTAAGGGTCATCTAATTCAAACTTTGAGTAAAACAAAGCAAGGAGTAGTTAAGTGATTCATCCAAGATCACATAGCTAGTTAGTAGCAACGCTGAGATTAAAACTCAGTCGCCCTGACTGGGTGGCTGGGAATATCTTGAAGGTGTTTAACTCCAAAGTGAAGTCCCTCAGTGATGGGAATGGTTAAGATGCTTCGCTGCTAAATGGAAGGTTGGAGGAGGTTTGAGTCCAACTAGAGGCATCTCTGAAGAAAGTCTGGTGATCCACTTCTGAAAAATAAGCCATTGAAAACTCTGTGGAGCACAGTTCTCCTCTTAAACACATGGGGTTGCCATGAGTCAGTGTTGACCCCACAACAAATAGTTTGGTTTGGTTTAACTCCAAAGCATGGCCCCTATGTCCTTGCCATCCTGTATGAAGCATGCACATGATGCTACATGCTAGACGGGCTCCACACTCTGAAGGATTTCTATATGGAACAATCATGACAAAGTCAATATATAGTATAAGCCACATTCCAACCCACCTCTTCTCAAAATCACTGGAGGCTCTCCATTTTTTGACAAAACTGGATTTGAAGTATGGGCAATAAATGACACCAGCATTATTTTCACTTCTAAAAATACCTTAAGAGGGAGAGTTCCTGCAAAATGGCACTCTAGGCAGAAGCACCACACTGTCCCTCCACAGCAAAGATCCAAAAAACTAAGCCGAACAGAGAATACAACAATCCTGAAACCCTAAAACATCAAATGAAGAGATAAAGAACTCAGCCAAGCACCAAATGGAGTGAGAAAACTGACAGATGGAGAGTGAGGAGAGATTTATGCAGAGGTCCCCTACCAGCTAAAGCAGCGCAGATCCACCATCTTGGACTCCTATCGGAGACCAGCAAATAGGGGGTATGAGAAAGCAGCCTCATGGAGCGTCCAGCGGGAGACAAAACAACTGGTAATTTGTGATATATGCTTTACCACCCCCCACCCTTCTTCATCCCGACTCGGCCTCCTCTGCTTCCCGCGGCCACAATCTCTTGTCCGAGAAACACCAGCTGCTTGGATTCCACACATCCGAATGGGCCGGCTCTCTGAGTGCCATTTGTTGGCTGCTGGTGTTGCTTTTATCCACTTCTTTTGATTTCTTCCTTACCTCTCACCACCTCCCCCTCTTTTCGCTCAAATACCTGGCTCCGTGCGCCATCTTTGCTTCTTCCTGAGGGGCTGCAGAGCTCTGGTAATTTGTGATATACGCTTTCCCACTCTCTACCCTTCTTCACCCACACTCGGCCCCCTCTGCTTCCCGCAGACACAGTCTCTTGTCCGAGAAACACCAGCCTGCACTAGCTGGCTCTCAGAGTGCCATTTGTTGGCTGCTACTGTTGCTTTTTGATCTGCTTCTTTTGATATCTTCCTTGCCTCTCACCACCTCCCCCTCCTTTTGCTTTAATACCTGGCTCCGTGCACCATCTTTGCTTCTTCCTGAGGGGCTGTGGAGCTCCACTCGAGTGTAGAGCTGCTTCCCTGTCTGGGCTGCTGTGTTGATGGGATCCCAGGGCTTTTGTTTGTTTGTTTGTTTTGAATTGTTTTCTTATCCTTTTCTTGAGCTGGGAGCCCTTTCTGGCCAGGTGGTGCTGCATGGCAATGAGACTTACCCCTCGGCTTGCACAGACATGCAGAGGGATCCCTGAGGACATTTCTTTCTTAGTTGGTTTTTTTTTTTTCTGTGTTTTTTGGGGCCTAGCTTGTTCTTTTTTTTAAAATTGTTTTGTTTTCTTTTCCCTCATTTTCCCTTTTTGTCTTTCTTCATTGCTCAGTTTCTTGTCTCTCTATATCTTCCTTCTCTTTCTGTTCCCTGAATACCTGGTGTTGTATACCTCTATGTCTTCTAGCCAGGCTGTACTGCAACACCTGAGAGCGACTTCCCCAGACATCATATCTGCACTGGTGGGATCGCTGGGAACTTTGCTGTTCCTTAACCTTTCCAATTTTTATTTATTCATTCTATTCTTTTCTTCGTCTTCCCCTTTCTGTTTTTCTCCATTTCATAGTCTCTTATCTGTCCACTCCAATGGCAAGCTCCCCTAGCATTCATTTTCATTTGTTTGTATGTTTTTAGTTCCTGTTCCTCTCTCCTCTCTCCCATATCCATCTTAGCTCCACACATAACAGTCTTCCCACTGCATCCTGACTACCTGCACCATGCGCTTGACATCACACTACCAAGCAGCACAGGCACGGCCTACTGGAACCTGCCCTGCACTGATTACCAATCCGCTCTGGTGGCTGTAGTAAGTGCCACAAACAACCCGTTCCAGTAACTGCTCTTCAGCTAGACCTGCCCTGCCATACCATATCTGAGTGACTGACCCTGCCAATTGGAGAAGGAGGCAAAAAGAATTGTGCCCACAGACGAGCAAACAACAAAGAACACACAGTCCGCATGCTCAGACATAGACAAATTTAAATAAAAAAGGGGGACGAAACAAACAAATCTACAATCAATAAATAAGAAAAATAACTACTGAATGCCCTGAAGACAGCAGACAATATCAAAAAATTTACAAAAAAAGGAGAAGATGGTTCCAGTAGGCATCCAAAATAAAACACCAGATGACTCTTCAGTGGAAGAAAATGCACTAGAACTAACTGATAGGGAATTCAAATCTCTAATACTCAGAATTCTACAAGAGCTGAGGCAAAAACCTGACAAACATGAGGAAAAAATAGAAAAATTCATGGGAAATACAGACAAAAAATTGGAAGAATTCAGGAAAAGAATGCAGGAGCAAAATGCCAAAATAAATTTGCAACTAGAAATTATACAAAGACCACAATGAGAAATCCAAAAGATAAACAACAAGATTTCAGAAACGGACAGTGTCATAAAAGGGCTGAGAAGCAGATTTGAAATGGTGGAAGACAGGATCAGTGGAATTGAAGACAAACAGTTGGATACAACTCTGTTTGAGGAAAACTCAGAAAAAAGAACAAAGAAAAATGAAGAGACCCTGAGAGTTATTTGGGATACAATCAAAAGCAAAAATTTTCGAGTGATTGGAATTCCAGAACAGGGGGAGAAAACAGAAAACACAGAGAGGATCATTGAAGAACTGCTGACAGAAAACTTCCCCAATATCATGAAAGATGAAAAGCTGGCCGTCCAAGAAGCTCAATGAACCCCATATAGGAGAGACCGCAAAAGAAAATCATCAAGGCATATCATAATCACACTCACCAAAACCAAAGACAAAGAATCCTGAGAGCAGCTCGTGAAAAACAAACTCACATCAATAATTACACTGACTGTAAATGGAATCAATGCACCCATAAAGAGACGGAGAGAGACAGAATGGATAAGTAAACAGGATCCATCAATATGCTGTCTACAAGAGACACAACTTAGAAACAAAGATGTGAATTTCTTAAAAGTCAAAGTTTGGAAAAAAATATATCAAGCTGACAACTACCAAAAAAGAGCAGGAGTTGCAATTCTAATCTCAGATAAAATAGACTTTAAAACAAAATCTACCATAAAAGACAAAGAAGGACACTATATAATGATTAAGGGGAAGATCCATCATGAAGACATAACCATAATAAACATCTACGCACCCAATGACAGGGCTCCAAAATACATACAACAAACTCTAACAACACTGAAAAGAGAAATTGACAGTTCCACAATAATAGTAGGAGACTTCAACACACCACTCTCAGTAAAGGACAGAACAATGAAGAAGAAACTCAGCAAAGATACAGAAGACATAAGGGCACAATCAGCCAACTTGCTCAGAGACATATATAGAACACTCCATCCAACCACTGCAAAGTACACATTCTTTTCCAATGCACATGGAACATTCTCCAGAATAGACCACATCTTAGGCCACAGAGCAATTCTCAACAAGATCCAAAACGTTGAGATAATTCAAAGCATCTTCTCTGACCACAATGCCATCAAGGTAGAAATAAACAATAGAAAGAGCAAGGAAAAAAATCAATTACATGGAAACTTAATAATACCCTGCTTACACATCACTGGGTAATAGAAGAAATCAGAGATGGAATCAAAAAATTCCTAGAATCAAATGAAAATGAAAACACATCATACCAAAACAATTGGGACAAAGCAAAGGAGGTCCTCAGGGGACAATTTATAGCAATAGATGCACATATCAAAAAAGAAGAAAGGGACAAAATCAAAACATTAACTACAGAACTCAAACAAATAGAAAGAGAACAGCAAAAAAAGCCCACAACCACCGGAAGAAAGGAAATAGTAAAGATCAGAGCAGAAATAAATGAAATAGAGAACAGAAAAACAATAGAAAGAATCAACACAACCAAAAGTTGGTTCTTTGAAAGAATCAACAAAATCGACAAACCACTGGCCGGACTGACGAAAGAGAAACAGGAGAGGACACAAATAACCCAAATAAGAAATGAAATGGGGGACATTACAACAGACCCAACTGAAATAAAAAGGATTATAACAGAATATTATGAAAAACTATACTCCAACAAATTTGAAAAGCTAGAGGAAATGGATAAATTTCTAGAAACACGTGGCCTACCCAAATTACAACAAAGTGATGTTGAAAATCTGAACAGACCCATAACGAGAAGAGATTGAAAAGGTAATAAAATAAAAAACTCCCAACCAAAAATAGCCCTGGCCCAGATGGCTTCACTGGAGAATTCTACAAAACATTTACATAAGACCTTGTACCAGTACTACTCAAGCTATTTCAGAGCATGAAGAGGAAGTAACACTTCCTAATTCATTCCATGAAGCCAGCATAATGCTGATATCAAAGCCAGGCAAAGAAGTCACAAAAAAAGAAAATTACAGACCAATATCTCTCATGAATATTGATGCAAAAATTCTCAACAAAATTCTAGCCAGTAGAATTCAGCATCATATCAAAAAAAATAATACACCACGACCAAATAGGAGTCATACCAGGTATGCAAGGATGGTTCAACATTAGAAAATCAATCAACGTAATCCAGCACATAAATAAAAGGAAAGAAAAGAATCACATGATCATCTCAGTTGACGCAGAAAAGGCATTTGACAAAGTCCAACACCCATTCCTGATAAAAACTCTCAATAAAATATGTATAGAAGGGAAATTTCTCAACATAATAAAGGGCATCTATGCAAAACCAACGGCCAACATCATTCTTAATGGAGAGAGGCTGGAAACATTCCCCTCGAGAACAGGAACAAGACAAGAATGCCCTTTATCACCACTCCTATTTAACATTGTGCTGGAAGTTCTAGCTAGAGCAATAAGGCAAGAAAAAGAAATAAAGGGCATCCAAATTGGTAATGAAGAAGTTAAACTGTCCCTGTTTGCAGATGACATGATGCTATACATAGAAAACCCTAAAGACTCCACGAGAGATCTACTGGAACTAACAGAAAGATTCAGCAGAGTAGCAGGATACAAGATAAAACATTCAAAAATCAGTTGGATTCCTATACAGCAATAAGGAGAATGATGAAAAGGAAATCAGGAAAACAGTACCATTTTCAATAGCCCCTAAAAAGATAAACTACTTAGGAATAAATCTGACCAGGGATGTAAAAGACCTATACAAAGAACTACTACAAAACACTACTGCATGAAACCCAAAGGGATCTACATAAATGGAAAAACATACCATGCTCATGGATAGGCAGACTAAACATTGTGAAAATGACAATTCTACCCAAAGCAATTTACAAATACAACGCAATCCTGATCCAAATACCAACAAAATTCTTCAAAGTGATGGAAAAACTAATCATTAACTTTATATGGAAAGGGAAGAAGCCCCGAATAAGTAAAGCACTGCTGAAGAAGAAGAAAGTTGGAGGACTCACACTACTTGACTTCAGAACCTACTATACAGCTACAGTAGTCAAAACAGCCTGGTACTGGTACAACGACAGATACATTGACCAGTGGAACAGAATTGAGAACCCAGATGTAAATCCATCTGCCTACGGTCACCTGATCTTCGACAAGGGCCCAAAGTCCATCAAATGGGGGAAAGACAGTCTTTTTTAACAAATGGTGCTGGCAAAACTGGATATCCATCTGAAAAAAATCAAACAGCACCCATACCTCACGCCGTATACAAAAACTACTTCAAAATGGATCAAAGACCTGAACATAAAGCCTCAAGCTATAAAGTTAATAGAAGAAAAATTAGGACCAATACTTCAGGCCTTAATACACGGCATTAACAGGATACAAACCATAACCATCATTGCACAAACCCCAATAGATAAGCTAGATAACTGGGATCTTCTAAAAGTCAAATACCTATGCTCTTCAAAATACTTCACCAAAAGAGTCAAAAGAAAACCTACAGATTGGGAAAAATTTTTGGACAGTGCAAGTCAGACAAAAGTCTAATCTCCATAATCTATAAGAAAATCCAACACCTCTACAAATAATCCTATTAAAAAATGGGCAAAGGAAATGAACAGACACTTCACCAAAGAAGACATTCAAATGGCCAACAGACACATGAGGAAAATGCTTGCGATCACTAGCCATTAGAGAAATGCAAATTAAAACCACAATGAGATACCATCTCACCCCGGCATTACTGGCATGAATCAAAAACACTGGAAATAACAAATGTTGGAGGGGCCGCGGGGAGATCAGAACACTTATGCACTGCTGGTGGGAATGCAAAATGATACAATCATTTTGGAAAATGATATGGTGCTTCCTCAGAAAGCTAGAAATAGACATACCATTCGATCCAGCAATCCCACTCCTAGGAATATATCCTAGAGAAGTAAGAGTCATCACTCGAATAGACATATGCACCCCTATGTTCATGGCAGCATTGTTCACAATAGCAAAACAATGGAAACAACCTAGATGCCCATCAACAGATGAATGGATAAACAAACTATGGTACATACACACAATGGAGTATTATGCAATGATAAAGAACAATGATGAATCTGTGAAGCATCTCATAACATGGATGAAACTGGAGGACATTATGCTGAGTGAAATAAGTCAATCACAAAAGGACAAATATTGTATGAGACCTCTATTGTCAAAACCCATGAAAAAATTCACACACAAAATGTAACAATCTTTGTTGGTTACGAGGGATGGGATGGGTGGGATGGAAATACTAAATAGGCGATAGATAAGTGGTATCTTGGGTGAAGGGTGAGACAGTACACAATACAGGGGAAACTAGTACAACTTGTACAAGGAAAGGTCATGGAAGCCCCATAGACACATCCCAACTCCCTGATGGATTGAATTGCTGGGTGGAGGGCTGTGGGGACCATGGTCTTGGGGAATATCTAGCTTAATTGTCATGACAAAGCTTATAAGTCAATGCTCTACATTCTACCTTGGTGAGTAGTGTCTGGGGTCTTCAAAGCCTATGAGCGGCCATCTAAGATACTCCACTGGTCTTATCCCTTCAGCAGCAAGGGAGAATGAAAAGAACATACAAGGATACAAGGAAAAAATTAGTCCGAAGGACTAATGGACCACATCTACCAAGGCCTCCACCGGACTGAGTCCAGTACAGCTAGATGGTGCCCAGCTACCACCGCTGACTGCTCTGACCAGGATCATAACAGAGGGTTCTGGACAGAGCTGGAGAAGGATGTAGAACAAAATGCTATCTCACAAAAAAAGGCCAGATTTACTGGCCTAAAGGAGACTGGAGAAACCCCAAGAGTATGGCCCCCAGACACCCTTTTAGCTCAGTGGTGAAGTTATCTCCGAGGTTCACCATTCAGCCTGGGAGTGGACAACCCCGTAAAACCAAATGGGACTAATGAGGTAAAGTAGTCCAGTGACAAGGGCCAGAAGACAGAAGGGGACAAGGAAGCTGGTGATAGGGAACCCAAGGTTGAGTAAGGATACTGTTGATGTGTTGTGAGATTGTTAACCATTGTCATAGGGCAACATTTGTAGTAACTGTTAAATGAGAAACTATTTTGTTCTGTAAGCCTTCATCTTAAGTGAGAATAACAGCACAACTGGAAGAGCATAGTCAATGTCACTGAACTGTGCATGTAGAAATTTTTGAAATGGTGTATCTTTGGCTATGTGTATTTTCACCAAAAAAAAAGAAGGTTGGGAAGTTAGAGGGTTGGCATGTTGTGGGGTTGTTAACCAGTGTCATAAACAATATGTGTACTACTGTTTCATGAGAAACTATTTGTTCTGTAAGCCTTCACCTGAAGTACAATTAAAAAATAAAATTAAAAATAAATAAAAATACCTTAAGAGCACTCTTCCAAGTTTAAATCATTTTGTTCTTGTTAGGTGCTGTTGAGTCAGTTCTGACTCATAGAGACTGTATATATAACAGAACAAAACACTGCCTGGGTCTGAGCCATCCTCACAATTGTTGTTATGCTTGAGCCTATTGTTGCAGTCACTGTGTCAATCCGTCTCATTGACTCTCTTCCTCCTTTTTGCTGACCCTGTACTTTACCAAGCATGATGTCCTTCTCCAGGGACTGATCCCTCCTGATAAAACTTGTCCGAAGTACATGAGACAAAGTCTCGCCATCCTTGCTTCTCAGCAGCATGTTGCCTGTACTTCTTCCAAGATAGCTTTGTTCGTTCTTCTGGTACCCCATGGCATATTCAATATTCTTTGCCAACACAATAATTCAAAGAGATCAATTCTTCTTCCATCTTCCTTATTCATTGTCCAGCTTTTCTGTGCATATGAGGAGATTGAAAATATCATGGCTTGTGTCAGGCACACCTTAGTCCTAAAAGTAACCTCTTTGCTTTTTAACACTTTAAAGAGGTCTTTTGCAGCAGATTTTCCCAATGCAAGTTGTTTGATTTCCTGACTGCTTCTTTCCATTACCTGCAACTGGCCATGTTAATTGCTTACACTTCAAGCATGTTTTTGCTCAGTTTGCTCTGCCCCACCCCCTATCCTTTTCAGGTAAAAGTAAGGAAGGATCAGGAAGAGGTTTAAAAGGAGAGAAAATAATTGTTAATTTTTTTTTATATTTCTCAGTAAATTTTTTTTTGTTTTTTCATATAAATCTGTGTATAAGTAAAAATAATTGTAGTCATTACATTTTTGGTTTTCATAAACCTTGTCGTCAATGCAGAATGATCTTTCATCAGTGTAGAAAAAGCCAGATTACTGTTCTCAAGTGTTTATTTGAGTAAGGAAGAGTGGGAAGAAGGGATTAGCAACATTTATATTAACTGTGGAATTCTAAGCTTGGACTGTGGAGTTTGACTGTCCAGGTTCAACTCCAGATCTTTCATTTGTAAGATCTGAGATCTTAGGCAAGTTGCTTGCCTTCTTTTTACCTCAGCATTTTCATCAGTGAAATGGGGATGCTAATAGCACCTATCTTTCAACAGTGTTAGGAAATTGAGATAATCTATGTCAAATGCCTGCCGTGGTGCCTGGATCAGAGCTACTGCTAAATATTGGCATTGAAAATTTCTAGTTCCAGTTCACATTTTTTCTTCATCCAACAAATAATAGTTGGGCTCCTACCATACCCCAGGCGCTGCTCTAGGCACTGCAGACAGAGAGATGACAGATGAGGTCCTTACTCTTACAGAACTCTGAAAATTTCCTACTTCAGAAGAAAGATTAGGAAACAACCAGAAAGTCTACACACACACACCATGATTTTCTTTAAGAAGTTTTGTGAATGTTAAAAAAAAAAATTACTTAAACTTCAAGTAATTTATAAAAAGTAAACATAAGTGAATAAATAAGTGCAACCATTCCACATAGCTTCCAATTATTTACTAAATGCCTGCTTTAAAAGCTTCAAAGAACTGAAAAGAACTGTTAATAATCTAGGGCTTACCTGGCAAGACATAAGGGAAGCAGAGTGGGAAAAGTTTCTGGAATTGGCCTTGCCCTGGTTCTAGAAATTTGAAGACTGGTGTTGGCATAGCCCTTGCTCCAGTCCTTCCAAGGCCTTTCTGTAGACATTGCCCACAGCTGGGAATTTCTAATTTAGAGCTATTGTATAGCTAATGGAAATGAGCTGAAGGAACAGCTATGATGCTGATGTTTAGCTAAGCGGGAGAAATTCCCTGGGCACACGCAGAGTGGAAACCTAACAATTAGAGCTGCCTCACTCATTTTACTGTTTCTCTCCGTAGCTGTATCCTCTCCTTCACTCCTTCCTTCTGCATCACATAAAACCTGTTAAAATCTATCCATCTTTCCTCTTTGGACATGGGTAGCCTTACAAACACCTCCATTCTCTGTATACTCAAGTTCCAAATGATCCTGAGGATCATTTAAAATTGAAAATCAGATAGAATACTAGTGAAAGATGGAAAATGAGAGAACTGTAATTTCTGGTTACATCAAAATATGATGCTAGAATTTTTTTTTCCCTTCCATATGAACCAACATTATTGTTGAGATTTAAAAATAAATAGTAACGAAATGGAATAAGTTTTCAGAGAAAAACTGTCTTCTAATATAATACCCTTTTTTTTTTTTTTTTTTTACTTTCATGGGGAATTGTGAGAGTTATCAATATGAATTATGGCTTTTGAAACAAACAGAAAACTTCAGCATAAAAATGCTTCATACATGGTGGAAATTATTGTGCCTTTGGAAGTCTTATTTAAGACTCGTACAATCGTATGTGCAGGTAACATGCTATTGTTACCTGTGGCAACATGGATAGGGATGGCATGGATAATCCCAACACTAGTATTGGCTGCTTCAAACTGCATTCTCTCTATCTTAACACAGAAATGAAGTATTATAATTTTTAACCTATACATTTTTAAAGTTTCTATTAGAGTAAGTGGTTCAATATCTCAAACTTTTAGTATCATAAACCATATTTTAATAACTCTTTGTATATAAAACTAATTTCTGCAGAAGACACTTAGCCATTTAAAAATACCTTATTATTTATAGGAAAGAATAACATAAGCCACTTGTCATTTATTAAAGATACCAGTTTTCTCTGAAATTTGTATAATGGTTATGTAAATTTTTATTTTATTTATTTTGATCAGAGTTATACAGTATTTATGTTGTCCCAGAGACTGTTTTTAGTGCTTTAGAGGTAGTAGCTTATTTACTCTTATCACGTATGAGAGCAGTGGTATTATTATCTCCACTTTACAGTTAAGGCAATAGATACGAAAACGAGAAGTTAAATAACTTGTCTAAGGTTATACAAAGTGGCAGAGCCAGGATTACAATCCAGGCCATTTGTTCCCCAAAGTCCTTGCTCATGACCACCATGACTCTTCCAACATGTTGAAGAGTCACCAAGATGGATGAAGTCAGAAATTTGCCCATCTTACCAGCCATCTGTCTGTCCTTCTGGTCCCTCCAGGATTTCAGCATTTTTTATAAAATGTACGTAAATCCCTCATGAGACAGGATGTGTACAGAGAACTATGGGACTGTGATTCCTATTCTAGACCCATGTTAAAAAAGTGGTATAAGAGGCCACATTATTATCAGTTTCTGTTTTGTTTTGTTTATTTTTTTTAAAGCAGCTACTAAGTCATAACTCTATCCACCCCACCTATTTTCTCATTAGATCAGGTCTCTGTATCAATCACAGTCCCACAGAAAACAAATTGCACACTCAAATTAAGAAAATTCAAGAAAGGTTTGATAAAGGGAATCTTTAGATGGAGAAAACTATGCAGAGGACCTGTGACCCTCTGTTAAAGACGTGGTTGAGCCAATGACAGCAACTGAGGATACAAGCACCCGGAACTCATTCTCCTCCCTCCTTCTCATCTCTTGAAGGGACTCCCTGTTGGCCACCTAGAAGCCAGAGGGCAAAAGCGGTCACTGATATATAGTCCATGTAGATCTGCCTCAGGCACAGTGGAGGGTGAAAAATGGAGGTCAAACTGAGTGGACCAGATGGAAAATACTTGGCATGTTGCCAGTTCTACACACACACACACACACACACACACACACACACACACACACACACACACACACACACACGCACACACGCGCACACACACACACCCCCTCTTCAGGGCAAGATTTCCTATTCCTATTCATTTGTTGAAAATTTTATCTTTATTTGTTCATTAACTCAGCTTCCTAGGTGCCTTGGAAAGGTTATGAGAATGCAAAACTCCCTCAGATGCAGCATCAAATGTGTCCTGTCTTTTTTGATGCATTGCTCCCACCTGTTAAGGTCTTTTTGAATTCTGGTTCTGTCATCCAACACAGTTGTCCTCCAACCCAGTAGCTGCATCTCAGAATCCCCTGGAAAGATTTTTAGAGTACTGATTGTTCAGGCCTAGCCCAGAGATCTAGTCAATCTCAGGTGAGGCCCAGGAATGTATATTATTTTTTGTTGTTTTTAATTTCCCAGGTGACTCTAATATAGCCAGGTGAACTATAGGTCTCTAGGGCCCCTTGATATGACTGCTTCAACACAAGGCGTGTGACACTTCACTAGATAACCTCTTAGAGTTTATCTTTGTCCAGAAATTCAGGGATGCTCCACAGAGGCTAGACTTGGAAGTGTGGAGTGGAATATTTTAATGGCCTGGGGAGATTTTTGCTAACTTTATTACCTCACCCTGGGTGGCCAGGCTTCTCTCTTGCATCCTCTCCTGTTGTGAATCCTTGCCACAGTGAACTGCTGGCACTGAAGGGATCATTTTAAATCTCTTGGTTTTTCGGAGCAGAAAATAATCCTAAGACCCCTGGCTTTATCAATAATACTCATTACACAGGATTGTTTGGCTTATTTTGTGTTAATTTTACTATTCATATTTCTTTGGATTGTGTTAAAAAATATTATGGTAGACTTCATAAATATTCTATTGAATTTGAATCACATGAATCAAACCCACCCACTCATATATCCTTCCTTCCTTTCTTCCACTGGTATTAATTGTTCTAGGAGTCAGGCACTCTTCTAGTTCTCAGAAATACCATAGTGAACAGGATAGTTGAGATCTCTGTCCCTTGATCTTACATTCTAGTGGAGGAAACAAATGTTTAATGAGGAAACAAATATTTAATAAGTAAAATACATAAGTAATAGAATATTTGAAATAAGGATGTGTGCTATGAAGGAAATCAATGGAGAGGTGTAATGGGCAGTAAGGGATGGGTGGGGTAGGGGCTATTTCAGGGAAAGTCTCTCAAAGGATAGCATAGGGGTTAAAACTGAAGGTCAAGAGAAGCCAGACTTGCATAGATTTGGGGGAAAAAAGGCGTTGTAGGCAGAGAAAACCACAAGCGTAAATGCCCTGAGACATCACTTCAAAGGCCTGTTGAAAATTTTGCTACATCTCTGTAAGCTTTTAGTCAGCACATCTTTACTTGTGCCTGTGGTAGATTAGAATAAAATAAATATGTAAAATCTGCTGGTAATTCAGTCTTACCTGTAATACTTACACTTCTCTCCTGTAGGGGTCGATCCAGGTTATGTGGGGCCTGAACCTTGTACAATTTCAGGGGCCCTCTTCAAGAAAAAAAAATTACAAAATTACAAATAAAACATTGCTAGCCTCCCCGCAAAGAGCCCTGGTAGTGCAGTGGTTAAGCGCTCAGCTGCTAACCAGTTTGAACCCACCAGCCACTCCCCTAGAGAAAGATGTGACAATCTACTTCCGTAAAGATTTGCAGCCTCAGAAACTCCAGAGGGCAGTTCTACCCTGTTCTGTAGGGTTGTATTGAATCAGAATCAACTGGACAACAATGGGTTGGGGATGGGTTAGAGCCCCACCCATGCAAGCGAAGGGTGACAAGCTTGTAACTGAATTCCACCTCTTGACCTTTCTGTAGTCTAGAGCGTGAAAGCAACCAAGAATTAGAACAGAGAGAGCCCTGGGTAGGTGGCCCAGCAGGTCCCAGGACTGCAAGGGGCCCTGCTGCTCATAAGCAAAGAGGAAGCCTCTTCTTCCAGTTAATAACCAGAGAAGCCACCTTCTTCTGCATCTCAGCTTGTGAAGAGAGGGAGAAGAAAACTTGTTCAGTTTTAACCATGCTGTCATTGTGTAAGTCACTTAGTTAGGGGTCAGAGGAAATAAATAAAAGAAGAAGACGTAGCCTGACATTTTGTAGTTTATAAGGAAGCTACTAAAGGTAGCTTTAGGCAAGTAAGGGAAAAGAGGGTGAATAAATAAATATAAATACAATGCAAAGTAGAAATGCTGGAAAACAGGTCGAGGTAGAAGTGAGTGGATAGGGATTGAGTTGGGAGAGGAGATGGGGGCAGTATGGAGGTTGTATTGGTGGGCATAGAGGAGAACCATGATATGGTGGTGGAAGGGTGGAAGTAGGGGTGGAGGTAGTAGAGATGGTAAGGGGTGGGATTGAGGTGGAGGTAGTGGATGAAGGTAGGAAAAGAAAAGGTAGGAGGTGGGTGTGCAAAGAGAGATGAAGGTGGTGGACGTGGTTGTTGTGGGCAGGATTTGGTTTCATTTGGGCCTCTGAAGATGAATTCCTCCTGTCATGTATGAAATGCTTTGTCTCATGATTAGTTCTGATTCTCAGAAATACATTCTTATGAATAAAGAGGAATCAAACAATCACCTCTGACATTATTAAAACAATCTTAATCGCAATCAGTACTTCAGCCCCAGCACTGGTCCTGTTTGAGGTCGGGAAACCATTTGTTTTCGGTGGTATTTTGACATTGTGGCTTCAAGGCAGTAATAATGAACTTTTCAGTTAGCATCAACATCCTGGTTTTCTGTGGGCATTCTAACAAAGTGCTGTTTTCTCTTACTCTTGGAGGTTACTAGATGGGCGCTTACTACCTATCACTGAATAGTTGATATCATTCAGTTTTGTGTTTTTAAAATAGGTTCATCATATACATTAAATGTCATTAAACATATTTAATGCAAATGTCAGGTTGTTAAGACTTATATGTAGTTCTGAAACGCAGTAAGATTTTCTTCTTCTCTCTCTTTTCTTTTACTTAGGAAGATATTTGGGTGTGTTTTGAGGTATGACCTAGATGAAACCTGACACCAAACGGAGTTTGTGATCAGGGAGAGATTTTTTTTTTGTGCAAATATTCTTCCTCTCATGATAAGTTACAAATCAAATGACCTCAGAGCCATTGTGTGGGTCAGCACTGGTGACAATTATGTGAATGTTAATGTTCAATGTCACATGTGAGCTGAGTGGGAATCATTCTGAGCCCCTGAATGTAATTTAAAGAAAGGCTTATTATAAACCCAGGCATGGTATTTGACTGAATGTTACATTTAGATTTATGCATAGATTTTTAGAAAGAGCAGAAAACTGTTTTGTTTGTTTGTTTTTGAATGTCAAAACTTCTGGCTATGTCTTTCCAGTGCCTTCTATCTCAGCTACTTTAATAGGTGAAATAATTTGCAAAGAAGGACAGCCATTTCTTTGTCATAGTATGATTCATGTGGAGGTTTTCTAAATGCTAATTAATTCCAACCCCAACTACTTTACCTGCTGCTTCAAAGGCTGGCAGCTTGTATTCATCACCTGAATGACAGCTGTTTCTAACCTCTTTTTCCCTGAAAAGAAATAAAGAAATTAAATAAACCTTTTGCATGCTAATCACTGACATTCTGAAGTGACAGTTGAAAAGTGCTCAAGTGTGAGTCTAAGGCAGGCTTGAATTGAAAGATTTTGTCTACATCAACTGATGGTTGAATTTTGACTAGATATTTGGGAAGGGTAGGGAGAAAGAGTGGCAGGCAATCGACGAGACTATTATCACAAGTGAGGATGTTGATAAAATGAATCATTAAGAGAAACTTTAAATACATTAAATATCTACATTATGTAAGTTGAGTAATATGTTTTTAAGCAAGTTGGTAACACATACTTTTTTTTTTTAATCTATTGGATTTTTATCCAAGTTGTAATGGAGGTAGAAAAAGCAAGTGTTTTACAAGCTGTTTTTCCTTAAGGATTTTTGTCTGCTTAGCTGCATCATAATAATGACTGATACCACATTTTCTCTATTTTGACAAAAAGGATTTCTTTTCTACTGTAATCCAGGCCTTTGAACCAGTTCATTCCAGTTCAAATCTTTGCTGAGAATTTGCGTTTCTACCCCAGATATACTGCATCAGAATCTACATTTTAACAAGATCCCCGGGTGATTCTTAATGTATAATATATTTTGAGAACCACTGCTCTACTAGTGGTTCTCAGAATTGGTCCCTAACCAGGGGCGTTAGCACTGCCTGAGAATTTGTTAAAAATACAGGCCCTGCTATAATCCCAACTTCTACTTTTTACAGGCATGACTAGGGTTCCACAGCATTTGACTGATTCCACCCTTGACAGAGTTAACCCTATATGAGGAATGTCTTCTCATATAATAAACATATCCCCAGTGTGGTTTTGGACAGGTTTATTTAAACTTAATGAAGCACCAACATCTGGATATTAATAGTGGATTATGTTCCTTGATTTGTTTAAAGTCATCTACTGCTGAATGTTCTTTTCTGTGTGTTCCTGGCTTTCTGTAAGGCCCTAGGTAGTATTGTTCGGTTACAAGTTCTATACCTCTCAAAATATGTACCTCATTAATTTAAGTTGCTTTGATGAAGCCAACTTTGGTATAACAAGGTATGTTCTTTTTTATTATTTTCATGTTGATATCGTTCAGTACTTTTACAGTAAAATAATTATACAGTAAAATTGACCTCTTTTGGTTTACAGTTCTATGGATTTTAACTCAAACACATGTGTTGATTTGTATAACTACCACCACTATCAGAATACAGAATAGTTTCATCATCTCCCCAAAATTCCTCATGCTACCCCGTTATAGTCATATCTCCCCTCACCCATAATCCCTGGCAACCACTTAGAAGGTATTTTCTTGATAAAATTCTTGAGAAGAAAAAAACAAAATTGAAGAAGAAGATGAGAAGGAGGAAGAGGACGGAGAAGAAAAGGAGGACGAGGAAGGAGAAGGAGAGGAAGAGTGGGGGGGAAAGGGGAGAGGATGGGAGGGGAAAGAAAGAGAAATTAGGGATGCAAACCAGTGAAGAGTTAGTTCACTGAACCCTTACTAGGGGTTTTATGTGTTGCCCATGACAGTATCTTCAGTGCATTTGTGTTCTCCTTTTTTTCATGTAAGGTGATGAAATTGTTAAAAAGGATTCTGCACTGTCATCCTCTAAATCAGAGACTGTCCACTGGTGGCTTGAGGGCCGAATTTGTCCCGATGACTCCTATATCACATGTGTTCAGATTTTCTGTTGCGAACTTGGCATCACTCCCACCTCCCTGCGCTGCAATGCAGAGGAGACCCGAGAACCACATGCCCCGGGATCCACTTTCTCATAAGGTTCTGGTTCAAGACTGTCAATGAGAAGAATTAGCGCTGGGACCTGGGAGGCAGAAGAGGAGCAGAGTCCCTGACTCTCCGGGGGTGGTTACAGCCAGATGTGTGGGCAAGATGTGGGATTCCTTGTGGCTTCTCTTCAAATGCTTAAGAACTACTTGCTTCACAGCTGCAGACTGTTACTGGTGGGATCTTTCCAAAGACTCCTGATAATCAGGAAAGCTTTCCATAAGCCTTTGAGAATCACCACTTTGGTGCTTTGGGTCTGTCTCTTTGTCCTTCTGGATGCTACTTTCTACAACTTCCAGTTATTTTCCTGATCCTTATTCATCCCAGCTCACCCACATTTGTATAAACTCTAATTCCTATATGAAACCCTTTATTCCTGGAATATTTTACAATGGCTTTGCTTTCCTACCCAGATCCAGACTGCTAAATGGCATTATAAAGGAAAAAATTGTGTTGGTTACTAGTATCTAAAAATTGGCCAATTGCTCTTTGAAGTCACAATTTCTGGTTTTGATTTGAAAATTCAGAATGTCAGAAAATATCGAAGCCTCCTTCTTGCCTGGAGACAGTTGGATGGAGTTACCTAAAGGGGTAACTTTCCCCTTTAGAAAGGGTATGATCCTCTACTTCACCACCCAGCTTCCCTCACACATTAATATTGGCCACCTGACTTTGCAGCCTTTGCATTTGTGTTCCTCCCTTTCTAAATAATCGTATCTTAGTCTGAGAAACTAGATTTACTTCCATAAATATATACTAAAGGCTTACCAATCGCAAAACTACTTCCTAGGAACTCCTGGGTATATGGAGGTGTGTCAGATGGACCCAATGCCTTCAAAGAGCTTGGGGGAATAAAACTGAGGGACACAAAAGCAAGTACATGACTGTCATATCATTTTGTAAAATGAGAAAATGAACTCACCCAGATCAATTTTTTAGACTGATTTTTATGGCAGTTTTACTTGTTATTGATGTTCTAATTATTACTGATGAATTTTATCTGTGTTTGATTTTACATTTCATAAAAGGTAAACTTAAATTTTACATTACATTAATGTAACATAATTGTTTTTTCCAAATACAGCAAATTTTCTAAATATATTTGATTAGACTATTTTTGTTGCTCATTTTCTTTTCTTTTTTATGTATCTACATGAAACACCAATATGTGTGCACCTATTTTAATAAAGATAGATTTTAGAAAAATAGAAGTGTAAATATTTTCCTACATATGGTCCAGAAAAATCTGTTTATATAAAAATATCATTATCAGATTAATTTATTGTAGATTAAAATGTATCCATAATTAGAGTTGCTTGAAAGATATGTATGGCTTTTATTTTGTTTTAACTTTTTTCTCTGTTTGAAATTGCTCTTATGAAATAGCATATAATTTTCAAAGCAGAATTTTTACATTATTTGAGGTGGCTTTTACTTGCTGAAAAAGAAAAAAAAAGATAGTAATAAGCCATTGATCATTGTAAAATCAACATCTTTTGATTTTTTTTTTTTTCCAGGTAAAAGAAGACCTCAGTTTAGAGAAAAATAATACAGGTGGACAAGTTCATAGTGGCAGACAATATCACACTCCATATAGAAATTCGTAGATACTGCTTTTTAAAGTTTAAAGTGTTTTCTTTTGTTGTTGTTTTTCTTTTTTTGTTTGTTTGTTTGTCTTTTAATTCACTTACATTCAGTCAGATCTCTTTTTTATGGGATGGAATAGATCTAAATTTATATTCTCCCCCAATTGCTGATAAAAGTATGAGCAACATGTACTTGGCTTGCTGTCTCCAGTCATAGTCCATTTTGGAACAATTTATTATATATGCATATGTATATGCAGATACACATATATAGATACATGTATACATATATATATGCATACATATTTTATATATATATATAGTTTTTGTACTGACAAAGAGGACATTTACATTTATTTGGGCCACTCAGAAACTATACACATTTGATCCCTTCCACATGGCCAGATACCTGGCCGCTGGATCCTTGGCTCAACCCATTTCTTTTCTCCTAAAGATCCGTTTCTGCTTCTCTGAGAGTAGGACACATCGTTAGTGGGAGTTCCCTTTTAGAGCAGCTCTCAAATTCACTGAGCAAGCTGGGTAATAGTCTCTGTAATCTCAAACTCACATAATCTAACAAATGTTCCGTTTAGAAAAAGCAGTTTATAATAGTGTATCTTGCTTTGTTATAGAGGCAGAGTAAAGTGAATGATTAGGAACATTGGGAAGGCCAGCATGGATTCAATTTTGTCTCTGTAACTGACTGGCTGTGTGTCCATGGGTAAGAGCTACCAGCTCCCCAAGTCTCAGTTTCCCTTTTATTAATGGGGATGCTGCCAGTACAGATGACACAAGGCCGTTGTAAGGCTTAAGCACAGGAATTCTAGCTGAGGGTCTAAACTGTGCTTGACTCATAATCAGAAGGTACCAAGTGGCAACGAATAATAATAATAATATGTATTTGGTGCATAATATGTAAGACATTTATGCTAAGGCAGTCGTTCTCAAAATTGAGCGTACAATAGAATTCCCTGGAGGACTTGTTAAAACACAGATAGCTGGGCCACATCCATAGAGTTCTGATTTTCAGAATCAGGGATGGGGATTAAAAATTGCTTTTTAACAACTTTCCAGATAATTCTGACACTGCTGACCCTGGGACCCCACACTGAGAACCACTGAACAGGCATTCATATTCTAGACTATTCCTCTTGTGCAGGTGAAGATTGCAGTTTGGTCATGGAATAAAGTGAGAGATTAAAAGGATTAAATCCTTCAGCCTTGGATAACGCTTAGAAAGCCATGATCCCCACAGCTCGGTACTGGCATAGAGTCTATTAAATAGGGTACAACAAAATAGGAATTGCTGTATTTACTTACTTCATCATTTTTTCCATTCGCTTTAGCTATTCTACATTCAAGAGCATGTTTCAGAGTCTCTTCTGATACTCATTTTGGTCATTTCTTTCTTTCCCCTCCTTTTAATGACCTTTTGCTTTCTTTAAGTATGATGTCCTTGATAACATCGCACAACTTATCTGGTTGTCAGTCACTGGTGTTCAATGCTACAAATCTATTCTTGAGATGACCTCCAAATTCAGGTGAAATATACTGAAGGTGGTGTTTTGGCTCTTGTGGACATGTTTTAATTTTCTTCAGCTTCAAGTTGAACTTGCATATGAGAAATTGATGGTCTGTCCTGCATTCAACCCCTGGCCTTGTCCTGACTAATGATATTAAGCTTTTCCATTGTCTTTTTCCCCAGATGTAGTTGATTTGACTCCTGTGTTTTCCATCCCATGAGGTCCACGTGTAGAGTTGCTGTTTATGTTGTTGAGAAAAGGTATTTGCAATGAAGGAGTCGTTGGTCTTGCAAAATTCTATCATGAGATCTCTGGTGTCATTTCTATCACCAAGGCCTTATTTTCCATCTATAGATTCTTCTTTGTTCCAAACTTTGACATTCCAATTACCAGTAATTATCAGTGCATCTTGATTGCATGCATGAATGAGGCAGGAAGCATCAAAAGAAGATGGAAGGAATATACAGAGTCATAGCACCAAAAAGAATTGGTAGATGTTCAAGCATTTCAGGAGGTAGCGTGTGATCAAGAACCAATAGTATTGAAGAATGAAGTCCAAGCTGCACTGAAGGCATTGGCAAAAAACAAAGCTCCAGGAATTGACAGCATTATCAATTGAGATGTTTCAACAAATGGATGCAGGGCTGGAAGCACTCACTCATCTATGCCAAGAAATTTGGAAAAGAGCTACCTGGCCAACTGACTGGAAGAAATCCATATTTGTGCCCATTCCAAAGAAAAGTGATCCAACAGAATGTGTAAATTATTGAACAATATCATTAATATCACATGGAAGTAAACATTTGGCTGAAAATAATTCAAAAACGGTTGCAGCAGTACATCGACGGGGAACTGCCGGAAACTCAAGCCAGATTCAGAAGAGGGCACAAAAGAGGGATATCATTGCTGATGTCAGATGGATCTTGGCTGAAAACAGAGAATACCAGGAAGATGTTTACCTGTGTTTTATCGACTATGCAAACGCATTCGACTGTGTGGATCATAACAAACTATGGATAACTTTACGAAGAATAGGAATTCCAGAACACTTAATCGTGCTCATGAGGAACCTGTGCATAGATCAAAATACAGACAATATTGCAAAGAATGGAAATTCTAGAACACTTTATTGTGCTCATGCAGAATCTGTATATAGACTAAGAGGCAGTCGTTTGAACGGAGCAAAGGGGTACTTTATGGTTTAGGATTGGAAAAGGTGTGTGGTAGGGTTGTATCCTTTCATCTTACTTATTCAATTTGTATGCTGAACAAATAATCTGAGAAGCCAAACTATGTGAAGGAGAATGCAACATCAGAATTGGAAGAAGACTCATTAACAATCTTTGATATGCAGATGACAAACCTTGCTTGCCAAGAATGAAGATGACTTGAAGCACTAACTGATGAAGATCAAAGACTACTGTCTTTGATATAGATTACACCTGAACATGCATAAGATGAAAATACCCAAAACTGGACTGATAAACAAGGCCATGATAAATGGAGAAAAAATTGAAGTTGTTAATTATTTCATTCTACTTGGATCAACAACCAATGCTCATGGAAGCGGCAGTCAAAAAATCAAATGACAGGGCATTAGGCAAATCTTCTGCAAAAGACTTCTTTAAAGTTTTAAAAAGCAAAGGTATCATTTTGAGTACTAAGGTGCGCCTGACCCAATCCATGGTATTTTCAGTCACCTCATACACATGCAAAAGCTGGACGATAAAAAAAAGGAAGACAGAAGAAAAATTGATGCATTCAAATTGTGGTGTTGGCAAGAAATATTGAATATATTTTGGACTTCCAGAAGAATGAACAAATCAGTCTTAGAAGAAATACAACCAGAATGTTGCTCAGAAGCAAAGATGGTTTAAGAGTTGACTTGCTTACTTCGGACATGTCATCAGGAAAGACCAATTGCCACCACAGTTTGGTAAAGCAGAGTGTCAGCAAAAATGAGGGAAACTCTCAGTGAGATGGAGTGACACAATTTGCACAACAATGGACTGAAACCTACCAATGATCATGAATATGGTGCAGGACTATGCAACGTTTGTTCTATTATACATAAGGTCGCTATGAGTAGGAGCTGACTTGATGGCAACTAACAATAACAAGCCACACTTTTAACTGAGACCAAAGTGCTCACTTTAGTTCCAGAACTTTTTTTTGTCTTCAGAATCAAAACTCAAGTGTGGGCACCTTAAAGGGAATTGACTTCTCAAAAATATTCTCTGTATATCTGTTAGAAAGCTTTAACTCAAATTAAAGCTTAATATAGAAGTGATACATTATTGTTTAGTGGAAGAAATTCATCCTTAAAACAAGGGTGTTAACTTTTGATTTCACTCTCTTCCTAAATTATTTCTTCTTTTCCCTTTCAAAAGCAGCATTTTATTGAGTTTCCTGTAAATGTTCAAATATGACTTACAGGTCAAAAATCATAGTTTCAGGGGACTTGATGGATTTTCAGAAATAGTTTATAAATTGATTTTAGGTCACTATTTCAGTTGAAGCATCAAGCTAACAGTGAACAAAAAGTGATGCTGATACTTGGGCAAGCAGATTGCCTAGTGAACTAGGATCTTTTTTAGACTATCCTCTTAACCACGATAACAAACGTGACTGGCTCATTCATTTATTCATTTTTTTTTTCTCTGCTTATATTTGAGTGCCTCCTATGTGATGAGCATTATGCTACAAATATGTTTATATGTAATTTTAGATTTTTTCAAGAGACTGCTGTAATAGGCACCATTTACTGAGATTGCCTGTCATGTGCCCAGCACTTAATATAGGCTATCTCTGAGCCTCCTAGCAACCCTGTCATGTTTTTATTATTTCCACTTTACTCTTGTTAACTAAAGCTCAGAGAGATCATACAACTTGACGAAGGTCACAGGGTTGGTTGTGATTTCAATTCAAGTGTGTATAAGGATAAATGCTTTTTCTTCTACGTTACACTGCTTTTGTATCCTACTACTGATCCTGGCTGAAAGCAGAGAATACCAGGAAGATGTTTACCTGTGTTTGATTGACTATGCAAAGGCATTTGACTGTGTGGATCATAACAAATTATGGATAACATTGTGAAAAATGGGAATTCCAGAGCACTTAATTGTGCTCATGAGGAACCTGTACATAGATCAAGAGGCAGTTGTTTGAACAGAACAAGGGGATACTGCATGGTTTAAAGCCAGGAAAGGTATGCATCAGGGTTGTATCCTTTCCCCATACTTATTCAATTTTTATGCTGAGCATAATCCGAGAAGCTGGATTATATGAGGAAGAACATGGCATCAGGATTGGAGGAAGACTCATTAACAACCTGCATTATATAGATGACACAACCTTCCTTGCTGAAAGTGAAGAGGACTTGAAGCACTTACTGATGAAGATCAAAGACCACAGCCTTCAGTATGGATTACGCAACATCAAGAAAACAAAAATCCTCACAACTGGACCAATAAGCAACATCATGATAAATGGAGAAAATATTGAAGTTCTCAAGGATTTCATTTTACTTGGGTCCACAGTCAACACTCATGGTAGCAGCAGTCAAGAAATCAAAAGATGCATTGGATTGGGCAAATCTGCTGCAAAAGACTTCTTTAGAGTGTGAAGAGCAAAGATGTCTCCTTGAAGACTAAGGTGCACCTGACCCAAGCCATTGGTGTTTTCAATTGCCTCATGCATGTGAAAGCTGGCTGATGAATAAGGAAGACAGAAGGAGAATTGATGCCATTGAATAGTGGTGTTGGAAAAGAATGTTGAATATACCATGGACTGCCAAAAGAATGAACAAATCTGTCTTGGAAGAAATACAACCAGAATGCTCCTTAGAAGCAAGCATGGCGAGACTACGTTTCACATACTTTGGACATGTTATCAGGAAGGATCAGTTCCTGGAGAAGGACATCATGCTTGGTAAAGTAGAGGGTCAGTGAAAAAGAGGAAGACCCTCAATGATATGAATTGACACAGTGGCTACAACAATGAACTCAAGCATAACAAGTTTTGTGAGTATGATGCAGGACTGGGCAGTGTTTTGTTCTGTTGTACATGGGGTTGCTATGGGTTGGAATCGACTGAATGACACCTAACAACAACTGAGTCTTTCTAGAAAAATGTTGCAAAAGTTATTAATATTTATTTAGATTGTCTCTGTTTAAAAAGCACCTTCATAATCATCACTACAACAATGTTGAAGTAATGTCCATATTCCAGTGATTTTCATATTCAGTACCATTGACATTTGTGTAAATTATTTAACCAGTCTCACTCTCAGATTCTTTATAGAATCTTGTTAGGATTAACAAGGTAATGAATGTAGAGCTCTTAGTGGGCTGCTGTTCCATTAGGTTACTCTTATTGATAATTGTTGAGGGCTTTTCCTTGGGATGGCCACCAGTATGTCAGAGACACTTATGAAAGCCCTGTGAATAGAGTTGGAGTTGAAGGTACCAAGGGAATTACAGCAAATTTTTCCATGGAATTCTGATGATTGGTCTCGTAGTTTTAATGAGGCAGAAACTGTCTCCTCAAAGGTCAAAGGGTACTCCTGAGTGGTTTCTATTTTAAGAAAAACTCCTGACTCTTTATCTTCAGAGAGCTCATTCATCTGTCCCCTCATACTATTCAGCTGAACCCATTCTTCTTTCCTGAGCATCTCTAGGGTGGCCATGAAGTCACTTCAGCTGATCTCTTGCAGCCAGAGACATACTGGCTTCTGGTGTCTTGGCTTCTGGAAATTCCAATTTTTGAAAAATTAGGCTACAGTAAGAGTCAGGGTCTTATTAGGTAGAAGGCTCCTGGGACTTGGGCCACCTTAAGGCTGGACTCTGTAGTTGTAGGCTACTAGAATGGCTCACCCTGGTGTGTCCAGGTTCACACTGCCAGCAGGCATTGTGGACAATCTTGTACTCCTCTTCCACCAATCTCTGGTGAGACATAGCCAACAGTTTTGCCTAAGCCTGAGGGAATGATGGGATTAGGATCCCAGGATTCAGAAGAAACAACTGAATCCAAGGTGTCATGGGACTTAGCAGGGATTAAGCACATGGGTTCTGGAATCCTTCATTAAAGTAAGAATGGACCCTTTAAGGACAGGAACCTGGCCCCATCAATGAACTTGCAAGCCCTGTAAGATCTGGATTTTTAAGCAAGACCACAGTAGTTATTATTTTGGCAGACATAGTTTTGTTAGGTTCATTGGTTCAGAGGGAGACACCTACTCACTGAACAGGAATTTCTAGGAAATAAGACCCTGGTTCTAAGATTACACCCTGCACTGCATCTGGACTTCAGGGTCTCCATTGAGAGGAGTGCCTGGAATTCTGGAACAGTCAGCCTCTGACATTCATTGGACATTTCCTTTTCCTCAGAGCTGTTGCAAGGCCCATTTTGGGAAGAAATGTTTTAGTGGGAAACTTGAGGTCAGGAGGTCTTGATGTTTTAGGCTGCAGTCCTCAAACCTGGAAGTCGCTGAAAAGCTGATGATGGTTTATTGACTTACCGGGTCTGGCTTATTATGACAAGTCACCAGAGACCTGCTCAAGTTTAGAATTAGAGGGATGAGACAGTTCAAGTATATCTTCCTCCAGTATCAACTTTGGTATAGAGAGACCCAGTGCAGCCCACTGACTACCAATAATCATCAGATTTCTGTATGTATCCGTGATGGTCAGTTTGAGAATGAGTGTTGAGGATGTAGATTTGAGGGGTGAAGGCTTAGAGCCTTGAATTACTGCGGTGGTATGTAGTGCTTATTAATGGGCCGGCTCTGGATTCATGATTGCTCTCTGGGAGGTCTGGGAGCAGGTGTCAAATCCCCATATTTAAAAATACTGAGATTTAGGAACATGAAGTCCAGTCCTTATAGGACTGGAGTATCAAGCAGATAAAAGGCCACAGATACAGAAGTATAAACCCAGTTACAAGGAAATAGTCCACACAGCAAGACTTGTGCTTTGTCCAAGCATGGTAAATAGATTTCATCCCTAGCACTTCCTCTGATCAATTAGTAATGGCTGCTTGGAGCATTGTGCTGAGAAGGATTTTGAGACTGTTCATCAGCACAGTGAGAAAGGATGCTGTGTTTGATTACTGATGTTTATTGTTAGCATGAGGTAAGGGAGGAGTGGTGGCATGCATGCCACATATCTGTCATTCCCTATTAAGCCTTGGAGGTACTGCTGTAGGTCTTAGGGAAGCGTTGGTCTCAGGGTCTGCACAAGACGAATCCAATTAACATAAGTAAAGTAATCCAAGCAACCCACGTCTCTTTCACAGCTGTTTCAAACCATTTCCATATTTCTCAAGTTCATAAAATCATGACAATTCTCTGTGCTGATAAGATAACCTCTTTGGCTTTCCTGAAAGGAAGGAAGCCATTTGACATGAGTTCCCCTACTTCCCTGCCTTCATCACTCAGTGTCTCTTATCTTTACCTATCTTTCCTCCTGTGATTTTTCCATGACAGAGGATAAAGCATCTTCCCTTCCCTTCAGAGCTGACTTCCTTCTTTTACCCAGGCCTATTTCCTATAAGGTAAAAGAAAATAACTGATGTGGAGAAGTAAGATTTGCTTGGAAATGCATTTACAATCTCAGAGGCCTCTCCCACACCACCCTGCCCTTCCTTGTGTCTGTAATTTACCAGTGGGCATGATTTTCACAGACTGCTATTTTCTTTGTTTTAAATTAATTTTGCTCTGTCATCAAGCTATCAGATTGCAGCCCTGATTCCAACTAATTGTGCATACAATTTGCATGATTTTGTAAAATACAGACAAAGGAAAATGGAAATTCAGCTTCTTGGTTCCCACTGCTTGCTGAGCATGTCTCACATTCGTCTGACTTTGTTTGATTACATGAGTTGGAATTCATGGTCAAGTTAAAGAATTTGGGTTTAATGTTGTCATCCAATATTTCAAAGGAATGTAATTTTAATATGTTATTAAAACTGTGTTCTGGTGTATTTGAAGTGGTAAGATCTATGCTCAGAAACAGGTCTTGAAAAGTATAATATTTTGAGTTTATTTGAAGTTGAGATTCTGGACTGTGGTTCTGTTTTCTGAACTTATTTTCTTCCTAAATTGACCTTATGTGAAAAACTACTTATTAATATTTAAGTAACTAATCCCAGTACTATTCACCTTCAAAAGCAACCCACGTCTCATTAGCAACTTGCAAAGTTAGTATTGATTTAAAAAGTTTTCTTACTTAGTTGTATAATCTTTATTAGCTTAGTCTCACAGTATTTGCTAGATCTTTCTATCATCATAGATCATCAGTGGAAATACATTTTTTCATATGATATGAATATATTTGTTTTTATATTGTGAGTTGGTCACTAAAAAGTGATTTTTTTTAAATTGTAGGTTTTCACAAAGAGGGAAGTATAAGATTCAGTGTCTAAAACCTTCCCTTTTGAAGGAATGTGACTTTCTACTAAAAAAGAAAAGAAATATGTACTTATTGCATATTTCTTTCAGACAGAGGGAAAAGGAAACAGTTCTGTCTGCTGGTTTCTTTAAAGATGGGGAAAAAGCCTAGCAGCAGGAAAAGAACAGAGCAAAAAATTACTACTTTTTTCAAGGAAGGGGGAGAATCCGAATATGCGTTTCCAAGGGGAAGGCACAGGACAGAGTGTTACGCTGCAAAATGTTAACAAATAGTAACAAACTTCTATATCGAAATCTAATAAATAATAGACCAGAAAAAGAGGGCTTGGCCATTTTATTTTTAAATGAGGCAATGAAATGCACATAAATTAGACCAACGAGTCAAGAATTTATTGGGGTCATTGGCCGTATTAGAACAGCTTTGACCTTTGCATAAAGTGTAAAGGGTCCCTTCTCCCATAAAGTCGAGCACAGAAAGAGTAAGCTGTATTCATTCTTCAATAAAGTTGTAAAGGAAAAAAGAAAGTCTGCTGTGACCCATCTGACGGGTAGTTGTAGTGTTCTTTGCTCAGAATTCTCTCAAGAAAATAGTTTTAAAGGCTAGAACACAGAGCGATCTGAGGCCAGCATCCTTTGATTTCTAAAGGAACAATCGTTACTTCTGATTTTCCAAATTGCAAATTAGGGGCCTAGAAAAGTATTTGATGTTAGTTTGCTGAACTCTTTTGTCAGCCAATCCATAAACAGAATAATTGCCTACCACGTATCCAGCACTAGAAGAATTGGTAGAAACAGCCCTTAGTCTCAATGTTTACTAGAAGAGTAAGTGTCCATTCAGAATGTATAACACCAGCATCTTTGGAATTTGACAGTTACCCCACTTGGATTCTAACCCTTAGAATAGAAGACATACAAACTGTTAAGTCCTCAAAGTTCTAATGCAGTAATTGAATTTTTTTTTTTTTTTTGTGTGTGTGTATGTTGTTACATGCAACACCTTAAGTACAGATTGGTGCTAAAGCAAGCCTATTTAATGATATCGATGTGCAAAACAAGCTTTCTAAATTTAAGTCAGCACCTGTGATGGAGTAGCACATAAACTATTCTTCATAATCCGTTTGGTCTGAATTCACAGAGTGGTAGCTCCTTTTAGGTTTAATGCTAAACCTGGTTATCTTCGGATATCAAATGGTACTTGAAGATACTTCAAGATACAAGGAACAATCAAATGATGCACTTGTTGCATCTGCCCATGAATTTTCAGAAAAAATAAGTGTGTTAAAATAAAAAGGCTGTGGTTTGGACTCAGCTGGGTGAACTTGAACATCATAAAACTTCCCTGCGGCTGAGTTTCATAATCTGTAAAATAGAGATTAAATTATATATAGTAGTTATAATTATCATCAGCTTTGCCCTTCTCCATCTCATTATGTTTAATGTCCCAAAGTTTTAAAGGGAATTAAACCTCACTGCTCCCCATAAAACTGCCAGAAATTCAAGCTGGATTCAGAAGAGGACACGGAACGAGGGATATCATTGCTGATGTCAGATGGATCTTAAATGAAAGCAGAGGATACCAGAAAGATGTTTACCTGTGTTTTATTGACTACGCAAAGGCATTCAGCTATGTGGATCATAATAAATTATGGATAACATTGCGAAGAATGGGCATTTCAGTACACTCAACTGTGCTGGTGTGGAACCTGTACACGGACTAAGAGGCAGTCGTTTGAACAGAACAAGGAGATAGGGCGTGGTTTGGGATTGGGAAGTGTGTGCATCAGGGTTGTATCCTTCACCATACTTATTCAGTCTGGATGCTGAACAAATAATCCAAGAAGCTGGACTATATGAAGAAGAATGTGGCATCAGGATTGGAGGAAGACTCATTAACAACCTGCATTATGCAGATGACACAACCTTGCTTGCTTAAAGTTAAGAGGACTTGAAGCACTTACTGATGAAGATCAAAGACTACAGCCTACAATATGGATTACACCTCAACATAAAGAAAACAAAAATCCTCACAACTGGACCAATAAACAAAATCATGATAAATGGAGAAAATACTGAATTGTCAAGGGTTTCATTTTACATGGGTCCACAATCAACGCTCATGGAAACAGCAGTCAAGAAAATCTGCTGCAAAAGACCTCCTGAAGGTGTTAAAAAGCAAAGATATCACTTTGAGGACTAATGTGTGTCTAACCCAAGCCATGGTATTTTCAATCTTGTCATAGGTATGCAAAACTGGACAATGAATAAGAAGACTGAAGAAGAACTTATGCCTTTGAATTATGATATTGGAGAAGAATATGGAATATACCATGAACTGCCAGAAGAATGAACAAATCTGTCTAGGAAGAAGTACAGCCAGAACACTCCTTAGAAGCAAGGATGGCGAGACTTCATCTCATGTACTTTGGACATGTTATCAGGAGAGATCAGTCCCTGGAGAAGGACATCATGCTTGGTAAAGTGAGGGTCATTAAAAAAGAGGAAGACCTTTGATGAAATGGATTGACACAATGGCTGCAAAAATGGGCTCAAACATAGCAACAATTGTGAGGATGGCACAGGACCTGACAGTGTTTCGTTCTGTTGTACATAGCGCAGCTATGAGTCACAACTGACTCCATGGCGCCTCACAACAACAATGGCTCCCTATGTATATTAGTTTTGTCACATAATGGGACATGGCTGCTGTTAGGTGTGTATTTATGATACTGAGTATTTATGATACATCCAAGGTGGAAGGTATGCTTTCCTTCTTCCATACCTGTGAGACCTGAGGAGCAGTTTCTGAAACATGTGAATACTGCCATCCTCTTGCCAATGCTCCCTCTTCCCCCACTTTTTTAAATCAGTTGCCATGGAGTCAATTCCAACTCATGAGTACCCCATGTGTGTCAGAATAAAACTCTGCTTCATAGTGTTTATAATGCCTGATTTTTCAGACGTAGATTGCCAGACTTTCTCTTGTGGTGCCTCTGGGTGTACTTGAACCATCAACCTTTTGATTAACAGCTGAGCATTTTAACTGTTCACACCATTTCAACATTTGTGGTTTGTTATATTTTGTCTTGTAGAATTTCTACCTCTGAAGTCTCTAATTGCAATGCATCATGCATGATTTCTCTTAAAATTTTGTTAGTGTCTGAGCTTGGCACTATAGTGAACCCCAAGACTTGAGACTAGACTCTTAGAAAACTGAAGAAAACAGGAGAAGGTGAAACAGGAAGCAGTCTGGGATGGATGAAAGAAGGGACTCAGGAAAGTAGAAACACCCTCAACCACTTACTTCATAGATTTACCTGAAATTTTCATAATGGGCTTTACCTCATTTAGAGGTCCTAGAAATTTCTTTTTTTTTTTTTTTATTTCTTTTTGTTAAAGGAAAAAAAAAAAAATCTTATGGTTAAGCTTAAATAAGGCATTCAAGTATTTTTTTTTTAGTAATTCATGCAAAGATTTTATTGATTGAGGCTATTTCTGTTTTTGCCTACTATTGAAATGGAAAATCCATGTTAGCTTTTACTTGTACAAATTAGCGCATGGTTTAAGGGAGCAGGGGGTAAAAGTCTTGCTCACTTGCCCTATAACCTAGTGGTTACTTCCAAGGTTTATTTAATGTGGCTGGTGGTGACAAACCACTGCTTACAACATCTATTGCAAAGTAATGTCACCACTCAACGATAAATGCTTCTGACAAAAGGAAACGTGATATTATTTAAAAAAAAAAAAAAGAATGTAATTCTGATGTGGGATAATAAAAATGCCTTCTCTAAACATGTCAAATAAATTAGACCCCTAAGGAGGAACCATATTACAAGTTGTGAAGATAAACTGGAATGAAATTTTGTTTTCTGGAATTTTTTTCCTTGTCAGTTGTCAGACTAAATTAATACTCTTAGAAGCAGTCTTATTACCATGCCACCTTGGCTGCTGTTTTTTAATAGTTTGAACTGTTAGTGCTAATTAGAAAAGTATCTGGGAAAGTTAATTGGGTGTGACACTAGTTAGTTGTGACTGAGTATATAACCACTTAATTGCAGATTATAGATCAGATAAAGGAGTCTAGACTCAGCAGGGAGGAGCCAAACCACTGAAGAGTGATGTCTGCTCCAGGCTGAAGAGAGTCTAGGGGTATTGAGTATGCCAGGCCTTTATCAAAATGACAGCAGTTCGAATCCACCAGCCACTCCTTGGAAACCCTATGGGACAGTTCTACTCTGTCCTATAGGGTCGCTGTGAGTTGGAATCGACTCAACGGCAATGGTTTGGTTTTGGGGTACACCGGGGAATGGCCCCATTGTATAGAATGTTTCTGGCTGTGGTTTTACATTGATATTGAATATTTTATTGATTTATTGATTGATTTTTGTCACTGGACTATTGGCTTTATCATCTCCTTCACATCACCATCTTTGTTATTTTTAATTTGATTGATGAGTGATTTTATCAGACTATGTAACTAATTATCAATCATAATAAACGTTTTAATCTATTCTTCCTTTGCTTTCCTCTGATCATATTCTGACATTCATCCTTGTCTACCTCTTACATTTCCAGGGCTTATCCAGGCTTCAGGTTGAAATCTACAAAGTAGCTTTGGGACTAACTAGCCCCTTCTGCATTCTGTCTTATCGAAGCTAAAGTTGGATTTAGTCACATATTTCAGATGTTGCTGATAGGTGTATGTGTTACCTTTTGTATTTCCAAACTATCACCATGCCTGGAAGATACATATCAAGAATGCAGAGGATGCAAAGGATTTATGTGATATGAAATGTTTAATTCTATACACATGGCATTGAAACATAATCGGATGATTTATAAATAACAAGAAAACCTATTTCAAGAGTGGGAAGTTTTGGCATTGGCTCGAGATAGATTCCAGAGAGGTCTAAATTTTCAAATACTCAAGTAAGAAGGAAGAAATATTTTCTTTTCTTCCATTTTCTTTAGAATACCTTTTTCCTGTCCTGCTTCCAGAGATAGATGAGACGACAAAGGGTTGAACTGACAGATTCTAGTCTAGTCTAAACTGGGAAGCCAAGATTTGCATTTTTTAACCAAGTCCTGGTACTCCTACCTAGACTTAGACCTATACAAGGTCCAAGGTTGCTTTCTTAGGCAGTGAATCCACCATTAGAGTTTTTGGAAGAGCTGCTAATTATCCAGGTTCCCCTTTGGCGTGTTCCCCATGTCCAGATCCTGTCTCTCAGCTACTCCAAATCGGTATGCAACCTAACCCCAATCAAAAATCTCAAATTTTGCTCAGTTGGCCATATTCTAAATTTTCTATGCTGAATCTAAACACCAATTGTTCTCAAATTTGAGCCAGCATCAGAATCACCTGGAGTGCTTCTTAAAACACAGATTTCTGGACCCCTCTTTCAGATTTCACCTTCGATATGCCTGACTGGGACCTGGGAATTTGCATTTCTAACAAGTTCCTGGGTCGTTGATGCTGCTAGTGTTGGGGAACACACCTAAGAACCATTATGCAATGTTTCTCGTATCCCTCATTTCAAGCCTCATTGAACTGAGGCTGATTTTAGCTACATGTTGGTCTAGTCCTATTCCGACTGATCTTTGTCTATCCAAATAGTTGTTTGCAACATGTTGTTCTTGTTAATTACTGTAAAGTCAATTCTGACTCATGGTGACCCCATGTGTGCAGAGTAGATCTGTTCCATAGGATTTTTTTTTTTTTTTTTTAGTATTTTATTGTACTTCAGGTGAAGGCTTACAGAACAAATAGATTCTCATGAAACAGTAGTACACATATTGTTCTATGACATTGGTCAACAACCCCACAACATATTAACCCTCTAACTTCTCAACCTTTTTTTTTGGTGAAGATACACGTAGCCAAAGATACACCGTTTCAAAAATTTCTACATGCACAGTTCAGTGACATTGACTACACTCTTCCAATTGTGCTGTTATTCTCACTTAAGATGAAGACTTACAGAACAAAAAATTTCTCATTTAACAGTTACTACAAATGTTGCCCTATGACAATGGTTAACAATCTCACAACACATCAACAATATCCTGACTCAACCTTGGGTTCCCCATCACCAGCTTCCTTGTCCCCTTCTGCCTTCTGGCTCTTGTCACTGGAATCCTGTACCTCGTTAGTCTGATTTGGTTTTATAGGACTGTCCACTCCCAGGCTGAACAGTGAACCTCGGAGGTAGCTTCACCACTGAGTTAAAAGGTTGTCCGGGGGCCATACTCTCGAGGTTTCTCCAGGCTCCTTTAGGCCAGTAATTCTGGTCTTTTTTTTTTTGTGAGTTGGAATTATGCTCTACAACCTTCTCCAGCTCTGAGCAGAACCCTCTTATGTGATCCTGGTCAGAGCAGTCAGTGGTGGTAGCCGGGTACCATCTAGCTGTACTGGACTCAGTCCGGTGGAGGCCTTGGTAGCTGGGGACAATTAGTCCTTCAGAATAATCTTTTCCTTGTATACTGTTCTCTTCATTCTCCCTTGATCCCGAAGGGGAGAGACCAGTGGAGTATCTTAGATGACCGCTCACAGGCTTTTAAGACCCCAGACACTACTCACCAAGGTAGAATGTAGAGCATTGTCTTTATAAGCTGTGTCATGCCAATTGAGCTAGATGTTCCCTAAGACAATGGTCCCCAGAGCCCTCCACAAAGCAATTAAATCCCTAAGGGTGTACTGTTTCACCCTTCACCCAAGATACCACTTATCTATTGCCTATTTAGTATTTGCTCCCCACCCCTCCCATCCCTGGTAACCAACAAAGATTGTTACATTTTGTGTGTGAACTTTTTCATGGCTTTTTACAATAGCGGTCTCATACAATATTTGTCCTTTTGTGATTGACTTATTTCACTCAGCATAATGTCCTCCAGTTTCATCCATGTTATGAGATGCTTCACAGATTCATCATTGTTCTTTATCATTGCATAATACTCCATTGTGTGTATGTACCATAGTTTGTTTATCCATTCATCTGTTGATGGGCATCTAGGTTGTTTCCATTGTTTTGCTATTGTGAACAATGCTGCCATGAACATAGGTGTGCATATGTCTATTCGAGTGATGACTCTTATTTCTCTAGGATATATTCCTAGGAGTGGGATTGCTGGATCGAATGGTATGACTATTGCTAGCTTTCTGAGGAAGCTACATATCATTTTCCAAAATGGTTGTATCATTTTGCATTCCCACCAGCACTGCATAAGAGTTCCAATCTCCCTGCAGCCCCTCAAACATTTGTTATTTCCAGTGTTTTTGATTCCTGCCAGTAATGCCGGGGTGAGATGGTATCTCATTGTGGTTTTAATTTGCATTTCTCTAATGGCTAGTGATCGCGAACATTTCCTCATGTGTCTGTTGGCCACTTGAATGTCTTCTTTGGTGAAGTGTCTGTTCATTTCCTTTGCCCATTTTTGAATAGGATTATTTGTCTTTTTGTTGTAGAGGTGTTGGATTTTTTTGTAGATTATGGAGATTAGACCTTTGTCTGACTTGTACTATTCAAAATTTTTTTCCCAGTCTGTAGGTTCTCTTTTTACTCTTTTAGTAAAGTCTTTTAAAGAGCATAGGTGTTTGATTTTTAGAAGATCCCAGTTATCTAGCTTATCTTCTAGAGTTTGTGTGCTGTTGGTTATGGTTTGTATCCTGTTAATACCATGTATTAAGGCCTGAAGTGTTGGTCGTATTTTTTCTTCTATGAACTTTATCGTTTTAGGCTTTATATTCAGGACTTTGATCCATTTTGAAGTAGTTTTTGTATACGGTGTGAGGTATGGGTCCTGTTTCATTTTTTTGCAGATGGATATCCAGTATTGCCAGCACCATTTGTTAACAAGACTGTCTTTTCCCCATTTGATGGACTTTGGGCCCTTGTCGAAGGTCAGGTGACTGTAGGTGGATGGATTTACATCTGGGTTCTCAATTCTGTTCCATTCCTCAAAGTATCTGTCGTTGTACCAGGACCAGGCTGTTTTGACTACTGTAGCTGTATAGTAGGTTCTGAAGTCAGGTAGTGTGAGTCCTCCAACTTTATTCTTCTTCTTCAGTAGTGTTTTACTTATTTGGGGCGTCTTCCCTTTCCATATAAAGTTAATAATTAGTTTTTCCATCTCTTTGAAGAATGTTGTTGGTATTTGGATTGGGATTGCGTTGTATTTGTAAATTGCTTTGGGTAGAATTGACATTTTCACAATGTTGAGTCTGCCTATCCGTGAGCATGGTATGTTTTTCCATTTATGTAGATCCCTTTGGGTTTCATGCAGTAGTGTTTTGTAGTTTTTTTTGTATACGTCTTTTACATCCCTGGTCAGATTTATTCCTAAGTATTTTATCTTTTTAGGGGCTATTGAAAATGGTGTTGTTTTCCTGCTGTCCTTTTCATCGTTCTCCTTATTAGTGTATAGGAATCCAACTGATTTTTGAATGTTTATCTTGTATCCTGCTACTCTGCTGAATCTTTCTATTAGTTCCAGTAGATTTATCATGGAGTCTTTAGGGTTTTCTATGTATAGCATCATATCATCTGCAAACAGGGACAGTTTAACTTCTTCATTACCGATTTGGATGCCCTTTATTTCTTTCTCTTGCCTTATTGCTCTAGCTAGAACTTCCAGCACAATGTCAAATAGGAGTGGTGATAAAGGGCATCCTTGTCTTGTTCCTGTTCTCGAGGGGAATGTTTCCAGCCTCTCTCCATTAAGAATGATGTTGGCCATTGGTTTTGCATTGGTGCCCTTTATTATGTTGAGAAATTTCCCTTCTATACCTATTTTATTGGGAATTTTTATCAGGAATGGGTGTTGGACTTTGTCAAATGCTTTTCTGCATCAATTGAGATGATCATTTGATTCTTTTCTTTCCTTTTATTTATGTGCTGGATTACATTGATTGATTTTCTAATGTTGAACCATCCTTGCATAACTGGTATGAATCCTACTTGGTTGTGGTGTATTATTTTTTTGATATGATGCTGAAGTCTATTGGCTATAATTTTGTTCAGAATTTTTGCATCTATATTCATGAGAGATATTGGTCTGTAATTTTCTTTATTTGTGACATCTTTGCCTGGTTTTGGTGTCAGCGTTATGCTGGCTTTATAGAATGAATTGGGAAGTGTTGCTTCATCTTCTATGCTGTGAAATAACTTGAGTAGTACTGGTACAAGCTCTTCTGTAAATGTTTTGTAGAATTCTCCAGTGAAGCCATCTGGGCCAGGGCTTTTTTTGGTTGGGAGTTTTTTTTATTACCTTTTCAATCTCTTCTCTTGTTATGGGTTTGTTCAGATTTTCAACATCACTTTGTTGTAGTTTGGGTAGGCCGTGTGTTTCTAGAAATTTATCCATTTCCTCTAGGTTTTCAAATTTGCTGCAGTATAGTTCTTCATAATATTCTGTTATAATACTTTTCATTTCAGTTGGGTCTGTTGTAATGTCCCCCATTTCATTTCTTATTTGGGTTATTTGTGTCCTCTCCTGTTTTTCTTTTGTCAGTCTGGTCAGTGGTTTGTCGATTTTGTTGATTCTTTCAAAGAACGAACTTTGGGTTTCGTTGATTCTTTCTATTGCTTTTCTGTTCTCTATTTCATTTATTTCTGCTCTGATCTTTACTATTTCCTTTCTTCCGGTGGTTGTGAGCTTTTTTTGCTGTTCTCTTTCTATTTGTCTGAGTTCTGCAGTTAACGTTTTGATTTTATTCCTTTCTTCTTTTTTGATATGTGCATCTATTGCTATAAATTGTCCTCTGAGGATTGCCTTTCCTGTGTCCCAAAGGTTTTCGTCTGATGTGTTTTCATTCTCATTGGATTCTAGGAATTTTTTGATTCCATCTCTGATTTTTTCTATTACCCATTGATGTGTAAGCAGGGTATTATTCAGTTTCCATGTAGTTAATTTTTTTACCTTGATCTTTCTATTGTTAATTTCTACCTTGATGGCATTGTGGTCAGAGAAGATATTTTGAATTATCTCAACGTTTTGGATCTTGTTGAGGATTGCTCTGTGGCCTAAGATGTGGTCTATTCTGGAGAACGTTCCATGTGCTTTGGAAAAGAATGTGTACTTTGCAGTGGTTGGATGGTGTGTTCTATATATGTCTCTGAGGTCAAGTTGGCTGATTGTGCCCTTTAGGTCTTCTGTATCTTTGTTGAGTTTCTTCTTCATTGTTCTGTCCTTTACTGAGAGTGGTGTGTTGAAGTGTCCTGCTATTATTGTGGAACTGTCAATTTGTCTTTTCAGTGTTGTTAGAGTTTGTTTTATGTATTTTGGATCCCTGTCATTGGGAGCGTAGACGTTTATTATGGTTATGTCTTCATGATGGATCATTCCCTTAATCATTGTATAGTGTCCTTCTTTGTCTTTTATGGTAGATTTTGTTTTAAAGTCTATTTTATCTGAGATTAGAATTGCCACTCCTGCTCTTTTTTGGTAGTTGTTAGCTTGATATATTTTTTTCCAACCTTTGACTTTTAATATATTCACGTCTTTGTTTCTAAGGTGTTTCTCTTGTAGACAGCATATTGATGGATCCTGTTTTCTTACCCATTCTGTCACTCTCCGTCTCTTTATGGGTTCATTGAGTCCATTTACATTCAGTGTAACTATTGATAGATGTGAGTTTGTTGCTGTCATTTTGTAGTGCTTTTTTTTGTGGTGCTGAAGTTTTCTTTGTTCTTCTTACTGTCTTGTGCTGAGTTACATTTGTTTGTGGATTTTTTTTTCATTTCTTTTGTTTTTGTAGGTTTTGTTTGTGCTGAGACTTTATGTTTTTCCTCTTTTTTTTTTTTTTTTATGAGTATGTTTGTTAACTTTCTTTGTGGTTACCATGAATTTTACCCTTATCTTTGTAAGTTTGAAGCAGTCTACCATTACTTGGTATCGCCTTGCCTTCCTTTTCATTAGAAGGTTCTATACCTATGCCGTTTATTCCCCCTTTTATTGTTTTGATGTTGTTGTCATTTATTGATTAACTGCTATGATTCCCTGTTGTATATTTTTTGGTTTTGGATAGTCCTCGAGAGTTCATTTCCTAGAGTGGTATCTGGCTCATATGATCCTGCATCCTAGGTTCTGCCTGTGAGCTGAAGCTGTTTGTCCTCAGATCAAAGAACTCCCTTTAATAATTCTTGTAAGTTTAGTTTGACTTTTACATGTTCCCTTAATTTCTGTTTATCTGGAAATGACCTAATTTCACCATCAAATTTGAACGAGAGTTTTGCAGGATATGTTATTCTTGGCTGCCAATTTTTTTCTTTCAAGATTTTATATATGTCATTCCATTGCCTTCTTGCCTACATGGTTTCTGCTGAATAATCTGAGCTTAGTCTTATTGTTTCTCCTCTGTAGGTGACTTCTTGTTTTTCACGAGCTGCTCTCAGGATTCTTTGTCTTTGGTTTTGGCGAGTGTGAATATGATATGCCTTGGTAATTTTCTTTGGGGTCTCTTCTATATGGGGTTTGTTAAGCTTCTTGGATGGCCAGCTTTTCATCTTTCATGATATTGGGGAAGTTTTCTGTCAGCAGTTCCTCAATGATCCTCTGTGTTTTCTTTTTTCTCTCCCTGTTCTGGAATTCCAATCACTCATAAATTTTTGCTTTTAATTGTGTCCCACATAACTCTCAGGGTCTTTTCATTTTTCTTTGGTCTTTTTTCTGAGTTTTCCTCAAACAGAGCTGTATCCACGTCTTTGTCTTCAATTCCACTGATTTTGTCTTCCACTGTTTCAAATCTGCTTCTCAGCCCTTCTATGACATCATCCATTTCTGAAAGCTTGTTGTTTATCTTTTGGATTTCTCATTGTTGTCTTTGTATAATTTCTAGTTGTGAATTTATTTTGGCATTTTTTTCCTGCATAATCTTCCTGAATTCTTCCAATTTTTTGTCTGTATTTTCCATGAATTTGTCTATTTTTTCCTTATGTTTGTCAGCCTTTTGCCTCAGTTCTTGGAGAATTCCGAGTATTAGAGATTTGAATTCCCTATGAGGTAGTTCTAGTGCATTTTCTTCCACAAGAGAGTCATCTGGTGTTTTATTTTGGACACCTACTGGAACCATCCTGTCCTGTTTTTGTAAATGTTTAGATGTTGTCTGCTGTTTTTGGGGCATTCAGTAGTTATTTTTCTCGCTTATTGATTGTAGATTTGTTTGTTTCATCCCTTTTTTTAAACAAACATTTGACTATGCCTAGCAGGTGGACTGTGTGTTCTTTGTTGTTTGCTCATCTGTGCACTCAATGCTTTTCGCCTCCTTCTCCAACTGGCAGGGTCAGTCACTCTGATATGGTACAGCAGGGCAGGTCTAGCTGAAGAGGAGTTACTGGGACGGGTTGTTTGTGGCACTTACTACAGCCACCAGGCTGGGTCAGTAATCAGTGAAGGGCAGGTTCCAGTAGGCCGTGCCCGTGCTGCTTGATGGTATGATGTCAAGCCCACGGTGCAGGTAGGCAGGATGCAGTGGGGAGATTGTTATGTGTGGAGCTAAGCTGGATATGGGAGAGAGGAGAGAGGAACAGGAGCCAAAAACATACAAACAAACAAAAAAAAAAAGAATGCTAGGGGAGCTTGCCGTTGGAATGGAGAGATGAAAGACTATGCAATAGAGAGAAACAGAAAGGGGAAGAGGAAGAAAAAAAAAGAATGAATAAATAAAAATAAGAAAGGTTAAAGAACCGCTAAGTTCCCAGGGATCTCACCGGTGCAGCTATGAGGTCTGGGGAAGTCGCTCTTAGGTGTTGCAATACAGCCTCGCTAGAAGGCGTAGAGGTATACAACTCCTGGTATTCAAGGATCAGAAAGAGAAGGAAGATATAGAGGGACGAGAAACTACATAATGAAGAAAGACAAAAAGGGAAAAAGAGGGAAAAGAAAACAAAACAAATTAAAAAAAAAAAGAATAAGAAAGGCCCCCCAAAAAAGCAGAAAAAAAAAACAAAAAAAGAAATGTCCTCAGGGATCCCTCTGCATGTCTGTGGAAGCTGAAGGGGAGTTCCTTGCCACACAGCTCTGCCTGGCCAGAAAGGGCTCCCAACTCAAGAAAAGGAAAAGAAAACAAAGAAATAAGTCCAAATGAACAAACAAACAGAAGCCCCGGGATCCCACCTGCATGGTAGCCCAGACTGGGAAGCAGCTCCACACTCGAATGGAGCTCCGCAGCCCCTCAGGAAGAAGCAAAGATGGCGCACGGATTCAGGCACTCGAGCTAAAGGAGGGGGAGGTGGCAAGAGGCAAGCAAGAAATCAAAAGAAGCGGAGAAAGAAAAAAATAAAAAGCAACACCCGCAGCCAACAAACAGCACTCAGAGAGCCAGCCAGTGGGGGCTGGTGTTTCTGGACAAGAGACTGTGTCCGTGGGAAGCAGAGGAAGCTGAGTGTGGGTGATGAAGGGTAGAGAGTGGGAAAGCGTATATCACAAATTGCCAGCACTCTGCAGCCCCTCAGGAAGAAGCAAAGATGGCACACGGAGCCAGGCACTTGAGTGAAAGGAGGGGGAGGTGGCAAGAGGCAAGTGAGAAATCAAAAGAAGCAGAAAAAAAAAAGCAACAGTAGCAGCCAAGAAATAGCACTCAGAGAGCCAGCTAATGCGGGCTGGTGTTTCTAGACAAGAGACTGTGTCCGCAGGAAGCAGAGGGGGCCGAGTATGGGTGAAGAAGGGTAGAGAGTGTGAAAGTGTATATCACAAATTGCCGGCGCTCTGCAGCCCCTCAGGAAGAAGCAAAGATGGCTTACGGAGTGAGGCACTCAAGCGAAAGGAGAGGGAGATGGCCAGAGGCAAGGAAGAAATCAAAAGAAGTGGAAAAAAGCAACAACAACAGCCAACAAATGGCACCCAGAGAGCCGCCCGCTTGGGTGTGTGGAATCCAAGCAGCTGGTGCTTTCCGGTCAAGAGACCGTGGTCGCAGGAAGCAGAGGAGGCCGAGCTGGGGCGAAGAGGGTTGGGGGGTGGGAAAGCACACACCTCAAATTATCGGTTGTTTTGTCTCCTGCTGGACGCTCCGTGAGGCTGCTTTCTCGTACCCCCATTTGCTGGTCTCCAATAGGAGTCCAAGATGGTGGATCCGTGCTGCGTTAGCTGGTAGGGGACCTCTGCATGAATCTCTCCTTGCTCTCCATTCTCTGTCAGTTTTCTCACTCCATTTGGTGCTTGGCTGAGTTCTTTATCTCTTCATTTGATGTTTTAGGGTTTCAGGATTGTTGTATTCTCTGTTCGGCTTAGTTTTTCAAATCTTTACTGTGGAGGGACAGCATGGTGCTTCTGCCTAGAGTGCAGTTTTGCCGGAACTCCTCCATAGGATTTTTTAAGGCTGTTTTTAATACTGCGACATTTCGGAAGCAGATCTCCAGGTCTATCTCCCAAGGCACTGCTTGGTGAGTTAAAATCACCAACCTTATGGCTAGTATTTGAGCACTTAATCATTTGTGTCACCCAAGGACTCCTTTTGCAATAGGTACAAAGCTCCAAAGGTGAATATTACGTGAGGACTTTCAGCAGTGATTTTTCTGGTGCTTCTTGTTTCCACCACTCCTGCCAGCTCCTCCTTCCCATCCCAGCCCTCCCTCCCACCACCTTTATTCTTCCTCATCCCTCCACTCCTCACATGCAAGCAAACCAACTAACAAAAACCCAGCATACTTACAGCCTAGAAGAAAAGAGGATCAAACTCCCTGAATTGCAGCACCATAGTGGCACATCACTATGAGGCAATGTGAACAGCGCCCCCTAGGTTTGTGCAGTGCTATGGCCTTGTTGAGCACTATTGATTATTAACACCTAACAGAAAAAATCCTCTTTGCAAGTGCTGCAACACCCCTCTCATTGGGTTGGCAGGATGGATTACTAACCCATTAATGGGAATCGACAGATAGGATAGAGTTCCAGCCCCTTGGCTGACCTCAAAAAGGCTACAACTTCTAGAAAATCCATTTGTAATAAGTGATTTACCACAAGAGGTAACCTCAGGCCTAGACCAGTCTAGTTACTTCCTACACCCCCACATTCAGTGAGAAGGACTCAGAGAGCACCGTCTCAATTGGTTACTCACGGAAAGTCTTCCTGGTCCCACCCAGAGGTGTGACTCTTGTCAGTTTCCTTCCCAAAGAGACTAAGAACAAGGGAATCCCAGAGGGGAGCAGAAGACGAAGGGTCAACCCAGGCTTTCAGATTTAAATCAGCCACCTCAGTTTATACATCCTGCCAGAGCCCTGAGTCTTCTCCAACACCAAACCCTTGGCTGGGAAACTTTCTTCCTCCCTGCTTGCCAGTTCTCAACCTTACATTATTCAGTATGTGTTGAAAGGAGCATCATAGAATCTACCACTCCCCTGAATGCTTTGTTATATCACTGGGAAAGAAAATGGCAAATTTTCCCACAACAGCAGTTTCCCACACCATCTTATTCACAGACTTTCAAGGGGAGGCCTGTGTTGTGTCTCTGCCTTTAAATCAAAGGACTTAGTGTTTTGGGCTATGTTCCTTTCCTTGGTCAGCTTGGATAGCATGTCTGTGCTTTAGACGATAATGACAAGGAGGTTTATTTTTATTTTTCTAATATGGAGGATTAACATGCTGCAACAAACCACCATGTAGTTTGTCTTTTTCACAACAAAAGACTTTTGTTAGAAAGGTAAATCCTTAGCCAGCCTCCCACTAGGACACTTAAAAAAGGTCTCTAATCATCGCCCCTTTAGTAAAGAATTGAGGGTAAAGCCATGGAGGCTGGATGAACCCCCAAAATTATTGCCCTAAACTAATCTTTAAACCTTAAACCAAAAATATCCCCTGAAAGCTTCTTAAAATCAAGCAATAGTTTGGTGTAACTAGTAAAGAATATCTGCCTTGGGGATTATGCTCTTTTAAGATTTATCTATATGGAATCAAATTGATGACAAAACTAGAAAGATCAGATAGAAATATTAGATAGAAACTAGAAAGATTAGCTAGGGGGCAGTGAGTTTATGTTAATGGAGGAGGAACAACTCAGAAAAGGAGGATGAGAATTGTTGTACAACTTGAATGTAATCAATGCCACTGAAATGTACATGTAGAAACTTTAATTGGTGTATGTTTTGCTGTGTATATTCTCAACAACAACAAAAAACTAATAAAATAAATTATTACAAAAAAAAAAAAAAAAGAATTGAGGGGGAGGGGAAGCTTTTGTTTCCCTGTTATTTCTAGGGGTAAATTTCCACACAGAATGGAGAAAAGCACCTTAAAGTTGGGGACTTCTGTGTCTTGGAATGGTTTCTTCTGTGATACCACTCACATTATTTCGGTGACTTCTCTTCCTCAGTTACTATAAAGACTAGAAATTGGGACTCTGGCAAGGGTGAACAGCTAATAAAATATGTATCTCCATCACATTTATGCCCACTTGATTCTTTCTCTGAGAAGGTGGTTTGGAACAGTGCTACTCTTGCAAAAGACTGCTGAGCTTTATTGTCATGCTAATAACATCTGGCTCTTTATGTGCTGAGGATAAATTAAGCACTTAGTGAACACAGAGGAGACATAGTTTTCCTGAGATGTGGCTTATTCTACACTGGTTATATATAAAAATCTGTGATTGTGACTGTGTGTGTGTGTGCATGTGTGAGCAAGTATGTCACAGTTAAAAATATTAACTGCTTTGGCCAATTTGCTGATTTTAGGTTAAGAGAGCACTTTTTGAAAAATTCTGAACAGTTGTTAATATAGGCATTGAGACTATTAGAGGTGAAATGGCCCTTAAAACTCACCTAGTCCAAAATTTTCATCTTACAGATTGAAGGAACTGAGAACCAGAGGAATTTTAGGATGTGAATTTGCTAAGAATCAAAGCCAGAACTCAGAGATTATATACCTTGTCCAGGACATTTTGTACCACTCAATGCTGTTCTTCAAGTTATGCAAATTATTCAAATGCATGAACATTGGGAGACAATTGTGGATGTTATTTTACTGAATTCTAAGTTATTCCTTTGAAAGGACTTCAAGATAAACATTTTCTTTCAAATTTTTAAAACTTTTTGTTTTGACTTAATTTTAGACTTACAGAGAAGTTTCAAAAATAATACAGAGGTATTTTTTTATATTCCTCACCTCACTCCCCCTAAAATTAATATCTTACATAACCATAGTTCAACTGTCAAGAACGTGAAATTAACAATATCATTAACTAAATTTTAAACTTTACTTGAAATTCACCTTTTTTTTTTTTTTTTTTTTTACTAATAGTCTTTTTCTGCTCCAGGATTCTATCCACGATCCCACAATGCATTTAGTTGTTATTTTTTCTTAATCTCCTCCAGTCTGTTTCTCAATCTTTCTTTGTCTTTTATGACCTTGATGCTTTTGAAGAGGACAGTTGTTTTATAGAATGTCCTTCAGTTTGGGTTTGCTTGATGCTTTGTCATGGTTGGAGCAAGGTTAGATAACAGTTCTGAAGTTGGGACACATTTTATAATTGATGGTATGTTTGAGCTTAATTGGTAGCACTTTCTTCTTTTTTAGTGGTACATAAAATAATAGTGTATCTTATAATCCATGATATCTTCCAATCAGTGAAATTGTGTGTGTGTGTGTGTGTGTGTGTGTGTGCGTGTGTGCATATACATCATTAACTATCTATAAAAGTCTGTGCTTTCTGCTTTCAGTTCAGTGCCATAATTCCTTTGAGAAAGAGTTGAATAAGAATTTTTTTTTTTTTGGAAGAAAATAAAGCCTGGTAAAGGGTAGAAGAAAATAGTATAGGTGAACAATTATTCAAGTACTTAAAAAAGTACCATGATTGAAATCACTTGCTGGGGCAACGGTAGGAGACCACAGAATCAAATTCTAATCAACCTTGAACTCATTTGTTCTACGTGACAAATAGAAATAGCTATTTAAAATCTTTCTCCACAGGATATGATGAGCTTTCCTGAAGTTCTCAAATACTTTCGGAGTAACAGAAGCTCCTTGCTGCAGGGGAAAAAGAAGTTATAATGTGACAGATGCATGGGAATGCCAATCAAATGGAAAAATCTAAAAGAGGATGCCTTCGCTTCCTTTTCTTCCTTCATGTTTTTTTCCTTACCATCTTTCTCCTCCTCCTCTTTTGTCTTTTTACTTCCATCTCTTCTTCTTTCTCCTTCTCTACTTCCTCGTCTTCCTCATCCTCTCCACCTGCTAATCGGTGTACTCCCTTCAGTTTACTTCCTTTTTCATTCTCCCCACATCATCGCTAATTAAGGGACTCTTCAGTCTGCATAGCCATAAAACTTCTGTGAAGTTTGAGAGAGAAATATTCTAGAGGAAACTCGAGAAGCTCCATTACCCAATTCATTTAAAATTTCACTGGGTTGGAGAACATGCTATGGAGAAAGCATATTAGATTATTAGTATGCTGGTTCAACATGTCATTTCCACCCTAAATTTTTATAAGATAGTGTAGGACTCAGACCAATATAGCTGGTCTATATTGCAGATATAAAATTGGAAATCGTGTACCCCACTTTTTCTCCTGACAAAAATAAACTCAAAGCACAGTGCAGGTGGCATCTGGTCTTTTAGCAAATGAGGCTTGGGTGGGCAAGGTACAGATCATGTACTGAGTAGTACTACATCAGCATTCAAGTTGCAATTTGAGGGTGGATGTCAGCTTAGAAAATATGAGTGCTTGCAAGTGCTGAGAGCTTGTGCAGCCTATTCTATTCTGCAGCTGTCAGAAGTGCCTTGCTCTGCCCTTCCCTCGTACCTCCTCGCAATGATTCTATTACTCAGAGGAAGGAGACCTGGGAGAGTGAAATGAATCATTACTCCATTAGGCAATGGGACACTTGGGTTTTGACTCAGGCTGCTCAGACAGCCACAGTCCTGGCTTCCGTGGCAACCTAGAGGCACAGGAAATCTGAGATTTAACATTGTGAGAATTCAGTATTGACATGAAAAATGCCACTTGTGTTGTGCTGAAACAGGCATGCTGATTATGTAACAACTTCCAACACTTTCCCTGCTAGTGGTGGTTTTGATTGACATTTTATGGGCCCTATTACTCTTGAAAACAATACTAAAAATGCCATGACAAGCTCAAGATGGAAATATAAACACATGATCCTCTCCCTACTGAACTAGAAAATGGCTTTTCAGAATTCTTAGAAAAAAGTGGAAAAAAATAAAAGCTATTCACGTAGTCACATAGACTGATAATGATAGTCTCCTTTTGTTCTTTGGCAGGTAGGAGGTGGAATCCCCAAATCTTGGAGCAATTTGGCCTGGTCTAGTCTCCAGGAATTTTCTTTGGGCATATTATTTATAAAGCAAAGCTGACTTTTGAAGTAGAGAATGAAATGCACAAGTCATCGAAGGTTTGATTAGTATTGTCTTTACAGCAGTGATTTAGTGTTTATTTGGTAACGCCTAGGTAGAAGGAGTTCATCATTTTAGCAGTATAGAGATGCAAGTGCAGCAGAAATCTGGATCCTATGAATTAATGTTGGGTGATGTTCTTCTATATACAACAAATTTTCAAAATGGAATGGAGCTTCAAATATGTTCATGAAATATAAATGGCATGTCACAATTCTTTTAATTGAAGTGTTGTTCCTCCCTAAGTATTTTAGAATAGCAAACACTGATTTAGAATTTCAATTTCTCCAATTTCCTTCTGATTTTATATGACTAAAATATATAAATTAGACTACGTGCACACCAGTGTCCCTAGATTCTGAATGATAACCATCTGTTTTGAAGTTTAATTAATACCAGTAATAGCAATGGAAATAAAAGTGAAAATTTATTATTATTTTTTATTCTTGAAACCAAACCCCTTAGCTTCTAGAACCACTATACTGTATTTCAGTGTTATTTTTTAAATCATGCTCAACTCAAAATGGGAAGACAGAAAGTTTATGTCAATTTTCTCCCAAGTTGAGTGCCCTTCACCTCTGTTTCCTGAAGAGGTGAACACATATTCAAGCAGGTACAGGAAGACTAGGTACAGAAATGAAAAACTATCTTTGTGAAGTCCTTTGAAGAAAAGATGTTATGAAATCAGTATTTTTTTTCTTTTTAAATATTGAGGATATGGCGTTAGAAATCATAGTACAGTTGGAGCAGAAAGATCATTTTTCTAGAAGCACATGTTCAGTGTAGGCAAAGCTTAAGTTGTTTTTGATAAACCTGTTTTCATGTAGAAATTGCTATAAATGGGCAGCAGATGTTTGCTTTTAAGGAGCACACTTTTGATTGGTCAGCAAGATAATGCACGTGGTGATTGTTAAGAAGCAGCTGGTATCAATTTAAGAGAATGATGTACTACCCTCCCTCTGCCTTGGCCCGTCTGAGAGAAGTGACATAAATATTTGAAGTTATAGATTCAATATTCATTACAATATTCCTGAAACGGGTTGTTTATGGAATGTATTGATAGCAACACAATGCAAAATACCGTTTTTCACAGTTGTGACTCTTTTGCTGTTTCTTACAATCATATTACTAGATTCATATTCTAATTGTTTCCAGCTTAGGTATGGCTAGTTTTAAAATATATATTCTAAGAACTTGATTACATAGATGATAAATTCTATCCAGTATAAAACTATAAATACCCAGAATTTAAAAGACTATCATTTTCCACCAACAATGTAAAGAAACTGGAAGCATAGCTATTGCTATCCTATTTAGGCAAGTTTTAACATCCAAAATCTAGACAGGAAATTATGATAAGGTTAAGAAATATGACCTCTTTTCAGATGGAATATGTTTATACAAATGGTTAGGGGAGATGGCAGATATGCTCTTTATTTTTTTCATTCCCCATTATTAAGAACTTGTAACTTAAGTATTGTTCATGGGGTAAATGACGTGAGATGAAATCCTATAGAGATCTCTTTTATGTAACTGTGGTTTTAAGCCTCATAAACAGTAAAGCAGCTGTTGGAATTATTTTAGATGTTGCCTTTTCAAAATGGATATTGCTTCTCCTTGTCTTCTTTATTTTATTTTTATAAATCATGTTATGTCATATGGTAGGATGCACTAATCTTAAGTGCATGTACTTGTGTAACCACCTCAGAACCCTTCAGTTTAACTCCGTTCCCTCAACAAGGCAACCATTATTCTGAGTTCTACTACCATCCATTAGTTTTACCTTATCTTGAACTTCATGTAAATGGACTCATATTGTGTGTTCTCTTTTGCGTCTGACCTCTTTTGTTCAACAAAACATTTCTGAGATTCATTCATGTTGCTGTATATACAAGTGCTTTGTTCTTATTACCGTGAAGTATCCCATTGTACGTATATACCAATATTTATTTGTCCCTTCCTCTGTTGATAAGCAGTTGAGCTTTCCATGAATTTTATCTATTACAAATAAAGCTGCTACGAACATTCTTGGACCCATCTTCTGGTGAGCAATTGCATTCACTTCTGGGTGTATACCAGGAGGGGAATCGTTGAGTCACCGGATAGGCGCAAGCTTAGAACTTTCAGCATTCTGGTGGCTGTGTAGTGGTATTCCATTATGTTTTTAATTTTAATTTCCTTGAGAAGAATGATATTAAATACTTTTTCATATGCTTGTCTGCCTCTTTTGGAGAATGCTGACTTAAGTTTTTGCCCACATTAAAATCAGATTGTCTTTTTCTCAGCGGTTTGTGGTAGTTTCTTTATGTTTTTGTTATGAGTCCATTGTCAGATATGTCTTGTGATTATCATCTCTCAGTCTGTCTTCCCATTTCACTCTCTTAATGTTAACTTGATTAACAGAAATCTTTTTTCAAATTAGACATCAATAATATTTTTTTCTTTTATGATTAGTGATTTTTGTGTCCTGTTTAAGAAACTTTGCCTATTTCATTTCTTGTTTTTTCATTTATCCAATTTTCTTTTATGTTAGTGCTTTTTGAGTTCAGTATGAGAAATCTTTGCCTATTTTATTCCTTTTCTTCTTAAGCAAAATTGAACAAAAATTGCTTAATGACTCAGGGTTCTCATAATGAATAGTAATTACTACTGTCCAATTAAGGTTAAGTGACCTACTCCATAGGGATAGGATTAGGATGATATGTATGAAAATTCTTGGTAAAGGTAAGGAGTTATTCTTATTGCCTATACAGTTTTAGCCTGGCACTTGCTGGTCTTGTTAAAGGTATAGGACTGTTACCTTTCTGCTCAGTGAGCTTTGAAAACTGAAAGTTTTAAGTTATTATATCTGAGTCCTGGGAAGCTCAGGTGTTTACCATACATAATTATAATTATCAGGTTTCCTTGTGTATAAAATCTTTAAATTTATGTTATAGGGCAAAGAACATATTAGCTGATAATACTTATTACTGAATAATATTTAAAATTTCTCTTCTAAAGTATTTATCTCTTCTTAACTCATTGACCCAGTGAAGTAAAATAAGGTAGATGATAATCCCTTTAAATACGTATGCATTCAGCTGCAATGGCAGAATATACTAATACACTACTAGGTATAGACCGAATATACTACTTAGTCCCACGCAGCTCTTTCTTAATTTGTCACTTAATTTGTGGAGTTGATACATGTGTTAGATATAGCAGTTCACAATCCAAGTTGTTTATTCGCACTGGTGGCACAGTGGTTAAGAGCTTGGCTGCCAACTAAAAGGTTGGCAGTTCGAATCCACCAGCTGCTCCTTGGAAACTCTATGGGGAAGTTCTACTCTGTCCTTCAGAGTCACTATGAGTTGGAATCAACTCGAGGGCAGTGGATTTTTTTTGTAAGGATGTCAAAGGGGCCTTGGTAGTGCAGTGGTTCAGCATTCAGCTGCTAACCTAAAGGTTAGGGGTTTGAACATCTCCGCGGGAGAAAGGTGTGGCAGCCTGTTTCTGTAATGATTACACCCTTGGAAACCCTGCGGGACATCTCTACCCTGTCCTATAGGCCTATAAGTTTGCCATGAGTGGTAGTCGATTTGAGAACAATGGGGTTTTAAGGATGCTCAGCTACCAACACTGAGATTTCTTAATCAGCCCAATTACTTGGGCTGGGGTGGGGTCCAGGCATCTGTGTGTTATAAAAGCCTCCAGAGGAATTCTAATAGGTATCCTGGCTGTTATTCTCCTAACTATTTGCTTAGGGAAGTGGTATTCAAACTTCGACATACATTAGAATCACTTGAAGGGCTTGTTAAGGGACAAATTGCTGGGCCTAGTCACCAGAGTTTCTTTCAGTAAGTCTGAATGGGCTCAAGAATTTTCATTTCTAGAAAGTTTTCAGGTAATCATGATGCTGCTGGTTGGGGCTACAGTTTGAAAACCATTTGCTTAGATATCCATTGCCATCCCTGCCACCTGGCTAACTATCTGGCCATCCTCATCCTTCGTCTTCTCGGATCTGCTGCTTCTAGCCCTCATGTTCAAATTCTGTTTCGCTTTTCATTCTGCTGAACTGTATTTATTTTCTCACTTTCTCAGAGAGAGCTTTAGAATTGCCTATGTATTATTTGACCTCTTTTCAAAAGAAGTATCTTCTTCAATATGAGCCGTGAAATGACTTTGCTATTAGATAGCAGTGAAGTGAAAATATGTCAAAAGAGAGGAATTTGAGAATGAAACTGAGAAGCAACTAGAGATCACGTTAGAAGTATTAATTCAGCCAGAAAATTAGGTTACAAAATTATAGCACATGCCTCCAGTTAAAATAGGAAAAAAAAAAAAATTCTACTGGAAGGAAAAGGATCTGGACCACAAACACCACAGTGTTGATAGTGGGAGTGTCAGGGCGATTGGGGTTATCAACTTGATGGGCTTCTTTTGTTATGTATATGCTCTACTATTTTTTTTCTGTAACAAATTTTTATAATAATAAATAAAGCAAGGTGAAAGCTGGATATAAAAAGAAGCATTCATTCAGCAGATTTGATGAAACTGCTTTTACCTAGGACTGTGCCAAGAATAATAGGGGGCTCAGAAGGAAAACAAGACATTTTGCAAACATGAGAGCTTACAGTTTTGCTGAGCAGACAGGAACCCCCAGTTTATAGTTTCATGACATTTAGCAAGACGTTGAGTCTCCTTGTAGTATTAAGAAAAGTATATAAAGACATTAATGATCATTGACTGTACAGGATGATTTCTCAGGATGTTAGTGCCTTTGATTTGTGTTTTGCTAAAGAAAATTTGAAAGGATTTGGCCTGGTAAAGGTTGCTTTTAACTTGACTCTACACCTTTTGTTGTTGAGATTTTGAAGAGTTTTATTCATCTATATTAGATTCAGATGGATAAAGATCAGTTTCTTCCAATCTGGGTGATGGGGCCTATAAGTATGAAATACTTTATTCACTGGAAGTATGTTGTTGTTATTGTTAGTTATCATTGATTCAGCTCCAATTCATGGTGACGTCTATATAATAGAATAAAACACTGCCCAGTCATGTGCCATCCTCACAACTGTTGCTATGTTTGAGCCATTGTTGCGTCAATCCACCTCATGGAAGGCTTCCCTCATTTTTGCTGACCCTCCACTTTATCAAACATGATGTCATTTTCTAGCGATTGGTCTTTCCTGATGATATGTCCAAAGTAAGCAAGATGAAGTCTCACCATCCTTGACTCTAAGGAGCATCCTGGCTGTGTTGCCTCTAAGACAGATTTGTTTGTTCTTCTGGCAGTCCACAGTATACTCAATATTCTTCACCAACACCATAATTCAAATACAGCAATTCTCCTTAAATCTTCTTTTTTAATTGTCCAGCTTTTACATGCTTGTGAGGTGATTGAAAAGACCATGGCTTGGGCCTGGCACACCTTAGTCATCAAAGTGACATCTTTGCTTTTTAACACTTTTAAGAGCCCTTTTGCTTCACTGAATGGTGGGTCTTCTAGAAGTGCAACAGCCAGAACTTCCTGCCATCCTTTGATTTATTGAGACAATTTGATATAGAAGCTATTGGAAGAATTAAGCAATGACATTTTATTCACTATTTACAGTTACCACAGCAGTTTTATATACATATTCTTTGTTATTTGTCCCCACCTCCTAGTGAACTACATTATTGAAATCCCTATTATACAGTTGAAGAAATGAGGCTCAGATATTTATCCTAAATCATACAGCTAATTACTGGCCATGTCTTTTGGTCAACCCTCTGAAGTTCCATTATACCACATCACCACACAGAACAAATATCCTCAGGATTAGCTAGAGTGCCTAAGATGTCAGTATTTCCTTTTATGAAGTGGCAGATGAAGGGCTTTGCTTTACTGTCTTTCTGTTTAGACAGTGATGACTTGATAATAGAAATTCTGCTGGGAAAAAAATCAGGGAAAGACTTAAGAAAGAGAGATTATTTGTGGGATAACTTAAATTAACTCTGAATAAATGGGATTATTTGGTATCACTGTTTACTTTCCTAAATTTTGAATGCTCTTGTAGTTTTTGCTGCAAATCTTATGCTCTTCCACATTAAAAAAAAAAAAAAAGACATAATTTTGAAAGGGATGAGACCAGCATAAAAATTGTACAAATGTGTTACCCTAACCTACCATAAGGGTAGGACACAGGAATCATTTAACAAACATTCATTGTGGCCCTTCTGTATGGACAGAAGGGAGTTATATATATAAAAGTACAGTTCTGCCTTCAAGGAACTTAAGTTTAGTTGAGGCAGAAGACTCTTTATAGTTAAAATATAACAATGAAAGTGACAGATACCCTATGTGAGGTAAGATGAGCTAGGATGAGATTTCCAAAGAGGTAATGCCCACTTCTGGCTATTGGAGAATCATGGACATTTGCATGAGGTGACAGTATAGGCATTGGAAGGGGGGCAAAATAGAAAAGAAATTGGAACCCAAAAATAATTGGAAAATCACTGTATCATTTTAGGCAAGAAGAAATGATAGATAGAAATAGAGCAATAGCCAATGGGAAAGGGTCAAGTGGAAATTGAAATATGTGGAAGTAGATCCATTAGATTAGATGATTCCTTGTATATAGTGCATAAGAGAGTACAGGTACTGGGGCACCATAAAATTGGTGGTTCTATCATATATATTGGAGCCCTAGTGGTGCAGTGGTTAAGAGCTCAGCTGCTAATCAAAAGGTTGGCAGTTGGAATCCACCAGCTGCTCCTTGGAAACCCTATGGGGCAGTTCTACCCTGTCCTAAAGAGTTGCCATGAGTCAGAATCGACTCAATGGCATTGGGTAGCCTTGAGTTAGTTATTTAACCTCTCTGTGCTTCCGTTTCCTTATCTGTAAAATGGAGATAATAGCACTGTTTGGGGATTAAATGAATCGATGCTTTTAAAGTGTGTCTAATAAAATGACTGGCCCATACCAAATACTCAATAACTATAAGCAATTTTATTCCCTTATTTTTTTCACAAACACATTTATTTTAAAATGTTTTAATTAAAGAGTACTGGCCATCTAATTAGTCCATTGGATTAAGCTGTTTCTCTAAAAGCTGATGGTTACATGCTCAAAAGCTGTCACTTCGTAGCTGATATACAAACACAAACCAAACCCATTGCTGTTGAGTCGATTCCAACTCACAGAGACCCTATAGTACAGCAGAAACTGCCCCATAGGGTTTCTAAGACTGTAAATCTTTACTGAAGCGGACTGCCCCATCTTTCTCCTGTGGAGTGGCTGGTGGGTTCAAACTGCCACCCTTTTGGTTGGCACCTGAGCACTTTGACTGCTGTGCCAGCAGGGCTCCTTGTAGCTGATATAAGGACATGGAAAAACAGAGTTTGTGTCAATATCGTTCCCCTGGAAGGACATAGATGATTACCTTCAAATTAGCCTGAGGCCAAAATTGGCATCGTTTACAGTCCTGAAAAAAAGTCTTGCATTTTTCTGCTAAGAAAATAATAGTAATAGCCTTTCCTTCCCTGGGTAGAGTGAACAATAAAACCTCGGACAAAATTGTGCCAACATGGCATAGCAGATCAAGTTCTTTTAACACCTCAGCTGAAAAAGTCATTGTGGTACCCAGTTTGGCTTCTTCTGTTTTATGGTGCTTTCCTTTGACCTCTGATATTTCATGATCTTCACAGATCCATGTATTCTGTAGCATTTTAGAGCAAGAGTTCTGGAATAAAAAAGAATTGAGGCTCAAAGGACACAAGCAATTAGTGTCTAGGGTGACCAACTGTGATGGTTAAGATTGTGTGTTAACTTGGCTGGGCCATGATTCTCAGTGTTTATATGTGATCACTCCCATGATGGAATCTGCTGTGAGTAGCCAATCAGTTGAAAAGGAGTTTCCTTAGGCATGTGGCCTGTATCCAAATATAATCAGATGTTCTGGCTTTTTGCTCGCTCTGGATCCTGCGACTGCCTCCTGTTCATCTGACTTCTGGTTCTTGGGACTTCAACTATCAGCGTATCTGCCGATCTTGAGATTCGTGGATCTTCACAGCCTGTGAGTGGGAGTGCTGCTCCCCAACCTGCTGAACTTGGGCTTGCCAGCCCCTGCAGCTACGTGAATCGAGAGAAGCCTCTATCCTAATCCACGGACTTGGGACGTTCCAGCCTCTACAACCACATGAGCCGTTTCCTTGATATAAATCTCTCTATATATAAATTTATATGCTTTACTGGTTTTGCTTCTCTAGAGAACCCAGTCTAAGACACCAACCTTTCCAGTTTGCCCAGGAGTGAGGGGTTTCCCGGGATGTGGACCTTCACTTCTAAAACCGGGAAAGAACTGGGCAAACAAATGGTTGGTCACCCTAGCTGTAGCCTTGGGCAAGTCACATATCCTCTTTACCTCGTTTTCTTGGCTGGAAACTGAACATGATATGTACATTAGAGGGTGCTGTGAGGATGGAAAGGGGATACTTGTAAAAGTGCTTGCACGTTCTTAGCACACTGTAATCAGTGACAATGTATAAGAATGGTGATGATGAGGGCAGAAGTGAGGTTCATAGAAGGAGTAAAAAGCAGGAAGGGGAGTGTCTAAGTCATCTAGTGCTCCTGTAACAGAAATACCACAAGTGGATGGCTTTAACAAAGAGAAGTTTATTCTTTCACAGTCCAGTAGGCTACAAGCTCAAATTCAGGACATCACCTCCAGGAGAAGGCTTTCTCTCTCTGTCAGCAGCTCTGGAGGAAGGTCCTTGTGATGCATCAGTCTTCCCTTGGTCTGGGAGCATCTCAGTGCAGGAACCTCAGGTCCAAAGGACATGCTCTGCTCCTGGCACTGCTTTCTTGGTGGTATGAGGTTCCCTATGTCTCTCTGCTCACTTCTCTCTTTTATATCTCAAAAGAGATTGGCTTAAGACACTATCTAATCTTGTACACCTCATCAGTATAACTGCAGCTAATCCATCTTATTACATCATAGTAAGAGAGTTTACAACACATAAGGAAATCACGTCAGACTACAAAATGGTACACAATCATGCAATACTGGGAATCATGACCTAGCCGAGTTGGCAGACATTTTTGGGGGGTGCAATTCAATCCATGACAGGGAGGAATCATGAAAATATCAAAACTGACAAGCCTAACCTGGGGAGAAAAGAAAAAAGAAAATCATTAATCTTATGGTTTGGGGATGGTCAGTGACTTTCTTTTTTAATAGCACCAATGTGATGATATTTTAGGAAGTAAATCCGCTTAAAAATGAATTCTTTTATTTGGTGAAAACTTTCAAAGCTCATTCATATCTCCGTTCATATACGTAAGTCTCATTCTTTAATCCACACTTGGAGGTAAACATGATATGGAGTTAGAATTTCATGTTGTGAATAAGTCAACAAAAGTGGCTGAACTATTAGTAGAATTCAGTGGGCTTGGTTTGCTCCTCATGCCACCTTTATGTCTGAGAAGAACCTGAGACCAACTGCCTGTTTAAAAAAGAAGCAAACTTACATGCCAGCATATTTGATTTTGTTGAGATATTTTCATAACCCACAGAAATAGTGAGATTAAAACGTGTTTAAAATCTATTCATTTAGTATTAAATTATTCTGCATTAAAAGACAAGTGTTTTGAAATTTCTCTTCAAGTGGCTTCAAATGTCCCTATCATAGAAATAGCCCCTATTTTCTTAAACTGGCTAATTCAAGAGGATATTTAGAGTGTTTTAGAAACTACTATGGAGTCACAAACCATTACTTCTACAGGCAATGGCAAGTGTAATTAAATCTTTTAACCTTGCTGGCTTTCCCACTTTGCCATTATCAGTCACTGGGCTCAGCACATATTTGTTGGTCGTTAGCCACCAGCTAGCCTTGTGACCTTGAAAAGGTCATTTAAACTCTCTATTTTAATTTATGGAGCCCTGCTTGCACAGTGGTTAAGTGCTCTGGTGCAAACCCACCAGCTGCTCCACGGGAGAAAAATGCAACCTTCTGCTTCTGTAAAGATCACAGCCTTGTAAACTCTACAGGGAAGTTCTACCCTGTCCTATAGGGTCTCTATGAGTCAAAATTGACTTGATGGCAATGGGGTTTAGATATACTTTGTTTTCCTCATGGAAGAAGAAAGGAGGGCACGATGATACCCAGGATCCAGTTCGTCTCCAAAACCCAATGCTATGGTTCTGAGACAATTCAACCATTTGGTTAACATTTGAGAATAAATGAGAAAGAAGAAAAGGTTTAGCTCTGTCAACTCTTTTTTTTCTCCCTCTGATGACATAAAAATTGGCCAAAATTGTAACTGGTTTGCAAAGGATGGCATCTCTATTTATATTTTAATGAACACAGGGGTAGAGGAAAATTTGTAAAATTTTTATTTCTAGCTATTCTTCAGGGATTGCTCTAGAATAGAATGTGCATTTGGGCAAATATTGGATTCCTGAGCTATATGATTCCATTTTGTGTTGAAATATAACTTGGCATAAAAGAAGCAAAAACAAAGTCATTGCAGTTTTACTATTTTTTGGCAGCAAGAGGAAAATAAGTATTCTCTCAAATGAATAACAATGTCTTGTTAACAGATTTTAAAAAAAGAAACTAGTTTAAATTGCTACCTCCTAATACTTTGAGCTTTGTGGGAAAAAAAAAATGTTCTTTTGATAAGTTATGTGAATTGTGTTTCAACATAAATATCAATGTTTGATCACAAGGTTTTTTCACAAATGCCAGTTAGGGAGATCAACTAGTTGGATTAGTCATTTCACTTAAATGAGGAAACTTAAGTAGTTGTTTTCATTCTTTGTTCTCACATTGGAAATCCTTCAAAGTGAAGTTATTTATTCTGATAAAGGAGAAAAACGTGAACTTTGGAGCCAGACAAACCTGATTTCAATTTTGCCTCTGTCACTATATAGCTTTGTGATGTTGGAATGTTCTTAAAACCTTCTGACTTCACTTTCCCATTTGCAAAATGGGGATATTAATGCCTTGCTTAAAGGGATATTGGAAGATGAGCTAACACATTTAATTACCCTACGTGGTAATAATAGTAATGGGTAACATTTATTGAGTGTTTACCTCATGCCAGGCACCCTTCTGAAAACTCTGTGTCCATTGTTTAAATGCTCACAACAACCTTACAGATGGGTGTGATTATTACTCTCATTTTACAAATGAGAAACAGAGGCAAAGAAAGTGTGTGTAATTGTCCAAAGTCAAATAACTGCCAAGTATTAGAACCAGGATTCAAACCCTCATACTCCCTTGCTCTAGTGACCATATTTGTAACCACTACACTATCTTATATATCTGCAGACACTCAGAAAGTGGTTGCCATTTTTTATTGGGCTTGATAATGTACATAAAGCGCCGAATTTGGAGCCTGGCCAGGAGTCTGGATATTTCCTGGTCCCCTTTCTCTCTCATCTACAGTAATCAAGCCTTCAATAAGTCATCTCTATTCCACCTCCTAATCCCTCTCCTTCTGTCTAATCCACTTTAAGTCTAATGCCTTTACCCTAGTCTGAGCCACCATCCTCTGTGTCTCAGGCTAGGGAAGTAGCCCCAGCTCTTCTTGGCTCTCCTCCCTCGGCCTAGGCACATCCTGGTTTTCCTTCATCTCAGTTTAAGCATCAGTCCTTGGAGAAGCCTTACTTGCAATTCTAACTGTATGCATGTGTATGTATGTATATATGCATATGCATGTATGTATATATCCATGTGCATATATATGTGTATTGTTTGAACAAAGATCCTCAAATAATAGTGGGTAATAATGATACTGATAGCCTGGATAGTAGTCTGGTGGTAGTAGTGAAGCCCTTGTTAGAGAGATGTGACTTTTGGAATGCAGAGCTCATATAAAGTCATTGGAATGAACCATTACTTTTGACTCATAGAAGCCAGCCTGGTTGCTAAGGCCAACCTATTGCATCATGCTGTGGAGGACAGGGACCTGGCTAGAAGTCTACTGATGCTTAAAAGACCTGGAAACTCAAATATTTGCATAGGTAAAATAGCCCTCTCTTCTGATAGTGGTTTGTGTTCGGTTTTTTTTTCTTCCCCCTTAAGGCACTTATTGCTGATTTTAGCTTCTCCCCTTATAACTTTAGATCTACCTAACAGGTTGATTTTAATCAAGTTTCATGTGGATTGTTTAACACTAGAGTTTGGAGGGAAGTCAGGTATAGTAAGCCTTTTAGGATGATCCCTGGGATATACTTGAGCATAGAACTAGCAATAAGGATTAGTGGTAAAAGGAAACAGTTTTTTGTTTTATTTTGCTTTTGTTTTACTAAAACTCAGATTTCACTTCCCTTCGACTGCTAGGCAAAGCCAAGAACAACCAGAATAATCAGGATTTGCTGTTATATCTCTCTTGGTTGGAAGCTTCCTATTCACTCTTTTTGTTTCTTTTTTGGTTGCTTGTGATCAGCTGCTACTCTGGCTTAATGAGAAAAATGACAGCTCACATTTAATCTAGGTTGAAGAATCTACTAGATGGGCCAGGGTAGGGAAGTCAGTTGGGTGAAATATAATAACTAATGAGTAAAGCCTTGACGTATCAGAAGGGGACTTTACAAAACTACAGGGAACGGAGAAGGAAATTTTGCAGTGGAGAAAAATAGCTGCAATTTGAGAATAATGAGTCAAGAAAATGAGAAAGAAGCCCTGAAGTAAGAGATTTGTGGGGACTGCATTGGGGACAGGACTTGGGAGATGGCAAGTCTGAGAAGAAAAATATAGTGAAGGGGGAAACACAGTCTGTGTCTGTAACCCCCACTCTTCACTCTTCCCCCAAGCTTTTTGGTTAATAATCAGGTTACAGTATGTTGATACCAAAGATCAGATAAGAGTAAAAAGAAATGGCAGTTCATGATTCTGCTATCCTTTCATTATCTCTGGGAGTTAGCAAGTTTCCTTTAAAATGGGATATTAGTGTACCCTACTTTCCTCACAGGGTCATTCTGAGGTAATATGGAGACATATAAATTACTGCACTTTTATAAGGGGTGGAATTAATCAAAGATATTCCAGACCTAGGAGGGATTTCTTAGGAATTCATGCTAACCTCATTTCAAAACTCCCAAGAAGCTCACCGATAGCATGGCATTAACCAAACATGACACTTCACTCGATTGTATTTCTAGCTCCTGGCTTAACTAAATCAGTAACATTTTCACCTCAGGCCACCAAAGCAATCACAGGTCCTGAACTTTTCCTCTTGCACTCTATTATTCACCATGATGCCCTTCTAAATTCCTGGTAGGTGTTACTATGGGCGTGGAGAGGAAGGAAGTTCACTGTGATTGTGGCTGTTAAGTGCTGTTGAGTTGGTTTCCGACTCATAGCGACCCTATGTACAATAGAATGAAGCACAGCCGGGTCCAGTGCCATCTTCACAGTCATTATTATGTTTGAGCTACATTGCTAATAACTCTCTATTATTTCTGGTGGTGTGATCTTTTGTCTCCTTAGTGCATGTGACTCCCTTTCACTCAAGCAGTGGGGTGTATATCGGAAGCTATGCCTCCATTTGACAAGTCTTTTAGGTCCCAATAGCAGAGGGCTGCTTATCAAGACCAACTCATAAAAGCCTCACTTTCTAAAGGAAACTTGTCAAGAATTTGCTGTTAGCAAGATGGATTAACAAGTACTTCCTGCTGAAGGAATAACTTTTGGTGACTTAATAAGGGTAGTTTGAAATCTTACCTGTAATCACCTTAGGTTTTTTTGTAAAGGTGATACATGATTATGGTTATTTTCTAATCCAAGAAACAGCAAATTTCTAGTAAGGTATTTGGGTATGGTCACACCCTGTGACCTTTGATTTTAGGCTGAAGATTAAAAGCAACCTTTGGATTTTATCTTGACAAGGAAGTTGTCCTCTGTGGAGACAGATCTCATAGGTGGCATAGAAACAGCTGTTGGGCCATTTCTGATCACAGCAAAAGTGGCACCTGGCCAGTCTGAATGGCTGCTTTCTCTGGTTGCTTGTTTAATAAAGTTGGGCAAAAATCCTCTTTCTCAGTCTTGATTTCAAGAAGTAATAAGGGAATGACTATAATGTCATCTTAAAATGAGCATTTCTTTTTCCTTAGACATCTCTTTATAGCCCTCATTAAAGTTAATAAATGACAATAGTCGAGTGCAATGTAGCTCACCTGAGGTTCCCTGTGGTCTCACATTTTTATGGGAAATAACCTTCAGTTCCCATAGATCCACTGTTAGGCAATTTCTTAATTATAGACTTTATCTTCTCAAAACACTCCAATCACATATTAGCCAAATAACTTGGATGCCTTTCTAAGTGCTGGTGCTCTAAGTCATGTTGGCGGAGGGGGGAGGTTAAAGTTTAAGTAAATAAAAGAATGTGTTTTGCAATAGATTCTTCACCTCAGGTGTTTATGAAAAGGCTCTGAGGTGGGTTTCAAAGCTTTGAAAGCAGCAAAAGCCTTAAAAAAAACCTTATTCTGAGCCTTAAAACATAAACATAAATCAGCTCAAGGTAGAACTGCTCTGAGGGGGTAGGGTAAGGGTGCAGGTTGTTTGTTAAGGGGTGGGGAGGGGAATTCGCCTGGGCAAACTTCCTGTGCCAGATGTTTCAGGCTCACTTCCCTTCCCCATTGCCTCCTCAGAATCCTAGAGGACCACCGAATCAAATCATCTTCAAAGGCAAAAAATTTGTGTGGCCTGAAAATATGTAAAACGTGATCTGGCACTGAGTCCATTTTAGGCCCTATGCTCTTTTTGAGGACTAAGTGACTTTGATGACTAAGATGTGGCTGACCCAAGCCATGGTAGTTTCAATCGCCTCATACGCATGCAAAAGCTGAACAACAAATAAGAAGACTGAAGAACTGATGCCTTTGAATTATGGTGTTGGCGAAGAATACTGGGTAAATCACAGACTTCCAGAAGAATGAACAAATCTGTCTTGGAAGAAGTACAGCCAAAATGTTCCTTAGAAGCACAGATGGCGAGACTTCATCTCATGTACTTTGGACATGTTGTGAGGAGGGACTAGTCCCTGGAGAAGGACATCATGCTTGGTAGAGAGTCAGCGAAAAAGAGGAAGACCCTTGATGAGATGGACTGACACGATAGCTGCGAGAATGGGCTCAAACGTAGCAACCATCGTGAGGGTGGCGCAGGACAGGCAGTATTTCATTCTGCTGTAGGTAGGGTGGCTATGAGTCAGAACTGACTTGATGGCACCTAAGAACAACAACAACATGTTTTGTTTTGTTTTTTTAATACGCCATGGCTGTATAAAATGCTGAACTTAGTCTTTGACACACTTGACTAGAACTCCTGCCTAAAAATGAGGAGGCATATTGACAACCTTAGGCGGTTATAAGTTCCATTCCCTGAAAACTGCTGTTACCCAAAAAGTTTAGAAATTGCCTTATGGCCTATTTAATAGCCATAAGAAAAAATTAATTTCATTTTATTTTATAGTCCCTAGTAGTAGCAGTTTTTAACCCCTAGTAGTAGAGATGGATTGACACAGTGGCTGCAACAATGGGCTCAGGCATAACAATGTGAGGATGGTGCAGGCCAGGGCAGTGTTTCATTGTGTTGTACATGGATAGGGTCACTATGAGTCAGAACCAACTCGACGGCACCTAACAGCAACAACAAGTAGTGGTATTTCTACCAGTTATAAATATGAACTCTTGAGATTCAAATCTGACACTTGGTTTAGGGAAAATCTTTTAACTTGCTTCAGCCTTAGTTTCCTCATTTATAGAATGGGGATATTAATAGAACCTGCCTCATAGGGCTTTGTCAACTAGTAAACATCAAAATTGTGTTACCTACTATTATTATTGGGGTTGTTGCTGTTATTGTTATTTGACACCGTGTTCTCACACTTTTTTTTCCCCCGAGAATTGGCTTTGAATTCTTTTAGACTGTTCTGAAAAATTGAATGTCTCCTTATTCTACAATTATTTTAAGACTATTTTAGGTTTTGAAGAATAAGTTACAGGATCTGAAAGCATTTCCAAAAATACGTTGAGCACAGAAAATATGGTTCAGTGTATTCCAGGCTCCCAGATGACTATTTTCAAAGGAGATAATGCTGTGGAAGATCTTATAAAAGAACAAAAAGTTAAGTTTACTCTGTAGGCACACTTTGTATTTTTGAACAATTTCTTAGTTTCACTAGTTTGTCAAATATTTATGGAAGATATATTGCATGCATGATATATGCTAGATTCTCCATGAGATGTCATGTTTTGTAAATCTTCAGAATGCATTTTAATAAAATTCATTCATGGTCAGGAGTTAAGATGTATGTTGAAATCTTATGAGCTGAAATTTTAGATGTTAGTTCATCACTAGTCTGAATTCAAGGAGAAGGAAATCTTTAGAGAAGCTTGGGAGCTCGGAGAGATGGAGACTTACCTGCTCATCTTGTTTACAGGGAATGGCTCTTGTGCCTTCTGTACCTGGAAATGGGAAGATCTAGGTTAATGTGTGTCCTGGAAAATTTTATCTTAAGAATAAATAAATAAATGCTCAGGTTTGTCAGGCATAAACTCATTTAGTTTATTGCAAGGTAGTCATGGCAAGGCATGTAAGTAGGACCTCAAGACAGCCATCTGGCATTTTATCTATAATACCAGTGGCATAGCTTCCAGCATCACAGCCACATGCAAGCCCCCATAGTACAGCAAACTGGCAGACACATGGGGGATTTGGCACTGAGAATCAGAATAAACAAGTACAATGTTAGTTTAAATGTTCGAGTCCAAATCTTTAGACTTCAGGCTTTTACCTTTAATGAGTGGTCTCAGGGAGGAGACTTGGTTACCCTCCAACTCATAGGAGGTCCCCTTTAGCTAGGGTCCAAGGTTGGTTGTGGAGAGAAGTATCTCAGCAGACTTCCTAGTCTTCAGACAGAGAGCCAGAGAGACTTTTTGCTTCCGTCTTCTTCTCCAAAAATGAGCAGAAATCCATGGGTTATATATCATGTGTGCTGTCTTGTTCAACTATAATTCGTATGCTTTATTGCCAGTTAAGGATATTGTTGTATGACATACTTACGTTTTGCTAATTTATAGAGATTTGAATTATTGCCAATTAGGGCATGGCATATTTATATTCTTATTTACTACATATGTTTCAAGGCCAAGTTAATTAATTAAAAATTATGGGAATTGTTTAGTGACATATTTATGTTTTTCTAACTTACAGAAATTTGATTAATGTTATATTCCATTATCACAGAGTGCAGGTGCACAGCACAGTATCAGAAAGTTACTTACAACATATTTTATCTATTTCCAAAGTTAGAACAACTTTCTAATAACTTGCATTTTATGGTTAGAGAGTGTTATGGATTGAATCGTGTCCACCAAAAATGTGTATCAACTTGACTAGGCCATGATTCCCAGTATTGTGGGATTGTCCACCATTTTGTCATCTGATGTGATTTTCTTGTGTGTTGTAAATACTGCCTCCATGATGTTAATAAGGCAAGATTAAAGGAAGTTATGTTAACGAGGCAGGACTCAATCTACAAGATTAGGTTTTGTCTTAAGTCAATCTCTTTTGAGATATAAAAAAGAGAAGCAATCAGAGAGACAGGGGACTTCATACCACCAAGAAAGCAGTACCAGGAGCAGAGTGCATCCTTTGGACCTGAGGTTCCTGTGCTGAGAAGCTCCTAGATCAGGGGAAGATTGATGACAAGGACCTCCCCCAGAGCTAGAAAGAGAAAGAGAGACTTCCTTTGGAGATGGCACTTCTAGCCTCCTAGATTCGTTTATGCCAAGAAATTTGGAAGACAGCTACCTGGCCAACTAACTGGAAGAGATCCATATTTATGCCTTTTCTCAAGAAAGGCAATCCAACTGAATGCATAAATTACTGAACAATATATTAATATCACACACAAGTAAAATTTTGCTGAAGAGAATTCAAAAGCAGCTGCAGCAGTATATCAACTGGGAACTGCCAGAAATCCAAGCTGGATTCAGAAGAGGACGTGGGAATAGGGGATATCGTTGCTGATGTCACATATCCTGGTCAAAAGCAGAGAATACCAGAAAGTTTGACCATTGACTGTGCAAAGGCATTTGACTGTGTGGATCATAACATAACAAATTATAGAAAACATTGCAAAGAATGGGAATTCCAGAACACTTAATTGTGCTCATGAGGAACCTGGACATAGATTAAGAGGCAGTCATTTCAACAGAACAAGGGGATACCACGTGGTTTAAAGTCAGGAAAGGTGTGTACTGGGGTTGTATCCTTTCACCATACTTATTCAATCTGTATGCTGAGCAAATAATCCGAGAAGCTGGACTAAATGAAGAATGGGCATCAGGATTGGAGGAAGACTCATTAACAACCTGTGTTATATAGATGACACAACCTTGCTTGCTGAAAGTGAAGAGGACTTGAAGCACTTACTGATGAAGATCAAAGACTACAGCTTTCAGTATGGATTACACCTCAACATAAAGAAAACAAAAATTCTCACAACTGGACCAAAAAGCAACATCATGATAAATGGAGAAAATATTGAAGTTGTCAAGGATTTCATATTACTTGGATCCACAATCAACACCCATGAAAGCAGCAGTCAAGAAATCAAACAGCACATTGTATTGGGCAAATCTGCTGCAAAAGAACTCTTCAAAGTATTGAAAAACAAAGGTGTCATCTTGAAGGCTAAGGTGTGCCTGGCCCAAGCCATTGGTGTTTTCAATTGCTTCATATGCATGCGAAAGCTGGACGATGAATAAGGAAGATCAAAGAAGAATTGATGCCTTTGAATTGTGTCGTTGGTGAAAAATATTGAAAATACCATGGACTGCCAAAAGAATGCACAAATGTGTCTTGGAAGAAGCACAACCAGAATGCTCCTTAGAAGCAAGGATTCGAGACTACGTCTCACATACTTTGGACATGTTATCAGGAAGGCTCAGTCCCCAGAGAAGGACAGCATGCTTGGGAAAGAAGAAGGTCAGTGAAAAAGAGGAAAACTGTCAAGGAGGTGGACTGACACAGTAGCTGCGACAGTGAGCTCAAGCATAACAACGATTGTGAGGATGGCGCAGGACCGGGCAGTGTTTCGTTCTGTTGTACATAGGGTTGCTACGAGTTTGGAACAAAACTTGTCAGCACCTAACAACAACAACAGACTGTGAGAGAATAAATTTCTTTTTGTTAAAGCCATCCACTTGTGGTATTTCTGTTACAGCAGCACTGGATAACTAAGACAGAGAGAAATACAGAAACATACATGTTTCTATTTCTAAGTTCAGAAATTCTCTGTTTCTAGTTTCACATTATAAGTGACTTATACATAGGTTTTTAAAGCATTGTAATAACATCGTAACAGTGTAAAAAGCAGTATAGAAGCATAAATAATAGTGACTTATACATAGGTGTTTAGAAGCATTATGAAAAGATAACAGTGTGAAAAGCATTATAGATGCAACATGATGATGAAGTAATTTGAGAACATCACAAGAAGCATACATAACAGTGTGGAAGATTTTGATGAATACTTTCCAGGAGATAGATTTTTTCAAATGTTGAGCACATTCACATGCTGCCCCTGCCCCACCACTTGCCCAGTTTATGGAGAACTGCAGCCCAAGTGTTGCCCAAGATGAGAGGGTTGAGTTGGAAGTTCTCAGAGATTGTCTTCATGAAAACTAAGGAAGGATGGGTTTCTTCAGATGCTCCTGGAGGAATCTATGCCTTCTAGTGACATCAGCGCTCTATGTAATGCTTCTCTCTGAAACTAGTAAGTTGTTTCACACGAGCCTGGAAACTGCAGATTTTATATATCTGACTAGTCCATCAATTCCCATATCTGGAATTGGCAGTGACAATTCCCTGCATGGCAGCCTGGTTTAATTAAAGGCCACAAAGCCACCTTCACCACTGGCTTGCAAACTATCTAACAAAGCTGTCTTTCAAACACAATTTCCTCTGGTGGGAAGCTGATGAAATGCAAGAGATTCTATGCAAGTTGTAATTTTGAAAGTCCATTTACAACATCTATGCCCAGCATTTTTGAGGACATTTAAAAGTATTATATAATATTTAAATTATTTATTTTAAATTTGTGCTGTCCTTGTGGGAATTGTCTTAGTAAATAATAATAATAATAATAATAATAATAAAAGATATCTCAGATTAGAAGTGAAGACACAGATAAGATTATATGTATGAAAATAAAAATAAGATGTTGCTTACACAGTTGAATTCATCAGTAAACAACTGTGAATGCTTAATATGTACAAGGTAGTATCAAGATCCACCAGAGTTTGCCACACTGTGGTGGCTTGTGTGTTGCTATAATGCTAGAAGTCGTTAAAACAAAATAATATTAAACCACTAATAATGAACTGATTTGAAGTTTATTCAATATGGAGCCCTGAGGGTGCAGTGGTTAAGAGCTATGGCTGCTAACTAAAGGTCTGCAGTTTGAATCCACCAGCTGCTCTTTGGGAATTCTTTGGGGCAGTTCTACTCTGTCCTTTAGGGTCGCTGTGATTCAGAATCGACTCAGTGGCAACAGGTTTGGTGTTTTTGGTTTTAGTCAACATACAGTTTGCAAATCGGGCAACACTTCTGACTAAAGAGTCAAAAATGTTCCAATGAAAAAGACTCTTCACAGATTTTTATATTCCAGTTTATACATTGCCATGGAAATGGGGCTAGAACAGTGTTTTCATAACAATAATTTACCATATAATAGGTTCTAGTCTGACCTTGGAGTTCCTATTTCTGGAAACTGACTACACATAGATAACTCTTCACAAAGTTCAAGGCAGACATGTTTTACAAATTAAGCTAGGCTATTGTTTGACCTGGAGCCCTGGTGGAGCAGTGGTTAAGAAGATCGGCTGCTAACCAAAAGATTAGCAGTTCGAATCCACCAGCAGCTGCTAGGAAACCCTGTGGAACAGTTCTACTCTGTCCTATAGGGTTGCTATGAGTCGGGGTTTTATTTTTTTTGGTATTGTTTGACCTAAAGATGACTTTAGGAAATCAGTTTCCACAAGGCTTGAGGTTCAAAAGAACATCTAAGGGCAATGACTTGGGTGGGTTACCCCAACCTCCAAGAAAACCAAGAAATCTGGATTCCAGAAGAATTAAACTCCATTCCTCAAAGCTGTTGGGGAAAAGTTACTAAAAACATACCTACCCCCAACCCAGTTAACCTCTCCACAAAAAATAGAAGAGAAAGAAAAGTTTTATTATTGAATAAGCTGTTAAAAATAATCAAAACTCAAAGAAATTGGAACATAAGCTTTACTCTGAGCAGTTATTCTATATGCGTATAGGGAGGCCATTCTGATTCCAAAAAAAACAAATGGCTCAAAGTAAGCTAGTTACAATGAGACTTATAAAGATGAGGGAGAAGAACAGAAGACAGAAGATCAACCATTGGCTGATCTTAACATGATTGAACGAACCCTGTCCTCCCCCTTTTACTGACATCAATTGATAATCCGGTTACAAAGTGGTCTCTGGCATTCCACCCACCTGCAGCCATGATATCTTTTGAAATTTAAATTAAGTAAGCCTGGTTTATAACAGGAAAGAAAAGATTAGCAACTCTGGGTGAAAAAAACTGCTGGTAGACTTAATTTTTGGGCAGAAGATTTGTATGGCTAATGTTTGATTTTGTGGCTAAGAAAAACCTTAAAATCAAAGTAAGATGTCTGTCATTAAATTTTCTCTTCCACAAAGAATTAAATCAGAATGATGCATCAGAAGTAATCTGCTAAAGAGGTTGCAAAAACAGAATGGCATCGTAACCATTATAGAGCTAAGCAGATACCATCCATTACGTTCACGTTTTCAAGATAATTTTCTAGTATCTTTATGGCAGGAGGTAGATTTGCAATTGGGGTCTAGGCCACCTGAGGTTATGCTAATCTCCTTCCAGGAAACAGGAAGGCAGGGGAGAATCACCTGAAGTTAGTTTTCAAAGAGGTAGCTGTCAGATCCTTGAGGAGACATCTTAGATTTACAGTCTTTTCATAGAGACAAAAAAGAATTTATGATTACAAATTATTGAAAATGAATTCTGAAAGAATGGGAGGAGTGGAGCCTCTTCCCTCGTTTTCATCAGGGAGAATTAAAACCTCTTATTTCAATTTGTGTTTTTTTCTTACAAAGTGATCCCACTGATATTTCAAATACCAGCAGGGGTACCCATGTTGGACAGATTTCAGTAGAGCTTACAAACTAAGACTAGGAAAAAAGGCCTGGTGATACACTTCAAAATTAGCCAATGAAAACCCTATCAATCACAAGAGAATATTGGCTGACTTAGCATTGGAAGACGAGCCTCCTAGGTTAGAAGGCAGCAACGGACTCAAGCATGCCAGTGATCAGAAGGATGGCACAGAACCAGGCAGCATTGTTTTGTTTTACGTGTTGTACAGAGCTGACTGATGGCAACTTAACAATGACTTAAAAAAACAAAACAACAACCACAGAAAAAAACCTACTTTCTCTGCGGACCTTGATGAGTTGTGGTTACACAAATCCAGAAAAATCCTGAGGTTGAGTTAGTTTTGACAAAGAGCTGGTACATTAGGAATGGCAGAAAGCTACAACGGTCCTTTCACTAAATCCATCAGTAGGTCTGGGATTTCACTTGAAGCCATCAATCTTAAGCTTCAGAGAGGAGAGGAACCAGTTTACCTACATCAGTGAAAGGGTTTCATGAATGTGAGCAGCCTGAGATTTAATGGGTGGAGACACACAATAAATAAAAAATGTTGGAATCACGCATCTGGAAGAATGTGGCTTCAACAGCACTACAGAAATAAGGATACAATTTGAGTGAGTTAAGAAACAGAGGAGTCCCTGGGTGGTGCAAATGATTAAGCACTCAACTACTAACCAAAAGGTTGGTGGTTCAAACCCACCCAGATGCGCCTCTGAAGACAATCCTGGAGATCTTTTCCCAAAAGGTCACAGTCTTGAAAACCCTATGCAGCAGAGTTCTACTCTGCACACCTGGGGTTGCCATGAGTTGGAATTTACTCCCCAGAAACTAACAAGAAGAAGAAGAAGATGGTTATTTTGGAAGTTGCAAATTTTCCAGCGTGCTTTTTCAGATATCTCATGTCAGCTCAGCCAGGACCTGGGGTCTTCCCTTAGAAAACCACAGAAGGGCCTTTTTCCTATGAGTGACAGGAGAACTAAGAACTATGTTTCTTAACTTTAATACGTAAAGTGACTTTGCTAATTAGCACCCTTGGGTTGGAGGAAGGCCTCTTTGAAAGTTATTGACAGGGGGAAGCATGCCAGCTATTACTCACATGCTTTGCTCTGGAATCCTTTTAAATCACAGGGAGAGGGTACGGTGAGAGGGCATGACAACACATCTGTCTTTTGAGATTGCCCAAGTTATAGGAAAAGGGATAATTTTGTGTTAAAATAAAACTAGTAGTAAGATCGACATAGTACAGAACATAAAATTCTTTGTGACTTTTAAGCCAGGAAGAGAAAGATTGAAGAGAAAGGACTCTATATCATTCTGTGAGAATGTCCTTTTTCAGCATTTATTTAGTTTCTATGTGAAGTTTCTCAGGCTGTAGTAATTTCTTGCCCTCTAGAGAGCTGGCCTCCTCTGCTGCTGCTCTTGATGGGCTCCTGAGAAGGAAGACGACTTCAGATACCATCAGCCCTCTCCAATCCTTCTTAAACCTTAAATGATGTCAGTGCAAATGGCAAGAGAAAACAAAACAAATCTCAGTCTCCTCATTCCTCACGTTTGGTCACTGCCTGTACATGGACAGAAGTACTTCATACTGGGAGTTGCTCATACCATAACACCAACCTGGCATCTCTCTTTTCTCTTTTCCTTCCTTCCTTCTTTCTTTACTTTTCTTAAACTGACAACCTCAAATGCAAGTACCCAGTTCTTGAGTAGACCTGAACTTAATGTTACAGTAAGAAAAGACTTCCACTTCCCCCTGCGTATACAGAAGTCTTAATTTTTGTCAAACTTTCTGACAAAATTCCCTTGGAATTTATTTTGTGTATTTTGTGAAGGAGCAAACTGAGGTTTAAAAAGACACAAAGTCCCAATGTCTCTTAGCTCTCAAAAACAGGGCTGGGGTAAGGACCAATCTACCTTAATTCCAGCCTTCAATTTAATTTATTAAACTATAATTTATGCATGGCCTGCTCCAAACAGTAAGAAACCCTGGTGGCATAGTAGTTAAGAGCTATGGCTGCTAACCAAAAGGTTGGCAGTTTGAATCCACCAGGCGCTCCTTGGAAACCATATAGGACAGTTCTACTTTGTCCTGTAGGGTTGCTATGAGTCGGAATTGGCTCGACGGCAATGGCAAGGGGGTACTCCAAAAAGGAATTTGGTAGAAACTACAAATCAAGTTCTCTTTCAAAATAGTTCTCCTTTCTTTGGGGAAAGATGGGTATATAAAGGATAAGGGCAAAGCAAGTTGAAGAGTTTTAGTTAACAGTGAACTAAGATCTGGACTTGTTCTATCACAGATTGGAATTAGACTCAGGAGCCCTGGTGGCACAGTGGTTGAGAACTACAGCGAGCTATGGCTGCTAACCAAAAAGTTGGCAGTTTGAATCCACCAGCTGCTCCTTGGAAATTTTATGAGGCAGTTCTACTCTGTCCTGTAGGGTCGCTATGAGTTGGAATCAATTTAATGGCAACAGTTTGGGTCAGGTATCCGATTTTCAGCACCATAACTAATGCTCAAATCTACAGGTACCCAGTGAATAAAAAATTGATACTATTTGGATTAAAATGGTTGCCACTGTGAGCATTCATTCATTAATTCATCCAACAGTCATTTATTGAGCTCCTACTAGGTGTCAAGCACTTTGATTGGGAAGAACAAGCATTCATGATCCCTACAATGAGGATAGGAGTGGAGTTAGGGATGTGTGGGAGGTTGAGACAGATGTTAACACATACCTATATTTGAAGCTATGCAGTAGAGAATAACTCATTTATTTCTGGGTAAGTGACTTTAGGATCAGTTTTCTGAACTGAAATCTCTTCTTAAAATATGAATTTCTCATCTGCAACAATTTTTTGTAGCAAAATTGTGGCATTGCATTAGAACTGGTTTAATTAAAACACAATTGTGTAGAATTTAGGTGTTATAACACAACTGTCTATAATCTAGTTAAAATACATATTGTTATTTCATTTCAATTAGAAGTAAGCAGACTTGGCTGTCTAGCAGAAAATTTTATTGGCTTTGATTTTTTTTATAAGTGATTCAAATTACCATCAAAACTTTATTATCATTGATAATAATGCAGTAGGTTGACAAAGGGGTTGACTAGTTGACTGTTGCAATATATAATTAATTTAAAGTAATGTGATACGTTTTCCCTGATCCATATAGCCTTTAAGATGTAACAGGATTTAAGCAAATTATTTTTTCTCATTCTTCCCAGAGATTCGATGTTATGGAAAATAGTTTAAAAACATGAAATGAATTAATAACTCTTTCATAAGAAGACTAGGATATTCTTAATGTCATAATATTATAAACTGGAAGTACTTTGAATTTTTAGACACGCATCTAACTTAAAATTTTAATGGCCAGATGTATGTGCCAAAATATTTATAAATAATGGTATACATACATGCTTACAAATTACAAAGGATGAAAAATGGTAAGAACTGGGAAACTGTGGAATTTTTTTCTATGAGTATCTTTGAAAATTAGATTTAAAGGCCCTCCTGTTTTGGAAATATTATTGCATGAAAGCAAGAATCTGAAATAAAAGCACAAAAAGATAGCTTTCTAGGCTCTAATCCTGTGTTCCCACTTAAAGTAGCTTTTGGGTGAGCATGATATTAACCATCCTGTCTTCCAAATGCAATAGAATATTTAATGATTTTTCCACTGTATTATAGAAAATAGACTTTGTGTTCTCTCTTTTTCTCTCTCTCCTCCCTTCCCCCTTACACCTCCTTCTTCTGCTATTTTGCCAGAAGCTGTCTGCTTCTTTCCTGGAGTCTAGTAATTGAAGGTAATTTTGTAGAAGATGGTTTCAATTACCTAAAGCCAGTGGAATGTTTAACTGCCCCTTGCTGTTGGTTAACTTGTTTAGGTTGGGATTTCAGATGAATTCAGATTACTGCAACCAGATGTTATCTGCTATGGTAATTTTTTTAAACAAAATTTATATGAGGGAGTGGCATTTGCTACCATATTTAGGTCAACTTCCCTCAAATTTCTTGGAAATGTGCCCCTTTGGGGTAAACTTTTTTTTATCACAACCACTCAACCTCTAACAATGAGAGTATATGTACTGTGTGCATTAACTAAGATCTTCTCATTTTCCTCGTGTGTCTTTATAATATATGATACAGATCAGAAAAGCTGATTTCTCATAAAGACATTTTGTCAGTTATCTAGTGGGAGACTATAGAACTATAAAAGTTCATCTATGTTCATATTGTGCCTAGCATTCACAGACTTACTGTTATGCTCCAGATAATAGAAAATAAATGTTGTGATATATAATTTCCAAAATCAAAAACCCATTACCATTGAATCAATTCCAACTCGTAGAGACCCTACAGGACAGAGCAGAACTATCCATAGGGTTTCCAAGATTGTAAATCTTTACTGCCACATCTTTCTTCCTCAGAGCTGTTGGTGGGTTTAAACCACTTGACCTTTTGGTTAGTAGCTGAGTGCTTAACCACCACACCACCAGAGCTCTTTGTGGTATGTAATAAGAAGGAAAAATCTGGACCAATAAAAGTTACCTATAAAACAACAACTAAATGTTTAGTCTGTAGACAATTAAAGACTTATTTCCTTGACTGACAGCTTAAGTGAAGGCTTAGTAGGATGTATTATTTATACAGGGTGAAACTTAAAATCTGAAAGGTTGAATACACGAATCCTAACTTAGAAATCAGATAAATTAGGGTGTAATTAATCTTTATGAAAGAATTATTTGCCTTATCAAGTGATGCAGCATACACTTAAGAATTAAAAAAAAAAAACAAGTTGGCGTTCTAATGTGATTTAACCTTCAAGGTTTAGACTGCATGTAAATTTTCAGAATAGTAAACACCTTTCATTGAATTTTCAAATGGCATTAGGTATGATTTTCCTCGTCTATAGGTAGAGAAGGCTACCTATCTTAGGTTGGGTTCTCTAGAGAAGCAAAACCAGGAAAGCCTATAAATATGTATAGAGAGATTTATATTAAGGAAATGGCTCTTGTGGTTGTAGAGGCTGGAACATGGGTCAGGCTGGAGGCTTCTCCTGATTCACATAGCTGCAGGGACTGGTGAACCCAAGATCGGCAAGTCAGACAGCAGGGCTCTGGCTCACAGCCTGTGAAGATGACAAATTCAAAGATCAGCAGGCAAGATGGCAGGTAAGCTGCTAGCTCAAGTCCCAGGAACTGGAGGTCAGATGAACAGGAGCCAGCTGCAGGATCCAGAGTGAGCAAAAGCCCACAAGCCTTGCCAGAAAGTCCACTTATATTGGATTCAGGCCACACCCCCAAGGAAACTCCCTTTCAACTGATTGGCTACTCACAGCAGATCCCATCATGGAGGTGATCACATTATATCAATATCATCATGGTGGTGATCATATCATTATACGACTGCCAGACTACATCATAACTGCCAAACCACTGAGAATCATGGCCCCGCCAAGCTGACACACAATCTTAATGATCATACCACTCAAAAGTTTTCAGAATTAAAAGAATATATGCACACACACACACACATATATATACACACACACATATATATGTGTATATATATACACATATATGCATATATATACATACATATATGTATATATACACATATATGAATATAGATTCACCATATATGCAGTATATTATTGTATATTTATTTATATAGATAGATGTAGTGTAGATTATAGGTATAGGTATGGCACAGTGGTTAGGAGCTTAGCTGCTAACAAAAAGTTCAGCAGTTTGAATCCACCAGCTGCTCCTTGAAAACCCTATAGGGTAGTTCTACTCAGTCCTATAGGGTTGCTGTGAGTCAGAACTGACTCAATGGCATAGGTATAGATAGAGACAGAGATAGAGATCAGTGAAAGGATTCGGTGTTTTCCGCACAGGAAGAAGAGATGCCTAACAGGAGCCATGAACTTGAAGGGATGTAGCCACTATCACACTCATGACCAATTTGGAAAAGGTGGGTTAGGGGAAAATATAAAATCTTAACCTCTCTTCCCATTACCCGTTCTGCCAGGGCCTCCCACTGCACTCATCTAACAGGAAGCTGGAAGGCAAGAAAGCCAGCTGAAACGGTTGTAGGGGTCAACCTGCAAAAAGCAGGGAACAGAAGGGTGGAAATGGAGATAGAGGATCAAACAGAGGAAAAACTAGCCCATCAGTTTCTACCACCAGCCCTATCAAAGGTTCACATAATTTGGACTTGCTGAAAAATTGCTATTGACTCAGTTGTTTTACCACTATTTTAGATTATCATCTTCCTAGGCAATTAATGTATTTGATAAGCCAAGAGCACTGTTTCTTTCAGATTCAGACTTGATTGTTCTTTATTAAACAATTATGGTTATGAACCAAATATCTAATTAATATAGAAAAGCTGCATCATAATGTTTGATTTCTTTTTAATATACACTGTGTATATTGCCTCTTAATAGCAACTATATATGCAAAATACATTTAACAAATCAGTGTTAAGCTGTAAAATAATTTTGGATATAAAATACAAAGTACACACTATTATTTCTGTTTGGGTTTTACTCATCCTATGGATTCATGTTTAAAAATAAAACTTTAACAGAGATGGGAGATTTGTTATTTGAAAAGTAATAAGAGAAATTTTTTTTTAAACAATTTCATACAAAAGAATTTAGATAAAAATATTTGATTAAAAACAAATGTACTGAGCCCAAAAATAACCATCTCTACAGCTCAATAAATTTCTAAAAGCTAGATTCTTATAGATATAATGCTAAAATTCTCTCTATACATTCAGAAAATGCATATTCTCTGAAATAGTGGAATTAAGCTAGATATTAATAATAAAATGACAAATTAAAAGATCTCCAAATGGTGGGAAATTAAGGAATGACCTAAATAATCCATTGATTTAGAATATAAATATAGATTAATATAAATTTGAAAATATTGTTAACTAAATGATAATGAAAATATTACAATATTAAACCCTGTAAGATACAGGTAAAGAAGTACTTAGAAGGAAATTTATGGCCTTAAATGCATATACTAGAAATTAAGAAAGGTTGGAAATCAGTGAGGTAACCATCCAGCTCAAGAAGCTGGGAAAATTGTAGCAAAAGTAGAAGAAAGAATGTAATAAAGATAAGAGCAGAAATCAGTGGAAAGGAAACAAACCTATGATAGAGAAAATCAGCACAGCAAAGGCTGGTTCTTTAAAAGATTACACTATTGTTAATCTCTAGCGAGACTGAGGCGGAAAAGAGGTAGCATGCATATGAATTACCATTATCAGCAATCACGACAAATCTTACAAAATTTTTTAACAATAAATGAATATTATGGATAAATTTATGCCAATAAATTTGAAAATTTAAATAAGTTTCATAAATGTCTTTGGCATAAAAATTTGTGTATTCATATATCTCTTAAAGAAATTGAAACCATAATTAAAAAACCTTCCCACAAAGATAACTCCAGCCTAGATGTCTTCACTGGTGAATTTTTTCAAAAATTTAAGAAAGAAATTTATGCTTTATAAAATCTCCCAAAGAAAAGAAAAAAAGAGTATTTCCAAACTCATTTTATAAGATCAGCATAAGTTTGATGGAAAAGCTTGACAAGAATTTTGTATGAAAGGTAAATTTTAGGCCAGTCTCTTTGGTGAACAAAAATTAAAAAAAAAAAAAATCCTAAATAAAATATCATCAGATAGAATCCCAAAATATAAAAGAGGCAGTATGTTACAATTAAATTTGAATTATCCTAGAAATAACTGTTAGGAATGTCCTTGTAATTCATTAACAAATGAATCTATATAATTAATAACATTAACAAAAAAAGTAACTTTTAAATAGATGTAGAAGAAAGTTTTCAACAAAATTTAGCAGGATTCACAATAAAAGTTTTTAGCAAACTAGAACAAGAAGAGTACTTTCTTTATCTGATAAAAGTATCTACCAAAACCAAAAATCATCATATTAATGGTGGAATATTGAGATCAGGAACGAAACAAAGATTTCTACTATAACCACTTGTATTTAATATTTTACTGGCTGCTCTAGTAAGATAAGAAAAAGAATTAAAATGTATAAGAATTAGAAGGAAAAAAATATTACAAATAGACTGCTTATTTATGTAGAAAATCCATATGAATCTACAGATGAATTAATATATGAATTTAACAATGTTTTCAAAGCTGAATACAAGGTCAATATACATAAACCAATAGTATTTCTATATACGTATAATAAACAATGAGACATTGGAAAGTTAAACAGATGAAATTTATTCAATACATATTTACCACAGTTAAAAAAGAGTCCTTGAAAACAATGTAATTAAATTATCTTCAGAAAATATCACATCCCTAGGAATAAGTCTAATAAAAGATATGTTAAGCCTCTGCAAAGTAAAACCAAAAACGTTACTGAGAGAAATGAGATTATGCATAAATTAATGGAGAGATATGCCAGGTTCAAGAATTAGAAGACAGTAAATTATAAAGATAATTTTGTTTATTGTTGTAGTTTAAGTGAAAGTTTACATCTCAGGTTAGTTTCTCATACAAAAATTTATACATACATTGTTATGTGACCCAGCTGTTCTCCCTATACTGTGACAGCACACTCCTCCTTTCCACCCGATTTCCCTTGTCCATTCAATCAGCTACTAACCCTCTCTGCCTTCTCATCTCACCTCCAGACAGAAGTTTCCCTTTTAGTCTCATGTATCTACTTGAGATAAGAAGCACACCCTTCACGAGTATCATTTTATGTCCCACAGTCCAGTCCAATCTTTGTCTGAAGAGTTGGCCTCGGGAATTCTTTTAGTTCTGGGTTGAGAGTCCGGGGGCCATGCTTTCCACGGTTCCTCCAGTCTCAGTCAGACCTTTAAATCAGGCCTTTTTACTAGAATTTGAGTTCTGCATCCCACTCTTCCCCTGCTCCATCAGGGACTCCCTATTGCATTCCCTGTCAGGGCAGTCATTGGTGGTAGCCGGGCACCATCTAGTTCTGGTCTCAGGCTGATGGAGTCTATGGTTTATGTGGCCCTTTTGTCCCTTGGGCTAATATTTTCTTTGTGTCTTTCGTGTTCCTCATTTTCCTTTGCTCCAGGTGGGTTGGGACAAATCGATGCATCTTAAATGGCCACTTGCTAGCTTTTAAGACCCCAGATGCCACTCACCAAAGTGGGATACAAAACATTTTTTTAATAAACTTTGTTACACCAATTGACCTAGATGTCCCCTGAAACCATGGTCCCCAGACCCCCGCCCCTGCTACTCTGTCCCTTGAAGTGTTTGACTATGTTCAGGAAACTTCTTAGCTTTGGTTTAGTCCAGTTGTGCTGACTTCCCCTGTAGTGTGTGCTGTCCTTCCTTTCACCTAAGATAATTCTTGTCTACTGTCTAGTTAGTGAATAACCCTCACCCTCCCTCCCCACCCTCGTAACCACAAAGAATGTTTTCTTCTCTGTTTAAACCTTTTCTTGAGTTCTTATAATAATGGTCTTATACAGTATTTGTCCTTCTCTGACTGACTAAATTCAGCATAATGCCCTCCATGTTATGTTTCTCAGCTTCATCATTATTCTTTATCATTGTGTAATATTCCATTGTGTGAATATCCCATAATTATCCATTCATCCATTGATGGGCACCTAGTTTATTTCCTTCTTTTTGCTATTGTGAACAGTTCTGCAATGAACATAGATGTGCATATATCTATTCATGTGACGGGTCTTATTTCTCTAGGATGTATTCCAAGGAATGGGATTGCTGGACAGTATGGTACTTCTATTTCTAGCTTTTTAAGGAAGCGCCAAATTGATTTCCAAAGTGGTTGTACCATTTTACATTCCCATCAACCGTGTATAAATGTTCCAGTCTCTCCACAACCTCTCCAGCATTTATTATTTGGTGTTTTTTGGATTAATGCTAGCCTCGTTGGGATGAGATGGTATCTTCATTGTAATTTTAATTTGCATTTGTCTAACGGCTAATGATTGTGAGCATTTCTTCATGTGTCTGTTAGCTGCTTGAATGTCTTCTTTGGTGAAGTGCCTGTTCATATCCTTTGCCCATTTCTTAATTGAGTTATTTTTCTTTTTCTTGTTAAGGTTTTGCAGTATCTTGTAGATTTTAGAGATTAGACACTGATCAGATTTGTCATAGCCAAAAATTTTTCCCAGTCTGTAGGTTGTCTTTTGACTCTTTTGGTGAGCATAAGTATTTGATTTTTAGGAGCTCCCAGTTATCTAGTCACTCTTCTGGTGCTTGTGCAATGTTACTTACGGTTCGTATTCTGTTTATGCCATGTGTTAGGGCTCCGAGTGTTATCCCTACTTTTTCTTCCATGATCTTTATCGTTTTCGATTTTAAGTCTTTGATCCATTTTGAGTTAGTTTTTGTGCATGGTGTGAGGTATGGGTCCTGTTTCAGTTTTTTGCAGGTGGATATCCAGTTATTCCAGCGCCATTTGTTAAAGAGACTGTCTTTTCCCCAATTCAAGGAGTTTGGGCCATTGTCAAATATCAGCTGCTCATAGGTAGATGAATTTATGTCTGGGTTCTCAATTCTGTTCCTTTAGTCTATACAGCTGTTGTACCAGTACCAGGCTGTTTTGACTACCGTGGGAGTATAATAGGTTTTAAAATCAGATAGTGTGAGGCCTCTGACTTTGTTCCTCTAATTGAGTAATGCTTTACTTATCTGGGGCCCCTTCCCTTTCCGTATGAAGTTGGTGATTTGTTTCTCCATCTCATTAAAAAATGATGGTGGAATTTGGATTGGGATTGCCTTGTATCTGTGGATCACTTTGGGTAGAATTGACATTTTCACTATGTTGAGTCTACCTATCCATTAATGAGGTATATTTTTCCACTTACGCAGGTCTTTTTTGGTTTCTTAAAGTAGTTTCTTGTAGTTTTCATTGTATAGGTCTTTTACGTCTCTGGTTAGATTTATTCCTAAGTGTTTTATCTTCTTGAGGGCTATTGTAAATGGTATTGATTTGGTGATTTCCTCTTTGAAGTTCTCTTTATTGGTATAAAGGAATCCAACTTATTTTTGTATGTTTGTCTTGTATCCTAATACTTTGCTGAAAACTTCTATTAGTACCAGTAGTTTTCTTGTGGATTCTTTGGAGTTTTCTGTGTACAACATCATACCATCTGCAAATAGAGATACTTTTACTTTTTTCTTACCAATTTGGATGCCCAGTATTTCTTTTTCTAGCCTAATTGCTCTGGGTTGGACCTCCAGCACAATGTTGAATAAGAGTAGTGATAAAGGGCATCCTTGTCTGGTTCCCATTCTCAAGGGGAATGCTTTCAAAGTCTCTCTATTTAGGATGATGTTGGCTTTTGGCTTTGAATAAATGCCCTTAATTATGTTGAGGAATTTCCCTTCTATTCCTATTTTGTTGAGAGTTTTTATCAAGAATGGGTGTTGGACTTTGTCAAATGCCTTTTCTGTACCAATTGGTAAGATCATGTGGTTCTTATCTTTTGTTTTATTTATGTGATGGATTACATTGATTGTTTTCCTAATGTTGAAGCAACCCTGCATACCTGGTATAAATCCCACTTGATCATGCTGAATTATTTTCTTGATATGTTGTTGAATTCTGTCAGCTATAATTTTGTTGAGGATTTTTGCATCAATGTTCATGAAGGATATTGGTCTGTAAATTTTTTCTTTTTTGGTGGTGTTTTTACCTGGTTTTGGTATCAGGGTTATGCTGGCTTCATAGAATGAGTTTGGGAGTATTCCATCCTTTTCTATGCTCTGAAATACCTTTAGTAGTAGTGGTGTTAACTCTTCTGTAAGAGTGTGGTAGAATTCTCCAGTGAAGCCATCCGGGCCAGGGCTTTTTTTTTTGTTGGGAGTTTTTAAATTATCTTTTCAATTTCTTCTTTTGTTATGTGTTTGTTTAGTTATTCTACCTCTGTTTGTGTTAGTTTAGGTAGGTAGTGAGATTCTAGAAATTTGTCCATTTCCTCTAGGTTTTCAAGTTTGTTAGGGTACAGTTTTTCATAGTATATCTGTTATGATTCTTTTAATTTTAGTTGGGTCTGTTGTGGTATCTCACATCTTATTTCTTATATGGGTCATTTGCTTCCTCTCCTGTTATTCTCTTGTCAGTTTGGCCAATGGTTTATCAATTTTGTTGTTCTTTTCAAAGAACCAGTGTTTGGTCTTGTTAACTATTTCAATTGTTTTTCTGTTCTCTATTTCATTTAATTCTTCTCTGATTATTATTATTTCCTTTCTTCTTGTTCCCCTGGGCTTCTTTTGCTTCTCTCTTTCTACTTGTTCCAGTTGTAGGGTTAATGTTTTGATTTTGGCCCTTTCTTCTTTTTGGATGTGTACATTTTTTGCTATAAATTGACCTCTGAGCACTGCTTTTGCTGTTTCCAAAAGGTTCTGGTAGGATGTGTTTTCATTCTCATTTGATTCTACGAATTTACTTATTCCATCCTTAATTTCTTCTATAACCCAGTAGTTTTTGAGCAAGGTGTTATTCAGTTTCCACGTGTTTGATTTTTTTTCCTTGTTTTTTCTGTTATTGATTTCTACTTTTATGGCTTTATGGTCAGAAAAGATGCTTTGTAATATTTCGGTGCTTTGGATTTTGTTAAGGCTTCCTTCATGGCCTAATACATGGTCTATTCTGGAGAATGTTCTATGTGCTTTGGGAAAGAAATTACACTTGGCTGCTGTTGGGTGGAATGTTCGGTATATGTGTAGAAGCTCAAGTTGGCTTATTGTTGCATTTAGATCTTCTGTGTCTTTGTTGAGCTTTTTTCTGGATGTTCTGTCCTTCACTGAAAGTAGTGTTGAAGTCTCCTACTGCTACTGTTTAGCTGTCTGTTTCTCTTTTCAATGCTGTTAGCATTTATTTTATGTATTTTGGAGCCCTGTTGTTGGGTGCATAAATATTTATTATAGTTATGTCCTCCTGATGTATTGACCCTTTAATCATTATATAGTGTCCTTCCTTATCCTTTGTGGTGTATTACTTTAAAGTCTATTTTGTCAGAGATTAATATTGCCACTCACACTCTTTTTTAAGTGTTGTTAGCTTAATATATTTTTTTCCATCCTTTAAGTTTTAGTTTGTGTCTTTAAATCTAAGATGTATCTCTTTAAGCAGCATATAGACGGATCATGTTTTTTATCCAATCTGCCGATCTCTGTCTCTTTATTGGTGCAGTTAGTCCATTTACATTCAGTGTAATTATTGATAGGTATGAGTTTAGTGCTGTCATTTTGATGGGGTTTTTTGTGTGTTGTTCCCAGCTTCTTTGTTCTACTTAATTTTCTGCACTGAGTCATTTTTCTTTATGTATTTTCTTTTCATCTTCTTCGTTGTTGTTTATTTTGTATTTGCTGAGTCTTTATATTTTTCTTGGTTTTTATTTTGATGTGTAGGATTGTTAGTTTCCTTTGTGGTTACCTTAATATTTATCCCTATTTTTCTAAGTTTAAACCAGTTTTTTAGTTCTTTATATCACCTTGACTTCCTCTCCATACAAAAAATCTATTTCTACATTTTTTAGTCTCTCGTTTTTGTTTTGTTGTCGTCATCTTTTACATATATGCATCTCTGTTTCCCTATTTTCAGTGTTTTAGCTTTGATTATTTTTGTGACTTCCCTATCTGGTTTGATATCTGTTTGCTCTGTCCTGTGTTCTAGTCTTGGGTTGTAACCTGAAGTTATAGATTTTCTAACCAGAGGACTCCCTTTAGTATTTCTTTTAATTTTTGTTTAGTTTCCACAAATTCCCTAAACTTCTGTTTATCTGGAAATGCCCTAATTTCACCATCATATTTGAGAGACAGTTTTGCTGGATACATAATTCTCAGCTGGCAATTTTTTTTCCTTCAACACTTTATATATGCCATCTATTGCCTTCTTGCCTGCATGGTTTCTGCTGAGTAGTCCAAGCTTATTCTTATTGACTCTCCTTTGCAGATAACTTTTCGTTTATCCCTAGCCGCTCTTAAAATTCTCTCTTTATCTTTGGTTTTGGCATGTTTGATTATAATATGTCTTTGTGACTTTCTTTTGGAATGTACCTTACGTGGGGTTCAATGAGCATCTTGGATAGATAGTTTGTCATCTTTCACGATATCAGGGAAGTTTTCTGCCAACTAATCTTCAGCAATTCTCTGTATTTTCTGTTATCCCCGCCTGTTCTGGTACTCCAACCACTTGTCGGTTATTTCTCTTGATAGAATTCCACATAATTTGTAGGGTTTCTTCATTTTTTCTAAAAATCTTTTATCTGATTTTTCCTCAGATAAGTTGGTGTCAAGTTCTTCATCTTCAGTCTCACTAATTCTGACTTCCATTGCCTCAATTCTGTTCCTATGACTTTCTATTGAGTTGTGTAATTTTGAGATTTTATTGTTAATCTTCTGGATTTCTGATTGCTGTCTCTGTATGGATTCTTGCAGCCTGTTCAATTTGTTCTTATGCTCTTCTCTAATCTTCTTAATTTCCTCTTGCATGTTTCACATTTTGCATTTTGCTTAATTTCTTTCCTGATCTCTTGAAAAGTTCTGTGTATTAGTCTTTTGTATCCTGCCTCTGGTAATTCCAAGAAATGTTCTTTCTCTGGAAAATTTCTAGATTCTTTATTTTGGGAGCTTGCTGAAACCATCATGGTCTGCCTCTTTATGTGATTTGCTATTGACTGCTGTCTCTGAGCCATCAATAAGTAATTATATTTATTTTATGTTTGCTTACTATGTCCCAGCTTCTTGTTTTGTTTTGTTTTGATATGCCCAGATAGGCTTCTCATGTGAGGTAGCCTGATATCCAGCACCCCTGAAGCTCCAATGTCCTGCCACCAGGTGGCCAGAACTGCCACCAAGTATGTGAGTCCAGGAGTCTGCCGACTCCTCCTGTATGGATTCAGCTCAGGTGTCCAGGTAGTTGGCTACCAAGTGTGTTGTGCAGGCTGTCACCTAGAGCTCTAGAGAGGCATCATGGGTGATTGGTGTAGGCACAGGCATCTGGCTGCAGCAGGGGGATACAGGCTGAGCAAGGCATGGGGCCGTCGGCCACCCTGAATGTCCAGAAGGAAAGTGTGTCCCTGTTCCCTAGAGCACGTAGATAGTTGGGTTTTGTAGCCAGACTATGAGCACCCAAAGCTGTTGGCTGTAAGAACTAGGGGTCACCTCTTATTCTTGGGCCTCTGTCATAGGTGGGTAGGTGGCATGGGTGGAGCCACCAGTCCTCAGGCCCCTGATGTGCTTAGGCAAAGACCCTGCTTAATGGACAGGGCAGTGTCAAATGTAAAGAACCTGTTGCTTCACAGCTGAAACAGTTGAAGTTAGGCTTCAGGTGTATACCCTGTTGTATGGTGGTAATGAGGGCCTAAGCTGTTGAAATGGGCCCACACAGGTCTGTGCAGGGGGAAGGGCACTCAAAGTCTGTGGATCCCTTATGCCTGTGCCTCAGCAAAGGAACTATGCCTACCCTGAATTCCTGGCTTAGGGGAGCTGGCAGATTATTTTTTCCCTTTTTGTTAATTTGTTCATTCTCTAAGGCCGGAAGGATGGCTCAGGGCACGTGACGGGTCCTACTTCCAGCTCAGGGTACTCGGCAATTGCTGAAGCTGGTTCCAGACCCAGTGCAGAGCAGGGGGCAGGGAGGTAAATGGGAGAGAGGTTTTTCCCTAAGGGGGATGTTTTTGATCTGCACGGTAGACCAGATGCAAGTACTTATCTTCCACTGACAGAAGACTGCTTCTCACTGGTTCTGGATAGCCGAGTAGAGTCTCTGCCACTGGGTCTCTCCCGATGTGGAAAATGCCTCCTGAGCGCTACTGCTTGCCTGCCTCACCATGCACCACGAGCTGATCAGGCTCTTGCCAGCTCAGGTCTGGCAACTCCTCGTTGCTTCCAAACCATCTCTCCCTCCCCCTGCCACTCAGTCTGATTCCTCAACTTTGCCTTTGATGATCAGTGCTCCTAGATTGTCATATGTAATCAATTCACTTGTTTTTTCAGGTCTTTGTTGTAAGAAGGACCACCGGAAGAGTCTGACTACTCTGCCTTCTTGGCCCGGCCTAGTGTCTCCTCTATAAGGATTATTAAATATTACCATGATCAGTTATTTCCAAGCTATCTTTAGATTCAGTGCAATAAATATCCTAGCAAGTGTGTGTGTGTGTAGAAGAGGTGATGGTTGTGCATGAGGTGAACTGGCCATTGAGTAAATCCATGGCTCTCCAAAGGAAGGCCAGAATTCTAACACTGAACCACTACTGCCCTGCCCCCATTTGGTGCATACCCAGCCTGATGTTAGTCATGGAATGGGGAAAAGTAGCTAGGTTTAATGTGGATGCAAATTGAAATGCCCATAAGGACCAGGGAGATAACCTAAATGAACAAAATGGTAATGGTTTAAGAAAAACAACAAAGAAAGTGCCATGATAAGTGTTGTTGTTGTTAGGTGCTATTACCAAAAAACCAAACAAAACCCATTGCCGTTGAATCAATTCTGACAACTCATAGTGACCCCATGTACAACAGAACAGAAAAACTGCCCGGTACTGCGTCATTCTCACAATCGAGCCCACTGTTGCAGTCACTGTGTCAATTCATCTTATTGAGGGTCTTCCTCTTTTTCGTTGACCCTCTACTTTACCAAGCGTGATGTCATTCTCCAGGGACTGGTCCCACCTAATAACATGTCCAAAGTACAAGAGACAAAGTCTCACCATCCTTGCTTCTAAGCAGCATTCTGGCTGTACTTCTTCCCAGACAGATTTGTTCCTTATGGAAGTTCATGGTAGATTCAATATTCTTTGCCAACACCGTAATTCAAGGGCATCAATTCTTCTTCCATCTTCCTTATTCATTGTCTAGCTTTCACATGCATATAAGGCAGTTGAAAACACCATTGCTTGGTTCAGGTGCACCTTAGTCCTTAGAGTGGCATCTTTGCTTTTGAACACTTTAAAGAGGTCTTTTGCAGCAGATATGCTCAATGCAATGCATTGTTTGATTTCTTGAGTACTGTTCCCATGGACGTTGATTATGGATCCACGTAAAACGAAATGCTTCACAACTTCAGTATTTTCTCTGTTCACTGTGATGTTGCTTATTTGTCCAGTTGTGAGGATTTTTGTTTTTTATGTGGAGGTGTAATCCATACTGAAGGCTGTAGTCTTTGATCTTCATTAGTAAGTGCTTCAAGTCCTCTTCACTTTCAGCAAGCAAGGTTGTGTCATCTGCATATCACAGGTTGTTAATGAGTCTTTCTCCAATCCTGTTGCACCATTCTTCTTCATTCAGTCCAGCTTCTCGGATTATTTGCTCAGCATACAGATTGAATAGGTATGGTGAAAGGATACAACTCCGATGCATACCTTTCCTGACTTTAAACCACGCGGTATCCCCTTGTTCTGTTGAAATGACTGCCTCTTGATCTATGTCCAGGTTCCTCATGAGCACAATTAAGTGTTCTGGAATTCCCATTCTTTGAAATGTTATCCGTAATTTGTTATGAACCACACAGACAAATGCCTTTGCATAGTCAATCAAACGCAGTCAAACATACTTCTGGTATTCTCTGCTTTTAGCCAGGATCCATCTGACATCAGCAATGATATCCTTCCCTTGTGTCCTCTTCTGAATCAGGCTTGAATTTCAGGCAGTTCCCCGTTGATGTGCTGCTGCAACCATTTTTGAATTATCTTCAGCAAAATTTTACTTTTGTGTGTTATTAATGACATTATTTGATAATTTCCACATTCTCTTTGATCGCTTTTCTTTGGAATGGGCAGAAACAGATTTCTTCCTGCCAGTTAGCCAGGTAGCTGTCTTCCAAATTTCTTGGCAGAGACAGTGAGCACTTCCAGAGCTGCATTGTTTGTTGAAACATCTCAATTGGTATCCTATAAATTCCTGGAGCCTTGTTTTTTGCCAATGCTTTGAGTGCAGCTTGGAATGCTTCCTTCACTACCATTGGTTCTTGATCATAATGCTGCCTCCCGAAATTTTTTAAAGTTGACCAATTCTTTTTGGTGCTCTGTGTATTCCTTCCATCTTCTTTTGATGCTTCCTGTGTCATTTAATATTTTCCCCATAGAATTCTTCAATATTGAAGCTTGACTCCATCCATGTCATTAAGGTCATGGTGCAGTGGTTAACAGATTGACTGCTATCCAAAATGTCAGCCATTGGAATCTACCAGCCCCTCCTTGGAAACCCTATGGGGCAGTTGTCTTCTGTCCTATAGGGTCACTATGAGTCAAAATTGACTCAACAGCAATAGGTTTTCTACTTTGAGGAGGCAGCTCTTCGCTAGTTTTACTCTGAGTGCCTTCCAACCTGAAGGGCTCATCTTCTAGCACTATATCAGAAAGCGTTCTGCTACTGTTCATAAGATTTTCACTGGCTAATTTTTTCAGAAGCAGTACACCAAGTCCTTCCTAGTCTGTCTTAGTCTGGAAGCTCAACTGAAACTTGTCCACCATGGGTGACCCTGCTGGTATTTGAAATGTCAGTAGCATAGCTTACAGCATCACAGCAACGTGCAAACCATCACAGTATGACAAACTGACAGATGTGCTGGGCCATAATAAGTGAGACTGATAATTTACCTCAGTGCCCTGAAAGCAATGTGCCTGTGCCTGTGTGCTGAGGAGTCTATTTCAACTCACAGCAACTCTACAGAACAGAGTAGAACTGCCCCCTAAGGGTTTCAAGGCTGTAATTTGAAGTAAGTAAATTGTGACTCTTTCTCCTGTGGAGTGCCTCGTGGCTTTGAACTGCTGACCTTTCAGTTAGCCCTTTCAAGACCCGGTTATTTTCTGCATTGAATTTTTTGTTGATACCATGTGTTTTCAGTAGTGGAACTCGTGTTGAGTCATTTAGTGTGCTTGAATTTTTGGTTGGAAATATAGATTTTGGAGCCCTGGTGGCACAGTGGTTAAGAGATCAGCTGCTAACCAAAAGGTCAGCAGTTCAAATCCACCAGCTGCTCCTTGGAAACCCTATGGGGCTTTTCTACTCTATCCTATAGGGTGTCTATGAGTTGAAATTGACCTGACAGCAATGAGACTTCTATTTTAATATATATTTTAGGAAATATTATGAAACTATATGATTTGGGGGAGCCTGTCTGGCCCACTGGTATTGGGTAGCAGGCTTTATTGGGGGTGCCTTCCATTTGGGTATGAGGAACCTCCAGTTTTGCCTAATACCCCAGCTACTTTGCTTCAATGAACGTTTCTTTCACCTTTCACTGTTACACAAGTCCCCACTGGAGGGGAGCAAATACTTTCAGTGGTAAAAGTATGCTCCCAAAGACCTCCACTGACATAAAAAGTGAGTGGCATACTGCGTGTTGCATGAGTCTCAAAAGGGTTAGTAGCGGAGCACTTTACCACAGTACCACCATGGCTCCTGAAGACGATAAAGAGTGGTTTTGAACTGGAAACATCCAAAGGGGACAGGTCCTACTCAGCCCCAGCTGATTACATCCATGCAGGAATTGGGGCCTCTGCTGTCACATCTTGGTTTTTCAAGAGAAGCCTGAAATATCTCTCCAAAAAAAAAAAAAATTATGAAAGCAGTTCAATTAAAAACTAACAAGTACACAGTGTTTGAGCTAACACTAAGAGCCAAAGAAAATAATTCTAAGGGCTGTTTTTGGCATGGACATGTCACCTTCAGCCTTTCAATATTGTCAGGGAAAATAGGATACCCAATTTATACAAAAAGGATATGAAAAAAGTACCTAGTACTACATATGTGCATTTCTTAACTTGCTCATACAAAAGCATTTACTGAGAACCTTCTAAGCCCCATGCCCTGTATGAGTTATTAGGGCTACACAGATGAACAAACATGTTTTCTGTTATGAAGTAGCCCCTGGTCTGGGAGAAGACAGCCTGTTAAGCAAACTATTAGAATCTAAAGTAATAATAAGGACAACTAGGATGGCAGAATTTCAGAAGATGAGGCCTTGTAAACTTTTTTTCTTTTTTTAGAGGGTACAGAAACGATTTCTTGGGAAATAATTAACCTATCCTTATATTGTATAAATATGAATATGTCACCTATATCCTGGCTGCACTTTAACCAAGTCAGAAGACACAAAACCAAGCTATAAAACTACATCAGAGCCAACTTCCAAAGAAAACATTGGCATTGTGAAATTAACCAAGGATCTCTTATTAACTAATAGTTTCAACAACCTATTTAAGCATACCTTTAATTACACTAACTAAGCAGGGCTTTTTTTGTTTGTTTGTGTGTATTGCACAATAGCTATCTGTCTACCTGTAAACATGAACACACACGTTTATCCACATAGTATTTTATTTCTTTTGCTACTATCTTACTTTATCTGTAAATTAAATAACCATGACAGTTGCTTGCTTTTCCACCTGCAAACTGGTGCAGCCATGAAGAAGGCATATAAATGTATAAATTGTCTTTAATTCTAGAACTCTTTCGTTGTGATAAAATGGAAACTACATGTTCTGGGAATTCTGAGTGAATTGCTGTTCAGCTATCTGTTTACTGTTAAATGTGCTTTATTCACCCAAGTAAGCTGTAAAGTTCCCAGCACTCAATTTCTGTGAATATCCATATTCACTCTAGTGTAAGACTTTGTAGACTTGGAGAAGGGAGCATTTGATTCCTAAATATCTTCAAATCTTTCCTTCAGGCAGTTTCCCCCAAAGTTTTAATACTGTGGGGAATAAGAAGGAAGTTGACAATTTCTCTCTGAAAGTTATTTTGTGTTTCTAGGTGGAAGAACAATGTATTTATTCGTGACAAAAAAATCTAGATATGAACGATGTAATGAAGCATCTGTTCATCTAATGAGATGGGAAGTTCCAAAGACCTCTTGGCTATTTTGCTAAAGAAAATAGCCACTATCAAACATAAAAACAATTGTTGAGAAAACTTCCGTAAAAAAACAAACCCTTCAGTATCTCTTGGCAGGTATTATTGACAAAAAGAGGAGGCTAGAATTTCCTATAACTGTGGTGGGCTTTAAGGAATACAATTTTTAGCGTGTCTTTCATCATCTTAGTAATATGGTAATGACTAAATTTATCTACAAATGCCCAAGGCATCTGTTTCATGGGAACTTCCAAGTGCCTTGTGTACAGACTTGTTGAAGTGGGAATTTCTGATTATAAGAACAAGAAACTCCAGTGTATGTTATATAGTCAAGGAATGGTATGTTCTACTTTAACTGAATATTCTTGTTGTTGGAGTGCTGTTGGGCATACCACGGATTTTAGCTTTCAAAGAGTAAACTTCGGTTAGCATCAAAGTGGCACTATACATGGCTTAGAGCTTACTTTGGTGCAGTGGCTGAAGTTTATCTCCTTCATCCCCTATGCTGCCTTTCTTCTATCTTCAGGCGCTTTCCCAGCTTTGGCCAGAGTTTACTCATGGACTCCTCCTATTTAAGTTCTAAAACTAGCCACCAGAGAATCCTAGAATTTTTATTCTGCTTTAGTCAAACTACTCTGTCACACGTCTGTCCCTCCAGGGCTGTTCTGAGAGACTGACTGGCTCCTTGTTGAACCAGTTTGAGCCACAGTGTTACGGGTTGATAACTGTGTGATATTGACCCTCACTGAACATTTGACTTAAAGAGCTTGATTTTGCCTCGTTAGACTTGATCTAGGATAAATGATTTGGAATCATACAATTGCCATAACCTTTTGTAACCCAGAGATCTTATATGTCATCTCTAGTCTAAATTCTTCATTTCTGTAAGAACAATAATTGCATATATTGAGTGTTTATTGTATTCTGGTCACCTTACTACGTACTTTGCATAAGTTATCTCCAATCCTCATTAAAAATAAGCAAGAAAACAAACAAAACAATATTAAAAAATAAGCAAACAAATGAGCAAACAGCAAGATAGGTTCAGTAGAAGCTTTTGAAATTGTTACCCTGTAACAGAGTCAAAGGATCATGAAGATGGCACAGGACTGGGCCACATTTCTTTCTGTTACATATAAGGTCGTTATGAGTCAGACCTGACTTGATGACAACTGACAACAACAACAACAAAGTCGAAAGAATGAGCACAGCCTTTTATTCCCTCTGAAAAATGTCTGCCTTGTGATCGCTGTATCTGCTTTTGGGCTGGGTGGCAACTCTCAAGCACGCCTGGGTACTTTTCTCCCACCCATGGATATGTGCTCTTATAATGAGTCAGTTGACTCCCAAACCTATTATTGCCAATGGAAATTGAATAATTTGATTCCACCTTATATAAGCAAAAAGACAGTTGTCGTTTCTATGAAAATAAAGTCTAATATTTTAGATAATTCTGATAAAAGCAATTTGCTTTAAAAACAAGCCTATCAAATCAGGTCTAGGTAAGACCCCTGTAGAAGATCAAGGGAAGTCATAAAAATATAGGAGACTGTCTATTCAGATTGCTTTACATAATGTTTGTCACTGCTAGAATTTAAAGAGACTAGAAACCATAATAATACATATGAGTGAGGTTAGTACAAGAAAGAGAACGTGGAACTCTAACTAATAGACCCTACTTTTATTCATTAGGGTTCAAGTATAGGAATCAGAAACCATTTCAGGTATTTTAAGTTGAAAGGGATTTAATAAAAGGAATAGGTGCTGAGAGGACAGAATGACCCCCAGAACACCACTTAGGAACTGGTCCACGAGGGGAGCTGCCACCTCCACATGATCATGACACCACCATCACTTGTTGTTAGGTAGCCTTAAGTCGAGTCCAACTCATGGCGACCTCATCAGTGCAGAGTAGAACTGCTCCACAGGGTTTTCAAGGCTGTGACTTTTCAGAAGCAGATCACCAGGCCTATCTTCCTAGATGACCCTGGATGGGTTTGAATCACCAACTTTTCCACTAATAATTGAGCACTTACTAACTGGGCCACCCAGGGAATCCTTTTCACACTTCCAAAGCTAATAACTGTTCTCAGGAATTCTGCTGCAGAAGACCTCAATAATTCTGGGGCTGTGCTTGCCAGCCAAAACAGCCAAAGATTCCCTTCCTCATTCCAAACACGTGTGTAGATAAATCTAATTGAAGAAACCTAATTTGTATCCAGAATCCTAACTCCCAGAAAGTCTTGGATGTGAAGTTTTTTGCTGTCCATCCTCTGCAGTACAGGAAAGCACAGTAGAAGGAGTGTGGAATTGATGCTAAATATCAAACTACCTTTTGAATTTACCTACAAAAGAGCAGGCTTTGACCTTATTTAAAAAAGAAAAAAAAAATGATTGGTAAATTAATGTGCTATTATGCATTTACTTCAAATAAAATGTTTAAGTTATGCAACAGATTTCTTTGATGAATTGTAAGGCAAGTTAGAGTCTAACAGAGTTTTTAAAATAATGTTATAATGTTTTTTCAAGTGAATTTTAGAAGCAATAAAATATGATATATGCCATTTTTTTTCTAATACTAATACTTTAAAAAATTTATTGTGATAAAATATACATAACAAAATATTTGACATTTTGACCATTTTTAAATGTACAATTCAGTTTCATTAGTTACATTCACCATGCTGTGCAACCCTCACCTCTATCCATTTCCAAATGTTTTCCATTACCAAAACTAAAACTCAGTAACATTTAAGCAATGACTCCACTTCACCCTCCCCAGTCCCTGGTAATAAACTTTGGTCTCCATGCATTTACCTTCCCTAGATATTTCACATAAGTGAAGTCATACAATATTTGTCCTTTTGTGTATCATCGATCATCAACATTCATCAATATTGTAGCATGTATCAGACCTTCATTTCTCTTTATAGTTGAATAATATTACATTGTATGATATAACACATTTTCCATTCATCTGTTGATGGACACTTGGGTTGTGTGTATCTTTTGGCTTTTGTGAAAGATGCTGTAAAGAATGTTGACATACAAATATCTGTTTGATACCTGATTTCAATTCTTTTGGTAATATACCTAGGAGTAGAATTGCTGAGCAAACACCATTTTGAGCAAACACCAAACTTTTCCACAGCAGCTGGACTATTTTACATTCCCACCAGCAATGGATGAAGGTTCCAATTACTCCACAACTTCTCCAATACTTGTTATTTTCCATTTTTCTGATAATAACCGTCCTAGTGGATGTGAAGTGGTGTATGATTTTGGTTTTAGATTTTCATGTTCCTAATGACTAATGGTGTTGAGCATCTTTTCATGTGCTTATTGGCCATTTGTGTATCTTCTCTGGAGAAATGTCTAGTCAAGTCTTTTGCCCATTTTTTTTACTAGGGTGTTTGTCTTTTCGTCATTGGGTATATATCAATTTTTGATTCCCACTTTAACTTTGTCCATTAACCAAACAAATTCTTGTCACAACCGTGTAGAATAGGATGGATGCTTTATTTAATGCTTCATTTTCCCCATTGTTTGTATAAATTGAAACTGAAGTTCATTGACACTGTGGTTTAGGCTTCCATAGCTAATAAGTTAAAGAGCCACAGCTCTGTCCTCGATACCCAGGTTTTCTTCACCATTTTGTTCTGCTTTTCTGTTTTCCTTTGACCTTACCTCTTTTCTTCTAGTATCATTTGTTCTTCTCTAAATTACAAAGACTTTAACTCCCATGTTAAATGTTACCTGGCAGATAGAAAAGATGTTGCTAAAGCCTGGTCACCCAATACCCAGGCTGGTGCATTTTCTATTGTTGCTGTCGTTAGGTGCCATCAGGCAGTTCCGACTCATATTGACCCTATGTACAACAGAACGATACACTGCTCAGTCCTGTGCCATCCTAACAATCGTTGCTATGCTTGAGCCCATTGTTGTAGTCACTGTGTCAATCCATCTTGTTGAGGATCTTCCTCTTTTTTGCTGACCCTCTACTTTACCAAGCATGATGTCCTTCTTCGGGGAATAGTCCCTTCTGGTAACATGTCCAAAGTATGTGTGACAAAGTCTCGCCATTCTTACTTCTAAGGAGCATTCGGGCTATATTTCTTCCAAGGCAGACTTTTTTGTTCCTCCGGCAGTCCATGGTATATTCAATATTCTTTGCCAACACCATAATTCAAAGGAGTCGATTCTTCTTCCTTGTTCATTGTCCAGCTTTCACATGCCTATGAGGCGATTGAAAATACCATGGCTTGGGTCAGGTGCAGCTTTGTCCTCAAAGTGACATCTTTGTTTTTCGACACTTGAAAGAGGTCTTTTGCAGCAGATTTGCCCAATGCAATACGTGTTTTGATTTCTTGACTGCTGCTTCCTTGGGCGTTGATTCTGGTTCCAAGTAAAATGAAATGCTTGGCAGCATAGATATTTTCTCTGTTTACCCATGACGTTGCTTACTGGTCCAGTTGTGAGGCTTTTTGTTTTCTTTATGTTGAGATGTAATCCATACCGAAGACTGTAGTCTTTGATCTTCATCAGAAAGTGCTTCAAGTCCTCTTTGCCCTCAGCAAGCAAGGTTGTGTCATCTGCATATCACAGGTTGTTCATGGGTCTTCCTCCAATCCTGATGCCACGTTGTTCTTCATATAGTCAAGCTTCTAGGATTATTTTTCAGCATAAAGATTGAGTAAGTATGGTGAGAGATTATAACCATGATGCACACCTTTCCTGATTTAAAATCATACAGCATCCTCTTGTTCTATTTGAAAGACTGCCTCTTACTCTATGTATAGGTTCTGCATAAGCACAATTAAGAGTTCTGGAATTCCTATTCTTTGCAATATTATCCATAATTTGTTATGATCCACACAGTCGAATGTCTTTGCGTAGTCAGTAAAACAAAGGTAAACACCTTTCTGGTATTCTCTGCTTTCAGCCAAGATCCATCTGACATCAACAATATCCATAGTTCCATGTCCTCTTTTGAATCTGGCTTGAATTTCTGGCAATTCCCTGTCGGTGTACTGCTGCAACTGTTTTTGAATTATCTTCAGCAAAATATACTTGCATGTGATATTAATGATATTGTTCGAAAATTTCCACATTCTGCTGGATCACTTTTCTTTGGAATGGGTACAAATATGGATCTCTTCCAGTTGGTTGGCCAGGTAGCTGTCTTCCAAATTTCTAGGCATAGACAAATAAATGCTTCCTGTGTTGCATCCCTACTAGTCCTCTTTAATCAAAACAGGAGAGAACTATAGGAATTTGGATTATGATAAAAGTGAATATGGAAATTATTAGGGGGCAGGAATACTTTCCCAGCTTACCCGAGTCTTATCTTTGTGTTGGGAGTCCCTCTGCCCTGCTTCTCTCTTACCTAAACTGAGTTCTATTACTGTACCTCAGGCTCTCCATCTGGAACATCAGTTTATCCAGCAACTCAACAAAACATTTGTTGAGCACTTTATATGTGAAACACTGTGATAGGGAGATGTGGCGGACACTTGGGAGCCAACAGTGAACAAAACAGAAAAAAAAAAAATTCCCTGTCTCATGGATTTTATGGTCTAATGGTACAGAAAGGGGATAAACTACCTTAATGTTAGTATGAAAAATTATAAAGTGGGACATAGAGAGCAGTTATTATACTGTTGACATGCAATGAAAGTATTAGCTATTGAAGACTTTCCCATTCCCAAAGTGAACAGTCTGATGGAAGTAAAATCTACCTGGTCAGTGGGGGAAAAGAATCCAGTAAGGTATTTTAATAAATTATTTAGTCTTTACTTTTTCATAAAGCAAGAAAATCAGAGGAGTGTTGCAGACATAGCATTTGAACAGATATTTATTGAGCCCTGACTATGGTATTGATAGGAGAGAGGAGGGAAGAGGGAAGCAAAGATGATCCAATCATAGTGCACCTCCTTGAGAAACTTAGAATCGAGTGGGAAAGAGAGATGTGCACACAGATAACTTTATTTTTGGCAGAAATAATTAAGTACTTAAGGTTCTTTAGTGCTGAAAACCAGGACCACTTCTCCCCTTATGTAATGGGGAGAGTGCATATAAACCAGAGAAATGAGAACTTAGTTACAAAATGTACTTAAAGTGTGTGGTATGAGATGGCTGATCCAGGTTCAGGTTTTTTTTTTTCTTTCTTTTAATAAACTGTGCTCATTATCACCTCATTAAGGTCACTATATCATAGCTCACTTAGTTTTTAGAAAGTTATATGCTTTTCATTATAGTTGGATGGATTTTTTTTTCCCCCTTTATTTTTTTTCTGTTGGATGGAGGAGGAGTTGGGAAACTTAATAGAAAAAGCCTGACACTGCCAGAAATTGTAGCAGTTATGTGTAATTGGCTGTCTCCACTCAGGGAGACCTGAGAATCTGTGCGGTTCAGCTGGGAGAACTTTTATGTAACAATGATGGTATATGTGGCAGCTGCAAAATGCTGGCCTCGAAGCTCCAACACAAAAGGAGGTGCATTGTCTCAGGTAATAGCCAGCAATTGCACCTCTCTTCCCTGTATCCTGTAGCAGTTAAGAGCTCGTCTGCTAACCAAAACGTCAGCAATTTGAATCCATGAGGTGTTCCTTGGAAACTCTATGGAGCAGTTCTACTCTGTCCTATAGCGACACTATGAGTCAGAATCGACTCATCGGCAATGGATTTTTTTTTTTTTTTTGTCTCTGTATCCTGGTCCATTCATTATGAGCGTTCACCCGGGCCACTGGGGACAACCTCAGTCAGCTTCATCTCGGGTCTCTAGACACTCCATCAAGACAACAAGTTTTAAAATATGCCCCTTAATTTGGTCCTTCCCTGAAGAAGCCTAAAATATACAGGGTTCTTGGCAAAATCTGTCATCATGGCATTATATAAGATTTATAAAACCTTCCTAAAGATTGCTATGGGAGTCTAGAAGTTCCTCAGGTGCTTTCTGGCCCCATCTGATCAGCTTCTCACACTAATGAGGAGATGGGAGAAGGAAACCATCAACACCCCAGGTGTGTGTCTTCTCACATCTGTGGTTCTGGACTCAGACGAGAGAGGTCTCATTACAGGGATTATAAATTATTACCCCAGATTTCTATTGAAAGCAATTGTTTTTGTCCTTCCTAGCACAACTATAGCATGAGATTAAATATCCCTCTTAGATTTCTACTATAATGAAGCCAATTTTTTTCCCCCTGATTTTCAGGAATTTAGCTAGTGAGATGGAGGATAAACTGAAAAAAAAAAAACAAAAAAAAAAACCCTCCTTCCCACTTTAATTTTTTTTCTATATTTTTTTTCCATCATTTGAGTCACAGGGAGCTCCTTCACCCCCCCATTTTTCTTACACTGAATAAATTGTTTCAGCTTAGTTATGGCTTGTTTCCTGAAAATTTATCTCCCGACTTCCAACTGAATTTCAATTTATAAGCAAGTGCTTTTGTTCTTTCTACTTTCTCCGATATATAAAGTGTCTAGTTCTAATGTTATTGGCAAGATTATGTTTCCTTTGTTGTTTTAACCTCAACTTTATAGAAGTGGCTCACTTGATGCTTTTACTCCAAGACTGGAGAGTTCAAACATTCATAAATGCAAAAACAACATATTCCTCTACAGAAATTTACCACACTGTTCAGGGGCATGTCATAATAATAGCCAGAAATGGCAAGCGCAAAAGTAAAAAGAAGAAAAACTTTTTTTTTTTTCAAGTGTGAGCTTTGAATTCTTCATAAGACTAAATAAATAGCCTTACCTATCTTTCTACCTTAAGCAGACCATCATTTTAGAAAATCAACATCGGCCAAAAAGTGTAAGGCTACAAGCCATCTTTTAGATAGTTACACATTCATTCTAAGACCTTCTTCGGACTGTCTGTTAAGCCACTTCATCTCTTCCACTATTATGGAAGCACATGGCAGTAGAAAACATATAACTAGTTTCACATTATTCTTTGCATGGAAAATGAATTATAGTACCAAGATTGCTACAGTCTTACTAGGTGCTCCCAAAACAAATGTACAGGGAAGGTCATTGAATTTTATGGTTATAGCTGAATGAAGTCAGATGAGAATAAATAACTTTAATGATGATTAACATTAAGCCTACTCATATCTCCACAAGATATGGGCATATAACTTTTCTCCTATTTATTCTTTGAGTGTGTCTTAAAGCCACGTTTGTTCCCATTAATCAATGAAATATCTATTAATTACCTATCTATATAAAACCAAAACCAAACCCATTGCCATCGAGTCGATTCCAACTCACAGCGACCCTATAGTGACCCTATAGGACAGAGTAGAACTTCCCCATAGAGTTTCCAAGGAGTGCCTGGTGGATCTGAACTGCCAACCTTTTGTTTAGCGCCATAGCTCTTAACCACTACACCACCAGGTTATCCATTTATCTATATACTCACTGCTTTTTTTTTTTTTTTTTTTGGCTTAGCAAGAAAAAAAGAAAGCAAAAAATATAACAAAACAACAACTATTATTATTAAACAAGTAAGTGAATTAACCTATAGTGGTTTTTTGTTTTTTTAAATGGGCACATGTCCTGCTTGTATCAGAGCTACCAGAAACTTTCATGCCTAAGAGTTAACATGATGGGTTGTGGGTTGAAATGTCTATTTTGAATGTTTTTCTTTCATACATTTTCTTCAAAGACACTAGTGAACCTGGCTTCAATTTACTTATTTTGGAGAGACATCCTCAAGCATGCTGAGGACTGCAACTACCAGATATAAAGCTAGAAAGAAGCAATTTCAGCTGTTTGGTACTAGTCACAGGTAGTTTCTTATGTGGGAGACAGATCCCAAATGGATTAATGTTCTAGCCAGACCTTTTCACCTGTACTCGCTCATGAGGATTGACAGAGCAGTGCTATGGCTTGTCCGTAGACCTCCTGACTTCTCTGCTACCTTTGCGTTGACACCACTTTCTGATCTGAGACAGTGTGTCATTTGGGGTCAGTGGTTTTGCCACTCAGTGAAGTCTTACAATGGATTTCCTATGTAGTGGGAGGGACAGAGGAAGGGAGATAGGGAGAGAGAGAGAGACAGGGAGAGGAAGAGAAAATCTCTTTTGCCAAATTTCATCTGTGCCTTTCTAACTGGTATTTTTCGAGCCATAAAAATTAAACTTACAGGCAGTCCTTGGGTTACGAACGAGATCTGTTCTTGAGCGTGTCTTTAAGAATTTGTAGGTAGGTCCGAACAGGTGCATACGGTTCTGATTTAGCCTGACTTTAGTGCAAGAAAAGGCTCAAAGTCTTTTCAATGATTTAAAAGCTGCATGTGCAGCAAGGGAAGGTGACTGTAATGAAGAATTTGTTGCTTGAGTAGAGGTTGGTTCAGAAGAACCCTGGTGGTGCAGTGGTTAAAGTACTTGGCTGCTAACTGAAAGGTTGTTGATTCAAACCCATTACCGCTCTGCGGGAGAAAGATATGGCAGTCTGCTTCTGTAAGATTTACAGCCTTGAAAACCCTATGGGGCAGTTCTCCTCTGTCCTATAGGGTCACTATGATTCAGAATCGACTCCACAGCAATGGTTTTTTTTTTTTTTTTAGGGGTTGGTTCAATCATTTCAAAGTGACGGCAAATAAGAGTTGTCTATAAGTTGGATATTCGTAACCCAGGGACTGCCTGTAATGGCTTTCTCATATTAATAGCAAATCCTGTCTCTATTATCAAATTAATGTGTATTGTATGCTGTTATGGGTTGATATGTGTCCACCAAAATGATAATGTTGAAGTCCTAACCCGACGTACCTATGAATGTGACCTTATTTGGAAATAGGGCTTTTGCTGGTATTATTATTTAACATGAAGTCAAACTGGAGTAGAAAAGCCCTAATCCAGTATGACTGGTGTCCTTATAAAAAGAGGAGAAGAGAAGCAGACGGTAGATGGCCATGAGAAGATGAGGCAGAGATTGGAGTTATGCTACCACAAGCTAAGGGACACCGGGGACTCCTAGAAGCTAGAAGAGGCAAAGATCATCCCCTAGAACCTTCAGAGAGAGCGTGGCCCTGCTGACACATTTATTTAAGACTTCTAGCCTCCAGAACTGTGGGAGGATAAATTTCTCTTATTTTAAGGCTCCCAGGTTGTGGAAATTTGTTATGGCAGTATTAGGAAATTAACACATATGCTCATACCTATAAGGAGGCTTGGTCGCACAGTGTAAGAACTTGGCTGCTCACCAAAAGGTCAGCAGTTAGAATCCACCAGCTGCTCCTTGGAAACCCTATGGGGTACTTCTACTCTGTCCTATAGGGTCACTAGAAGTCGGAATTGACTCGATGGCAACAGGTTTTGTTTTTTTTTATACCTGTAAGGTCCAGTGATGGGAAATTAACACAGTGCTTTTTGTGTCCCCACATTCTTGACATTTTTTTTGGCCAAGATCTTCTCATCAAAGCACTTGAGAAGGGTGTGGCTGTGGTCCTCAAGGTGGGTGTGCAGACATTGTTACTCCTTGAATCAGTCCTCAGACCATTGGCTCTCTCTAATGACAGCCTCTCTTATGAAGTTTTCTTCATGATGACATCATCCAAAATTTCCTTTGGAAAGCCATCTCTTTCCATTCTCATCCATGTGTTGAATTGACCTACCCTCAGCTCCAGGGTGAGGCTCTAATTGGCTTAAGGTAATTGTGATTTCCCATCCCCTTGGGCAGTGTTTGGCTCAATGTTGGTCAGTGTGTCTTTAACTAAGGAACCTCAGGTCTTTTCATGGCCTTTCCAGAATCTGGCCTCTACCACTGGTTATGAATGAAGAAGCATAGAGCCATGTATGCTGCCCGTTGTACTATGACCTAAGAGACATCAAACAAAAAAAACACCCATTGCCATCAAGTCGGTTTGACTCACTGTGACCCTATAGGACGGAGTAGAACTGCCCCATAGAGTTTCCAAGGAGCGACTGGGGGGTTCAAACCACCAAACTTTCAGTTATTAGCTGAGTGCTTAACTCCTGCACCACCAGGGCTCCTTTTAAGGGACATTACACATAGCATAAAGCAGAAAGCAGAGAGGGGGTATGGAATAAAATGGGAGTCTTTTGGGTCATTTCAGTTCATTAGCTAGGAAATTCCTTTTATTATTTAAGTTAGTTTGAGATGGATTTTCTTACTTGTTGCCCAGCTGAACTCCACAGAACCGCAATTACTTGGCTGAAATAAACAATATTTTGTCATTAATTCTTAAGGGGGAGTTCCTTTCCCTTCCACGGATGTGAATCCCAAGAACCTTCCCTAATAAATCTCCCAGATGCTAAAAAAGGGAACTAAACAAAAGGAGGAAAACATCAACCATGGCAAGCCATCATGAAAAGTGAAAGTTTGACAATAATAATAATAAAGACCACTGAAGCCCTGTGTTGAATCAACCAGACTTCTGCCTTTCTCTGAATTGAAGAACAATAGTCTACCGTATGTCTGTTTATTTTAATTTACAGAGTGTCTGTGAGTAAATTACTATCCAGGCCCCAAGCTACAGTAAACAGTTCATTCAAACAAATTACCTAGAACAAAGAAACCATCTTCTACACAATTTGGGGGGCCAAACATGAAAATAATAGGGTGCCCAGGAAAGCCACTGAGCCCCCCTGTGAAAAGCCCAGTAGTTCTAATAGCATTTAGAGCTGGTAGGAAGGAGTAAACCTTTTTAATTTCATATATATGGTACTGAAGTCTCCTTAACCCCGTTGAGTTTTTTTTTTTTTTTTCCCTTCTGAATAGGAAAGCAGACCTAGCTCTGTCATATTGAGCCAGTCAGTAATGGGCCCTGCCAGGCGTGGAGGAGATAAAAGCCACCACCTGCCTTGCCTCTGCTGCCCCCACCCCATTTCCCGGTCTCCAGTTGTCTGCACAGCTGCAGGCAGCCTGCCATTGTTCTGCCCAGAGATGCCTGCCAGCTCAGCCACCCCTGCCTCAGCAGCACAATTGTAGTTTGAATGCAGTTCCTGGGTGGGTTTCCTCTGCATCTTGGCCATGACCCCTGGGAGGGCTGTGTTCCTGTGAATCTGTGCAGACATGACTTGAATGCCTGCCACTACAAAGAGCACAAAAAACAGTCCAAAGAGGGAAAAGGGCTTGAGCAAAGATGAAAGTGGGGTGGACAAGTATTTTATAGTAATATTTGTTGGCTGTGAAGTTTTATTTATTTACTTATTTTTGTTTTGACTACTCAGTGTCCATTACCTTACTCTTGGAGTAGAACCCCCTTCCATACTGGGAACATGTCACCTGGGCCTGGCGAATGACAGGGTTGCATTCTTCCCTGGTAACTATGATTGGGTCAGAGACGGGCACATGACTTAACTGAGGCTAATAAGAGCCCTTGAGATTCATTTCACTGACTTACTTTTGAGAAATGGAGGAGATGGTGCTCTCTTTCTTACTAGATTTGAAAAGCAAAATATGGGGAAGCTGGAGCTGTTGCCGGAGTGCGGATGGTGCAAACAGTTAATGCAGTCAGCTGCTAACCAAAATGTTGGAGGTGTGAGGTTTGAATCCACCCAGAGACACCTCAGAATAAATTTCTCGTGGTCTACTTCCGAAAAATCAGCCACTGAAAACCCTTTGCAGCACAGTTCTATTCTGACATACGTGAGGTCACCATGAGTTGGAATGGACCCCAGGGCAACTGGGTTTGTTTGTTTGTTTTTGAAGCTGTTGACATCTCTATCGGTAAGCTATTGCTGCAATAATGCTGCACAACAAACCACCCCAAAACTCAGTGACTTAAAACAACAGGCATTCATTCCTCAATCATGGGCCGATGGTTCACTGTACTCAGTTGGGTTAGGCTGACCTGGACTCCAGGCTCTAGACTGCTAGTGATATTTAAATCTGCTTGATGTGTGCCTCATACTTCTAGGACCAGCAGCTATTGGATGATAGTCTGGTGAGTGACAGATGCTCAAGAGGCAAGCCAATTGTACAGGCACATTTTAAGTCTCTGCTTGTGACTTGCTCAATATTATATCATTAGCCAAAACAAGTTACCTAGCTAAACTCAATGCCAAGGGAGCAGAAAGTACACTTCGAACACCATGAAGCCATGGCATGGGCATAGATGTATTATTCTATTAAAGGGAGAAGTGAAGAATTTGAGAGCAATGATCCAGTCTATCAGACTCTTACTAGCAGGTAGAACATCAGTCATAAATCAGAGGGGAGAGAGAAACTGAGGCCTATTGACATGGTTTGATCTCTGAATCCAGCTGTGCTGAATAGACATTACTCTTGGACTTTTTAGTTAAGTGAGTCCTCTTAGTTTAAGCCACTTTGGGTTGATTTTCTGTCATTTGCAACCAAGCAACATTTAACTTTTAAAACCTTTGTGTATAATTGTCTTAAAATATTTCCAATAATAAGCAATGTTAGTATTTGCGTTTAGATTTCACAGATTAGGGACTTGAGCCAGAGAGTGCAGCTGCATTGTTCTGATCCCACAGCCATAAAGAGGTAGAGCAGGAGTTTGATCCTAGGTGAGTGTAGTTCCAAAGCTGATTTTCTGTCCACAGTACATATCTCACTGCCTCCATTTATACAAGTATATTTGTGAAAAGAGTTAGCACAACACGCTATTTAGGAAGGAAATGTTGTTGTTGTTAGGTGCCATCGAGTCAGTTCCAACTCACAGCAACCCTATGCACAACAGAACAAAATATTACCTGGTCCTGCGCCATCCTCACAATCATTGTTATGCTTGAGCCCACTGTTGTGGCCACCATATCAATCTATCTCATTGAGGGTCTTCCTCTTTCTCACTGACCCTCTACTTTACCAAGCATAAAGTCCTTCTCCAGGGACTCATCCCTCCTAATAACATGTCCAAAGTATTGGAGACAAAGTCTCACCATCCTCACTTCCAAGAAGCATTCTGGATGTACTTCTTCCAAGGCAGATTTGTTCATTCTTCTGGCGGTCCATGGTATATTCAATATTCTTCACCAACATCATAATTCAAAGGCATCAGTTCTTCTTCTGTCTTCCTTATTCATTGTCCAGCTTTCACATGCATATGAGATGATTGAAAACACCATGGCTTGGGTCAGGTGCACCTTAGTCTTCAAGGTGACATCTTTGCTTCTTAACACTTGAACTAGGTATTTTGCAGCAGATTTGCCCAATGCAGTGTGCCCTTTGATCTCTTGACTGCTGCTTCCATGGGTATTGACCGTAGATCCAAGTAAAATGAAATCCTTGACAACTTCAGTATTTTCAGCATTTATCATGATGTTGTTTATTGGTCTAGTTGTGAGGATTTTTTGTTTTCTTTATGTTGAGGTATAATCCATACTGCAGGCTATGGTCTTTGATCTTCACCAGTAAGTGCTTCAAGTCCTCTTCACTTTCAGCAAGCAAGGTTGTGCCATCTACATAACACAGGTTGTTAATAAGTCGTCCTCCAGTCCTGATGCTCTTTCTTCTTCGTATAGTCCAGCTTCTCGGATTGTTTGTTTAGCAGACAGATAGAACAAGTATGGTGAAAAGATGCAACCCTGATACACACCTTTCCTGACTTTAAATCACTCAGTATCCCCTTGTTCCATTCTAAAGACTGCCTCTTGATCTATGTACAGGCTCTTCAGGAACACTATTAAATGTTCTGGAATTCCCATTCTTTGCAGTGTTATCCACATAGAGAGGAATAATTGGAGATAAGACTAAACGAGCAGCCTAAGGCTAAGATATCCTTGCCAGCTGGATGTGGCAGATGTTGTGATAAGCAATTTAGTTCCCTCTTTAGGACAAATTCTCCCAACTGCTGGGAGTGAGGTCAGCTGATAGACCTCAGTTGTCAACCCCCTCAGGGATTGCCTCAGCTAAAGGTACCATTTTGCTCAAGGTCATAGCACTTTTTCTGGGTGGCCCACATTCAGTGACTGAAGTAGGGCTGTAAAGCCTAGCCCTTTTACCTCAATTCAGTACAACTCAGAAAAATCTCTTCAGAACCCCTTGCAGGGTCCCTGGAGTCTTCCCTAGAGGCTACACTGCAGCTCCCTCTGCTGGATCCTGCTTCTGCCCCTTCTCTTCCATGGGTGTGCATCCCAAGAACCGCCCCCCCCCCCAATAAACCTGCATGCTAATTTCCATTTGAGGATATGCTTCCTAAGGAGCTCAACTTACATAACCAGTCTAAACAGTTTGTAATTTTTCCTAGAGGAGGAACTGAGTGATTGAAGTGAAGAGTGTTCACTCTAAGCAGTGGATGACAATAATCTAAGCATGTCTTAAGAAAATGATGCAAATCATCATATTTCTCCTGACTCTAGCTTAGAACTCAAGTGCAAATGAACACCTCAGCAATGTCACACAACATTCAGTGACTGTTCAGCAAACTGACCACTTGTTTTGGTTTTATGCAAGCAAAACCTGGATGTCACAGTTCTCGTATGAACCTCAAATAATTTTTAATGATTGTTGTCGTTGTTAGGTGCTGTCGAGTCAGTTCTGACTCATAGCGACCGTATGTACAACGGAACAAAACATTGCTGGGTCTTGTGCTACCCTCACAATCATTACGTTTGAGCCTATTGTTGCAGCCGCTGTGTCAATCTATCTCATTGAGGGTCTTCCTCTTTTTTGATAACCCTCTACTTTACCAAGCATGATGTTCCTTCTCCAGAGACAGGTCCCTCCTGATAACATGTACAAATATGTGAGAGAAAGTCTCATCATCCTTGCTTCCAAGGAGCATTCTGCCTATATTTCTTCCAGGACAGACTTGCTTGTTCTTCTGGCAGGCCAACACCATAATTCAAAGGTGTCAATTTTTCTTCTGTCTTCTTTATTCCTTGTCCAGCTTTTGCATGCATATGAGGTGATCAAAAGCATCATCGCTTGGGTCAGGCACACCTTAGTCCTCAAAGTGACATCTTTGCTTTTTAACACTTGAAAGAGGTTTTTTGCAGCAGATTTGCCCAATGCACTGCATCTTTTGATTTCTTAACTGCTGCTTCACTGGGTGTTGATTGTAGATCCAAGTAAAATGAATTCCTTGATAACTTCAATCTTTTCTCCATTTATCAGGATGTTGCTTTTTCTTCCAGTTGTGAGGATTTTTGTTTCTTTATGTTGAGGTGCTACTGAAGGCTGTAATCTTTGATCTTCATCAGTAAGTGCTTCAAGGACTCTTTGCTTTCAGGGAAGTTCTGTCGTTTGTGGAGTCTTGGCGGCACAGTGGTTAAGCACTACAGCTGCTAACCAGAAGGTTGGTAGCTCGAATGCACCAGTTGCTCCTTGGAAACCCTGTGGGGCAGTTCTACTCTGTCTTATGGGGTTGCTATGAGTTGGAATGGACTTGACAGCAATGGTGGTTTTGTTTTGGTGTCATCTGCATATTGCAGGTTGTTAATGAGTCCTCCTTCAATCCTCCAATTCAAAATCTGAATTTTTCATGGTGCTTGACATTAAACCTACCACCTAGTATTGTTTTTGTTTTTTTTTCCCCCTTGCTTGTCTGATGTGGGGCATCTTTTCAAGAAAGTTTATGGCAGCTGTCTTTATAATGCATAATTCTTACCAAGTTTAAAATTAAAATGTTATCACAAGTGGCATTTCCCATCCCATTTCAAATGTAGAGCAAAGCAAGAATTCTCAGGAAGTTAAAATAGTGCCTTTAAAGCCCTGCTTTTAAAAGAATTAGAAAGAAATTGCAGTACACTAGCATTTTCCAACTACCACAATTTTTTATAGTCTATAAAATATTTGCCAACATTTTCCCCATGTGAAATCTATTATACACAATGATTAAAAATAAGCATCATGTGCACTATATGTTACAGATGCTTTTAATAACTTGAAGCCAAAGTAAATGCTCACCAGGGTTCAAAGTTAATAATGAGTAGAAAGAATGCCCTTAAAATCATGGCAGTGGCCATGTATTAAGCCTTTGTTTTGTGTTCTTTCTTTACTGTTGCACTAAAGCAATTACAGTCTGTAAGGCAATCTTCCAATGAAACAATTGCAAGCCTAAGTACCTGTGCAATATGCACTTATATGTTTCATATTGTTCCTGAAGGATTGATTTATGTAAATTATTACAATAACCTGAAATCTAAGGTATTTCAGTACAAGTTATATGAGCCATTACAGATTTATCAACAAAAAAGTCTAATTCTATCACAAGACATAATTTTATACATTTTGTGAAATATATGAAGTTTATGTAGTCCATAAACTTCTTATTTGGTAATAGTCTACTTATATAAGTCTAGTATTCATTGTGCTTTGTTTCAATAATTTTGTGCAATTTTCTGTCCTCTCAAGGGCAAGACCAACACTTATTCATTTTTATTTATTTATTTATTGTACTTCAGATGAAGGCTTACAGAACAAATAGTTTCTCATGAAACAGAAGTACACATGTTGGTTTATGACACTGGTTAACAACCCCGGAACATATCAACCCTCTAACTTCTTAATCTTTTTTTTTTTTTTTGATGAAAATACACGTAGACAGAGATACACCATTTCAGAAGTTTCTACATGCACAGTTCAGTGACATTGACTATGCTCTTCGAATTGTGCCGCTACTCTCACTTAAGATGAAGGCTTACAGAACAAAATAGTTTCTCATTTAACAGTTACTACCAATGATGCCCTATGACAATGGTTAACAATCTCACAGCACATCAACAATATCCTTACTCAACCTTGGGTTCCCTATCACCAGGTTCCTTGTCCCCTTCTGCTTTCTGGCCCTTGTCACTGGACTCCTGTACCTCGTTAGTCTCATTTGGTTTTACGGGGCTGTTCACTCCCAGGCTGAACAGTGAACCTCTGAGGTAACTTCACCACTGAGCTAAAAGGGTGTCTGGGGGCCACACTCTCGAGGTTTCTCTAGTCTCCTTTAGGCCAGTAAATCTTGTCTTTTTTTGTGGGTTAGAATTATGCTCTACATCCTTCTCCAGCTCTGTCCAGAACCCTCTGCTGTGATCCCAGTCAGAGCAATCAGTGGTGGTAGCTGGGCACCATCTACATGTACTGGACTCAGTCCGGTGGAGGCCTTGGTAGCTGTGGACAATTAGTCCCTCAGACTAATCTTTTCCTTGTATCCTGTTCTCTTTATTCTCCCTTGATCCCGAAGGCATGAGACCAGTGGGGTATCTTAGATGGCCGCTCACAGGCTCTTAAGACCCCAGACACTACTCACCAAGGTAGAATGTAGAGGACTGTCTTTATAAGCTGTGTCATGCCAAATGAGCTAGATGCTCCCCGAGACTATGGTCCCCAGAGCCCTCCGCCCAGCAGTTCAGTCCCTCAGGGGGTTTGGATGTGTCTACGGGGCTTCCATGACCTTTCCTTGTACAAGTTGTGCTAGTATCTCCTGTATTGTGTACTATCTCACCCTTCACCCAAGATACCACTTATCTATTGTCTATTTAATATTTCTCCCACCGCCCGTCCCATCCCTGGTAACCAACAAAGATTGTTATATTTTGTGTGTGAACTTTTTCATGGGTTTTGACAACAGAGGTCTCATACAATATTTGTCCTTTTGTGATTGACTTATTTCACTCAGCATAACGTCCTCCATTTTCATCCATGTTATGAGATGCTTCACAGATTCATTGTTGTTCTTTATCGTTGCATAGTACTCCATTGTGTATATGTACCATAGTCTGTTCATCCATTCATCTGCTGATGGGCATCTAGGTTGTTTCCATCATTTCGCTATTGTGAACAATGCTGCCATGAACATAGGGGTGCATATGTCTATTCACGTGATGACCCTTATTTCTCTAGGATATATTCCTAGCAGTGGGATTGCTGGATCGAATGGTATGACTATTTCTAGCTTTCTGAGGAAGTGCCATATCATCTTCCAAAATGGTTGTATCATTTTGCATTCTCACCAGCAGTGCATAAGAGTTCCCATCTCCCCGCAGCCCCTCCAACATTTGTTATTTCCAGTGTTTTTGATTTGTGCCAGTAATGCCGGGTTAGATGGTATCTCATTGTGGTTTTAATTTGCATTTCCCTAATGGCTAGTGATCACGAGCATTTCCTCACGTGTTTGTTGGCCATTTGAATGTCTTCTGCGGTGAAGTGTCTGTTCATTTCCTTTGCCCATTTTTGAATAGGATTATTTGTCTTTTTGTTGTAGAGGTGTTGGATTTTTTTGTAGATTATGGAGATTAGCCCTTTGTCTGACTTGTACTGTCCAAAATTTTTTTCCCAGTCTGTAGGTTCTCTTTTTACTCTTTTGGTGTAGTCTTTTAAAGAGCATAGGTGTTTGATTTTTAGAAGATCCCAGTTATCTAGCTTATCTGTTGGATTTTGTGTGTTGATGGTTATGGTTTGTATCCTGTTAATGCCATCTAGTAAGGCCTGAAGTGTTGGTCCTATTTTTTCTTGTATGAAGTTTATCGTTTGAGGCTTTATATTCAGGTCTTTGATCCATTTTGAAGTAGTTTTTCTGTACAGTGTGAGGTATGGGTCCTGTTTCATTTTTTTGCAGATGGATATCCAGTTTTGCCAGCACCATTTGTTAAAAAGACTGTCTTTTCCCCATTTGATGGACTTTGGGCCCTTGTCGAAGGTCAGGTGACCATAGGTGGATGGATTTACATCTGGGTTCTCAATTCTGTTCCACTGGTCAATGTATCTGTCGTTGTACCAGTACCAGGCTGTTTTGACTACTGTAGCTGTATAGTAGGCTCTGAAGTCAGGTAGTGTGAGTCCTCCAACTTTATTCTTCTTCTTCAGTAGTGCTCTAATTATTTGGGGATTCTTCCCTTTCCATATAAAGTTAATGATTAGTTTTTCCATCTCTTTGAAGAATGTTGTTGGTATTTGGATCGGGATTGCATTGTATTTGTAAATTGCTTTGGGTAGAATTGTCATTTTCACAATGTTGAGTCTGCCTATCCATGAGCATGCTGTTTTTCCATTTATGTAGATCCCTTTGGGTTTCATGCAGTAGTGTTTTGTAGTTTTCTTTGTATAGGTCTTTTACATCCCTGGTCAGATTTATTCCTAAGTAGTTTATCTTTTTAGGGGCTATTATAAATGGTATTGTTTTCCTGATTTCCTTTTCATCATTCTCCTTGTTGGTGTATAGGAATCCAACTGATTTTTGAATGTTTATCTTGTATCCTGCTACTCTGCTGAATCTTTCTATTAGTTCCAGTACATTTCTCGTGGAGTCTTTAGGGTTTTCTATGTATAGTATCATATCATCTGCAAACAGGGACAGTTTAACTTCTTCATTACCAATTTGGATGCCCTTTATTTCTTTTTCTTGCCTTAATGCTCTAGCTAGAACTTCCAGCACAATGTTAAATAGGAGTGGTGATAAAGGGCGTCCTTGTCTTGTTCCTGTTTTCAAGGGGAATGTTTTCAGCCTCTCTCCATTAAGAACGATGTTGGCCATTGGTTTTGCAGAGATGCCCTTTATTATGTTGAGAAATTTCCCTTCTATACCTATTTTCTTGAGAGTTTTTATCAGGAATGGGTGTTGGACTTTGTCAAATGCCTTTTCTGCATCAATTGACACGATCATGTGATTATTTTCTTTTCTTTTATTTATGTGGTGGATTACGTTGGTTGATATTCTAATGTTGAGCCATCCTTGCATACCTGGTAGGAATCCTACTTGGTCGTGGTGTATTATTTTTTTGATATGATGCTGAATTCTATTGGCTAGAATTTTGTTCAGAATTTTTGCATCTATATTCATGAGAGATATTGGTCTGTAATTTTCTTTTTTTGTGACATCTTTGCCTGCTTTTGGTATCAGAGTTATGCTGGCTTCATAGGATGAATTTGGAAGTGTTGCTTCCTCTTCTATACTCTGAAATAGCTTGAGAAGTACTGGTACAAGGTCTTCTGTAAATGTTTTGTAGAATTCTCCAGTGAAGCCATCTGGGCCAGAGCTTTATTAGGTTGGGAGTTTTTTTATTACCTTTTCAATCTCTTCTCTTGTTATGGGTCTGTTCAGATTTTCAACATCACTTTGTTGTAGTTTGGGTAGGTAGTGTGTTTCTAAAAATTTATGCATTTCCTCTAGGTTTTCAAATTTATTGGAGTATAGTTTTTCATAATTATATTATAATCCTTTTTATTTCAGTTGGGTCTGTTGTAATGTTGCCCATTTCATTTCTTATTTGGGTTATTTGTTTCCTCTCTTTTCTTTTGTCAGTCTGGCCAGTGGTTTGTCAATTTTGTTGATTCTTTCAAAGAATCAACTTTTGGTTTTGTTGATTCTTTCTATTGGTTTTCTGTTCTCTATTTCATTTCTTTCTGCTCTGATCTTTACTATTTCCTTTCTTCCAGTGGTTGTGGGCTTTTTTTGCTGTTTTCTTTCTATTTGTTTGAGTTCTGTAGCTAGAGTTTTGATTTTGTTCCTTTCTTCTTTTTTTGATACGTGCATCTATTGCTATAAATTGTCCCCTGAGGACTGCCTTTGCTGTGTCCCAAGGGCTTTGGTCTGATGTGTTTTCATTCTCATTGGATTCTAGGAATTTTTTGATTCCATCTCTGATTTCTTCTATTACCCAGTGATGTGTAAGCAGGGTATTATTCAGTTTCTATGTAGTTCATTTTTTTTCCTTCCTCTTTCTATTGTTAGTTTCTACCTTGATGGCATTGTGGTCAGATAAGATACTTTGAATTATCTCACCGTTTTGGATCTTGTTGAGAATTGCTCTGTGGCCTAAGATGTGGTCTATTCTGGAGAACCAGAATGTGTACTTTGCAGTGGTTGGATGGAGTGTTCTATATATGTGTCTGAGGTCAAGTGGGCTGATTGTGCCCTTTAGGTCTTCTGCATCTTTGCTGAGTTTCTTCTTAGTTGTTCTGTCCTTCACTGAGAGTGGTGTGTTGAAGTCTCCTACTATTATTGTGGAACTGTCAATTTCTCTTTTTAGTGTTGTCAGAGTTTGTTTTATGTATTTTGGAGCCCTGTCATTGGATGCTTAGATGTTTATTATCGTTATGTCTTCATGATAGATTGCCCCTTAATCATTATATAGTGTCCTTCTTTGTCTTTTATGGTAGATTTTGTTTTAAAGTCTATTTTATCTGAGATTAGAATTGCCACTCCTGCTCTTTTTTGGTAGTTGTTAGCTTGATATATTTTTTCCAGCCTTTGACTTTTAATAAACTTACATCTTTGTTTCTAAGGTGTGTCTCTTGTAGACAGCATATTGATGGATCCTGTTTTCTTATCCGTTCGGTCACTCTCTGTCTCTTTATGGGTGTATTGAGTCCATTTACATTCAGTGTAATTATTGATAGATTTGAGTTTTTTGCTGTCATTTTGTAGTGCTTTTTTTTGTGGTGCTGATGTTTTCTTTGTTCCTCTTACTCTCTTGTGCTGAGTTACTTTTTTTTGTGGATTTTTTTTTTCATTTCTTTTGTTTTTGTAGGTTTTGTTTTTGCTGAGACTTTATGTTTTTCCTCTTTTTTTTTTTTAATGAGTATGTTTGTTAACTTTCTTTGTGGTTACCATAAATATACCCTTATCTTTCTAAGTTTGAAGCAGTCTAACATTAGTTGGTATCGCCTTGCCTTCCTCTCCATTAGAAGGTTCTATACCTATGCCATTTATTCCCTCTTTTATTGTTTTGATGTTGTTGTCATTTACTGATTAACTGCTCTGATTCCCTGTTGTATTTCTTTTGGTTTTGGATAGTCCTCGAGAGTTCATTTCCTAGATTGGTATCTGGCTGGTATGATCCTGCGTCATAGGTTCTGCCTGTGAGCTGAAGCCGTTTGTCCTCAGATTGAAGAACTTGGTTTAATAATTCTTATAAGTTGTGTTTGACTTTTACATATTCCCTTAATTTCTGTTTATCTGGAAATGACCTAATTTCACCAACAAATCTCAACGAGAGTTTTACAGGATATATTATTCTTGGCTGACAATTTTTTTTTTCAAGATTTTATATATGTCATCCCATTGCCTTCTTGCCTGCATGGTTTCTGCCAAATAATCTGAGCTTAGTCTTATTGTTTCTCCTCTGTATGTGACTTCTTGTTTTTCACAAACTGCTCTCAGGATTCTTTGTTTGTCTCTGGTTTTGGTGAGTCTGATTATGACATGCCTTGGTGATTTGCTTTTGGGGTCTCTCCTTTATGGGATTCATTGAGCTTGTTGGATGGCCAGCTTTGCATCTTTCATGATATTGGGGAAGTTTTCTGTCAGCAGTTCTTCAATGATCCTTTCTGTGTTTTCTGTTTTCTCCCCCTGTTCTGGAATTCCAATCACTCAAAAATTTTTGCTTTTGATTGTATCCCACATAACTCTCAGGGTCTCTTCATTTCTCTTTCTCCTTTTTTCAAATTTTCCTGGAACAGAGTTGTATCGAAGTCTTTGTCTTCAGTTCCACTGATCCTGTCTTCCACCGTTTCAAAATTGCTTCTCAGCCCTTCTATGACACCATACCATTTCTGAAATCTTGTTGTTTATCTTTTGGATTTCTCATTGTTGTCTTTGTATAATTTCTAGTTGTGAATTTATTTTCGCATTTTGTTCCTGCATTATTTTCCTGATTGCTTCCAATTTTTTTCCCATATTTTCCATGGATTTTTCTATGTTTTCCTCATGTTTGTCAGCTTTTTGCCTCAGTTCTTGGAGAATTCTGAGTATTAGATATTTGAATTCCCTATCAGGTAGTTTTAGTGCATTTTCTTCCAGAGGAGAGTCATCTGGTCTTTTATTTTGGATGCCTACTGGGACCATCCTGTCCAGTTTTTGTAAATGTTTTGTTATTGTCTGCTCTCTTCGGGGCATTCAGTAGTTATTTTTCTTGTTTATCGATTGTAGATTTGTTTGTTTCATCCTTTTTTAAAAAAAAAAATTTGACTATGTCTGAGCATGTGGACTGTGTGTTCTTTGCTGTTTGCTCCTCTGTGGGCACAATACTTTTCACCTCCTTCTTCAACTGGCAGGGTCAGTCACTCAGATATGATATGGCAGGGCAGGTCTAGCTGAAGAGGAGTTACTGGGATGGGTTGTTTGTGGCACTTACTACAGCCACCACGGTGGGTTGGTAATCAGTGCAGGGCAGGTTCCAGTAGGCTGTGCCTGTGCTGCTTGGTGGTGTGATGTCAAGCGCACAGTGTAGGTAGGCAAGATGTAGTGGGGAGATTGTTATGTGTGGAGCTAAGATGGATATGGGAAAGAGGAGAGAGGAACAGAAGCCAAAAACATACAAACAAACAAAAAAGAAATGCTAGGGGAGCTTGCCGTTGGAGTGGAGAGATGAGAGACTATGAAATGGAGAAAAACAGAAAGGGGAGGAGGAAGAAAAGAAAAGAATGAATAAATAAGAATCAGAAAGGTTAAAGTACCACAAAGTTCCCAGGTATCCCACCGGTGCCGCTATGAGGTCTGGAGAAGTCGCTCTGAGGTGTTGCAGTACTGCCTGGCTAGAAGACATAGATGTATACAACTCCAGGTATTCAGGGAACAGAAAGAGAAGGAAGATATAGAGAGACAAGAAACTGAGCAATGAAGAAAGACAAAAAGGGAAAAAGAAGAAAAATAAAAGAAAACAAATTTAAAAAATAAAAGAAAGAAAGGCCCCAAAGAAACAACAACAACAACAAAAAACAACATAAAAAGCAATGCCCTCAGGGATGCCTCTGCATGTCTGTGGAAGCCGAAGGGGAGTCTCCCTGCCATACAGCTCAACCTGGCTAGAAAGGGCTCCCAACTCAAGAAAAGGAAAAGAAAATAAAGAAACAATTCAAAACAAAGAAACAAAAACTCCGGGATCCCACCAGCGCAGCAGCCTAAACCAGGAAGCAGCTCCACACTCGAACAGAACTCTGTAGCCCCTCAGGAAGAAGCGAAGATGGCGCACGGAGCCAGGTACTTGAGCGAAGCATGGGGAGGTGGCAAGAGGCAAGTAAGAAATCAAAATAAGCAGAAAGAAAGAAAAAAGCAACACTAGCAGCCAACAAATGGCACTCAGAGAGCCAGCTAGTGCGGGCTGGTGTTTCTGGAGAAGAGACTGTGTCCGCGGGAAGCAGAGGGGGTCGAGTGTGGGTGAAGAAGGGTAGAGAGTGGGAAAGCATGTATCACAAATTACCGGAGCTCTGCAGCCCCTCAGGAAGAAGCAAAGATGGCGCACGGAGCCAGGTACTCTAGCGAAAGGAGGGAGAGGTTGGGAGAAGCAGGGAAGAAATAAAAAGAAGTGGAAAAAAAGCAACACCAGCAGCCAACAAATGACAGTCAGGGAGCCACCCATTCGGCTGTGTGGAATCCAACCAGCCACTGTTTCCTGGTCAAGAGACTGTGGCTGCAGGAAGCAGAGGAGGCCGAGTCAGGGTGAAGAAGGGTGGGGGGTGGGAAAGCATATATTGCCAATTACCAGTTGTTTTGTCTCCCACTGGAAGCTCCGTGAGGCTGCTTTCTCATACCCCCTGTTTGCTGATCTCCGATAGGAGTCCAAGATGGTGGATCCGTGCTCTGTTAGCTGGTATGGGACCTCTGCATTAATCTCTCCTCCCTCTCCGTTCTTTGTCAGTTTTCTCATTCCATTTGGTGCTTGGCTGAGTTCTTTACCTCTTCATTTGATGTTTTAGGGTTTCAGGATTGTTGTATTCTCTGTTCGGCTTAGTTTTTTGGATCTTTGCTGTGGAGGGGAGGAGTATTGCTTCTGCCTAGAGCGCCATTTTGCCAGAACTACCTATTCATTTTTAAGTCCCAAGTATATAGCATCATATTGCATGTTGAGGTGGTCCTGGAATTGTTTTAGAATGAATGAAAATGTCCGAAAAATCTTAGTGCAGTTTTAAGTTTTAATATCTTCAAAAGTAGAAATGCTGCAACCATATGGAAATATTACATGAAAGTTTAATTATGAAAATTTATATTATATTAATTTAGTTTTTGAGTCTTTAATATTAATTTTTTAAGTTAAATTTAATATTTTTTACTTCGCTCAACATTTGCCTTCTTTAGAGAGACAGAAACTAAAAATCTGAACTACAATTTTATTATTCAAAAGTCATAAAATTATACAAATGCAAGAAAATGATCTAACTTTCAATTATATTTTTATAAGTGTGTACCTTTTGTACTTCTGAAGTTATTGATGCTTAAAACTGCACTAAGACTTTAGGGGAATTCCAGAAGTCTAATTGTTCATCGTCATGTTCTGTTTTGCTTTTTCTGATTTTTTTTTTTTTTAAATTGGTAGTGCATATACAGAACAATTTTCCCAACAATTAAACTTATGCAAAATGTGATTTTCTTGTCAGTTCACTTTCTGTGTATTCTAATTGTTAAAGTCAATATATTTAATGACAAATCTAATCCTCAATAGTTGGAAGAAGCTCGGATGGGTTAAGATTGCTAAAGGGGACATGACATAATTGCTGAGTCCTGGACATCCTCGAGTTTTTCAAACAAAGATCCAGGAGCTGATGTTAATGAAACAGTCAGCTCTCCATTGAACCAGCTTTGTTCTAATCATAAATGTCTAATAATAAGTATGGCAGAATATAAGGTAGAATGCTTACAAGAAAATGTGTATTAGCAGCAAGATGATTATTTGGAGATGTAGCTCTCCTCTTGAGTGTCCTTGAATAGACCTGCATTAGGTTGAAGGGAGCCAAGAATATAAACCTGATGAAGGGCTCCAACCCAAGGTTTGGAATTATAGAAGCTTCTTGGAATTGTATCCTATTTGGCAGAAAGAAATCCTGACTCAGGCTTTTTATTTTTCCACTCTAAGTACATTGAATTCTCTGCCTTGTCCAATGTGTGGATCTTTCTGGAATACCCTCAGAGATGAAGTATTTTATACATATCTGTAACAACTAAAGGACACCTATTCATATTCTTGGAGAACAAGGGTGATTCATTTCCTGGATATTAATAAAAAAAACTCCCTACATTGACTATGTCCTAAGGATTCATGGAGTACTATAGCAGTCATAAGGAGCTCTAGTGGCACAATGGTTAAGCGCTCAGATGCTAATCAAAAGGTTTGCAGTTTGAACCAGCCAGGGGCTCTATAGGAGAAAACACCTGGCAATCTGCTCCCATAAAGATTAAAGCCTGAGAAACCCTGTGGGGCAGTACTATTGTTGTGTGATGGCACACAACAACAACATAGCCAAAATAAACCAAAATCTGTTGCCACTGAGTCAATTCCAACTCACAGGACACAGTAGAACCACCCCATAGGGTTTCCAGTGAGCAGCTGGTGGATTTGAACTGTCAGCCTTTTGGTTAGCAGCCATAGCTTTTAACCACTGAGCCACGAGCAGTCATGAAAAAAAGTTATGAAACAATAAAATCACATATTATATTATCAAGAGGCCTGAAAATTAGAACTCTGTTACTGGCCTGAACCATGAGCACACACACACATACACATGCTTCTCATGAATAGATGGAGGGAAGAAAGGAAAGAAGGAAGGAAGGGAGGTAGGCAGGTAGGGAGGGAGGGAGGGAAGGAAGAAAGTTGTTTAATTCTTATTAGGTCCTAAGGTATCACAACTACAGAAAATTATGAACTTTCACTATGTGTGAGAAGAACTGTATATTATCTAGTCACTGAAACAACCCCTTTTACAGATTAAAAAGCAAAACAAAATACCCCGAACAATTTTACATAGTCCAGGAGCTGGCAGGTGTCAGGTTTGTCTGACTTCAAAGCCCTTTCCACCACACTACTACTGATCAAATGAAAAGTAAAGAGATGATACCCATTACTGTTGAGTCGGTTCCAACAAGGTTGTCCTATAAGACAGAGTAGAACTGCCCCACAGGGTTTACAAGGAGCAGCTGGTGGATTTGAACTGCTGAACTTTTGGTCAGTAGCCAAGCTCTTAACTACTGTACCACCAGGGCTCCAAAGAGATGACAACAAAACAAAAATGTATACAGCTTAGTATCTGTGTCAGTCAAAGTAATCGTTAGCTGCTATAACAAGGAGTTTCAAAATCTTAGCGGCTTCATAAGATAAAATTTATTTCTTACTCACTTGTTCTTGGCTTTGTGCGGGCTGGGAGACTTTCATGGGTTGAGAGGCTCTCCTGGGCCAGCCATCCTCCCAGTGGTGACTCAGGGATCCAGGCTCATCCGCTGTGTAGTTCCATCATCTTGTAATCTTTTACTGTCAACCATGTGGAGAGATAGGGTGAGATTAAGTAGGAGATTTTTGAGTGATGTTTTAGAGGTTAGGTCTAGAGGTGGGGCACATTATTTTCATCCACATTTCTTCATTCAGAACTCAGCCACATTGTCCCAGTCTACCTAAAAGGTGGGCTTAAAATTGTCTAGCCAAATGCCTAAAATATCAGTATGTCATACTTCCTTTCTCAAACCAAATGGGCCTATACAGTGGACTTTTCTAGGCTCTACTAATTTCTACTATCTCTGTAGTGAGACCTATAAGTACAGTATAGAGACTGGACACATGTATAGGGCTATTGACTGTTTATCATGTCCTCACTTAATGTTTCCATTAGACTATAAGCACCTATAACAAAAGCCACATCTGTTGTTCATCACTTGCCACATACCATTTAAAACAATCCCTTACTCAATAGAGGACCAATAAATAAATACATATATTTTAATACATGCATGCGGAGAAGGAGAGTGTCAGTTTACTACACTCCTGTATATATGAGCCCTGGTGTCTCAGTGGTTAAGATCTACAGCTGCTAGCCAAAAGGTCAGCAGTTCAAATCCACCAGCTGCTCCTTCAAAACCCTATGTGGCAGTTCTACTCTGCCCTTTAGGGTCACTATGAGTTGAAATCAAATTGACAGTGTGTGTGTGTTTTTTTTTTAATATCCACTACCTAACACAATTCTTGGAAGAGTAAGAAATCACTAAAGATTTGTCAAATGAATAGCTTTTATTTCATTTCAAAGTTGGCATTTCATTTTGGTGAATTGTAGTACCTAGCTCAGTTCCACTAGACCTGAAGCACCACCCCAGTTCACTTCATGACTACAGTTCATCTGTGTCATTCACTTTCTTATGAGGTACTTAAGTTTTACTTCCCACATTCTATTAGCACTGTGCTATACAGACTACCAATTCTAATAGACAATTGTCTTCCTCTTTCTCTTTAATGCTATGAAAAGTTGGTTATATCCTAGACCATTTGTTGCCCCACAAAGATGAGAATATATCATCTGTAAAGTTAATGATGTTATGGATAATTGTGTGTTTGTACTTCAAGATTAAACATCTTTAGTTCTCTAGTTATACAATTTAATACTTCATAGGCTCTCAGAGGGCATATATTTTAAAAGAATTTTTTCTGAAAGGAAGAAACCACAGCATTGTGTAAACCCGTTTTGATAACTTATGTAAAAATATAAGGGTCCTTAAATCTGCTAATGTACATAAAACCAAGCAAAATTATCATTAATAACGATTGCATTTTGTAATCCATTCTGAATTATTCCAATAACCTTTTTGTAATGTCTATTTTATATATCAATAAAGAATTATCTTGAATTTGGAATGTATTAGAAATTCCAAAACCAAATCCATTGCCACTGAGTCAATTCCGACTCATACCAACCCTATAGGACAGAGTAGAACTGCCCCATAGGGTTTCCAAAGAGCACCTGGTAGATCCAAACTGCCAACCTTTTGGTTAGCAGCTGTAGCTCTTAACCACTACCCCACCAGGGTTTCCATATTAGCAATTATGAGACCATTATTAACTATGTGTTTCTATGCAACATTGACTTTATCTCTGTGTTATATAAACATGACAAATATTTTAGCTAATCAACCTATAATTGTAGAGTTCCTACTAACATAGACAACTGAACATTAAATACCAGTTCACAGTCTGCAGTATTCAGGATCTAGGAGCAGAACAACTCTACTCCCAGGTTTTCTTTCCCTTGTTTCCAATACTATTTTTTGATGTTTTTATTAATGGTAAACTATTATCTCATATCATTAAAGTTAGATCAGCCTTATTTAATGGAATTTCACTTTAGAGAGACTGAAGCAGAATATGCTACACAATTTATGAACACAGCTTAAAAATCTTGAACTCATTATTATGAAAAACTATACTCCAACAAATTGAAAGCCTAGAGGAAATGGATAAATTTCTAGAAACAAACTACCTACCCAAACTAAAACCAAGTGATTTTGAAAATCTGAACAGATTCATAACAAGAGAACAGATTGGAAAGGTAATTAAAAAAACTCCCAACAAAAAAAAGCCCTGCACCAGATGGCCTCACAGGAGAATTCTACCAAACATTCAGAGAAGAGCTTATACCAGTACTTCTCAAACTATTTAGGAACATAGAAAAGGAAGTGACACTTCTGAATTCATTCTATGAAGCCAGCATAACCCTGATACCAAAAACAGGCAAAGAAACCACAAAAAAAGAAAATTACAAACCAATATCTCTCATGGACATAGATGCAAAAATTCTCAACAAAATTCTAGCCAATAGAATTCAGCATAATATAAAAAATATAATATACACCATGACCAAGTAGGATTCATACCAGGTATGCAAGGATGGTTCAACATTAGAAAATCAATCAATGTAACACACCACATAAATCAAAGGAGGGAAAAGAATCACATGATCATCTCAATTTATGCAGAAAAGGCATTCAACAAAGTCCAACACCCATTCCTGATAAAAGCTCTCAATAAAATAGGTATAGAAGGGAAATCTCTCAACGTAATAAAGGACATCTATGCAAAACCAAAGGCCAACATCATTCTTAATGGAGAGAGGCTGAAAATATTCCCCTTGAGAACAGGAACAAGACAAGGATGCCCCTTATCTCCACTCCTATTTAACATTGTGCTGGAAGTCCTAACTAGAGCAATAAGGCAAGAAAAAGAAATAAAGGGCATCCAAATGGTAATGAAGAAGTTAAACTGTCCCTGTTTGTGGATAATATGATACTATACATAGAAAACCCTAAAGACTCCTTGAGTAAACTACTGGAACTAATAGAAAGATTCAGCAGAGTAGCAGGATACAAGACAAACATACAAAAGTCAGTTGGATTCCTATACACCAGTAAAGAGAATGATGAAAAGGAAATCAGGAAAACAATACCATTTATATTAGCCCCTAAAAAAATAAACTACTTAGGAATAAATCTGACCAGGGATGTAAAAGACCTGTACAAAGAAAATTACAAAACACTACTGCAAGAAACCCAAAAGGATCCACATAAATGGAAAAACACACCATGCTCATGGATAGGTAGACTCAACATAGTGAAAATGACAGTTCTACCCAAAGCAATTTACAAATACAATGCAATCCTGATCCAAATACCAACAACATTCTTTAAAGAGATCAAAAAACTAATCATTAACTTTATATGGAAAGGGAAAAAGCCTCGAATAAGTAAGGCACTGTTGAAGAAGAAGAATAAAGTAGAAAGACTCACACTATCTTAACAAATGGTCTGGCAAAACTGTATGTCCATCTGCCAAAAAGTGAAACTGGATCCATACTTCACACAATATACAAAAACTAATTCAAAATTGATCAAAGGCCTAAATATAAAGCCAAAACTATAAAGTTCATATAAGAAAAAATAGAATCAACGCTAGAGGCCCTAATACACAGCATTAACAGGATACAAACCATAACCAACAGCACAAAATTCCAGAAGATAAACTAGATAACTGGGATCTTCTAAAAATTAAACACTTATGCCCATCAAAAGACTTCACCAAAAGAGTAAAAAGAGAACCTACAGACTGGGAAAAAATTTTTGGACATTACAAGCCAGACAAATGTCAAATCTCTAAAATCTACAAGAAAATCCAACACCTATACAACAACAACAAAAAAACAACAAATAGTCCAGTTAAAAAGTGGGTAAAGGAAATGAACAGACACTTCACCAAAGAAGACATTAAAGCGGGCTATAGAGACATGAGGAAATGCTTGCAATCACTAACCATTAGAGAAATGCAAATGAAAACCACAATGAGATACCATTTCAGCCTGGCATTACTGGCACGAATCCAAATCACTGGAAATAACAAATGTTGGAGAGGCTACAGGGAGATTGGAACTTTTATGCACTTCTGGTGGAAATGCAAAATGATACAAACATTTTGGAAAGTGATACGGTGCTTCCTTAGAAAGCTAGAAATAGAAATACCATACGATCCAGCAATACCACTCCTAGGAATATATCCTAGAAATAACAGCCATCACACAAATAGACATATGCACACCCATGTTCATTGCAGCATTGTTCACAATAGCAAAAAGATGGAAACAATCTAGATGCCCATCAACAGACGAATGGATAGACAAACTATGGTACATACACACAATGGAGTATTATGCAATGATAAAGAACAATGATGAATCTGTGAAGCATCTCATAACATGGATGAAACTGGAGGACATTATGCTGAGTGAAATAAGTCAATCACAAAAGGACAAATATTGTATGAGACCTCTATTGTAAAAACTCATGAAAAAGTTTACACAAAAAAAGAAACAGTCTTTATTGGTTATGAGAGATGGGAGGGGTGGGATGGGAAATACCTAATAGACAATAGATAAGTGGTAACTTTGGTGAAGGGTAAGACAGTACACAATACTGGGGAAGCCAGCACAACTTGTACAAGGAAATGTCATGGAAGCTCCATAGACACATCCAAACTCCCTGAGGGACCAAATTGCTGGGCGGAGGGCTGTGGGGGCCATGGTCTTGGGGAACATCTAGCTCAATTGGCATAACACGGTTTATAAAGAAAATGTTCTACATTCTACCTTGGTGAGTAGTGTCTGGGGTGCTAAAAGCCTGTGAGCAGCCATCTAAGATACTCTACTGGTCTCACCCTTTCAGGAGCAAGGGAGAATGAAGAAAACAAGATACAAGGGAAAGATTAGTCCAAAGTACTAATGGACCACAACTACCATGGCCTCCACCAGACTGAGTCCAGTACAGCTAGATGGTGCCCGGTTACCACCACTGACTGCTCTGACAGGGATCAGAACAGAGGATCCTGGACAGATCTGGAGAAGAATGTAGAACAAAATTCTAACACACAAAAAAAGATCAGACTTACTGGCCTGACAGAGACTGGAGAAACCCCAAGAATATGGCCTCTCGACACCCTTTTAGCTAAGTAATGAAGTCACCCCCAAGGTTCAGCCTTCAGCCAAAGATTAGACAGCCCCATAAAACAAAATGAGACTAATGGGTCACAACAGCCTGGGGACAAGGACTAGAAGGCAGGAGGCAAAAGGAAAGCTGGTAATAGAGAACCCAAGGTTGATAAGGGACAGTGTTGACTTGTCATAGGGTTGTTAACCATTGTCATAAAACATATGTGTACTAAATGTTTAATGAGAAACTGTTTGTTCTGTAAAGCTTCATCTGAAGTACAATTAAAAAAAAAAATCTCGTACTCATGCGACAGTTTCATTCACATTTAATCTGTAAATCAGACATCCATAGCAAAATTTTAGACTATTCCTGCAGACACTGGTGATATCTTCCGAAAAAGACAAGACAACTTGTTTCTCCACAATTACAAGAAAGTAATAATTCATTTGTCACTTTTATCAAGACTCTGGGGAACATGTACTGACTCCTTGCTCAGGTCAGGCTTTGGGGTCCTCAGACATACTGGGGCCTTAGGATACAATCATTTGCTGGAAGGTGGCACAAAGGATTAAGGAGGTAGCTCTAAAAACAAAAGCCCTGGGCTGAAATTATGGCAGACCCTCTGAATCTCTCAAGTTGAAAATAGAAGTTCATTCAAATACTTTTGAATCCTAAGTGGGCATTTAGATCATTTGGAAACTGGGAGAGGCGTACCCAAGCCATGATTCAGGGGCTGTAATCTAGCCACCGCTCCTAGCTCCTGGAGTCTTCCAGGGAAGGCATACTTTCCTAGTCACATAAAAATGGTGCAGGATAGCTAACAGGACCCTGTGCCTATCATCTGAAAGACCACTTTGGTAATTGCTTCTTACACGTTTATATTGCAGCACCCAAACTAAACAGCCTGAACCATGGTTTTTTCAGTGGTCACGTGGGGATAATTGTACTGCCTCTTTCTAGGATTGTTGTGAGGATTAACTGATTCAACACATGAACGTTCAATAAATGTAAATTCTTCCTATCGGTATATCCTAGAATTGTCACAAAGATTAAATAAGCTTGTAAACTGCCTTGCATTGTGCCTGGCACCTCACAGGCCCTCAAAAGTGGCGCTTTTATTGTTGGTAAAATTTAATTAAATTTACCTCTCCCACCCTACACTGTTCTGATCCAAAGAGCAAGAACTGTGATAAACTAAAATTTAGTAATAAAATAGGTTTTTTGAAAGTTCACCTTGTTCTAGACATTTAAAAATTAGTATTCATTACTTAATCCTTATAATTCTTCTTTGACGTTGCTATTTTATACCTACTAATTTATAATACATTCTTTTATACTTTGAGGATATTATTTGATACTAATTTATACAATTTTATATTCATCATTCACATGAAACAATTGAGAGGTTTTAAATCTATGAATCTTAATGAGAAGAAGGAGGAAGAGGAGGAAATTTCAATGTGTTCTTAGAGCCACCTGTAAAACTAAATTAGTTTGAATAGTTTGATTATGTGCCTACCTTGTGAATAATTGAAGGATCTCGGGTGGCACAGTCGAAAGGTTGGCGGTTTGAACCCACCAGCCTTTCTGTGAGAGAAAGATGTGACAGTAGGGTGCTGTAAAGATTTATAGCCTTGGAAATCCCATGGGAACAGTTCTACTCAATCCCATAGGGTCACTATGAGTCAGAATTGACTTGAAGTCAATGGGTTTGGTTCGGTTTATGAATAATTTGCAAAGTTGTCAAGTTAATATCAAATATAATTTAAAACATTCCTTATAACATTACATGGTACAATTTTTATGAAAATCTACATTGCATTTCATATTTATATTAGTTTTTTTAAAAATACATTTTTAATGTACAAAATCTCATATTTTTTTCCTAAGCAATTGAAAAGACATAAAGTTAACTACTTCATAATTCTACACCTATTCTGTGGTTTCCGTACATTAGAGCTGACACTGAAAATTCTTTCCATACCAGTACTGGACATAAGAATTGAAACTGAATATTGAACCAGTTTTAACAGATTTAACGCTGTAGGTATTTTGTTGAAAATCTATTTCTGCTGATCAAGAGATTATTTTTCCCTCAAGGGAATTGAGACCCTGTCTAAGGTACCAACCTCCTTGTAAATAGAATTTGTAGGGAGTTCTATTTCCCCCACAGTGACAGCATTCAAGTTTGAATTACTATTCTTCAACAAAAAAAGATTTCTCATCATTAGCCAAACACAAAGCACTCAGAACTTGATATCCTGAATTTACAAGAGTGGCAATTCCCCAATGTTGGATTTTTTTGTTTACACACAGGCACTTTCAAGAAAAATATAACTACATGAAATGGATTTTCTTTTTCCACAATGGGAGTATGTTTTTCACATTGAAATATGTCCTATAATATTTCCTTTTAGGGAATTTGAGAATTCAAGTTTATTATTTATATTGAATTGTTTATGTGAGAGATGGGTGTATGTGTGTGAACGTATGTGTCTGTGTGTGTGTGTGTGAACTCTGTGAGGTGACTACTATCATCCTCATTTAGTAGATGAGGAAATTGAGACTCAGAGAGATTTTATATGTAATATGTGCTTGTATGTTCGTGGGTGTACATGCATATATATGTATATTTGTGTATGTATGTATGTACGTATGTTTAATTCACACAGGGAGAAGGACTGATTGTATTTACATCATAATGTCAAAAGTAGTTTTCTCTGGTGGTTGATATTTCAGGGAAACTTATATATACATTTATCAAAAATACATGTGTATATCTTATATTTCTGGAGCTGTGTTAAATAAATAACTTTTACAAGGCTTTTTCTCAGTGAGGATTGACATATGGTGTTGACCTGGATGCTTTTCTATATTGAAACTTTGGTTTAATTAACAGTAGGGACCCTGTTTCTCTGGTGGCATATACTTATGGTTTGGCAAGTAGAAGTCACTTTTGTGCAGATTCAGAAAAGTTATAGATGTCTAGAGGATGTCCCTTCCTTGGAGATGGGGTAGAGTGGTGGAGTGTAGGACGAAGCCTGGGCTTGGGCAGACAGTCTGGCCAGAGAGACATGAGCTGGATGCGATAGAATTTTGTCCCTGGGCCAGGCAGTTATGTGCTGCATGCATACTGCAGATCCTGATGTAGAAGCCATAGGTATTACAGTGGGCCCTGTATTACAGAGGGCCTCAGTATTACAGTGCAGCTGTATGAGGTATGTGTTTGTGTACATGTGTGGGTATAAGCATGACTAGGTGGGCATTAAAGGTAGAGGGGCAGTTTCAAAGCTTCTAACTAGCTATCATCAGGCAGGTAGCATAAATGAGGGAAGTGGCTGTATGCAACCCCTCTTGTGCACATCTTTAAATCTTCTTTACCCCCAACTCTTACTCCTGAAACTGATGTGGAGACCAGTGTGCATGGGTTTTGACAAACTTCACACAGGATCAGGGCCCTGGTGGTGAAGTGGTTAAGCATTTGGCTGCTAACCAAAAGGTCAGCAGTTCAAATCTACCAGCCGCTCCTTGAAAACCCTATGGGGCAGTTCTCTGTCCTATAGGGTCACTATGAGTTGAAATTGACTCAATGGCAATGGGTCACACAGGATCAACCTGACATACTGGGATCCCACAACTCAATTCCTTCCCTAAGGTCTTCTCTAATCACATAGTTGGGTTACCCTGAAATCCCTTAAGATTTGTGCATGTGCAACCCAGGTTTGACCAACTGAATGCCTGGTGTAATTAATCTCTTTTGGGCCACCCTTGATTAATGCATTCAAGAGTTGTTGAGTAAGTGTTTTCCCCTTCCATTCTCTGTAGAGCAGAGTTGTTTGATTATCATATTATTGACATTTTGGGCTGGATAATCCTTTGGTCCTCAAAGTTGTCCTGTAAACTGTAGGATTTTTAACAGCATTCCCAGCCTTTACCCACTAAATGCCAGTAGCACCTGTCACATCCCACTGGACCAGCAGCAGGAGTGGCTCTGAGGGGCACAAGTCAGATTCCAAAAAAAAAGATGGAAAAAACCAGGTTGATCAGACAAGGATTTTTAGGGAATTTACAAACAGAGGTTGATGCCAAGATTCTCACGATGGACAGTGAAGCGTTGAGTTACCGGGGTAGAGGTCCATACAGGGCAGTGTGGGGTATGGGTCTGTATACTTAGTGCTCATGTGCAAGGATACGTGCAGGGGAACCAGGAAAAAACACATCTAATCTATGATGGATGGGGTTGTTTTTGTACTAATTAATGGGTTAGAATTGATGTAACAATGAAGTCAGGTGTTTGGTGTATTTTTTCTTGGCAGGCCACTAATCAGTGAGGAACTCTGGTTTTCTCCTAGCGTCCTATGTGGGCAGGACCCATCTTGTATTGGTCATGGTCCTCACAGCACCCCCCAACCCAGGCTTTCTCCAGACAATGCCAAATGCCACTCCACTCCCCAGGCCCAGAGGCACTGTCTATAGAGTAATGCATTAGTGAGAAGCATAAAAAGAGAAACCTGGATAACGAGTATAAATTCTGTGGTGCAACCATCTATGGTGATATTTTTGCATGGTTCTGTTTGTATGTTTCTCTGTTATAGTGAATTAAGTCTCATAAAGAACTAAGAAGAGATTTAAAATGGAAATTAAATATTATTACCTAGCTGACAAAGAATTTATAATGCCAACCTTTCATTAGAGTAGACTAGTATTTCCCAAACTGGGTCCCAAGGAAGGACATCATTTCCTTAGCCTTTTTCTTCTGAATGTACATTTAAATAATTAGCATATTAAAGTTTCTTGGACGTCCAAGGGTAAATAAATTCACTTACCATTGTCTAAGGTTAAACAAAGGAACCCTGGTAGTGAGGTGGTTAAAGCTCTCAGCTGCTAACCAGAAGGTCAGTGGTTTGAATTTACCAGCAGCTCCATGTGAGAAAGTCTTCCATAAAGACTTACAGCCTTTGAAACCGTATAGGGGAATTCTACTCCGTCCTACAGGGTCAGAGACCCTGGGTCACTATGAGTCAAAATCTACTAGACGGCAGTGGGTTTTTGGTTTTGGTTTAAGGTTAAACAAAGTTAGTAAAGAAGACTAGACTCTTTTCTTGTCTTGCTAATATCCACCCAAACCCATTTGCTTCTTACCAGTCTGAAAAGTCAATGAATGTTGTATATACTATAGCCTCAAAATGTAAAATTTTTCAGCTATTCTTTTATTGTAGATTCTTACACCAGTTTAAAATCTTTACATTAGCATTAAGTTACTGGAGTCAGATTTAATTGGGACTTAAATATAATTTTAAAGAATAATTTGGTTTATGTTAAATGATGTAATAACATTTTAATGCCTTCACCTCTTCAATGACCGTGATTAGACTTATGGACATACTCTGCTTTTCTCTTAATGGCTCACTTTGCCTCCATTCAAATGCTCTTCTGAGTATTTATTTTTCTATTTCTTTAATTAGTATTATTTTTAAATATACCCCAGAAACTTTACCACTTGCTACAAGGGCTTTAGAGATATCAGTACAAGAAAATCATCTAGCATAGTTGCATGATGCATGGCCAGTAAGTAGAAGGTGCCAATCTGAGTTCAGAACCAAGCTCATGAGCTCTCTAGAGCAGTCAGTTTGGAGACAGCCTGGCCTAGATAGGCTGATATCTAAGAGGGAAGCAGACTCAGAACAGAGTGCAGCCTGGAGAGTTGGTGAGAATGTTCTCTTACAAGCTCATCTTTACATGATAATAACGAAACTCAATTAAAAATCACTGGTGCTTTCTTTATTTGTTTTCTCAGCAGAAAGCTCAAATACCAGACTGTCTGGTTCAAAATTGAACACCTGGCAACCCTAATGATTTGCTTTGCACAGTGAATTATGTTGTTTGGTAGATTTAGAAATGTGGAGACAGCCAGGGCCAGGGTAAGGGGAGCCAAGAAAGATTCAGGAGAAAAATACCTATTCTTTCAATTTTTCTATTTTTAATTGGCTTACAAATAGAAGATTTCTAAGGAAAAGAAAATGTTTTAACTTATTATTCCTTTTTGGTCTAGGCCTTTGCATTTCCACTTCTTGCCCTAAATACTAATGTTCACAGCTTTAACTGTGACCACAATTCCTGATGGATTTGATTTAGGTGTTCGAGATTTAGGGTGTTGCCCTAACTCTGGTAAAAAACTACCATGGTTCAATCAACTAAGTCATATAAGAGTGTGGGGTCTGAAGTCAGATGGCTCTGTTTGAATCACAGCTCTGCCACTTCTCAGCTGTGTAGACAAAAAACTCAACCTCTTTTGGCCTTGGTTTACCTACTGCTGTCGAGTCGGTTCTGACTCATAGCAGCCCCATAGTGTTTCCAGGGTTGTAAATCTCTATAGAAGCAAACTGCCACATCTTTCTCCCACAGAGCTACTGTTGGTTTCAATCTGCTGCCCTTTCAACCACTGCACCACCAGGACTCCTTTGCCTTAGTTTACTCAGGTGTAAAATGGAGTTGATGATAATAATATCCATTATTTTTGTTGTTTTGTTGTGAGGATAAATAGGCCCACCCCTAACATTTGTAGGTTCCAGGGCAAGAGTACACACGTTAGCCTCCATACTCGAAATATTTCAAAATTGTAAATTACGTTAATAGGCTATTGAATAAACTATGTTTTGTCCACCTACCTTGACAAGTATACCTTCAAAAAGCTAGTTCGGGTATAAATTTATAATTCTCAGGCTCCTTAGGAAACCCTGGTGGCATAGTGGTTTATAGCTATGGCTGCTAACCAAAAGGTCGGCAGTTCGAATCCACCGGGTAATCCTTGGAAACTCTATGAGGCAATTCTACTCTGTCCTGTAGGGTCACTATGAGTCGGAAAAGACTTGACAGCAACAGGTTTGGTTTTTGGTTTTCATCAGGCTCCTTAGCATTCTATACTGGAATGTAGAGGTCTTCAGCTTTTGGCCTACCCCCTTCTCTTCTCAAAACTAGCACTTTTCTACAGTGTAAGGGTCTGGCACGGTATGTGTGGACACCCTAGTCAACACATCGAAGCTACATGCACATCCCAGCAAAGACAAGCCCTTAGGCCACTCCTCAGAATGTAGGGTGTACACAACTAAGGCATGGTAGCCCATGCAGGAAAGATAGTGGCAGATGCCTGGGCAGGCCCTGGAAGTAGCTTCAAGGCCATTTTGGCAAGGAATTCTGGGGACATGAGAACCCAGAGCATGGTCCTGGGAGTGGACATAGGCTGTGGATAGGCAAATTCCCTTAGCCTTGTGTATACCTCATTCTAGGAGGAAGAAGAGCACAGCAGAGCTGAGCCTTCAAAAGTGCAAGGCCCAGGATGGGGTTCTCTTGTCAAGAGTAAAGGGTGCTGGTAAGATGGAACACCAAAACCTAACTCACTAAGTCCAGGCAAAGTACCTAAAACAAGATCTGGCATATTATAAGCACCTGATAAACACTAGTTTTGTTATTAACTACTACTGGGTGTCACCACTAAGCCCTGAAGATATAATAATGAGAAGATCACAATCATTGCTTCAGGATCTATAACTCTTTGATAGATAGGCATTTAAGCCAACAGTTTGGGCTACCTGCTGTAATAGAGATATGCACAATTTGTTAGGTAGCACTTGAAAGGAAACTACTAACTCCCTGGGAAGGTCAAGGGAAGGCCTTAGAGAGGAAGTCATAGTTGAACTGAGATGTGAAGGGTGGATATGAGTTTGGCCATCATATAGCTGGTGAAGTTGGACAGTTCAATCAAAGGCAACAATATATCAGATACATGGATATTGGAAAGAGCATATCACTTGGTGTGGGGGTGGAGAAATGTTATTGAGGGGGATGGCAGGCAGTGACGATGGAGAAATGGGCAGGAAAGTTATGAGGTACAGCCAAGGTCAGAAATGTCACAGTGGCCTTCCACATAGATAAACTCATTTTAGACAAGGATTTCAATGGTAGAAGAAGAGGTAGATGAGGAACCAAGATTAGGACTTCAGCAGGGCAAGGTAGGCCTGACAATGCACAGAGAAGGGAGAGCAAGTTTACACAAGACTGTTAACAGGAGGGCAGTTGAGGAAAAGTGTTCCACAGGTCCAGGGAGATCGGGTGCCAGAATTCCAGAAGACTTTTTTCTGGAAGGCCCCAGCCTAAATCCATGTTGTCTCACCCCTACACTTCTTTATTCAGCCACCTCTTATTTATGCATCCCTCAGAACTTAGGTGAGGTATCACTTTTCAGGAATCCTTTCCTAAACCACCTCTCTAATTCAGAAGATACTTTCAGTATCTCCACAGTATTTCAGTGAAGCATGTTGTTGTTAGGTGCCATCGAGTTGGTTCCAACTCACAGTGACCCAATGTACAACAGAACAAAATACTGCCCAGTCCCACACCATCCTCACAATTGTTGCTATGTTTGATGAGGTCTTTCTCTTTTCACTGACCCTTTACCAAGCCTGATGTCCTTCTCCAGGGACTAGTCCCTCCTGACAACATGTCCAAAGTACAAGAGTCAAAGTCTCATGATCCTTGCTTCTAGGAGCATTCTGGCTGTACTTCTTCCAAGACATATTTGTTTGTTTTTCTGGCAGTCCATGGTATATTCAGTATTCTTCACTAACACCATAATTCAAAGGCATCAGTTCTTCCATCTTCCTTATTCATTGTCCAGCTTTCACATGCATACAAGGCAATTGAAAATACCATGGCTTGGGTCAGGTGCACCTTAGTCCTCAAAGTGACATCTTTGCTTTTTAACACTTCAAAGAGTTATTTTGCAGCAAATTTCCCCCATTTGATTTCTTGACTGTTGCTTCCATGGCCATTGATTGTGGATCCAAGTAAAATGAAATTCTTGACAACATAAATCTTTTCTCTGTTTAGCATGATTTTGCTTATTGTCCAGTTATGAGGATTTTTGTTTTCTTTATGTTGAGGTGTAATCCAAACTGAAGGCTATAGTCTTTGATCTTCATCAGTAAGGGCTTAAAGTCCTCTTCACTTTCAGCAAGCAAGGTTGTGTCATCTGCGTATTGCAGGTTGTTAATTAATCTTACTCCAATCCTGATGCCCCATTCTTCTTTATATAGTCCAGCTTCTCAGATTCTTTGCTCAGCATACAGATTGAATAAGTATGGTGAAAGGATACAACCCTGATGCACATCTGAAACATATGGCAGTAGTAATAATACTACTTATAGTATATAAGTACTTTTTATATAAGTATATATAAATATAAGTATAAATATAAATATAATATATTTTATTATATATTTATATATTTATATATATAATATATTATATATTTATATATTTATATATATAATATATTATATATTTTTATATATATATAAATATAAATATAAATATAAATATAAGTATATATAAATACTACTTCCTTATAATTTTCAAACTTTAACATGAATCAGAACCACCTGGAGAGCTTGTTAAAGCACAAATTGCTGAGACCCATCCCCAGAGTTTCTGATTCACGTCTTAGAATTTTCTTTTCTAACAAGTTCTAAAAATGCTGCTGGTTTGCGGGTCACACTTTGAGAACCACTGCTCTAGTAGAGTCTAAAATTCTTTTTTAAAAAAATATTTTATTGTGTTTTAGGTGAAAGTTTACACAGCAAATTAGGTTCCCATTTAACAAATTTTATACAAATTGTTCTGTGACATTGGTTACAATTTCTACAATTTGTCAGCATTCTCATTATTTCCATTCTGTTTGCTCTGTTTCCATTGATCTAGTGTCCCTTCTCCTCCTTGCCTTCTCATTTTTGCTTATGGGTAAATGTTGACTTTTAGTCTCATATAATCAATTGTTTAAGGGACACACATTAAGGGAACACATTACTTATGGGTGATATTGTTTATTTTATAAGCCAATCTATTATTTGACTGAAAAGTGACCTCCAGCATTAGCTTCAGTTCCAAGTTCAAAAGGTATCTTCCGGCGATAGTCTCAGGGGTTTCTGTAGTCTCTGTCAGTCCAGTAAGTCTGGGCTTTTTTAGGAGTTTAAATTTTGTTCTACATTTTCCTTCCATTCTATCCAGGACCTTCTATTGTGTCCCTGGTCAGATTGGTGGTAGTGGTTGCTGGACACCATCTAGTTCTTCCAGTCTCAGGCTAGAAGAGGCTGTGTTTCGTGTGAGCTATTAGTTCTTTGTTGTTTTCTTCTTTGAGTCTTTGGTTTCCTTCCCTCTCTTTTGCTCCAGATGAGCAGAGACCAATAGTTGTATCTTAAATGGCTGATCACAAACTTTTAAGACCCCAGATGCTACTCATCATACTAGAATGTAAAACATTGTCTTTATGAACTACGTTATGTCAATTTACTGAGTTGTCCCATGAGACTGTGGTCCTAAGTCTTTTAACCCAGTTATCCAATTCTGGGGGGTGTTTGGATATGTCTTGAAAGTCTCTGTAACTGTGCCCCCTATGTGCTTTGTCATATGTATGGATATATATGCAGCACACACACTCATGTGTGTATATATATATATATATATATATATATATATACATATATATATATATATATATATATATGCCTACAGGTACACCTATACATGCATGTGTATGTATTTGCATATGCCTTCATATACACATATATGCATACATATCCACCTATGTAACCACACACATTTTTTGGTTGTTATTACTATTACTGTTGTTGCAAAATTGTACAGGCAGTCCCCAGGTTACGAATGTCGGACTTATGTACAACTCGTAGTTACGAACCAGCCTGGTAAAGTCTATTAAAAATTCGAGGTACATACAATGGTTCATAATAACGAGTGCCACTTTGTGATGCACATCAAAATATTATTATTATTATTACTGTATTATTAGGTTAAAGATGTTTTAGTGTATCTGGAAGTATTTCTTTAATGTTTTTATGCATAGAAAGGTACACTATATACTGAGACAAACATTTCACTAACTGATGTTAGATATGAACCATACCTAATGGTTCTGACTTATGTACAAATTCGACTTACAGACAGATTTAGAGATGGAACTTGTTCATAATCCGTGGACTGCCTATGTGTAGCTTACAGCATTTACTGAAATTGTCCCTTTTTCTTGTGTACTTCTTAGTGTCTTCATTTACCTTGGTCAAGTGGTGCAGACTTCACCCATATTTGCTATCACCTTTCCCATCACCAAAAATAACAAATTTCTACTATCTAGAAATTGACTCGCCTTAACCCCCATCCTTGGCAACCATCAAAGAACATTGTTTTCTGTGTCTATCTATTCTTGACTTTTATAATGGTGAGACCATACAATATTGGTTATTTTGTGATTGACTTATTTCACTCAGCATAATGTCCTCCAGATTCATTCATATTATGTTTTGAGGACTCATTATTCTTTATTGTTGAGTATTATTCCATTGTATCTATGTACTACAATTTGCTTATCCATTCATCCATTGATGGGAGCTTAGTTTGTTTCCATTTTTTGTTATTGTGAATAATGCTGCAATGAATGTAGGTGTTCATATGTCTATTCATGTCACTGCTCATATATCTCTTGGATACCTAGGAGTAGGAATCCTAGATCCTAGGTATTTCTACTTCTAGCTTTTTGAGGAAGTACCATACTGTTTTCTATAGTGGTTGTACCATTTTACGATCTCATCAGCAGAGTATAAGAGTTCCAATCTCCCCACAACCTCTCTAGCATTTGTTGTTTTCTGATATTTTGATCAGTGCCATTTTTGCAGATGTGAGATGGTATCTCATTGTAGTTTTGATTTGCATCTCTCTAATGGCTAATGATCTGGAAGTATCTTTTTATGTGTTTGTTGGCTGCCTGAATGTCTTCTTTGGTGAAGTGTCTGTTCATGTCCTTTGCCCATGTTTTCATTGGATTCTATGTCTTTTTGTTGTTGAAGTTTTCTATGCATATTAAAGATTAGACCCTTGTCAGATAGGTCATTGCTGAATATTTTTTTCCTAGTCTATAGGTTCTCTTTTGGTAAAGTCTTTTGGTGAGTATAAGTATTTAATTTTTAGTAGGTCCCGGTTTCTAACTTCTCTCCTGTTGTTCATGCATTTTTAGTTGGTTCTGAGAGACTATTTATGCCAAAAATTAAGACTAGCTTTGTCTCTATGTTATCTTTTAGGAACTTTATAGTTCTAGCTTTAACATTTAGCTCTTTGATCCATTTTAAGTTAATTTTTGTGTGAGGTGTGTGAAATGGATCATATTTCTTTTTTCAGCAAATGGATATCCAGTTCTGCCACCACCATTTGTTAAACAGACAGTTTCTTCCCCGTTGAATGGACTTTGACCCTTTGTTGAAGATCAGCTGCCAATATATGGGTGGATTTACTTCAGGGTTCTCAATTCTGTTCCACTAGTCTTTGTGTCTGTCACTGAACATGTACCAGGCTGTTTTGATTACTGTGGCTGTTTAATAAGTTTTTTTTTTTTTTTTTACTTCATTTGAAGGCTTATAGAACAGTTTCTCAGGAGACAGTAGTACACATATTGTTTTATGACATTGGCTAACAACCCCACAACATGTCAACCCTCTAACTTCTCAACCTTTTTTTTTGGTGAAAATACACATAGCCAAAGATACACCATTTCAAAAATTTCTACATACACAGTTCTACGCTCTTCCAATTGTGCTGTTATTCTCACTTAAGATGAAGGCTTACAGAACAAAATAGTTTCTCATTTAACAATTACTACAAATGTTGCCCTATGACAATGGTTAACAATCTCACAACACATCAACAATATCCTTACTCAACCTTGGGTTCCCTATCACCAGCTTCCTTGTCCCCTTCTGCCTTCTGGCCCTTGTCACTGGACTCCTGTACCTCGTTAGTCTCATTTGGTTTTACGGGGCTATCTACTCCCAGGTTGAACGGTGAACCTCGAAGATAACATCACCACGGAGCTAAAAGGGTGTCTGGGGGCCATACTCTTAGGGTTTCTCCAGTCTCCTTTAGGCCAGTAAATCTGGTCTTTTTTTTGTGAGTTAGAATTATGTTCTACATCCTTCTCTAGCTCTGTCCAGAACCCTCTGTTGTGATCCTGGTCAGAGCTGTCAGTGGTGGTAGCTGGGCACCATCTAGCTGTACTGGACTCAGTCCGGTGGAGGCCTTGGTAGCTGGGGACCATTAGTCCTTTGGACTAATCTTTTCCTTGTATCCTGTTCTATTCATTCTCCCTTGCTCCCGAAGGTATAAGACTAATGGAGTATCTTAGATGGCTGCTCACAGGCTTTTAAGACCCCAGACACTACCAAGGTAGAATGTAGAGCATTGTCTTTATAAGCTGTGTCATGACAATTGAGCTAGATGTTCCCTGAGACCATGGTCCCCAGAGCCCTCCACCCAGCAATTCAGTCCCTCAGGGAGTTTAGATGTATCTATGGGGCTTCCATGACCTTTCCTTCTACAAGTTGTGCTAGTTTCCCCTGTATTGTGTACTGTCTCATCCTTCACCCAAGATACCACTTATCTATTGCCTATTTAGTATTTCTCCCTCATTCCTCCCATCTCTGGGAACCAACAAAGATTGTTACATTTTGTGTGTGAACTTTTTCATGGGTTTTGACAATAGAGGTCTCATACAATATTTGTCCTTTTGTGATTGACTTATTTCACTCAGCATAACGTCCTCCATTTTCATCCATGTTATGAGATGCTTCACAGATTCATTGTTGTTCTTTCTCATTGCATAGTACTCCATTGTGTATATGTACCATAGTTTGTTCATCCATTCATCTGTTGATGGGCATCTAGGTTGTTTCCATCGTTTTGCTATTGTGAACAATGCTGCTATGAACATAGGTGTGCATGTATCTATTCGAGTGACAACTCTTATTTCTCTAGGATATATTCCTAGCAGTGGGATTGCTGGATCGAATGGTATGGCTATTTCTAGCTTCTGAGGAAGCGCCATATCATTTTCCAAAATGGTTGTATCATTTTTCATTCCCACCAGCAGTGCATAAGAGTTCCCATCTCCCTGCAGCCCCTCCAACATTCGTTATTTCCAGTGTTTTTGATTTGTGCCAGTAATGCCGGATTGAGATGGTATCTCATTGTGGTTTTAATTTGCATTTCTCTAATGGCTAGTGATCACGAGCATTTCCTCACGTGTTTGTTGGCCATTTGAATGTCTTCTGCGGTGAAGTGTCTGTTCATTTCCTTTGCCCATTTTTGAATAGGATTATTTGTCTCTTTGTTGTAGAGGTGTTGGATTTTCCAGTAGATTATGGAGATTAGACCTTTGTCTGACTTGTACTGTCCAAAAATTTTTTCCCAGTCTGTAGTTGCTCTTTTGACTCTTTTGGTGAAGTCTTTTGAAGAGCATAGGTGTTTGATTTTTAGAAGATCCCAGTTATCTAGCTTATCTGTTGGATTTTGTGTGTTGATGGTTATGGTTTGTATCCTGTTAATGCCATCTAGTAAGGCCTGAAGTGTTGGTCCTATTTTTTCTTGTATGAAGTTTATCGTTTGAGGCTTTATATTCAGGTCTTTGATCCATTTTGAAGTAGTTTTTGTGTACAGTGTGAGGTATGGGTCCTGTTTCATTTTTTTGCAGATGGATATCCAGTTTTGCCAGCACCATTTGTTAAAAAGACTGTCTTTTCCCCATTTGATGGACTTTGGGCCCTTGTCGAAGGTCAGGTGACCGTAGGTGGATGGGTTTACATCTGGGTTCTCAATTCTGTTCCACTGGTCAATGTATCTGTCGTTGTACCAGTACCAGGCTGTTTTGACTGCTGTAGCTGTATAGTAGGCTCTGAAGTCAGGTAGTGTGAGTCCTCCAACTTTATTCTTCTTCTTCAGTAGTGCTCTACTTATTTGGGGCTTCCTCCCTTTCCATATAAAGTTAATGATTAGTTTTTCCATCTCTTTGAAGAATGTTGTTGGTATTTGGATTGGGATTGCATTGTATTTGTAAATTGCTTTGGGTAGAATTGTCATTTTCACAATGTTGAGTCTGCCTATCCATGAGCATGCTATGTTTTTCCATTTATGTAGATCCCTTTGGGTTTCATGCAGTAGTGTTTTGTAGTTTTCTTTGTATAGGTCTTTTACATCCCTGGTCAGATTTATTCCTAAGTAGTTTATCTTTTTAGGGGCTATTATAAATGGTATTATTTTCCTGATTTCCTTTTCATCGTTCTCCTTACTGGTGTATAGGAATCCAACTGATTTTTGAATGTTTATCTTGTATCCTGCTACTCTGCTGAATCTTTCTATTAGTTCTAGTAGATTCCTCATGGAGTCTTTTGGGTTTTCTATGTATAGTATCGTATCATCTGCAAACAGGGACAGTTTAACTTCTTCATTACCAATTTGGATGCCCTTTATTTCTTTTCTTTGCCTTATTGCTCTAGCTAGACCTTCCAGCACAATGTTAAATCGGAGTGGTGATAAAGGCCATCCTTGTCTTGTTCCTGTTTTCAAGGGGAATGTTTCAGCCTCTCTCCATTAAGAATGATGTTGGCCGTTGGTTTTGCATTGATGCCCTTTATTATGTTGAGAAATTTCCCTTCTATACCTATTTTCTTGAGAGTTTTTATCAGGAAAGGGTGTTGGACTTTGTCAAATGCCTTTTCTGCATCAATTGAGATGATCATGTGATTCTTTTCTTTCCTTTTATTTATGTGGTAGATTACGTTGGTTGATTTTCTAATGTTGAGCCATCCTTGCCTACCTGGTATGAATCCTACTTGGTCGTGGTGTATTATGTTTTTGATACGATGCTGAATTCTATTGGCTAGAATTTTGTTAAGAATGCATCTATATTCATGAGAGATATTGGTCTGTAATTTTCTTTTTTTGTAACGTCTTTGCTTGGTTTTGGTATCAGCGTTATGCTGGCTTCATAGAATGAATTTGGAAGTGTTGCTTCCTCTTCTATGCTCTGAAATAGCTTGAGTAGTACTTGTACAAGGTCTTATGTAAATGTTTTGTAGAATTCTCCAGTGAAGCCATCTGGGCCAGCGCTTTTTTTGGTTGGGAGTTTTTTTATTACCTTTTCAATCTCTTCTCCTGTTATGGGTCTGTTCAGATTTTCAATATCACTTTGTTGTAGTTTGGGTAGGCCGTGTGTTTCTAGAAATTTATCCATTTCCTCTAGGTTTTCAAATTTGTTGGAGTATCGTTTTTCATAATATTCTGTTTTAATTCCTTTTATTTCATTTGGGTCTGTTTTATTGTCCCCCGTTGCATTTCTTATTTGGGTTATTTGTGTCCTCTCCTGTTTTTCTTTTGTCAGTGTGGCCAGTGGTTTGTTGATTTTGTTGATTCTTTCAAAGAACCAACTTTTGGTTTTGTTGATTCTTTCTATTGTTTTTCTGTTCTCTATTTCATTTATTTCTGCTCTGATCTTTACTATTTCCTTCCTTCCGGTGGTTGTGGGCTTTTTTTGCTGTTCTCTTTCTATTTGTTTGAGTTCTGTAGTTAATGTTTTGATTTTGTCCCTTTCTTCTTTTTTGATATGTGCATCTATTGCTATAAATTGTCCCCTGAGGACTGCCTTTGCTGTGTCCCAAAGGTTTTCGTCTGATGTGTTTTCATTCTCATTTGATTCTAGGAATTTTTTGATCCCATCTCTGATTTCTTCTATTACCCACTGATGTGTAAGCAGGGTATTATTAAGTTTCCATGTAGTTGATTTTTTTCCTTGCTCTTTCTGTTGTTAATTTTTACCTTGATGGCATTGTGGTTGAGAACATACTTTGAATTATCTCAACATTTTGGATCTTGTTGAGGATTGCTCTGTGGCCTAAGATGTGGTCTATTCTGGAGAACATTCCATGTGCATTGGAAAAGAATGTGTACTTTGCAGCGGTTGGATGGATTGTTTTGTATATGTCTATGAGGTCCAATTGGCTGATTGTGCCATTTAGGTCTTCTGTATCTTTGCTGAGTTTTTTCTTAGTTGTTCTGTTCTTTACTGAGAGTGGTGTGTTGAAGTCTCCTACTATTATTGTGGAACGGTTGATTTCTCTTTTCAGCGCTGTTAAAGACTTTGTTTTATGTATTTTGGAGCCCTGCTATTGGGTGCATAGATGTTTATTATGGTTATGTCTTCATGATGGATCATCCCCTTAATCATTATATAGTGTCCTTCTTTGTTTTTTATGGTAGATTTTGTTTTAAAGTCTATTTATCTGAGATTAGAATTGCCACTCCTGCTCTTTTTTGGTAGTTGTTAGCTTGATATATTTTTTTCCAACCTTTGATTTTTAATAAATTCACGTCTTTGTTTCTAAGGTGTGTCTCTTGTAGACAGCATAGTGATGGATCCTTTTTTCTTAACCATTCTGTCACTCTCTGTCTCTTTTTGGGTGCATTGAGTCCTTTACATTCAGTGTAATTATTGATAGATGTGAGTTTGTTGCTGTCATTTTGTAGTGCTTTTTTTTTTGTGGTTCTGACGTTTTCTTTGTTCTTCTTACTCCCTTGTTCTGGGTTTCCTTTATTTGTGGATTTTTTTTTTTCGTTTCTTTTGTTTTTGTTGAGACTTTATGTTTTTCCTTTATTTTTTTTATGAGTATGTTTGTTAACTTTCTTTGTAGTTACCATGAATTTTACCCTTTTCTTTCTAAGCTTGAAGCAGTCTACCCTTACTTGAAATTGCCTTGCCTTCCTCTGCATTAGAAGGTTCTATACGTATGCCGTTTATTCCCTCTTTTATTCTTTTGATGTTGTTGTCATTTACTGATTAACTGCTCTGATTCCCTGTTGTATTTCTTTCGGTTTTGGATAGTCTTCAAGAGTTCATTTCCTTGATTGGTATCTGGCTGGTATGATCCTGTGTCCTAGATTCCACCTGTGAGCTGAAGCTGTTTGACCTCAGATCGAAGAACTCCCTTTAATAATTGTTGTAAGTTTTGTTTGACTTTTACATATTCCCTTAATTTCTGTTTATCTGGAAATGACCTAATTTCACCATCAAATTTGAACGACAGTTTTGCAGGATATATTATTGTTGGCTGGCAATTTTTTTCTTTCAAGATTTTATATATGTCATCCCATTGCCTTCTTGCCTGCATGGTTTCTGCCAAATAATCTGAGCTTAGTCTTATTGTGTCTCCTCTGTATGTGACTTCTTGTTTTTCACGAGCTGCTCTCAGGATTATTTGTTTGTCTTTAGTTTTCGCAAGCGTGACTATGATATGCCTTGGTGATTTTCTTTTGGAGTCTCTCTTATATGGGATTCGTTGAGCTTCTTGGATGGCCAGATTTTCATCTTTCATGGTATTGGAGAAGTTTTCCATCAGCAGTTCTTCAATGATCCTCTATGTGTTTTCTGTTTTCTCTCTCTGTTCTGGAATTCCAATCACTCATAAATTTTTTCTTTTGATTGCATCCCGCATAATTTTCAGGGTCTCTTCATTTTTCTTTGTTCTTTTTTCTGAGTTTTCCTGAAACAGAGATGTATCCAAGTGTTTGTCTTCAATTCCACTGATTCTATCTTCCACCATTTCAAATCTGCTTCTCAACCCTTTTATGACACCGTCCATTTCTGAAATCTTGTTGTTTATCTTTTGGATTTCTAATTGTTGTCTTTGTATAATTTCTAGTTATGAATTTATTTTGGCATTTTGTTCCTGCATTATTTTCTTGAATTGTTCCAGTTTTTTGTCTGCATTTTCCATGAATTTGTCTATTTTTTCCTCATGTTTGTCGGCTTTTTGCCTCAGCTCTTGGAGAATTCTTAGTATTAGAGATTTGAATTCCCTATCAGGTAGTTGTAGTGCATTTTCTTCCACTGGAAAGTCATCTGCTGTTTTGTTTTGGACGCCTACTGGAACCACACTGTCCTGTTTTTGTAATAGTTTTTATATTGTCTGCTTTCTTCTGGGCATTCAGTAGTTTTTTTTTTTCTTGTTTATTGATTGTAGATTTGTTTGTTTTGTCTCTTTTTTTAAAATTTGGCTATGTCTGAGCAGGTGGGCTGTGTGTTTTTTGTTGTTTGCTCGTCCATGGGCACAATACTTTTTGCCTCCTTCTCCAATTGGCAGGGTCAGTCACTCAGATATGGTATAGCAGGGCAGGTCTACCTGAAGAGGAGTTACTGGGATGGGTTGTTTGTGGCACTTAATATAGCCACCAGGGCAGGTCGGTAATCAGTGGGCAGGTTCCAGTAGGCTGTGCCTGTGCAGCTTGGTGGTGTTATGTTAAGCGCACGGTGCAAGTAGGCAGGATGTAGCGGGGAGACTGTTATGTGTGGAGCTAAGATGGATATGGGAAAGAGCAGAGAGGAACAGGGGCCAAAAACATACAAACAAACAAAAACGAATACTAGGAGAGCTTGCCGTTGGAGTAGAGAGATGAAAGAGTATGAAATGGAAAAAACAGAAAGGGGAAGGGGAAAAAGAAAAGAATGATTAAATAAAAATTGGAAAGGTTAAAGAACTGCAAATTTCCCAGGGATCCCACCGGCGCAGCTATGAAGTCTGGGGAATTCGCTCTCAGGTGTTGTAGTACAGCCTGGCTAGAAGGCGTAGAGGTATACAATGGCAGGTATTTAGGGAACAGAAAGAGCAGGAAGATATAGAGAGATGAAAAACTGAGTAATGAAGAAAGACAAAAAGGGAAAAAGAGGGAAAAGAAAAACAACAGAAATTAAAAACAAAAAGAATAAGAAAAGCCCCCAAAAAATCAGGAAAAAAAAAAAAAAAAAAACATCGAGAAAAGAAATGCTTTCAGGGATCCCTCTGCACATCTGTGCAAGTTGAGGGGGTAGTCTTCTTGCCACACAGCACTGCCTGGCCAGTAAAGGCTCCTAACTCAAGAAAAGGAAAAGAAAATAAACAATTCAAAACAAACAAACTGACAAAAGCCCTGGGATCCCACCAGCACGATAGCCCAGACCAGGGAGCAGCTCCAGACTCGAACAGAGCTCCACAGCCCCTCAGGAATAATCAAAGATGGCACATGGAGCCAGGTATTTGAGTGAAAGGAGGGGGAGGTGGTGAGAGGCAAGGAAGAAATCAAAAGAAGTAGAAAAAAAAGCAACAGCAGCAGCCAACAAATGGGACTCAGACAGCCAGCTACTGCAGGCTGGTTGAATCCATGCAGCTGGTGTTTCTCGGACAAGAGACTGTGTCCATGGGAAGCAGAGGTGGCTGAGTGTGGGTGAAGAAGGGTAGGGAGTGGGAAAGCATATATCACAAATTACCGGAGCTCTGCAGCCCCTCAGGAAGAAGCAAAGATGGCACACGGAGCCAGGTATTTGAGTGAAAAGAGGGGGAGGTGTTGAGAGGTAAGGAAAAATCAAAAGTAGTGAAAAAAAGCAACACCATCAGCCAACAAATGGCACTCAGAGAGCTGGCCCGTTTGGGTGTGTGGAATGCAAGCAGCCGGTGTTTCCCGGACAAGAGATTGTGGCTGCGGGATGCAGAGGCGGCTGAGTGGGGGTGAAGAAGGGTGGGGGGTGGTAAAGCATATATTGCAAATTACTGGTCATTTTGTCTCATGCTGGACGCTCCATGAAGCTGTTTTCTCCTACCCCCTGTTTGCCTGTCTCCGATAGGAGTCCAAGATGGCGGATCCACGCTGCGTTAGCTGGTAGGGGACCTCTGCATGAATCTCTCCTCGCTCTTTGTTCTCTTGTCAGTTTTCTCACTCCATTTGGTGTTTGGCTGAGTTCTTTATCTCTTCATTTGCTATTTTAGGGTTTCAGGATTGTTGTATTCTCTGTTTGGCTTAGTTTTTTGGATCTTTGCTGTGGAGTGACGGCGTGGTGCTTCTGCCTATAGCGCCATTTTGCCAACACTCCTGTTTAATAAGTTTTGAGATCAGAAAGTGTTGGGCCTCCTACTTTGTTCTTCTTCTTTAATATTACTTTAGCTATTTGGCGTCTTTGTTTTCCATATATAGTTGGAGAGTAGTTCTTCTATTTCATTAAAAAATGCTGTTTGAATTTGGGTCGAGATTGTGTTATAGGTATAGATTGCTTTGGGAAGTACTGACATTTTCACAATGTTAAGTCTTCCAATCCATGAGCATCGAATGTTTTCCCCATTTATGTAGGTCTTTTTTGGTTTCTTGCAGTAGTGATTTATAGTTTTCCTTGTATAAGTCCTTCACATCCCTGGTTAGGTTTATTACTAAGTATTTCATCCTTTGGGGGGCTATTATAAATGATATTGTTTTCTTGATTTCCTTTTTGCGGTTCTCTTTTTTAGTGTAGAGGAACCCAACTTACTTTTGTGTGTTGAGCTTGTAACCTGAAACTTTGCTGAATGTTTCTATTAGATCCAGTAACTTTCTTGTGGAGTCTCTGGGATTTGCTGTTTATAGGATAATGTTATCTGCAAATAAGGATAGTTTTACTTCTTCCTTTCCAATTTGGAAACCTTTATTTCCCTTTCTTGCCTTATTGCTCTGGCTAGGACTTCCAATACAATATTGAATAAGAGTGATGATAATGGGCATCCTTGTCTTGTTCCTGTTTTCAAGGGGAATGCTCTCAATCTTTTTTCCATTGAGAATAATATTGGCTGGTGGTTTTGCATATATGCTTTTAATTATGTTGAGGAGTTTCCCTTCTATTCCTGTTTTGCTGAGAGTTTTTATCAGGAAAGAGTGTTGGATTATTTTCAATGCCTTTTCTGCATCAATTGAGATGATAATGTGTTTCTTTTCCTTTGTTTTATTTATGTGGTAAATTAATTTATGTGGAAAATTGATTTTCTAATGTTGAACCACACTTGCACCCCTTGTGTGAATCCTACTTGATCATGATGTATTATTCTTATTATTTTGCTATGCTGTTGAATTCTGTTGTCTAGAATTTTTTCGAGAATTTTTATGTCTATATTCCTGAGGGATATTAGTCTGCAATTTCCTTTTTATGTGATATCTTTGCCTGGCTTTGGTATCAGGGTTACGCTTGCTTCATAGAATTAATTAGGCAGTATTCTTTCCTTTTCTATGTTCTGGAATAGTTTGAGTAGAATTGGTGTCAACTCTTCTCTGAATGTTTGATAGAATTCTCCAGTGAAGCCATCTGGGCTGAGGCTTTTTCTTGTTGGCAGTTTTTCTTTTAGTGACATCTTCAATTTCTTCTTTTGTTATGGGTCTGTTCAGATTTTCTACCTCTATTTATGTTAGTTTAGGTAGGTTGTGTGTTTCTAGATTTTTTTTTCCATTTCTTCTAGCTTTGTAAATCTGTTGGAGTATAATTTTTCATAATATTCTGTTACAATCCTCCTCGTCTCAATTGGTTCTGTTGTAATGTCACCTATTTCATTTCTTCTTTTGGTTATTTCTGTCTTCTTATTATTTTCCTTTGTCAATTTGGCCAGTTGATTTGGCCACTTTGGACAGATATTGATCTTTTCAAAGAACCAACTTCTAGTCTTGTTGATTCTTTCTATTCTTTTTCTGTTTTCTATTTCATTTTTTTCTGCTCTGATCTTTATTATTTCCTTTCTTCTGGTAACTGTGGTCTTCTATTGCTCTTCTTTTTTAATTTGTTCAAGTTGTCAGGTTAAGTTATTGATTTTGGACCTTTCTTCTTTTTGAATGTATGCAGTTATTTGTGTAAGTTTTCCTCTGAGCAGTACTTTTGTTGTGTCCCAAAGTTTTTGATATATTGTGTTTTCATTCTCATTTGATTCTAAGTATTTTTTAATTTAATTTTTTATTTCTTCTATGACCCAGTAGTTTTTAAGTAATGTATTATTTAGTTTCCAAGTATTTCATATTTATTTATTTTTCCTTGTTCTTGATTTCTTGTTTTATAGCATTATGGTCAGAGAAGATTCTTTGTATTTTGGATGTTTTTTTAATTTATTGAGGTTGCTTTGTGGCCTAGAGTATGTGTATTGGATAAGAATGTGAACTGTGCTCCTGTTGGGTAGTGTATTCTGTATATGTCTATGAGGTCGAGTTGGTTGATTATGTTATTTAGAGCTTCTGTATCTTTAATGAGTTTGTTTCTAGTTGTTCTGTCCATCATTGAAAGTTGTGTGTTAAAGTCTCATACTATCATTGTAGAACTATTTCTCTTTTCAATTCTGTTAGAGTTTGTTTCATGTATTATGGAACTTTGTCATTGGGTTCATAAATATTTATTATTTTTATGTCTTCTTGGTGAATTGACTGTTTAATCATTATATCGTTAATCTTTTGCCTGCTGGTCACTGGGCCAGTAGAGGGAGGGGTGAAGTGTGCCCAACTGGTCACTGTGTGTGAGTGCTGGGTCACTCTCCATAGGCTGCAGCATGTAATTGGGGCTTGGCTTGATTAAATGTGATGGGGGTAGGCTGGCTGGGTGGGGGACCTCTAGTTGTTGCTCTATGGATCCACTATTCTGTGAGCATTTCCTATTCAAATAGGCAGGTACTGAAGCTGGTGATTAGTCCTGTTGCTAGTTCCTAGTTCCCTCCCTCCCTCCTCTGTGGTCGCCAGCATCCCTGTAGCTCTTGCCCGCCTTCTTGCACTTTCCCTCCTTAGATTCCATTTATGTCCTGCTCATCTTGCTTCACTCCAGGTTTGTCTATACATTATCTCTGTCTACCATTGGGAATTCTGTGAAGTTGCCTTCTGTGTTCCTCACCTGGGAACATTGCTTGCTTTGTCTCAAGATGGCCACATTGCCTTAGGCCAGCTGGCAGGGCACCTATGATGCGTAAATCTTGTTTGCTGTTTTTATTCAATCTCTCCTTACACTCGGTGTTTGGTCTAATTCTTCATCATTCCACTTGGTGTTCAGGGTACCAAAGTTGTCATCTGTATCTGTTTCACTTAGTTTCTTGAGTCTTTGTTGTAGAGAGACACTATGGTGTGTCTAACTAAGCCATCATCTTGGGTCAATCCTGAGTCTAAAATTCTTGAGGAAAGAGGCCATCCCTTATTTCACTGTAAATTCTCAGCCCCTTTCGATGAGCCTGGCACATAGTGGATATTGAGTAAATGCTTGTGGTGATTAGATAAAGAAGAGGTAATTGGTGCTATCAATATCAATACTCTGACCACATGTCTTGGAAATTTCAGTGCACCCTAGTTGACTTCTAACTGGAAGTATTTGAATCTTTGTGTCTGAGGCCTCTTCTTCTGGAACTGTGGAAAGGCCCCTATGCCTACAAGGCAGGCTAGAAGTGCTGAGAAATTGTTGCTGTGTACCATCGAGTTGATTCTGACTCATAGTGACCCTATATGACAGAATAAAACTTCCCTATAAGGTTTCCTATGCTGAAATCTTTACAGAAGCAGATCACCAGGTGTTTTCTCCAGCAGAGTGGCTGCTGGGTTCAAACTGGCAATAGTTTGGTTAGCAGCCCAGCACTTAGCCATTATGCCACCAGGGCTCCTCAGTGACTTTTGGAAGTTGGAGAATAACTACCCAGCTTAATTACTCCTTAGTTAGTACAATTTTAAGATACATTCTACACAAATTTCCAAAATACCCAGTAGGTTTGAGCTGCAGTTGCCCGCAGCAGTAACCTGCTCCATGATACACCATTTATTAGATTTCTCCTCTCACTATTTTGCACTCGAAAACTTGGCTCAGGGTCTGCTTCTGAAGAAATCCAAACTAAGGTGGAGGTCAGGGAGCACAAAGATAAAAAATATAGGTTAAGAGTCTTGCGAATATGAGACAGATTCTAGACAACACAAAGGGTCAGAAGCCTCCACCAAAGTGACTCTGCAGCATATGCCAGAATCTACGCAGAAGGACTGGCAACAAAACTGGAGATGGCCAGCCATGAGTCTACCATCTTCAGAGTCCTGTTGTTTCAGATCTTCATCCTAAGTCTTAGGTGGCTGTAGGTGGGGATAAGCCTGCTGGTAAATTGGTCCAAATGACCAGGAATCAGGAAATCAGGAAACTGGGGCGAGGAAGTCCTTAAGAGACTCAAATCTACATTTCAGCCTGAAATGTCCAAAGTGACTCTCTAAACTGCCCACATTTACTGGATAATTAATAAACATTTGACCTTCTCTTGGCCTGGAAGTATACATATGAAAAAAGATAACCTTCACACAAAAAGAGGCTTATGTTCATCCCTGATGCCAAGGATGGGGAATGAAAATTCAGTCTCCTACTTACCCTTCTCTTGGTGAGTTTGCAGGGACTGCTCCTTTGCATTCTTTTCCCTTCAGCTGGGCTGTATGGTATATAAAGGAAGGAAGACTGGGAGAAAATGTAGTTTTGAAGAGTCCACTGTCCTGTCAACTGTCCCTCTTACTTTTTGCCCTGTATACACCTTGTCCATTTTATCTGCTTGTGATCCCAGTTATCGTCCTTTTCCTCTTTGCACACTTCATGCAACCTTGAAAATGAGTTCTACCACGTAAACTGAAATGAGGTGGTCTTCATGTTTAATGGGGGTGGTGGTGTTTGTGCTTCTGATAAAATAACTTGAGATAAGCAAAGCACATCCACTGTAACTCCCTGACTTGTGAATTCTGTAGCTACAGAATCATTATTCATCATTTTTGTCTTCTAAGACACTAATGGAAATTAAAATAAACAAACCTGTCCACATTAGGATGAGAAAAGATTCTCTACAATGACAAGCTTCATTTAAATTATAATGTTAATAAAATATCTCCAATGTTTTTAAACAGGTCATCTGTTAAGGGTTCAACAGAGAAAAGGGAATGTTGCTGTTAAAAGGTGGGTAGGGTATTGTTTAACCAACGTTTCATTAATGAATGAGAGTTAAAATGGTAAAAGATAGTCTAATAACATCATTTTATATTTGTGAAGATTTAACAAGAATTGTGTTTCCCCCATTTGGAGGTTTGCAAGCTAAATATGTCACAAAACATTCAGGAAGATAAACTTGAGAGGAACATAGCCTGTCACAGTGATTGACGGGTCTGGTTTTCACCCAGTGGTGTTTGAAAATGTAGATATCCTTAAATAAATGATGCCATGTGAGCCATGCCAGCCTAAGGAATTAAGAAGACATTGTATTTTGCAGAAGCAACATAAAGCACTGCTACAAAATTTGATGGTTATAATTATATATACTTCCCATAAGACCTCACAATGTATACACTCTATAAGAATGTTTCAGGGGTACCATCTTTAGGAAGATTTTCAAGATGTTGCAAGGTGAGGCAAATCATTCCACATGCTGTGTTCCTGGAGGTACTACAAAATTAGCAGTATTACTTTCTGGGAACACTTTAGGAATCTACTCCCACAACTTTTTTTTTTTTTCATTCCCTTCAGCTGATACAGTACTGTGGAGGGGGACTCAACCTACAGCTGAAAAAATAGGAAGGAGGGGAAGGAAATTCTAAAATACAAAGATTGTCATGATTTATTAACAAGACAGAAAAATGTTCTCAAATGGATGTAAATTGTGAAACATTTTGTTAAAATCTGCAAGTTATAGCATTTTTTTTCTTGTTTGCTTGTCCAGGTATACGTTGAGAGTTTTTAATGAATATACATACAGAAACATGATTTGTGAAAATGAGATTATATTCTACATGGTATTTTATAACCTGATTTTTTCACTTAATAGAAATTAGTAATATCTTTTTATGTTAATGAAATATTTTTATAATACTTTTAGCAGTTACATAGAATGACTTTTAACAGTTGCATAAAATGCTCTGGTATGAATATGCTTCAATTCGATGTTGGACATTTAAGCTGATGCTCCCATTCATACAAACAGCACTATGGAGACCGGCATTTTAGCCAAATCTTGTTGTATATCCCTAATTGTTTAATTAGAGCAAATGTCTTGAACCAGAATTGCTGAATTAGTGTGTCAGTAAAATTATGTCTTTTCATATCAGCAGCATCCAACAAGAAACCCATTTTCTCAGTCTTTTGCTACCACTGAATATTGTCATTTAGGATAAAAAAATCAATGCCATTTGGTAGGGAAAATTTGCATCACATTATTATTTTAATTTCTTTGATAACTTGTGAAGGCGAACACCTCATCAAGACTTATGTGATATTTCTAGCTCTTCTTAAAAGATTTGGCCATTTTAAGTAGTACTTCTATTTACTTACTGATTTATGAGTCTTTTATATATTAAAGATATTAATCATTTAACTCTTATGTGTGCTGCAAACACTTTATTCTCAGTTTCTGTTAATTTTGTTTATGCCTTTTTGTTTGGCCTATAGAAATGACATATTTTGGTATAATCAAATTTTTATGGTTTCTATTCACTTATAATGTTGTTTTATAAGCCACCTCCTGACCTCATTTTCATCTAGCATGGTTTCATTTCTTGCATTTGTATGTTTTGCCCCTGGGAAACTTATTTTGATGTACCTTTTGATGGAAGAAAAAAAAAAACTTAATATTTTCCTCAAACTATTAGCCAATTTTATAAACACCATTTATTGATTTTGATTTGAAATATATGTAGTATACTAACAAGAAGCTCATATTCTGATCCACTGGTCTGTTATTCCTGTAATGCTATCAACTGATTTAATTAGTTGATTTTTCCAAAAAGTTCAGAATCTCTCTATCAAATCCCATCTAGAAAAATCCAATTGCGGTTTTCAGTGCAATTGAATTGGATTCATATCTTCAGGAGAATTGATATCACTGTAATATTGACTTTTCCAATCCAGTAACATAACTTTATTTCTCTGTTCAAATCTTTCAAACCTTCTTTTGCATATGTACACCTTAAGGTTTTGTAGTTTTCCACATATGGGTCCTGCACATTTAAAAAAAAAAGTCCTAAGTATTTTATTATTTTTATTGTTTTGTGACTGGAATTATTGTCTCGTCATATAAGAAAGTTACTAATTTTTTAAAATGCAGAATAGGTATAAATTTGCAATCAAACTTGGACATGCAAGAAATATCCTTATTTCTTTCTTTAAATCAAATTAGCTCTTACCTTGGGCTTGCCATCCGCTTCAACTCCATTCCTCCACGCTATCAGGAAAAGAAATCAACTATAGTCGTTATGGGACTTCCTGACCCTCTCTAAAGTCACCAAGCCTCTTACTTGATACCCAGGAAATGGGGCCAAGTTTTATTCTATCATGGAGGCTGCTGAGATGGCAGCGTAAGAACCTCGTGGCTCCAAGAAGACGTGAGCAGTTCGGCTGTGCTCATTCTAAGGGGCATGGGGCCTTCAACTAGGCCAAGAGACCCTGTTCCAAGGTGTTTCTCACCTCTCTGGGGCCCCGCCAGAGAATTCTAGGAAGCTGCAACTTCTATCCCCTTCCTAGCTATGGATGTTTTCTTCTCTGACACCCCCTTTCCCTTTAAAGAGACACTGTCAGCCTTGCTGGCTTCCTTTCCTTCCTAGCGTAATTCTTTTCAGGAGGTCAGGTTTTTGTGAAAACAAAAGCCAGACAGACCATCTGTATGCCGGCAACTTTTGCTTTCAGTGCGGCAACACCCAAGTCCAAAGGTAGGGGAACAGAGAATGGGCTACCTACAGAGGAGCGAGAAATGGAGGGAAAACAAATATATCAGTTAATTTTCTTGACCTATGTGTACGAGTTTTTATGTATATTTAAAATTAGTCAATTTACTGGTCTCTTTTTTAGTTCTAACATGTTCCTTTTTCATTAGAACTTGCCTCTTAACAACGATACTGGGACTTATATATGTTGTTGTGTTCATATTCAAATATGATCCATCTTCCTGGATTAGTATTATCTCTGGAAAGACTACTAGTAAATCTTCATTGATGACCAGATAAGCGATAATCCCAGTACCCTGCACACCATCTACTTCCCCTTTGTCTATATCAGTTGTTCTCAAATGAGATTCCCAGAGCAGCAGCTAGCATTCCCTGGGAACTTACTAGAAATGCAAACTATTGGGCTCCTCCCCAGACCTGCTGAATCAGAAATTATGGGATGGGGCCCAGCAACCTGTACTTTGACCAGTTTTCTCCAAGTGATCTGATATACCCTAAAGTGTGAGAACCACTGATGTTCATCATATTCAGCCCCATGTAGCTCATAGGTACTGTGCCCACTGTGATCAATGAATACACTAAATTCAATGTTGAACTTCGCAAAAAATAAACATCACCTTTTTGTACCCTAAATTGTATTGTTAGAGGAACATCCCTGTTATTGACAGATGTTTGCAGAATTTGACTTACAGGAAAATGAAATTCATTTAGCACTAACTATACCAAATGTGCAAGCATCAAAAAACCAAAGCTTCTCTTCCTTCCTTTCACTAATTGTAACGATCAAAGTCTCCTGCTAACTTAATTGTGGTTGGCCCAGGAGGCTTTGTGATCATTCACTACATTAAAATACTAGAAATAACACCTTTATATTTTTTAATCCAAGCAAATCACCACTTTGGGAAATCAACTTTTTTTATTTTTTGTTTTGTAAGGTGCCTTCTCTCCCCTAAGAGGTATATAAGGAAAGTAAATGATTTCAATGGATTTTAATGAAAGATTCTTCAAAGCCATACTTTCCTCAAATTCTTTTCTTGAAAGAGCACTGCAGGATAACTACTAAATGTGGAAAAATAATGTAGAATTCTCTTATGTGGTATTTTAAATAGAGTTGCTTCACTAGAGCAAATACCATTACTTATACCCTCATGTGGACCTTCGTGAACAACGCTTTATAAAGCACAATACTTCTGCCAACACTGTCATATATAAATTTTTTGAAATGTGCTGGCTTTTAGATGTCAGCATATTGGGGAGAGAGTCTCAAAGAGGAGATGACAATAAATGAATATTTTCCCCTGCCTTCGGTCAACTTCTCCCCCCTTGACCCTGCCCCCTTGTTATATAATTGAATCAAAGATGATCTCTGTGTATTGGCCCCAGGTTGTTTATTTCTTCATAACTGGCCAGGTCTGTTAGCCCCAAAAGCCCACTGGCACCAAACTCAAAGTTGTACATACCCAATTGTTTTTAAAATAGCACAAATAAACAGATTTTTAGCTACTTACCTGCCTGCTTTATGTATCCCACAGTACTGCACTTAACATTTGCTAGTGGTAGATAAGGTAAAACCCTGTAGTTATAAGGACCTCAAAGTTGCTACTGTCATTAGAAGCTCTCTGACCCAGAGACTCTCCACCTTCCTGCAGGACATTGCTTAGTTACACATAAGCTCCCCCTTCCCATGTTCTCCTTTTCCCTGGAGGTTTCCTTGCCCTTTTTGCCTCCTGGTGGATAGATCCTTGGGCCTATTGCCTCTGAATGACCTCCTGCCTTGGGGGACCACATGCAGATGTCAATGCATAAGACCTAATCAATAGCCTTTATTTTTAATTGTTCTAATATTACCTTTTTTGTTTGTTTGTTTTTGTTTTTTAAGCCAAGTAGGCTTGATGAAAATCCTGGGTATGCATTTTGGCTTTACCGTGTGTTTTAATTTCCAAGGGCTGCCATAAACAAGTACCACAAATCAGGTGGCTTATAGGAACAGAAGTGTATTGTCTCACAGTTCTGAGGCTATGAGTCCAAAATCCGGGTGTCAGCTGTGTTGATTCGTGCTGAAGGCTTCTGGTGATGGCAGCAATCCTTGGTGTTCCTTGACTTGCAGATGCATCTTCACATGGCTGTCTCTTTGTCTCTGTGAATCTTCTCCCCTTTTATAAGGACACCAGTCCAGTATGACCCCATGTTAACTTCACTGATAACATCATCAAAGACTCTATTTCTAAATATTTCCAAACAGGGTCACATTACAGGTACAGGGGTTAGGACTTCAATATTTGTTTTTGGGGAACATAATTCAATGCATACTAGTAGTAGTAGACATAACCTTGAGTCAATTTCAACAGAACTGCCCCATAGGGTTTCCAAGGAGCAGCTAGTGGATTTGAACTGCAGACCTCTTGGTTAGCAGCGTAGCTTGCCTAGCTCTTAACAACTGTGCCACCAGGGCTCCTCAATCCGTAACACCATGTATTAAATCCATGATCATCTGTTAATCGGTTTCTTCTTTACAAAATGAGAATGCTGATCCTTACCTCATAGGATTATAGAGAGTAAATGAGATAATGTGTATAAAGTGCTTAGAATATATACCACCTAGCTATTAAAAGACCCTTTGTAGTGCAGATGGTTAATGGCTAGGTTGCTAACCAAAAGATTGGAGGTTCGAATTCACCCAGAGGCACCTCAGAAGAAAAGCCTGGTGATCTACTTCAGAAAAATTGACCATTAAAAACCCTGTGGAACACAGTTCTACTCCAACACACATGGGGTTGCCGTGAATAGGAGTTGACTCAACAGCAACTGCTCTTTAGCTATTAACATATTATTAGCACATAAGAAATTCTTATATTAAGATTCCAAGTTGACATTTATATGTCTGGATAATTTTCACTTCAAAACTAGGTTATGTGTATGAATAACTTCTATTTCCAACCATTTCAAAAAAAGAATATGTGGCAAAATCTTATTATAAAAGAGGAAACAAGGTCTTCTAGTTGTAAACATGGTTTTGTTTACCACCTGGGGATAGCTTCCTACTTAGTCATCGAGGAAGTTTTCCCCAAATTTCTTTGAGGTTAGCAGTATATTTCTCTTATGGTCCATTTCTGGCCTTTGTTATTGATCGTGGCCAAGGAAGTTACAAAATATAGGATGAACCTATTAGAAGCTTCATGAGTTGGTCAGAGGCCACTTGTCCATGTGTGTGACTCTGGTCAGGTTGAAGCAAAGACCGATAAGCAACAAACCCTAGCAGCTCCAGAGCACATGTTCCACACGTTATTTGGGGGTCTAAGTTCAGTGTTGGAGCCCTGGTGGCGTAGTGGTTAAGAGCTTGGCTGCTAACAAAAATGGCAGTTCGAATCTACCAGCTGCTTGTTGGAAACTCCTTGGGACAGTTCTACTCTGTCCTATAGGGTCGCTATGAGTCAGAATCGTCTAAACAGCAACAGATATTTTTTTTTTTTAAGTTCAATGTGGTAAAACCAGCACATAACTCATAAGGAAGAGATCAGGCCCAGCCTAACCTGGAGACCAGTTGATGCTCTCTAGTCTGGTCTGAAGACATCTTTTGATGCAGCCGTGTTTGGTAAAGGCAAGAAATATACTGATGCTATCATGTGAGTGAATCAGGTGAGGTATAAGCCAAGAAACATGATGTTATGAAATAGAGCTCCATTCATTGCCACAGATATGATTTAATCACACAAATACGAAGGCAGAGAATGTCAAGTGTTAATTAATTAATGTGGTCAACAAATAATTGAGGGCGTAGTGGAGGCATATTTGAGTTTTATCATTGACTCACTTTAGTGAATTGTATAATTAAAAAAAAAAAAATAGGACCTGCTAGTTAGTGATCTCCATTTGGGGGAGAAAATGCCAAGAAATGGGACTTTTCTTTTAATTCTATAATGTTAGAGCCAGAAAGAACATGAACAAATTTTTCTGTATAACACAGTTCCCAGTGACTTGAGAGCATCTCTTGACCAGAATATTTTTCTCAATAAATTAACGCCTGCTCAATATTTAGCAATACTCCAAATGCCCAACTTGGGCACAACTTCAACTTCAAACACCTACCTCTAGATGTTTTTAGGACACCACATTTGCAAGTTTTCTTTTTCCCCTAATTCTTTTTTCAGATTTGATACTGTAACTTTCTTGCCATTGAGTTCTTAATTTCTCTATCATTGATTCCTTTAGTTTTGGTATCTAAATATTCTGTTGCAACATTCAATAATACAGAATATTATAATTCAACATAGAGATCTTTTAACTCTAAGGGCTGAAAAAGGTCTTCGAAAGATGGAAAAACGTGGTGCTGAGGCACATTTTGCATGCTGAGCAGGATTCCAGGAATCTAGAGAGCTTGAAACCATTCAAGGACAACAGGGTTGGTGGGAGGATTTCAGAAAAGTTTGGAGACCCAAATCATGAGTAATAAGCACATGGTTCCTGATCTTAGACTCCACTGGTGAAAGAAATATATATATTTTAAAAAAAAAGCGATGGAAGTATTCTGTTTCCTTAGGGTATAAACTACCCCATGACAAACAGAAAGTGAAATTCTGTAGGTTATTTTCATAACCTATCTTCCAGAGAGTTTGCAGACTGCTGAGAAAGGAAAAAATGCAGAAGAAATGTATAAAATCCAACAGTTTCCAAAGTAACCAGTAAAGGCAGGAAAATGGCTAACCTCATTCTGCCAAAGGAAGGCTGTATTTGCCAGGGAGACTCAATCATACAAACATAGTGGTATATTTTCTCATTTATGAAATGCTTATTCATTTCTAGTATGACTCTACCTGGTCACCTATAGCATCCTACAACTGAATGGGACCGCGGCATTCAACTAAGACCTGACCCCTGCACATCACAATTTATGGCAAGAGTATTGGGGCTGAGAGGGGAAGAAGCATATCATTCTATTCCCACAGTGAATTTTGGCCACTCTGGGGCCAGAACCTAGATCATCCTAGTGTAGTGGCCTTTTGCTCACAGACCCCTGCCTCAGGATTCTGGATGAACAAAGAAGGTCTCTGTCTCAGCACCTGAAATCCTATCAGCAGAAGCTCAGTGAGGGCATAGACTGCATAGAATAGAAGCAAAAAATCGCAGTGATCAGCTCTGTTTATATTCACCAAGAGGATGATAGAGCTGGTAGACAGAAAGCCTAGGTACTGTCTCACAAATTTCTAGTCAAACCTTACTAAAGGGAACTAGAAATATAGATGAGTGGTAACTGTTTTATTTTTCGACAACACAGTTCTTCTTTTGGGTACCAATTCTGCTGACCGGGCACAAAGCTTTAAGCTCAAATGTTTGGGCATTCCCTTTCCCTTCCCTGGAATTGTAGCAATGATTTTGGAAGCTTCTATTGAGTCAGGTCAGGGAGAAAGGAGTACCCACTTATTCCTTGGTGCTGATTCTACCTTGAAGTGCTCCATTTTAGTCTGCGTGGTCCCTCAGATGTAGCAAATCTCCTTGCTTCTTCAGTGCTTTTCTTGGGGCACAGCATTTTAACAGGGCTCTATGACTCCATCTGCCTAAACAAGAATGTGGGCTAAATTTGGTCCACAGACACATTTTATTTAGTCCACAAAGTTCTAAAAATCTGGAAGTTTTACTTGAATATTCTAGTCTTCTGCCTTAAAAAAAAAAAAAAAAAAAAAATTGAAACTCCAGCAACTCGGTTCTTGCATTGTCATGCGGGAGCAGCCAGCAGGCTGGTTACTGTCCCCTTAGATAGCGCATGGGCTCTCCAGTTCTGTGCAGTCCCCACAACTCTCCATTGTCTTGTCCCTGGCTCACTTTGTCTTCTTGAGTTTCCTGCACCTCACCTCAATGCTGCACACCCATGTCCTCTGTCCGGGGCTTGTCTCTTCCTCAGTAGAAGGAAGATTGGCACAGGCATCTCTGCTCCTGGGCCTACAGATCTCCCTTCACTTATCACCTGTTCTCTTCCCTTTCCCCAACCACAGAGAAAGTTTTGTAGCCTGGAAACGGGGGTTGATGGAAACTCACATTTCCTTCTCTCTGTTTCTCTCAAACATTTTGTCTGTACCCAATTCTGACAAAGATGTTTTGATAATATTTTGAGTCTTAGTCTCCTAGGGGTTTATGGTTTTGAAATTCTAAATCCCATAATCAAGATTATTCTTGCTTTCTGTACTGACGCACACCTCCTCGAGGTAATGAATGCATCTGCACTGGGTGTCTTCCAGACCTACTCCTCATTCTACTTGCCCAGCTAAGCTGCTCTATGTGGACTGTTGCAATAGGCTTACCTGCCTCTGAGCTTCCTGTTAGGTTTGGTCAATGAGGAGTACTACCAGGAAGTCAGAAGGAGGGAGGAGAATAAGGATGAATGGTTATTTCTTGCTGCTGTCTCCATATTCTGGTAACAACTCCTTCCTTTCATTCCTTTTGGCTTGTGGGTAGTGACAGTACTCTCTACCTACTAGCCCCCATGGAATGACACTAGCCCTGGTGGTTTGCTAAACCCTTCCCACACCTCTGTAAATGGTCTCTCTATTAAATATTTTCAAATTAACTAATTTAAAAGTGTCATTTCCTGTTGGGACTCTGATACAACATTCCATGCAGTTGTATCCATAGGCATAATCAATAATATTTATGAAGACTTTAAATTTTACCTAAAAATAAGTTCATTGTTAAAATGCAGCATCTAAACCCTGAAGCAATATGAGTTTTCTACAAAACGGGGTTATTTATGGTTCAAAGCAGTCAAGAGTAACTGAACTGAAGCTTTTTAATTCCTACTCACAACCTTTTAACACACAAGGAATCCTCAGAGCACCAATCTCTAAGAGAACCTAATAATATTAAAGCTGACATAGAACAGAAAATAAAACGGGGTTATTTAATGTGTCACAGAGCTGAGAAAGATATATTAATATCAAGATTATCATGGCCCTGACCATGCCCTGGATGTAACCATTCCTTGTTAGCAGGTAATCGAAGACCTCCTCTGGAGCATACAGCTCCACTCAGTTTAATCTTTAACACTCTTTTCAACAACGTCTGAGGTTAGGGCCTCAGCTTGGGAATCCTACAGTAAAACAATTGAAGAGTGCCCTGACTTTATCTGTCTTTTTCTCCCCTTCAGTTCACTCAGCTATAAAATGGAAGGTGTCATCCATGCTAGTGTCGTTTGTAGAGAATGAGGAAGAAGAACTTTGCCCTCACATATTTAACATGTACATGAGAAAGAACGTTTACAGTTATTTCTACTTGTTGCTCAGAATATATTTAGGTCCATCATGTTGGATGAAGCTATTGTGAAACTTGGCCTTCTTCCGTGCTTTGCCTTTTTAATGAATCATAAATTCATAAATCATGTATGTATAGGTGTTCATCCACGTAGAATGCGAGATTGTATCCAAAGAGCGAAAGATGACTGCTACCTACAAATCTGTTTTTTACATAACTACATCAAACCAGTTGGTTCATTCTGATGTTCCCTTACTTGTTTTCTATTACTAGGTTTTTTTTTTTTTCTTTCTGATAACACAGCATAATTTTGGCGTATTTACCAAAATAACTATGGAAAATGTTCTTGTTATAACTGAAGGAACTTCATTATGTTGAAATTCTTTTTTGAAAAATATTCTAAAATATGAAAAAGGGGCATTGGAACTGGAGAGCAAGATTTCAGAGGGTTCTGTTGCTTCTCCTCTCAGACTCTCTGGCCTCTCTTCTTCCAGGAACTCTGTTTCTCCCCATCACCTCCTATATGCTAGCATATTCTTCCAGTCCAGCCCTCTCCTTTCTTTACTGTCCTTTCCTCAGGGTTCTTTTCTTTGGCAATTATAGCTACCCTCGAGATGAATTATACATTTAAGCATCTTCCCATTTATCTCTTCTATTTCATACGGTTTTAACATTTTAGGCCTTCTCAAATTCCTTCTAGAATGAGATAGCAGAATTAATTCCACATAAAACAAAAATTAAGAAAAAAATAATGCTGTTCAAAGGAACTGATTTGTAGTAAGAGATGACACATTTATGGATAATTTAAAATGTATCTTGGAAACTTCCCACGTGAATGACTTCTAAAGTTATAGCTGTTACCTCATAAGTACTCTTGAGAAGAAGTCCTGCTAAAAAATGATTCTGAAAAGCCCTTCCACGCATGTGTCCCACCATTACCTCACATTCAACACGACCAAGCTCAAACTCAAAGAAAACTTCCTCCTATCAATCAGGAAAAACAAAAACCCTCCTTTAGATTGCCTGTTTTTGTCTGGGATATCATTACTCCCAATAAGCAAGTGCTATATCTGTGTGTGTGTGTGTGTGTGTGTGTGTGTCTATGTACATGTATGTGTGTGTTATGAAGGAAGTTAGTCTTTTTTATATTGATCTTCCCACTTCTCTCCCTGACTGTCCATATCCAGTCATTTTCCAAACCCTGGAATCTTTCTTTGAAATAACTCATAAAGTCACCCTTCTCCATTCCAGTTGTTTCTTTCTTTTTTTTTTAATCCCAGGCCACTGTCCGCTGACTTCTGGGGACACCATAGCCACCCAGCTGGTCTCTCTGTCTTCTCTTTTCCCACTTAGATTATGTTACTCAATTGCAGGTATTATAACTTTCAGTTTTCTAAACTAGCCTTGGCATATGCTTCCTTTACGGAAAATATTACCTGGATTATTGGTCTTGGTATTGTTAAAATTTTGTCAATTATACTCAGTTAGCTGCACCTGAATAACAGCTGCTGTGAAGTTCCCTAAAGTAGAACATCTTTCTCTATGTCTCCTTATAACTCACTGCTTTCATTGGTTGCCCTTGGCTAAAAAGCACATTGCTTATCAATGTGTTTTGTTCAGGATTATCTGGCAGCCCAAGCATGATATTTGATGTAATTGATGCCCTTTGTTTACTAATGGATGTTACATCACCATTATTTAGAAAATTTGCCGCTGAATTGACATCTGATTAAGGGTACGTGATTGAGGTTAAGAGCCTCTGAATGTTTGGAGGATGCTTGTTTATAATATGTACTGTGCAGTGTGGTATGCTATCTACAGGCTGCAGCTGGCCTTTCTTTCTGTTAATATACTGTACTTGATGTAGATAAGTGGGCATTGAGATGCTCAACTTCAATGTTTCTTCATATTACTGAAGGATAAAACACTGGCTGCAATAATCTGACCAAATTTAGGTGAGCAAAAAATAAATAAAAGATACTTTTATGGAGTTGTAATATAAATGGGAATCATATATGTATATATATATTTTAGCTCATCTTTACCAAAGTTGGAGCCCTGGTGGTGCTGTGGTTAACAGCTCGGCTGCTAACCAAAAGTTAGCAGTTAGAATCCATCAGCCACTCCTTGGAAACCCTATGGGGCAGTTTTACTCTGTCCTATAGGGTTTGGAACCCTGGTGGTGTCATGGTTAGGAGCTTGGCAACTTACCAAAAGGTTGGCAGTTCAAATCACCAGTCACTCCTTGGAAACCCTATGGGGGCAATTCTATTCCATCTTATAGGATCACTATGAGTCAACTTGACAGCAACAAGGTTTCGGTTTTTATCAAGGAAGTATTTAAATGACAGTGTTATTCTAAATATGAGGTACCTAGAGACTCATGTAGTTATATTAATTTATTATGAGAGACCTGGGGCTAAGAGCTTTGGCATGGTAGTCATTAAGTTTACCAATTATTCTGGTTACCTCTCCCTCACCCTCACTCCCTAATTCTGGATATACAGTAAGATGGCATTTACTGGAGCTCTTATGGTAGATTATGTAACCAGTTTGGGCCAATGAGTTGTGAGTAGAAGTGAACAAGTCTTTCACTGACCGTGTAAAACCTTCCATTTGTCGCAATAACCGATGATGATCTAGGTAGTGGCTGTTCTGCCAGTCTGGGTTCCAGAGTGAAGACAACATGGAACTGAGCCATATCCAACCCTCACTGGACATGAAATATGAGAAAAAAAAATTAACCTTTGTGGTTTGAAGCCACTGAGTTACGAGCAGTGTTTATTGCCACAGCATAGCCTAGCCTCTCCTGACAGACATACTTGGTTCGATTATAGCTCTGTAACTCCCTGGTTGTGTGATCTTACATAGATTTCTTAAGCCTCTCATTCTTTTTACTTGCCTAAAAAATGAGTATATTTTCTAAATGCCTACTTCATAGGATTATTATAAAGACCATATTAGATAACAATGTATGTAAAATTGTTATATGAATAAAATGATATGTACATGTAAAATTATTTTTAAATGGTATTTTTCTCCTTTTAGGGAATTAAAAACAGTTCTTCATTTTAAAGGCAGTTTATACTGATGATAAATCTAAAGAGTAAAGAAGGATAAAAGTGTAAGCAAAAATTTTCTTCCCTATCACCCTATACCACCCACATTCTCACTTCCAGATGTATCTCCTGCTAACAGTTTCTTGTGCATAAGTAAAGAAGCATATTTCTACACATAATGTTTTTCAATTTTTTGCCACCTAATGTATTTTGAATATTTTTCTCCTTTTTCTTTGTTATGGTTTCATAATACTTTGCTGGATAAATAACTTGTCATATCTAGGTTTTTTTTTTTTTTTTTAAGAAAAATTAGTACCTTTTACCATTTAATATAACTTAAATTATTTTAAAAAATTTATAACATGAAGAGGATGTTGCCAGGGCTGATACCACAGAATATGATGTCATCTTTGTGAAGGAAAGTAAAAACAGAAAACAGAATAATACTTATGTATATGACCTGGGATGGCAAACATTAGTACCTATAGAGGTCATGGAGGTAAATTAATAAAATCAGAGATGTGAGCTTAGGAAAGACATTAGGGAGATGGAGGATGAGGAGGAGAAAGGTGGGAGAGTGGGACAGAGGGAGGATTGTAAAAACAGAGGGGAAGAGTGAAGGGGAGGAGAGAAAGAGAGAGAGTGAGAGAGAGCAAAGAATTGCTGCCATCAGGAACTCCCCTGTACTCACTAAAGGCAGCAGCTACTACTCAGCTGAAGCTTACTCTATTCACAATTCCATCCAGGTCTTGACAAATATGATTTTTTTCAAGAGAAGTCAGAAATTCCAATATTTATATGCATGCTTCTGATTTTTTAGTCATAAACTAAATCAGAAACTCTGTTTTTAATGCTCAAGCCAAATTAAATTTGTTGAGGGCCCACCAGGTATAGTCAAGGGATAGTTTTCCACCTTCTCTTAAGATAACAAGTACAATAAAGGCACAGAGTTTGAACATATCTTAAAGAACGTAACTGCATTTTATGCCCTTGTATTCATGGCCTAAGCATACACAACCAGCTTTAGTTAGTAGAAATCCTTGATGAACTCGCTTCTGGTGTGATTTTATTTCTACCTCTGGCCCATGTTCTAAAGATCATATGTAAGGCACTCCCAGTGACCCTCTATGGCCTACCATTTGTCCTTTTCTTCCACATCAGAAACCAAAATGGAGTCATCCATATTCAAATTGTAGAAACATGACTTCCATTTGGTACTGACCAAAAAGCACTCTTAATTTAGGACATCACACTGGTCTAAAAGCAAATATTTTATTACGGTGAAACCTGTGGGAACTGAAACTCAATGGGAATGACTTATTTTTCTGGGTCTCGCAAGTTTTCCGCCTGTGACAGGGTGCAGTCTTATCACTTTTCTGTTATTTGTTTTAGTGGAAAATATTTGACTTTTCCTTCTCTGACAGGTTTCTGCCTTACTCAGGTTCCAGTTTTTGTGGGCTTTACAGTAAAATGTTTTGAAAAACACACAATTAATTTCTATATTTTTATCTTAATTCATTAGTTGTTCAATGTAAATCAAATCAGTTCAATCAAAAAAGTAAAAGTACTCATTTATGAAAAACTGATGTGAAATTCTAACATTGTTTGTTTACGCTAGTCCTTTCTTTTCTCAAATCTGACCCAATATTAAATAGATAAATGCAGAGTACATACTTATTAAAATAGTGACATGTTGACCTGGAGTGTGTTTTGAAGCCTAGATTGCTTTAATTAGTAAAACTAATTATATTTCTCAAAGTAAAGGAAAGCATTTGAAGAAAAAAAGAAAAAAAATCCATCCTGACTGTAAGGTTCAATGCAGGCTTATTTATAAGTTATAATGAAGGCGACTGTTGGTGAACTCCAAGTGTGGTCAAGATTTGGAAGTTATTCTTTTATGAGAGGATTCCATTATGGAATGTAAAATTATGATTGAACAAAGGGTTTTTCTTCCATTTGATTATAGAAGCTGATAAAACCATCTTCATTTTTGGATATGTCTGAATATCTCCATCTTTCCAAACTTGGCAGTTTTCAAGGGCCTAATAATAACTGAATTCTGTTTTTTAAACATCTGCCAAAAATAACCCATTTTTCTATCTGATTTAACTAATGTAACTATTAGATCTAATCTGTTTATTTGGAGAAAAATTAGTTTGTGACCACAAATGACTGTCTGCGTTAATTGTTTGAATGAACAAAGTAATTTTCAGAACTTCTTTTGCTACCCATTTTTCTTTGCTTGGTGAATCTTCTTCCCATTGTTATGAACTCCTAGGAACATTTCTGAAGCCCCAGATTGAGCCCCTTTCCTGTGCTCAGTTAGAGCCTGCTACAGATGTCTATCTAGTGATTTTGTTGTTGTTGTTAGATGCTACATTGGTTCTGACTCATAGCAACCTTACGTAGAACAAGATGTTACCTGGCCCTGTGCTATCTTCACAATTGTTGCTATGTTTGAGCCCATTGTTGCTAATGTGTCAATCCATCTCATTGAGGGTTTCCTTTTTTTTTTTTGCCAATAACTTACAACATTGTATTAAAGTTAGATGCTTATATGTCCAGCATGGTCTTTAAAATGAATGTGCTTCTTGAGGTCACAGAGAGTAAGCTATCCATCTTCATGTCCCAGTACGTGGTACGGTGGCTGGTCAACAAGAATAGCACTCCTGCACGGTACCACATAATGTCCTTTACCACACTGCTGAGGGAATTAGATCGTATTTGCCTCCCTAAAGTATCTATCTCCACAACTTTTGAATAAGACGTGTAAATTGCAAGAGAGTGGTACTATCATACAAAAAAAGCATCAGAAGTGAGGACACCTTATTTGAAATCTCAGATCAGGAATTAACTAGTTGGCTATGTTTTAGGTTGCCCACCATTCTGGGGTCTCAATTTCTTCATCTGATAAGGATGATTGTTGAATGAAATGATTGTTTCTGGTTCTGAAGTAGTCGAGTGATTTATAAAGGAAGACAGCACATGCGTTTCAGTCCCCTCTTTCTTAAAAGCCCACTGAAATGACAAGGAAGAAGGAGAGCAGAGAAAAATATATGACATGAAGGCAAATTAGGTGGCAGGAAGTGGATGGGGAGTATCAGCAAACCAAAGTTACTAATAAAATTCTGGTTGAAAGAAAATGGATGGAATATTTTAATGGGAAAAAAACTGAGTAGAATAAGCCTTAGCCCGGAGTATATATAGGAGGAGGCTGCATCCAAAGGCTAATCTCAGAACTGTTAGTTTCAGAAAGCAGGAGTGAGTGGAGCAAAGAGACACAAAGCAAGATGTTTAAGGTCTGCCTATAGAACAGCTGCAAGACAGCATCCTCTCTCTTGCCATGTAACTGGAAGTCTGACATTTATGTCCCAGTCAAAAACAGAGCACTCTTGGCTCAAGGAAGAAGGCTAACCACTTAAGTGAGCTAAAGGACTTCTAAAGTGGAAGTAAAATCTGCCAGATTAGCATACCTTGCCCAAAAACTTAGAGCTCTGGGTGAGATCCCCTGTAAACTGGGTCCATGACTGCTCTGGATAAAGATTTCATTTCCCAACTGGTTTGCAGCTGGGTGGCCATGTGACTGCATTCTGGTAATAGCACTTGACAGAGATGATGTGTGCAGCTGATAGGTGATGCCCTTGGAGAGATATCATGCATGTTTCTCCAAGTCACATGACATGGCTCAACAGTAAATAATTTTAACATGGTACTAACTATATAAAAAGGATGTCACTTTAAGCACCAAGATGGGCCTGACCAAAGCCATGGCGTTTTCAATTGCCTCATATGCATGCAAAAGCTGGACAATAAATAAGGAAGTACGAAGGTGAATTGATGCATCTGAATTATGGTTTTGGTGAAGAATATTAAATATACAATGGACTTCCAGAAGGAATAAATCTGTCTTGGAAGAAGTACAGCCAGAATGCTCCTTAGAAGTGAGGATGGTGAGACTTTGTCTCCCATACTTTGAACCTGTTATATCAGGAGGAAGCAGTCCCTGGAGAGGGACATCATGCTTGGTAAAGCAGAGAGTCAGCGAAAAAGAGGAAGACCCTCAATGTAATAGATTGACACAGTGGCTGCAACAGTTGGCTCAAAAGTAGCAATGATTGTGAGCATGGTGCCGGCCCTGGAAGTGTTTCGTTCTGTTGTATATAAGGTCACTATGAGTCGGTATCTACTCGAAGGCATCTAACAACAACTATGTAAACTTAGCTTATTGGTTTATTAATATTTAGAGTTAATCAAGAGATAACACAAAGAAGACTAAATCATGCTTCTAGGACAGAGTTTAAATGTTTTAAGTGTAAAATAAATGGTCAAGCTGAAAGAAGTTATGAGGTGGAGGGCCAAATACTATGTGTTGTTATTAGGTGCCATTGAGTCAGTTCCGACTCATAGTAACCCTATGTATAACAGAAGAAAACACTACCTGGTCCTACACCATGCTCACAATCATTGTTATGCTTGAGCCCATTGTTGTAGCCACTGTGTCAATCCATCTCATTGAGGATCTTCCTCCTTTTCACGACTGACTAATTTACCAAGCATAGTGTCCTTCTCCAGGGACTGGTCCCTCATGAAAACATGTCCAAAGTATGTGAGAAGTCTCACCATCCTTGTTTCCAAGGAGCATTCTGGTTGTACTTCTTCAAAGACAGATTTGTTCGTTATTCTGCCAGTCCATACTTCACCAACACCCTAATTCCAAAGCATCAATTCTTCTTCAATCTTCCTTATTCATTGTCCAGCTTTTGCATGCATATGAGGCGATTGAAAACACCATGGCTTGGATCAGGTGCACCTTAGTCCTTAAAGTGACATCTTTGCTTCTTGACACTTTAAAGAGGTCTTTTGCAGCAGATTTGCCCAATGCAATGTGTCATTTGATTTCTTGACTGCAGCTTCCATGTGTAAAGTAAAATGAGTTCCTTGACAACTTCAATCTTTTCCTTGTACATTCCATGATCCTATTATTAATAGATGTTTGCAGCTGTTTCTTCTCATTTTGAATCATGCTACATCAGCAAATGAAGGTACCAAAAGCTTGACTCCGTCCACATCATTAAAGTTGACTCTACTTTGAGGAGGCAGCTCTTCCCCTGTTGTATTTTGAGTGCCTTACAACCTGACACTATATCAGATATCTGGCACTGTGTCAGACAATGTTCTGCTGCTATTCATAAGGTTTTCACTGGCTAATTTTTTTCAGAAGTAGACCACCAAGTCCTTCTTCCTAGTCTGTCTTAGTCTGGAAGCTCAGCTGTAACCTGTCCGCCATGGGTAACCCTGCTGGTATTTAAAATACCAGTGACATAGCTTTCAGCCTCACAGCAACATGCAGGCCACCACAGTATGACAAACATAGATGTATGGGGAAATACTATGTGCAGTTAATGCAAAAGCAAAGAGAGGTTTAAAAGTTTTATCCAAGTGTGTAATCATAAAAGAAAGAACAAAAGTAATATAACTTCCAAATATCAGGAGAAAGAGGGAGGAACAGAGAGATAGGGATAGTGAAATGAAATGTCCTCTTTTTTTGATGTGAGTCAAGATAATAGAAGCCTAAGTTATGAGGTTACCTGAAGAACCCCAAACAGAAGTTCTCTGGGGAATGAAATGCTGGTGGGGATGGGACATACGAGAGGGAGACCTGTGTGTTTCATTGTATGTTCCACAGCTTTTTTTTTTAATGTGTGCATTTATTAGCTTAATGCAACAGTATCAATAATAACAATAAATTACATAGCCATGATAAAACTTTAAAATAATGCCATCCTAGTTTTATTCATGTTAATCTTCCCCACGGATGGGGTATTCGTGCTTATAGTATGTCAATCTGTCAGAACACTGCCATTTTATTCTAGGACATAGACTGCTTTTTAAGTTTTTTTTTTTTTTTTCCTTTGTTTTTTGTTGACTTTTTTTGTTTGTTTTGATTTTAGAAAATGTTTACAGGAAAAACAAGGGTGAAGTAAAATTTTATTCTTTGTTATTAAAAAGTTCTGAAGCCCATCATTAATTGGGATACCCTCTCTAGGTAATCATGGTCTCCCTGTGGTCATCAGAATAATTCAGAGATGAGACCTAGTCTGGCTTGTATGATGTATTCTGTTCCAATGAGTAGAGCAGGCTGCATAAGGTTTGGCCAGCTTCTCAGAGGGCATTCATGGCCTTCTATTCAAAAGGCCTCTCCTGCAGCTAACTACTGACCTGTTGCTATTCCATCCCATCACTATGACACCACCCACATTCCATTATATATGTTTACATATGCTTTGCTCATATAAATATGCTCACCTAGAGTGTAGGGCATGAATGGGCTCAGCTAGGCCATGGCAGTCCACAACGGAGATATGCTTGCTTAGAAAGTAGGTGTCTGGTGTGACTTGGACCTTTGCGCCTACATTAACTGCCATCCTCTGCCCACCTGATCAATTTCCCCTCACTCCCTGTGATCTTTTGCCCATGTAATCTGAATGTTGAATAGCAGGAGTCATGGGACAGAGTAGACAGAATCAAGAAACATTTTTCCCCCCTTTCACTGTCCGTTAATTTTTATTCAGTGGAAGTACTTCTTCCTCTCCCCTAGATAAAAATCTGATTTGTCCCATGACTTTTTGGTGACTCTTAGACGGTAAAATATCCTAACATTGCTTGACATGACAATCACGGCCTCAATTTAGAATTTACGATATCAAATCTTGTGTATCAAAGCTCTGAATTTGATTTCTGGTTTACTCTCCTTTCTTTCCCCTAGTCTGGGGCCTGCTCTGGGCTTGCTGCTTAAGGTGGGGGATAGCATAGTCTTTCTCTTCTCTTTTCATACGTAGGATTTCTTCTCCCACAGTAGCTTGAAAACAGGTTTGGGATCCTGAAAAAGGGAGGAAGGAGAGGTCAGAAGGGTAAGGAATGTAGAAAAGTTCTTACTTGACAACAATGTCCTTGCTTTGCGCTCTTATGGTCTCTTCAGAGATGCCTATAACTGGTGATCCATCTGTCTCCTATAGTTCTTTTGACTGGGGTGGTTGCATTCTAACAGTCAGTCACTCACTGGCTTCTCAACCCCAGCTAAAATGCAGGACTCCCAGTTAAATCTGAATATTAAATAAACAACAGGGTTTTTTTTTTTTGTTTCTTTCTTTCTTTTTTTTTTTTTTTACAGCATATAACCTTTAATTTTTTATTTGGTAACACTAGCTTGCTCATCTCCTGGGGTTTTGTGTTATGAATTGGTTTGCCAGCACTTTGTCTGATGGCTTCCTCTGCTAAGTCAGTCGCCATGCATCCCCCAGACTTCCATCTCCCCAAAGTTTGCTGACATCTTCTGTTGTATCCTCTCCCATTCTCATAATCCTCAAGGGTTTATTCTTATCTTTTACTTTATAAAATAGTTTTATTCACATACCATACAATTCATCCATTTAAAGTGCATAATTCTAAAAATGGTTTTTAGTGTATTCCCAGATATGTATAACATTTATCATAGTCAATTTTAGAACATTTTCTTCACCTCAAAAATAAACTCCATATTCTTTAGCTGCCACTCCTATCCCTCCAGCCCTCAGCAGCCATGAATCTACTTTCTGTTTTAGATTTCCCTCTTATGGTCATTTCAGAAAATTGAATCAAACATAATGTGGTATTTTGTGACTGGCTTCTTTCACTTAGCAAAATGTTTTTAAGGTTCATTCATGTTTTAGCATGTAACAGCACTTCATTCCTTTTTATTGCTGAGTAATATGCTATTGTATGGATATGCCACATTTTGTTTATCCATTGGTCAGGTGATGGACATTTGGGTTATTTTCACCCTTTGGCTATTATGAATAGTGATGCTATAAACATTTGTGTATAAGTTTTTTATGAATATAGGTTTTCATTTCTCTTGGGCATATATCTGAAAGTGGAATTGCTGGGTCATATAATAACTCTATGTTTAACCTTTTGAGGAATGGCTAGACTGTTTTCCAAAACAGCTGTACCATTTACATTCCTAACATGGTTATTTTTTGAGTATAAGTGTGTGCTTAAAATTGTATGGTACATGCGCCAGATGTTGTATGGGACATACTAATACTAAAATACTAATTGTTTAGCTGGCATTCAAATTTAACTGGACATCTGTCTTCTTATTTGCTAAATCTGGCAAGTCTAGATTGAAGGACATGGAGGAGAGGTGTCTGCTTTGAGGGTCAACCAAATCTAGATAATTTATTACGCTATGCTCTAGTGCCAGAATAATTTTTCCTCATTGCTAAACACATTTTCACAAATATAACCTCTCTAAAAGCTTTCACAGGTTGTAATTTCTCTTTTTTATATAATTATCTGCCCCCAAATCCAAATCAAATGTTAAACGTTTACTACATTTAAAGATTTTTACTAGTTCCTGCATGTGATAGAATTTTTTTGTCAACTGTAGTATAAACTCATAACCAGCAGCAGTTTTAAAAAAAAATTGTTTTTTTACTGTTGTACTTTAAGTGGAAGTTTACAATTCAGGTTAGTCACTCATACAAAAATTTATACATACATTGTTATGTGACCCTAGTTGCTCTCCCTATACTGTGACAGCACACTCCTCCTTTCCACCCCAGACTTCCCCTGTCCATTCAACCAGCTCCTGACCCTCTCTGCCTTCTCATCTCACCTCTGGACAGGGACTGTCCATTTAGTCTCATGAATCTACTTGAGCTAAGAAGCACACTTTTCACAAGTATCATTTTATGTCCCATACTCCAATCTAATCTTTGTCTGAAGAGTTGGCCTCAGGAATAGCTTTAGTTCTGGGTTGACAGAGAGACCGGGGGCCATGCTTTCTGGGGTTCTTCCAGTCTCAGTCAGACCATTAAATATGGTCTTTTTACTAGAATTTGAGTTCTGCACCCCAGTTTTCTTCTGCTCCATCAGGGACTCTCTGTTGTGTTCCCTGTCAAGGTGGTCATTGGTGGTAGCTGGGCACCGTCTAGTTCTTCTGGTCTCAGGCTGATGCAGTCTCTGGTTTATGTGGGCCTTTCTGTCTCTTGGGCTACTACTTTCCTTGTGTGCTTGGTGTTCTTCATTCTCCTTTACTCCAAATGAGTTGGGAACAATTGATGCATCTTAGATGGCTGCTCACTAGCTTTTAAGACCCCAGAGGCCACTCTCCAAAGTATGACGCAGAACATTTTCTTAATAAACTTTGTTACGCCAATTGACATAGAGGTCCCCTGAATCCATGGTCCCCAGACCACCACCCGGCTACTCTGTCCCTCCAAGTGTTTGGTTGTATTCAGGAAATACAAGCTTTGGTTTAGTCCAGTTGTGCTGACTTACCCTGTAGTGTGTGCTGTCCTTCCCTTCACCTAAGACAAGTGTTGTCTACTACTAGTTAGTGAATAACCCTCTCCCTCCCTCCCCACCCTCATAATCATCAAAGAATGTTTTCTTCTGTGTTTAAACCTTTTCTTGAGTTCTTATAATAGTGGCCTTATGCAACATTTGTCCTTTTGTGACTGACTAAATTTACTCAGCATAATGCCTTCCAGATTCCTCCATATTACGTTTCACAGATTATCTGTGTTCTTTATTGTTGCATAGTATTCCATTGTGTGAATATACCATAATTTGTTTATCCATTTGTCCATTGACGGGCACCTAGCTTGTTTCCATCTTTTTACTACCGTGAACAGTGCTGCAGTGAACAAGTGTGCATATATGTATTCATGTGATGGCTCTTATTTCTCTAGGGTATATTCCAAGGAGTGAGATTGCTGGATCCTATGGTACTTCTCCTCCTAGCTTTTTAAGGAAGCACCAAATTGATTTCCAAAGTTGTTGTACCATTTTACATTCCCACCAAGAGTGTATAAGTGTTCCCGTCTCTCCACAACCTCTCCAACATTTATTATTTTGTGTTTCTTGGATTAATGCTGGCCTTGTTGAGGTGAGATGGTATCTCATTGTAGTTTTGATTTGCATTTCTCTAATGGCTAGTGATCATGAGCATTTCCTTGTGTGTCTGTTAGCCCCAGCAGTGGTTTTGAGGTAAACTTTTCTGCATCTTTGCTAGGTTCTGGAAACACAATTTGTACGTTATAGGTGCTCAGTGAAGGATTCCTGGTGCTGCAATAGTTAAAGGCTGTGCTATTAAGTGAAAGATCAGGCTAGGGAAAAGATGTGGTGTCTGCTCCAGAAAAGATTATAGCCTACGAGACCTTATGGGTCAGTTCTACTCTGTCCTACAGGATCACTAAGAGTCATAATTCACTCAGCTGCACATAACTGCAGCACAGCAACAACAGATGCTCAGTGAACACTTGATTACTAACTTCTATGACTATGTGTGGTCCCATTGGCTAAACAATTTTCCCAAACTGAAATTCTAATATTGCTAACCCATCACTGCCATATCTATCTATACTGTATTAGAATTTCAGCACTATTAAAGGGATCCTGAAAGTACATCATAACCAAATGGATCACAACAATTGATATATTTTGTTATTATTAGAGCAAACTGTTGTTTCCATTATGGATGCAGTAGAATTTTGTTTTTTGGAAACTTAAAGCGGCACCTCTGTCTCAGAGTAGAATAGTTTATCCTTCTTTCTATTCCAATCAGGCCCGTTTTGAGCAGAGTCTGTTCCAGTCAGTTTGACGTATTATTCCTCACAAGATTGAAAACTGGGTATTTTTGCTCAACCAATAGGAATTTCATGCGACTTCTCAAGTCACACAGAAAATTCGCAACAGAGAACATCATTGCTTAAGAGAAACGGTTTTAAAACTTTAACAGTGGTTTCTTGGTTAGTCAATTTCATGAAGCCAAGAAGGCAAAATAAATGTAACCAAGTCATTTATTTTCAATGAATTAAAAAATAAAAACTCCCTAAAGCTTGTGATATGTCACTCGAAGTCAGAAAAATAAGAAGATAAGCCTAGAAATATTGAATCTTTCTTCTATAGATTAAAGTCAAATATGAATATGTCTGCTATTTACCCCTCAACAAGAGTACAAAAATATTCTAGTAATTATATATGAAAAAAGAACTAATATATGCATACTATAGATATATATCCAAAATTCCATATGATCTTATTCATTTTTTACATCCTTGTGTAAAAATGAAAGTAGCTATCATTGCTATCCTCAATTCAGTTATAAGGAAACTGAGTATTGAATGTAATTTTTCAACTTGATTATGCTGGAATTATGTTTCTCAGAATCCCCTTCCCTGTACGATTCTCATTAGAGTTGGCTAAAATAAGAATTTAGAAGAAGGAAGTAAAGCAGGAGCCATTACTCCCTGAAGGACATTATCATTAGATGTGGTGACAGACATCACAGAGCTACTGGTAGGTTCCAGCTTGTCCTCGTTCTCCTCCATTCTGTGTGTAGTTATTCTTCTCATCTGCTGATCCTGTTGACCAACAGGGGCTCAAGGCCTACCATCAAAGGCTTGAGTGCTGACCCACAGAAGCAACAGCCACACAAAGGAAAGATTTCCTCTCTATGAGCCTTCCCTTCCTAGTCCTCTTTGGGTGGCTGGGCACACTCGTATTAACTGGTTGGTGACTTCTTCTGTCATCTTCCAACTCCCCCCAGGTACCTTTATTTCTCCAGCATTTCCTACCAGTGTGGAAGCTCTAATGGCTACAACGAATCCCTGATCCCCTAGCTTCATTTGCTACAGGTCTCAGAGATTTTGAGACCCAGCTCAGTTCAACATTGCAAGTTCCCTTTTAGAACAAGCCCACCATTAAAGTGGCTAACTCAGCGTTATGGAATAAACCACACCTTTGCTAAAAGTAAACTTGAGAAATTTACATCTGAACTAACAACCGAAGATACACTAGCAGTATACCCTTAGATGAGTTAGATGAGTAATGGGAACTTCTTGAGAACAAGAATCCCATCTGAGATAGAAATTCATACGCAATGAAGCCAGTTCACAAAGCCTGATATTAAAATGCTGTGATGTGTGGGGTGTTGCTGTTAAAATTGAGTAGCAGACATCCTGTGTGGGTGAAAACTCAGAGAAATTACTCCAGTAAAAGTCAACATGGTATGAAATTGCTGATGGAAGGGGGAAAGAATGTCTTTACAGCACACCTTAAAGACCCTGATGTTTGTGATGGAGTTACTTGGATATATGTATTATGTACTTTTTTGAACCACTAGAATCAACTTTGAAGATGATCATCATTTCTCACTGTTCAGATGCTGTCAGAGCCCTGCCTACACGTTTGGCACTCACCTGAAAATGTGTTTTACCAGAATAGCTGCAGCTCTGCCTGAGGGCTTCCATCAGGCAGTAGGAACCTATCTGCCCACACACAGGCAAGACAGAAATGCTGAAGTTACCTTCTCCGGAAACACCACTCAATGACAAACAATGAGTCAGTGAATACATACCTCAGCTTCCTCCTCACTCTTTGGTCATATAACTCTGAGGTTCATACTCTATACTGTTTCCCAGAGTTCCCCAGTGAGATTGAACTATAACTGACTTGATAACAAACATACTTTGAATTGGTTGCCATCCTTGTCTTACTTCCCCACTGTCTTCCTGGGATCACCCTCCAAACAAACTACTTGCTTGTGAGTTCTTGTCCAGTGTCTTCTTCTGAAGGGTCCAAACTGTGAGTGCTTGTCCAGGGTCTTCTTCTGCAGAGTCCAAACTAAGCCTTCTCCATGGCTCTTAACCAGGTATCGTTCTCTCTGGTTATTTGGCCTTTTTGAGGCTATGCAGGCAAAGCAAAGATGTCTGGTTCTAAAGTGCTACAGTATATTAAATTAGAAGTTTCCATAGAAGCCTCAAAATAAATTTCAGTTCTCAAAGGAAGGTAGTTGTTGTTGTTAGGTGCCATCGAGTAGGTTACTACTCATAGTGATCCTATGCACAACAGAACGAAACACTACCCCGTCCTGTGCCATCTTCACAATCATTGTTATGCTTGAATCCGTTGTAGCCACTGTGTCAATCCATCTTGTTTAGGGTATTTCTCTTTTTTTAAAAAAATAATTTTTTTTATTATACTTTAGGTGAAGGTTTACATAACAGATATTTTCCCATTAAACAGTCAGTACACAAATTATTTTATGACATTGGTTAACAACCCCACAACATGTCAACATGCTCCCTTCTCGGCCTTGGAGGACATTTTTTTTGCAGGGAAAATACATATAGCCAAAGAAACACCATTTCAAAAATTTCTACATGTACAATTCAGTAACGTTGATTACGTTCTTCCAGTTGTGCTGCTATTCTCACTTTAGGTGAAGGTTTACAGAACAAAATAGTTTTTTATTAAACAGTTAGTACACTTATTGCCCTATGACAATGGTTAAGAACCCCACTACATGTCAACACTATCCTTACTCAACCTTGTGTTTCCCATCGCCAGCTTTCCTGTCCCCTTCTGCCTTCTAGTCTTTGTCCCTGGACTGCTGTGCCTCATTAGTCCTGCTTTGTTTATGGGGCTGTCTAATCCACAGCTGAGCGGTGAACCTCGGGAGTGACCTCACCACTGAGCTTAAAGTGTGTCCGGGGGCCATACTCTCAGGGTTTCTTCAGGCTCTGTCAGGCCAGTAAATTTGGTCTTCTTTTGTGTGTTGGAATTCTGTTCTACATCCTTCTCCAGCTCTGTCCATAACCCTCTGTTGTGATCCCACTCAGAGCAGTCAGTGGTGGTAGCTGGGCACCATCTAGCTGTACTGGACTCAGTCTGGTGGAGGCTGTGGTAGTTGTGGTCCATTAGTCCTTTGGACTAATCTTTTCCTTTGTATCTTGTTTTTTTCATTCTCCCTTGCTGCCGAAGGGGTGAGACCACTGGAGTATCTTAGATGGCTGCTCACAGGCTTTTAAGATCCCAAACGCTACTCACCAAGGTAGAATGTAGAACATTTTCTTTATAAACTGTGTTATGCCAATTGAGCTAGATGTTCCCCGAGACCATGGTCCCCACAGCCCTCCACCCAGCAATTTAGTCCCTCAGGGAGTTTGGATGTGTCTATGGAGCTTCCATGACCTTTCCTTGTACAAGTTGTACTGGCTTCCCCAGTATTGTGTACTGTCTTACCCTTCACCAAAGTTACCACTTATCTATTGTCTATTTACTATTTCCCCTCTATCCTTCCCATCCCTGATAACCAACAAAGATTGTTTCTTTTTGTGTGTAAACTTTTACATGAGTTTTTAAGTAGAGGTCTCATACAATATTTGTCCTTTTGTGATTAACTTATTTCACTCAGCATAATGTCCTCCAGTTTCATCCAAGTAATGAGATGCTTCACAGATTCATCATAGTTCTTTATCATTGCATAATACTCCATTGTATGTATGTACCATAGTTTGTTTATCCATTCATCTGTTGATGGGCATCTAGGTTGTTTCCATCTTTTTGCTATGGTGAACAATGCTGCCATGAACATAGGTGTGTATGTCTATTCGTGTGACGGCTCTTATTTCTCTAGGATGTATTACTAGGAGTGGGATTGCTGGATCGTATGGTATTTCTATTTCTAGCTTTCTAAGGAAGCACCATATCATTTTCCAAAATGGTTGTTATCATTTTGCATTCCCACCAGCAGTGCATAAGAGTTTCGATCTCCCCGCAGCCTCTCCAACATTTGTTATTTCCAGTGTTTTTGATTCATGCCATTAATGCTGGGGTGAGATGGTATCTCATTGTGGTTTTGATTTGCATTTCTCTAATGGCTAGTGATCCTGAGCATTTCCTCATGTGTCTGTTGGCCACTTGAATGTCTTTTTTGGTGAAGTGTCTGTTCATTTCCTTTGCCCATTTTTAATAGGATTTTTTGTCTTTTTGTTGTAGAGGTTTTGGGTTTTCTTGTAGATTATGGAGATTAGAGCTTTGTCTGACTTGTACTGTCCAAATTTTTTTTCCCGGTCTGTAGGTTCTCTTTTTACTCTTTTGGTGAAGTCTTTTGAAGAGCATAGGTGTTTGATTTTTAGAAGATCCCAGTTATCTAGCTTATCTTCTGGGGTTTGTGTATTGATGGTTATGGTTTGTATCCTGTTAATGCCATGTATTAGGGCCTGTAGCATTGGTCCTATGTTTTCTTCTATGAACTTTATAGTTTTGGCTTTATATTTAGGTCTTTGATCCATTTTGAATTAGTTTTTGTATATGGTGTGAGGTATGGGTCCTGTTTCATTTTTTTGCATATAGATATCCAGTTTTGTCAGCACCATTTGTTAAAAAGACTGTCTTTTCCCCATTTGATGAACTTTGGACCCATGTTGAAGATCAGGTGACTGTAGGTGGATGGATTTACATCTGGATTCTCAATTCTGTTCCATTGGTCAATGTATCTATCATTGTACCAGTACTAGGCTATTATGACTACCATAGCTGTATAGTAGGTTCTGAGATCAGGTAGTGTGAGTCCTACTTTATTCTTCTTCTTCAATAGTGCTTTACTTATTCAGGGCTTCTTTCCTTTCCATATAAAGTTAATTATTAGTTTTTCCATCTCTTTGAAGAATGTTGTTGGCATTTGGATTGGGATTGCATTGTATTTGTAAATTGCTTTGTGTAGAATTGTCATTTTCACAATGTAGCGTCTACCTGTCCATGAACATGGTATGATTTTCCATTTATGTATATCCCTTTGGGTTTCTTGCAGTAGTGTTTTGTAGTTTTCTTTGCATAGGTCTTTTACATCTCTGGTTAGACTTATTCCTATGTATTTTATTTTTTTAGGGGCTATTATAAAAGGCATTGTTTTCCTGATTTCCTTTTCATCATTCTTTTTATTGGTGTATAGGGTCTTCCTCTTTTCTGCTGACCCTCTACTTTACCAGGAGCCCTGGTGGCACAGTGGTTAACAGTCATGGCAAGATACAGCTGCTAACCAAAATGCTGGCAGTTCGAATCTACCAGCTGCTCCTTGGAAACTCTATGGGGCAATTCTGCTCTGTCCTATAGGGTCGCTATGAGTTGGAATAGGCTCTATGGCAACAGGTTTGGTTTTTCTTCTAATTTACCAAGCATGAAGTCCTTCTCCAGGAACTGGTCCCTCCTGATAACATGTCCAAAGTACGTGAGACAAAGTTTCACCATCCTTGCTTCTAAGGAATATTCTGGCTGTACTTCTTCCAAGACAGATTTTTTTGTTCTTGTTTTGTTCCTCATGGTATATTCAATATTCTTCACCAACACCAAGATTCAAAGCCTTCAGTTCTTCTTTGGTCTTCCTTATTCATAGTCCAGATTTCACAAGCATATGTGGCAATTGAAAACACCATAGCTTGAGTCAGGTGTGCCTTAGTCCTCAAGGTGACATCTTTGCTTTTTAACACATTAAAGAGGTCTTTTGCAGCAGATTTGCCCAATTTGATATCTTGAGTGCTTCTTCCGTGGGTGTTGATTGTGGATCCAAGTAAAATAAAATCCTTGACAACTTCAGTCTTTTCTCTGTTTATCATGATATTGCTTATTAGTCCAGTTGTGAGGATTTTTATTTTCTTTATATTGGGGTGTAATCCATACGGAAGGCTGTAGTCTTTCATCTTCATAGGTAAGTCCTTCAAGTTCTCTTCGCTTTCAGCAAGCAAGGTTGTGTCATCTGCATATTGCATGTTGCTAATGAATCTTCCTCCAATCCTATTGCCCTGTTCTTCTTCATAAAGTCCAGCTTTTCAGATTATTTCCTCAGCATACAGATTGAATAAGTATGGTGAAAGGATACAACCCTGATGCACACCTTTCATGACCTTAAACTATGCAGTGTCCCCTTGTTCAGTTCAAACAACTGCCTGTTGGTCTATGTACAGGTTCCTCATGAGCAAAATTAAGTGTTCTGGAATTCCCACTCTTCATAATGTTGTCCATTGTTTGTTATGATCCAAACAGTCAATGTCTTTGCATAGTCAATAAAACACAGGTAAACATCTTTCTGGTATTCTTTCAGCCAGGATCTATCTTACATCAGCAATAATATCCCTTGTTCCATGTCCTCTTCTGAATCTGGCTTGCATTTCTGGCAGTTTCCTGTCAATGTACTGCTGTAACCGCTTTTGAATAATCTTTAGCCAAATTTTACTTGTGTGTGATATTAATGATATTGTTTGATAATTTCCACATTATGTTGGATCATCTTTCTTTGGAAAGGGTACAAATATGGATCTATTCCAGTCAGTCGGCCAGGTAGCTGTCTTCCAAATTTGTTGACAAAGACGAGTGAGCACTTCCAGTGCTGCATCTGTTTGTTGAAACATCTCCGTTGGTATTCCATCAGTTCCTGGAGCCTTGTTTTTAGCCAATGCCTTCAGTGCAGCTTGAACCTCTTCCTTCAGGACCATCAGTTTTTGATCATACGCTGCCTCCTGAAATGGTTGAATATCAACCAGTTCTTTTTGGTATAGTGACTCTGTGTATTCCTTCCATCTTCTTTTGATGCTTCCTGAATCGTTTAACGTTTTCCCCATAAAATCTTTCAATATTGCAACTCAATGCTTAAATTTTTTCTTTGATTATTTCAGCTCGAGGAATGCCAAACGTGCTTTCTCTTTTGGTTTTCTATCTCCAGGTCTTTGCATGTTTCATTATGATACTTATGTTGTTTTCTTGATCTTCCCTTTGAAATCTTCTGTTCAGCTCTTTTACTTCGTCATTTCTTCCTTTTGCTGTAGCTGCTCTACATTGAAAAGCAACTTTCAGAGTCTCTTCTGACATCCATTTTGGTCTTTTCTTTATTTCTTCTATTTTTAATGACCTCTTGCTTTCTTCATGTATGATGTCCTTGATGTCATTCCGCAAACTCGTTTGATTTTTTGTCATTAGGGTTCAATGCATCAGTTCCATTCTTGAGATTGTCTCTAAATTCAAGTGGAATATACTCAAGGTCATACTTTGGCTCTAGTGGACTTGTTCTAATTTTCTTCAACTTGAACTTGAACTTGCCAGCCCCTGGCCGTATTCCAGCTGATGATTTTGAGCTATTCCATTGTCTCTTTCCACAGATGTAGTCGATTTGATTCCTGTGTATTCTGTCTGGCAAGGTCCACGTACATAGTCAGTGTTTTATGTTGTTAAAAAAAGGTATTTGCAGTGAAGAAGTCACTGGTCTTTCAAAATTAGAGGAAGGTAGGAGAAGCCTATCTCCTATTGCAAGCCCAATGAGAAGGGCTTCAACAGGATTCCCTGGGGAGCTTGTTATTTGCCCCTGCAGCTGGAGGGATACAGTGGACTGCTCCTGTCTAGAAAAAACTAAGAGGCAGAGAGAAAGTAGCTAGCAGCTCTGAAGACAGAGTAACTGCAGTTTGGGCCTTGCTTAGCACCCATATGATAAGTGGCTTGATAACATACCTTATATTGGCTGGTAAAGGATCTGAGTGTTGTAGAATGGATGTTGACCTTGTGCATGAGAGAGAGACAGTGTGTATGTTCTCTTAGATTGTGAAAATAGAATCACCTAAAGTGGCAAACGGCCTCAGCAGAAAGAAGATGGAGTGACTTTCTGGATTTCTAAGAATTAAGAAACAGGGATGTTGCATTTAGCAAATAAAAATAGAGAATTTCCAGTTAAATTTGAAATTTAGCTAAACTAGATTTTTTTTTTTTTTTTTTAGTCTAAATATGTCTTGTGCAGTATTTGGTTTAAGTGTTTGGCTTCTAACCAAAATATCAGCAGTTCAAATCTACCAGCTGCTCTTTGGAAACTCTGAGGCAGTTCTGCTCTGTCCTGTAGTGTTGCTATGAATTGAAATTGACTTGACAGCAACAGGTTTTTTTTGTTTGTTTGTTTATATATATATATATGTGTGTGTGTATATATATATATATGAAATGTTGTTTAGCTGAAATACAAATTTAACTGCAAATCTTGTATTTTTCTAGCAACCCTTACTTTCACCCCAGCCCACCTCCCTAGAAGTAAGTTAATTGTGAAAATGGCATATTCAGTGTAATACTAGTTTTTTTTTTTTAAATCTTGTAGGAGAAGATGAGGCTATGCTATGCTACCATACTTAACTAAAAAGTTAATGAAGCCCAATGCTTACCCTAGTTATTTTTTTTTCTTTTAATTAATTAATAAATTCACCATGTTTCCTGAGTGCCTGCTACATGTCAGACACTGTTCTTAGTGCTGGGCACACAATGGTAAACAAAGCTGACCAGGTTCTGGATCTCACAGAGCCTCCATTCTAGTGGTGCTCATCCTTTGGAAACAAAATAAAACTTGGGACCAAGAGGCCCTATCAGCTTTGAAGCAGATGGCAGTTCCTACCTCCACTCTGGCAATCCTTGCCTTCCTTCCCTGGAATGTCTGATGCTCCTCCAGGCCACGCTAGGAGGAAAACTTCCAGTATCACCACCACTGCTCCCAACCCAGATGCAATTTGAGTACCACTTGCATGAAATTCCTTGGCTAGACCTGGTGATATATATGTTTTTTCATACCATACTCCATTTATGAAATGATTTGAAGAAGCATGAATCTGGCAGTTTTTTTCTGCTTCACTCATTAATCCTTTAGCTTCATTCACACAAAACAGAGAGATACACAAGTCACAATGGTGGTGGCCCACAGACAACAGGGCAACGTTTCTGAGGCAGGCGAGAAAAGGGAGGACAGGCTCTCAAAGTGAGCAGCCATCTGTCTTGGGAATTGCAAATTATAATACAATCATATATGCTGCTGCTAAGAAAAAAGAGAGAGAGAGAATCAGGAAATACTTCAAATCACTTTCCTATATTTAATTACAGTTTTGCTTCCTCCTTACTTCCCTGAACCTCTCCACTACCCTCTGTGAGGGATACAAAATGAGAGCAAATATAGATACTGAATTGCAACCATATGCAGACAGCACATGTAATATAACAGTGCTGCCTATCAAGAAAGAATATATTGGATTTAATACGATCGCCTGGGGAAATCAGAGTCTGCTGTAGTTGATTGTCCATTTTTAACTTGACTCTCATATTTTAAGTGAGGTACCTTGGAGAGAGTATTATGTTTTATTCTAGAAGAAAAGTATTAAGACCATTTTGATAGGCATTCAAAGCAATATGCTTCACAAGATAGGTGTCTGCATTAATCTTATGAATGTGTATGTGTGTGTTTAGATGCCTGCACACATCACACGCATACCACAATTTTGCTTTCATATAAAATGCTACCTGAACAGGATGACAATTTGATGTTTCCTTCCTTATATTAATGATTCTCCTTTGATGTTTCCCTCGCCCTAAATCAGTGATATTATTCAGTTATTCCTGAAGTTAAAAAATAAAATAAAATCAAGCACTATGCCATGTACGGAACTCAAATCTATCCCCAGTAGGGCAGAGATACATCATAACCCATAATCCGTAGCCTATGAGTCTATTTCCAAAATTTCACTACTGGAAGTAATGTTAATAGTTTCTAAACCATCTTTCAGTCCAAATTTCATTTTACTTTACTTATAGATGAGGGAACTGAGGCTCAGAGGAGCTAAAGCCTCTTGTCCAATTTTGTAAAGCTGGTTAGTCTCTCAGGCCAGTGTTTGAGCTGCTGCAGCATTCTTCCTCATTCTTTAGGGGGTGGATGGACATATCAGGAGCCTAATGGAAAACACACAAGAGGGGACCAAGGAAAGTGGACATCCTGACCACTTCTTCAAAGCAGGGAGTGAGAAAATGGCCTCCTCCAGAAGGTTGGGGCACTGATGCCCAGCCAGGTTTAGGACCAGCAGGCATGAAATCAAGCAAGGAGTGTGGGGAGTTGGATTGTGACACAGGCAGCCGGGTCCTAGTCAGGGCACAGGAAACAAAAAGAGATGTCAGGAGAAAACCACTCCTGCCAAGATGAATCAGGAGGATCACGCTGTCATCACTCTTGCCAGGCTGATCAATTCCAGATCATTCTTATGTAAATATATGAGGTAGTAAGTTGGTTTCCTAGGACTCCTGTTTGGAGGTGATTTCAGAGGCAAAACTAAGGGCTAAGGCTACCCCAGAACTACCACGCCCATAGGAACCACAGCTGGAGCCTGCTCGAACACAGAGAATACTTTGTGGAATTCATAATCACTGAGTCTGTTGACTTGGAACTTTCATGAGCTCCATAAATCCTACCCAGTTAGGACTGACGTTTACGTATTTGCTTTTTAAACCTTTCACATTGATGTTCTTATAATATAGTGTACCCAGGTAACTTCAAATGCGTTTCATTCTTTGGTTGACTATGCTGATCACATAGGTAAGTAACTTCCCATTTTTTATTTGCATTAGCCATCAGTTCCTAAGTGTTTTAATGTTTGCTGGTTTTGAATAATGGCTGTCACACACACACAACTGCACCCCTTCCCCCTCATACAACTCAGGCAAATACAAACATCCATTTAAAGATATGCAAATGAACTCATTGGCTTATCAGGGCTACTATTCCCACAGGATCCAAAGCCTTATATATTCCAGTACACACTGCCAAATCATACACTTGGCCTTAGTGTCTCATGCACTTAGTGCCTAAATTTTATAATAATTCAAGAGTGTTGTGACATAAGTACTGCCAGTTAAGCCAGAGTGATGCTGGCATGTCAGAGACAATGGTGAGGACAGACATGAATAGCCAAGGAGCACATCTAGTCTTACATTGCATAAAAGTTAACTATAGGAACAGACACATACAATACTTGAATCTAGTGTTTAGAATAGATGGTAAATGGAGAAAAAAAACAAAAACAAAAACAAAGATTGCTTTATTTTCCTCAGCATTTTTATGCATGAGGACAGGTCTTGACAATATCTTGGAGGATGTTATTTTGTTTCAGGCAGAGCCATGCAATTCCTATTGTCTCAGCATGTCTGAACTACCTCTTCAGATTCTATATTGGGGAAATACTGTATTTTTATGCAAATAACATCAGACTTCTATGTTTGTTAGCCAATAGCACCCTCCCTCTGCAAGGGATTTTCATAAGCACCATCATACCAATATTTTTACATGTTGCTGTTGGCCAAGTCTTATGACCAAAACCAATATAAATGAGAATAGGAAAATATTTCTCCCATGACCACACTTTAACCTTTAAACTGCAGTGAATCTTAGGTCTCTTTTTGAATTCTAAGTATAAAATTCATGAAATGTTATTTAAAGCAATAATCATGCTGTGCTATAAATTTCAAAGCAAAGGATATGGACTATGTAAAGAAAGTAGCAGAAGTTTGGCTGGCTATTGTCCATTTTATCCCATTTCACATTTTGTTTCCTATGTCATCTTCTAAGAGTCAACAAGCTCTGATAGTGTGGAGAAGTTATTTCAGAATTTCATCAAGCAGTGAAATTAATTTTAATACTTTATTAAATTAGGTTGAATTAATAAAATTGCCCTGATATTTTCATATTTCAAAGAAAAATTATTGAAATATAATTCATGGTCTATCCCATTACTTATAATTTAAAAATAATTTTTAAAAAATTCATTGTTAAACGTTCTTTTTAGATTACTATATCAAGCTTTGTATACTCATTGTTCACACATTTATATATAGACATATTGATTTCTTAATTTACAGGCTGATGATGGAGATTGGATGGGAGTATGTGACAGTTGTGTGAAAAGCAAGTATTTATTAGTTTTGTGGTGCAATGAATCACTTTTTTTTTTTTTTAATATTTTATTGTACTTCAGGTGAAGGCTTACAGAACAAACAGTTTCTCATGTAGCAGTAGTACACATGCTGTTTTATGACTTTGGTTAACAACCCCACAACATTGTAACTCTCTGAATTCTCAGCTTTTTTTTTTTTTTTTTCGGTGAATACACATAGCCAAAGATACACCATTTCAAAACTTCTTACTTACACATTTAAGTGACATTGACTATGCTCTTCCAATTGTGCTGCCATTCTCACCCAAGATGAAGGCTTACAGGACAAAATAGCCTCCCATTTAACAGTTACTACAAATGTTGCCCTATAACAGTGGTTAACAATCTCACAACACATCAACAGTATTCTTACTCAACCTGTGTTCCTTATCATCAGCTTCCTACGCCCCCTCTGCCTTCTGGCCCTTGTCACTGGACTCCTGTACCTCGTTAGTCTCATTTAGTTTTACTGGGCTGTCCACTCCCAGGCTGAACAGTGAACCTGGAAGGTAACTTCACCTCTGAGCTGAAAGGGTGTCTGGGGGCCACACTCTTGAGGTTTCTCCAGTCTCCTTTAGGCCAGTAAATCTGGTCTTTTTTTTGGGGGGTGGGCGGGTTAGAATTATGGTCTACATACTTCTCCAGCTCTGTCCAGAACCCTCTGTTGTGATCCTGGTCAGAGCAGTCAGTGGTGGTAGCCGGGCACCATCTAGCTGTACTGGACTCAGTCCGGTGGAGCTCTTGGTAGCTGTGATCAATTAGTCCTTTGGACTAATCTTTTCGTTGTATCCTGTTCTCTTCATTCTCCCTTGCTCCCAAAGGGATGAGACCAGTGTAGTATCTTAGATGGCCGCTCACAGGCTTTTAAGACCCCAGACACTACTCACCAAGGTAGAATGTAGAGCATTATCTTTATAAGTAGTGTCATGCCAATTGAGCTAGATGTTCCCCGAGACCATGGTCCCCAGAGCCCTCCGTCCAACAACTCAGTCCCTTGGGGAGTTTGGATGTGTCCATGGGGCCTCCATGACCTTTCCTTGTGCAGGTTGTGTTAGTTTCCCTTGTACTGTGTACTGTCTCACCTCTCACCCAAGATACCACTTATCTATTGCCAATTTAGTATTTCCCCTCCCCCTCCACCCCATCTCTGGGAACCAACAAAGATTGTTACATTTTGTGTGTGAATTTTTTCATGGGTTTGTACAATAGAGGTCTCATACAATATTTGTCCTTTTGTGATTGACTTATTTCACTCAGCATAATGTCCTCCAGTTTCATCCATGTTATGAGATGGTTCACAGATTCATTGTTGTTCTTTCTCGTTGTGTAGTACTCCATTGTATGTATGTACCATGGTTTGTTTATCCATTCATCTGTTGATGGGCACCTACGTTGTTTCCATTGTTTTGCTATTGTGAACAATGCTGCCATGAACATAGGTGTGCATATGTCTATTCGAGTGACGACTCTTATTTCTGGATTGCTGGATCGAATGGTATGTCTATTTCTAGCTTTCTGAGGAAGCACCATATCATTTTCCAAAATGGTTGTATCATTTTGCATTCCCACCAGCAGTGTATAAGAGTTCCCATCTCCCTGCAGCCCCTCCAACATTTGTTATTTCCAGTATTTTTGATTCGTGCCAGTAATGCCAGGGTGAGATGGTATCTCATTGTGGTTTTAATTTGCATTTCTCTAATGGCTAGTGATCGCGAGCATTTCCTCATGTGTCTGTTGGCCATTTGAATGTCTTCTTTGGTGAAGTGTCTGTTCATTTCCTTTGCCCATTTTTTGATAGGATTGTTTGTCTTCTTGTTGTAGAGGTGTTGGGTTTTCTTGTAGATTATGGAGATTAGACCTTTGTCTGACTTGTACTGTCCAAAAATTTTTTCCTAGTCTGTAGGTTCTCTTTTGACTCTTTTGGTGAAGTCTTTTGAAGAGCATAGGTATTTGATTTTTAGAAGATCCCAGTTATCTAGTTTATCTGTTGGGTTTTGTGTGTTGATGTTTATGGTTTGTATCCCATTAATGCCATGTATTAAGGCCTGAAGTGTTGGTCCTATTTTTTCTTCTATGAACATTATAGCTTTAGGCTTTATATTCAGGTCTTTGATCCATTTTGAGGTAGTTTTTGTATACGGTGTGAGGTATGGGTCCTGTTTCATTTTTCTGCAAATGGATATCCAGTTTTGCCAGCACCATTTGTTAAAAAGACTGTCTTTTCCCCATCTGATGGACTTTGGGCCCTTGTCGAAAATCAGGTGACTGTAGGTGGATGGATTTACATCTGGGTTCTCAATTCTGTTCCATTGGTCAATGTCTCTGTTGTTGTACCAGTACCAGGCTGTTTTGACTACTGTAGCTGTATAATAGGTTCTCAATTCAGGTAGTATGAGTCCCCCAACTTTATTCTTCTTCTTCAGTAGTGCTTTACTTATTTGGGGCTTCTTCCCTTTCCATATAAAGATAATAATTAGTTTTTCCATCTCTTTGAAGAATGTTGTTGGTATTTGGATCGGGATTGCATTGTATATGTAAATTGCTTTAGTTAGAATTGCCATTTTCACAATGTTGAGTCTGCCTATCCATGAGTATGGTATGTTTTTCATTTATGTAGATCCCTTTGGGTTTCATGTAGCAGTGTTTTGTAGTTTTCTTTGTATAGGTCTTTTACATTCCTGGTCAGATTTATTCCTAAGTATTTTATGTTTTTAGGGGCTATTGAAAATGGTATTGATTTCCTGATCTCCTTTTCATCATTCTCTTTACTGGTGTATAGGAATCCAACTGATTGTTGAATGTTTATCTTCTATCCAGCTACCTTGCTGAATCTTTCTATTAGTTCCAGTAGATTTCTCGTGGAGTCTTTAGAGTTTTCTATGTATAGTATCATATCATCTGCAAACAGGGAGAGTTTAACTTCTTCATTACCAATTTGGATGCCCTTTATTTCTTTCTCTTGCCTTATTGCTCTAGCTAGAACTTCCAGCACAATGTTAAATAGGAGTGGTGATAAAGGGCATCCTTGTCTTGTTCCTGTTTTCAAGGGGAATGTTTTCAGCCTCTCTCCATTAAGAATGATGTTGGCTGTTGGTTTTGCATAGGTGCCCTTTATTATGTTGAGAAATTTCCCTTCTATACCTATTTTATTGAGAGCTTTTATCAGGAATGGGTGTTGGACTTTGTCAAATGCCTTTTCTGCGTCAATTGAGATGATCATGTGATTTTTTTCTTTCCTTTTATTTATGTGGTGGATTACGTTGATGGATTTTCTAATGTTAAACCATCCTTGCATACCTGATATGAATCCTACTTGGTCGTGATGTATTATTTTTTTGATATGATACCGAATTCTATTGGCTAGAATTTTGTTCAGAATTTTTGCATCTATATTCATGAGAGATATTGGTCTGTAATTTTCTTTTTTTGCGATGTCTTTGCCTGCTTTTGGTATCAGGGTTATGCTGGCTTCAGAGAATGAATTTGGAAGTGTTGCTTCCTCTTCTATACTCTGAAATAGCTTATGTAGAACTGGTACAAGCTCTTCTGTTAATGTTTTGTAGAATTCTCCAGTGAAGCCATCTGGGCCAGGGTTTTTTTGGTTGGGAGTTTTTTTTATTACCCTTTCAATCTCTTCTGTTATGGGTCTGTTCAGATTTTCAATATCACTTTGTTGTAGTTTGGGTAGGCCGTGTGTTTCTAGAAATTTATCCATTTCCTCTAGGTTTTCAAATTTGTTGGAATATAGTTTTTCATAGTATTCTGTTATAATCCTTTTTATTTCAGTTGGATCTGTTGTAATGTCCCCCATTTCATTTCTCATTTGGGTTATTTGTGTCCTCTCCTGTTTTTCTTTTGTCAGTCTGGCCAGTGGTTTGTCGATTTTGTTGATTCTTTCAAAGAACCAACTTTTGGTTTTGTTGATTCTTTCTATTGCTTTTGTGTTCTCTATTTCATTTCTTTCTGCTCTGATCTTTACTATCTCCTTTCTTCCGGTGGTTGTAGGCTTTTTTTGCTGTTCTCTTTCTATTTGTTTGAGTTCTGTAGTTAATGTTTTGATTTTGTCCCTTTCTTCTTTTTTGATATGTGCATCTATTGCTATAAATTGTCCTCTGAGGACTGCCTTTACTGTGTCCCAAAGGTTTTGGTATGATGTGTTTTCATTTTCATTTGATTCTAGGAATTTTTTAATTCCATCCCTGATTTCTTCTATTACCCATTGTTGTGTAAGCAGAGTATTATTCAGTTTCCATGTAGTTGATTTTTTTTTCTTGCTCTTTCTGTTGTTAATTTCTACCTTGATGGCATTATGGTCAGAGAAGATACTGTGAATTAGCTCAGCGTTTTCGATCTTGTTGAGGATTGCTCTGTGGCCTAAGATGTGGTCTATTCTGGAGAACGTTCCATGTGCATTGGAAAAGAACGTGTACTTTGCAGCAGTTGGATGGATTGTTCTATATATGTCTATGAGGTCCAGTTGGCTGATTGTGTCCTTTAGGTCTTCTGTATCTTTGCTGAGTTTCTTTTTAGTTGTTCTGTCCTTTACTGAGAGTGGTGTGTTGAAGTCTCCTGCTATTATTGTGGAACTGTCAATTTCTCTTTTCAGTGTTGTTAGAGTTCTTTTAATGTATTTTGGAGCCCTGTGATTGGGTGCATAGATATTTTTTATGGTTATGTCTTCATGATGGATCATCCCCTTAATCATTATATAGTGTCCTTCTTTGTCTTTTATGGTAGATTTTGTTTTAAAGTCTATTTTATCTGAGATTAGAATTGCCACTCCTGCTCTTTTTTGGTAGTTGTTAGCTTGATATATTTTTTTCCAACCTTTGATTTTTAATAAATTCACATCTTTGTTTCTAAGGTGTGTCTCTTGTAGACAGCAAATTGATGGATCCTGTTTTCTTATCCATTCTGCCACTCTCCGTCTCTTTATGGGTGCATGGAGTCCATTTACGTTCAGTGTAATTATTGATAGATGGAAGTTTGTTGCTGTCATTTTGTAGTGCTTTTTTTTTGTGGTGCTGAAGTTTTCTTTGTTCTTTTTACTCTCTTGTGCTGAGTTACTTTTGTTTGTGGATTTTGTGTTCATTTCTTTTGTTTCTGTAGGTTTTGTTTTTGTTGAGACTTTATGTTTTTCGTCTTTATTTTTATGAGTTGGTTTGTTAACTTTCTTTGTGGTTACCATGAATTTGACCCTTATCTTTCTAAGTTTGAAGCAGTCTACCGTTACTTGCTATCGCCTTGCCTTCCTCTCCATTAGAAGGTTCTATACCTATGCCATTTGTTCCCTCTTTCATTGTTTTGATGTTGTTGTCATCCTTTGATTGATTGCTCTGATTCCCTGTTGTATTTCTTTTGTTTTTGGGTAGTCCTCAATAGTTCATTTCCTAGAATGGTATCTGGTTCGTATGAACCTGCGTCCTAGGTCCTAGGTCCTGCCTGAGGGCTGAAGCTGTTTGTCCTCAGATCAAAGAATTCCCTTTAATAATTCTTGTAAGTTTGGTTTGACTTTTGCATATTCCCTTAGTTTCTGTTTATCTGGAAATGACCTAATTTCACCATCAAATTTGAACGAGAGTTTTGCAGGATATATTATTCTTGGCTGAGAATTTTTTTCTTTCAAGATTTTATATGTGTCATCCCACTGCCTTCTTGCCTGCATGGTTTCTGCTGAATAATCTGAGCTTAGTCTTATTGTTTCTCCTCTGTATGTGACTTCTTGTTTTTCACAAGCTGCTCTCAGGATGCTTTGTTTATCTTTAGTTTTGGCGAGTGTGAATATGATATGTCTTGGTGATTTTCTTTTGGGGTCTCTTCTATATGCGGTTCGTTGAGCTTCTTGGATGGCCAGCTTTTTATCTTTCATGATATTGGGAAAGTTTTCTGTCAGCAGTTCCTCAATGATCCTCTCTGTGTTTTCTGTTTTCTCCCCCTGTTCTGGGATGCCATTCACTCGTAAGTTTTTGCTTTTAATTGTGTTCCACATAACTCTCAGGGCCTCTTCATTTTTCTTTGTTCTTTTTTCTGAGTTTTCTTGAAACAGATTTGTATCCAAGTGTTTGTCTTCATTTCCACTGATCCTGTCTTCCACGGTTTCAAATCTACTTCTCAGTCCTTTTATGACACTGTCCATTTCTGAAATCTTGTTGTTTATCTTTTGGATTTCTAATTGTTGTTTTTCTATAATTTTGAGTTGTGAATTTATTTTGGCATTTTGTTCCTGCATCATCTTCCTGAATTCTTCTAATTTTTTGTCTGTATTTTCCATAAATTTGTCTATTTTTTCCTCATGTTTGTCAGCTTTTTGCCTCAGTTCTTGGAAAATTCCGAGTATTAGTGATTTGAGTTCCCTATCAGGTACTTCTAGTGCATTTTCTTCCACAGGAGAGGTATCTGGTGTTTTAATTTGGATGCCTATTGGAGCCATCTTGTCTTGTTTTTGTAAATGTTTTGATATTGTTTGCTGTTTTTAGGGCATTCAGTAGATATTTCTCTCGTTTATTGATTGTAGATTTTGTTTTGTCCTTGTGGTACAGCTGGGCAGATCTAGCTGAAGAGGAGCTACTGGGACGGGTTGTTTGTGGCACTCACCGCAGCCACCAGGACGGTCGGTAGTCAGTGCTGGGCAGTTTCCAATAGGGCATGCCTGCACAGCTTGGTGGTGTGATGTCAAGTCCACGGTGTAGGTAGGCAGGATGCAGCGGGGAGATGGTTATGTGTGAAGCTAAGCGGTCGTTCCGTCTCCCACTGGACGCTCCGCGAGGCTGCTCTCCCGTTCTCCCGTTTGCTGGTCTCCGATAGGAGTCCAAGATGGTGGATCCGTGCTGTGTCAGCTGGTAGGGAATCTCTGCATGAGTCTCTCATCGCTCTCTGTTCTCTTTCAGTATTCTCACTCCGTTTGGTGTTTGGCTGAGTTCTTTATCCCTTCATTTGATGTTCTAGGGTTTCAGGATTGTTGATTCTCTGTTAGGCTTAGTTTTTTGGATCTTTGCTGTGGAGGGACAGCGTGGTGCTTCCGCCTAGAGCGCCATCTTGCCCCGCCTCCTCAATGAATAACTTTTATATGACCTTTCTAGCCATGGTCTTGTAACTCCTATAAAATGATTGACTGGGCCACAATATTGCAAGGGATTGATCAGTTTACTATGCAAATTGAATGACTTATGGTCTACCATGGGGATTGGTCAGTTTGTGGTCCTGGTGAGAGGGCCATGCCTTGAAATTCAGAAGAAGTTTGCTTATATAAGGGCCAATCTCAAAGAGGTTCAGAGGGACCTCATTACCATCAAGAAATAGAGTCTGGCAAAGATTAGACTGGACTATGGGACATAAAATGATACTTGTGAAGAGTGCGCTTCTTCGCTCAAGTAGATACATGAGACTAAATGGGCAGCTCCTGTCCCGAGGCCAGATGAGAAGGCAGAGAGGGTCAGGAGCTGGTTGAATGAACACAGGAGATCTGGGGTGGAAAGGAACAGTGTGCTGTCACAGTATAAGGAGAGCAACTAGGGTCACATAACAATGTGTGTATAAATTATTGTATGAGAGATTAACTGGAATTGTAAACTTTCACTTAAAGCACACACACAAAAAGAAAGAGTTGGGAATGGAGCATATCCTTTGTACTAAGGACACAGGGTCCCCACACTGAGAACCTCTCAGATCCAGAAGAAAGTGAGAACACTGAGGACAGCGTGAGATGGAAAGAGACAGCAGCAATGGGCTTGCAGGCCCATGGATTAAGGTGGCTGCAGTGGGCTTGCTGGCCCACAGAGTGAGAGCTGCACACCTTTGGAAGGAGGCTTGCCAGTGGAGTGAAAAGAACTGTAACACTTGCTTGTGCAAGGCAAGAGAGGCCTGAGTGTGCCCCATGTAGGGGTTAAATGCCTCTCCCCTGGGCAGAGGGGGCCCATGTAGTGTGGTGACAAGATAGCGCCGAAGGCCCAGGTAGTGCAGTGGGAACTGGCAGCAGAGGCCAGCAAGGCCCAGCAGTGGAGCAGAAGCCTTGGGAAATATTCAGGCCCTCCAAGAGGTGTGGTGGTAGCGGGAAGTAGTGGTGAAATAAACACAGCATCTGACCTGAACCACAGCGTGCCTGCCCAGTGACATAAGAATGGAAAGGACATTTCTCATTTGTGAATCTGTTGTTACTGTTTACTGTTTGCTTTCTATAGATAATAATAATGGCTTTCACTTGTCAACATTCTGTAAATGTCTCATGTGTCCAGCACAATCACAGATGAATGTAGCATCCATGGAATGGCCGATGCCAGTGGGCGCATGTGCCTCGTTCCTAGCAGTCTTATGGCTGCCTGGAAATCGGAGGCTCAGCCCGTCCATGTGTGCAATGCAGACAGACAGATATGTACGTGCAAGTCTATTCTCTATAATATATATATATTTTTAGTACCTATTTTACCAAGCGAGGAAACTAAGTCTCAAAGAACATTTGCCCAGGGACTTTCAGTTAACAAGCCCATACTCTTCTCATAGATAAAACCAGTAGATAAAGCCCATGCTATTCTCTTTCACCACACTGCTACCTTCGCTGATGCAGCCCCAGGAAGCTCCATTTAGTTGCTGTTATTGTTCTTTGGATTTTTTTTTTTTTAACTTACAAAATTAAATTTTTATTGTGCATCATCCCTTTCAAAATAGCCTGGATGAATACTTCTCTGTCATTCACTGGATACTAGATTTTCATTTCCATCTCTTTCTTGTGCAGTTCTTCCATATTCTACCTGGGGATTACAGATGGTCATTGAATAGTTGTTATTTGACTGATTGCTAAAATATATGTCATAACTAATTGTGATTTGTCTGTAGTTTTAAATACACTCTCAACACTAACTCTTGGTAATGACTTTGATTCATTGATATGTACAGAACAAGTGCAGAAAAGCTTTGTAAATGAAGGCATGGGAAAATCCCCCCATTAGTTAGTGGCAACACTAACTTTTTTTTAAAAAAACAGCCTTTTATTAAGTTTAGGTATAGCAGAAAGTGATGATACATGAGCAACTAACTTGGTGTTAAGTAACAAAATTTGTGAATACTGTCAGAGCCTTGGTATTACAGTGGTTGAAGCACTTGGCTGCCAACCGAAAGGTTGGTAGTTTGAACTCACCAGCCACTGCAAGGGAGAAAGACGTGGCACTCTGCTTCCGTAAAGATTTATGGCCTTGGAAACCCGGTGAGGCAGTTTTACTCCGTCCTCTAGAGTCACTATGAGTTGGAATTGACTCAACAGCAATGTTTTTCTTTTTTCTTTTTAATCATAGCCAAGAATACTGTGTTTGAAACTGAGTTTAATTGTGGACTTTGGCCCCATTTTGAAACAACCTATGAATTTTTTTAATTTTTTGATTTTTTTAGTGTACTTTATATGAAGATTTACAGAACAAATAGTTTCTCATTAAACAGTTAGTACACATACTGTTTTATGACAATGATAAACAACCCCACGACATGTCAGCGCTGTCCCTTCTCAACCTTGGGTTCCCTATTACCAGCTATTACCTTCTAGTCCTTGTCCCTGGGCTGTTGTGCCCCATTTGTCTTGTTTTGTTTTATGGAGCTGTCTAATCTTTGGCTGAATGGTGCACCTTGGGAGTGACTTCATTACTGAGCTAAATGAGTGTCCGGGGACCATACTCTTGGGATTTCTGCAGTCTCTGTCAGACCAGTAAGTCTGGTCTTTTTTTGTGAGTCAGAATTTTGTTCTACATTTTTCTCCAGCTCTGTCCGGGATCCTCTCTTGTGATACCGGTTAGTGCAATCAGTGGTGGTAGCCAGGAACCATCTAGTTGTACTTGACTCAGTCTGGTGGAGGCTGTGGTAGTTGTGGTCCATTAGTCCTTTGGACTAATCTTTTCCTTTATATCTTGTTTTCTTCATTCTCACTTACTGCCGAAGGGGTGAGACGATTGGAGTATCTTAGATGGCTGCTCACAGGCTTTTAAGATCCCAGACACTACTCACCAAGGTAGAATGTAGAACATTTTCTTTATAAACTGTGCTATGCCAATTGAGCTAGATGTTCCCCGAGACCATGGTCCCCACAGCCCTCCACCCAGCAATTTAGTCCCTCAGGGAGTTTGGATGTGTCTATGGAGCTTCCATGACCTTTCCTTGTACAAGTTGTACTGGCTTCCCCAGTATTGTGTACTGTCTTACCCTTCACCAAAGTTACCACTTATCTATTGTCTATTTACTATTTCCCCTCTATCCTTCCCATCCCTGATAACCAACAAAGATTGTTTCTTTTTATGTGTAAACTTTTACATGAGTTTTTAAGTAAAGGTCTCATACAATATTTGTCCTTTTGTGATTAACTTATTTCACTCAGCATAATGTCCTCCAGTTTCATCCATGTAATGAGATGCTTCATAGATTCATCATCGTTCTTTATCATTGCATAATACTCCATTGTGTGTATGTACCATAGTATGTTTATCCATTCATCTATTGATGGGCACCTAGGTTGTTTCCAGCTTTTTGCTGTTGTGAACAATGCTGCAATGAACATGGGTGTGCATAACTCTATTCATGTGATGGCTCTTATTTCTCTGGGATTTATTCTTAGGAGTGGGATTGCTGGATCATATGGTATGCCTATTTCTGGCTTTCTAAGGAAGCACCATATCATTTTCAAAAATGATTGTATCATGTTGCATTCCCACCAGCAGTGCATAAGAGTTCCAATCTCCCCACAGCCTCTTCAACATTTGTTATTTCCAGTGTTCTTGATTCATGCCAGTAATGCCAGGGTGAGATGGTATCTCATTGTTGTTTTAATTTGCATTTCTCTAATGGCTACTGATCGCGAGCATTTCCTCATGTGTCTGTTGGCCACGTGGCCACTTGAATGTCTTCCTTGTTAAAGTGTCTGTTCATTTCCTTTGCCCATTTTTAATTGGATTATTTGTCTTTTTGTTGTAGAGGTGTTGGATTTTCTTGTAGATTATAGAGATTAGACCTCTGTCTGACTTGTAATGCCCCCCAATTTTTTCCCAGCCTGTAGGTTGTCTTTTAACTCTTTTGGTGAAGTCTTTTGATGAGCGTAAGTGTTTGATTTTTAGAAGACCCAAGTTATCTAGTTTATCTTCTGGAATTTGTGTGTTGTTGGTTATGGTTTGTATCTTGTTAATGCCATGTATTAGGGCCTCTAGCATTGATCCTATTTTTTCTTCTATGAACTTTATAGTTTTTGGCTTTATATTTAGGTCTTTGATCCATTTTGAATTAGTTTTTGTATATGGTGTGAGATATGGGTCCTGTTTCATTTTTTTGCAGATGGGCATCCAGTTTTTCCAGCACCATTTGTTAAAAAGACTGTCTTTTTCCCATCTGATGGAATTTGGTCCCTTGTTGAAGATCAGGTGACTGTAGGTGGATAGATTTACATCTGGGTTCTCAAGTCTGTTCCATTGGTCAATGTGTCTGTCATTGTACCAGTACCAGACTGTTTAGACTACTGTAGCTGTATAGTAGGTTCTGAGGTCAGGTAGTGTGAGTTCTCCTATTTTATTCTTCTTCTTCAGTAGAGCTGTACTTATTCAGGGCTTCTTCCCTTTCCATATAAAGTTAATGATTAGTTTTTCTGTCTCTTTGAAGAATGTTGTTGGTATTTGGATTGGGATTGCATTGTATTTGTAAATTGCTTTGTAGAATTGTCATTTTCACAATGTTGAGTCTACCTGTCCATGATCATGGTATGTTTTTCCATTTATGTATATCCCTTTGGGTTTCTTGCTGTAGTGTTTGAAACAACCTATGAATTTTAAAGAGGATAACAAATGTGAGCTCCCACTACAAAAAACCAAACCAAATCCATTGCCATCGAGTCAAATCTGACTCTTCGCAACCCATAGTGCATAGTAGAGCTGCCCCATAGGGTTTCCAAGGCTGTAAATCTTTATGGAAGCAGACTGCGGCACCTTTCTACCACAGAGCAGCTGGTGGTTTTTAACCACTGACCTTTTCAGTTAGTAGCCAAGCACTCAACCACTGTGCCACCAGGGCTCCTCTGAGCACCCAGTAGCACAATGCAACTTAAATGCAACAATTGTGGAACTTTTGTACAGTGGGTGATGAATTACTAGAAGCTCACATGGCTTTACTTAATCAGAATGTGAAAGGAGTAGAAACCATTTGCATGTTTTTAAAATGAGTTTGAATTCAAGAAGACATCTGAAGTGTAGGAACACATCTTATTCATGGTCTTCCTTCCCTAGCATAGTGCCAGATAGACAGTAGGTGCTCAATACATGTCTGGAGAAGAGCAAGAAGAAAATCTGGGAATGCTACTTTAAGCTTTAAGAAAAAGCTTACATACATAACACATTACAAATAAGTTATGCTAGTAGAGTTGATTTTTATAGGTTCAATTTACATAGCATTTAGTTTAAATACATCTTTGTTTTAAAACATTAAGGTGGAAATTCTGCCTCACAGAAAAACAGTGAACTGGTTCTACAAATTAAAATCAATTCCTTAGGAAGAAAACAAGTAGATTTCAGGGTATGTGATTCTGAAGTAAATTCTGTGCTTCAAGTTTTAAGTCCTAAAATTCATAACATAATTTTTAGGCTCCATATAGCTTGTCGTTGGCTACTTTGTCTTACTGATTTTTGCATAAATTTGGCTTTATTTCTTCTGTTATTGTGATTCCCATTTTACTGACCTGTTACCTAGTAGTTGCTTGATCTTCTTTTTAAAAAAAAAATAATAATATTGGAAAAATGTATTTTTAACTTGGAAGAAAATTAATGTAAGATTAATCAAAGAGCATGGTTTAAAAACAAGCAAATGTTTTCATCTTTGAACGGCTGTTACTTATTAATTTATTAACATAATTATATACTAACATTTTAATATATATGTACAATTAAATGCTGTCAGTGTTTTGAAGAATAGTTCTATACTTTATTACAGAGACTACAGATTCTCAATTATTCTGCTGTTATCCATTCATTAGCAAATGACTATTTTGATAGTTCATTGAAAGACTTACAGTATCTTTCATAAAGCCTAGGATTAGCTTGATTTTTTTTGTAATTTTTTTTTGTAGTGAAAAGATACATCACAAAACATGCACCAGTTCAACAATTTCTACATATATAATTCAGTGCCACAGATTACATTCTTCAAGTTGTGCAAACATTTTCGCTATCCTTTTCCAAATTACTATACCAACATTAACATAAACTCACTGCCTCATAAACAAAAACTGCCTCTTCCCCCTCCTTTCCACCCCTGATAACCACTAACAATTTTTTTGGTTTCTATGTATTTGCTTGGAAACCCTGGTGGCGTAGTGGTTAAGTGCTACGTCTGTTAACCAAGAGTCGGCAGTTCAAGTGCACCAGGCTCTCCTTGGAAACTCTATGGGGCAGTTCTACTCTCTCCTATAGGGTCTCTATGAGTCGGAATTGCCTCCACGCCAACAGGATTTGGTATATATATATATATGCTTAGGGGGCCCTGGTGATGCAATGGTTAAATTGCTTGACTGCTAACTGAGAGGTTGGCATTTCAAACCCATCAGCCACTTAATGGGATAAAGATGTGGCAGTCTGCTTCAAATTTTTAATATAATATAGGTTTTACGGGGGTTCAGACCACAGATGTACACGCAGTCCGATGTTGCCCAAATGGACGTTATGCAGCATATGACTGTATTTACTTATTTTATATGAGTGAGATTACAGTATTTTTCTTCTGGCAACTGTCTTATGTCACTCAGTACAATGTTTTCAAGATACATACAGTTGTGAGATTAGCCTGATTTTTAAAAATAATTCATGTTGGAGTAATCACTGCATGGTTAATACATTAAAGACAAATTGGATAATTCCTTTTACACTGAATGATCTACATAGAAAAGGCCAATAATTGATGATTTCAAGAATACGAATATTTCGCCTGTGGGTGATCCTAGTGAATAAAACTCTTCCTACCAAATATTACGGATAGAAAGACTAAGTTTTTGACCCTTGCTTGTCATCTTTGCCTTCTTCCCGAGTGTGGGATTAGGCAGAAGTGTTTTCTTCTAGCTCTAAGATATTATGAACAAGACAGAATATGACTTAGGTTATTGTCCTATTTTTTCTTTCCTGTTTCCATCAGTGGATTCCTTAGTCTGGCAGCTTTTAGGAAGTTCCCTGTTTTCTGTTGGCCTTCCTACTATATAGTCTGGCATCTAAGAAACAGATATGTCATTTTACCTGAGTGTTTTTTTTCAAAATTAAACATTTATGGTCTAAGTTTGAATCTCCTACTCCTATATCTGAAAATAAATAAATAAATAAATTGAACAACAAACTCCATGAAGGAGAATTTATAATAATGATAAACTCAAAACTATCTACATTTGAAGACTCTTACCAGACTATAACTAAATTTCCAGCTATTATCAAATTTATTAGTTGAAAAAGAATACAAGTTGCAAAGGATGCCATATTTCAACAATCGCCACTACTAGAAACACATACTTGTAAAACTTTATGGGCTGCAGATTTTAAATTAAGGTAATCTTGTAAATAATAAACTTCTTTAATTTGCTATAAATCTGAAGACTTGAATCATCATTTCAGATTTTTAGTTCCCACCCATCACAACTTCCCAACATATACGTACATGAGTGAGTACCACATTTCTTTTCAATAGTTTGTGTATAACATGACTAAAATGCTCTAGAGATGTCACTCTGGTTGGGGGAAGAAAAAAAGTAGTTCTTGTATTTAATCAGTAGGAACATTCCATCTCATAGCGAATATTTCTTATACTTTGTAGTTCAGTCATCGTTTAGTTCATTCAGGTGGACTGCTGTGAGGGTCTAAGCACCAGTTCTTAAAATTAAGACATTTACATGGGGAGAACACTTTAAATAGTAATGTGACTGATAGAAGTACACTACAAGAAGAAAAGTTTCCCCTCCCTACATCTAGTATTCATACCCCTTGTAAAATAGATATTTGTCATATAAACTCAGTTTATATGTTCTTCCCAGTTAAGATACCTGCCCAGTTCAGTTTCATTTTAAAAAAAAATGTACTTTTAGAGTGTGACACAGATAAACTTACCTGGAAAATTATAACAATGACATCATCACTGTTTATAGGCAATTGAAGTACAGTTTGGGCCTTTATCTGTTTTGCCAGAGAAATGCAATGAATCACCAAAACTCAATGTATCCCAGCGACTGAAGTTCATTGCCATTCTACATATATTTTAAAAATTTATTTTATTTATTTTGGTGGCAATATTCACAACCAAATGTACATCCATTCACAATTTCTACATGTATAGTTCAGCGATGCTGGTTACATGCTTCACAATGTGTCACCATTCTATCTCTTCCCATATTGTTATATCACCATTAATTTACATACTTCACAATGTGTCACCATTCTATCTCTTCCCATATTATTATATCACCATTAATTTACATACTTCACAATGTGTCACCATTCTATCTCTTCCCATATTGTTACATCACCATTAATTTAGACTCTCTGTCTCTTAAAGTTCTTATCTGTGTTTTAGATTAACTGTTGTCAGTTTGAATTCATATGAATAATTGTTTATAAGAATGAAATGCTCAAGGCAAATATTCTTTATTAACTGTATTAAATTATTTAGTTTAATGATAGCTTCATGGGATAGTTTTGGTTTAAAGTTTAAAGATTATTTCCAAGCAATAGATTCAAGAGACCCCCCAGTCTCAATGAATCTACAGTCTAGTTTTCATATGAATTTGAGATTCTATTCCCCAATTTTTCTCCTTCTAATCAGGATCCGTCTTTTGGGTCCTTGTTCAAAACACTCGGTAGTGGTAACTGGGCATCATCCATTTCTTCTTGCCTCATGGCAGAAGAGTTCATGGAGGCAATTAACCTGAAGTCCATCTCCTTCTCTGATTCCCGGAATATAGATCAATTATTTGTATCTTGGGTGGCTGCTCACAAGCTTTTAAGACCTCAGGCACTACACACAGAACTAGGAGGTAGAACAGAAACTCTAAAATTCCACTCTGCATATTTCTTGGTAGTAGGCATTCACGTAGGATGTTGGCACTACAGACAATACATATGCATGCAAGACAGCATCCCTTCCCTTAAAGATACGATCTAGCAGAAGAAAAGAGATGTGAATACGTGGTAAGTTAAATCTCAATAGAATATTTAAGTAAGTCAGTAGAATTTGAGTTGGTCCTTGATGATGTCAAGGAGATGGATAGGTTTAAAAATCTGGAGGTATAAAATGAAATCAATTGATTGATGGATAGGGGGTAGATATATATTAATAAAAAAAGCATAGTAAAATATTAATCATAGACTCTAGGTGGTGGGTATATGGGTGTCATTGTAAAATGCTTTTAACTTCCTGGTATGCTTGAACATTTAATAAGAAAATGATGGGAAAAGAATAGAATGAGTAGGGGGAAAGTAATAAATTACTCTAATGGGCCTGAAGTTTCATGTTGGAGCATTGAGTCCACCCAGAGGCAGATGGTCATTCATAATCATTTGATCAGAAGACTCAAGTCATTTAATGTTAGAGAATACATTACATTGTGCATCCATCAGCAAATCACAGAATTTTCAAACCAGATTGGCTTAAATATAAGGAAAATTATGATCACACAAAACAGGTAGACCAATATCAGGACAGAACCCTGGGATGATTAATTCAGTTACTCAAAAATTTCCTCAGGGATCCAAGTTTCTCCTCTGCTGAATGTAGCAGCAGCTTCAATCAGAGGCAGTTCCTCTTCCCTCATAAGATGGCCACCAGCAGACTTGTCCCTATCTAGTGTGAAAAATGACTGCCTTCACTTTCACAGTAAACCCAAGTAAATGCTCCTTATGTCTTTTTGTCCTAAATTATCTGAGACCTCTTCATCTCTGAGTCCAGATCTAGTAGGAGGGTGAGGGGACAGAGGGCCATGATTGGCTCAGACTCATCGTATGAGAGGGCATCAAGGCACTGACAACCACAGGGTACTGGAGAGACAAAAAAAACCTTCCAGGAGGGCTAGAGAATGAAGTGGTGGTGGGGGGGGGGGTAGGGATAGAAGGGGGTGTTTATTTTTTATTTAAAAAATAATAATAATAATGTTGTAAGGATTCAGTCCTCTCAGTCTCAATGGATCTACTAAGTCAGCTTATATATGAATTTGAAGTTATGTTCCTCACTTTTTTTTTTTCCTTTTGATCAGGATTTGCAGGTGAAATGTATGTTTATAAAAGAGAACTATCTTTATGAAATCACTTTTTTCTGTTCGTAAAAGCAGTGCAAGTTAATATGAAAACTCTAAAGAAAATAACAATCATTCATAATCCTACCACTCAGAAAAACTCAGCAATAATCAATATTTTGATTGTGTTTATATACATATGTATTATATATTTGTTATGATATTGACTATACAATTTTATGTTTTACTTTTTTATTACCGTTATGTCATTAACAACTCCCAATGTAATTAAAATTTCTTTGTTTTATTTATTTTTATATACACTTGCAGCTCTTTTCAAAAAATAATTTATTTTATTTTTGTTGTTATTGAGAGTATACACAGCAGAACATACACCAGTTCAACAATTTCTACATGTACAGTTTAGTGACATTGATTAGATTCTTCAAACAGTTATGCAAACATCCTCACCCTTCTTCCCGAATTGTTCCTCCTCCACTAATATAAACTCACTGCCCTCTAAGTTTCCTATCTCATCTTTCAAGTTGTTGTCAGTTTGATCCCATATAAATAGTTCTTAAAAGGGCACGATGCTCAATGCAGACATTCTTTACTAGTTGAGCTAAACTCTTGTTTGGTTTTAAGAGACTTCAGGGGATATTTTTGGTTTAAGGTTTAAGGATTATCTCAGGGCAATAGTTTCAGCAGTTCACCCAGCCTCCATGGCTCCAGCAAGTCTGGATTCCATGAGCACATATTGTAATACCTACATAATGTTTTGTTACATGAAAGCACAACTTTTATGTAAATATTCCTACGCTATACCAAAAACCAGTTGCTGTCAAGTCAATTCCAACTCATGGCGACCCCATGGGTGTTAGAGTAGGACTGTGCTCCATAGGGTTTGCAATAGCCGATATTTCAGAAGTAGATCATGAGGACTTTCTTCTAAGGTGTCTCTGGGTGCTTGCACTTCCAACCTTTCAATTAGCAGCCTAGCACATTAACCTTTTGTATCACCCAGGGACTTCTCATACACTATAGACTATTAAAATTGAATCAGTTTTTTCATGGATACTAACACTGTGGCAAACATCTTTATTATAAATCTTTGTCTGAATATCTGATTATTTCCTTAGAAAAAGTTTCCAGTTTAGTATACCACTAAGTTGAATTATGTGAATATTTCTAATGCTTAATACATATTTTCACATTAATTCCTGAAAGCTTGTCCCACTTTGCATCATTACTTATATGGTTATCCATGGGTTCTAAGTAATTACTGTAATTTTTGCTATTATATATTATCTAGCAAATACCTTTCATCAGTAACAACATGCTTCTTCACTCTTCAGCTCCAAGGGTTTCCCCAAGAGATATAGTTACAAATTTATTTTCCATCACTAGTATTCTTTCATCATTATCTTGCTGAGTTCTTCCTTTTTCTTTACCATTTTCATATTAAAAAATAAGGGCTTGTGGCATATATCCATTCTTTCTTTCTTTTTTACTTCCTAAATCAAGTCTTGTTATTTCTTGGACTGATATTTACACAGGCTTTAGGATTTAAGCACGTGAGCCTTCATACATAGGACTTCAGATAAGTTAAGCAATGAATGAATAAATGGAAGACCAGATGAATGAATGAATGCATAAAATGAATAGAAATGCAATATCAGGTAGCTCAGGATAAAATTTGCTGTGGCCTTATTAAGTCCATAAAATCTGCAAATTACTTCATAAAAGTGCTTTATAAGTTTTGGCATTTTAATGATGTTTACAGTGTCTTAAAAGAGACAAAGATTTTGGTTTTGTGGCAGTTTGCCAGAACAGGGAGCAACTGTGCATGCAATTATGCTATTAAGTTATGCAAGGTAGTAAGAAATTTACACAAAACAGACTTTGAATTGTCCTAAACTCTGTTTAGTTCAAAAGGCCCACAAAGGACAAATCACATCCTTTAACACCCTTATTTTTTATTCACCAATATTTCCTACTTGGCCACATTGTTTTCTTGTTAAGTAAACAGGAGTTATAAATGTTCTAAGATAATAATGTAAGCATGATGTCCACAGGAAATAATCTTCTTATGGTTCCAGTTCATGACAGTGGGGGGTGGGGGTGGGAATCAGTATATCCAAGTGTGAGGGAATTGGGGGAAAGAGTTATCTCATTTCTAGAACCATATTTTTAGCACCAGGATCTAGTACTGTAAGAGATAATAAATATGAAAGCTTCTTGACAGGGTAAAGCACTATATAAATGGAAAGGATTAGTATTACTAGTAGAGTAAATCATTTTTCTGAGAGTTGGCATAAGCCATTTATGTATCTTTAAGTAGATGAATAGGAGAAAAATGTATTTTACTCCAAGAATGGCTGATTTCTTCCTCTGAAGTGGTTGAAGCGCTTTTCCTGGTATGATCTGATTAATCCCTTCGCCATCTTGGTGAGGGAGATTGGAGACTTGCATTGCATTTTTATGAGTCTTGCTTACATTAAGTTCCAGATATTATAAATGTCATTTCTCGTTAGTGTGGCTAACTAGTCTTAACTATTCCTTTTATCACTGAATTTCAGATGCACAAACTGCAGGGACTCTATCAGGGAACCCACAGCAGAAGTGGTTCTTTTCACAGCATTTGGAAGTGCTGATATGGCCTCTGAAGACTTTCTGGAGGCTTTGAAGGGGACAGAGGCAGGAGTAACGGGTTCTCAGAAAACTCAGAGGCCTTAATGGAGAGAAAGGACCTCTGGAAAACTGGCTAACCAAGCCTTTCTTCTCCAACTTTCCCCAAGTCTTTATACACTTTGGTTTTATATGAGAAAACTAATTATGGAACATTCTAGCATTCTACATAAAAAGTGTACTTTGGGAGTTTATCAGGTTCCGGGGAATCACAAGAAAATAATAAATCCATGAGTTAAAGCAGAAAAGAGTCAAGGGACTTGGAGTTTGCCAGCTGGAAAAAAAGTTAAAGCAGCTGAAGTGTCCTCAAAACTAATAGAAGCTATATTGAAGTTCACAGCTTGTGTTTTGAGATTTAGCTTGTTAGAATGTATACCGTTCTCTGCTTGGGTTTCCAAGGTGCCCTTTTTCCTCAGACTTCAAGACACATCACACACCTAATACTCAATTTTCCTCACAGTATCCACAGGCAGTAGGGGGATGAAAGGTCAGGTATTTCTGTTGAGCACACACAGAAACTCAGGCATAGAAAGATTGATTGTTCAACATGACAGAGTGATAATAGTAGGATATATAGGCTCCTATTTTATTGTCTTCTATACTTTTTTTTTTAATTTGTTCAAGTGATACTTGAGAGAAATTTTTTAAAAATCTACTTTTAAGAATGTTGATGCCTTCCAGTCTATACATGATGTCCCTCAACTGTTTTAGAATTTATCAGGACCTATTAAAAACAACTATATGAATGTGACCTCTTGAGTAATAAGTTGGTAACTCCTCTACACATTCCCTTCCTCCATGTTCTTGCTCTGAGCTCTCTCCTGAGGTTCTGCTCTCTTGTAGCCTTCTCACCTAGATCTGTTTGTTTCTCCCACATACCTTGTTCCACAGGTCTGAGAAGAGAAAAAAGTGACTACCTTGCTCCTAAACAACAATTTCAGACCATTGTCCTCTTCTTAAGAAAAACAAATAAATAAATTAATTAAAAAGTCAGCTCCTTTGAAACATATGTTCTCATGTCCTCAGATTATACTATTTAGGGTTAATTAATTTTTTTCTCACTAGAATGTAAGCTTCTTGAGGGACTTTTGTTTTATTTGCTGCTGTTTCTCCAAGCATCTAGAACAGATTGACCAACAATGACTCGCTGGCTAAATACAGCCTATTACTAAGTGGTTTTAATATTTTTTAAATAAAATTTTGTGACATGTGAAAATTATATAAAATTCAAATTTCAGCATCCATAAAGTTTTTGGAACACAGCCACACTCATTCATTTACATATTGTCTATAGCTGTTTTCATGTTACACTAGCAGAGCTAACTAGTTATGACAGAGATTTTATTGCCCACAGAGCTGAAAATATTTACTATCAGACCTTTTAAAGAAAAAGTTTGTAGAACCCTCTCCTAGATTACCATTCTCTCATAGTTTGTCAGCCTAGGACTAAATTTATTTTTTCTGCTAGTTTCAGTAAAAATCCCAGAACTGAATCTTGTAGCCCTGAATCACGTGGCTATTCCTGAACCAACTCCTGATCAGAGTTAGTCCACGATTAGTTCGATATGCCTGGGTCTCTTCATGGGAAATGAGAGAGACTTAACGCCTTCTGAATTACTTTGATTGAATATGAAAGAGAAGCAGTTTCCCAAGGAAAATGGGTATACTATTAGAGAAGGAAGGTGAGTAGAATCTTTGATAGGAAAAACTAACAACTGACTTCTACGTAGATCCTCTTGGATTCCTAAAGATGGTATATCTTTAAGCCCTATGGCTTTAGTCCTCTTGGGAATTATAACTTTCTGTTGAGAAGGCATACTCGGCTTACTAGATTGTATTTCCTGATACCTCAATATACCTAATAATATCTGTGTGTGTGTGTGTGCTTTAAACTATGGTCCCAAACATACATAATTGTTCTTTCTTGAGGCCAACACTGCTGGAGTCAAGGAGTGCATAATCCTGGAGGTGCGGAAAGAAGGAAGTCATACTTGGGAAGGGTTCCTCTAAGCTGTTCCATAGAGGCTGTTGAACCACCTCATAGAATGTCCTGGGAAGGAACCAGACTTTTGGTACCATTTGTATGCCCAATCTTCTTGGCAGCAACACAGTAAGATCCTCTGGGTGTTGTGCCGCATTGATCCGTTTCCTCACTGTGAGAATTAAAGACCACTCCAGCAGGGTGGGAGGTTTTCTGCTATAAGGCCTTCCTAATTTATCAGGCAACAATGACCTTAAAAATATCAGAATTTATGGAGAACTGTTTAACAACCAAAGGACGTCTCTGTGTCTCCTCTCAATAAAGGGAATCATTGGTAATCATTAAAAAACAAACTTTCATATGGCCAGATTTATGTCTTAGGAAGCTCATTGATGGGAATGTAGAGGCTTTATCGTAGTAGAGAAGCCTTGGTGGCACAGTGGTTAAGAGCTTGGCTGCCAACCAAAAGGTTGGCAGTTTGAATCCACCAGCAGCACCGTGGAAACCCTATGTGGTAGCTCTACTCCATCCTATGGGCTTACTACTATGAGTAGGAATCAACTCAATGGCAAAGTTTTTTTTTTTTTTTTTAATTGTAGTAGAGGAAAACACTGTGGAACAGCTAATATAGTAGAACTGAGTGTGGGCCTTGGTAATTCATCTAACTCAAGTAACTTCTTAGTCTCGCATCCTTGAGTCAGGGAAAATTCTTGAGTCAATAAAACATTTCTTCATCATAATGTCAAATTGTAAGAGATTTTCAGAGCCAAGATGAAGATAGAGCTGTTTTCAAATCACAGCGTATCGGCAATAAGGAAGCTGTTATTTCCTTACTGATCATTTCAATTCAAGAAATTTGTTTGGAATTGGACTTCAACAGTCTTGTGATTCACCCTTTAAAAATTACCAAACTTTTACATTTTTGAGCTTCTCTTTGCTAGCATTTTCTCCTTGAAATAACAATGCTTTATTCACAAATCTGACATTTCTTTTCTGCTCATGCCCTCTCGTTGAAAATTCTCCTTAATAGGGTGCATTTTCTACAATAAAAATGATATTCTTTGTGTGACTAAAAAAGCCGAATGCCAAAGGGTAAAAATAAGCTTTTACGTTAATAAAACTGTTGATTGAGGTGGAAAGTCACATCGTTTCTGATGTCCTGTCCAATTGCAGCATAATCTTGAAGAATTTTTCACACTCAGATATCTTATCATATGCCTTTTCTGGAGTCTAGCTCACAGAGAGCCCCAAGTAGACTGTGAATATGTTCTCATTAAATAAAAAATGCCATCAGTTAAAAAGTGTCTCCTTTTTCAAACTGGCCCTCAGTTCTACCAACCAACTGGCTTGCGGGTTTCTGATAAAAGACAGAGCCAGTGGTCATACAGAGTGAATACTCCTTAAGAGAATAGCAATGGTGCTTTAAGGACTAGACCTCTGGACATTGGTTCAATAAAAAGTTCAGGGTCCAGCAGTCTACCTTCTTGTTGTAATCCTCTAATATGCCTAGCCAAGTTATTAGTATAGTGTTCTCTCTCTCTCTCACACACACACGTGTACACACACATTCATATATATAGTTTTAAGGAAGAAAGAAAAGAAAAAAATAATACTTTCAAAAGAACTGGGATTCTTTACCCCCGAGTAAAAAAAAAAAAAAAGGAGAAAGAGAAAAAGAAGAAAAAGTGTTGTATATAAAAGGAGAGCAGAGTAGCAGAGTAGCAGACTAGTTCTGAAGTAGGTAAATTAGAGCCAGTGTGCAGAAGTTACAGTCCAGCTGAGTTTGGCTCAGCCCAAAACTAACTTTCTTGGGTTCACTCAGATCAGCAGTGGTGTGGACTGCTATCAGGAGTTAGCGAAATCCTTATCCTTCAAGACATTCAAAACAGAGACTGCCCCCCATGGCCATTTGCTAGGGATGCTGTAGCAGAGATTCTTGGACTATGTCATAGGTAGAAATGTTGCTAGATGAAGAGCAGGGAAACCCTTGCTACCTTTGAACACTTTCTCCACACTGAAGCCTTGTCTACATTATTAATAATCATATATTGATATGATGCTTGTTAAAACTCTGACAAAAGGTCAGTAGAGGAAGCAGAGTAAAATCAAGACTGTGAAATACATAGAGAAGGCAATGAGAGAGTAGCTCAAATGTCTGCGGTCAGGTCATCATTAACCAATGGTTCCAGACTCTCAAGTCTCCTACTAACCAGACTGGTTGTCATAAGTCAATTCTGACTCATGGAGACACCTTGTGTGGCAGAATAGAAATGCACTCCATAGGGTTTTCAAGTTCATGACCTTTTGGAAGCAGATCACCAGGCCTTTCTTCTGAGATGCCTCTGGGTGGGTTTGAGCCACCAACCTTTCAGTTAATAGTTGAGTGCTTAACTGTTTGGCCACCCAGGGACTCTTCTTCTGCTGCTAGGTTCTCCTAATAATATACGCTTCTATGCCTCTTCTATAAGGATATTCCAGAGAACTTCTAAGATCTCTTCTAGCTCTGAAAACCCCAGGTATAAGTCAGGGTTCAATTAGGGAAGCAAAACCACCATGCTTATTATGGACTAATGATTATTATGGACAAATGATGATAGGACTAAGCCTTACACAACTGTAGGAAAAGCTGGGGAAATAAGGGTCTCAAAGAGAGAGTTGGAGGATCAGAGAAGTCACTAACCAGCCCTCCTGAGGAACTGGTGTTAGTGGATGAACTGATGCTTCAAGGGGCTGTGGGAAGCCAGGCATGTTCAGTTGCCGGATGGGGACTGCAAAGAGGAGCTAGCATGTCTGGGAGGCTCTTGTCTCTGTGTCTGGAGGTGAGTCTGGAGTTACTGTTGGCTTGGCCCAGCAATTGAGAGGAACTGTACATGTGACAAGGGAGACTAAGAACTTGCTGACATTTCTATATCTGTCTCTTACCACACCTAACCATGATGACTAGCTGAGAGTAGTGGCTGCCACTTTACTTCTACCTCCCAAGTCTTGTGAATCTCAGGGTTGGCCAAATCTGACCTAAATCATACAAAGAAGGGGATTCTGGGAAATGTAGGCCCAGCTTAGTCAAACTGACACATACCCTATTTTCATCTTTAACTAAAACCAGCCACTCCATATTTTCTTCTTTAAGTAAAGGATTATTTAAAAATGCCATTAATTTTCAGAAATTTTAATTTAATCTAAAAAAAATTACACTTTTCCCTTAGAGGGTTGCCTTTTAGCCACAGCTTGCCTCTGGCAAGTCTGCATCTTATCAAAGAGTAGTTTGTACATTTGTATTCTTTGTTTTTATCAGTCTTTTATTTGAAATTATAACCAGTGTTTTGTTCTTCAATGTCAACAAAAAAGTATTCTTTATCAGAAAATTCTTGGTTGGCATACAAAAAGTAGTTGTTTTATATTAGAATTTTAACAGCATGTAGTAAATAAAATGCCATCATTAATAAAGGCACATGTGCTGGTGTTTCAATAAAGGAAATAATACATCGTGAGCAGTAGAGAAAAGCATCCCTGTACATTTACAGGAGCCATGGCAGCGGAAACTACAGTATTGACTTCATATTCACGCTTTAATTATTTAAGCATAGATCACCAGATTTATGAAATCGCGGGTGTTCCCTCTTTCTTTCCTGCGATTTTTGTCCATCTGGACCTCAGCCTGAAATGGGATTGTGAAAGCAAAGGCAATTACTTTCAGATCAGTGAATAATGCCTTTGTTTGTCACTCCTACAAGTGGTTTGATTGGGTGGATTACCTAATGCATTTTTTAAAGGTATAATATTTGCCCATTTTCTTTCTCTTTTACAAATCCACTAACAACTGACAGATTTGAATATAAACAAAAATAAGCCCCATGCATTGATTTAAAAATATTAGAAAAATTATTTCATTTAAGAGTAGATTAAAATGAGTGTTTTCAGTATGAAATTGCTCAAGTTTTGGAGAGAAATAATTCCTTGTTTCTAGATTAGGAGAAAACCTTCCTGACGTACTTTTAAATAAATGTTAAGACTGGAGAAGCAGGCTATATTATTCGAAAATAGCACATGCATCAAGTAAAGATACGATGAATTGTTTCCAGTCACTTAACTTGCTCTTTCCTGTAAGAAGAAGTCCCTACGTGATGCAAACAGTTAACTCTCGGCTGTTAACCAAAAGGTTGGAAGTTTAAGTCCAAAGGCTCCTAGGGAGAAAGGACTGGTGATCTACTTCTAAAAAAACAGCCACAGAAAACTTTATGGAGCATAATTTTACTCTGACACACATGGGGTCGCCGTGAGTCTGAGTCAACCTGAAGGCAACTGATGATTCCTGTAAGAGGATTATATTTCCCCACCACAGCAATATGACTTGCAGTATTATCCTGTACATACTCTATGAACAGACTTGCCCACATGCTTTGCTTTGACAAATGAAATATGAATGGGCATAGTGAACACTGCAAACAAGTAGAAGCCATAAGAAACATCACAAGTTTTCCTCTAGTCCTCTTGCCCTTCTTCCTAGCCATGAGACCATCACGTCCTTTTCTGACGGCTGCTCTATCAGCCTGGGTTCTACAGAATTCATGGAGCAGAGGCACAGCTGTCTCACAAACCCCAACATACAGCATGAGTGATAAATAAATGCTTTTTTAAAAATTTTTTTTGGTAAGCCACTGAAATTTGCAGACTGTTACTGCAGCAAAAGTTACTGATCCAGAAGATGGAAAGCAATCAGCTAGATTGGAAAAAAACATAAGGGAGTATCTTCATGACATTGGATTAAGGCAATGCTTTCTTATACATGACACAAAAACCATAAACAATGAAATAAAAAATAGATAAATGGAACTAGATCAAAATTTAAAACTTTTGTGTTTAAAGGATACAGTCAAGGAAGTGAAAAGCCAGCCCATGGGATAGGAGAAAATATTGGCAAACCATGTATCTAATTAGAGGCTTATATCTAGAATATATAAAAAACTCTTAGAACTCCATTATGAAAAGACAGATACCTCTATTTAAAAAATTGGCAAAGCATCTGAATAGACATTTCTCCAAGAAGATATTCAAGTGGCCGTAAATACAATAAAAACACTCAACATCATTAACCATCAGTGAAATGCAAATCAAAACCACAATGAGATACCACTTCACAGCCACTAACCAAAAAACCAGTTGCCTTCAAGTTGTTTCTGACTCATGGCAACCCCGTGAGTGTCAGTGTGGAACTGTGCTCTATAACATTTTCAATGGCTGATTTTGTGGAAATAGATCCCCAAGCCTTTCATCCAAGTTTCCCATGGCTGGACTTGAATTGCCAACCTTTCGGTTAGCAGCCAAGCGTGTTAACTGCTTACACACCCAGGGACTACTACATATAAACTAAAAAAACACACACACACAATAACAAGTGTTGACAAGGATGTGGAGAAATTGGAACCCTCACACACTCCTGGTGGGGACGTGAAATGGAAAATAGCTACTTTAGGAAACTGTTTTGAAATTCCTCATAACATTAAACATAGAGTCGTTGCTATATGACCCAGCAATTCCATTCCTAGGTATATGCCCAAGAGAAATGAAAGCATATGTCCTTGTACATGGATATTCATAGCAGTGTCACTCCTAATAGCCAAAAAATGGAAATAACCCAAATGTCCGTTAACTGATGAATGGATAAATAAAATATGTTATATCCGTATAACGGAAAATTATTCAGCCATGAAAAGAAATGAAATACTTACATACACCACAACACAGATAAACCTTGAAAACATTATGTCAAGTGAAAGAAGCCAGTCACAAAAATCAGATTGTATGATTCCATTTATATGAAATTTTTAAAATAAACAAATCTATATAGAGAGAAAATAGATTAGTGGCCGGTGGGGGAGGCAATAACGGGAGCAGGTAGTTGACTACTAAAGGGTACAGTTTATTTCTGGGGTGATGAAAATGTTCTCAAATTTACTGCGGTGATGGTTGCACGATTCTGTGAATATACCAAAAAAATCACTGAATTGTACATTTTAAAGGAGATCCTGGGTGGCACAAATGGTTAAGTGCTTAGGTACTAACCAAAAGGTTGATACTTTGAATACACCCAGAGGCATCTTAGAAGAAAGTTCTGGTGATCTACTTCTGAAAGATCACAGCCGTTGAAAGCCCTATGGAGTGTAGTTTAACTCTGAAATACGTGGGGTCACCATGAATCAGAATCGACTCAATTGCAACTGGTTTGTTTTGGTTTTTTATTTTTATTGCACTTTAAGTGGATGTTTATAACTCAAGTTAGTCTCTCATACAAAAATTTATACATACATTGTTTTGTGACCCTAATTGCTCTCCCCGTACTGTGACAGCACACTCCTCCTTTCCACGCTTGCTTTCCTGTGGCCATTCAACCAGCCCATGACCCTCTCTGCCTTCGCATCTCACCTCTGGACAGAAGCTGCCCATTTAGTCTCATGTATCAACTTGAGTTAAGAAGCACACTTTTCACGAATATCATTTTATGTCCCATAGTCCAGTCTAATCTTTGTCTGAAGAGTTGGCCTTCGGAATGGTTTTAGTTCTGGGTTGACAGAGAATCCAGGGGCCATGATTTCTGGGGTTCCTATAGTCTCAGTCAGACCATTAAGTTTGGTCTTCTTACTAGAATTTGAGTTCTGCACCCAACTTTTCTCCTGCTCCATCAGGGACTCTGGTTGTGTTCCCTGTCAGGGCGGTCATTGGTGGTAGCCTGGCACCATCTAGTTCTTCTGGTCTCAGGCTGATGCAGTCTCTGGTTTATGTGGCCCTTTCTGTCTCTTGGGCTAATACTTTCCTTGCGTCTTTTGTGTTCTTCATTCACCTTTACTCCAGGTGGGTTAGGACAAATTGATGCATCTTAGATGGCTGTTTAGCTGCTTGCTAGCTTTTAAGACCCCAGAAGACACCAAAGTAGGATGCAGAACATTTTCTTAATAAACTTTGTTATGCCAATTGACCTAGATGTCCCCTGAAATCATGGTTTCCAGACCCCTGCCTCTGCTACTCTGTCCCTTGAAGTGTTTGGTTGTATTCAGGAAAATTCTTAGCTTTGGTTTAGTCCAGTTGTGCTGACATTCTCTATAGTGTGTTCTGTCCTTCCCTTCACCTAAGATAATTCTTGCCTACTATACAGTTAGTGAATAACCCTCTCCCTCCCTTCACACCCTCGTAACCATCAAAGAATGTTTTCTTCTGTGTTTAAACCTTTCCTTGAGTTCTTATATTAGTGGTCTTATACAATATTTGTCCTTTTGTGACTGACTAATTTCACTCAGCATAATGCCTTCCAGATTGCTCCATGTTATAAATTGTTTCATGGATTCATCGTTGTTCTTTGTTGTTGCATAGTATTCCATTGTGTGAATCTACCATAATTTGTTTATCCGTTTGTCCATTGATGGGCACCTAGGCTGTTTCCATCTTTTTGCTATCATGGACAGTGCTGCAGTGAACATGGGTATGCGTTTATCTATTCGTGTGATGGTTCCTATATCTCTAAGATATATTCCAAGCAGTGGGATTGCTGGATTGTATGGTACTTCTATTTCTAGCTTTTTAAGGAAGTGCCAAATTGATTTCCAGAGTGGTTGTACCATTTTACATTCCCACCAAGAGCGTATAAGTGTTCCAGTCTCTCCACAACCTCTCCAACATTTATGATTTTGTGTTATTTGGATTAATGCTAGCCATGTTGGGGTGAGATGGTATCTCATTGTAGTTTTGATTTGCATTTCTCTAAAGGCTAATGATCGTGAGCATTTCTTCATGTGTCTGTTAATTGCCTGAATGTCGTCTTTGGCGAAGTGCTTGTTCATATCCTTTGCCCATTTTTTAATTCGGTTATTTGTCTTTTTGCTGTTGAGGTTTTGCAGTATCTTGTAGATTTTAGAGATTAAACGCTGATTGGATTTGCTGTAGCCAAAATTTTTTTCCCAGTCTGTAGGTTGTCTTTTTACTCTTTTGGTAAAGTCTTTTGATGAGCATAAGTGTTTGATTTTTAGGAGCTCCCACTTATCTAGTTTCTATTCTGGTGTTTGTGCATTGTTACTTATGGTTTGTATTCTGATTATGCCATGTATTAGGGCTCTTAGTGTTGTCCCTATTTTTTCTTCCATGATCTTTATTGTTTTCCATTTTATATTTAGGTCTTTGATCCATTTTGAGTTAGTTTTTGCACATAGTGTGAGATATGTGTCTTGTCTCAGTTTTTTGCAGATTGATATCCAGTTATGCCAGCACCACTTGTTAAAGAGACTGTCTTTTTCCCAATTAACAAACTTTGGGCCTTTGTCAAATATTAGCTGCTCATAGGTGGATGAATTTATCTCTGAACTCTCAATTCTGTTCCATTGGTCTATCTATCTGTGGCTGTACCAGTACCAGGCTGTTTTGACCAGTGTGGCAGTATAATAGGTTCTAAAATCAGGTAGTGTGAGGCCTCCCACTTTGTTGTTCCTTTTGAGTAATCCTTTACTTATCTGGGGCCTCTTCTCTTTCCAAATGAAGTTGGTGATTTATTTCTCCATCTCATTAAAAAATGCCATTGGAATTTGGATCAGGATTGTATTGTATCTGTAGATCACTTTGTGTAGAATTGATATTTTCACAATGTTTAGTCTTCCTATCCATGGGCAGTGTATGTTTTTCCACTTAGCAAGTCTCTTTTGGTTTCTTGAAGTGATGCCCTGCAGTTTTCATTGTATAGGTCTTTTACGTCTCAGATTAGATTTATTCCTAAATATTTTATCTTCTTGTGGGCTATTGTAAACGGTATTGATTTGGTGATTTCCTCTTTGAAGTTTTCTTTGTTGGTGTAGAGGAATCCAACTTATTTTTGTATGTTTAGCTTGTATCCTGCTACTCTGCTGAATCTATTAGTTCTAGTAGTTTTCTTGTGGATTCTTTGGGGTTTTCTGTGTATAAGATCATATCATCTGTAAACAGAAATTCTTTTACTTCTTCCTTACCAATTTGGATGCCCTTTATTTCTTTTTCTAGCCTAATTGCTCTGGCTAGGACCTCCAGCACAATGTTAAGTAAGAATGGTGATAAAGGGCATTCTTGTCTGGTCCCCAGTCTCAAGGGGAATGATTTCAAAGTCTCTCCATTTTGGATGACTTTGGCTGTTGGCTTTGTATAAATGCCCTTAATTATGCTGAGGAATTTCCTATTTTGTTGAGAGTTTTTATCATGAAGGGGTGTTGGACTTTGTCAAATGCCTTTTCTGCATCAATTGATAAGATCATGTGGTTCTTGTCTTTTGTTTTATTAATGTGGTGGATTGCATTGATTGTTTTTCTAATGTTGAACCATCCCTACATACCAGGTATAAATCCCACTTGATCAGGGTGAATTATTTTTTTGATATGTTTCTGAATTCTGTTGGTTAGAATTTTGTTGAAGATTTTTGCATCAGTGTTCATGAGGGATATTGGTCCACAATTTTCTTTTTTTGTGGTGTCTTTACCTGGTTTTGGTATCAGGGTTATGCTGGCTTCACAGAATGACTTTGGGAGTATTTTATCCTTTTCTATGCTCTGAAATACCTTTAGTAGTAGTGGTGTTAACTGTTCTCTGAAAGTTTGGTAGAATTCTCCAGTGAAACTGTCCGGGCCAGGGCTTTTTTTGTTGGGAGTTTTTAAATTGCCTTTTCAATCTCTTCTTTTGTTATGGGTTAATTTAGTTGTTCTACTTCTGTTTGTGTTAGTTTAGGTAGGTAGTGAGATGGTAGAAATTTGTCCATTTCCTCTAGGTTTTCAAATTTGTTAAAATAAAAATTTTTGTAGTATTCTGTTATGATTCTTTTAATTTTAGTTGGGTCTGCTGTGATATCACCCATCTCATTTCTTGTATGGGTTATTTGCTTTCTCTCCTGTTTTTCTTTTGTCATTTTGGCCAATGGTTAATCGATTTTGTTGACCTTTTCAAAGTACCAGTTTTTGGTCTTGTTAACTCTTTCCATTGTTTTTCTATTCTCTATTTTATTTAATTCTCCTCTAATTCTTACTATTTCCTTTCTTCTGGTGTCCATGGTCTTCTTTTGCTGCTCTCTTTCTACTTGTTCCAGTTGTAGGGTTAATGTTTTGATTTTGACCCTTTCTTCTTTTTGGATGTGTGCATTTATTGATATAAACTAACCTCTGAGCACTGCTTTTGCTGTGTCCCAAAGGTTCTGGTAGGATGTTTTCATTCTTGTTTGATTCTATGAATTGCTTTATTCCATCCTTAATTTCTTCTATAACCCAGTAGTTTTTGGGCAAGGTGTTGCTCAGTTTCCATGTGTTTGATTTTTTTTTTTTCCCCTTACTTTTTCTGTTATTGATTTCTACTTTTATGGCTTTATGGTCAGAAAAGATGCTTTGGATTTTGTTAAGGTTTGCTTTATGGCCTAATATGTGGTCTGTTCTGGAGAATGTTTCATGTGTGTTAGAAAAGAAAGTATACTTGGCTGCTGCTGGGTGGAGTGTTGGGTATATGTCCATGAGATCAGGTTGGTTGATTGTAGCGTTTAGATCTTCCTTGTCTTTGTTGAGCTTCTTTCTGGATGTTCTGTCCTTCACTGAAAGTGGTTTGGTGAAGTCTCCTACTATTATTGTGGAGCTGTCTATCTCTCTTTTCAATGCTGTTAGAGTTTATTTTATGTATTTTGGAGCTCTGTCGTGGAGTGTGTAAATATTTATTATAGTTCTGTCCTCCTGGTGTATTGACCCTTTAATCATTTTATAGTGTCCTTCCTTATCCTTTGTGCTGGATTTTACTTTAAAGTGTATTTTGTCAGAGATTAATATTGTAACTCTTGCTCTTTTTTGAGTGTTGTTTGCTTGATATATTTTTCTTCCATCCTTTGAGTTTTAGTTTGTTTGTGCCTTTAAGTCTCATGTTTGTCTCTTCTGGACAGCATATAGATGGATCATGTTTTTTAATCCAGTCTGCCACTCTCTGTCTCTTTATTGGTGCATTTAGTCCATTTACATTCAGCATAATTATTGATAGGTATGCATTTGGTGCTGTCATTTTGATGTCTTTTTTTGTGTGTTGTTGACAGTTTCTTTGTTCCACTTAATTTCTGTACTGAGTCGTTTTTCTTTAAGTATTTTCTTTTCATCTTTTTTGTTGTTGTTGATTTTGTATTTGCTGAGTCTTTATATTTTTCTTTTCTTTTTTCTATGTGTAGACTTGTCAGTTTCCTTTGTGGTTACCTTAATATTTACCCCTATTTTTCTAAGTTTAAACAAGTCTTTTATTTCTTTATATAGCCTTGACTTCCTCTCCATATGAAAAATCTATGTCTACATTTTTTAGTCCCTCTTTTTTGTTTTAATGTTTTCGTCTTTTAATTATTGACATCTCTCTTTCCCTATTTTCAGTGTTTTAGCTTTGATTTATTTTTGTGACTTCGCTATCTGGGTTGACATCTGGTTGCTCTGTCCTGTGTTCTAGTCTTGGATTGTTGTCTGATGTTATTGATTTTCTAACCAGAGGACTCCCTTTAGTGTTTCTTGCAATTTTGATTTGATTTTTGAAAATTCCCTAAACTTCTATTTATCTGGAAATGCCCTAATTTCACTATCATATTTGAGAGACAGTTTTGCTGGATATATGATTCTTGGCTGGCAATTTTTTTCTTTTAATGCTTTATATATGTCATCCCATTGCCTTCTTGTCTGCATGGTTTCTGCTGAGTAGTCCGAGCTTATTCTTACTGACTCTCTTTTGTAGATAACTTTTCATTTATTCTTAGCCACTCTTAAAATTCTCTCTTTATCTTTGGTTTTGGCATGTTTGACTATAATATGTCTTGGTGACTTTCTTTTGGGATCTACTTATGTGGGGTTCAATGAGCGTCTTCGGTAGATATCTTGTCATCTTTCACGATATCAGGGAAGTTTTCTGCCAACAAATCTTCAACAATTCTCTCTGTATTTTCTGTTATCCCCCTCTTTTCTGGTACTCCAATCACTCATAGATTATTCCTCTTGATAAAGTCACACATAATTCTTAGGAATTTTTCAATTTTTTAAATCCTTTTATCTGATTTTTCCTCAGATAGGTTGGTGTCAAGTGCTTTGTCTTCAGTCTCACTAATTCTGACTTCTATTGCCTTAATTCTGTTTCTATGACTTTCTATTGAGTTGTGTAATTTTGAGATTTTATTGTTAATCTTCTGGATTTCTGATTGCTGTCTCTGTATGGATTCTTGTATCCTGTTAAATTTGTTATTATGCTCTTCTATAATCTTTTTAAGGTCCTCTATCGCATGTTCTGCCTTTTGCATAATTTCCTTCTTGAACTCTTGAAGAGTTCTGTATATTAATCTTTGTATTCTGCCTCCAGTAATTCCAGGAAATTCTCTTCTTCTGGAAAATTTCTTGATTCTTTATTTTGGGAGCTTGGTGAAGCCATCATGGTCTGCCACTGTTGTCTCCGAGCCATCAATAAGTTATTATATTTATTTTATGTTTGTTTACTGTGTCCTAGCTTCTTGTCTTGTTTGGTTTTTATATGCCCAAATAGGCTTCTCGTGTGAGCTAGCCTGATATCCAGTGCCGCTGAAGCTCCAACGTCCTGCCACCATATGGCCAGAACTTCCACTAAGTACGTGAGCCCAGGAGTCTTCCCATTCCTCCTGTATGGATTCAACTCAGGTGTCCAGGTAGTCGGTCACCAAGTGTGTTGTGTACACTCTCACCTACAGTCCTAGACAGGCATGAGTGATTGGTGTAGGCACAGGCATCTGGCTGCAGTAGGGGACACATGCTGAGCAAGGCAGGGGGCCAATGGCTGCCCCCCGAGTGTCTAAGAGGAAAGCGTGTCCCTCTTCCCTAGAGCGTGTAGGTGAGTGGGTTTTGCAGCCAGACTATGAGCATCCAGTGCTGTTGGTTGTAAGGACTGGGGGTACCTCTTATTCTTGGGCCCTGTCTCAGGTGGCTAGGTGGCGTGGGTGGAGCCAACAGTCTTCAGGCCCCTGATGTGGGTAGGTTAAGACCAGTCTTAATGGGCAAAGGAGTGTCAAATGTCGTGACCCTGCCACTTCTCAGCTGAAACAGTTGAAGTTAGACTTCAGGTATATACCCCATTGTACTGTAGTAATGGGTGCCTACGCTGTTGAAATGGGCCCACACAAGTCTATGCAGGGGAAAGGCACTCAGAGTCCATGGATCCCTTATGCCTGTGCTTAGCAAAGGAGCTGTGCCTACCCTGAATTCCTGGCATAGGGGAGTCGGCAGATTTTTTTCCCCCTGTTTGTTAATTTGTTCACTCTCCAAGGCAGGGAGAAGGGATCAGGGCATGTGACGGGTCCTACTTCCGGCCCCGGGGACTCAGCAATCCCTGAACCTGTCCCAGACTCACTGCAGAGCAGGGAGTGGGGAGATAAATGGGAAAGAGATTTTTCCCAAAGGGGGGTGTTTTTGGTCTGCACAGTAGGCCAGATGCAAGTAACTATCTTGCCAAACGAGGACTGCTTCTCACTGGTTCTCGATGGCCGAGTAGACTCTCTGCCGCTGGCTCTCTCCTGATGTGGAAAACTCTCCCGAGCACTGCTGCTTGCCTTACCACACACCACAAGCTGATCCAGCCTGATGGGCTCTGGCTACCACCAGGTCAGGTCTGACAACTCCTTTCTGCTTCCGAACCGTCTCTCCCCACCCCTGCCTCTCAGTCTGATTCCTCAACTTTGCCTTTGATGTTCAGAGCTCCTAGACTGTCAGATATAATCAATTCACTTGTTTTTTTGGGCCTTTGTTGTAAGATGTACCACTGGAAGCATCTGAGTACTCCGCTATCTTGGCCCCATCTCCTGGTTTAGTATACTTTAAATGGATCAATTGCATGACATTTGAATTATGTCTCGATAAAGCTGTTAAAAAAAATCATCATCATTATTGTTGCTTTTCTTGTTATTTTAGTATACTTTTATTAATACATTTCACTCTTTCAATCCCAGAGATCTTGTGACTAATCTTTTTTTTTCCTTCTTATCACAAATGAGGTCAGGGAAGCACTGCTGACTTCCACTGGCAGTAGAGATGAAAATACTCTAAACTCAAATCCCTGTTTCACACTAACCTAACTCTCCATCCTTATTTCTCATCATAGTACTCCCCTCTGTCCACCGTTTGTCATCATCCATCAGGGGCTGTCTATTTTTCTCCATAGTAGCCCCAGTTTTCCAATTTACTCAATTTCTAAAATGTTCTTACCTCAACTAGCAATTCATTCATTCCAATGAAAATGTAGAGGCATTATTTAGGCATAGGAATTATAGCACTCAATAAGACAAACAAAATTTCTACTAGGGGATGGGATCATCAAATAAGATAATATGTAGATATTGATAGATACAAGCAATCAATATGTAACTAAATAAATGTATAATTTTGGATAGCCATGACTACCATGCAGCTCAAATTATTACATTTTCTCTGATACTTTCTCGTTAAAAAACATATCTCTGATAAGGACTTTACCCCAGAGCTAACAGAGAAAGAGAGGATTCCCCTGGAGCTAGTGCCCTGAATTCAGACTGCTAGCCTCCTAAACTATGAGAGAACAAGTATCTGTTTGTTAAAGCCAAAAAAAAAAGTCCTGTCATCTCTCCCTACTGAAAACCACATTCAGGAAATTTTCTTACTTTTTTTTCCCTCAATACATCTTGCAAATAAGATCTATATCTGATTCTTCTTTCATTTATTCATTCAGTGAATGTTTATGCAGTGTCTGCCATGTACCAGCCACTGTGCTAGGTGCCTGGGATACAACGTGGGTACAACAAACTGGGACTCTGCCTTCAGGGATCTTACATTTAGGGAGTCAGATGTTAATCAGAACCCCATAGAAAGCTAACAACCAACTTGTGAGTGCCATGAAGGGGACACTCAAAGCAGAATGAGAGCCTTTAAAAGGGGACCTTATATGTCTTCAAGAAGTTAGATATTCATTAAAGGGACTAACACAATAGTGACGTTTCCCTTAGTGGGTTTATAGATATTTGCTCTTTAATAAAACTGAGATAAATGACCGAATCAGTGACATTTAATAGATCATTCCCCTGGCAATTTCTTATATAGCCTATGGATTATAGCCACCCAAATTATGTCCTGGTGGTTCATGACTTAGGAGTATAATGTTCGTATTAGTTGGTTCTCCTGTTCCAATTAAATCACTAATTTTCTATGCATTAGAATATTGCAAAATTCACACCACAAGCATGACTCAAAACAAGCTCCTATGCATTGAGTTGAAAATCTGTTCAAAGCATTATTTTGGATCTTGCAGAATTCCTACATAAATAACACACACACACACACACAGACACACTGACAATTTTTTTCTTTTAAGGATATACAGTTTAATATGGGGGCAGTGGTGGTTCAATGGGTAGAATTCTCACCTTCTATGTGGGAGTCCAGGTTAAATTCCCAGCCAATGCACCTCAAGTGCAGCTGCCTCAGTGTGTCAGTGGATGCTTGCGTGTTGCTGTGATGCCCAACAGATTTAGCAGAGCTTCCAGACTAAAACAAACTAGAAAGAAAGGCCTGGTGAACTACTTTCCCAGAAATCAGCCAATGAAAACTCTATGGATCACAATAGTCCTATTGCGTTGTGCATGGGGTTGCCATGAGTTGGGGCCAACTCTACAGCAGCTAAAAACAATAACAACAATAGTTTAATTTGGTGGTTCACAAAGTGTGGTCCTCAGACCATCAGATATTGATGGTACACCATTAAGTGTACTGGAATTCCGATTATTCCCAATGTTATCCATAAATGGTTATGATCCACACAGTCGAATATTTTTTCATAGTCAATAGAACACAGGTAAACATCTTTCTGGTATTCTCTGCTTTCAACGAAGATCCATCTGATATTAGCAACGATATCCCTGGTTCCATGTCCTTTTCTGAATCCGGCTAGAATTTCTGGTAGTTCCCTGTCAATGTACTGCTGCAACCGTTTTTGAATTGTCTTCAGCAAAATTTTACTTGCATGTGATATTAATGACATTGTTTGATAATTTCTGCATTCTTTTGGATCTCCTTTCTTTGGAGTGGACACAAATATGGATCTCTTCCAGTCAGTTGTCCAGGTAGCTGTCTTCCAAATCTTTTGGTATAGATGAGTGAGCAACTTCAGTGCTGCATATGTTTGTTGAAGCATCTTAATTGGTGTTCCGTCAGTTTCTGGAGACTTTTTTTTGTGAATGCCTTCAGTGCAGCTTGGACTTCTTCCTTCAATACCATCAGTTCTTGATCATATACTACCTCCTTAAATGGTTGAATGTTGACTCTGTATATTCCTTCCATCTTCTTTTGATGCTTCCTGGATCATTCAGTATTTTGCTAATAGAATCCTTCAAAATTGCAACTTGAGGCTTGAATTTTTCCTTCCATTCTTTCGGCTTGAGAAATGCTGAGTGTGTTCTTCCCTTTTGTTTTTCTAACTCCAGCTGTTTGCGCATTTCATTTATAATACTTTATTTTGTCTTCTCAAGCCGCCCTTTCAAATTTCTCGTTCAACTCTTTTACTTCATCATTTCTTCCATTCACTTTAGCTACTCTATGTTCAAAAGCAAGTTTCAGAGTCTCTTTTGACATTCATTTAGGTCTTTTCTTTCTTTCATGTCTTTTTAATGACCTTTTGCTGTCTTCATGTTTGATGTCCTTCATGGCATCCCACAAATCATCTGGTCTTTGGTCATTAGTATTCAATGCATCAAATCTGTTCTTGAGATGGTCTCCAAATCAGGTGGAATATACTCAAGGTCATATTTTGGTTCTCGTGGACTTGTTTTATTTTCTTCAGCTTCACTTCAGCTTGCAAATAAGCAGTCAATGGTCTGTTCCAAAGTTGGCCACTGGCCTTGTTCTAACTGATGATATTGATATTTTACATCGTCACTTTCCACAGATATAGTTAATTTGATTCCCATGTTTTCCATCCAGTGAGGTCCAAGTGTGTAGTTGCCATTTATGTTGCTGAAAAAAGATATTTGCAATGAATAAGTTGCTGGCCTTGCAAATTTATATCATATGATCTCTGGCATTGCTTCTATCACCAAGGCCTTATTTTCCAACTACCCATTCTTCTTCTTTGTTTCCAACTTTCACATTCTAATCACTGATAATTATCATTGCATCTTGATTGCATATTTGATCAGTGTCAGACTGCAGAAGTTGGTAGAAATCTTCAATTTCCTCATCTTTGGCATTAGTGGTTGGTTCGTGAATTTAAATAATAGTCTTATTAACTGGTATTCCTGGTAGATATATGGGTATTATCTTATCACTAACAGAGTTGTAGTTCAGGATAGATCTTGAAATGTTCATTTTGAAAATGAATGCAATGCCATTTCTCTTCAATTTGTCATTCCCAGTATAGTAGATCATATGATTATCTGATTCAAAATGGCCAATAGCAGTCCATTTCAGCTCACTAATACCTAGGATATTGACCTTTATGAGTTTCATTTAATTTTTGACGTCTTCCAATTTCCCTAGATTCACACTTCACACATTCCACTTTCCAGTTATTAATGGATGTTTGCAGCTGTTTCTTCTCATTTTGAGTCATGCCACATCAGCAAATTAAGGTCTTGAAAGCTTTACTCCATTCATGTTATTAAGGTCAACTCTACTTTGGGGTGGCATCTCTTCCCCAGTCATATTCTGAGTGCCTTCCAACTTGAGGGGCTCATCTTCTGGCACTCTACCAGATGATGTTCCACTGCTATTCATAAGATTTTCATTGGCCAATTTTTTCAGAAGTCGACTGCCAAGTCCTTCTTCCTAGTCTGTTTTAGTCCTCATCTATAACAGTGGCTGAATAATCCAAGCCTACTTCACAGACTACTGAGCAGATTAAAAAAGATAATACTTGTGACAACGTATAGCACATATTTCTTGTTGTTGTTAGTTACCACAGAGTTGGCTCCCACTCTTGTCAACTTTATGTATAGTATCCAAAACCCACTGCTATTGAGTCAAGTCTGATTAATAGCAACCCTGTGGGACAGAGTAGACCTTCCCCATAGGGTTTCCAAGGAGCATCTGGTGGATTTGAACTGCCAACCTTTTGATTAGCAGCTGTAGTTCTTAACCACTACATCACCAGGGTTTCCAAAATATACATATTTAAAAGTAGCAATGTTTGTCCATCATTTTCTTCTCTAAAGATGCCCTTTTCCTTTATTCTTGACCTGTTGGTAGATGTTAATAATGTAGAAGAATTTATTATTTTTTGATAGTATAATTGTAGGAGATATTTATCACCTATCTGTTAAATGCAGGCAGAAATTTCTATATTGAGAATGTGTATCTATTAAGCTTCTACTCAATTAGCAGGTCAAAATAAATACTAGCAGTTTTACAGACACCTAAAATAACCAAGAAAATACTTTAAAAGAATGACTGGGTAGAGGGGTCAACCTGCAATACCAAATGTTAAAACTTTTTTTCAAAGCTGTTCTAATCTAAAGACCATCATATCAGCACAGCAATAGTCAAATCAGTGGAGCAACACAAATAATTCATAAATAAATCCAAGTTTATGTGGGGATATAATATATAATTAAAGACATTTTAATTAACTGGGATGAGAATGTTTTATATACTAAACAGAGCTGACAGAATTAGCTATCGATTTGGAGGAGAGCAAAGCTAGGTCCTGACTGAAATCACAGATAGATAAAATAACTATATGTAAATGATTGACTATTTAAATGTAAAACATAAATATGTAAACTATGAAAACAAAACCAGAAATATATATTTGTATAACTTTGGAGCAGGCAAAGATTTTTTAAGCAAGGCACAATCTGTAAAGAAAAGGATAAAAGTATTTGACTATTTAAAAGGTTAAAAATTTGTATAGCAAAAGATAATATAAACAAAATTAGAAGACAAGAGATAGAATTATAACAATATTTGTTACATCTTTGGCAAAAAGTTAATCTCTAGTGTAGACAAAGCTCTTACACATTACCAAAAAAAAAAAAAAAAAAGAAAAGGACCTGTTTTGGTAATACACATAAGAATAAACTCCAAATGGCCAATAAAAGTATAAAAATATGCTCAGCTTCTCTAGCAGCCAGGCAAATGCAAATAAAAACAATAGTGATGTTATATTTTTTATCCATAGACTGGGAAAAAATAAAAATACTACTAGTATTCAGTGACAGGTAGGATAGAGAGAAATGGGCATTGCTATACATTTTTTGAGGGGCTATGAATTGATTCTAATTTTTGAAAGGAATTAGGTAATATTCAGTAAAATTAAACAAGGCATGTACCCATTATCATAGCACTCATCCTTTGGAGAATTTATCCCACAGAAATCAAGTTGCAGTATATAAGGGTCAACGTACAAGTGTGCCTCTTGTGGTAACCTTTTTAACGGCAGTAATATCTGAGTATCTTTGGCTAAGAGAATGATTGAAACAATCTTGAGAAATTCATTCAATGAACTGTGTTAAATCTGTTTAAAGCAATGAGTTAGATCAATATCTACTGACTCGAAAGAACAGAATTTATATGCCCTGTTGGTGCAGTGGTTACAGTGCTAGGCTGCTAACCTAAAGGTTGGCAGTTTGAACCCACCAGCCACTCCACGGTAGAAAGATGCGGCAGTCTGCTTCCATAAAGATTACAGCCTTGGAAACTCTATGGGGCAGTTTAACTCTGTTCTATAAGTTCACTAGGCATTGGATTCGATTTGATGGCAGTGGGTTTGGTTTGGAGCCCTGGTGGCTCAGTGGTTAAGAGCTCTGCTACTAACCAAAAGGTCGACAGTTTAAATTCACCAGCTGCTCCTTGGAAATCCTATGGGGAAGTTCTGTTCTGTCCTGTCGGTTGTTATGAGTCCGAATCGACTCGATGGCAACAGGTGTATATACACACACACACACACACACACACACACACACACATACATACATGCATACATACATACATATATATATACCCACTGCCATTGAGTCAATTCCGATTCATAGAGACCCTATAGGACAGAGAAAAACTTCTCCATAGGGTTTTCTAGGCTGTAATCTTTACAGGAACAGACTGCCATGTCTTTCTCCCGTGGGGCAGCTGGTGGATTCTAGCCACTGACCTTTCAGTTGGCAGCTAAATAATTAAATATAGTTGTTTTTGTCTTTAGTTTCTGTCAAGTTGATTCTGACTCATGAAGGCCCTATGTGTGCAGAGTAGAAATGCTCCATAGGGTTTTCAAGGCTGTGACCTTTTGGAAGCAAATTGCTAGATCTGTCTTCTAAGGCAACCCTGGGTGGGTTCAAACCTTTAGGCTAGTAGTTGAGCACTTAACCATTTGCACCACCCCAGAAACCATATCATATGTGTGTGTGTGTGTGTGTGTGTGTGTGTGTGTGTATACATACCACACATACATATGTATGTATATATATAGAAAGAGAGAGAGACGGTAACTTAACCTATCTTAAAATTATATATGTGTGGGTGGATATATATATGTGTGTGTGTGTATAATTTTTTAAGGCAGGCTAAGTTACTGAGAAATGTGAAGGATATTATTTCACATTTGTAAACAAATTTAAACCCTGGCTGTGTGTAGATATGTTTCTATGAACAGGGAGGAAAATGTGAGAGGATATACATAAGGCAATGAACATCACTTATGTCGAGGGTCTGGCCCTGGAGGAGAGCTGAGGGGAGTGATGATTAGTTTTTTCATTAAATATCTTTTAATTGTTTTACGTGACATGCTAAGCATATAATTTTGTAACTTAAAAATATAGTAAAGACAGAAGTCAAATCATACTCAATCTTGTATTTACATGCATTGTACAAGTCTGGAAGAATTCACACCAAACTGCTAATTTTGAAACATCTTAGCAGGGGAGAGATAATAGGGCAGTAGGGTAAAGGAGTGCTTTAGGTCTTTCTTCAACATAGTTCTGTCTTTGTTAATATGTATAAATTTTATAATGAGTACTTTCTCATGTATTTGTTTTGAGAGTTAAAAAATAAATATATAGCTTTGAATAATTGTTTACACCAATGCAATAGAGTTGGCAGGTTTTTTTTTTTTTTTTTTTCCTCTCCCAATAAGAGACGAGAGTTATTGGCACAAATGTTAAGGAGTATAATGGTTGTAATTTGGTTGAGGATGATAATCATGTATTAGCTTAAGTAAGATGTAATGCCTTGCAGAGATCTATCATTCATATGAATATTTACTTATAGTGATCCCAACTAGGAAGTGCAGGATGTAATCCACAGATTCTGGTGAAATTCAGATGTATTATCTCTTATTGCTCCTGTAAACCTTAACTCTAATTAAGACTCATTTAGAGATTTTTAGCTAGAGGGATGGGTGAAAGGGTGTCGTTATCCCCACTTAGGCAGAGGAAAGATTTTAAAGTGGAAAATGAGCAATTGATGATTGTCTTGCCAAGCATAATTAAGAAAATTTAACAGGACTGATTGTACCAAGTGCTGGAAGTAAAATCTGCCAAAGGCTGAGATTTGGTCTCAATGTAGCTAACACTGTAAACTCAACATTTCGATTATTTTATCTGATTCTAATTTTTGGAATATGCTGTAATCTCTCATACATAGAGCAATGCATTTTATGCAATGCACCAGCAATGCAGGTGGCCCAAAGCAAAAGGTCTCCCTTGACTCCCTTGCCCCTACATTATCTAGGATCTTGGTGGCAACTCCTTTATGCTTACCTCCCTCTGCCCTTGAGATTGTCCATGCTGAAGGGCCTTATTTCTCTTCAACAGTTCATTCCACAGCTTGCTAATAAAAATTTCCCACTTTTCAAGGGCATTACTAGACATAGAAAAACTTCAAAGGCCTGGAGAAGGAAGCCTTTAGTGACCAAATTTCAGAGACATCCTGAGAGGCAAGAAGTATCTGAGTCTTGGGAAGTTTTTGCATTCAGGGATTTAGGAATTGCAAACATGAGCCACGAATTGTTGACAAATTATATAGCCATATGGAACAGCAGTGTAAGCCCACGTATGGCAGGGCCACTCAGTATGAACCATCAGAGGAGCAGTTTAGACATGGAGCACTGAGAATTTTGAGAGAGAATAAAACACACAAGATTGACTCTGTTGAACTGGTGGAGAAAACTGGGAGAAGGCATTTATGTACATTCTCTAAGATCTATGTTGACCTGGTACAGGACTAGTACATGTTATATACATATAATGCCACTTTGGATAGGCAAATGTGCCTGTTTATACATGTATATAAGAAAAGGAAGAATGAACTGTTCAATGATGATACATTTAGGTTTAAGAAAGGTAATTCGCTTCTTTCTGCTATACACTGAATACTAACTACCCACTCTCATCCATGACACTCTTGTTTGATGTGGTTATCTTTTCCAATGTAATGATCGTTTTGCTTAATGTAAAGTGGAGAGTCTAATATGCTGAATTATTGTTTGCCAGGGCTCTATCTTTTCTTCTATTACCCCACTGCTTGCGACAACAAAAGCACAAACTCCAACTCTAATTGCTTGTAATTGGCCTATTTATGAGCTATGTAAACGGGTACACACACTTTCACTTGTTGTTGTTGTTAGGTGCCATTGAGTCAGTTTCAACTCATAGTGACCTTATGTACTAAAGGTCTTGTACCATCCTCACAATCGTTGCTATGTTTGAGCCCATTGTTGTAGCCACTGTGTCAATTCATCTCATAGAGGATCTTCCTTTTTTTCGCTGACCCTCTACTTTACCACACATGATGTCCTTCTCCAGGGACTGGTCCCTCCTTCCAAGGAGTGCTCTGGCTGTACGTCTTCCAAGACAGACTGGTTCATCCTTCTAGTAGTCCATGGTGTATTCAATGTTCTTCATCAACACTGTAATTCAAAGACATCAATTCTTCTTCGGTTTTCCTTGTTCATTGTCCAGTTTTTGCATACACATGAGGCAATTGAAAATACCATGGTTTGGGTCAGGCGCACATTAGTCCTCAAAGTGACATCTTTGCTTTTCAACGTTTTAAAGATGTCTTTTGCAGGAGATTTGTCCAGTATGTCCTTTGATTTCTTGACTGCTGCTTCCATGGGCATTGATTGTGGATCCAAGTAACATGAAATCCTTGACAACTTCAATCTTTTCTCCATTTATCATGATGTTGCTTATTGGTCCAGTTGTGAGGATTTTTGTTTTCTTTATGTTGAGGTATAATCCATACTGAAGGCTGAATCTTAGATATTCATCAGTAAGTGCTTCAAGTCCTCTTCACTTTCAGCAAGCAAGGTTGTGTCATCTGCATATCTCAGGTTGTTAATGAGTCTTTCTCCAATCCTGACACTGCATTCTTCTTCGTACAATCTAGCTTCTTGGATTATTTGCTTATCATACAGATTGAATTAAGTATGGTGGAAGGATACAACCCTGACGCACATCTTTCATGATTTTAAACCTTTCCTGATTTTACTTAGAACTACAATTTTAAGAATTTAAGACCCTCTGGAGGCACAGAGAGAGAGGTAGTGGTAAATGCATAGATGAGACTGAAAGAGCTGTTCAGTGTTTGGTGATGAGTGGGCAAATGCGGGAAAGCCATGAGGTGCCTTTGAGAAGTTAGAAAAATAGATCAGTTTCTGAGAGACTAGAAAGAACCTGGACAAAGGTTATGCATGAGAAGAAGCAGTGAGAGAAAGCAAGTTTTAGAGCATAAAAGAGTCCTTGGAGGCCAGGAACTCAAAGCCTAGTGAATTAGATCAAGATTATGTTATTATTTTTAGCTCCCATTGGGAGTGCCCCCAACTCACGGCAGCCCCACGCACAACTGAACAAAATGCTGTCTATTCCTGAGCCATCCTCATGTTTGGTTGTAGACCACTGTGATCCATAGGGTTTTTGTGGGCTGATTCTCAGAAGAAGATTGCCAGGTGTTTCTTCCTAGTCTGTCTTAGTCTAGAAGCTCCGCTGAAACCTGTTCAGCATCATAGCAGCACACAAGTCTCTGACGGATTGGTAGTGGCTGCACTTGAGATATATTGGCTGGGAATCAAACCCAGTCTCCTACATGGAAGGTGAGAATTCTTCCACTGAACACCACTTCCCCCAGATCAAAATTATAGGAGGTGCTATTTGTGCCCCACTCATATCACCTTTGACTTTACCATTGTCATGTAAATGGCTATTAGAGCTAGAGCTAGAACCTAGAGCTATCACAGCTGGCCAGAAGTAGAGAATTTACAAGCACTTACTCTTCCTCTTCCCCACAATTACCAAAACCAAACCCACTGCCATCCAGTTAATTCTGACTCATAGCGACCCTATAGGACAGAGTAGAACTGCCCCATAGGATTCCAAAGCAGTAAATCTTTATGGAAGCAGACTGCCACATCTTTCTCTCACAGAGAGGCTGGTGAGTTCGAACCGCCTTTTGGTTAGCAGCCAAACACTTTCACCACTGTGCCACCAGGGGTCTTTCCCCACAACTACAGCATCCTTCAATTAACCAAAACCCTTTGTCGTGGAGTTGATTCCAACTCACAGCGACCTTATAAGACACAGCAGAACTGCCCCATAGGGATTCCAAGGCTGTAATCTTTACAGAAGCAGGCTGCCACGTCTTTCTCTCTCAGAGCTGCTGCTGGGTTGGAATCACTGACCTTTCAGTTAGCAGTGAGCATTTAACCACTGCGCCTCCAGGGCTCCTTTCATCCTTCAACCTATGAGCTATAAACACCCTGCTTTCTTCCTCCCTCCTTGGGTGAGATAACACTGAGGTCTGACACTGGATCTAAGAGTTCCCTAATGAGATTAAGCTCCAGTTATCCACAATACTGACACTTGACAACACATCCTGCACTGGCTGCCTTTACTTCCCTGTCTCACTTCCCTAATGTCTCACTAGTGTTTTCTGGCATTACCCTCTCCAAAAAAACATAGCTGCACCCAAATCTTTCACCCAAATCCTCTTGGAGGGAACCCAAACTAACATAGGAATATATATAAAAAATGAATAGCCAAAAACTTAAAAAATAAAACCAAGCTAAAAAAGAAATAAATAAAAGATGTGATCAGACTAAGGAGAGTTGAGATCCAGCTAAATGAAAAGACTATTTTCTTTCCCTTAGCTAAATGTCTAAAAAAAACAGTTTTGGAGACATTGTTATTTCTTGATTTTCCGGGCTGGTATTTTATGAAGGAAAGAGAGCTATAATGGACATCTTTTAAAAGGAAGCTTCTGAAATTATAATGCTTTAAACCAAACCACATTGTTAACTGTACAAGTGGGAGCCCATGTCACTAAGAGACACATTGCCTAGCTCTCTGCAGTTTCCTGCTGCAGTAGTTCTTTTTGGCATTAGGTGGTCTTTTCCAAAGAGCACTTGTGTTATGTGCTGAAATAATGAAAAAGCTGCTGAAACACTATATACATTTTTAAATCTAGTAATAAAAGTAACATGGCTGAATAATACCCGGCCAGATTAGCTTTGACACTGTATTTGCTTTGTGTCCAACTTTATCTGGCAATGCATTATTCACTAGTACTATACACAGTACCTTATTAAGTCTAAATCAAATGCATTTTATCATAAGTGTCAATTCAATGCTTTGCCATTGTATTTATATAGTTTTATATACTGAGTTCTTTGTAAGTGAATGATAAATGCTTAAGCTGGAAAAGAATATCACATTGCTGGGTCTTGGGAATGAGGTCATCTTGTGGGCACAGGATGGTTTTACATTCATATTAAAATCATCTACAAACAAATTTATATTGCCTTTTCTTTTCTCCTTCTGGTAAACTGAAATGTGAAAATGTTCATTTAATTTTTTCTTAGCCAGTATAAAAACCAAAGCAGGTCAATTTTGGTTGTCTATCTGAGAAAATTTTAATAGGTTTGCAAAGCACATCAGTAAGATAGATTTTTATTTAATATATTTTGGACTAAATTTTCAAACATGGCCAAGAGCTCAAATGAGGTAGGTTTAATATTAAGATTTAGCTAATAAGGGATTCAGTTACACACATTTACAAGTATAATAAATTAATAACGATCTGTATATTTTGTAAATATAACACAGCCTTAGAAAACATCTTAGGCTTCCTTGACTTCTAGCAAAGAAAGTTCTTGCAAAATACACTATTAAACTGAGCTGAGATCATAGGTTTATTCATTTGATAACACTGAAAAAATTATAATTTAAAAATACTGCTGAAATCCAACTTCATGTTGCTAGAGAGCCTGGATCTTTTATCAAAACAGCAACTGTAGATTTATAGAAACTCCAATTTGGAAGAAAAGATTTTAACTACTAATATCCTATCATATTAATTTGGAGAAATCAGTTTATTTGCAAAACCAACATATCTTTAAAATGAAAGGAGTTCAAATTTCGTATTTAAGAATACATGAAATGAAATGTAGTGCTTTAAATGAGCAGAGTATTCAGTTGGACTGCTGTCTCTCAGTGTAAGTAAGTCCTAATTCGGGAGTGCTAATGGCATTAGATTGTACACGCTAGAACGGCATTAACCTCTAAGTAAATAGCACTAGTTGGATAGTTTTATCTACAGAAGAATACTTACGCGGTTAAATATACAGTTAGCATTTACATGTGAAATATTAAGCATAAATTAAAAACATCTTTTACATAATAAATAACACTCAAATAATTGATTATCAAAACAGAAGCAAAATATAATCCCTACAATCTACCAAAACAGCTCCTACCAAAGATTGTTATTTTTTTTTCTTAAAAAAAATAATAGTTCATTAAAAAAAAAGATAAATCTCTGGTATATCTGCAAATCGTAATAGAAGGTTCAGGAATTCTAGAGGTTCCATGTAGAATGTGGATTCCAAGAGGCCATGACCATTTTTTAATGGTCCACCCGAATCACTAACAATTTCTGGGCATGAGTCCTTGCTCTTGTCCTTTTCAGAAATCGTTCACATTTCAGTTTTGTCATTGTCATTCTTTCTCGTTCCCCCCATCCCCTATGTTTAATTCGTCCCACTGGGTTATTGGGGTGGGTTTCCTGCTTGCGTGGTTGGCTTGCTCATTTATTGCTTTGTTTTTTGATCTGTCTTTGCCCAAACAGCCTCTCAACTCATAGGTAAGACTTGATAATTAAGAAAGGGCTACAGTCACTTTTTAGAACTGTTTTGCTAGCTTAATAAATATGCTTTAAGTTTTTGAAAAAAGATACTTAAATAATTTTGAAAAATCCTGGACTAAACAAATTTAAAAAGTTTTCTTTATTGTAGAAATTTTCAGACCTTTAATACTCTAATTTGTGTTATAAATTTCTACGTGAGTGACATAGGATGGAGCAGTTCTCTACCTTATTTGCTGAAAGAACCCCCTTTCTATGGGCGGTGGGGAGCAACAGCAAACATTTATAGTACTCAGTATGTGTTAGAAGTCCCTGGGGGTGCAAACAGTTTGCACACGACTACTGACCAAAAGGATGGTGGTTAGAATCCACCCAGAGGTGCTTCAGAAGAAAAGTCTGGTGATTTGTTTCAGAAAGTTCATAGCATTGAAAACTCTATGAACCATAGTTCTACTCTTCAGCACATGGGTCACCATGAGTCTTAACCAACTCAGCAGCTACTGGTTTAGCTTAGCATGTGTTAGGCACTGTTCTAAGTACCTTATGAGGGAAAAGATATCATCTTGTTTACAAATGCAGAAGTTGAGATACAGAGAGGCCAATAGGGGGTAGAGCCAGGGTTCTGAAACTAGGTGGCTTATCACTACACCAGTGACTCTTTAGGAGCATTCATTAAAGTCCATACGTGTAACCAACAGTCAACGAGCCAAACCCCTGTGTTGAACATTTAGCTAGTTGATATCTTGTAGGTCAGCTTGAATTCACATTAATTCTCAAAGCAGACACGGAGATATCAAATAAATCATTTCCTCTGTACTTTTGATCTTCAGCTAAAGTGTTGATCAGGACATATGCTCTCCTCGACCTCTTGTTTCCCTTCTATGTCCAAGTAATTGCAAATAATACAGAACTTTTCAGTTATAATAACAATACCTCGACTTACTTACTGCTTACATTGTGTAATTTGTAATACAGAAAAAATAATCTTTGTGTGACATTTTTCCTTACTAAGTAATCCATCAGTGGTATTTATGGACCACATACGTATGAGCACGTAGCAAGAGTCTCTGGGTAAAAGACTCAATCAAGTTAGAAAAATAATTCATAAAGAACAGAATAAGGTTTTCCTGAAATGATTTTTATACTTAAGTACACTTGTCAGTTTTTTTTTTAAATCTATGTCCAAATAGTTAGAATGAAGTTAAGTGTTGACCATTTTAAAAATAATTTTAAATCTTGTATAATTTTTTTGACCATATAACATTCTTATTTTGGAGATTTTTTTTTTTTGTCATTACATTAAAATTTGGACAAAAAATGATAGAGGTTAGGGCCTCCCATAATATGCTTTACTAGTGTTCTGTATATTTATTTTTAGACATCCTCTTTTCATTTGTTTCTTAAAGAAGCAAAAACAAAGTTAAAAACACAGAAAACATAATTAAGATGCTGTTTACAAAAATTAATCAAGTCTTTGTGTGTAAGATTAATCATGCTGTGGTTTGTGGAATTAACATGTAAACGTTGTGGTTCTGGTGATAGATCTACTAAAGAAAAGACCGTGGGCCTCCAAGGGCAAGATCCCAGTCAAGTCCCAGATCTTTTGCTAAGTTTGCGTGTGACCCTGAGCAAGGCACTAAGGTCTCGGAATTTCAGTTTTTTCATCTGTAAAATAAGACCATGGGATAATAACTATAATATTTATTCTCACTCCAATCTCCTGTGAGTCATTTTAATTGTGTTCTTTGAATCAACCTTCTGGAGTTTAACATTTGCTTATCATGCTCATAATAGGGATTCCTGGCTTCTTTGTAGAAGTTTCCTTTGTTTTCTCTCTGTCTGTGTGTGTGTGTGTATGTGTGTGTGTGTACATGAAAGATAGAAAGCAAGATTAATATGTATTTAGAAAAAAATCAAAATTGTCAGACTATATAAGAGATTGACTAAAAGTATATCTAATATCACTGTTACCCTCAGCTGATATATCAGTGTGTCTGGGATTGATTAACAATGAATGTCTTCCCTATCAGGCAGATACATTTCTAAAGAATTAACTCTCTTTATGTGAATATTCAGTAATGGAACTATAAATCTAAATATAATTAAAATTCTGAAAAGAATGAGCAGACAATAGAACACTCATAACAGAGTTTGCCAGAAGCAGCAGCTCTCAAATCCCTTCCTCCCTATGTACAAGAGAGTCTGATTTGATTTGCAGGTTTCAACCCCCTCCTCAAGGTGCAATCATCAGTTCTCCTGCAGTGCATTATAGAATCATGGAGGCATTAAGAAGTAGAGAGTGTGTCTACATTACCTTTTCCACATGAGTTTTGGTACATACACTTCATAAATGACCAATAAGAATTTATCATTCAGATTTACTTTTCCCTTGGGACCCTATAATTGTTTTAAAACGTTAGCCATATATCTCTTGCTAATTCCTTGAAGTATTCATTTGTGTTTGGGAGACTCCATTGTATGCCAAAATTCCCTTTGATGCTTGACGTGGAGACTGGAGATGAAACTATACATCAACATAGAAAAGCAGTATGAAAAATTTGGTTTTGGCATTGCCCAAAATGTGGTATCTTGAATCATCATGTTTTCTTCTAGATGTCATAAAATATATATAATAATAGGAAAAGATGAGTATCTTCACACAGAATGTAATGCTTATACTAACGTGTCAGCTATTGTGTGAGAATATTGCCAAAATATAACGTTAATCTTGGCATTTAGTTCCATTTTGCTTTTGTGAGTGTTTCTGCTGTTTTATTGCCATTAATATAGCATAACCAATGTCTTTCAGATGTGAAAAATCAATTATTTACAAAATGCCCCCAGTAGTTATTAGGATGGATTAATGCAAGGTGACATAAGAGTAATCTTCAAATGAAATGTCATAACTGAACAGTACATGTCACCAAAGGAATAAGATTAAGTTGTTCTTGGTACCTTTCTGGGAAACGGGAGAAATCAACATATGCAACAAAAGCAAAATATATAAGGCCATGATTGCTTAAAAGATCAGATAGGTGCTTTGGTCATAATATTTGCAGTACAATGGTCAAGTTGCCATGATAAACTAGAGCAACATCAAAACTGTTTATACACAATTTCTGTCTACAAATGTGTACCTGCTTTCTAATGAGGATAAATGTAAGGTAAGCTTGGAAATGGACATTTCAGTTCTATTGAGAGAATATGAATTATGAACACTCAAGTGTTACCTTTTGGACTTTGACATTTGGGAAGTTCATAATAATTTTTATGTTACCCTATTGCTGCCGAATCAATTCCAACTCATAGTGACCCTATAGAACAGAATGGAACTGCCCCATAGGGTTTTCAAGGAGTGGCTGGTGGATTTGAACTGCCTACCTTTTGGTTAGCAGCTGAACTCTTAACCACAACAATACCAGGGCTCCAATCTTTATGTTAGTAGTCACAAAAAAATAATTCATGAATTTTCAATTCCGAGGCCTCAAAATACTTGGGTGAGAGCTGCCAAATAAATTTAAACACTGTTGTGGGATAAAACCAGTATGTACTGGAACCAATGTATGGAGAGAAGTGGGTCTGGCTTCATAGGTTTAAGACCTATGTGGTCACTCAGGGCCCATCCTTAGAAGGGATCCATGCTTAGTTTACTGCATTGCTCCAGCCATCTTGAAATTCTTAATGATTTTTTTAACAAAGGGCTCCCACATTTTCCTTTCATACTGCATCCCATAAATTATGTAGTGGGTCCTGAGGGGAGTCATAAAAGAAGGACAAGACTTCATATGATTCCAAGCCTTCTCACCTGGATGTGGCGGGTGGCTCTTTAGCTGTTCCCTTCTTAACAGTCTTTCTTTTTTTCTCTTTTTTCTGCCCATCTCTTCACTCTGATCTGGGTGGCAGAGCCTACCTCTGGAATGTTAAGTTGAAAAGGCACAAAGTAGTCCTCCATGTTTGACTTCAAGTTGCTCTACCAATTGCCGTTGAGTCCATTCTGACTCATGGTGACTCCTAGGCACGGCTAAGTCTGTTCTTGGACATCGAGTCCATTCTGACTCATGGTGACTCCTAGGCACGGCTCTGTTCTTGGACATCTATGCCATGACTCACATTCTCATCTAGTTATTCGCTCATTCAGCTTCAGCACTATGCTGGGTACCATGCTAGTGCTGTGGATATAGTGGTGGATAAGGTGACCTGGTTCCTGCTGTCCTAGAGCTTACAGTTTAGACAGACAATCAAGCCAAAGTCCAAATAAAAGGAAATAATGTGTAAATTCTTCAATATTAGGCCTTTGAGTGAGTTAATGGTTTTGGCTAAGAGACTACCTCAGAAAGGTTTTTATTTTTATCCACAAATTTATGTAACACATGTTTGAAACAGAAAAGGTTTAACATAGCTTCTTCGTGTGACATCTCCACCACGTGTTTGTCACTTTGTCATGCTGTCATGGTTTGCGTGTTACTATGATACCGGAAGCTTTGCCACTGGTATTTCAAATACTAGCAGGGTCACCCTTGGTGGACAGGTTTTAGCTGAGTTTCTGGACTACAACAGACTAGGAAGAAGGACCTGGCAGTCTGCTTCTGAAAAAAATTGGCCAGTGGAAACCTTATGAATAGCAGCAGAACATTGTTTGATAAATTGCCAGAAGATGAGCCCCTCAGGTTGGAAGGCACTCAAAATACGACTGGGAAAGAGCTGCCTCCTCAAAATAGAGTTAACCTTAATGACGCGGATGGAATTAAGCTTTCAGGACCTTCATTTGCCGATGTGGCATGATTCAAAATGAGAAGAAACAGCTGCAAACATCCATTCTTAATAGGAATGCAAAAGATCCCTTTAAAATGTTAAAAAGATACCACATTAAGGATTAGGGTTCACCTGACACAAGCTGTGGTATTTTCAATCGCCTCATATACATGTGAAAGCTGAACAATGAATAAGAAAGATCCAAGAAGAATTGATGCCTTTGAATTGTACTGTTGGCAAAGAATATTGAATATACCATGGACTGCCAGAATAATGAACATGTCTGTCTTGAAAGAAGTACAGCAAGAATGCTCATTAGAAGCAAAGATGGTGAGACTTTATGTCTCACATATTTTGGACATGTTATCAGGAAGGACCAGTCCCTGGAGAAGGGCAGCATGCTTGGTAAAGGGCCGGCGAAAAAGAGAAAGACCCTCAATGAGACCGACCGACACAGTGGCTGCAACAATGGGTCAAGCATAGTAATGACTGTGAGGATGATGCAGGACCAGGCAGTGTTTCACTCTGTTCTACATAGGATCACTATGAGTCAGAAATGACTCGATGGAGCCTAACAAACAATAACAACAGTGTGACATCTATGGAAACTTCGAAGATTCCAGATTGGTGCCTGGAAGCCGTGAAAGCTGTTGACTAGAGGAAAGAATGTTCTATAAATTGATAATCAAAGCTATAGACCATTATATGATAGTGTCTTTAGAGTCTCCAGAGGGTTGTTTGTTTGTTTTTTTTAATTTTTATAGAGGACCCAAAGCTTTATCTTGGCCATATTGTGCACAAGAAACATGTTAGCAATCCCTGTATAACTGAGCACCACACACAGGCCAAGCAGCATAATTACCCAACACATAATACTACACAAACACCCAGTTGTCATTGTAACTGGAATTCCTCACCCAATGGATGGCTTTCCGAGAGTTTATTTGAAGAAGAGAGAAGTAGTTGGCTATTGTGTGTGTGTGTGCCTTTGTAGGTGGGTACACATTATAAAGTGTTAAAAGCCTTCTAAAGAGTTGATCTGCTTGGATCCTTCTGCCGATCAGCCCTGTGAAAGCAAATCCTGACTCATTAGCTAGGATGGAGTGAATTCTAGAATTATTTCTGATATGTCTGTGTCCACTTAAAATATAACCGGATAAGTCACCAGATTAAAGCTTACATTCTCTTAGGCCTCTAACATTCCTATTTGGCTCCATAGTTTGAGGGGGTGGAAATGAAGAAAAAGAACCAGTGAAAAAGATTTTTCACAGACGAAGGGGAAAAAACTCTATTCCCTTGCTTTGCTCTAACGGGTGATTCTTTCACCTTTAAAATGTGAGAGTTTAATGTTTGAGATACTGTTATTAACTTTTCCTTTGTAAATGAACTAATAGAAAGAACATGTCATCTAATATTTATCTTCCTCTTGCACATACAAGTACTGTAAAGATAACAATGTTAGAATTTTAAAATAAGCACTAAGTTCTAGAATAAATTGTGAAATCAATGTGTCCTAATTTTTTGTATTCTTTATTATCGCCTCATATAGTCTGCACCCAAGCAAACTGAGTCCTTTGTGTTCCCGTTGTGGAAATAAGGCATTTCACATATTGAAATGATTTCTATTGCCTGTGTGAACCTGGTCAGTGACCTTGCAAAGTTTAGCTTAATTTGTCCAGAGTGCCTTCTATTTTTGATTTGTTTGAAGCAATGAAATTCTACATGCCCTAGTAGAATGCAAGATTACTTTCCTCTCCCTTTTTCATATGATAAAGTATAAAAAATGCAGTTTTATGTGATTATTACTTATTGAATATACCAGCACAGGCAACTCAGGTGTTGGTTTAAAGAAAAAATTAGATTGTCTGGTGTGACTGATGGCAATGAGGCATTTCTATGAAATTTAAGATTTAGTGGTTTTAAACTATGTTCACAGCATCAGTGAGGAATGGCCAACTCCATGGATTTTTAAGTGTAAGTCCATTTGTGCTTTCATTTGTATTTAAGAATATTTGAGAATATTCTCAATGACACACTCTGAGTTCTAGCTTTGATTGTGGTGATTTGTAATCTTGCAATATATAAATTTCCCAAAAGGTTTATTCAACTTTAAATTATTTAAGCTTTAGATTATTAAATGTGAGGCTTTCCTGTCTTTGCTTTTTTTCTGCTAAAATTACTTCACTCATTTATTCACTTATTTTCTCATTCAATAAACCCATATTTATTAATTGCTGCATTTGTTGGGATGTTTCCCTGCAAATAATGAAGAGCTCCACTAAAAGTGACTAAACAACCAAGGGTTATAAACATGTCACACAAAGCCCAAATCATAAAGGAAAATATGTAAAGGAATACAGAAAGCAAAATATATAAATATAACTACATTCACTTTAAAAACTTTTATGAATCAAAAAAGATGCCATAAACAAAATTAAAAAAAAAAATTAAGCTACAGATAAGAAGATATTTGCCATGAATTAAGAGGGGTAAATATTCAGAATATATTAAGAGCAAACTAACAAATAAATAAATAATGTAAACAATAGAAAAATAAAAGACTATGAATAGGCAAATAATCAAAGAAAAAAACAACAGCTCACAAATTTAGGGGACAATGTTCAAACTCACCGGTAAACAAGGAAATACAAATTGAAAGCAAAATGAAATATCATTTATTAAGAAAACTGACTGTACCAAATATTAGCCAGGATATGAACAAAGATGGCTCTCAGACCACTGAAAGCAGTTTCATTAGTACAAAGTTTTTAGAGAATAATTTGAAAATGTCCAATAAATTTGAAGACACGTCAACACTTCAAATGAGTAATTCCACTTCTAGATATATACTCTAGTGTGTTTCACTACTATAATTTTGCAACTGTGGGACCTGACATATTAGTCAGTCATGAAATCAACTTTTTTTAATTTTTAAAAATTTTTCCCATACAAAAATTTGTACATACATTGTTGGGTGACCTAACTGCTCTCCCCATACTGTGATAGCACACTCCTCCTTTCCACCCCTGATTCCTCATGTCCATTCAACCAGCTCCTAAACGTCTCTGCCTTCCCATCTCACCTCTGGACAGAAGCTGCCTGTTTAGTCTCTTGTATCTACTTGAGCTGAGGGGCACACTCCTCATGAGTATTACTTTATGTCCCACAGTCTAGTCCAGTCCCTGTCTGAAGAGTTGGCCTCAGAAATTGTTTTAGTTCTGAGCTGATAGAGAATCCAGGGGCCATGCTTTCTGGGGTTCCTCCAGTCTCAGTCAGACCATTAAGTCTGGTCTTCTTACTAGAATTTGAGTTCTGCACCCCACTTTCTCCTGCTCCATCCAGGACTCTCTGTTGTGTTCCCTGTCAGGCCCCATCTAGTTCTTCTGGTCTCAGGCTGATGCAGTCTCTGGTTTATGTGGTCCTTTCTGTCTCTTGGGCTAATACTTTCCTCGTGTCTTTGGTGTTCTTCATTCTCCTTTACTCCAAGTGGTTGGGACCAGTTGACGCATCTTAGATGGCTGCTTGCAAGCTTTTAAGACCCCAGATGCCACTCACCAAAGTAGGATGCAGAACATTTTCTTAATAAGCTTTGTTATGCCAATTAACCTAGATGTCCCCTGAAAGCATGGGCCCCAGCCCCCTACCCTGGTACTCTGTCCCTCAAAGTGTTTGACTGTATTCAGGAAACTTCTTAGCTTTGGTTTAGTACAGTTGCGCTGACTTCCTCTGTAGTGTGTGCTGTCCTTCCCTTCACCTAGGATAATTCTTATCTACTATCTAGTTAGTAAATAACCCTCACCCTCCCTCCCCACCCTTGTAACCATCAAAGAAATGTTTTCTTCTGTGTTTAAACCTTTCCCTGAGTTCTTATAATAATGGTCTTATACAATATTTGTCCTTCTGCGACTGACCAAATTCGCTCAGCAAAATGACCTCAAGGTTCCTCTATGTTATAAGATGTTTCACGGCTTCACTGTTGTTCTTTATCGTTGTGTAGTATTCCATTGTGTGGACATACCATAATTTGTTTATCATCTGTTGATGGGCACCTAGGTTGTTTCCATCTTTTTGCTATTGTGAACTGTGCTGCAATGAACATGCGTGTGCATATGTCTATTCCTGTGACGGCTCTTATTTCTCTGGGATATATTCTAAGGAGCAGGATAGCTGGATCATATGGTACTTCTATTTCTAGCTTTTTAAGGAAGTGCCAAATCAATTTCCAAAGTGGTTGTACCATTTTACATTCCCACCAACAGTGTATAAGTATTCTAGTCTCTCCACAACCTCTCCAGCATTTATTATTTTGTGTTTTTTGGATTAATGCTAGCCTTGTTGGGGTGAGATGATATCTCATTGTAGTTTTGATCTGCATTTCTCTAATGGCTAATGATCGTGAGCACATGAAATCAACTTTTGATCAAATGAAATAGAAAAGGATAGAAAATATCAGAGTGCATCACATATGGTAAGGATAAGTATTGTTTTGTATAAATTTTCTTCCAGAATATATATGAGTGTGTGTGTGTGTGTGTGTGTGAACATGCATGCTCATGTTGAAATGTATTAATTTCTGTATATCATGGTCAGAAATATTTGAAAAACACTACCCTAGAGAAAGTCTCATATCAGTGAAAAATGAGACTTCTTGTTTATAATAGCAAGAAATTGGAAACAACCTAAATATTAGTAGGAGAAAGGATTAATAAGATGTGGTATCTCCACATAATAGACAGCTATACACAGTGAAAATAAATGATCTAGAATTCCATGTATCAATATAAACGTATCTCAAAAGCATAATTATGAATTTACAGAAAAGCAAGGTGACAAAGCTATTTATATTATGTTGCTCTTATATAAGGTTTAAAATATACAAAACAGCATTATAAACATGTTGGCACAGTGGTTAAAGTGATTGACTGCTAACAGAAAGATCGATAGTTTGAAACCACCAACCGCTCCTAGGGAGAAAGATGTGACATTCTGCTTCTGTAGAGATTTATAGCCTTGGAAACCCCATGGGGTTGCTATGAGTCAGAATTGACTCCATGGCAGTGAGTTCGGGTTTTATTAAAATATATAACACACAAGTACGGGCATAATAAACACAAAACTCAGAATAGGGTGAAGGACAGAAAGGCAATTGAGAAGGAATACACGATCTTTTTTTAATGTTTTATTTCAGGAAATAAAAAAGAGGATTTGTTTTATCACATAACAAGAAGTTTGTTGTTGTTGATTGCCATTGAGTCAATTCTGACTCACGGTGACCCTATGTGTTACAGAATAAAACTGCTCCATAAGGTTTACAAGGCTGTAATCTGAAAGGAGCCCTAGTGGCTCAATGGTTAAGTGCTCCACTGCTAACCAAAAATTTGGCTGTTCAAACTCACCCAGTGGCTGGCGATCTGTTTCCTTAAAGATTACAGCTAGAAAACACTGTAGGTAGTCCTGTTCTGTCACATGGGGTTGCTATGAGTTGGAACCAAGTCAACAGCATCCAACACAACAATGATCTTTTCTTCTGTGATACTGCTAGGTGAGTTTAAACCACCAAACTTTAAGTTAGTAGTTGAGTGCAAGCCGTTTGCACCACTGAGGGATCTTAACAAGAAGTCTAGAGGCACAATAAAATTGCTAAGGGCCCTAGTTCTTTCCTCTTCTTCATTCTGCCAGTCTCAATATGTTCTCTTCCTTGTAACATGTTGATTGCGGGGGTTCCAGACATCACATATAGACTTGCCAAGTTCAGTAGAAAAAGGCCCATTTCTTCTATATGTAGGTCTTTTTTTAAAAAATGAACTCTGTTTAGAAGCCCCTGTGCAGATTGGCTAGACCCAGGCAACATGCCCATCCTTAAAACAAACCCTGGCAAAGGCAATGGAACCAATATGGTTGGTTCATTCTACTCAGAATTTATCCAAGTCACATGGAAGGAGGGACAGACTTTGGAACAAAACTGAGGCTTTGCCAGTAAGAAAGAGAATATACTACTGTACCATCAGTATAGGAAATGGGTGCCTATCATACGCCTTAGGTATACAGAGTTGAACATGCCAGTCTCCTTAGGGAGTTCTACAGGAGTTTAAATTCTAGCGGAGAAGACTGACAATAAATAAAGAACAAATTAATAACATAATTTCAGATAGAGGTAAAATCATGAAAAAATACACCACCAGTATTTAAGAAAGAGCAATTAGAGAGTAAACATTTTTAAGTAAGGTGACCTCAAAGGCCTCTCTGATGAGGTGACATTTGAGCTGAGACCTAAATTACATGGAAAAAATAAAAAATAAATAAAACAGCCACTGGCAGATATGGAGATAATCCAGTCAGAGGGGAAAAATGTCCTGGCACAGAAATGAGCTTGTCGTGTTGGAAGAAAAGAAGGGGGCCTCGTGTAACTGGATGAAAAGAGAGAGAGTTGTAGGAGATGAAGTCTGAGTGTTATACAAGAACCAGATCATAAAGAATTTTGTGAGGTATGGCAGAGACTTTAGGTTGTCTATAAAGAGCAGTGTAAAGTCACTGGAGGGACATAAGCAGGATTGTGATTTGATGTGATTTATGGTATTCAAAGACAGTTATTGCACAAGCTCAGGCACGCAGTGACAATAGCTCAGACTAGGGTTGGGACAGTGGAGAAAGAGGGATTGACCTGCTCATGTGGAGACAGTGAGGGGAAAGCAAAGTGTTAGATGAGGTAATTTAAAGGCACAAAACAAGCCAACGGTAGAGATTATAACTAGGTGCTGAGAAGCTGGCTCTTGGGATCAGAGTTGAGAGGCTAATGTAGAAAGAGACACCATCTTCCTGTGTGAAGAGTCTTTCAGAAAGGCACAGTGTGATGGTAGGACAAGCTCTTTGCATTTCCAGGTTTCAGTAGGGCTGTGCGCACAGCTGATCCCTCAGTGGACATACACAGACAGCAGGGTCATCTCTGCTTACTTTTTGGGATCCAGCATTCCAGGTCATTCTTCCAGCTCTGAGATGGGAAACGCTTTAATTTATACTTGGTGAGCCTGAGCTTCCAGAAACTCAGAAATAAATTACGGACATAACCAATGGAGACTGCAAAAGATAGAAAGGAGATTGCCACAAAGATCCTACAATTGCATTTGAGTAAGCCTATGTTTGAGGCTTCAGTAGGTAATTTCGATGGTGGGAGCTCTTTCCTGCTACTTCTGAACTCACTGGAATAGTCTGGGAACCCATTGGACCTCCTCTTTTTTCACATGCCCATATTGCCTCCAGGTGGCGCTTGACTCATCTGACAAGACTAGGCTTTTTATGTTTTGCCAGTATGCTCTAATCGCCTGTAATTGCAGCCTCCATCTTGAAAATGAGATTTAGACCATTAGCTTTATATGGTGTATTTAAAAAGCCATTCCAACAAATAGACATTAGCTATTAAAGTAACTTCTTGGTTAGTAAATAGGTCTATTTTGTACTGTATTTTGATTTCTACATCTGAAAATGAAAGTGCATATTTGTGTTTGTTTTGTTTACAAAAGTCCCCAAAAAAGAGGCATCTATACTATTGCTTTCCTTCTTTATCCACAAATTTGTGCTAACATAACATCTATTGATCTGCAGGCACACTATTGTTAAAAGTAGGACAAATCTTCAAAGTAAACTGAAGAAGACATGTAACAGACAGGTTTACATAGGTTTCTTTTAGTTACAAGTCACAAGAAACACAACTCAAACTAAAAAAGGAATTTATTAGTGTATATAACTGAAGGATCTAAGTGCAAGTGGGTAAACACCCGATGCTGTCGAGTTGATTCCAATTCATAGCGACCCAATAAGACAGAGTAGAATTGCCCCAAATGGTTTCCAAGAATCAACTGGAGGATTCAAACTACTGACTGTTTGGTTAGTAGCTGGACTCTTAACCACACTGTGCCACCAGGGCACAGGGGCTCAAATGGATATAAGGGGCAAGCATTTTCTCTTCAACTCAGCTTCCCTTCCTTGTCTCAACTCTATTCAAATAGTTGTCCTCTTATGGTGGCAAGAGAGCTGTAACAGCTCAGTCTTTATGGTCTCTCAGGTTTGAGTTCTGTTTTCAGAAGTTTGGGCAAAAATCTCATTGCTTATCATTGCCTCTGATTGTGCCCATTTCTGAACCATCCTCTCCAACAAGGGGCGTAAAATGCTGTGATTGGGTCACATTCCCTCCACCCTCCATCCACATACGTGGCCAAAGAGTTAAGGGAAGGGTGGTTGCCCAGCAGGAAATCGGGGTGTTTATGTCAAAATAAATGGGGATGAATGTTGAGGAATCAGAAATCATTATTTGCTCATTGACCTGTTTCAGGATCTATCTGTGTTGAAGGCAGGGATGTTGCCATGTTGGCTCCCTAATAATTTATCAAGAAAAGCTGCCCAGCTCTGCAAGGCATTTTCCTCTAAGATAACAAATTACTCAGGGAGCTTTTCAGTAGCTTGCTTCTGAACTTCTAGCACTAGAAGCAGCCCCAGACTCAAAGAAGACAGACAAGGTTTGTCCACCCTGAGCCAAGTGCTTGATCTAGAGTATCACACTGACTACTCCCAAATATTTCATTGCTAGTTCTATTTTTTAAGTGAGGAAGCTGAGCCCCAGGCAGACTAAGGAATGTGTCTCAGCTTACCTTACTGGAAAGTGCTGCAGCCTGTAGTTGAACTCAGGTCTTTTTAATATAAAGCCCATAGTCTTACCTTTACAGCATACTACTGTCCTATCAGAACACAACTCTTATATCAACTAATTCAGTGGGTCAAGTGATAGGCTTTATTTCTTTTTCTTTCCAAACTTTGAATTTGGGGTCTTAAGTCTAGCGGCATTTACTTTAAGATGTAGACTTTACATATGTTATAATATAAACTGCAGCACTTTTAAAGAGCCTCGACAAGAAAATTATTAGTTTCTCTGTAGTACTTCATTCCATATACATTCTGTTGTTGCTAGGTGCCTTCCAGTCGGTTCCGACTCATAGTGACCTTATGTACAACAGAAGGAAACACTGCCCAGTCCTGCACCATCCTCACAATCGTTGCTGTGTTTGAACCCATTGTGGCAGCAACTGTGTCAGTCCATCTTGTTGAAGGTCTTTCTCTCTTTTGCTTTCACTTCTTTTGTCCTTCTCCAAGGACTCGTCCCTCCTGATAACATGTCCAAATTATGTAAGACGAAGTCTTGCCATCCTCACTTCTAAGGAGCATTCTGGCTGCACTTCTTCTGAGACAGAGACAGAGGCAGATATGTTCCTTCTTTTAGCAGTGCATGGTATGTTCAATATTCAACAAAACCATAATTCAAATGCATCAGTTCTTTGACCTTCCTTATACATTGTCCAGCTTTCACATGCATATGAGGCAGTTGAAAATACAATGGCTTGAGTCAGGCACACCTTAGTCCTCAAAGTGACATCTTTGCTTTTTAACACTTTAAAAAGGTCTCTTGTAGCAGATTTACCCAATGCAATACATTGTTTGATTTCTTGACTGCTGCTTCCATGGGCATTGATTGTGGATTCAAGTAAAGTGAAATCCTTGACAACTTTAAAATTTTCTCCATTTATCATGATGCTGCTAATTGGTCCAGTTGTGAAGATTTTTGTTTCCTTTATATTGAAGTGTAATCCATACTGAAGGCCGTAGTCTTTGATCTTCATCAGTAAATGCTTAAAGTCCTTTTTGCTTTCAGCAAGCAAGATTGTGTCATCTGCATATTACAGGTTGTTAATGAGTCTTCTCCCAATCCTGATGCCAAGTTCTTCACATAGTCTAGCTTCTCAGATTATTTGCTTTAGTGAATGGCTATTATATGTAATAGTAATAATATTACATATAAGGGGCCCTGGTGGTGCAGTGGTTCTGCTGCTAACCAAAAGTCAGCTGTTCAAATCTACCAGCCACTCCTTGGAAACTACACCATTCTAGGATGGTTTTATGATTATAGTGAGAGAAAACATAAGGTCTTCACCTTTACTGGCTGTCTTAGCCATCCAGGGCTGCTACAACAGAAATACCACAAGTGGATGGCTTTAACAAAAGAAATTTATTTTCTCACAGTCTAGTAGTCTAAAGGCTCAAATTCAGGGCATCAGCTGCAGAGGTAGGCTTTCTCTCTCAGTCGGCTCTGAAAGAAGGTCCTCATAGCCATCAGTCTTTCCCCAGACTAGGAGCTTCTCTGCACAGGAACCTTGGGTCCACAGGATGCACTTTGCTCCTAGCACTGCTTTCCTGGAGGTATGAGGTCCCCAATTCTCTGCTTGCTTCCCTTTCTTTTTATCTCTTATAAGATAAAAGGTAGCACAGGCCACACTCTAGGGAAATTCCTTTACTTTGGATCAGGGGTGTGACTTTAGTAAAGGTGTTATACAATCCCACCCTAATCCTCTTTAACATAAAATTACAATCACAAAATGGAGGACAACCACACAATACTGGGAATCATGGCCCAGCCAAACAGATACACCCATTTTGGGGGGACATAGTTCAATCCATGACACTGGCACTCCATCACAGTCCAATATAAACTTGCACCCTCAGAAAAAATTATGAATGGTGAAGTTCAGTGTGCTACCTCCCCTGGGTGAGGCCAGACACCTCCCCCTTGTGGCTCCCTCTGGGACTGGAATGACCTGGTGGCTGCAGCCATCACACCAGATTGTGATTCTTTTTCTTTTTGATTTTGATAACACCTTCCATATAATTTATTAATTAAAACTTTTTAGCAATTTTCCTTTATAAAATTTTTTTGTGTGGCTTTCCATGAAATTTCGGAGTTGTCAGGAGTTTATTATAGGTCACAATGAAACAATGTTTTTTTCTTTATTGTGCTTTAAATGAAAGTTTACAGTTCAAGTTAGTTTCTCATACAAAAATTTATACACACACTGCTATGTGACCCTAGTTGCTTTCCCCATACTGTAACAGCACACTTCTCCTTTCCACCCTGCATTTCCCATGTCCATTCATCCAGCTCCTGTCCCTTTCTGCCTTCTCATGTCGCCTCCAGACAGGAGCTGCCCATTTAAACTCACGTATCTACTTGAGCTAAGAAGCGTGCTTTCTTCACGAGTATCATTTTATGTCTTACAATCCAGTCTAATCTTTGTCTGAAGAGTTGGCTTTGGGAATGGTTTTAATTTTGGGCTAACAGAGAGTCTGGGGGCCATGTCTTCTGGGGTCCCTCCAGTCTCAGTCAGATGATTAGATCTGGTCTTTTTACTAGAATTTGCCTTCTGCACCCCACTATTCTGCTCTTTCAGGGACTGTCTGTTGTGTTCTTTGTCAGGGCAGTCATTGGTGGTAGCCGGGCACCATCTAGTTCTTCTGGTCTCAGGCTGATGGAGTCTCTGGTTTACGTGGGCCTTTTGTCCCTTGGGCTAATATTTTCTCTGTGTCTTTCATGTTCCTCATTCTCCTTTGCTCCAAGTGGGTTGGGACCAATTGATGCATCTTAAATGGCCACTCACTAGCTTTTAAGACCCCAGATGCCATTCACCGAAGTGGGATACAAAACATTTTTTTAATAAACTTTGTTATGCCAATTGACCTAGATGTCCCCTGAAAGCATGGTCCCTAGACCCCTGCCTCTGCTACTCTGTCCCTCGAAGTGTGTGGTTGTATTCAGGGAACTTCTTAGCTTTTGGTTTAGTTTAGTTGTGCTGACTTCCCCTGTACTGTGTGCTGTCCTTCCCTTCACCTAAGATAATTCTTGTCTACTATCTAATTCATGAATAACCCTCACCCTCCCTCCCCACCCTCGTAACCATCAAAGAATGTTTTCTTCTGTGTTTAAACCTTTTCTTGAGTTCTTATAATAATGGTCTTATACAATATTTGTCCTTTTGTGACTGACTAATTTCAGTCAGCATAACGCCTTCCAGATTCATCCATGTTATGAAATGTTTCACAGATTCATAGTTATTCTTATCGTTGCATAGACTTCCATTGTGTCAATATACCATAATTTGTTTATCTATTTGACTGTTGATGCGCATCTTGTTCATTTCCATCTTTTTGCTATTGTGAACAATGCTGCAATGAACATGGATGTGCATATATGTCTATTCTTGTGATGGCTCTTATTTCTCTAGGATATATTCCAAAGAATGGGGTTGCTGGATCATATGGTACTTCTATTTGTAGCTGCTTAAGGAAGTGCCAAATCGATTTCCAAAGTGTTATACCATTTTACATTCCCACCAAGAGTGTATAAGTGTTCCAGTCTCTCCACAACCTCTCCAACATTTATTATTTTGTGTTTTTTGAGGATTAATTCTAGCCTTGTTGGAGTGAGATGGTATCTCATTGTGGTTTTCATTTGCATTTCTCTAATGGCTAATGACAGTCAGCATTTCCTAATGTATCTGTTAGCAGCCTGAATGTCTTCTTAGGTGAAGTGCCTGTTCATATCCTTTGCCCATTTTTTAATTGGGTTATTTGCCTTTTTGTTGTTGAGGTTTTGCAGTATCTTGTAGATTTTGGCAATTAGACCCTGATGGGATTTGTCATAGTCAAACATTTTTTCCCAGTCTATAGGTTGTCTTTTTACTCTTTTGGTGAAGTCTTTTGATAAGCACAAGTGTTTGATTTTTAGGAGATCCCAGTTATCTAGTTTCTCTTCTGGAGTTTGTGAATTGTTAGTAATGTTTTGTATTCTGTTTATGCCATGTAAGAGGGCTCCTAGCATTATCCCTATATTTTCTTTCATAATCTTTATCATTTTTTATTTTATATTTAGGTCTTTGATCTATTTTGAGTTAGTTTTTGTGCATGGTGTGAGGCATGGGTCTTCTTTCAATTTTTCTGCAGATGGATATCCAGTTATGTCAGCACCATTTGTTAAAGAGAGTATCTTTTCCCCAATTAATGAACTTTGGGCCTTTATCAACTATTAGACACTCATAGGTGGATGAATGATGTACATCTAGATTATCAATTCTGTTCCATTGGTCTATATATCTGTTGTTGTACCAGGCTGTTTTGACTATCATGGTGATATAATAGGTTCTAAAATCAGGTAGTGTGAGGCCTCCTACTTTGTTCTTCTTCAGTAATGCTTTACTTATCCAGGGCCTCTTCACTTTCCATATGAATTCAGTGATTTGTTTTTCCATCTCATTAAAAAATACCATTGGGATTCGGATCGGATTGCACTGTATCTGTAGATCACTTTGGGTAGAATTGATATTTTCACAATGTTGAGTTTTCCCATCCATGAGCAAGGTATGTTTTTCCACTTATGCAGGTCTCTTTTGGTTTCTTGCAACAGCGTCTTGTTGTTTTCTTTGTATATGTCTTTTACGTCTCTGGTTAAATTTATTCCTAAGTATTTTATCTTCTTGGTGGTTATTGTAAATGGTATTGATTTGGTGAGTTCCTCTTCGAAGTTCTCTTTGTTAGTGTAGAGGAATCCAACTGACTTTTGTATGTTTATCATGTATCCTGAGACTTTGCTGAAATCTTCTATTAGTTCTAGTAGTTTTCTTTTGGATTCTTTGGGGTTTTCTGTGTATAAGATCATATTATCTGCAAATAGAGGTACTTTTACTTCTTCTTTACCAGTTTGGATGCCCTTTATTTCTTTTTCTAGCCTAATTGTTCTGGCTAGGACCTCTAGCACAATAGTTGAATAAGACTGACGATAAAGGACATCCTTGTCTGGTTCCCATTCTCAAGGGGAAAGCTTTCAAACTCTTTCCATTTAGGACGACACTGGCTGTTGGCTTTGTATAAATGCCCTTAGTTATGTTGAGAAATTTCCCTTTTATTCCTATTTTGCTGAGAGTTTTTATCATGAATGGGTGTTGGACTTTGTCATATGCCTTTTCTGCATCAATTGATAAGATCATGTGGTTCTTGTCTTTTGTTTTATTAAAGTGATGGATTACATTGATTGTTTTTCTAGTGTTGAACCATCCCTGCATACCTGGTATAAATCCCACTTGATCATGGTGAATTTATTTTTTGATATGTTATTGAATTCTATTGGCTAGAATTTTGTTGATGATATTTGGATATATGCTTATGGAAGATATTGATCTTTAATTACCTTTTTTTGTTGTATCTTCACCTGGTTTTGGTATCAGGATTATGCTGGCTTCATAGAATGAGTTTGGGAGTACTCCATCATTTTCGATGCTTTGAAATACCTTTAGTAGTAGTGGTGTTACACTCTTCTCTGAAAGTTTGGTTGTATTCTCCAGTGAAACCGTCGAGGCCAGGACTTTTTTTTTGTTGGGAGTATTTTAATTACCTTTTCAATCTCTTCTTTTGTTATAGGTTTATTTAGTTGCTGTACTTCGGTTTGTGTTAGTTTAGGTAGGTAGTGTGTTTCTAGAAATTTGTCCATTTCCTCTAGGTTTTCAAATTTGTTAGAGTACAATTTTTCATAGTATTCTGCTATGATTCTTTTAATTTCGGTTGGGTCTGTTGTGATATCACCTATCTCATTTCTTATTCGGGTTATTTGCTTCCTCTCCTGTTTTTCTTTTGTCAGTTTGACCAATGGTTTGTTGATTTTATTGATCTTTTCAAAGAACCAGTTTTTGGTCTTGTTAACTCTTTCAGTTGTTTTTCTATTTCATTTAATTCTGCTCTAATTTTTATTATTTGCTTTCTTCTGGTGCCCAAGTGCTTCTTTTTGCTGCTCTCTTTTTATTCGTTTGAGTTGTAGAGTTAATGTTGTAGTTTTTTCCGTTTCTTCTTTTGGGATGTGTGCATTTATTGCTATAAATTGACCTCTGAGCACTGCTTTTGCTGTGTCCCAAAGGTTCTGGTAGAATGCATTTTCATTCTAATTTGATTCTGTGAATTTCTTTATTCCTTCCTTAGTTCTTCTATAACCCTGTAGTTTTTGAGCCAGCTTTTGTTCAGTTTCCATGTGTTTCATTTTTTTTCCTTATTTTTTCTGTTACTGATTTCTACTTTTATGGCTTTAGGTCAGAAAAGATGCTTTGTAATATTTCAATGCTTTGGATTCTGTTAAGGCTTGCTTCATGGCCTAGTATGTGGTCTATTCTGGAGAATGTTCCATGTGCATTGGAAAAGAAAGTATACTTGGCTGCTGTTGGGTGGAGTGTTCTGTATATGTCTATGACATCAAGTTGGTTGATTGTGGCATTTAGATCTTCCGTGTCTTTGCTGAGCTTCTTTCTGGATGTTTTGTCCTTCACTGAAAGTGGTGTGTTGAAGTCTCCTACTATTATTGTGGAGCTGTCTATCTCTCTTTTCAATGCTGTTAGAGTTTGTTTTATGTATTTTGGAGCCCTGTCATTGGGTTCATAAATATTTATTATGGTTACGTCCTCCTGGTGTATTGACCCTTTAATCATTTTATAGTGTCCTTCCTTATCCTTTGTGGTGGATTTTATTTTAAAGTCTATTTTGTCAGAGATTAATATTGCCACTCCGGCTCTTTTTTGAGTGTTGTTTATTTGGTATATTTTTTTCCATCCTTTAAGTTTTAGTTTGTGTCTTTAAGTCTAAGGTGTGTCTCTTGTAGGCAGCATACAGATCGATCATGTTTTTATCCATTCAGCCACTCTGTCTCTTTATTGGTGCATTTAGTCCATTTACATTAGCATAATTATCAATAGGTATATGTTTAGTGCTGTCATTTGATGTCTTTTTTTTTGTATGTTGTTGATAATTTCTTTGTTCCACTTAATTTTCTGTGCTGAGTTGTTTTCCTTTATGTATTTTCTTTTCATCTTTTGCATTGTTGTTGATTTTGTATTTGCTGAGTCTTTATGTTTTTCTTGTTTTTTATTTTGATGTGTAGGATTGTTAGTTTCCTCTGTGGTTACCTTAATATTTACCCCTATTTTTCTATGTTTAAACCAATCTTCTATTTCTTTATATCACCTTGACTTTCTCTCCGTGATAAAGATCTATGACTACATTTTTTATTCCCTCTTTTTTGATTTAATGTTGTTATCTTTTACATATTGATGTCTCTGTTTCCCTATTTTCAGCATTTTAGCTTTAATTTATTTTTGTGACTTCCCTATCTGGGTTGATGTATGGTTGCTCTGTCCTGTGTTCTAGTCTTGGGATGTTATCTGGTGTTATTGATTTTTTAACCGGAGGACTCTCTTTACTATTTCTTGTAATTTTTGTTTGGTTTTTACAAATTCCCTAAACTTCTGTTTATCTGGAAATGCCCTAATTTCACCATCATATTTGAGGGTAGTTTTGCTGGATATATAATTCTTGGCCGGCAATTTTTTTCCTTGAAGGCTTTATACATGTCGTCCCATTGCCTTCTTGCCTGCATGGTTTCTGCTGAGTAGTCGGAGCTTAGTCTGATTGACTCCTTTTGTAGATGACTTTTCATTTATCTCGAGCTGCTGTTAAAATTTTCTCTTTATCTTTGATTTTGGCAAGTTTGATTATAATATGTCTTGGTGACTTTCTTTTGGGATCTACCTTGTGTGGGGTTTGATGAGCATCTTGGATATATACGGTCTCGTCTTTCATGATATCAGGGAAGTTTTCTGTCAACAAATCTTCAACAATTCTGTCCGTATTTTCTGTTATGCCCCCCTATTCTTGTATTCCAATCGTGTGTGGGTTATTCCTCTTGATAGAGTCCCACATAATTCTTAGGAATTTTTCATTTTAAAAAATTCTTTTATCTGATTTTTCCTCAAATAATTGGTGTTAAGAACTTTATCTTCAGTCTCACTAATTCTGACTTCCATTGCCTCATTTCTGCTCCTATGACTTTCTATTGAGTTACCTGATTCTGAAATTTTATTTTTAATCTTCTGGATTTCTGTTTGCTATCTCTCTATGGATTCTTGTAGCCTGTTAAATTTGTCATTGTGCTCTTTTATAATCTTCTTAAGTTCCAATATTGTTTTGTCTTTGTGTTCCTTGGCTTGTTCTATGTTTTGACTGATCTCCTTCCTGATCTCTTGAAGAGTTCTGTATATTAATCTTTTGTATTCTACCTCCGGTAATTATAAGAAGTTCTCTTCCTCCTGAAATTTCTTGATTCTTTGTTTTGGGAGCTTGCTGAAGCCATCATTGTCTGTGTCTTTATGTGATTTGATATTGACTATTGTCTCTGAGCCATCAGTAAGTTATTGTATTTATTTATTTTATGTTATCTTACTGTGTCCTAGCTTCTTACTTTATTTTGTTTTGATATGCCCAAATTGGCTGCTCATGTGAGCTAGTTTGATTGTTGGCAACTTGAAGCACTAACATCCTGTCACCAGGTGGTTAGATCTGTTACTAGGTATGTAAGCCCAGTAGTCTGTTTAGTTTTCTTGTATGGATTAAGCTCAGATGTCCAGGTAGCAGTCTCCAAGTGTGTGGTGCAGGCTGTCACCTACAGTCTTAGATGGGCAGGGGTGTTTGGTGTAGGCACAGATATCTGGCTGCAGTATGGGGTCATGTGCTGACAAAGGCAGGGGACTGATGGCTGTCCCTGAGTGTCTGGGAGGAAAGTATGTCTCTATTCCCTAGAGTGCATAGGTGGGTGGTTTTTGCAACCGGTCTACGGGCACCCAGAGCTGTTGGCTGTAAGGACTGGGGGTACCACTTATTCTTGGACCCCTGTTGCGGGTAGCTAAGTGGCATGTGTGGAGCCACCAGTCCTCAGGCCTCTGATGTGGGTAGGTGAGGACCCTGTTTAATGGGCAAAGTGATGTCAAATGTCATGAACCTGTCACTCCACCACATAGCTGATACTGTTGAAGTTAGACTTCAGGTATATACCCTGTTGTGCTGTGCTAATGAGGGCCTGTGCTGTTGAAATGGGCCCACACTGGTCTATGCAGGGCTGAAAGGCATTCAAAGTCCATGGACCCCTTATTCCTGTGCCTAGGCAAAGGAGCTGCCCCTACCCTAAGTTCCCAGTTTAGGGGAACTGAAAGATTATTTATTCCTATTTGTTAATTTGTTCGCTTTCTAAGGCCGGGAGAATGGCTCAGGATAGGTCCTTACTTCTGGCCCAGGGGATGTGGAAATGGCTGAAGCTGGCCCAGGACCTGGTGCAGAGCAGGGAGAGGCAGGTAAGTGGGAGAGAGGTATTGCTCAAAGGGGGTGTTTTTTGATCTGCGTGGCAGGTTAGATGCATGTAATGTATCTTTTCTCAATGGAGCGCCACTTTTCACTTATTCTGGAGGCTTGAGTAGACTCTGCTGCTTGGTCTCTCCTGATGTAGAGAACACATCCTGAGCACCACAGCTTGTCTCACTGCGTGTGTCAGCTGCATGGTACCTGTTCCCACTGGGTCAGGTCTGGCAACTCCTCACTGCTTCTGAACTGTCTCTCCCTCCCCCCTGCCACTCAGTCCGATTCCTCAGCATTGTCTTTGATGTTCAGGGTGCCTAGTTTGTCATATGTAATCAATTCACTTGTCTGGGGTCTTTGTTGTAAGTGGGACCACCAGAAGCGTCTGACTACTCTGCCATCTTGGCCCCGCCCCACCAGATTGTGATTCTTATGGTTACATTGTTTACATGTCTACTGGATCATGATGCCATTGAGAGGAGCCAGCCTGTTTCATTCCCATTTGCACATTTTGGCAAAGAGCACAATCTAGGTTGACATTAGTTGCTCAGTAACTCTCTCCTGAATTAAGTTAAGTGCCCTATTAGGCTGAGTGATTGGGCATAGATATTTGGCATAGTAATACCATTAAATATTTAACCACTGATAAAATTTATATAAAACACATTTTTTAGAAAATATTTATGCATTAAATAGCATGTGGTAGATACATACACATTATATATCATATAAAACATGATTTATACCTATTCAATGTATGATATCACACTCATACACATTCTCTTATACTCTTGTATTTGTGTATTTTTACACAAATAGTGTGTGCTTTCTACATTTTTTTGCTAACTGTGTCCTCACCCCTCGGGGTATTTTCATAAGTCCCAGTATGCCAATTTTTTTACATGTTACTATAAAAAAAATTATCATAGCACACTTACAAAAATACCTCACAGGGGGAGGCTTCAGTTGGCAAACAAACATTGAATGCATGCATTATTTGGGTAAAAATATGGTACATGTATGCATGTTGATTTTTTTGTTGTTTGTCTTTCAAATAATGTTATAGCCCAAAATCTTTCCTGAGGTTTTAATTCTCATATCAGCATTTTATAAAAAGATAAAATATGAACAGTTTACCTGCTGACCTCTACCCTTTCTAGCTTTCTCCCCGCATATGACATTAAAAACCAACACACATAAAATGAATTATATTCAGAATTCTGAGAAAAAATTTTTTAAGCAAGTCACAAAAAGATGTTCTATTTTTCAAAAAGTAGTTTAGTTCTAGAAAGCTGACCTGACATGTAACCATTTGTCAGCTGGGGAGAAAAACAAACTACCATTTGTTGTCAAGCTCTTTTAATTTAGCTAAAAGAGGGTTTGCAAAAGGATATTGGGAAAATTTCAAGCGTTGTAAATCTTTAAGTTCCATTTTCAAAACCTTACAGTCATACATAATTCTTTATGATTCATGATTTCTTAAACATAGAACCTGTTCTTCTCATTTATGGTTCCTACCTATTTTTTTTTCCAACCCAGAAGTGTGATTATGGCAATGAAGCTAAATATTGTGGCCTCCAGGGTTACTGTCCATCTGACTTAACATTTTCTGAGGCTATTGTTTCTCTCTCTGACTTATGACATTTTACTCTACTGAAAGAGATAATTGCTACTTCTGAACCTATTTTTCACATCACCTTTTGCATTTTCTGTTTTGATGAAACAATAGAATAAATTACCTAACACTGAGTTTCCTACTACTTACAAATGAAATTTTTTTACGTGATAGAATGTGGGAGTTTTACTTTCAGAGCAGCAAGTGAGCTACAGATGAGCAAATGGAGGCTAATAGATAATAAATGACCTGTCTAAAGTCATGGAACTAATTGGTGTCCAGGTTCATTTTGCAGGATTTCAGAGCAGCAGTGAGTTAAGGCAGTAAATCCCATTCTCTCTTGAAAACGAGCTTTTCTTATCAGTGATATACTGGAAAGCAGTAGAAGGTAGTGGTTAAAAACACAGGCAACAGACTCAGCCATCCTTCGGATTCAATTTCTGCCCCTGTGCTTTTTAGCTATATGATACTTACGTGAGTCACTCAAATTCCCTGTGCTCACCTGTGCCCATCTGTGAGGTGATGGTGACATTACCGAGCTCTTGGAATTCAGGTAAAGGTTATACGCAGTAATGATCATGCTAAGAAATTAATAAAAAATGACTTATTTATCACCCATCTGTCAGTTTGTTCTACTGGGATATTTGTGTATTACTGTGATGCTTGAAACTATGCCACCTGTATTTAAAATACTAGCAGGGTTACACATGGTGGACACGTTCCAGAGGAGCTTCCAGACTAAGACAGACTAGGAAGAAAGGCCCTGTGATATACTTCTGAAAATTAACCAATGAAAACCTCATGGATCACAAAAAAATACTGTCTGACTCACTTGCTTTGGACACATCATCAGGAAGGATCAATCTCTGGAGGAGGACATTATGTTTGGTGAATTAGAGAACCAATCCATCTCACTAAGTGTCTTCCTCACCCTCGCTGGTCCACTAAAAAATCACAGTGATAGACTCCAGCATGCCAGTGATTGAGAGGATGACGCAGAACTAGGAAATGTTAATTCTGTTTTACATAAGGTCATCATGAGTCAGAGTCAACTTGGAAGCAGCCATCTATCTATCTGTCTGTCTGTCTGTCTGTCTATCTGTCTATCTAGGTCTCATAGTGAAGATCTCTGTGTAAACTATTCTGCAACTTTAATGAAGGTGGATGAAATGTTGCTTTAATATCTAGAAGAATCACTCAAGTAGTAAGACCTGAATATAGTAGATGATTTTAATTAGCTATCTGTCTATCTGTCTGTCTATCATCTATCACTGTTACAGATTTGTTTTATGCTTTGGCAAGCATTGACTAAGAAAACTTGTATGGAATTTAATAATTTGGGAAGCACAACAGTGGGTATTACTTCTCAGTGCTTTAATTTTGGCCTGTTACCAATGTTTAAATATTCTGTGCATCATCTCTGCACATGCCACATTGGCTGCAGTACAGACATGTGGCCTTGTTCTATACTTGGTGATAGTTGCCCTGGCCATGACTCATTCCACTGCAAATTACCTGGAATCCATTACTTCTCCATTTTCACTGCTACTACCCTAGGTCAAAGTTTATCATTTTTCACTGGCTCCACCACACCATCCTGTCGGATGACTTTTTTTTTTAACTTTCAGTCTCACCCCCTTAAATCTATCACCTGTATTTGAACCAGAGTAATTTTTGTGAAGCACAATTTGAATGATGTAACCCTCTGGGTAAAACCCTTCACAGCGCCCCACACCCCTTTAGAGAAGAGTGAGAGTCCAACCATGATTTGGCTTTTTACTCTGTATCCATCAAGATAAGCTATACAGAGGAGGAAACTGAGGGTCAGGGGGTTAAATAATTAGCCTGAGGTTATATATTGCTAGTGAGTGACAGACCAGAACCCCAGCCCAGCTAGAACTACCCCACAGTCCAGATCTGCAGAGTAATTAGATAGATCAGGGGTCAGCAAACTATAATCTGTGAACCAAATCATCCTACTGCCTATTTTTTAAAAAATTTTTTATTGTACTTTAGATGAAGGTTTACAGAACAAATAGTTTCTCATTAAACAGTCAGTACACATATTGTTTTATGACATTGGTAACAACCCCATGCCATGTCAACACCCTCCCTTCTCGACCTTGAGGACCTTTTTTTTTGGTGAAAATATACATAGCCAAATTTACACCATTTCAAAAGTTTCTACATGTACAGTTCAGTGACATTGATTACATTCTTCCAGTTGTGCTGCTATTCTCACTATCCTTTTCCAAATTATTCCATCACCATTATCTTCAACTCACTGCCCCCTAGGCTTCCCATCAAACCTTTTGAGTTACTGTTGTCAATTTGATCTCACATAGATAATTCTTTTTTTTTTTTTGTACCTTAGTTGAAGGTTTGCAGAACAAATAGTTTCTTATTAAACAGTTAGTACACATATTGCCCTATGGCAATGGTTAACAACCCCATGACATGTCAACACTGTCCCTTCTCAAAGTTGGGTTCCCTATCACCAGCTTTCCTGTCCCTTCCTGACTTCTAGTCCTTGTCCCCGGACTGCTGTGCCTCATTAGTCCTCTTTTGTTTTATGAGGCTGTCCAATCCCCGGGTGAATGGTGAATTTTGGGAGGGGCTTCACCACTGAGCTCAAAGGGTGTCCGGGGGCCATACTCCCAGGGTTTCTCCAGTCTGTCAGGCCACTAATTTTGGTCTTTTTTGTGTGTGTGAATTAGAAGTCTATTCTACATCCTTTTCCAGCTCTGTCCAGGACCCTGTATTATGATTCTGGTCAGAGGACCCTGTATTATGATTCTGGTCAGAGCAGTCAGTGTTGGTAGCCGAGCACCATCTAGCTGTACTGGACTCAGTCTGGTGTAGGCTGTGGTAGCTGTGGTCCATTAGTCCTTTTAACTAATCTTTTCCTTGTATCTTGTTCTCTTCATTCTCCCTTGCTCCTGAAGGGGTGAGACCAGTGGAGTATCTTAGATGGCTGCTCTCAGGCTGTTAAGACCCCAGATGCTACTCACCAACGTAGAATGTAGAACATTGTCTTTATAAACTGTGTTATGCCAATTGAGCTAGATGTTCCTCGAGACCATGGTCCCCACAGCCCTCCACCCAGCAGTTCAGTCCCTCAGGGAGTTTGGAAGTGTCTATGGAGCTTCCATGACCTTTCCTTGTACAAGTTGTGTTGGCTTCCCCACTAATGTTTACTGCCTTACCCTTCACCACAGTTACCACTTATCTATTTAGTTCCTCCACCCACACCTCCCATCCCTCGTAACCAATAAAGATTGTTTCTTTTTGTGTGTAAACTTTTACATGAGTTATACAGTAGAGGTCTCATACAATATTTGTCCTTTTGTGGTTGACTTATTTCACTCAGCATAATGTCCTCCAGTTTCATCCATGTAATGAGATGCTTCACAGATTCATCATTGTTCTTTATCTTTGTTTAATACTCCATTGTGTGTATGTACCATAGTTTGTTTATTCATTCATCTGTTGATGGGCATCTAGGTTGTTTCCATCTTTTTGTTATGGTGAACAATGCTTCAGTGAATATGGGTGTGCATATATCTATTAGTGTGATGGCTCTTATTTCTCTAGGATATATTCCTAGGAGTGGGATTGCATTTGTAGTGTTTTTTTTTGTGTGTGTGTGTGTGTGGTGCTGACTTTTTCTTTGTTCCTCTTACTCTCCTATGCTGAGTTCCTTTTGTTTGTGGATTTTTTTTTTTCATTTCGTTTTTGGAGGTTTTGTTTTTCCTGAGACTTTATGTTTTTCTTTTTTATTTTGATGAGTAGGTTGTTAACTTTCTTTGTGGTTACCTTGAAATTTACCTTCATCTTCCTAGATTTGAATCAGTCTATTATTACTTGGTATTGCTTGACTTCGTCTCCATTAGAAGGTTCTATACCTATGCCGTTTATTCCCTCTTTTATTGTTCTCATGCTGTTGTCATTTGCAGATTAACCTCTCTGGTTCCCTTTTGTAATTCTTTTGGTTTTGCATAGTCCTTAAGAGTTCATTTCCTAGGATGGTATCTGGCTAGTACAATCCTGTGTCCTATATTCAGCCTTTGGTCTGATATTGTCTGTTCGCAGATCAAAGGACTTCCTTTAATAAGTCTTGTAAGTTTGGTTTGGTTTTTACATAGTCCCTTAATTCCTGTTTATCTGGAAATGACCTAATTTCCCCATCATATTTGAATGAGAGTTTTGTAGGATATACTATTCTTGGCTGGCAATTTTTTCTTTCAAGGTTTTATATATGTCATCCCATTGCGTTCTTGCCTGCATGGTTTCTGCCGAATAATCTGAGCTTAGTTTTATTGTTTCTCCTCTGTATGGGACTTTTTGTTTTTCTCGAGCTGCTCTCAGGGTTCTTTGTTTGTCTTTGATTTTAGCAAGTGTGATTATGATATGCCTTGGTGATTTTCTTTTGGGGTCTATCCTATATGGGGTTCGTTGAGCTTCTTGGATGGTCAGCTTTTCATCTTTCATGATATTGGGGAAGTTTTCTGTCAGCAATTCTTCGATGATCCTCTCTGTGTCTTCTGTGTTCTCCCCTTGTTCTGGAACTCTGATAACTTGCAGATTTTTGCTTTTGATTGTATCCCACATAATTCTCAGGGTCTCTTCATTTTTCTTCATTCTTTTTTTCTGATTTTTCCTCAGAGTTGTAGCCAAGTGTTTGTCTTCAATTTCACTGATCCTATCTTCCATCATTTCAAACCTGCTCCTCAGCCCTTCTATGACACTGTCCATTTATGAAATCTTGTTGTTTATCTTTTGGATTTCTAATTGTTGTTTTTGTATAATTTCTAGTTGTGAATTTATTTTAGCAATTTGTTCCTGTATTATTTTATTGAGTTCTTCCATTTTTTTGTATTTTCCTTGAATTTATCTGCCTTTTCCATGAATTTGTCTATTTTTTCCTCATTTTTGCTGTTTTTTGCTTCAGCTCTTGGATAGTTCTGAATACTAGAGACTTAAATTCCCTATCAGTTAGGTCTAGTGCCTTTTCTTCTACTGGAAGGTCATGTGGTGCTTTATTTTGGACATGTACTGAAACCATCCTGTCATGTTTTTGTAAATGTTTTGATATTGTCAACTGTCTTTGGGGCATTCAGTGGTTATTTTCTGCTTTTATGGATTGTAGATTTGTTTGTTTCATCCTGCTTTTTTGTTTTATTTGGTTATGTCTGAGCAGGCAGGCTGTGCATTCTTTGTTGTTTGCTCATCTGTGGGCACGATAATTTTTACCTCCTTCTCCAAAGGCCAGGATCAGTCACTCAGGTATGGTACAGCAGGGCAGGTCCAGCTGGATGGGAGTTGCTGGGATAGGTTTTTTTGTGGCACATAACAGGGCTGACAGTGTGGACCAGGAATCAGTCCAGGGTAGGTTCCAGTAGGTCATCCCTGTGCTGCTTGGGAGTGTGATGTTTGGCGCATGGTGCAGGTAGGCAGGAAGGAAGGTGTAGATTGTGATGTGTGCAGCTAAGATGGGTATGGGAAAGATGAGAGAGAGGAGAGAGGAATGAGAGCAAAAACATACACACAAACAAAAAAGAGTGCTAAGCAAGCTTGCTGTTGGAGTGGAGAGATGAAAGACTGAGAAATGGGGAAAAACAAAAATAAAAAAAAAGAAAAAGGGAAAAATAAAAAATGAATAAATCAAGAAACTGGAAATGAAGAAAGACAAAAAGGAATAAAAGAGAGAAGAAAACTAAACAAAGAAATGAAAACAACCAAAAACAAAGAAAAAAAAAAAAAACCTAAGAAAACAGAAACTCCCCCAGGGATGTCCCTGTGCGTCTGCCCAGAGTAAGGGAGTAGCTTCCAAGCTGTATGGTACTGCCCAGATAGAAGGGGCTTTGAAGCTGAGAAAAGTAAAAGAAAACAAACAAACAAATCAAAACAGAACAAATCAGAGCAAACAAACACACAAGCAAAAAAGCCCCGGGGGTCCCACCAGCGTGATGGCACGGACTGGGAAGCAGTTTCCCAGTCAATCAGTGTTTTGCAGTCTTTCAGGAAGAAGCAAAGATGGTGCACGGAGCCAGGTATTTGAGAGAACGGAGGGGGAGGTGGTGAGAAGTAAGGAAGAAATCTAAAGAAGCAGAAAAAAGCAACACCAGCAGCCAATAAATGGCACTCAAGGAGCTGGCCAGTGCGGGCAGCTGGAATCCAAGTGGCACAGGGGGGAAGCTCGTGCTTCCTGGCCAATAGACTGTGGCTACTGTGGCTGCAGGAAGCAGAGGAGGCTAAGTGGGGGTGAAGAAGGATGGGGGGTGGGAAAGCATATATTGTGGGTTACTGGTTGTTCTGTCTCCTGCTGGAAGCTCTGTGGAGCTGCTTTCTCATACCTCCTGTTCGCTGATCTCCAATAGGAGTCCAAGATGGCGGATCCGTGCTGCGGCACCTCATAGGGGACCTCTGCATGTATCTCTCCTCATGCACTGTTCTCAGTCAGTTTCTTATTCTATTTGGTGCTTGCTGAGTTCTTTATCTCTTCATTTGATGCTTAGGGTTTCAGGAATGATGTGTGACTCTGTGTGACTTAGTGTTTTTGATCTTTGCTGCAGAGGGACAGCACAGTCCTTCTGACTATAGCACCATGTTGCCCGGAAGTTGCCTCTACCGCTTATTTTTGCAAATAAAGTTTTATTGGAATGCAACCATACTTATTCATTTATGTATTGTCTATAGCTACTTTCACGTTACAATAGCAGAGTTGAGTAGTTGCAACAGAGAACATCTGGCGTATAAAGTCTAAAATATTTACTGTGTGGCCCTTTATAGAAGAAGTTTGATGACCCCTGACAGAGATTATACTTGGATTCAAAAGAGTAAAAATGATAGATCACAGGTCTCACAGTGAGCATCTCTGTGTAAAGTATTGTGCAACTTTAATGAAGGTGGATGAAATGTTGCTTTAATATCTAGAAGAATTGCTCAAGTAGTAAGACTTGAATATAGTAGAAGATTTTAATTACCTAGGTACCTATTTGGAAAACAGCTTGACAGAATAAAGATTGTCCAAGGGTTTTAAAGTGTTGCTGACAGTGTTTAATGTGGAAGACATAGGAAGCTAAAGAGATAGCAGGCCTCCTATACTTGATTGTGCCCCAAGAAAGAACAGACGATTGCAAACAAAATGGGATATGTCATTTGTAAAGGCAGAGACTGTGAAATAAATGGCGGAGTTCACAACTCTGAGGTAGGGAATTAAAAAAAGCAGCTGCTTAAAGAAAATGAATTTTAAGAAAGTAAGCTTGAGTAGAAAATGCTCTGAGCCCAAAATGACTGGCTATTTGCATAAATACATGGGCACACTCCTCTGCTGAATGAACTCAGGAAGTTTGCAGTTGGCCTACTTGGAAGGATGAAAGGGAATACCCAGTCTTTGAGAGAAATTGACCAGTTGTTTAAATTAAATATACCAAAATTCCAGAAAGAAGTTATCACAAATAACATTTCTCACAAAGGCAAACTCTTCTTGTTCTTTGAGAGGTGTTTTGTATTTGGGAGACTGGAGATCAGAAAGGCAACAAGCGTAGGTTGTGATAATGTGGACACTGCGAGCCTGAATAAATGATGTTCAGAATGTGCCAGGAACATAATGATGATTGGGTCTTAGATTTGTATGTGATTCTTTCAGAAAACTCTAAGTATGGAAAATTACAAAATGACAGTCTAGTAGAGAGTAAGTGCAGCTTCCAACTCCTATCATCTAATTTACTTCCAAGAAATAATGTGTGTGTCTTGAGCTCATCTTGCTTAATGCCCCTGTGCAACAGTTTCCAAAGAAGGGAAGAAAGGACTTGTGGTGATCTGTGGGCTTCTTCAGATGAAGAAATGAAATAGAAAGTTGGTTTTCTCTTTTGTTCATTCATTCATTATTTTATTAATTTTGTCAAGGGCCTACTGGGTGCCTTGCACTGGAAGTGGGGTCACCAGGATGAATAAAGATTTACATGGGGGAGAAGATACAAAAATAAATTATTGCCATACAAATTGAAGAATCAGTGCTAACATCTGAGGCAGAGTCTAGGCCAGAAGATGAATGAGGTGTGAGAGAGGATGAAGTAAGGGAAGGGAAAAAGCAAGGACACAAAGTTTATGTTGTACTCAGATATGTTGTTTTGAATGATGTCTATTTCTAGGAATTTTGAGGAAAACCAAATAGCAGGACATGTTCTTGTCCTTGACACATACACTCAAGAGAAGAAAATATGAGCATGTAACATGTGGCCTGATTCTTTATCCACAAGAAGGATATGTGTGTCTGAATACACAGATGAGAGGTCTCCATTGCCCCTCCTGTATGATCTCTAGCAGCTTATTAGTTGAGTTTGAGTGGGAAACTCACTTCCCTAGAGCTGAGAGCCTGTTCCACTATTGGCACCAATACTCAACCTACATTGGCTTTATCGTTATTATTTATCATTAATCTCGTAACTTCTACTATTTATTGAGTGCATACTATGTGCCAGACACCGTGCTCAGCCCCTATATTCATTGTTCATTTAGTTCCTACAACAGTCCTATGAGGCTGATGTGATTCCTTCCATGTTGCAAAAGGTAAATTGAGTCACAGAGCATTAAACCAATTTACCCAAAGTCACTTGGCAAAGTGTATAACTCACGTGTATATTCAGACTTAAGTCTGCACTCCACATATTTTAACCACTGTAGTGTGTCTTCTCTTTATAATAATTTGATAAAAGAGTTCTATGACTAACAACTTAAGTGCCCATCGATGGATAAATGGATAAACAAATTCTGGTACATACATACAATGGAATACTATGCAACTATAAAGAATAATGTTGTTGTTGTTGTTGTTGTTAGGTGCTGTGGAGTCAGTTCTGACTCACAGTGACCCTAAGTACAACAAAACAAAACACTGCCTGGTCCTGCACCATCCTCACAATCGTTGTTACGCTTGAGCCCATCCATCTTGTTGAGGATCTTCTTTTTTCGCTGATCCTCTACTTTACCAAGCATTGTGTCCTTCTCCAGGGACTAATCCCTCCTGATAACATGTCCAAAGTATGTGAGATGCAGTCTCACCATCCTTGCTTCTAAGGAACATTCTGGCTGTACTTCTTCCAAAACAGATTTGTTCGTTCTTTTGGCAGTCCATGGTATATTTAATATTCTTCACCAACACCATAATTCAAAGGCATCAATTCTTCTTTGGTCTTCCTTATTTATTATCCAGCTTTCACATGCATATAAGGCAGTTGAAAACACCATGGCTTGGGTCAGGTGCACCTTAGTCTTCAAGGTGACATCTTTGCTTTTTAACACTTTAAAGTGGTCTTTTGCAGCAGATTTGATAAAGAATAATGAAGAGTACGTAAAACATCTAGTAATGGATGAATCTGGATGAACGTTATGCTGAGAGAAATAAGTCAATTACAAAAGGACAAATATTGTATGACACCACTTTTATAAAAAATCAAGAGTAGATTCACAGAAAACAGCATCTTTTGATGGTTACCAAAGATGGGAGGGGGAGGGAGTGGGAATCACTTTCCAGATAGTAGGCTTTTGTTATTTTTGGTGATGGGAAAGGCAATACCCAACATGGGTGAACATGCACAGTTTGTCCAAGATAAATGAAGGCACTAAGAAGTACATAAGAATAAGGAACAATTTTGGTAAATACTGTAACAGGCAGTTTTGCAACAATAATAACAATAAGATATATGTGTGGTTACATAGGTTGACATGTATGCTTATATGGATATAGGAAGGTACATGTAAGTATAGGATTATGCATATACAGGTATACCTGCAGTATATGAATATACTCGGTTATGTGCACTGCATATATATTCACATATATAATATGGCACATGAGAGCACAGTTAAGGAAACTTCCTAGACATATCCAATCATCTTGTGGGTCTGAGTAATTGGGTTTGAAGGATCAGGACTATAGTCTTGGGGGTCAATTGGCATAACATAGTTCATAAAGATAATGTTCTACATCCTGGATTGGTAAGTGTCTGGGGTCTTAAAAGCTTGTGAGCAGCTGTCTAAGATACAACCATGGGCCTCTTCCTGTCAGGAGCAAAGGAAAGTGAAAGAAACCAAAGATTCAAGGAAGAAATTAGTCCACTGGACTAATGGTCCTCAAGAACTGCAATCTTTTCTAGCCTGAGACCAGAAAAACAGATGGTGCCTGACTGCCACTACCAATCCTTCTGATCAGGGACACAATAGAAGGTCCTAGTTAGAATGGGAGAAAAATGTAGAACAAAACTCAAATTCCTAAAAAAGGTCAAACTTATTGGACCAACAGAGACTACAGAAACCCTTGAGACTATTGTCCCTAGATACCCTGTGTCTAAAACTGGGTTCTCTAAAGAAGCAAAACCCATAAAGTGTGTGTGTGTGTGTGTGTGTGTGTGTGTGTATGTATATATATATATACAGAGAGAGAGAGAGAGATTTATATCAAGGAAATGGCCCATGTAATTGTAGAAGCTGGAACCTCACAAGTCCGTGGATCAGGATAGAGGCTTCTCCTGATTCATGTAGCCACAGGGGCTGGCGAACTCAAGATCAGCAAGTCGGAGAGCAGGGTTCTTGCTCGCAGGCTGTGAAGATCAGTGAATCCCAAGATTGGCACGCAAGACTGCAAGGCTTCTCCTAATTCACATAGCTGCAGGGGCTGGCAAGTCCAAGATTGGCAGGTTGGAGAGCAGGACTTTCGATCACAGGCTGTGAAGATTGAGGAATCCCAAGATTGGCAGGTAAGCTGCTAGGGTGATCACATATAAATACTAAGAATCATGGCCCAACAAAGTTGACATACAATCTTAACCATCACACCATGTCTTGGTTTCTAGTGCTGGTGTAACAGAAATACCACAAGTGGATGGCTTTAACAAACAAAAGTTTATTCTCTCACAGTCTAGTAGGCTAGAAGTCTAAATTCAGGGTGTTGGCTCTAGGGAATGTCTTTCTGTTGGCTCTAGAGGAAGATCCTTGTCATTAATCTTCCCCTGGACTAGGAACTTCACACAGGAACTCCGGGTCCAAAGGACATGCTCTGCTCCTGGAGCTGTTTTCTTAGTGGTATGAGGTCCCCATGTCTCTCTGCTCGCTTCTGTCTTTTATCTCTCAAAAGGCATTGACTTAAAACACTATCTAATTTTGTAGATAACTGCTGATAATCCATCATAGTGATAGGATTTACAACACGTAAGGAAATCACATCAGATAACAAAATGGTAGATGATGATACAATACTGGGGATCATGACCTAACCATGTTGACAGATATTTTTTGGGGACACAATTCAATCCATGACATACCCTTTCAAGTTAGAATTAAAGCCACTCCCAGTGGTCAAGTTTCATCAAAATAATAGATTGGCTTATAAAATAAAAAATTATCACCCATGATTAATGTGCCCTCTTAAATTAATCTCCCATACGAGACCAAACAGTTAGCATTTACCCTAAAACAAAGATGAGAAGCTAAGGAGCAGCAGGGAAGCTAGATTAATGGAAACAGGACACAAAAGAGAGAAAAAAAGGAAATAATGAGAAGGTTGATATATGTGAAAAATGTAACCAGTATAATGGAACAAGTTGTATAAAAATTGGTAAATGAGAACTTAATTTGCTATGTACACTTTCACCTAAAACACATTAAAATATTTTTAAAAATTAATTAAAAAAATAAAATAAATAAAATTAAAATGCTTCTTTTAAAAAAAGAGTTCTATGGCTGTGGCAAGTGGTAGATAACTACTGAGAAGTTAGATTGTTGGAATATTTGGGCACTGAAGTGGAATCTGGTCTGGGATATATTTAGTTCTTTCCAGGCCTGTTTGGGTTTAGATTACAGGAAGACAGTTTCCATTTTCCTTACGCACTTTGGAAGAGGCCAGGGGAATTATGTGGGTATCACATGAAGATATCATTGTTTTCATGGCAGATTTTATTTTAGAAAGAACTATGTGTAACTCTTTTATTGATCATAACCAAGGAGTGTGCTGTCACTGCCAGGGAAAAGTCAGCCTCCTAGGCTTAGAGGAACAAAAGCTGGTGCCCATTCTTTGAGGCCTGGTGGACCTTCCTCCAACCAAAAATCAGTGATTACCGTTGTTCAGGGATGCACTAAGTTGTTACTCAAGGGGTGGATAAGGATGGCTTTGAAAGTGGTGGATGTGCATATTTTGCAGGACAATAGTTGTGGATTTAGCTCTCCTAACTTAGAACCCTGTCTCACTTTTATGGTAAGCATCAATTTGGTGGGCACACCTTCAATGAGTCAAGCCTTGTGTAATCTTCTTCCATTGAGAGTGGACAGAACCTATGACTTACCATGTACAATTGAATATGCAAAGGTGATGGGGTAGTCACTCCCTTGTTTACGTTATGGTGTATAAGACTCCATACATCGTAATAGACTGGAGAAGAGCTTCTTCTGGCGATAAAGAAGTAAACTGTTGTATTAAGCGATTAAATCCTGATTCTTCAGATTCCTCTTTTATTCTGTTACTTCCGTGTTGCTGCTGTTGTTGTTGTTAGGTGCCCTGGAGTCAGTTATGACTCATCGCCACTCTATGTACCACAGAACAAAACACTACCTAGTCCTGTGCCATTCTCACAATCTTTGCTATGTTTAAACCATTGTTGCAGCCACTGGCCACTATGTCAATCCATCTTGTTGAGCGTCTTCCTCTTTTTTCCCTGGAAGCTCTAATTTCTTCTCCTTCCCTGGAGAAGGACAGCTACAAGCATGTAGATAACCTATCCAAAGTACCTGAGACAAGTCTCACCTTCCTTAGGAGCATTCTGGCTATACTTCCAAGACAGATTTATTTGTTCTTCTGGCAGTCCATGGAATATTCAGTATTCTTCATCAACACTATAATTCAATAATTCAAATACATCAATTCTTCGGTCTTTCTTATTCATTGTCCAGCTTTTGCATACATATGAGGTGATTGCAAATAGGATGGCTTGGGTCAGGCACACCTTAGTCTTCAAGGTGACATCTTTGCTTTTTAACACATTAAAGAGGTCCTTTGCAGCAGATTTGCCTGATGCAATGCATCTTTTGATTTCTCTACTGCTGCTTCCATAAGCATTGATTTGGATCCAATTAAAATGGAATCCTTGACAACTTCAATATTTTCTCCATTTATCATGACATTGCTTATTATTTCAGTTGTGAAGATTTTTGTTTTCTTTATGTTGAGGTGTAACCCATACCGAAGGCTGTGGTCTTTAATTTTCATCAGTAAGTGCTTGAAGTCCTCTTCACTTTCAGCAAACAAGGTTGTGTCATCTGCATCTCACAGGTTGTTAATGAGACTTCCTCCAATCTTGATGCTATATTCTTCTTCATATAGTCCAGTTTCTCAGATTATTTGCTCAGCAAACAGATTGAATAAGTATGGTGAAAGGATACAACCCTGATACATACCCTTCCTGATTTTAAACCATGTAGTATCCCCTTGTTTTGTTCAAACAACTACTTCTTAATCTATGTACAGGTTCTGCATGAGCACAATTAAATGTTCTGGAATTCCCATTCTTTGCAATGTTATCCATAATTTGTTATGATTCACACAGTTGAATGCCTTTGCATAGTTAATAAAACACAGTTCATTCCATAGATTTTAAAAATAAATTCCTCTTCTGCTTAGATTAACCACAGTCTGATTCTCTGGGTTTTAACTATAGGATTCAAACTGATACATGGTGCCCTGTCATAATCTCCCTGAACTGTCTTTATCTCTCTGTGTTGTATTATGGTCTTCATTCTAAAAGGCCCTTCCCATCACTAATTGCTCCTGATGCTGTTGTTCCCAAAGCACTAATGTTTAAAGGAGAATTTTGACTATTGAAAATACAGGATTTTAGACTCAGAGGACTGGGAGGGATACATAATAATTGTCAGGTTACCCTCTTAATTTTACCCAGTACCACATTTTTTGTTAGGTGTCATAAAGAAGATACTTAGAAAGGGTAACTCATCAAGATGTATATTATACATAAAGATGGAAACATCACTTTTTCTTCCTTTGTACTTAGAAAAGAAAGGGTAAAAATGGTTCCCAGCAGTGGATTTTCTAACTTCCTAGGGAGAAAGGATAGATTATTTGGAAGTGTAGGCTTTCTTGATCTTCAAAATTGAGGGTGTAAAAATGCCTGTTTCCTAGACTGAAACATCAAAGACAATGGAGAGATTTTGAAGGAAATGAAACTTCTAGACCAGAAATAAAGTTGAGAATTGTAATTCCAGCCATCAGAATTGTGATTTTTGACTCTCTTGTCTGGTATACAGATCTTATTTTCTTCACAGCAGAAGTCTGTATGAAAACCATTATGACATTTCTCTTGTCTTATACTTAGTCATCATGTATGAAAGTTCAGATTACATTCTTTGCAAAGAAGAATATAGAGAAGTTAAAGTAAAGCAATTAATGTTTTTACTTCATTGTCCATGACACCATGTCACCTATGGTAAAGCATTTTTATTTCTTAGTTTAATTCGTTGAATTGGAAGAGAGGGATCTTTCACTGTGGTTCTAAGAATGACCGTATTAACTGCCCTGCCGAATCTCCTGCTACTGCTTTGAAGGAATTACAAGCAATATAAAACCCCATTGCCGTTGGGCCAATTCCGACTCTTAGTGACTATATAGAACAGAGTAGCACTGCTCCATAGGGTTTTCAAGGCTGTAATCTTTACAGAAGTAAACTGCCACGTCTTTCTCCTGCGGAGCAGCTGGAGGGTGTGAACTGCTCACCTTTTGGTTAGCAGTCGAGTGCTTAACCACTGCACCACCAGGGCTCCTTTACAAGCAATATAAACAGCATTAAAGTCTGTTAAAGTAGGGAACATGTTTGAGATGAAGTACATTTCCGTAAGAGTAGATGTATTTTAGTGAAGAGAAGGATGTGAGGAAAATACAGAAAAGAAAATCTACACTTGTAGAGTAGGTTTTATGAAACTTTAATGGGGTTAGCCTAGCTCTGGGGCCAATTGTAGCTGCATCACAAACTGCTATATTGTCTATTTCCCTATAAAAACATAGTTGAGGTTTTGTTTTGGATTGCTAGAAGAAATGAGTTGATATTTTTATAATATTTCTGTGAAACATACAACTGCAACACGGTTCTTTTCAAGATTCTCCTCTCTTTCACACACATTCTATGGTAGATTAAAATGAAAATAATCTTAGAGCTCAGGAAATGTCAAGATTTCAAGTGGGCAATCCTTGACTTTGCTGACAGAGTGTTCCTTCTTGGAGAAACTAGTTCTCTGTCCCATTTCATTTTGCTAGTAGAGAATTAGTTGAATCTTGAGTATGTCTTCTGTGTACCACCCACCACACCCACTGACCATTATTAACTTGGAAAGTTTTTCATCTTCTTACATTTCTGGGGGGTGCTAGACATTTTAGAATTAATCATGCGAAGAAATAAAGTCCTAATGAAGTACATTGCTTTTCACATAGTCAAAATATTTTGCCTGATAGTTATTAGTGACTAAATAAGTTCAATGAAGCATAATCCTCATCATCCTTCATCTGTCTTTAGTACTGTGTCACATGATATAGAAAAAATCATTAGAAACTGGTATTTGGGGCCTTGAGGATTATCTTCTTATATATTATGACCAAAATATTAAAGGTCCAATAGATACAGAAATAGAAATAGATTGCATTTAGTTTAGACTTTAATATGCATTATTATTCTATGTTTTAGCAGTAGCTTGAATAATCTCAGTAGTCTGAAATCATCTTTCCCTGTAAATTGGCTCCATAGATCTAATTCTCTTTACTCCACATTAATTGAACACTGGTCTTTTGCAATTAGAGTTTTGGATTGTTTCTCTAGCTCTTTGTTCCTATTCAATACCAGAATCAGGAATCCTACATTGAAACTTTGATGAAGGAACAGTCAATGACTTTTCCCTCAGAGAACTCTGAAACCACTCCAGAGAGAATGCCTTTTAGTTTTTTGTAATGATTTAACTGAAAGACATTCATACCAAATATCCCAGATCTTACAGGCATTGAATCCCATTTTATAGTGTACCAAAAATGAAGATATGCTAGTGTATGGCTTAGCTGTCTTGCTAGAATCGCTATCTAAAAAACTGCTACATTTAATCCATCATCTTAAGCCAAAGTGTACATCTAATATGAGCTTGCAACTGGAAATATTACTGACTGGACTTTGCTGGAAACACTGGATCCTGACTGTACCCAGAATTCCTTAAACCGGGAGGAATTGTCCTTGAAGCACTTATCCTCAAACTTAAAATTTTTTTTTTGTTTAGAGGTAAATCTCAAATTCTCTTTTTCCTTTATACAGCAGTATCACAATCCTCAGATATTTTGATTGGCTGTATGAAGTATTTTAGTTGTAGAGTAAGTCAACAATATTTAGAATAAGTTTATGGTTTCAGAGGGACTACATTTATCTTTTCTTCAAGATAGTTGGTGAAATTACCTTTTAAAAGTTTAATTTTCCTCCTCGGTTTACACCCACCTTACTATTTTGTTGGTAATGCTGCCATTTCCAGAGAAAATTTGGCACAGCTTCTGTCAAACAGGAGAACTTAATTATTTACTCCGTATATTTTTTTCAGGGAAATATGCACCAACATGAGAGAACATCCACATTTAATTCTGGGCATGTAAAAGATGTAAAACAGGTTTGGTGTGGAACATGTGGATATGGGTGTATGTACAGTCAACTCCACCGTATGTGAAGGTCTGCCAATGCCTAAATTCTTTAGAAACTAAAGTAATTAATCCCTTCTGTTACCTATAAAAATCATATGACCTGGGACTATATCACCCCTTTGTACATTTGGAAACCATTATTGGCACACAGGGATTACTACACCAAGAGAGATAGTCTCTTGCCAGCCTATTTCGCAAGTTTTGCCTGGCTAGTTTCACCGTTCTCTACCCCTCTCTCCTTTATCCCATATATTTTCCTTGGGTTAGAGGTTTCGGCAGCCTCTTCTACTCTGTGCTTATCTTTTTCTTCCAATTCACAATAACCCATCTTCTCTCACCAGTGAGACCATTTATGTAGTGCGTTCATCTACAGCCAGCTAGCTCTTCTGTTCTACAGAGGTGCAAACAGTGTCGCAATTTTAGACACAGGAGGGTCAGTAGACAAAGTAGTCAAGATGACACAGAATCCCAAGGGACAGGATTGCAGAGATTTTATCTTCACGTCAACACGAGTGCATAGTTAGAAAGCACATTGTAGAGAAAAAAAAAAAATGATTAAAGAATAAAACTTCTAGCCAGTCATGTCCCGTGGAGAAGCATCTTAGAACCCATTCTACTCTTTATGACCAAGTGCAGATAGTAGTTCTTCAGAAAAGGGTTAAAAACCCAAGGAAGACTGGTGTGCTCTGATATGTTAGGCAAATGTAAAGCAGGACATACAGCACTAAGTTAATATTTGGGAAACTAAAGTTTTGAAGTAGTTAGATGTAAAGTTTATGTTAATATATGCAAACGTATGGAAATCATCAATGACCTTGTGGTTTCTCACAGGCTGACAATGTGCCCCTTGATGCTACAGAAGGTGACCATTGCAAGTATAGAATCTGACACTTACTTGGATTGTAATGTAACTTGATATTTAATGTGAGTTTTATCTACTTAGCAATCTGATCAGTTGCTCTTTTGCCAACAGTTGTGCTTGCACGTATAGGTAAACAAATGTATTTATCACCCCTGGGATCAGTAAGTGCTAGTAAAGTTGCTGCTGCTGCATTTTAGATTTGTTTTGATGACAGACACATCCTAAATTAACTAAGAACGGTTTGCTTGCTTCCGAGCTCAGCAAGAAAGGAAAAGATGTGAGCATTATTACAATTGTCACCAAACAGGTTCAAAAGATGGTACATGTTATTCTTGTCATTGACATACTCTCAGATTGAATATCTAAGGGATATGTGTGTCTGTGTGCATGCGTGTGTGTATGTGTCTGTGCGCATGTGCTACTCTCTCTTCCTGTGAAAGTTTTGAAGCCGCTTTTTGATAAAATTTATTTTGAAGGTTATTTCAGACTGGAGTGAGGAAAACCAACCAACTGATGAACAAATACATAGAATCTGCTCCTATATGTAATATTTTTATATGCCATTTTACTTAAAATCAGCCCTCTAAATGCAGTCATCTTGAATTATCTCGTGTGATGTACAGTATATATTAAGGTCTCTTTTGCAAATATTCCTTATTCAACTGGTTCTCTGAATGGGCTGAAACACCGTCAGTTTTGCTCTATACATAATTAATATATTAACACAAGAATTAAAAATATGTTTAGCCCATTCCTAGTCTTTTCTGCCTTCATTCTATCATTCTTTTCTGTCCCATGCTGATCACCTAGGAATAAATTTGTATCCACTGCTCCCAATTCCATTCATTCCTCAACTTTTTACCATTTATTTTCTCCCTAAAATAGTAGAACACTATTGGTTACTTGGAGCCCTGGTGGCACGGTAGTTGAGAGCTCGGCTGCTAACCAAAAGGTCAGCAGTTCGAATCCATCAACTGCTCCTTGGAAACCCTATGGGGCAGTTCTACTCTTTCCTATAGAGTTGCTATGAGTCAGAATAGAGTTAATGGCAATGGGTTTAGTTTTCGGTTTTTTGTTATCGGGTCACTTGATGGCCTATTGCAATGCACTTTCTTTAGAGCATGTCTTCTTTAACAACTGTAAAATTTAACACTGTTGACCACCCTCTTAGGTGGTCTCTTCTACCTTGTTTGCTGTCAGCCAGCACCAGACATTAATACCACCATGCCTATTTCCAGAGGAGCCCTGGGGGCATAATGGCTAAGCACTCAGCTGCTAACCAAAAGGTTGGCTGTTTGAACCCACCAGCAGCTCTGCTGAAGAAAAGACCTGGCATTTTGCTCCCACAAAGATTACAGCCTAGGAAACCCTACGGGGCAGTTCTACTCTGTCCTTTATGGTCATGATGAGTTGGAATCAACTCAATGGCACACAACAACAACAATAGCCCATACCTGGAAGCCCCATCTGAAAGCTAGGTTTGCTGATCTGATTCTCTTGTTATTTCTGCCTCCTTTTTGACTTCTCTTAAATTACCAGCCTTTTTTTTGTTTGTTTTTGTTTCTCTGTTTACCGTTTCATTTGATGTAGGTATGCTACAAAGAAAAAGGAAAATACTATTTAAAGCTAAAACCAATCATATCTACTTCTATCTTTTCACAGAGGTTAGGGTAGGTGGTGCTTACCATAATTTTATTCTTTTTGAGAAACTGCCTTGACGAGCTTTTTGAGTTGGACGGGTGCAACCTCCTGGAGTCTAGGCATGCCAAGGTGAAGTTTGATTAAGTATTTGACATATATTATCTCTTTTAATCCTTACCACAACCTGTTCATCATTTATCCACATTTTACACCTGAAGATACTTTATGTGTTGTTCCCATTGAAAAAAGTCTTCTAGGTCATTTTGAAAACTATTATGAATTATAAATGTTTGGCATCACTCAAAAGAGAAAAAGAATGAGAATCCAGAATCGTGAAATTTCTCGAACTAGAATGATGACTTCAAAAAATAGTCATTTGATAATTAAGTTAGAATGTTACTACATCAGGTTGAATGCTGTCATTGATTTTTTTTTTCTCACAAAGATGAAGAAATGAATATGTGAGGGAAAAAAACTAACTCAAAAACATCTAATTTCTAATACTGCAAGCTACACATTTAAATACAGACATTTATTCTTTGTATTTTTCTGTTTCTTGTTGTTTTTAATCGTGCCTTTCTTAACCCATTAATGATAACTTAGAATTTAATATTTTACTTGTGCTATAGCAAGAGAAAACTTACATCTCCCTATAAGCCAGTTCTCCTCTCTTCCCTCAATGCTTTAAGCTTTTCTGTGGCTCTGGCATTAAAATGCTTCAAAATGGTTATTTGTTCAAGGACATTAGGTTCTTTAATGCAATTTTCTCTATCATCTGTATGTATTGCTATTTGTTTGAAGACACATTCTGACATTATTGGTGCCCTCACTGGCAATGAGGGATGAGCCTGAGCAAACTTTGGGAATAAAGCCAGTTGTTTTTTCTGCTGCATTACATGAAAAGTTATTCAGGAACATGCTCAGTGTGGTAAATTTACCAAGCAGAATGTTTGTTGCCTTGACATTTGGGACTATCTATTGACATGAAAAGTCAATAGAGAGATACTTCTATACTTGCTTAGGAATTATTTGATTAAACGGTATTGTAGGATAGAAATAACTATTTTGTTTTATTTTTTACCTGAAGTGTGATCCTTTTAGTCAACCAAAGCTTATGGTGACAACAGTATTCATTATTTTGTACAGATTTCCGGCCTTTTTCATTAATGTAGAGCTTTTTACACAATGCATTCTACACATGCCTCTCATCACCCCTGTGGCAGAAAGGTAACACCTTCTAACCAACACGCAAAACTAAACATGATTAAGTAATGGCACTCCTTGCCTCATGAATGTGAACATCACGGTTTTTTACTGCTGATCTCTAAACTGCAAAGTCAGGCTTATGACGTATCTGCTGAGTAAATAACTAGGGTGAAAAAGTCTTTGCCTCTGCAGTGAGGACTACAATATGACAGCCAAATTCTGACCCAGCTGGCAACATTCTAATGAGTGTGGTTAGAGGATGCCATATCAGTGTTAAGTTGGTTTCTCTGAATAATTTAGGGCTGCACTGCCCAGTAGGGTAGCCATGAGTAACATTTGGCTGTTTAAATTTAAATTAATTAAAAGTAAATAAAATTAAAAATTTAGTTTTTCCCTTGCAAAAGCCACATTTTAAGTGTTCAGTAACCACATGTGACACAACTTAGATCAATGAGATTTGAGATATTTTCTGGGCTCCTACATGAAGAGATTCTCATTTCCTGCTCAGTGTGGATAAGGACTCATCAGCTCCTGGAAGCTGCTGGTAGCCATCTTGGGACGATGAGGAAAGCTAGCCTTAGGAAAAAGCAGACACTAAGGACAGCAGAAAGACAAGAAGCAAGAAAGTTTGTCTTTGGTGACATTGTAGAGCTGCTACATCAACACTTATCTGAAGCTTGTCCTATTTCTAGACCTCTGCTGTCCTTTTGGTAGCTATTAGCCACCTGCGGCCATTGAGCATATAAAATATGGCTAGTCAATAATACTGTATTCAGTGCTTCTGTTCTACCACCTAGTCCATTGCATAGTGCCTGGGGTCTTAAAGGCTTGCAAGTGGTCATCCAAGGTACAACAATTGGTTTCCATTCTCCTGGTGCAGCAGAGGGAGAAGGAGAGTCAGGAATCTGAGGACGAAAAGAAATGTATGCTGGTTGCCTCCATCAATAACTGCCTCCTTTGTCATGAGACCAGAAGTGGATGGTGCCTGGCTACTATTACTGAACATTTTGATCAAAGATTCCATAGAAGAATCCTGATCAGAAGGGGGGAAATGCAGAAAAGAATATAAAATTCTCAATGGAACTCAGAATTTCTGGAGCCACTGAGGCTGGATGAACCCTCGAAACTATTGCCCTGAGATAATCTATAAATCTTCAGTCTTAAACTAAAACTTCCCCTGAAGTCTTCTTTTAACCAAACAATATTTTACCTTAATTAGTGAAGTATATGTGCCTTTAGCATTGTGCTCTTTTAAAAAGTTATCTATATGAAATCAAATTGACAATAGTAACTCAAAAAATTAGATAAAATGCTTAGGGGGCAGTGAATATATGTTAATGGTAGTAGCTAATTTGGAAAAGGAAATCTAGAATGGTAACACAACTTGAAGAATGTAATCAGTATCACTGAGTTATACGTGTAGAATTTGTTGAAATAGTGTATCTTTTGCTGGGTATGTTTTCACCAAAATAAATTTAAAAAAAACAAAACACATCTATACAGACAGAAAATAAATTAGTGGTTGCGTAGGCTTGGGAGATATGGGATAAATGGGGTAGAGGATGACTGTGATAGGACATGAGTTTTTTTTGAGCGGTGATGAAAATGTTCTAAAACTTGATTGCGGTGATATTTACATAACTGTGAATATACTAAAGACCATTGAATTGTACACTTTAAATAGTGAACTGTATGGTATGTGAATTATATCTCAATAAGGCTGTTAAAAAGGTCTTCAAATCCAAAAACAATGAGGCTAGTCAAAATTGAGATGTCCTACATGTAAAATGAACATTGGATTTTGAAGGCTTAGTATAAAAATAAGGATGTAAAATATCTCAGTAATCATTTTTTTCATATTGATTACACATTTACTAAATAGTATTTTGGATATATTGGCTTAAGAAAAATATACTAAATTTGTCTCATTTGTTTTACTTTTTAAAATATGGCTACTAGAAAATTTAAATAACATATGTGACTCACATTTTATTTCTGTTCAACAGTATAGCTCCAGATTTTAAAGTTATGTGAACCAATAAATTATTTTCACTGTTTGAGTGTCAATCACATTTTCTGCTACTTTCAACATGAACATTTCCAATCAATACTTGTCATAACATTCTCTATTTCTACCCATTTGTGCTTGCAGTTCAATACACACACACACACACGTACACTAGCACACACACAGATAGCATAAAAATTGCTTCCCTGTCTTTCTGAATACCTATTTGTGATGCTAACTAATTATATGAACTTCACTTTTCTAAGCCTCAGTTTTTCAGATATAAAACGTGAAATTCTTGAAAAAAATGGTTTATAAATTGGATTTTTCTGTGACTCTATTGACTCTAGTGATTCTTTTCTGTGTTTTGATATATTTTTGTTTATATGCAAATTGTTGTGGAATTTTCTCCTCATTTCAGACCCGTTTCACTTTTTTTGGTACTTTCCTTCCCTCTTTTCCTTCATGACACTAAAATGACAACCATTTACTTATTTAGCGGTGTTGTATGTAATTGGCAGTGGAAGGTGAGAAAGAAAACTATCCAGTAGCAAAAGAAATTAATAATTTAAAAAAAGTTGCACTATAAGATTTTATACCATATCAAAGTAAGTCATTACAATATATGTTTTAAAAAAGATTTCATTTGAATTTTTAAGCCCTCATATTTAATTTTCTAGTTGAAAATAAATTGAAAGTAAGCTAAATTTAAAGACTTTAAGGTAGGAATAAAGTCCATTGGGTTATCAATTTATTAAATTGGAAGTCTTCTATAGTCTATGAAATTCACGTAGATTAAGGGTATCTATATGTGGCCACTGAAAGTCAAATAAGTTAACTTGCACCATATTGAGTTATTTCTGAGTCTAGGGAAACATTTATTAATAACAAGCTGCATGTGTTTCCCTAGTTACCACAGTTTTATTTTATATAATTATTTTCATGAAATTATTAGAATATACCTATTCTTATCGTTTTCTACCAAAGTGTTAATTTGAATATAAACTCGTAGTATAATATGCATTTTTTAACTTTATTTCTTCCAGTTTATGAGGACATTAATCATTATTAAAACTGTGGCCTTACCCCTACCTGTCTTCCTTGTTTTTCCCCTCCCCTCCCCTGTGGCTTTCTTTGTATTGAGAGATCTAGTTTCCTTCCAACTGAGAAGTTTGCTATGCTTTGATTTCTTGTTTATGAAGTACATGCCGATTATTGAATACAAAATAGCAACAGCAATGTCACAGGAAAAACACAACTCCATTATATTTTATTATTCATCCTAATTTTCAAACAGAATTACAGCAAACTAATCTTTGATTGGGGTGCAACAACAACCTTCAGCGCTGGCTGATGTGGTGGATATTCTGTGAACAGGGAGGAAATGATTTGGCTAAATCATGTGCTTTTCAACCTTCCATTATGATATAGCTTGAGTGAAATATTTGTAGTTTTGATCATTGGTTGCTGTTGGTAGTTGTCATCGAGTTGATTTCAACTAATGGCGACCCCATGTGTGTTGAATAGAGCTGCTCCATAGAGTTTTCAAGGCTGTGACCTTTTAGAATCGGATCACCAGGCCTGTCTTCTGAGGCACCTCTGGGTGGGTTTGGACTGCCAACATTTCAGCTAGTAGTTGATCATTTAACCATTTGCACTACTCAGGGACTCCTAATTTTGATTATAGCAAGATTTTTTTTTAATCAAATAGTTATCTATTTATATATATACATATATGTATATACATATTTAACCCAGTTGAATTGAATTTCTCTATATTAAGCTCCTACTGGCTGCTTGGCGCTGTAGTAGATTCTTATTTGGAAAAACCTCTCATCTTACTTTGGAACTAGCATCAATGAGTGTGTTATATGTATTAATTTCTACAAATAAAACAAACACACACCCTGAAATAATCCTGAGCAAGCAGAAAGGCGGCAGCTTACTAAAATATTTCTAGATTACAGTCATGCATCACTTATGTTCTGTGAAATAGGATGTTATGTGAGTTGGATGTTGTGCAAATACCATATTACAGGCATACTTTATTTTATCGAGCTTCACTTTATTGTGCTTCACAGATATTGCATTTTTTACAGATTGAAGGTTTGTGGCAACCCTGCATTGAGCAAGTCTGTTGGAGCCATTTTTCCAGCAGCACGTGCTCCTTTCATGTTTCTGTGTCACATTTTGATAATTCTCACAATATTTCCAACTTTTTCATTATTATTATATCTGTTATGATGATCTGTGCTCAGTGATCTTTGATGTTACTATTGCAATTGTTTTGGGGTACCATGAGCCACGCCCATGTAAGACAGTGAACTTCATCGATCAATGTGTGTGTGTTCTGAATGTTCCAGCGACCGGCCGTTCACCGTCTCCCTCCCTCTGTTTGATCCTCCCTATTCCCTGAGACATGACAATATTGAAATTAGGCCAGTTAATAACCCTACAATGGCTTGTAAGTGTTCAAGTGAAAGGAAGAGTCACACATCTCTCATTTGAAATCAAAAGCTAGACATGATTAAGCTTAGTGAGGAGGGCATGTTGAAAGCAAAGATAGGCCGAAAGTTGGGCTCTTAGCTAAACAGTTAGCTAAGTTGTGAATGCAAAAGAAAAATTCTTGAAGGAAATTAAAAGTGCTACTCCAGTGAACACACAATAATAAAAAAGTGAAAAAGCTGTATTGCTGATATGGAAAAAGTTTTAGTGGTCTGGATAGAAGATCCAACCAGCCACAACATTCCCTTAAATGAAAGCCTAATCCAGAACAAGGCCCTAATTCTCTTTAATTCTATGAAGGCTGACAGAGGTGAGGAAGCTGCAGAAGAAAAGTTTGAGGCTAGCAGAGGTTGGTTCATGAGGTTTAAGGAAAAACGCCATCTCCATAACATAAAAGTGCAAGGTGAAGCAGCAAGTGCTGTTGTAGAAACTGCAGCAAGTTAGCCAGAAGATCTAGGAAAGATAATTGATGAAGGTGGCTGTACTATACAACAGAGTTTCAGTGTAGATGAAACAGCCTTATATTGGAAGAAGATGCCATCTAGGACTTTCATAGCTAGAGAAGAGAAGTCAATGCCTGACTTCAAAGATTCAAAGGACAGGTTGAGTCTCTTGTCAAGGGCTAATGGCAGCTGGTAACTTTAAGTTGAAGCCAATGCTCATTCACCGTTCCAAAAATCTTAGGTCCCTTAAGAATTATGCTAATTCTACTCTGCCTGTGCTCTATAAATGGAACAACAAAACCTGGATGACAGCACATCTGTTTACAACATGGTTTACTGAATATTTTAAGCCCACTGTTGAGACCTACTGCTCAGAAAAAGATTCCTTTCGAATATTACTGCTCATTGACAAGGCACCTGGTCACCCAAGAGCTCTGATGGAGATGCGCAAGGAGATTAAGGTTGTTTTCATGCCTTCTAATGCAACATCCATTCCACAGTCCATGGATCAAGGAAAAATTTTGACTTTCAAGTCTTATTTAAGAAATACATTTCATAAGGCTATAGCTGCCATAAATAGTGATTCCTGTGATGGCTCTGGGCAAAATAAATTGAAACCCTAGTGTAAATATGCATTAGTCTACATTCAAGAGCAAGTTTCAGAGTTTCTTCTGACATCCATTTTGATCTTTTCTTTCTTCCCTGTCTTTTTAATGACCTCTTCCTTTCTTCATCTATGATGTCCTTGATGTCTTTCCACTACTCATCAGATCTTCAGTCAATAGTGTTCAATTCATCAAATCTATTCTTGAGATGGTCTTCAAATTCAGAAGGGATATATTCAAGGTGGTATTTTGGCTCCCATGGACTTGTTTTAATTTTCTTCAGCTTCAACTTGAACTTACATATGAGCAATGGATGGTCTGTTCCACAGTCGGCCACTGGCCTTGTTCTGACTGAAGATGTTGATCTTTTCCATTGTCTCTTTCTACAGATGTGGTTGATTTGATTTCTGTATTTTCAGTTCAGTGAGGTCCGCCTGTATAGTCACTGTTTCAGTTGTTGAAAAAGGTATTTGCAATGAAGAAGTCATTGGTCTTGCAAATTCTGTCATGTGGTCTCTGGTGTTGTTTCTATCGTGGAGGCCGTATTTTCCAACCGATTCTTCTTCTTTGTTTCCAACGTTCACATTCCAATCACCAGTAATTATCAATGCATCTTGATTGCATTTTTGATCAATTTCAGACTGCAGAAATTGGAATAAATTTTCAATTTCCTTATCTTTGGCCTTAGTGGTTGGTGCATAAATTTGAATAATAGTCTTATTAACTGATCTTCCTTATAGGCATTGTATTATCCTATCACTGACAGCATTGTACTTCAGGATAGATCTTGAAAAGTTCTTTTTGACAATGAATGTGACACCATTCCTCTTCAATTTGTCATTCCCAGCATAGTAGACTACATGATTGTCTGATTCAAAATGGCCAATACCAGTCCATTTCAGCTCACTAATGTCTAGGATATTGATCTTTATGGGTTGCATTTCATTTTCAATGACTTCCAATTTTCCTAGGTTCATACTTTGTATATTCTGCGTTCCAATTATGAATGGATGTTTGCAGCTGTTTCTTCTCATTTTGAGTCATGTCACATCAGCAAATGAAGGTTCCGAAAGCTTGACTCCATCCATGTCACTAAGGTTGACTTGACTTTCAGGAGGCAGCTCTTCTCCAGTTGTATTTTGTGTGCCTTCCAACCTGAGGCGCTCATCTTTCAGCAGTATATCAGACTGCTACTCATAAGGTTTTCAATGGCCAGTTTTTTCAGAAGTAGAAAGAAGTTCTACTGTGGGTTAAATGCTATCAAACAGTATCACATGCTACAAAGAAAACTTTCCTGAAGGAAAGAGTCAATCAATGCAGTAAATTTCATTGTTGTCTTATTTTAAGAAATTTCCACAGTGACCCCAACCTTCAGCAACCACCACCCTGATCAGTCAGCAGTCATCAACATTGAGGCAAGATCCTCCACAAGCAAAAAGCTTATGACTCACTGAAGGCTGAGATGATGGTTAACATTTTCTAGGAATAAAGCATTTTTTAATTAAGGTATGTACATTATTTTTTAGCATACTGCTATTGCACTCTTAATAAACTACAGTATAGTGTAAACATAACTTTTATATGCACTGGGAAACCAAAAAATTTGTGTGACATGCTTTACTGCAATATTCACTTTATTGCAGTAGTCTGGAACTGAACCTGCATTATCTCCAAGGTATGCCCGTATATACAGGAATTCCTCAGATTATGAACAAGTTCCACTCCTAAATCTGTCTTTAAGTCAAATCTGTACCTAAGTCAGAACAGTTAGGTATGGTTCTTATCTAACGTCAGTTATTCAAGTATTTGTCTTAGCATACAGCATAAAAAACATTAAAGAATCACTTCCAGATACACTAAAACATCTTTAACATAATAATACAGTAACAATAATAATATTTTGATGTGTATTGCAAAATAGCACCCATTTGTTTTTAAGAACCATAGTATGTACCTCAAAATTTTAATATAATAAGCTTTATAGGGGTTGGGACCACAGACGTACATGCAGTTAGATGTTGCCTGAATGGATATTTGATGGCGCATGACTGTATATTCCCCTCTCCTCAAAGTAGGGGTAAAGATGAAGACTTTAGAGAACTAGATTGGACAAAAATGGGGAGTACACTCGTTCATTAAGTCAGCCAGTCAACTAACATTTATCAAACGCTAACCGTAGTGAAATCTGTATAACGCATGTGAAATTCTCGGAAAACTCCAGAGCTTCTACTGTCAGGAGGAAGGAGGGTGTATTAGCAATGTTATAGCTCATATATTTAACATCCTGAGTGAATCGTTTTTACACACCATTCCCTCTAAAAGACAAAATAATTTTCAATAATTTTAAGAAATAAACATTATTTTTATTTGTTCTTTTTTATTAAGATATAATTCATGTACCATGAAATTCACAATTTTAATGGGTACTATTTGGTGGGGTTTTTGTTTATTCAGAAGGTTGTATAACCATCACCACAAATTCCAGAACATGTCATTGCCCCAAAAATAGGCCTCATACTCATTAGCAGTCACTCCCCATCTCCCATCCCCTGGCTACCACTAATCTACCTTCTGTCTCTATGGATTTGCCTATTCTGGATATTTCATATAAATGAAATCATATCATATGTGGCCTTTTGTATCTGCCTTCATTATATTTTCAAGGTTCATCATTTTGTAGCATGTATCACTGCTTAATTCCTTTTTATGGATGAGTAATATTCCATATTGGAGGTATACCACTATTTTGTTTATCCCCTCAATTGATATTATTTGGGTTGTTTTCTCCTTTTGGCTAATGTGACCAGTTCATAAATGCTATGAACATTTATGCACAAGTTTTTGTATGAACATATGTTTTTGATTCTCTTGTGTATAAACCTAGGAGTAGAGTTACTGGATCATATGGTAATTCTATATTTAACCTTTTAAGAAAATACCACACTGTTTTCCTCAGCAGCTGCATTATTTTGCATTCCCACCAGCAATGTATGAGGGTTCCAGTTTCAACACATCCTTGCCAATGCTTGTTATGTTCTGTTTTGTTTTTATTTTTAATTATAACCATCCCAGAAACAACAATTTTCTAAATAATAAATTTATATTTGAAATATAGTAAAATATTTTATGTATAAATAAATATTTGCATTTTACCACATAAAATTATTACAACTTGAAGTATGCACTATTTCACTGCTACAAATTTTAAACACAAATAAAAACTCCAAGAATTCAAGTAGAATTATATAACTGAAGTAACTCTGATTCTGTTTCTTTTTCCTTATGATCCTATGCTATCATTGTCTATTATGATTCTTCTGTTTAAAAGTAGAAATGTGTAGTTCCATAGGCTTGAAGATAAGCTTGCCTGAGGCAAGCTTGAATGATTACAAAGCACTATGAACTTGCTCCTAAAACAAGCGCATGTCACTGGTCCACATGTGTCTTGGGCCCCCTAAGTAACTGGGAATTCTGTGAATTAAATTATTGTAGAATTAAAGGATAAGTTAAAAAAAAAAAAAAAGTTACCAAGTTGAAGCTTAGTAACTGCGGCCATTGTTTAGAATTTAGACCAACAATAGATTTTTGGGTGGAGAAAGTATTTTATAACTGACATTGTTTAGCATTAGAGTACATGTTGATAATAAAAAGCAGACCAGAATTTGTTCAATTTAATTATTATTTTAAAGTTTCCTACATGCAATGCATTCTCTTATTACCTGTATCTAGGACAGATCATTCCCACTGTCCCTCCGACCCCCTTTGCTTTATCTCTATAGGTAATCCCCTTTAGCTGTACAGGAAGATGAGGTTCCATTCAGCTGGTTCTGATGTAAGACAAATATCTAATTTTTTTTTTTTAGTTGTTGTTATTCTTGCCTTTTATTACCAGTACCTTTATAAATCTGATCTTTGTCTTTGGGGGATGGAAACATTACATATAAACTTAAAGATATATTTTAGTACATACATACATGAAAAAATACACAAACCATAAAAATCTACTCTGATAATAAAGAAGAGTTGGACTGCATTGGCGTTTTGTCAGTGGTGGTAATAACTCCACTTGTGGAAAGTTCTGGATCATCTGGATTATCCCTGGGAATGAGGAGGAAGTTTCTAGTCAGAAAATTAGCAAGAATTGTCTGTATGGCCCTTAGCCTTTTTTCTTCATATATTTTGGGGTAACATCTTACTGTTTCCCAAGTCTGTCTATCAACTTTAGCAACGTGATAAGCATTTGGGTCTATGTTTTCAAGAAACTGATGCCCCTGATTTAGTTTAGAAAACTAAGTCTATATGGCACTGTTTTAAACAGTAAATCATGAAACTGAATATCTGCGAAAGAACATCTGAGAATAACATCGGCAAATTACAGCTGCAACATTGTACGTAGTACATATTACTAACGATGAGATATAAAAAAAAAACACGGATGGTTGGTCATAACTCAAATATGTCATAAGTCAGGGACTACCTTTTCAGTTTCCAAGAGGAATGTTTAAAAAATTTACATAGGAAATACCCTGGCAATGAAAAAAAGAAAAACTTTTCTGATTTGGTTCCTATTCAAGCAACAGCTCTTCAATCAATGATCATAATGTGCCCTTTCACCAGAGTGCAGCAGAGGAGCTGATTGCTACAGAGAAAACAGATGCTAGAGAAAGAATAATGAGCTTACCAAGATAATCTCAGGATGAACCAAAGCTACTCCCAGGTCAGCAAGAAAGATAGCTGGTATTGTGCAAACCATATTCGAAGAAGCAAACTGTATTAGCTACCTATTGCTGCATAACAAATTACCCCCAAACATAGTGACTGAGAACAAAAGTAAACACTTATTATCTTGCACAGTTTTTGTGAGTCAGGAATTTGAGGCAATCTTAGCTGGACAATTCTGGCTCAGAACTGCTCTTGTGAGACTGCAGTCAAGCTGTTGACCTGGGCTATAATCATCTGATGCTTGATTGGGTTAGGAGGATCCGCTTCCAAGTTTACTCATGTGCTATTGGCACGAGGCTTTAGTTTGTTTTTTCCTTCATGGGCTTCTACAAGGCATCTCACAACATGGCAACTGCCTTCCCTATGAGTAAGTGATGAAAAAGAGAGCTAGAGAGATTGGGAAAGAGATAACAAGCAATATGAAAGCCATAGTGCCTTTTATAACTATTTTTCATGAATTACTGCCATTACTTCGTGCCACATTCTGCTGGTCACCCAGCCCAACCGTGGTACAAATGTGGGAGGCTACTGTGCAAAGGTATGAATACCAGGGGGTGGGATCACTGGGACTATAGTAGAGGCCAACTAACACAAAAGCGTCCCTGGAATTAGACTACTATATAATTTTAGATATGTATTT